>CP124708.1:35765000-38215000 GCA_031232105.1 Capsicum rhomboideum
CCCAATGTTGTTAGTGAAATCGTATCTAACCTTTGGAATTGGTTTTCTTGTTTATAGTAAAATGTCGGTTACAAGATGAGGTAGAGGCAAAGGTAAGAAGGTAGATACGCCTGCCGAAGAAAGAATGAGTAAATCACCACCTGACCAAGCTAGTTAAGGTGGGGCTGACGCTGAAATTGCATCGCGGTCTTCTTCTACTTTTCCAGCTCTGGAAGAGTTGAGGGGTAGAGAAGTACCCGCAGAACCACCAATGAATGCCACTGACCAGGATCTAAGAAATGCAGTGCATATGTTGACTCAGTTGGTTGCGGCACAAAGTCAAGGACGAGCTAGATTATACGGCTAGAATGGCGAGTCGCAGAACACAGTACTTTTTGAAGTTAGACCCTCTTATATTCACGGGGTCAGATCCGAAAGAAGATCCACAGGATTTCGTGGACCAAATCGAAAGGGATCTAGATGTCATGCACGTAACTGGTGTTGAAACCGTTGAGCTGGCAGCCTACAGATTAAAAGGAGAAGCGATATTGTGGTATGAAGACTGGAAAAGATCGAGGGGTATTGATGCACCTCCAGCAGGTTGGGAAGAATTTAAAATGGCATTTCTTGATCATTCCCTTCCATACGAGATCTGGGAGGCACGTGTAGACCAGTTTCTAAATATTTGCCAAGGGAATATGAGTGTTAGAGAATACTGCCTACAGTTTAATTCCTTGGCTTGATATGCTCCGAATGTAGTGGCCACGATAACAGACAGAGTCCATCGATATGTGGACAGATTAGAGCCATATTTAGTGAGGGACTGTACCATTGCTGCTTTGAACAAAGATATGGACATAGCCAGAATTCAGGCTTTCGCACAGAAAATAAAGGACCAGAGGCAAAGAAGAAGGACACAGGAGTCTGAGAGAGGGCCATCAAAAAGGGCTAGACCTATGGGACAGTCTATGGTGTCCTAAGGAGAATCTAGGCCTTGGATGTTTTCTAGATCGCCTAGACCATCATTTTCTTATTCCACAACAGGTACTCCACCTCAATTTCGAGGGTCTAGAGGCAGTCATGCCGGGCACAGCAGTGTGGTTCGAGGTTCGCAGACAGCAAAATTTTCTCGTCAGTTATGCCAGCACTGCAGGAAGTTTCATTTAGGTCAATGCTGGTATGGACCGAATGTTTGCTTTTGGTGCGGTATGTCGGGGCATCTGATGAGCGAGTGTCAACAAGAGGGCACAGGTAGTGCGGCGTAACCTATGTGATCAGCCGTTGCATTATCGTTGTCAGGAGTACAACCTATGGGTCATGGCAGAGGTTCTAGAGGTACAGTTAGTGCTAATGAAACCCAGAACCGTACCTATGCCTTAGTGGATCGACAGAATTTGGAGGCTTCTCCTGATGTAGATGCAGGTACAATATTCATATTTTTACATAAGGTATACACATTGATTGATTCGAGTTCTACATTATCATATGTTACTCCATTGATTGTGAAAAAAATGTGAAAGAACACCAGATTCACTAGTTAAGCCATTTGAAGTATCTACACTAGTTGTGAATCTATTATAGCTAAAAGAGGATATCATAATTTTATAGAAAGTGTTTGTGGTCATGATAAATTGGTTGATTTTATTAAGCTGGAAATAGTGGATTTTGATGTTATAATGGGTATGGATTGGTTGTCTTCGTGTTACGCCACGATGGATTGTCAAGCTAATAAGGTACATTTCCATTTCCTACAAAAGACCATCCTTGAATGAAGGTGTAATATTAGTGTACCGAAAGGGTAAATTTATTTCCTATCTTAAGGTAAGGAAATGACATCCAAGGGGAGTCAATGTGCATTTGTTATCGGCAACTGAATAAAGTGACAGTCAAGTATAAATATCCCCTCCCCCAAACGTGATGATTTGTTTGACCAACTACAGGGTGCTAAATGCTTTTCAAAGATTGACCTGAGATCGAGCTATCATCAGGTAAGGGTCAGAGAAACAGATATACCCAAGATAGGGTCACTATGAAATGTTTTGTTATGTCTTTTAGGCTAACAAATACACCCGCAGTTGTTATGGGTATGATAAATAGGGTGTTCGAGTCATTCTTTGATATGTATTGATGCAGTATGGTAACGTAATAGCTTATGCCTCAAAAAAGTTGTGACCACACGAGAGGAACTATTCGACACATGACCTTGAGCTAGCAGTTGTGACATTTACTTTAAAGATATGGCACCATTATTTGCATAGGGTCATGTTGACATATATACGGATCACCAAAAATAGGTTTGCAATAACTTTTTAGCAGAAAACTTAAATTTGAAGCAGCAAAGGTGACTGGAACTATTAAAGACCACGATATTGATATTACATCCAGGAAAATCAAGTGTAATAGCCGATGCGTTAAGTCATAAAACAATAAAAAGCACTAGTAGCCAGTTGACCGAAAAGCAAAGTACAGTCAGGGAGTTACATCAATTAGCCAGCTTGGGAGTTCATCTTCTCGAAACTCCAAATGAATGAATTATAGTGTAAAATGCGGTAGAATCTTTATTTGTAAGTGAAGTGAAGAAAAAGCAATATGCGAATCCTATTGTATTTCAGCTGAAATTGAATACACAAAAGATTTGACAAAGGCATTTGATGTTACGCAAAAGAGAGTGAATTAGGACCAAAGTAGATTGTGTGTACCGGATATAGATGAATTAAGGAAACGAATTATGACAGAGGTACATTATTTATGGTATCTATGAATTCGGGAGCTAACAAAATGTACCATGATTTGGAAGGGAGTATTGGTAAGGTTGCATGAAAGAAACATTGCAGAATTTGTAACTCATTATCCGAATTATCATTAAGTAAAAGTAGAGCATCCGAACCCTGGAGGTTTTATGCAATATATAAATCTTCCAGTAGAAATGGGACATGATTAACATGGATTTCATCATAGGCTTATCAAGTCAGCGTATTGTCTGCCATTCAAGACCACTTATACAGCTAACGATTATGCAAGGTTGTATATTAAAGAGATAGGGCGATTACATGGGATTCCACTCTTTATATCCGACAAGGGAGCTTAATTTACTGTACACTTTTGGAAATCTTTCCAGGAAAGTTTGGGAATCCAAGTGAAATGAAGTACGACTCTTCATCTTCAGATGGATGGATAGGCAGAACGTACTATATAAAAATTTGAAGATATGCTACGAGTTGTACATTGTATTTTAAAGGTAGTTGGGATAAACATCTATTGCTTATTGAATTTGCCTACAATACTAACTATCATTTAAGTATCAAAATGACCCCTTATGAAGCTTTGTATGGAAGGAAGGAAAGTTGCCCCTATATAATGTACCATAGGAGATTACTCAAAGAGTTGGGTAAGTTGAATATAAACTATCATTACCCTAAGAACTCTCCACAGTTCATTTAGTATTTCATGTTTTGATGCTTCGAAAGTGCATAGAAGATCCATCTTGTATTATTTCCATTGACGATGTACAAGTTACGGAGGATCTCACCTATGAGGAGATCCTTATTGCTATTTAGGATCGGCAAGTGAAGAGATTACGGAATAAAGAAGTAGCATCCGTGAAGGTACTTTGGAGAAATCAACAAGTAGAAGAAATCACACGGGAGATTGATGAAATGATTAAGTCGAAGCATCCGTATTTGTTTCAAATGGAAGAAAAAGTTCAAAGTGCGGAATTAGAGAAATAGTAAGTATGTATGAGAATTATGTATCTATATGATAACATGAAGATAGATCCATCTGTGTACATTGGATAATGTTACTAACATTCGAGGACGAATGTTTCTAAGGGGGGAAGGATGTAACACCCCGTACCTTTTCGACCCTAATTGATTGTCTTAACATTTATGGAAGTATGTAAACATGAGATTGTTGGGGTATTATACATTTAATTAGTTGGGCCGAATTAACATGTGCAATTGGGCCCAATTTAAGGCCCAAAAATTACCAAGAAGACATGGTCCAAAAGGGGAATTGACCCATTCTAATGTGACCCATTCTTGGCCAAATAATGGGGATAAGGATAGAATTGAAGTGGGAGTATTTAAGGTGACAAAAATCAGATTTTTATTCCACAAAACCCACATGCCATTTTCTAGAATTTTCCACAAAAGAGATATTTCTCTCTTCTCTCAAACCCTAAGCCACCATTCTCTTTGGACAAGATCACTCCTTGGGAAGATTTGGTAAGTGATTATGTTTATGATTTAGTATATTATATGCTTAATATGGTGTGTACATTATGTTGTTTATGTTGGCAAAGTGTTAGACAGTACACTATGTGTGAAACAGTGTGCTTTTGCTTAATCGGTGAAGGGTTTTGCCTTCTAAACCTGAAAAGGGCCTTATGGCCTTGAAGGAAGTGAGTTTTATGGATTAAATATCAACATATATGATGTGTTTATGTACTTCACTTGTTTTATTTTTGTATATAACATTTGTAATTGTTGCTGTGAAATTGTACCCGGAATGGGTGCCGTATTGAAAGGAAAATGCAAATTTGGTGATGTTCATGCGTGTTGTGAAACCATAACTATTCATGTGCATACAAGTGACCAAAAATATGTAAATAAAAGATTAATTATGGCCTTGGACCATTTATTACACAAAAGGACCCAAAAGAGACCCTTTTTGACTAAAATGGGCATCCGCCCTCGCAGACGAAGGAACCTGCAGGTGCAGGTGACTTCGCAGGTGCCCCTGGACACTTCCAAGAGGCACTTTAAGCCACACCTCAACCATATGCGGGTGCAGGTGTCTTTGCAGGTCCCTTCCAGAACACCGTTTTGCATGTTTTTATCTCTCTTTGACCCTCGAAGACCCCTATACCCTTTTTGGATGTAATTATCAACTTATGATACCTTTTGAATGACGCATGATGGATTGTATCAAACTTCTTAACATTACAGCTACGAAGGTTTTCATTTCTAGAGATGTGTAATTCTGTGAGCATGCCTTTTCTTTTTCTACTCTGCAGCCTACCCTGCAATCCATTTTTACTGATCTCGATCATACTATTTCTGATGATATTTTGCCTACCTCTTCACCTAATACACCATCCCCACCCCACCTACTATCCTGTGCCTACTCCTGACCCTACTATTCAACTTAGTATTCCCCATACTGTCCCTCCACCTAAAAGAAGATCTACCAGATCTACCAAAATGCCTACGTACTTAAATAACTTCATATGTAATCTTTTTTTCCTTCCCAATGTTTCAAATACCTATTTTATTCATCCTGCACAGGCCCCCTCTTTTTCCTTTAATGCTTTATCTTTACAGAATCAGTCCTTGCTTGGTTCTATCAGAGTTATATCTGAACCCACTAGTTTCAAACAAGCTTATTCAGACCCTAATTGGAAGTTGGATATGGATAATGAACTTGTAGCTTTAGAGGCTAACAAAACATGGGAGGTGGTGGTTCTACCACCTGGTAGAAAAGCTTTACCTTGTAAGTGGGTATTCAAGGTCAAGCAGCACTCTGATGGTAGTCTTGAAATATAAAAGGCTAGGCTTGTCATAAAGGGGGATATATAAAAAGAAGTAATAGACTTCAATGAGACATTTTCCCCTGTTGTCAAGATAACCACTATCAGATGTCTTATTTCCACTGAAGTCAAGAAAAACTGGTCCATTTCCTAATTTGATATCAACAATGCCTTCATTCATGGAGAGCTTCAAGAGGAAGTCTGCATGAAGTTCCCTACAGGCATGCTTCCTCCCAGTCCCCAACTTGTTTGTAGGCTCACTAAGTCCTTATATACAATTAAACAAGCTTTTAGGTAGTGGTATGCCAAGCTGGCGGATGCACTCACTTTTAAAGGCTACACTACTTCTCTTAGTGACTATTCCATGTTCTTTAAGTGAATAGGAAAGTTTATTTCTATCATTACCATTTATGTTGTTGATATTTTAATTATGGGTGATGATTCTAATGAGTCTACATCCATCAAGGCTTTTCTTCACACTGAATTTCGGATCGAGGATTAAGGGGAGCTTCATTATTTTCCTTGTTTCAAAGTCATTCGAGAATCTCATGGTTGCATTGTCAGTCAACACAAGTTTGCTTTTTAATTGCTATAAGAATTCGAGTACTCGACTCTATGCCTACAGTCTCATCCCCTCTGGATCCTTCAGCTAAATCAACCATTTCTTCAGGTCCATTACTTAATCATCCTACTGTCTATAAGTGACTTGTGGGTAAATTAAACTATCTCTGTCACACAAGGGCTGATCTATCATTTACCGCCCTCACCCTAAGTAAATATGTGCAGCAACCTTGTTAAGGTTATTTGGATACTGTCTTACGAGTTCTTAGATACATACGATTGTATCCAGGTCAAGGTTTTTTTTTTAACTCCACCTCTTCACTTTCCCTTTTGGCTTTTTGCAATGCCGACTGGGCATCTTTTTGGGATACGAAAAGATCAGTTAGTGGATTTTTCATCAATTTTTGAGGCTCGTCCATTTCTTGGAAATCCATGAAACAGACCTCCATTTTTTCTATCCTCCAAGGAATTGGAATATAAATCTATGAGAAAAGTTATAGTAGAGCTCACCTTGTTAACTCAACTTCTTCAAGATCTGTCTGTATTTCCATCATTTCCATTTCCAGTCAATTCAAACAATGAAGCTGCAATCCACATTTCTTGCAATCCTGCGTTTAATGAATGAACCAAAAATATAGAGCTTGATTGTCATTTCGCGAGGCAACAATTTCTTACCAGCCTGATCTCTCTTTCCTTTGTTCCATCCTATTCCCATCATGCTGATTTGTTCACGAAAGCTCTTAGTGGTCCTTCCAACTTTACAATTCTATCCAAGCTGGATGTTATTTATCTCCCCTCCATCTTGAGGTGGGGTGTTGGGAACAAAAAACAAACAATCCAGAGCCAAAGCCATGGATCTTGTGCAGATGTTGGAAGAGAAAATGAGAAGTCAATATATGGAAATAACACCCTACGGTGTATGTGTACACTCTTTTAGAGAAAATGAGAAGCCATTGATCCGTTGCACACTATTTCGACCATATACGGGCAAGCAGAAAGAATGAACACACTGTTTTAGGGTGAAATAACACCCTACGGGCACAGACCAAGAACCTCTATGTGCAGGTTGGCAACACAGGTGGCCTTGCAAAGTTCCTAAATTTCCAGTTACACTGCCCCGATCTGGCACGCCCACCTGCGTGAGCACGGTGGGGTGCAAGTGGGCATCCAAACATGGTATGGTTTCATTAATTTTTTCTTTGGCTAGCCCAACCCGGTAAGCCCAATACTCCTTTAAATTTTAATTTTAACTCACACCCACTAAAATTCACACCCCAACAAACACCCGATTTCTCTTCCTCTTTACACCAAATTTTCTCTTTCTTCTTCTTTACCCAGCTTTTTAAATTCTCTTTACAAGAAAACATACACAACCTCAACTACAACTTTAGTGACCTCCATCTCATTACTCTCTTGAAATTCTTTTGAATTTGTAAGTTTCTTATTACAATTTTGCTCCATATTTCTTGTATTTGGATGGTGAAGCATCTCATATGCTAAATTTTTGTTCTGAATTGGTTGATTTAGGATGTTTATGGAATAAACTTGTGCATTTTATGAAGTTTTTTGAATGGGTGTCAATTTTACCGTGAAAGTTTGGGAATTCTTGAGTATCCAATTTCATGCACACCATGTGTTTGATTAAATTCCCACAAGAAATTCCCTTATTGTTTTCTATTTGTGGGTAACCTAATGGAGTTTATTGGGAGTTCTTGTGCATATTTAGATTCTATTTTATCATAAAGTGGTTGTTTTTAATTTTTTTGGAGTTGAATAGTGTAACTTGGAATGGACATAAAGTATCATCTTCATTATTTACTTTGTTCATTTTGTGATGTGCACCATGTGTTTGTTGAAATGCTCTTGATAAGTGTTTGGTATGATCTTAACAAGTTGATATGATTAATTTTGGAGCATAGTTTGGCAATTGTTTGAGTGATAATGTGAGCTAATTTATCTTCTAAGAAGTGTGAAACGTTGGTTTAAGTTGGTGGTGTGTTGTTACTGAAATTTATTTACCATGACCTTTGTTGCTTTGATTTTTATATGTTGAGCGCTTGGGTGAAGTATGAGTAGCCTCGTTGACAAAAATGCATGCTTTGCCCGATGATAGATTGGGTGACATCATTCTTAAAGGCAAATCGCTATTTTTGTTGAAGTAATGGTCATGACCTAAGTGTGTGCTATAATACTATGTATGTAGAGTGTGTTCATGTTCAACATAATGGTGTTAATTCTCCATATGTGTTCTTTTAGCTTGCTGGGCAATATTTGGGATTCGACAAGCTTAGCACTTGTTGTGTGTTTATGTGAACACTAGAAGGGAGCGATGTAATACCCCTAAAACTCATCTAGCGTCCTCATAGAACATATGTCTTGTGTACAAACCTCTCAAAACCTGAGTATTGAGGCAAAAAGGGAATTGTTTCCCTTACAGTTGAAACTAACCGAGCGTATTTAAGACAGCTGCGGTCGTACTTAAGGCATTTGCGCGGGTAGGTGTCCTGCGTAGGTGAAGGTAGTGTGCCTTCCCCAATCCACCTCGGTGTTGGTTATTCGTATTTTCATTTTAGTAACGTATATTTCTCCCGTTTGCTTTCATATATGATTCTACCTTGCATTCACCTCATCTAGAATAGTTTTATTTTCTTTCACATATATAAAAAATACATAAACATGTTTTACCTTTTAGTTTTATTTGGTTGTTTCTTTTGTTTTTTTTTAGAAATGACTTCAAGGAAACCAATGCCACAAGCTGCAAGGAAGGACAATAACAAGGATGAGGGCAAGGTCGTTGTGACCACATCTAACAAAAATGCACTGGTTCAACAAGAGGCCCCTATTATCCCCGATGTTCAAAACACTTTTGATCTTTACAAAAGGTTGGCCAAGGAGGTAGACAAAATCCGGTTTGGTATTGAAGGGATGCGTTATTTGTATAATGATTTGGTCGACACCTAAGGTTTCAGTCAAGGAAAAGTATTTAGCATGAAAGGAGTTCCTGAACACTTTCCAGAGATTGTGAAGCGAGTTAAGAAGAATGCATGGGGCACATTAACGGATGAGAGTAAATCACCAACACTTATTTATTTTCTAGAGATTATTAGGGAGTTTTACACTTCCTACCATATCAGACATGTGCAACACAAGTACAAAGGATTTATTGAGAAGAAACCTTATTTTTTGAGCATTCTTGTTAGAGGAGTTGAGGTACCTTGCACCCCCGAGGCTATCAATAACGTCTACCATAACCAACATTCTTAGTTGGGAACTGAATGTTGAAAGAAAGTAAAAGGTGGGAGCGCTCAATTCCTATGGCTTGCCCCAGTCATTGCAAAGGGCCTTCCTTCATGGGCCGATGGGTTAGGACAAATTAAGAGAAGAGATCTTATCGTTGAGGCCAAACATTGTCATGGTTTTGTGGATACCTGGTTTCTTCCATCTACTAATAATCAAGATGTCATTATTAATAGTGCTATCATTGTTGGGTGCTTCATGAGTGCTATACATATCAATTTGGGAGAACTAATAGCCGACATACTCATAATTAGAGCAAATCAGCCAGACTTTATTGCCCTTTTCGATCCTCATAATGATGTTGTGTTTCACTTTCAAAGTTCCTTTCTTTCCTCAGGTTGACAACAAAGTGATAAGTACATGGGTCATTGATCTTACCACTAGTCAAGATGATGATAATCTGGTGGGAAAGAAAAGGAAGGTTGCTGAGGTTTTCGGTTTGTCTTAGGGTGAAATACGTATTCTCTCGGGCACCCAAACCCCTACTATGACTTGACTTTCAATAGATGCTCCCCAAATTTCTAGTGGTACTACTTCGGTGATTGATCCATATCTTGCACCTACTACCTCAAGCACAACACCTTCTACTTAGCCTACTTAGTCCACTCAGTCTCCATGGTCTTCTAAAGTTATGTTTGCTAAGGCCATATCCATGAACATGGAAAATAATAATACTTTGGCTCGGTCAGTTGTAGACAACTCACAGTTTATTCAAACAACCATTGATAGGAGTCTTAAGCCTCTTCATGCTCGGATGGTAGATTATGTGTGGAGGTTAGCTGAGGTTGAGTTAATAGAGGAGAGTGAGGCAGTTACCACTCTCAGTGTTGATCTTCATTTCCTTCATTTGGAGTTCCAGATGATCCAGCCCTCATTCACTCTAGATGATACTTAGGTGACTATTTCACAGGTTTTTACTGGCTTGGTTTTATCATTTGCTAACTTGTTCTAGTACACTACTATGGGAGATGAGACAGGGATTGATTTTAATGAGGGGATTATCGAGGCCCAACAGATCGAGCTTGCCAAGAAGTTGTCCATTGATGAAGCAAGGATGGTTGGTGCTAGATCTAGCTCACAGTCTCTAGAGGATGAGCATATTAGTTCAGTTGCAATTACAAGGCCCTAGTCTGAGGAGGCTCCTCGTGGTACAGTTGATGAGCAGTTACAGACCACCCATGATGTGGGTCCACGTTCTTAGTGTGCTTTAGGGAGTCCTTACTTCTCTCTCTCATTGCTCTCTATTGTTGTATTGGGGATAATTAAATGTTCTTTAGTAGGGGGTGGGATATTTTATTTGATGGTCTGTAATATTATTTTTTATTGATACATTTTCATGATGTTATTTGGATTTTTCCCTTGTCGGGCCAACTTTGTGATATTGATTTGGATATTGCCCATGCCGGGCTTGTGCTTTGATGGATATGCTTTTAGCCCTTGTCGGACCCATGTTTTGCGCTTGTTATCATTTAAGACCCATATGCATTTTTCTCATTTTGATTATTATTTAGGTTATATCTATGTTGGACATGTGCATTGCTCTATTCGCCTTATGTACATACGTGTCAAATAAACTCCAAGGGTTGAAACTCAGTTCTTTCCCAAGGAGCATTTTCTTTTTGTTATTTGGTTTTACGTGTCAAACCGAGTGGTAGTCCCCCATGATAGATGGATTGGGCAGCCTTCTTAGGGGAAATGCCCATTGTCTTGAGTTAGAGTCAAGTGGTAGTAGGCAAAGTTTGAAAGATACCCTCCTAAAATTTTTCATTGGCAAGCAAAATTATTTGTGAAAAGCAAAATAGTTTTTAAAAAATATTTTTAAAAAGAAAAATGGTTTTTGAAAAGGAAAAAGCAAAGAGGTTTCAAGCTTTCTCTTGAGTCGTGACCTCTAAATTCAATTTTTGGCTCTTACTTCACAAAAGAAGAGTTTCCGACTCGGAATAGTTTGTCAAGTTCATTTGCTCAAATTGTTTGGAAGACTAGCTTACTATTTTAAGAAGTGTGATTCCTTGTGTGGTGAGGTTTTTGATCAATTCTTGTGCATGCATTGTAGTCTAGAACTTTACCCATGTGTATTCAAGGTGAAATCCTAGACCACGCTTGGTTTGGAGGATGACCCGAGGCCATTTTTGAACAATCACATGGCCTAAATCCCACCTTTACATTATTATCTAGTTAACCCATTTAAACCTCTTCCTTTTTTTTTTTTTTTTTTGTGATGACCATACCATGACACCCTAACCCTTTTTACAACCCCTTTTTTGGAACCCAACCTCCTTAAACTCTGGCATGTTCGAATATAGGCCAATGCCTAAGTTTGGAGGTGCATGATTGTGAGAATGAAAAAAGTGGACTCAACTTGTGTCTTAAACTTGTGGCCAAGAGATGAGCTTAAAAATGAAAGCAAAAGAGCCTAGTCCTTAGAAAATAATTTGAGAATATGGAAAAACTTGAGAAAAGGGGGTATAAAAGGCTAATGAGTAGTAAATATCTTGAAAGAATTGATGAAATGAATGAAGAGGGATGCTCATAAATGTGTTTAGCAAAAATATGTAAGAAATTTAGGGACGGAAAAAAAAAAAGGGTGAATAAGGTAGAGAACTTGAAAGAATTTGGCTTAAAAAGTGTAAAGAAATTGTATTTAGGCAGTTATTGAGTCACTTGATCCATAAATCCCTTCCTTTATCCTATCCTTCATCAATTCCTATAAGTCCTCAGGGATTTCGAACCTTGTAGGTCTACATTAGTGGCGAATGACACAAAGGGTAAGCATATGGTTCTACTTGTTGTACATGAATTTCTTTGTGAGAGTGAGTGAAAATTCTTTCTTTCTCTATGCTTATTGTATTTCCATTATCCTATGTGACTGGAGAAAACTCTTACATATGAGTGGCATCTATCCCTTGAAGTTGAGAGTGATGTCTTATTTCAATTAGGGGAAATGAGCAAAACAAGCCACGAAGTGAAATTGAGGCAATCTTTGAAAGTCTTGTGTCAAGCCTTGAGAAGCATTTTGATTTTAAACTTTTACTTAATGATATCCTATACCTTTTCAACAAAAAGATTTGCATTTTCAAAAGAAAAGTATTAATTGTTTGTTTGAAATAACTTGTTGGGAGAACCGATCGCACTTTGGTTTTGATTGTTTAGCATAGTAGATTATGTTTCTTTTCGAGTCATGAATATCCTTTTTATTGGGAAGATCCTTTATTGTTTGAGGGAAAGCAATAGTTTAAGTTTTGGGGATTGATAAGTTGGCAATTTGCAAACTTTTTAGTCACTTAAGATTGAATTATCTTCTAGTTTCCTTTGATTCGAGATGTATCTCATGTTAAATTGCTCATTTATGCAGGAAATTGATGAATACGAGGTCCAGTTAACCATATGAGTCAAATGGAATGCAAAAAGTGTAGGAAAATAGCAAAAAATAACATCCGGGAACAGATAAGCCCACCTGCGCACGCAGGTCATGAGGTGCGCACTGTCACGCCCCAAATCCCATTGAGGCGAATTGTCACCCGAAGCTGATAAGGCCGGAGAGAACCAATATTTGCTCATGTCCATTCATAAGCATGCCATAAGAAATATCACCATCACGTAAGGATATAAAATTCTAATAGCGAAAATCATGGAACATGTGATACTTACATATGTGAAACTTGGCCGTCAGGGCCATTAAGTCAAGACGAACATACATCTCTTTCATTCATATACCCACATACGTCTACAAAAGCCTCTAACAAATGCATCTACAAGACCAACTTAAAGTCGGGACAAGTCTCCGCTTTATACAACATTTACAACAACAAAACGAATGTACAACTGTGACTCGAAAAGCCCCAAACCAACTGGAGCTCACCAAAGATCTGCAAATAACTTGCAACCTACTATGGAGGTCTACTAGCACCTGCTCCTGCAGCAAGTAAAGTAAGCCCTCCCAAGGGGGTCAGTCCGAAGAATTTACTGAGTATGCAAGGCTATAAGAAACTGCATCAATACATAAGAACTTCAATGGAAATAATTATAAAAGAATACCCAATATGGATAAACTATCAATCTGAAAGTTTGGTACTATGTATATTACGTTCTTTACTTCTTTTATCTTCACGTTTATTCATCTTTATCGTTCTACCCATGCTAGGCTTTTCTGTCGCCCCTGGGATGAGATTAACCCATGCTAGGTATTTTAACCCCTGAGATGTTAGATTAACCCATGCTAGGCTTTCATGTCGCCCCTGGGATGTTATTAACCCATGCTAGGTACTTTGACCCCTGGGATATTATATTAACCCATGCTAGGCTTTTCAGTCGCCCCTGGGATGTTATTAACCCATGCTAGGTAGTTTGACCCCCTGGGATGTTATATTAACCCATGCTAGGATTTTCAGTCGCCCCTGGGATGTTATTATGATATATTGGGATCGACCCATGCTAGGTATTTCAACCCCTGGGATACCACCCAAGATTATACAAACCATTATACATTACTTCATTCTTTCATTAGAAGGGTAATACCTTACTTCATTTCTTTACTGCTGTGAGATTGACACGTTGAGGATCATGACATTATTGGAAGCACACATATATGCATTACTTCACTTACTTTCCTCTTGCAACCAACAAATATGTGTTACTTCACCTCTTAATTTTGAGAGATTGATACATTCGTTTGTCATAACATTATTGGAAATGCTACTCAAGAATGAATAGATTCTCCCTACATCATTACTTTCTTTGAGATAGTTATTTTAGTCGTTACAATCTTATGAGAGCTTCGGAACTTCAGTCAATGAATAAGAGACATATGAATCACAATCGGTCAAAGAATAAGAATCATGCGAATAACAACATATTTCAACCTGAGTTGGGATACTTTAAAACACTTCCAAATGGAACAAGTACAACGTCAATGAGAACACTATGTGCTGCAGAAGGATATGAAAAAGTTAACCTTACATACCTTAACTTCCTAATATGGATACACAATCCTATTCGTGGACACAACAATCCAGCTCTTTCCTTACGTATACTCTACATACAAGGGTATAATAGAGCTTACGTTAACCACCAAGTACATTACAAATGCATAACATGAAAACAAGTTACGTAACTTTCATACAACGTAATTTCACCCTTTACAATACAATCCACTGCATTATCATACCAACAACACCATAACATTCCACACATTGACCAAGACATCATATACCAATAGCACTTCACACCAAGTTTACCCTTTACGTTTCCTCAGTATCATTCAGTCATAATTACTCTATTAATTCTCCTCATAACAACATATTAACAACAATACATAATGTATATAATCCAACATACCTCCATACGACTCCTTAAAGTCATTAAAAAGATATCATAAGTTGATAATTACATCCAATAAGGGTATAGGGGTCTTCGGGGATTAAAGAGAGACAAAACCAGACAAAATGACTTTCTGGGGTGACCTGCAAAGCCACCTACGCTAGTAGGTGGATTACATGCATCTGCAGGTGACCCTTGGCAGTGGCCAGGGTCACCTGCGTTGGCATCTGCGCTCGCAGGTGCCTTCGTCTGCGGGGGCAGATCCCAAATCGGCCAAAAAGGGTCTCTTTTGGGTCCTTTTGTGTAATAAATGGTCCAAGGCCATAAGTAAGATTTTATTTACATATTTTTCATCACTTGGATGCCAATGAACCATCATGGTTTCACAACACACATGAACATCACCAAAACCACATTTTTCCGTCATTACACCACCAAGTCTATACACAATTTCGCAACAACAATTCCAAACATTATGTACAAGGATAAAACAAGTTAAGGCTATAATCACATCTAACATGTCAATTTTGAATCCATCAAATTCACCTACTTCAAGACCACAAGTCTATTTTCAAGTTTACAAGGCAAAACCCTTTTCCGATTAAGCAAAAATACGTTGTTTGACACATAGTGAACTGTCCAACACTTTGCAAACATAAAAAACATTATTTATACACCATATTAATCATATAATATATTAAACCATGAGAATAAATACTTACCAAATCTTGCAAGAGAGTGATCTTGTCCAAAAGAGTGAAGGCTTAGGGTTTGAGGTTGAACAGAAATGTCTTGAATATTCTAGAAATTGGCATGTGCGTTTAAATGAATAAAACTCTGATTTTCCACCTTATATAATGACTCAAAGGTCATCCTTATCCACATTAATTTTATGTTTACTTGGTCAAACACAAGAATGGGTCATATTACCTTTTTGGGCTATGTCTTCCTTGTAATTTTTGGGCCTCATTTGGGCCCAACAGCTTTACCCAATAAAACTAACACATAATTCACCAGCTTTCTCATGTGTAAAAAAAAAATTCCATGAAGGTTACAATAAGTAAATAAGTATGGAAATGTACGGGGTGTTACATCCTTCCCCCCTTAGAAACATTCGTCCTCGAATGTTAGTAACATTACCCAATTTAAACTAATTCAAGTCTAGGATCAGTCTTCACGTTATCCTATGCACATAATGCTTGTACAGTCTTATTTTTTATTGTTTCAATTCCGCACCTTGATCTTTTCTTCTATTTGAAACAAATATGGGTACTTCAACTGTATTATTTTCTTGGTTTCCCATGTGATTTCTTCTACCTACTTCTCTATTTCTAAACCTCTTCATTTGTCCATCCAGAATATCCATAGGTTCTCTTCAAAGGTGAGACACATCGTAACTTGTACATCTGCAATGGGAGCAATACGAAATGGAACTCTTATGCACTTCTGGCAATTTCACATGGCATGTTGTATAGGGTCAGTTTTCCTTTCTTTACAAATCCCCTTTCATTGGTGACGCTTTTAAGAGTACTTAATCATCTATGATCACAAACATCTACATTACGATATGTTCTTTTAACTATAATAAATTCACCGACAGGTGGAGATATTTCAATTGACTTAACTAATCACCCTGGTATCCCATTAAATTTCACAGTAATAGATAGAGTAACATAAGATAGGGTAGAGCCCGGATCAATCATTGCATGTACATTATGTGAAAATATGGATAATATACCTGTAACTTCATCAGGAGATGCCTTCGCATTCTGCCGGTCCACTAGAGTATAGGTACGATTTTGGGCTCCACTGAAACTAGTTGCTCCTCTAATATCGCTACCATGACCAGTAGGCTGAACACCTCTGCCTAGGGAAGGAACCGATGATTATGACCGGTTGATCCCGTAGGTCTTGCTATACCACTCGCGTCCCTTTGTGGGCATTCTCTCATTATATGCCCCGCTGTGCCACACCAAAACAAACATTTATCCCCAATCGGCATTCACCTAAATGATACCTTCCGCAATGCTGACACGGAGGTCGAGAAAATTTTGTTGTCTATGAACCTTGTACTCCACTACTTTGTCCAGATTAAATAACCCTAAGCCCTCGGAATTGGGGTTGAGTGCCTGCTATCGAATAAGAGAATGAGGGTCTAGGCGGTAACATCCGAGGTCTAGATTCTCCCGGGGACACCATAGACTGCCCCGTAGGTCTAGCCCTTTTTGATGGCCCTTCCTCAGATTCCTGTGTCCTTCTTCTTTGCCTTTGGTCCTCCATTTTCTGTGCGAGAGCCTGAATTCTGGCGATGTGCATATCTCTGTTCAAAGCAGCAATAGTGCAGTCCCTTACCAAGTATTGCTCCAGTCTGTCCACATATCGATGGACTCTATCTTCCATTGCAGACACGACATTCGGAGCGTAACGAGCCAAATAATTAAACTGAAGGCTGTACTCTCTGACACTCATACTTTCTTGTCGAAGATTTAGAAATTGGTCGGCACGTGCCTCCCGGATCTCATATGGGAGGTAATGATCAAGAAATGCCATTTTAAATTCCTCCCAACCTGCTGGAGGTGCATCAATACCCCTTGATCTTTTCCAGTCTTCGTACCATAATATCGCTTCACCTTTCAATCTATAAGCCGCAAGTTCAACTGTTTCAACACCAGTCACGTGCATGACATCTAGAGCCCTTTGAATTTGATCCACGTAGTCTTGTGGATCTACTTTCGGGTCTGACCCAGTGAATATGGGAGGGTCTAGTTTCAGAAAATCCTGTGTCCTGCATTTCTTAAATCTTGGTCAGTGGCATTTATAGGCGGTTCTGCTGGTACTTCTTTACCCCTTGGCTCTTCCAAAGCAAGAAAAGTAAAAGAAGACAGCGATGCAATTTCAGTGTTAGCTCCACCTTGACTAGCTTGGTCAGGTGGTGATTTACTCATTCCTTCACCGGCAAGCATATCTACCTTCTTACCTTTGCCTCTACCTCGTCTTGCCATTGGCTTTTTACTGTAACAAAGAAAATCAATTCCAATGGTTAGATGCGATGCCACTTACCACATTGGCTCTATTGCACGATCTAGAAGTGAAGAAAAGAAACAACTCCTAAATGTTCCGTAGCCTCCTACTTATAAATATGGTGCACAATACATCCATAAGCAAGACTCTACTCAGACACAGCTTTGTAGACACCCTTAGAATGACCTGCTCTGATACCACTTTTGTCACGCCCCAAATCCTATTGAGGAAGACTGGCTCCCGAAGCCGATAAGGCCCGAGAGAACCAATCTTTGCTTATGTCCATTCATATGCATGCCATAATAAACATCACCATCACGTAAGGACATAAAATGCTAATAGCGAAAATCATGGAACATGTGATACTTACATATATGAAACTTGGCCGTCAGGGCCATTAAGTCAAGATGGACATACATCTCTTTCATTCATATACCCACATACGTCTATAAAAGCCTCTAACAAATGCATATACAAGACCAACTTAAAGTCGGGACAAGTCCCCGCTTTATACAATATTTACAATAACAAAATTAATATACAACTGTGACTCGAAAAGCCCTGAACCAACTGGATCTCACCAAAGATTTGCAAATAACCGAAAACCTACTGTGGAGGTCTACTAGCACCTGCGCCTGCAGTAAGTAAATTAAGCCCCCTCAAGGGGGTCAGTGCGAAGAATTTACTGAGTATGCAAGGCTATAAGAAACTACATCAATACATAAGAACTTCAATGGAAATAATTATAAATGAATACCAAATATGGATAAACTATCAATCTCAAAGTTTGGGACTATGTAAATTACGTTCTTTACTTCTTTTTTCTTCACGTTTATTCATCTTTATCGCTCTACACATGCTAGGTTTTTCTGTCGCCCTTGGGATGAGATTAACCCATGCTAGGTATTTTAACCCTTGGGATGTTAGATTAACCTAGCTAGGCTTTCATGTCTCCCCTGGGATGTTATTAACCCATGCTAGGTACTTTGAGCTCTGGGATGTTATATTAACCCATGCTAGGCTTTTCAGTCGCCCCTGGGATGTTATTAACCCATGCTAGGTACTTTGACCCCCTGGGATGTTATATTAACCCATGCTAGGCTTTCCAGTCGCCCCTGGGATGTTATTATGATATATTGGGATCGACCCATGCTAGGTATTTCAACCCCTGGGATACCACCCAAGATTATACAAACAATTATATATTACTCTTTCATTAGAAGGGTAATACCTTACTTCATTTCTTTACTTCTGTGAGATTGACACGTTGAGGATCATGACATTATTGGAAGCACATATATATTCATTACTTCACTTCCTTTCCTCTTGCAACCAACAAATATGCGTTACTTCACTTCTTACTTTTGACAGATTGATACATTCGTTTGTCATAACATTATTGGCAATACTACTCAAGAATGAATATATTCTCCCTACATCATTACTTTCTTTGAGATAGTTCTTTTAGTCATTATAATCTTATGAGAGCTTTGGAACTTCAGTCAATGAATCAGATACATATGAATCACAATCGGTCTCAGAATAAGAAATATACGAATAACAACATATGTCAACCTAAGCTGGGATACTTTAGAACACTTAGGAATGGAACAAGTACAACGTCAATGAGAACACTATGTGCTGCAAAAGGATACGTAAAGAGTAACCTTGCATACCTTAACTTCCCAATATGGATACACAATCCTATTCGTGGACACAACAATCCAGCTCTTTCCTTACGTATACTCTACATACAAGTGCATAACGGAGTTTACGTTAACCACCAACTACATTACAAATGCATAACATGACAACAAGTTACGTAACTATCATACAACGTCATTTCACCCTTTACAATACAATCCACTGCATTATCATACCAACAACACCATAACATTCCACACATTGACCAAGACATCATATACCAATAGCACTTCTCACCAAGTTTACCTTTTACGTTTTCTCATTATCATTACGTCACAATTACTCCATTAATTCTCCTCATAACAATATATTAACAACAATCCATAATTTATATAATCCAACATGCCTCCATACGACCCCTTAAAGTCATTAAAAAGATATCATAAGTTGATAATTACATCCAAAAAGGGTATAGGGGTCTTCGGGGATCAATGAGAGACAAAACCATACAAAATGACTTTCTGGGGTGACCTGCGAAGCCAATTGAACCCGCAGGTGGATGAAATGCGTCCACAGGTGACCCTTGGCAGTGGACAGGGACACCTGTGTTGTCATCTGCGCCCGCATGTGCCTTCATCTGCAGGGGCGGATGCCCAAGTCGGCCAAAAAGGGTCTCTTTTGGGTCCTTTTGTGTAATAAATGGTCCAAGGCCATAAGTAAGATTTTATTTACATATTTTTGGTCACTTGGATGCCAACTAACCATCATGGTTTCACAACACATATGAACATCACCAAAACAACATTTTTCCTTCAATACACCACCAAGTCCATGCAAAATTTTTCAATAACAATTCCAAACATTATGTACAAGGATAAAATAAGTTAAGGATATAATCATGTATCACATGTCAATATTGAATCCATCATATTCACTTCCTTCAATACCACAAGTCTATTTTCAAGTTTACAAGGCAAAACCCTTTTTCGATTAAGCAAAAATACATTGTTTGACACATAGTGAACTGTCCAACACTTTGCCAAAATAACCAACATGATTTATATACTATATTAAGCATATCATATATTAAACCATGAGAATAAATACTTACCAAATCTTGCAAGAGAGTGATCTTGTCCAAAAGAGTGAAGGCTTAGGGTTTGAGGTTGAACAGAAATGTCTTGAATATTCTAGAAATTGGCGTGTGTTAAAATGAATAAAAATCTGATTTTCCACCTTATATAATGCCTCAAAGGTCATCCTTAGCCACATTAAATGTATGTTTACTTGGTCAAACACAAGAATGGGTCATATTCCCTTTTTGGGCCATGTCTTCCTTGTATCTTTTGGGCCTCATTTAAGCCCAATAGCTTTGCCCAATAAAACTAACAAATAATTAACCAACTTTCTCATGTGTAAAAAAAATATTCCATGAAGGTTACGATAAGTAAATAAGTTCGGAAATGTACGGGGTGTTACACGGACGCAGGTGGGAAGGCAGATGAAAAGTAGTACACTGGAAAGCCAACCTATGTTGGTAACCTACGCACGGAGGTCCTCACCTACGCCAGCAGGTGACCAGTGCGGTGGCATTTTTGTAATTATTAAGAACACAAATTTGGGGCCTTAAAAGGAATTTTTCAGATCTGAAACTTTATTTTTGTACTTTTTTGAAGTTGAGAAACTTAGAATTGAAAACTTAGTGTGAAATTGATAGCTTTCTTGTGCTTTCCATTTAATTTGGATCTTAATTATTGTGATTATCTTGAATTTTATAGAAGAGTGGAATGAGAATTTGGGTATATTTCCTCTTTCTCGCTCTATGAGTAGCTAATTTCTTAACTTGGGGTTATGCTTGAATGAGTAGTGATAATTGTATGGGTATTTTTTATTTGTCTTCTTAATTAATTAATTTTTAGGTCTTTTGCTTCTACTACATGTTCTTAACCTATAATTAGAGGTTGCAAACTCTAGTTAACACTAGAACCCTTATCATCCTTGCCAAAGGGGATGAGGGTGAGGTCTAATAGCTAGCATTAACGTGATGATTGTCATTTAATAGTGTCTATTAGACGTAAGGATACTAATTGAGGTATTAGATTTGTCAAATAGCTACACTTGTGAGGTTTTTGAAAGAACTCATTTGTGATATTTTGGTGTTTGATTGAAAGATTCACCAAAGACCCATAATCTAGCCTACCCGTAACTATAAATTGAATTTAGGCAAATGCTCAACTACCCATGCATGTATTCACTCTTAAGATAGCATAACCCCAAGTCCTTTTTATACTTGATTTCAACTCTTGATAGCTCAAAATTTGTATTCCCCCACTACGATTAATATTGTTGACTAGAAAAATGATAAACCAACCCCCCCCCCCCAATTTACTTTTCCTCATTACTTTTACTGCATCACGTGCGAGCATTAGTTGCTTTTGACACTTAGAGGTGAAAGTTATCACATTCATTACTAGTGGATTCAACCCTGACTTTAAATTGGGTAATTATAATGACAATGATCGTTTATACACTTAAGGTATAATTTAAGCATTATCTATCATAGGGGATTTAATAAGTTATGGACTTGGCCCATCAACTACCAATCAAACTAATTATTTAAAAACACGTAATTTCTCTCACACATGAGCCAAGTAACTAGGGTATTAAATAAATTATGGGCTTGGCCCGTTAACCACCAACTAAATTACTCATTTAAAATCACCCGTTAATTAAGAAACTGAATTTGAATAAATAGCTTAAATTTTATAGTTAAACTTTACGAGAAGGGTCTTTTAGGAAAAAGGAGTTCTAACACTCAAAATTACACCAAAAGCTTCAAAATCCGAACTGATCACACCACCAACCCAAAATCCACAACAAGGGTTGTTACATTAACCCTTTGCAATATGTTCTCGAAAGCTTGTGCTGCAAAATCTTCCTCAAGCATCTTGACACACATTTCTTCACTTATTTCTCGACATTTTGGAGGACCATTTCGATGATATTGTTAATTGATTTGTGGTATATCATATTTTTCAACACTTTTATACATACCCTTCGAATAATAATTAGTACTTTCACTATGCATTAGAGTTGAGCATCATCTAAAGTGGAATGCATCCTTCAAAAGTTTTCTAACATATCGATATGATAGATGTTCCATAGATTATTAACACATGTTGGGTTTTAATGAACCAAAATTGTTGCAAACAAACTTTAGTGAGCTGTTGGTGTCTTGAAGAAGGCAACTTCATGTAAACAGTCAGAAATGCTATTATCTGATTCTAAAAATCCTCTTTCTATGGCAGCATATCTTTCAATGTATCATAATATTTCCAATCAGAGGCGAATTCAGGATTTGGAGTCTCCGGGTGCCAAGTAGGCGCATCGATTAAATCAACCGGAGACTCCAAATCCTAGATGCGAGCCATCTTATGGTCAAGGGTCCCCCTTCGACAAAATATTATATTATTTATATATGATTAAAATCATTTTATGTATATATAGTAGATGTTGAACTCCCTTCGACTAGCTCGTGTGTTCACTTCTTTCAATGTTGAACCTCCTTAGTAAAAATTTTGGCTGCTTCAGCTTTTTACTTATTTATTTTTCTTAAAAAAACAAAAAAAAATTGTGACTTTTCATAATATTTGGCCTCAATTTTGTGTATAATTATTTTTATAATTATCAATATTTGGACAGTTTTTTATTTTAATTTGATGAGAGAGAAAACAAAACTTATTCATCTTTTAATTTTATATTTAACAAATACTAATTAATAAGAAATAAAAGAAATGTCAAAGACTAATAAATTAAATTATTCAAAAATAAATGAATTAATATAAGCCAATAACTAAATAACTAAAAACAAATAAAAAGAACATAGTTGAATTTATGTAGCAAAGTTAAGTTGCCAGAAAAAATTAATGAAAAGAACATAATTGAATTTATTTAGCAAAAACTAAGTTGCCAGTAGGATTTGAACCCACACCCCTTGGGTGGAATAAATGACCATTTGCCGTTGGCACCAAGGACCACTTTGGTTATATGGGTGCCATGCGTTTTATTTATATACATTCGGTATAATTATACCTATATATATAGAGTTTCCGTCGAAGTTTGCGGGTGGCGTGGCACCCTCACGGGCCTTAATAGATCTGCCCCTGTTTCCTATTAACAGTGATCAAGTCTTCAAAATAAGCTGGGCCTATAATGTGGTTTCAGTAACACTCTTTCGTAGTATCTTTCACCTTCTCTAGGATTAGCTGCAATATTGATTATATTAGTTAGGTAACGTTGATTTTGAAGTAATAAATGCTACTTAATTAAGTATATTATTATATTTGTACCATATTTGTTCAATCAATCACAAAGCGTGATTTTCTTTCTTGTCCCAACTTTTGATTGTGAGTTCCAAACACATAATGCTCAAGAAATTTTCAGTAAAGATAATTTGGAGTTTCAATGTCTGTTGATCACATCTTGAAATACTCTATTAGCATAATTTTCTTTACAAAGTCTGAGGCAATGATAGTTTGGACATGATGAATTGACAATATACATCTATGTGGCGGAAGATCATCTGATGTTAAAATATTTAGGTATTTGTCTTGATAATTATTGTTGGAGAATTGACAGTTTCGTATATTCCATAGACTTATATATTAGATCGTTGTAACTCAAATTATTTCCCCTTCATATCTTTTCCACCTCTAAGTCTTCCTCTATTAATTCTTTCTATGTCAATGCTGTGTTAATATTATATTAGCATGTGAATTCACTTGAAGGGTTAAAGGATGCGAAACCCCTAATCTCTATCAATATGTTACTTTGTAGTTTGGTGCTTTATCAATTGGAAAACTACAATATTTTTCTCTGAATTAATTAGCAACTTCATGATATATACTTGAATTTAAAAAGTGTCAATCAGCTCGTTAGAACATTATTCATGGCAAATTTCACACTTGCTCAATATAAACTATTACAAAATGGAACAAGATAAGGGAAAGATATGAAAAATAAATTCAATAAATTTCAACATTTTTAACATAGAAGACAATTATAAGTAATTATTAACAACCTTCTGGAACTTATTTTTATAGTAGTTCCATAGTTAATGGAATTATAGTAACAATATTGGAGTGACAACTACTCATTCATCCTTAACGAGAGATCTGGAAAGGAGTCACCTTTGTTAGGGATAGCTTTACCCCTCAATGTGGAACTTTTGGGCACAATTCCGAATTTAGTCGGACTCCAATGCGCATACCCAACATCAATTGAAAAACGAAAAAAATCTAAACAAAACAAATATAATATTAAAGACACTTTAATGTCATGTGTAATAAGTACAGGCACCCTGTGGAGAAAAAGATGATGGATCAGGAATTGTTGATAAGTAGTCATGGTGCTGAATCAATCACATTTTCCACCAACTTGTTGCTATGGAATATCAAACCATGCAAGCCGCATGAGGGGTAACTTGATGATCATGTAGGATGTCAAACATATACACAAAAAACATTTTAAAGAATTTGTAGATGAACATTTATGATTATTTTGTTAAGGTGCTTGAGCGACCTGATAAGAGGTGTTGAAACTGGTAAATCCCTAACAAGGAATGTACTACAGTTAGAATGTTACCTTTTCTTGCAATCAAAATAATAAATTCTGAAATATATCGTCAAAGAAACTCTGAAAGACCCCAACAAAAATAATAACAATCATTTCAAACACTCAATTAGGCAGTTGTCACTTGTATGGACACAAATATAAAGACATTCTGAGCATGTATATGTGCGTGCTGCATAAGCAAGCGTGGATAGGGTCAGAAAAATCCAAGAATATTTTAGATAAAAGAAATTAGATAAGTATGGTTAGTTACTCAAATTTGACAATCATTTTGGTTTTCATGTGTCTGAACTAAGATTATAAATTCATAATACCCGAGCGGATTACAAGTTTATTCTAGGATCATAACCAATTTGATCCTATGAACTTATAATCACCATATATTGACATTGATTTGGTAAAAGTAGATAATTGGTTCACAATAATATGCCAAAAAGAAAGGGCGACAAGTAAAAACAAAAGTACTTACAATTGTTCATTCAAATCCGAATACGGGTATATGAAAATAAGACACATAAAACATATGAATATTGATATTGCGGTTGATTTTTGCTTCCTCCCCTTCACAATTTTAATGAAACGAAAAACTAAAAAAGGTGAGAAGAGAATAAAATCATTGAACTACCAGATTCAAATGTGAAAAAAAGGAACCAAAAAACATTCAATAATTAAAATGGAATGCTCAATAAGTTCTCACAGAAGAGAAGTGAAGTATGTGCTATCAATAGACTCTATTCCTAATACTCTCAATAACCAGAAATTCTAATCTTAAGGAGCATGAGAATGGAATTTCTCCGAAGAAGTACATCGTTTCATATGAAACCGTATAGGTTTGAGAATAGTTGTTAAGCGCAAGATTATTAGGGTTTAATAGGGGTATTTAGGTAATTTTACTTTAAAACTAGGAAGTTCATGCTTTTAAGGTAGTATAGATGTATATTAGTTAAGTGTACAAGCTTTGCACGTATATATTGCGATAATTAATAATAAATATATAAAAAAAGAACAATCTGTTGTGTGTATGTGATATTACTAAGTATAAAACTTTAAAAAAATAACGTAAAATTTTTAAGATAAAAAATATACTAAAAGAAGGACATGATAACTCACCATTACACAAACAATTAAGGAGAAAAACTAAATGTAATAAATAAAACTTCGCCATTGACAAAAGTCAAAATTTTGATATTTGTACATGAAAACACACTCTAAAAAACAGGGTAAAGGGAAAACGAACTACATTATACATAAGTACAATAATTTAGCATAATTACTTTTAACAAATTAACAATAACAAAAATGATTATGGTAAGTAGCAGATGAAAATCTGAAAGTTGCGATGGAAGAAAAATTGAAAGTCATCTACCAAGATTTAGAGTATTTTGACTAATTAAAAGACTTATTAGCTTTTAAAAATTTTAATAACATAAATTTTTCTAAATTGGAACAACATTCATCAGTTTCAATAACTGACACATCCTTTGTTGATATTTATTTTAAAACAGAAATATTTTTAAATAATGTTTAAGTACTTTTTAAAGTTGTCTAATCAGTAATATGTATTAACATATGAAGCAATTTTTTTAATACATTTTCTATTAATTTACACAATAATATGTGTAAAGCATCCACACTAATTAACTCACCTAAATTCTTCGTTTTTGCGAATATGTCCAGTTACATTAAATTTGATACTAGCATCATAAAATTATTCACTAATTCTTCAAAATAATTCAGTTGCACAAAATGAGTTAGTGGGTCTTCTTTTTTAGTATTAGTGAGTTTAAGTTTTTACCTAGTCAATGAAAGATCTTCTTATTGTAGTGAGTCATGTTTACCACTTTTTCCATATTTTTCATTATTAGTTAGTTGTCTTATTTTAGCTTAAGTGGTTAATTGTAAGTCTATAAATGGAAGTAGGTGTTCTTGTTTTCAGCAGTAAGAAAATTGAGCAATAAAAAAATCTTTATTTCTGAAAGTTTTTTTTCATTGTTTTTTATCTCTTGTTCCAACAGTTTTGACATCAGAGCAATTAGAAAGCAAAAGAAGTGGGCAACAACAGAGTCCTACTTCTTTTCTATTTTTTGGTTTATTCCCTTGGGAACCAACAGAAATGTGAGGGAGTGAAGCCCATCAAATTCTATCGCTAAAAGCACCAAATCAGAGACAAAAAAAAAATGACAGCAAGCTCGAAATGTATCTCCCAGTATCTTTCAATTTTCAAAGGGATGAATTATCATTTTTGGAGTCTTAAGATGAAGACTCTCTTCAAGTCTCAAGAGCTATGAGATTTGGTGGAGAATGGATTTCAGACCCGGATGAAGTCCACACACAAAAACTCCGAAAAAATCACAGGAAGGATTTGAAGGCATTGTTCCTAATTAAACAAGCCCTTGATGATGATATCTTTCCCAGAATTTCAGCAGCAGAGACTTCCCATAAAGCTTGGAAAATTTTGCAGCATGAGTATACGGGAGATAAGAAGGTAATCGTCATGGCCCAAAATCGCCATGAGTGGCACCCATACTAAGTCCTGGTGTGAGAACCATCTAGCCCCAAAACAACAAATCCAACATTTAACCAAAATAAGGCAAACTAGTTGTTTTACATTAATTAGGATAATGTAATAAACAATCTAACCAATAATCCTGCAGAAATAATCAAACACCTAAACAATCTCCTAGAATCTGAAAGTCATTGTACCAAAACACTACAAATGTCAATGAACGGGTTCAACCCAAAACAACTGAAAATATCTAAGTCTAAAATAATAGACCAGAAACTGAATGAAAAACTCATGGCAGCTTGGATGATGAAGCTCACCCTGATGTTCGAATGTTATCCACTCTACAACTGAGGTCATAAAACAAACTCCGAAATATGCTCTGCATTCACCAAAAAAAAGAGCACGTGTAGTATCAATACATAAAAAATAATGATATACCGGCACGGTCATTAGCCAACCCAAAATGAGACATATGAATAAGTAACCATAACTTAGTAAAGCAATAAAAACCATGAACACCTACTATGTAGCCTTACCTCAAGTTTATAACACTTAACCTTATTCTATAACATCATAGAATTTAGTCAATATAAGTCAACATGGACAACAACTCAAGTCAAGACTATGACTACCAACAATACTCCAAGTCATCAACCATGACTAAATCAACTATATCAACCATGTCTCAATTACATAAGTAAATAGACAATATATAGTTATGCCAACCTTGCAATTTCAACCCGAACCACTCAAGGAACCACTCTAAGAACAACTATGGCAATAATCATGAATCTCGATTTACATCAAGAAACCAAATATAGAAAGTAAAACCTTATGCTCGGTTCACTCAAGGAACTAATATAACAATTAAACACAAAAACCCCAATTCACTCAACGAACCGTCACACTCACCTGTACCTTGTACATACATTCTAAGGGTCTTATAGTCACCCACTAGCCATGACCTACAGGGGACGAGATCTTGTCCATATACCCAATCCCAGACATCAAGTGTCTGCCAACTTATACCAACCATCCCGTGAAGATTTCCAAATACCAGTACATCTCATAATAATTAATAGATATCACAGAAATCACAACTACAATGATAATAACAGTAACACCTGTAAAACCAACAATCTTTTCATATAAGTTCTATGCATGTGATTAACTCTTAGGATATAAAATAATCATTCCCTTTTCTTGAACATGCATTGTAATAAGAAATACGAAGGAACAGTTACCATGCACACAATAAAATGTAAGGTTTCAACTACATTAAACCATCACCTACCTCAGTCCAAGCCCGCAATGCTCTAACAAACTTGAGTTTTGCCCTTTCTTTCAACCTTGGCTTGATTGTGGCCTTCAAATATAAATATAACACATAATCAACCAAATAACCTGCAATATCAAGAATTATAACCTAATCACGAAACCCTAAGGCCAAATTCATGATTACCCCCACCCTATTCTAGTATTTTTCTACCACAATTACACCTTAGTCCTACCAATTTCATGGTTATAGTAGCGAATTATCAACATGCAAGAGTAAATTAGTAATCTTTAACAAAAATCTAAGGACTTTCTACCCAATCCACTTAATTGCACCCGAAAATTACCTAGGTTAAGTCAAATCATCCCCAAAAACTTGAAAATTAGTGATTCTAGTAGTTTACAATAGAACTACAACGTAACAGAAGAAATCAATTACTTTTACGAAAAGTTTGGATGAAAATTGAGTGGAATTTACACAAAATCGCCTAAGGCCTTCCCAAAATGAGTTTTAAAATAATGAAACATTTTAGGGATTTTTTCTATATTAATCCGTGTATATCCTGCTATAGCAGCCATATCTCACTATATCGCCTCAATGTAGTGTGTTCCACCCGCTATAGCGGGATTGATCGACGCAGACTCCAGCTATAATGGAAAAATTCCTGCTATAGCGGAACAGTAGTAGCGGCTTGCCACCTGTTATAGCGGGTATGGTGAGGCAGAAACTCGGGTTTGCTCCCAATTTTTCTTTTTTTGCAACACACCCTCAAAACATGACATTCCGAACTAACTCATTAATATCAAGTTTAATATAGGGAGTTCAACTTACCCGAATTCACATTTGAAATATCCTACAGATTTTTTATCGTCTTAGATAACATAAAAACATATTAAATCTTTTCACATTTACCCAATCCATTCTCGGATTGCTCTAGACCATACCTCACTCTAATTTTTTCCAAGACTAGCCTAATTTGAAATTTCTAACTCCCAATTCAGGGAAATCCTTAACCCAAATTGTTGTCCGCTGGACTTAACTGTAGCGACGGAAAGGGTCATTACAATAGATACTAGTTTACCCATCGTTCATCCCTGAATGATCAAACAAGAAAAATGAGCCAAGTCAAAACAGAAAAAAGTACTTGTATCCTCAAACAAGTGAGGGTACTTGTCTCGCATGTCCCTTTCGGTTTCCCAACTAGCTTCCTCAACTGGATTATACTTCTGTTGGAACTTTGCAGACTAAATTTCCTTCATCCTCAGCTTTTGGACGTCCCAATCAAGAATATAAACTGACTCTTTCTCGTAAGAAAGATCTTTATCTAGCAAAACCAAATCCCATTAAATAATGTTATCCCCATCCCCATGATATCTCTTAATCATAAATATATGGAACACCGGATGGACCCCCGATAAGCTTGGTGGCGACTCCAACCTTACGCCATCAAACCCATATCCTCAAGAACCTCAAACGGACCTACATACAAAGGGCTAAGCTTACCCTTCTTGCAAAACCACATAACTTCCTTTATTGGAGATACTTCCAACAAAACTTGTTCATCGGGTTTGAATGGCATGTCCCATACCTTACGATCCACATACTCCTTCTGCCTACTCTGGGCAGCTAACAACTTGATTTGAATGAACCTCACCTTTTCCTGAGCTTTATTTACCAAGTTTGTGTCCAAGGCTTCACATCGCCAACTTCGAACCATCCTATGGGTGATCTATACCTTCTCACATAGAGTGCTTCGAATGGAGCCATATCAATGCTAGAATGATAGCTATTGTTGTATGAAAAATCACTCAAAGGCAAGAACTTATCCCAATAATCACCTAAGTCAATCACACGGGCCCTTAACATATCCTCAAGCACCTGAATCGACCTCTCTGACTGCCCGACAGTCTAAGGATAGAAGGCAGTGTTGACGTCAAGCAGTGTTGACGTCAAGCATAATGCCCAACTCTTTATGTAGCCTATAAAAAAACTTAGAGGTGAATTACGTACCTCTTTCAAAAATAATGGAAATTGGCACCCCATGCAACTTCAATATCTTAACATAAATCTTAGCCAACTACTTTAAACTATAATCCACTCTAACTGGGATGAAATGAGCTGACTTGGTCATCCTACCTACTATGAACCAAATTGAGTCATGCTGCCCCAAGGTGTTAGGAAGACCAACTACAAAGTTTATCCCTATTCTTTTCCACTTCCACTAGGGAATGGGTTTTCTCTGAAGTAAACCTACAAGCCTTTGATGCTTGAACTTCACCTGCTGATAATTGGGGCATTTAAACACATACTCAACTATATCCCTCTTCATCCCGAGCCACTAATAAAGTTGTCTCAAGTCCCGATAGATCTTGGTTGCAATCAAATGAATAGAGTATTGAGAACCATGAGTATCTGCAAGCAAACCAGGTATCAAATCACCAACCCGGGGCACGTACATACATCCCCTCACTATAAACACCCTATATGCATCAAGTGTGGCATCAAAATCTTCACCACATACTACCTTGTTCCAAAGTTTGTTCAACTTCTCATTTTCAAACTATCTGGCCTTGATCTGATTAAGGAATGTTGAACTTACCTCCACATTAGTAAACACTCCACCCCTTTCAAAAATACCAAACTGCATAGATTGAGATGCTAAAGTCTGAATCTCTCTAGACAAGGGTCGCCTTGACACACTCAAGCAAACTAGACTACCCATACTTACCACTTTTCAGATCAATGCGTCTGCCACCACATTGGCCTTACTTAGATGGTATTGGATGGTCATATCATAATCCTTCAATAATTATATCCATTTTCTCTGCCTCACATTTAGATCCTTTTGAGTGAAAACATATTGCAAACTACGATGGTCTATGAGCACCTTACACTTGACATCGTAGAGATAATGTCTCCAAATTTTAAGTGCAAAGATAAGTGGAGCCAACTCCAAGTCATGGGTTGGGTAATTCTTTTCGTGAGGCTTCAATTGCCTTGAAGCATAGGCAATAACATTCCTATCCTGCATTAACACAACACCCAAACCAGAGAGTGAAGCATCACAAAATACAATAAAATGATTACCTACAACAGGCAGTGAAATAATGAGAGTTGTAGTAAAAAATGTCTTGATATTTTGGAAGCTCTCCTAACACTTATCCGGCCAAACAAATGGCACCTCCTTCTGGGTCAACCTTGTAAAGTGAGTAGTAATAGATGCCAAATTCTTGACAAACCTATGATTATAACTAGTAAGACCCATGAAACTTCTAACCTCAGTCACAAAGCTAGACCGAACCCAACTCTTAACTACTTTAATCTTCTGGGGATCTACTATCTCCCCCTTTCCAGAAACCATATACCCTAAAAAGGCAACCGAACAAAACCAAAACTCGCATTTAGAGAACTTAGCATATAACTGTTTCTCCTTAAAATTCCCAAAATAATGCGAAGATGACCTAAATGTTCCTTCTTACTCTTGGAGTAAACCAGAATGTCATTAATAAAAAAAATTACAAAAGAATCCAAGAATGATTTAAAGATACTGTTCATCAAGCTCATGAAAGCTGTCGGTGCTTTATTCAACTCAAATGACATCACCAAGAACTCATAATTCCCATATTGAGTCCTGATCTCAGTCCGAATCTTTAACTGATGATAACCTGATCTCAAGTATATGTTGGAGAAAATGGAAACACCCTGAAACTGGTCAAAAATATCATCTATCTGGGCCTGCGATACTTATTCCTAATGGTAACCTTATTCAACTGCATGTAGTCAATGCACATTCTCAAGCAACTATCTTTTTTCTTAATAAACAATACTAGAGAAACCCAAGGTAAAGCACTAGGATGAATAAATCCTTTATTAAGCAACTCTTACAACTGAGTCTTGAGTTCCCTCAACTCAGCCGGAGCCATTCGTTTGGGAGGAATGGAAATGGGGCAAGTGCCCCCCGTTTCAAATCAATACAGAAGTCAATATCCCAATCTGGACGTATACAAGGCAAATATATGGGAAACACCTCTTGAAATTCTGACACCACAGGAACTGACTCAACTAACGGGAACTCTGCACTAATATCTGGAAGATGTGATAGAAAGGTAGAACACCCTCTCCCAACTAACTTTTTATCCCAAATAAAAGATATAATTTTCACAGGCTTAGTCTTATACACATATTCCCACTCTAACTTATCTTTTTCGGCCATCTCTAAAGTCATTATCTTAGCATTATAATTTAAAATAGCATGATACAGAGATAGCCAAGTCATACCTAGGATAATGTCAATGTCAAGCATATCAAAGATTATTAAAACTACCCGAGTTTGGAAACCCAGGAACCAAACAGAACAAGCATGATACACATGGGTCACTACCACAGAGTCTCTAAACAGAGTAGACACATAAATAGGAGAGTAAAGTATATCATAAATAAAGTCTAATCCCAAGGAAAATCTAACATATATATAAGAAGAAATCGAAATTGAATCAAACAAAATAGTAGCTATTCGGTCATAGACGATAATAGTTCCTATAATGACGGCATCAAACTCCTCAGCCCTGATCTTGCCTAGGAAGGCACAACAGTGAGCTTTATCATCAAGCTGGGCAATCTTTCTAGCAGGCTGAACTCCACCCTTTCCTGCATTACCATTACCTTGGTTTCTACCATGAGCTCCGTATTAATTACCCCGTCCATCCTATTAGCGACCCTTACCATTACCATTAGCTCCACCACCTCTACCAGTAGGACCCATAAAATTAGCTTGTTACTGGCCTGGTAACCCAACCTGTCTCTGACGACACTCTCTCTCAAAGTGCCCTACAGCACCATAAATATAACAATCTTACTAAAGAGAAGGCCTATTGACCGATTAATAAGAAGCCTCTAGCTTCTAGTGACTGAGGGATGTGGAATAGCCCTTGATTGACAACCTGTAGAAGCTAGCAAAGCTAACTGAATAGGGTGACCAAAATAGAACTTATGGCTATGACTAATGGAATAAGAATCGCAAAAGTTATCCACATTCTGGGACTTCTTCGATAACACCTTTGCTTGACCATCTTGCTTTACCCCTTCTACCTTTTTCACATAATCAGCAACCTCGTTAAAGGTCTTCCTGGTAAAAGTCATATGAACAGATAAATCCTGTAGTTAGTTTCAGTCCTTTCACGAACAATCAAATCCTTTCATTCTCTGTACCAAGCAACTGAGTTGCATAACGGGAAAAAGCGTGAAACTTAGCCTCATAAGCCGCAAAATACATATTTTCCTACTCAAGCACAAGAAACTCATCTTTCTTGTGATCACGAATAGTAAGTAGCACATACTTCTCTAAAAACATGGTAAGAAACTGAGACCATGTTAATGGAGGTAGCGCTGGTGATCGACATTCTAAATACGCCCTTCACGACTACTTGTCATCACCTTGCAACTAGAAGGTAACAAACTCAACACCATGTTACTCAAAAATACCCATCTTATGCAGCCTTTTGTAACAATCAACAATGAACTCAAATGCCTCCTCAGTCTTAGAGCCTACAAAAGTAGAAGGTTTCATCTTCAGGAACATAGTCATAATATCATGTTTAGTCCCGGTCATGACAGGACCTAACACTGGGTGAGCAAAAAACTCATTCCCTAAGGCCTCACCTATTTTATGAGCAACTGTAACAGTTGGCTAAACACATCAAAATTGATAAGCAGACAAAGCAGGAATGACCCCAGTCCCGTCCAATCCACTCAAAAAAGAAAGCAACCGTTGAAAAATCTCAGAAGGCATCGGGGGAAGAGCTGCACCCCTAATTGACGTCACCTTCTCCTGCTCTACAACATCCTCGTTCATCTCTTTAACCTCCTCATAACGATTCTATGGTGGGGGAGGTGTTACTGATCTCTGACTGGCCAGATCAGCTACTACCCAAGCTATACTCTTTATGGGTGTCGCTCTCCCTTTTCCCTTTCCCTACCTCTTTTGCATCCTCATCCTCAAACTGTGGTTTTGCAGTAGGTGATGCTAGTGCGGGGCTTGCGACTCTGGCTCTATTTGCTCTAGTCTTTACCATTAGTGGACAAAAGAATGAAGAGGTTCAACTATTAATTTGGATCAGTAGATACCAATTTAAATCAAGTTACAGCACGAAAGAAGAAAGAACTGATAGTTGTGTAAAATCCCATAGCCTCTCAAAGAATAGTACAAATATCTCTGTACTGTTTCATAAGAATCTACTGGACTCATTTTGGTTTAATGAGATCAACAAACCTAGGGTCCTGATACCAACTTTGTCATAGTCCAAACCCACTGTGAGTGGGACCCACACTAACTCTCGGTGGGAGAACCATCTAACTCAAAAACAAAAAATCCAAAACATAGCCAAAATAAGGCAAAATACTTTTTTGCATTAATTAAGATAATGTAATCAATAATTTAATGGATAATCCAACTAAAATAATCAAACACCTAAATGAACCCCTAGAATTTGAAAGTCATTGTACAAAAACACTATAAATGTCAATTAAGAGGTTCAACCCAAAATAACAAAAAATGTCTAAGTCCTTTATAATAGACCATAAATTGAATGAAGAACTCATGAAAACCCAAAATATATGGCTCACCTTGAGTTCGAATGTTATCCACTCTACAACTGAGGTCTTAAAATAGTCTCCATAAAATACACTACATTCAACAAAAAGAAGAGCACGTGCAATATCAGTACACAAGAAATAATGGAGTACTGTTAGGGTCATCGGCCAACCCAAAATAAGACATATGAACAAGAAACTATAACTTAGTAAAGCAAGAATAACCATGAACACCTACTATGTAGCCTTAGCTCAAGTTTATAACACTTACACTTATCCCATAACATCATAAAATTCAGTCAATACAAGTCAACATGGACAACAAGTCAAGTCAAGACCATGACTTCCAATAAGACTCCAAGTCATCAACCATGACTAAATCAACAATATTAACCATATCTTAATTACACAAGTAAATAGACAATATAGATGTCACAACCCAAATCCCATTCGGGCCGGACTGGCACCCGGAGCCGATAAGGCCCGAGAGAACCAATCTTTGCTCATGTACTCTCATATGTATGTTCGCGTATAAATATCATCTTATCTCATGTAATTAAATATCAATGCAGAAGGCATGACAACATGTGCAATATATGAAACTTGTCCGTTAGGGCCATTTCGTCAAAATGAACGTACATCTTTTACTTTCATGATACCCCACATATGTATACAAAGCCTCTAATAGATACATGACCATGTCTGTACAATATTTACAAAATTCCAAAACCTAATGAACACATGTGACTTGGGAAGCCCCGAAGCAACTAGAGCTCACCAACATTCTGCAGATATCTCATTACCTGAGATCTACTAACACCTGGGCCTACAACATGTAAGGTAAGTCCCCCGAGAGGGGTCAGTACAAAGAAAGTACTGAGTATGTAAGGCCATATGAAACTATAGTAATACATAAGTACTTTCAAGAAATTAAGCGTAAGAGAATAATCAATGTGGGTATACCTCCATCCTGAATAGGTGGAACCATGTTCATTACTTCTATTATTTCATTACTTGTTCATTCAATCGCCTCATCATCGTTCTTATCATAACCTTCATATTTATATATATACAAGGGATATAATCTCATCTTTTTTACAACTATCTTTATTTATTATTCACTAAACTAGTTAGTGATTCATAATACCTTATGGATCATCACCTTATAAGTATGTATATAATACCGGGCCTCCACCTTTGGTGGGATATAATGTATATGTATATAGTACCGGGCCTCCATCTTGGTGGGATATATAGTACCGGGCCTCCACCTTTGATGGGATATAATAAATGAGTATATAGTACTGGGCCTCCATCTTGGCGGGATATATAGTACCGGGCTTCCACCTTTGATGGGATATAGTAAATGAGTATATAGTACCGGGCCTCCATCTTGGCAGGCTATAATAAATAACATAGCATAATATTGGGATTATTCCATCTTGAACTTATACCCTTTAGATTGTGATCCATACCCAATGAAACATATAGTAACCATGCATACATTACTACTAGGCATACTTCTTTCCCTTTTATTATTAGGAGAGTGATACATTGATGATTGAAACATTATTGGGAACACATAAATATATGACTTCATTCTTTTACTTTCATGAGATTGACATCTTCACTTATGAGAAGTCATTATATTAACTTGCACATTACCTCTCTTATTACCCTTATGAGATTGATACTTCAACTTGTGAGAGATTAACACATCCACTTATGAGAGATTGATAAAAAGATATTCATAATAATAATATAGGACTTTGGAACATGACATGATTGGAGAATGCTTTTCAAGAATAACTATCTTCTCTTTACATCTTACTCTCCTTGAGATAATTATTCTAGAATCACAACGTTATGACTCCGTTGGAATATACTATTATGAGGACTTTGGACCCATGTCCATAATTAGGTAACTCATGAACAACAACGACTAATGAATGAGGGATACATGACTTAGGAATGAATAGGTTATCCTTACATCGTCACTTTCCTTGTAACAGTTTCTTTTAGTAGTTACATCAACCTTATGAGAGCTTAGGCATTTCAGTCCATGGATAGGAGACGTATGAATACCAATCGGTCAATGAATAAGAAACGTATGGATAGCATCATTCATCAAACCTAAATGAGATACCTTAGCATATTTTGGAATAGGACAAGTGAAATGTCAATATGAACATTATGTGCTGCAGAAAGATACGGACAGAGTAATCTTATATACCTTATCTTCTCAATGTAAGTACACAATCAAATATGTGAGCGCAATAATTCCGCTCCTTCTTTACATTTCACTCTACATCACAAGTACATAATGGAAGCAACATTAACCACCAACTACCTTACAAATGCATATGACAACAATGAGTTACATGTTTATCTTTAAAATGACATTTCCTTCTCTATAATACCATTTACGGCATTAACATACCAACAATGTCCCATTCATGCCATACATTGACCACAAGCTACATTTCAAGTGTATAAGACAACCATAAGTTACATGAGTTCCCTATTCACCCTTTACATTAATCCACATATATCCCACTATAGCGGCCTCTCTTTAGTGGGTTTCACCGGCTATGGAGGGATTTACCGATGATGTCTCTCGCTATAGATGGAAAATTATCGCCATAGCAGTGTATTAGTAGCGTCCTACCACTTGCTATAGTGGTTGCGGTAAGGGAGAAACTTAGAATTTCCTTCAATCTTTCCTTTTTCGCAATGCACCCTCAAACCATGACATTCTGAACTTAACCCTTTACTTCAAGTTTGATATCGAAAGTTCTGCTTACTTGAATTTACTTCCAAAAGATCCTACGGATTCCTTATCATCTTAGGTATAATATTTATCTAATCCATTCCTAGATTTCCCCAGACCATACCTCATTCAGATTTTGTCCAAGACTAGCCTAGCCTGAAATTTCTAACTTTTAATTCGGGGAAAACCTTAACCCAAATGTTTTTATGTTGGACATACCTGTAATGATGGAAAGGGTCGCTACAGTAGTTATATTTATATTTCAAACTTTACATCATGACTTTTAAACTTTAAGCATGAAAAATGGTGAATCAGTGGCAAGATTATATGTCTAGAGTCTCTACAATTGTTAATCTGATGAAGTCTTATGTAGTGAAAATTAATGATAATAGTGTCGTAGCAGAGGTTTTGAGGTATTTAACTAATAAGTTTGATATGTGGTAGTTGATTATACATTTGATAAATTAATGGTTTCTTTGTAAGATCATAAAGATAGTCTAAATAGATCTCATGAGAAAATTAAAGCAAAAGCATTCCAGGTGAAAGAAGAGTCATCTTTTTCTAAAGAAATATCCTTGAATCTTCATTGCGGAGATAGAGGAAGAGACGGATTTTGTGGCTTAGGTCGAGTTTAGTAGAGGCAGAGGACAATTCAGTGAGTCACGTCGGTGCAAGAGTGACTTGCAATAGTGTTTTTGCAAAAAATCCAGCCACACGAAAGCATATTGTTGGACTAAGCAAATAGATGAGCAGAAGCATGCCAATGAAAGTAAGTTATTCATGGATCATTATCCAATTACTGACAATTATTATGGTGCTTGGATTATTGATAGCGGATTCTCGAATCATATGTTTAGTACAAAGTCTCTATTTAGAGATCTTGATGAGTCGAAAAAGAGTGATGTTTGACTCGGTGATCACAAACAAGTACGAGTTGAAGGGAAAGGTACCATATCCATCAAAACAACTCATGGTAATTCTAAACTTATTTGTGATGTTCAATTAATTCCTAGTTTCGCTTACAATTTGCTAAGAGTTGGACATTTGATTGTTAATGGTTACTCTGTTCTGTTTGATGATGACTGGTGTATTGTTAGTGAGAAAAAATCTTGTAAAACTATTGCAATTGTGCCTATGACTCAGAACAATATTTTACGCTTAATTTTTTAAATAATTTTTAAAATTCTTTAGTTGCTAAAGGTGTTAATGAAACTCAACTTTGGCATCTTCACTATGGTTATTTGAACATTAATAGACTGAAACTGTTGACTAGAAAGAATATGGTGATTGGGTTACCACAAACGGGTGAGCTTGAATTATGTAAAAGGTTCATATTTAGGAAACAAAGTAGAAAATCCTTCCCTGTAGGAAAATCATGGAGGTCTAGTTGTTGTTTTAAGCTTGTACATGTTTACTTGTGTGGACCAATGAAGAGTGAGTCATTTTTTGGGAGTAAGTATTTTCTTTTGTTTACTGATAACTACAGACGTATGAGTTGGGCTTACTTTTTGAAGTTCAAATCTAAAGTGTTTGAGAATTTCAGGAAATTCAAGGCACTCATGGAGAAGCAAAGAAGCTTCAACATAAACGTTCTTTGCTCAGATCGTGGTGGTGAATTTTTTTCTAATAATTTAAATTTATTTTGTGATGAGAATGGAATTCACAGGGAGCTTACAACAATATACTCGCCATAACAAAAGGGAGTTGTAAAGCAAAACAATTGTATGGTGGTTGAGATGGCTAGAAACTTACTTAATGCAAGGGGACTTCCAATTCACTTTTGGGGAAAAGCAGTAACTGCAACTGTGTTCCTCTTGAACATCTCTCCAACAAAGGTTGTTTTGGATTGAACTGCATATGAAGCATGGACGGGACAGAAACCACGAGTAAGCCACTTAAAATTCTTAAGTTGTACAACTTACATCTGGTTAATATACGTTCTAAACTAGATGGAAAATCAGAGAAATACATTTTTATTGGTTATAGTCCTTAATCCAAAGAATATAGATTGTAAAATCCTACTAGTGGAAAATTTATTATCAGTAGGAATATTGTATTTAATGACGAAGCAGCCTGGGAGTGGAATGGCGAGAAATAAGGTTCAATAGTCCATATTTCGGTTCAATTAAAAGGAGAGCATACTACGATTCTTTAATCAACGGGTTCTAACCCTTCCTCTCCTTCCAGTAGTGATACAAATCTTTCTTCTCATGGAAGCAGCAACAATAATTCTACTCCAGCAAGCTCCCAATCTCCATATTCGGCTTAATCTAGTGAAACACCACCAATAAATTTTTGATCGTTGAAAGATGTTTATGCATCTTGTAGCTTTTCCATGTTAGCTGCTGAACCGACATGTTATGAAGAAGATTCAAAGCAAACTGAGTGGCAAAATGCAATTATTGAAGAGATTCAGGCCATTGGGTAAAACTAAACATGGGAATTGGTTGATTATCCTGAAGGGAAGAATGTCATCGGGCTAAAATAGATTTTAAAATGAAGTATAATGTTGATTAAAGTAAAAAAAAAAAGAAATAAAGCTTGACCTGTTGCAAAAGGATATTTCCAACAATAAGGCATTGAATTTTAAGAGACATTCTCACCAGTAGCTCACTTTAAAATGGTTAGAACTACTCTAGCCTTGGCTTCTCAACTTGGTTGGCTTGTGTAACAATTTGATGTTAAGTCTGCCTTTCTAAATAGTGACTTACATGAAGAAGTAAATGTCTCCCAACCTGAAGGCTTCATATCTAGTTAAAGGAAGAATACAGTATACAGAATCAAGAAGGCATTGTATGGTCTAAAGCAAGCTCTACTAGTATGGTATAGTAGAATTGATTTCTTTTTTCAAGAGCAAGAGTTCAGAAGAAGTGAGAATGAACCTACACTTAATGTGAAGAAGTGAAGTAATGGTGATTGTTTTGGTTGTCAATCTTTTTGTCAATGATATTATAAATATGGGCTCTTGTGAATCCATTGTTTCTAAATTTATGAGTTGCATGATGAGTAAACTTGAGATGCACGACTTGGGTATGCTACATTATTTTCTTGGGCTTATAGGTTTGGATGGAATTTTATTTCACAAAGAAAATATGCTACTGAACTTTTCTATAAGTTCAACATGATGAATTTTAATCCATATCCCACGCCCATGAATATGAATGAGAAATTATTACTTGATGATGGTACAGGAGCAACAAATGTTTTTTATTTTAGAAGCTTGGTTGGTGCTCTAAACTACTTATCACACACAAGGCCTAATATAGCATTCTCTGTCAGTTTGATTTCAAGTTTCATGAATAGTCCTTCTAAGCAACAACTAAGTGTGGCCAAAAGGATCTTGTGATATGTTATTGGCACAACAAGTTATAGAATTTGGTACTCAAAAGTATCAGATTTTAGATTAATTGATTTTACTGATAGTGATTGGGCAGGTAGCTGGAAAAATTATAGGAGCATATCTGGGAATGTTTTTAGTCTTGGTTTTGGAGTAATATCATGGAGTTCAAAGAAACAAGATATAGTAGCCTTATCATCTTCTAAAGCAGAATACATGGTTACAACTTAAGCAGGTTGTCAAGCTATCTGGTTAAGGAAATTGTTAGTGGATCTTCAACAAGAGCAGATTGGTCCAACTGAAATATGGTGTGACAACAAGGCGACGATTATTATGACAAAAAAATTTGCTTTTCACAGTAGAACAAAGCACATCGACATTTTCTATCACTTCATTCACAATCTAGTTGTTGGAGGAATAATCTCTTTGAAATTTTGTGGCACAAATGACCAGATTGATGATGTTCTTACGAAGTTGCTGGCCCACAAAAATCAAGACTTCTTCATAAAACAAATGGGAGTTTGTGATTTTAAAGAAAAGGGGAGTATTGATTAATTCTTTAAAATTGTTCAGTTGGACAAAATCAGTTAGTAGATCTGTTTTTTAGGACTAGTGGGTTTAAATTTTTAGCTAGTCAAAAAATTATCTTCTTATTGTAGTAGTCATGTTTACCACTTTAATCATGTTTTTCAACATTAGTTAGCTGCTTTATCTTAGCTTAAGTAGTTAATTGTAAGCCTATAAATGGCAGTAGCTGTTCTTGTTTTTTCCAATAAGAAAATTGAGCAATAAAAAAACCTTTGTTTCTAAAAGCTTTTTTTCATTGTCTTTTGTCTCTTGTTCCAACAAAAATATAATATCTCTAATTATATATAGAATATAATTAACTCAACTAAATAGTTCACTAATGCAATTTTACTTGGATGTTATCTGATATTTTGAATTTAGCATGTGAGTCAATGTAATAACATTGTTTTTTTTTTATTTAAATGAATGTTGTATATATTTTAAGTTAATTGCTATTTTATATAATATATTCTTTTTCTAATGTATTTTTAATTTATTGACACATGCAAGCAATTACGCTAAAACTAGTATTCTAGAGACCAACTCTATTATGGATTACTAGTCTATTTTTTTGCTTAATTCTCGTTGAAGTCAAAAGTTCCTACATGTGTTTGGATTTTAATAAAAGTCTTCATATATGCTTGAGAAAATAAAAACATGTCCATATATGATTTGGTGGAAAAAATTACCATAAATATTGTTTTTGGCGAAAGAAAAAAACTGAAACTCTTGTCTATAAATTCTCAATAACCCGAAAAGTAGTAATTATAATAGTTTACAATGGAACTACGAGTTAATAGAAGGAATCACATACCTTTTTGAAGAGTTTGGATGAAAAATTAGTGGAATTTTCCCAAAATTGTCAAAGCCCTTCTCAAAATGAGTTTTGAAATAATGAAATATTTTGGGGTATTTTTCTATATTAATCCACATATCTCCCACTATAGCGGCCTCTCTGTAGTGGTTTTCACCCGCTGACCGCGGCCTACCACCTGTTATAGTGGGTATGGCGAGGCAGAAATTCAGGATTTCCTCCAGGTTTTCCTTTTTCGCAATGCACCCTCAAACCATGAAATTTTGAACTAACCCCTTAACGTCAAGTTTGATATCGAAAGTTCTGCTTACCTGAATTTACATCCAAAAGACCCTACGAATTCCTTATCGTCTTATTGATCATAAAAACTTATTAAATCTTTTTTTATCTACCCAATCCATTCCTAGATTTTCCTAGTCCATACCTCGCTCGGATTTTGTCCAAGTCTATCCTTGCTTGAAATTTCTAACTTCCAATTCGGGAAAAACCTTAACCCTAATTTTTATACACTGGACTTACCTGTAACGATGGAAAGTGTCATTACAGAAATTGCAGTTAAATTGCAAACTTTACGTCGTGATTTTGAAACTTTAAGTATGAAAAATGGTGAATCAGTGCAAGATTATATGTCTATAGTGTCCACAAATGTTAATCTCATGAAGTCTTATCGAGAGAAAATTAATGATAAAACTATTGTAGCAAAGGTTTTGAGGTCTTTAACCAATAAGATTGCGATGTGGTTGTTGATTATACATTCGATGAATTAATGGGTTCTTTGTTAGATTAAGAAGATAGGCTAAATAGATCTTATGAGAAAATTAAAGGAATAGCATTCTAGGTGAAAAAAGAGTCTTCATTTTCCAAAGAAAAATCCTTAAATTTTCATGGCAGATTTAGAGGAAGAGACGAATTTCGTGGATGAGATCGAAGTTATTAGAGGCGGAGGACAATTCAGTGAGTTACGTTAGTGCAAGAGTGACTTGCAATGTTGGTATTGCAAGAAATCCAGCCACACGAAAGCATATTGTTGGACTAAGCAAAGAGATAAGCAGAAGCATGCCAATTTATCTGAGAAAGTCGAGGATGGAAGTAAGTTGTTCATGCATCATTCTCCAAATATTGACAATTCTAATGGTGTTTGGATTATTGATAGCAGATTCTCGAATCATATGTCTAGTACAAAATCTATATTTAGAGATATTGATGAGTCAAAAAAGAGTGATGTTTGACTCGGTGATGATAAGCAAGTACAAGTTGAAGGCAAAGGTACCATTGTCATAAAAAAATGTACGGTAATTCTAAACTTTTTTGGGATGTGCAATTAATTCCTAGTTTCTCTTACAATTTGCCAAGTGTTGGACAATTGATTGTTAATGGTTACTTTATTCTGTTTGATACTGAATCATGTATTGTTAGTGAGAAGAAATCTTGTCAAACTATTGCAATTGTGCCTATGACTCGGAACAATATGTTTCCCCTTAATCTTTCAGATATTTTTTAAAAGGCTTTAGTTGCAAAAGGTGTTAATGAAACTCAACTTTGGCATCTTCACTATGGTCATTTGAACATTAATAGACTGAAACTGTGACTAGAAAGAACATGGTGATTGGTTTACCACAAACGGGTGTGCTTGCGTTATGTAAAGGGTGCATATTTAGGAAACAAAGTGGAAAATCCTTCCCCGTAGGAAAATATTGGAGGGCTAGCTTTTGTCTTAAGCTTGTACATGCTGAATTGTGTGGATTGATGAAGATTGAGTCACTTGGTGGGAATCAGTATTTTCTTCTGTTTACTGATGAATACAGACGTATGAGTTGGGCCTACTTTTTGAAGTTCAAATCTAAAGTGTTTGAGATTTGCCGAAAATTCAAGGCTCTCATAGAGAAGCAAAGAAGCTGCAACATGAAAGTTCTTTACAGAGATTGTGGTGGTGAATATTTTTCTAATAATTTTAATTTTTTTGGTAATGAGAATGGAATTCACAGGAAGCTTACAACATTGTACTTACCACATCAAAATGGAGTTGTCGAGCAAAAAAATTGCATGGTGGTTGAGACGACCAGACGATTACTTTATTGAAGGGGACTTCCAATTCACTTTTGGGGAGAAGCAGTGGCTGGAACTGTGTACCTCTTGAACATCTCTCCAACAAAGATTGTTTTGGATTCTACTGCATATGATGCATAGAGGGGACGAAAACCACGAGTATGCCACTTGAAAGTATTTGGTTGTACAACTTATGTTTGGTTAATATACGTTCTAAATTAGATGGAAAATCTTAGAAATGAATTTTCATTGGTTAAAGTCCTTAATCCAAAGAATATAAATTGTAAAATCCTATTAGTGGCAAAGTTATTATCATTAGGAATATTGTATTTAATGAAGAAGCAACCTAGGAGTGGAATGGTGAGAAAGAAGGTTCAATAATCCATATTCTGGTTCAATCAGAAGGAGAGCATACTATGATTCTTGAATAAATGGGTTATAACCCTTCCTCTCCTCCCTAAAGTGATACTAATATTTATTCTCATAGAAGCAGCAACAATAATTCTACTCCAGCAAGCTCCCAATCTCCATATTCGGCTTAATCTAGTGAAACACCACCAATAATGTTTCGATCGTTGAAAGATGTTTATACATCTTGTAGATTTTCTTTGTTAGCTACTGAACCGACATGTTATGAAGAAGCTTCAAAGCAACCTGAGTGGAAAAATGCAATTATTGAAGAGATTCAGTCCATTGGGTAAAACCAAACCTGGGAGTTTGTTGATTTTCCTGAAGGGAAAAATATTATCGAGTTAAAATTGATTTTCAAAATTAAGTACAATGGTGATAAAAATGAAAAAAGAAATAAAGCTTGACATGTTGAAAATTGATATTCCCAACAATAATACATTGAATTTTAAGAGATATTCTCACCAGTAGTTCACTTTGAAATGGTTAGAACTACTCTAGCCTTGGCTTCTCAACTTGGTTGACCTGTGTACCAATTTGATGTTAAGCCCTCCTTTATAAGTGGTGAATTAGATGAAAAAATAAATGTCTCCAAACCTGAAGGCTTCATCTCTAGTTAAGGTAAGAACATAGTATACATAATGAAAAAGGCATTGTACGATCTAAAGCAAGCTCTACGAGCATGGTGTAGTAGAATTGATTCCTTTTTTCAAGAGCAGCAGTTCTGAAGAAGTGAGAATGAACCTACACTTTATGTGAAGACTTGAAGTAATGGTGATTTTATGGTTTTCAATCTTTATGTCGATGATATTATGTATACGGGCTCTTGTGAATCCATTGTTTCTGAATTTAGTTGCATGACGAGTAAATTTGAGATACCTGGCTTGGGTATGGTACATATTTTTTTGGGCTTGAGGTGAGCTAAGGTTTGGATGGAATTTTTATTTCACAAAGAAAATATGCTACTGAACTTTTATAAAAGTTCAACATGATGAATTGCAATCCACATACCACGCCTATGAATATGAATGAGAAATTAGTACTGGACGATGGTACAGGTGCAATAAATGATTCTTATTTTAGAAGCTTGATTGGTGGTATAAACTGCTTATCACACACATGGATAGATATAGCATTCTTTGTTAGTTTGATTTCAAGTGTCATGCATAGTTCTTCAAAGACACAACTAAGTGCAGCCAAAAGGATCTAGCGATATGTCGCTGGCACAACAAGTTATAGAATTTGGTACTCAAAAGTATCAGATTTTAGATTAATTGGTTTTAGTGATAATGATTGGTCAAGTAGCTTAAAAATCATAGGAGCATATCTAGGAATGTTTTTAGTGTTGGTTCTGGAGTAATTTCATGGAGTTCAAGTAAACAAGATACAATAGCCTTATCATCTTCGGAAGTAGAATACATGGTTGCAACTTCAGTAGGTTGTCAAGCTATCTGGTTAAGGAAATTGTTAGTGGATTTTCGACAAGAGCAAATTGGTCTAACTGAAATATGGTGTGACAACAAGGTGAATATTGCTATTAAAAAAACTTGCTTTTCACTGTAGAACAAAGCACATCGACATTCGCTATCACTTCATTCACGATCTTGTTGTTGATGGTATAATCTCTTTGAAATTTTGTGGCACAAATGAATAGATTGATGATGTTTTTACGAAGTTGTTGGCCCACAAAAGTCATGAATTCTTCATAAAACAAATGGGAGTTTGTTATTTTAAAGAAAAGGGGGAGTGTTGACTAATTCTTCAAAGTAATTCAATTGCACAAAATCAGTTAGTGGATCTGTTTTTTAGGACTAGTGGGTTTAAGTTTTTACCTAATCAATAAATTATCTTCTTATTGTAGTGATTCATGTTTACCACTTTCCCCATGTTTTTTTATTATTAGTTAGTTACTTTATGTTAGCTTAAGCAGTTAATTATAAGCCTACAAATGACAGTAGGTGTTCCTGTTTTCAGCAGTAAGAAAATTGAGAAGTAAAAAAACCTTTGTTTCCAAAAGCTTTTTTTCATTGTCTTTTGTCTCTTGTTCAAACAAAAATAAAATAGCTCTAATTATAAATAAAATATAACTGACTTAAATAAATTGTTCACTAATGTAATTTTTCTTAGAAGTTATCTGATGTTTTGAATTTAGCATGTGGCTCAATGTATACCATTGTTATTTTAATTGAAATGAATGTTGCATCTATTTTAAGTTAATTGCTATTTTATATAATATATTTTTTTTCTAAAGTTTTTTTAATTTATTGACACATGCAAGCATTTACACTAAAACTAGTATTCTAGAGACCAACTCTATTATGGATTACTAGAATATTTTTTTTCCTTAATTCTCATTGAAGTCAAAAGTTCCTGCATGTGTTTGGATTTTAACAAAAGTCTTCATACATGCTTGAGAAAAGAAAAACATGTCCATATATGATTTGGTGGAAAAAATAACCATAAATATTATTTTTAGGGAAAGAAAAAAAATTGAAACTCTTGTCTATAAATTCTCAAAACACCTCCTTGGCCTTCACATCTCTGGCCAGTTCTATTGTTTTTCCTAGATCTAGAACTTGCTTGTAACTAATAGAATTTTTTGATAATAAAGAATTCCACGCATGGAGCATTTAGAACAAAAAAGGGGTTTAGGTTTGGGTTTCCGTTTCCATCCAACTGATTTGGAAGGACTAAAGTTCTTGCTAAGATTCATGGCAAAACAAGCGATGCATGTTTCTGATATTATCACCACTAACATAGATGTATGTGGTAAAGAAGAGCCATGGGAGATTTATAGTCATGGAGTACCCTGCGGAGGATTAAGAGATGATGATAGCAGTAGTTATCGCTACTTCATCACGAAGAAAAGCAAGATGAGGTATCCTGGTGAAGCGGGAAACAAGGGCAGTTGGAAACAACATGATGAGTGAAACCAGTTCACTACAATATGGAGAACTCATCATTAACACTTATTATTGGATGCATGATGAACATTCATTACATGATTAAGGAGCATAAATATGATGGACACTGGCTCATGAAGAAGTACGAGCTCTATAATGTTATTATCCATATGTTCGATGAGGACCGTAGAGATTATGTTTTGTGCTATCAAGAAGAATCCCATTAACACTTGTTCTTGCGATACTTCTACAATCTCTGTGTTGAATAATGTTTCTGAGGGAACAAATAAGGTAACCGGTTCTGCTTACTTTGTATTGGCGACTTCCAATGATAATAGTATGTTCAGGAATTTTTAACAATCCGAGTCTGAATTTTGAAGAATAACAAGAAGTTAATGTTGAATCATTACAAGTACTGGAACCAGCTGCTGAGGGTGTTTTGATTTTGGGAGATTAGTGAGATATTGTTGTCTGTGCAATTAAGGCATGGATAATTATTTAGCTTGTGCTTTTAATTTTATTTATTGCATTACTACATATTTAAAATATGTCTTTACATACGAAGAATATTTTGTGTCATCATCATCATCATCATACCCAGTGTATTCCCACCAAGTGTGGTCTGGGGGGGGGGGGGTAAAGTGTACGCAGTCCATACCACTACCTCAGATGAAGTAGAGAGGCCGTTTACGATAGACCCCCGGCTCAGAAAAGATAACAACAATAAACAAAAATCATAAAAACCAACAGCAAAAGGAGATAACACATCGCTAGATAATCGAAGAAGCTAGACAATCACAGATCAACACTATAAACTAGTTATTCAAAATCACAAATATCACCAAAATAACGCGAACAAGAATCTGCCTAAGAAACAACAGTTACAGATACAAGCAAACACTCCGTGACATCCTCGTCAATCTCGCCATTCCCCTGAATCATAGACCCCAGATACTTGAAACTCCCCCTCTTCTGAATGGTCTGAGAGTCCATCTTCACTACCACATCAGCTTCATGCCTCAAATCGCTAAACTTACATTCCAGGTACTCCATCATAGTCCTGACCAACCTAAACCCTTAAGACTCAAGGGTCTGTCTCCAAACTTCCAACTTATCATTAACTCCTCCTCGGGTCTCGTCAATCAGTACCACATCATCAGCAAACAACATACACCAAGGTACCTCCCCTTGAATATGCCGCGTCAAAACATCCATCACAAAGCCAAATAAAAATGGACTAAGAGTCGATCCCTGGTGCAATCCTGTCAATCTGGGAAAGTGCTTTGAATCCCCTCCTATCGTCCTCACCCTCGTCTTTACTCCATCATACATGTCCTGGATCGACCTAGTGTATGCCACGCGCACACCTTTAGCCTCCAAACACCTCCACAGAATCTCCCTAGGGACTTGTCGTATGCCTTCTCAAGATCAATAAACACCAGATGCAAATCCTTCTTCCTCTCCCTAAACTTCTCCATTAATCTCCTTACCAGGTGAATGGCCTCAGTAGTCGAGCGACCTGGCATGAAACTAAACTGATTCTCTGAAATAGTCACTACCCTCCTCAGTCTCAATTCTACCACCCTCTCCCAAACCTTTATAGTATGGCTCAACAACTTGATACCCCTATAGTTGTTGCAACTCTGAATGTCCCCCTTGTTCTTATATAATGGAATCATCGTGATCCATCTCCAAGATTTGGGCATCTTTGCTGCCCCAAAAATGATGTTAAACAACCTTGTCAACCACTCTATACCTGGCCCACCAGTGTACTTCCAGAAATCCACTGAAATCTAGTCGGGCCCAGTTGCCCTACCCTTACGCATCCTACGAATAGAACCCTTGAACTATTCAACCTTGATACGCCTACAATAACAATAATCGCGACGCCTCTCTGAGTGTTCCAAGTCCCCCAACACGAGAGTTTTGTCCCCCTCGTCGTTCAAAAGTCTATGAAAATAGGACTGCCACCTCCTCCTAATAAGGTCATCCTCCATCAACACTTCGCCATCCTCCCCCTTGATGTATTTCACTTGGTCAAGGTCATAGGCCCTCCGCTCCCTAGCCTTGGCCAACCTATACAACTTATTATCCCCTCCTTTCTCCTCTAAAGCAGCATAAAAACTCTCAAAAGTTGTTGTCTTAGCTGCCATAACCTCTAACTTAGCCTCTTTTCTGGCTACCTTATACTCCTCCCTACGATGAATATTTTGGGTGTTGGACTTTTTTTAAGCACTACGACAAAAGGTGTATTGAGTCGTTATTACTTTTAAAAATGTTTCAAACTTCTCCATATGTCTGATAGACCTATAAAACATAAACGATGGAACTGGTTCTTGTTAAGTTTTGGTCTAGTAACTGTTTGCAAAAATTGTCCCAAATACTGTAAAGAAGACACAATCTACCCTCATAGGATTTAACTCAAGCTTTACTATACCAACAAGTCAATGTTCATACATGTCATGACCTAATTTATAAGTAATGATGGCTCCTACTATGTCCCACGAGTAGGTAAGCCAAGCCTTAGCCTGGAACAACAAGTAATGGGCGCAATGACGGAAGAATAAAAAAGAACACAAATCCTGCCCATAACTATAAGTACAAAAATATAAGACTAAATAAAAGAGGGAGAAGAACAAAAGGAATCCCACAACTTTGTAAGGCCGGTATAAGAGCCACTAGCAAAAGAATATGAGTACTAATAATATCAATACACATATAGTCTCGAAATGAAAGACTGTCCAAAAATAGGAGGAGAGGAGATCAACTCCGGCTCTGAAAGCTTACCCTATCTCCGAGACCTGTAGATAGCTGGCTAGAATATCAATGACGACGGCTAGTACTCGTATCTGTACCATAAAAGATGCAAAAGTGTAGTATGAGTACAAAAATAATGGGTACTCAGTAGGCATCATCAGGCGACTGATCTAAATCATAATAAAAACATAGTAAAATATGAGGATGTAAAATAACTGAAGGGAAAGGTGTAAACTTGAGAACATGTCCTGAGATAAGTAAATAAATAAAGAAACATGCGATGCCAAAATTAAAGTAGCTATTACAACCCAACTACGCACCCATAAGCCGAGAGGGTACAAACAAGAGAAGCTAATCAAAATGGACACCCATAAGGCCGATGGATGCAATGAAGGAATGTACCATTACCATACTTATGAATCCCTTCCGAACCACAACTCACTGGACTCTAACCGTTACCCTAATACCATGAATAACTCAAAGACACCAGACTTAAACTGGATTTCCCTCCTCATAACTCACCACAAGTGCTGGACTAGAACCAGTAATTTAGTGCCATAAATAGATAGAGTATGCTGAACTCAAACCGGTCTTTAAATACCATAAGTCAATAGAATATAAGCTCAAGATAATTAACCTATCCCCGTACTAGGTATATACTATGTATTCTAAGGCTCAACATTAAAGATAATGTTACGAAAGAAGGCCTCTTAAGTCTACAAGGAGCTGAGAGTGATATCCTAATACCAAAGCATCAATTTATCGAAGGGATGGGTAAATGGGTCGATTCTACCTCCAAAACGTCCTTCAAATCGACCAAATAACCCAACATTTAGTAACTAAGCAACCAACCATAAATCCCAACCTCAAACTAGCATAATATCATACTAATACCATAATTAAGCTCAATCTATAAGTAGGGTAAGCCTAGACTACTTGGATACCGAAGAAAGCTCGATAAAGTTCACTAAAGTGTAGCCTTTCATTTTTGAGAAGCCTCAGCATGATTCCACGCTATCAAAATAATATACAAGAACAATAATACCCATATTGTATATAAATGCATCGGGTCCAAAATCGAGTCAAAAATCTCATGTTTGGCCTGTTTAAGGAATCACAAGCTTGAAATCATCAAAATGTCCATCAAAGCTAAAGGATCATTTACCCTCAATAATGGGTGAGTTCCGAGCATCACACCACCTAAAGTGAATCCACAAAGCTAGCTAGGGTTTTGGGCTTAAACGGAGAATTACCAAGAAGTTAGACAAAACTTACAAAGATTTAGACGAGGAAAATGATGTTAACGAACTCTCTATGATCCCTTGAACACCCAAAAATCGCCCCTTCTCTTCCACTGTTTCTCAAGAGCTTTTATGCTCTAACACTCAGAAAATATGTGAGAAAAATGGGTGAAAAGGGATTAAATGCTCTGCAGGTGCCGCTTAAGAAGACAATCCTCCACTTAAGAGGATAGACAGGTCCAAGGATCAAGCCGCTTATGCGGTTGCACCAGCTGAAGCAACATCAACACTTGGCAATATTTTGCCAAGTTTCAAATGGGTCCTCAAGATTCGTTTGAAACCCCGTGAATTCAAAATTACTATCCTACCCTATCAAAATTGACATTTCAGAATCAACGACGCAATCAAAATTTTCATCCGGGGTCATTTCTATGAAATGTGGGTCTGAAACCCAAATGGCCGTTTTCATCACTTTCCACCCAATAGCCCAAAATGAGTCCTAAAGCTTCGGGACCCAGACCAAGAGTCCCCTAGCCTAAAGTCAACGTTCAGAGCTGATGGAATTGTTAGAATTTTTATACGAGGTCATTTACCTAGATTTTTAGCCCGGTAGCCAAATTTGAAAACCGACGATTTCAAAATAGGGAATTGGCTCTAAAAACCATACGAACTGTTTGGTAATCAAATTGTCAGTTCCAGCATGTCATAAATGACTTGGGGTGTCACGTCCCAAATCCAATCGAGACATGATTGGCACCCGTAACCGATAAGGCCCGAGAGAACCAACCTTTGCTTATGTTCAATCATATGCCTATTATACTTATAACCACCATTGCGTAAGAACATGAAAGATGAATAAAGGAAAACATGGGACATATTTATACATACACATGAAACTTGGCCGTTGAGGCCATCCAGTCAAAACAACTTATGTCCTTTACATTGATACACCCACATCCGTCTACAAAAGCCTCTAACAATAGCATTGACCAAACTGAACCATAAGTCGGGACAAGTCCCCTGTTTACACAATATGTACAATACCAAAACATATATACACTCTGACTCGGAGAAGCCCCGAATGAGCTGGAGCTCACCAAAGAACCGCTAACACTGGCAGTCTACTGGGTAGGCCTTCTGGGACCTGCGCCTGCAGCAAGTAAGGTAAATTCCCCGAGAGGGGTCAGTACGAAATAAGTACTGAGTATGTAAGGCTCGAATGAAACTTTGTAACACAAGAACATACTAATGAACTCAATACAAATGACTAAACAATGTGAGTAAGTCACCATGTTGCATTTTGGGAACCATGTGGATTGCTTTCATTACTTTCGTTGCTTTCTTTACATTCAATACTCACTTGTTATTACATATCACAATGTACCCGGGCCCCGACTGATCAGTGGGTCTTTCATATTATATCATCGTGTTGGGATCGAGTCGAGCTAGGCTTATGCCCTTAGACTTGCCACCCATACATCAATGCATCGGGATCGGGTCGAGCTAGGCTTATGCCCCTAGACCTGCCACCCATAAATCCATACATCGTGATCGAGTCGAGCTAGGCTTTACGCCCCTAGACTTGCCACCCGTACTTGATCATTGACCGCATTTGCATTACTTTGTTTATTACTTTGAGATTGATCCTTTGATAGTCATCACATCACTTTGGAACTTTGGAACATAACATTTTTGGAATCTTTGAATCATTAACCAATGAGAAATATCACATTACTAGCACCATGATACCATTGGAACCATTGGACAATAATCCATGAACAAGAGACACAAGTATAGGCAGTATTGGAATATTGGTACGTAACTTTATTTGAGCTTTCAGAACATTAACCATGAATATGAGACATGAGATTCACAAATGATCCATGAATAGAAAATATATGACAATGAATAGTGATAAACGGATATCGGATACCTTAGTACATTTTGGGATAGAACTAGTGACATGTCAATATGGACACTATTTTTCGCAAAAAGATACGGACAAAGTAACCTTACATACCTTGGATTCGCAATACGAAAATACAACCTTAGATGCGTATACAATAATCCCGCTCCTTCTTTATGTGTCACTCTACAACATAAATACATAACGAAATTCACATTAACCACCAATTACTTTACAATTGCATACCATGTCAATGAGTTACATGTTTACCTTTAAACATGTCATTTCCCCTTGACAAAACCATTGATCATACTATTATTCAAAAAATTCCAAAATATTCCCAACATTGACCAATACATGATAATTGATACATTTTACCACAACACTTCTCCTTTACACTTTCTTATCCATCACACATCACAAATAACCCATCAAATGACCTTAATACAACTCATAACACATATCGGCCAAAATCCCACAATTTCCACTTATAGACAAGAACAAGTTTAATACCAAAAATAACACCATACATGTTCATATTTTGTCCATACCATGCTTTTTCATCAAAGGCACAAGGCCTAATTCAAGTTCAAATTACCAAGATAGCACATCCTTCACCAAAAGCAAAAATACACTTTCATCACCTTGCCAACACAACTAGCATAATATACATAATCTCCCATGAATATAATATGTTAAACCATAATAATAAACACTTACCCAAGCATGAATAGTGATGATCTTCTCCAAAAGTGGACTTAGGGTTTTTAGAGCCAAAAGGGGTTTCTTGAAATGTTTTGGAAATACATGTGTGTGTATAATGGATAAAATCAGATTTTTGGTACCTTTTATAAACTTTTGAGTCCATCCTTAGCCACTCTTTATCATTTAATATAGTGTTCTAGAAGTTCAAATGGAAGAATGGGTCATTTGACCCATTTGGGCCATGTCTTTCTTCCACTTTTGGGCTTTAATTTGGGCCCACTAAGACATATCAATTTAACCCATTAATTTCCATGTATTATTTACCATATATCTCATGTTTACATAATTCCATAATGTCACGACAATATTCTCTTAAAAGATTCTCATTCGTCGCCTCGATCGCAAAAATAGGAATTCTAGTCGCCCTTGGCTTCATTGGACATTTTTGGGTCACTATTCACATTTCATGATTTGATCATGTAGGAGTATGTAGGAGTGTATTAAAGTGGTTGAAGCTTTAACAATGCTCAAATAACTCCAAAGAACCAAAAGAAACCATCTAGAAATCATCGTAGAATTGCGTTACGAAACGACTCCGGAAGGGCATAATTGTTGTGCCTTGCGCCACACCCCCTGAAATAGGGTAGTGGCGCAAGTTTTAAGCCTCCTCTTAACTTCTTGGCTGCAGGTGTCTTGCACCACACCCCTGAAACAGGGTAGTGGCGTAAGTTTCAGCACTTTGCTGAAATTTTCGGCCACTTATCCAATGTTTACGTATCGTCCAATCCCTTATCAAAACACTACAAAATACTTACTTAGTGATCTTAACCACAAAGTAAACATGACTTCAAGTCACCAAATTAGGTTAGAATGTGTACGAGTTCTTACCCAAATGCTCCACGAAATCACAACACACCTCCTACGAAGATCTAATCGCACATGTTAAGTCCGATATCAAATGTTTCACCAATGACACTATAAAACACATATGCATGGCATCTCAACACCTATGTAGATATGATCCCAAGGTATCAAGTGAGGTTATAAAATTACGGGGTGTTACATTCTTCCCCCCTTAGAAACATTCATCCTCGAATGTTGACAACATTGTCTTATATACAACAAATGCATCTTTACTTTAACATACCTATACACATTCACATAATGCTCTTAAATACTTATTTGTTATTGTTCCACCTCCGCACTGTGAACTTCTTGGTCTATTTGAAATAGATGGGGATACTTGGATTTCATCATTTCTTCCGCTTCCCATGTGATCTCCTCTACTTGTTGGTTTCTCCAAAGGACTTTTACGGATGCTATGTCTTTATTTCTCAATCTCTTTACTTGTTGATCTAGGATAGAAATGGGCACCTCTTCATAAGTGAGATCCTCTGTAACTTGAACATCTTCTACGGGAATAATACGAGACGGATCTCTTATGCATTTCTGAAGCATCGACACATGAAATACCGGATGGACTGAGGAAATTTCTTGAGGTAAGGATAATTCATATAAGACTTGCCCAAATCTTCTAATAACTTCATAGGGGCTTATGTAACGTGGACTCAATTTCCCTTTCTTTCCGAACCGCATTACCCCTTTCATCGGTGACACCTTTAAAAACACCCAATCACCTATGGAGAATTCAATCCCTCTTCTTCTAACATCGGCATATGACTTGTGACGACTTTGAGCCATTTGTAACCGCTGTTGGATAACTTTAATTTTCACCATGGCTTGGTGGACAAGATCTGGCCCAAGTAAAGCAGTTTCACCTGCTTCAAACCATCCAATTGGTGATCGACATTTTCTTCCGTACAAAGCTTCATAAGGTGCCATTTTAATAGTTGAATGATAGCTATTGTTATACGCAAATTCAATAAGAGGCAAATGGTCATCCCAACTGCCTTGAAAATCTAACGTACAAGCTCGTAGTATATCTTCAAGTGTCTGAATAGTATGTTCTGTTTGTCCATCAGTCTGAGGATGGAAAGCCGTACTCAAATTCACCTGAGTACCTAAACTTCGCTGAAAAGATTTCCAAAAGTGTGCTGTGAACTGTGCTCCTCTGTCTGATATAATAGAAAGTGGAATACCATGCAATCGTACTATCTCCTTCACATACAACTTGGCATAATCCTCAGTTGTATAGGTCGTCTTGACCAGTAGAAAATGCGTTGATTTAGTAAGTCGGTCCACTATGACCCATATCGAATCAAACTTCCGCAATGTACGAGGCAAACCCGTAATGAAATCCATATTAATATCCCACTTCCAGACTGGAAGATTGATACATTTCATGTAACCTCACGGTTTCTGATGTTACACTTTCACTTGTTGACAATTTGGGCACTGCGCGACAAATTCTGCAATGTTCTTTTTCATGTTGCCCCACCAATACACTTCTTTCAACTCATGGTACATTTTAGTAGCACCCGGGTGAATGGAATAACGCGAATGATGCGCCTCTGTCATTATTCGTGTCCTCAGTTCATCTACGTCCGGTACACATAACCTCCCTTGATATTGAAGTACCCCTTCTGGTGTAACATCAAATGCCTTGGTCAGATTCTGCTGCACATTTTCCTTTAGCTGCAATAAACTAGAATCCGCAAATTGCTTTTCTTTCACTTCAGCTATCAGAGAGGATTCTGCTGCATTCTGCACAATAACCCTATCATCTGAGGATTCAATCAGGCGAACTCCCAAGCTGGCTAATTGATTCAATTCTTTGATTATCTCATGCTTTTCATTCAACTGACCACTAGTGCTTTCTATTGCCTTACGGCTCAATGCATCAGCTACTACATTTGCCTTCCCTGGATGGTATAAAATATCGACATCATAGTCTTTCAAGAGCTCTAACCATCTTCGTTGCCTTAGGTTGAGTTCCTTTTGCTTAAGGATATATTGTAAACTTTTGTGATCTGTATAAATATCAATATGAACTCCATACAGATAATGACGCCATATCTTTAAAGCAAAAACTACCGCTGCCAATTCGAGATCATGTGTGGGATAGTTTTTCTCATGTGGCCGCAACTGTCGTGAGGCATATGCTATCACCCTACCATGCTGCATCAACACACATCCGAGACCAATCCCGAAAGCATCACAATACACTGCATAGCCCTCTGTGCCTTCAGGAAGTACTAACACTGGTGTGGAAGTCAACTTATCTTTCAAGTTTTGAAATCCTCTTTCACATGCATCATTCCATTGAAACTTAATTGCCTTGTGAGTTAACTTTGTTAATGGTGCTGCAATAGAAGCAAACCCTTCTACAAATCTCCGGTAATAACCTACCAAACCCAAAAAACTGCGAATCTCTGTGGGTGTCGTAGGTCTTGGCCAGTTTTTCACTGCTTCAATCTTTTGGGTATCAACCTGTATGCCTTCATATGATACAATGTGACCCAAGAACGCGACTGATTTCAACCAAAACTCACATTTGGAGAACTTTGCATACAACTTTCGTTCACGAAGAATCTGTAACACTTGTCGTAAGTGATTAGCATGGTGCTCCGGTGATCTTGAATAAACAAGGATGTCATCTATAAATACTATCACGAACACGTCTAAGAATGGCTTAAACACCCTATTCATCAAATCCATAAACACAGCCGGTGCATTTGTTAGTCCAAATGACATATGTATCCCTTGGCAATCATTTTTCTGGCTTTCAAATAGGAAATAAATCTCCCTCGTGGTGCCCCTACCTTACCCTGCCATTCTAGAACATTTTTCTGTGGAAAACAAAATTGTACCTTCTTGGCCCGGCAATCTACCGTAGCATAACACGAAGCCAACCAATCCATTCCCATAATTACATCAAAATCCACCATGTCCAATCCAATGAGATCGGCCAACGTATCATGACCACACACAGTTACCACACAGTTATGATACACTCTCTTTGCAATAATATATTCACCAACCGGTGTAGACACTTCAATTGACTTAATTAATAATTCCGATGCCTTTGCAAATTTCGCAGCAACCAATGGAGTAACATAGGAAAATGTAGAACCTGGGTCAATTAGTGCATATACATTATGTGAGAATATGGATAATGTACCTGTGACAACATCTGGGGAAGCCTCTGAATTCTGACGGTCCACCAAAGCATACGTATGATTCTGGACCCCACTAGTACTGGCTGCCCCTCTGGCACCTCTACCATGGCCAACAGGCTGCACACCTCTGCCCAGTGAAGGAACCGCTGTGGACAATCTCTCGCTATATGTTCCGGCATACCACACCAAAAGCAGACATTCGTTCCTTCCCGACTTGTGCCTGGGTGAATACGCCCACAGTGTTGACACTGCTGACGAGGAAAACCTGCTGCCTGTGACCCATGAACTCCACTACTCTGCCCAGCTGAACCACCTCTAAGCCCTCGAGACTGAGAATAAACACTCCCTGTGGAATAAGAGAACGACGGTCTAGGTGGTCTAGGAAACATGCGGGGCCTAGATCCTCCTTGGGACATCATAGGTGGTCCCATAGGTCTAGCCCTTTTGGACTGTCCCCTATCAAATTCATGTACCCTTCGTCTCTGTCTTTGATCCTCCATTTTCTGGGCGAAGGCTTGTATGCGAGCAATGTCCATGTCCCTATTCAAGGCCGCAATAGTGCAATCTCTTACCAAATATGGCTCTAGTCTGTCCACGTATCTATGGACTCTGTCTGTCATCGTAGCCACAACATTTGGCGCATATCGAGCTAAGGAATTAAATTGCAAGCTATATTCTCTGACACTCAAATTTCCTTGACGGAGATTTAGGAACTGATCCGCACGTGCCTCACGGATCTCATAGGGAAATTAATGATCAAGGAAAGCCACTTTAAACTCTTCCCAAGTAGGTGGGGTTGCATCCATATCACGGGATTTTTTCCAATCCTCGTACCATAATATTGCCTATCCTTTCTACCTGTACGTGGCAAGTCCCACTGTTTCTATCCCTGTCACATGCATAACTTCCAATGCCCTCTGAATTTGATCCACGACCTGTGGATCTGCTTTTGGATCTGCCCCTGTGAAGATAGGAGGGTCCAATTTGAGGAAATACTGTGTTCTGCGACTTGCTATTCTAGCCGCATCATCATCATGTGTCATTAGACCAGCTCGTCCTTGACTCTGGGCTGCCACTAACTGTGTCAACATCTGTACAGCATTCCGAAGATCCTGATATGTGGCATTTGTCGGTGGTTCCACAAGAACTTCCCTTCTTCCCGGCTCTTCTGGAGCTGAAGAAGCAGAAGAAGCTCGCGTTGCGAACTCAGTTTCAGCCCCACCTTGATCAACTTGTTCAGGTGGTGGTCTACTTGTTCCTTCACCAGTAATTCTATCTATCATCTTACTTTTACCTTTTCCTCTTCCTCTTCTAGTGTTTGGCATTTTGACTATACCAAAGAAAAATAATTACCAAGATCAGATACAATGCAACTGACAACATTGGCTCTATTGCACGATCTAGAATGAAGAAAAAAAACGACATCCTAAATATCCCGTAGCCTCCTACTTATAAATGTGGTGCACAACACATCGATAAGTAAGACTCTACTCAGACACGGCTTTGTAGACACCCTTAGAACGACTGCTCTGATACCACTTTTGTCACGCCCCGAATCCAATCGAGACATGATTGGCACCCGTAGCCGATAAGGCCCGAGAGAACCAACCTTTGCCTATGTTCAATCATATGCCTATCATACTTATAACCACCATTGCGTAAGAACATGAAAGACGAATAAAGGAAAACATGGGACATATTTATACATACACATGAAACTTGGCCGTTGAGGCCATCCAGTCAAAACAACATATGTCCTTTACATTGATACACCCACATCCGTCTACAAAAGCCTCTAACAATAGCATTGACCAAACTGAACCATAAGTCGGGACAAGTCCCCACTTTACACAATATGTACAATACCAAAACATATATACACTCTGACTCGGAGAAGCCCCAAATGAGCTGGAGCTCACCAAAGAACCGCTAACACTGGCAGTCTACTGGGTAGGCCTTCTGGGACCTGCGCCTGCAGCAAGTAAGGTAAATTCCCCGAGAGGGGTCAGTACAAAATAAGTACTGAGTATGTAAGGCTCGAATGAAACTTTGTAACACAAGAACATACTAATGAACTCAATACAAATGACTAAACAATGTGAGTAAGTCACCATGTTGCATTTTGGGAACCATGTGGATTGCTTTCATTACTTTCGTTGCTTTCTTTACATTCAATACTCACTTGTTATTACATATCACAATGTACCCGGGCCCCGACTGATCAGTGGGTCTTTCATATTATATCATCGTGTTGGGATCGAGTCGAGCTAGGCTTATGCCCTTAGACTTGACACCCATACATCAATGCATCGGGATCGGGTCGAGCTAGGCTTATGCCCCTAGACCTGCCACCCATAAATCCATACATCAGGATCGAGTCGAGCTAGGCTTTACGCCCCTAGACTTGCCACCCGTACTTGATCATTGACCACATTTGCATTACTTTGTTCATTACTTTGAGATTGATACTTTGATAGTCATCACATCACTTTGGAACTTTGGAACATAACATTTTTGGAATCTTTGAATCATTAACCAATGAGAAATATCACATTACTAGCACCATGATACCATTGGAACCATTGGACAATAATCCATGAACAAGAGACACAAGTATAGGCAGTATTGGAATATTGGTACGTAACTTTATTTGAGCTTTCGGAACATTAACCATGAATATGAGACATGAGATTCACAAATGATCCATGAGTAGAAAATATATGACAATGACTAGTGATAAACGGATATCGGATACCTTAGCACATTTTGGGATAGAACTAGTGACATGTCAATATGGACACTATTTGCTGCAGAAAGATACGGACAAAGTAACCTTACATACCTTGGATTCGCAATACGAATATACAACCTTAGATGTGTATACAATAATCCCGCTCCTTCTTTATGTGTCACTCTACAACATAAATACATAACGAAATTCACATTAACCACCAATTACTTTACAATTGCATACCATGTCAATGAGCCCTTGACAAAACCATTGATCATACTATTATTCAAAAAATTCTATAATATTCCCAACATTGACCAATACATGATAATTGATACATTTTACCACAACACTTCTCCTTTACACTTTCTTATCCATCACACATCACAAATAACCCATCAAATGACCTTAATACAACTCATAACACATATCGGCCAAAATCCCACAATTTCCACTTATAGACAAGAACAAGTTTAATACCAAAAATAACACCATACATGTTCATATTTTGTCCATACCATGCTTTTTCATCAAAGGCACAAGGCCTAATTCAAGTTCAAATTACCAAGATAGCACATCCTTCACCAAAAGCAAAAATACACTTTCATCACCTTCCCAACACAACTAGTATAATATACATAATATTCCATGCATATAATATGTTAAACCATAATAATAAACACTTACCCAAGCTTGAATAGTGATGATCTTCTCCAAAAGTGGACTTAGGGTTTTGAGAGCCAAAAGGGGTTTCTTGAAATGTTTTGGAAAAACATAGAAATACATGTGTGTGTATAATGGATAAAATCAGATTTTTGGTCCATTTTATAAGCTTTTGAGTCCATCCTTAGCCACTCTTTATCATTTAATATAGTGTTCTAGAAGGTCAAATGGAAGAATGGGTCATTTGACCCATGCCTTTCTTCCACTTTTGGGCTTTAATTTGGGCCCACTAAGACATATCAATTTAACCCATTAATTTCCATGTATTATTCACCATATATCTCATGTTTACATAATTCCATAATGTCACGACAATATTCTCTTAAAAGATTCTCATTCGTCGCCTCGATCGCAAAAATAGGAATTCTAGTCGCCCTTGGCTTCATTGGACATTTTTGGGTCACTATTCACATTTCATGATTTGATCATGTAGGAGTATGTAGGAGTGTATTGAAGTGGTTGAAGCTTTAACAATGCTCAAATAACTCCAAAGAACCAAAAGAAACCATCTAGAAATCGTCGTAGAATTGCGTTACGAAACGACTCCGGAAGGGCATAATTGTTGTGCCTTGCGCCACACCCCCTGAAACAGGGTAGTGGCGCAAGTTTTAAGCCTCCTCTGAACTTCTTGGCTGCAGGTGGCTTGCGCCACACCCCTGAAACAGGGTAGTGGCACAAGTTTCAGCACTTTGCTGAAATTTTCGGCCACTTATCCAATGTTTACGTATCGTCCAATCCCTTATCCAAACACTACAAAATACTTACTTAGTGATCTTAACCATCAAGTAAACATGACTTCAAGTCACCAAATGAGGTTAGAATGTGTACGAGTTCTTACCCAAATGCTCCACAAAATCACAACACACCTCCTACGAAGATCTAATCGCACATGTTAAGTCTGATATCAAATGTTTCACCAATGACACTATAAAACACATATGCATGGCATCTCAACACCTATGTAGATATGATCCCAAGGTATCATGTGAGGTTATAAAAGTACGGGGTGTTACATGGGGAAGCTATGGGAAAGCTCAAAACTTTGGAATAATATGGAAATGCATAAAATGACCTTGAGACAACACTAATCTAATCGACTGAACTCTCTGCGCTGCAGGCTGAATCATCCCACACTGGGACACTTTATGGAGAAATATCCAAACACTCCACAAGTATAACAAGAACCCAGAATACCACTCAATCCAAAAGATTAGGCTGATCCGAAAGAGCCACCACGGCTAGAAGACCGAGAATGTGCACCACTCGAAGACTGGCCATTGCTTTGGTCGTAAGAAATACTGAAACTGGACTGATCTCCGTTACTATTCTGAATTGCTGCCTGAACAGACCTACTGGACTGACCCTGGTGCCGATATGATTGACGTGGAGGACACCTACCCTTAGAACCACTACCACTAAATTGTGTGAGCCTCTATGGCACCCACTGGAACTTCCCTGATAATGTGGTCTCTTATCGCTACCCCCTTAGGCCTCGTGATACATCTCCTCCATAGTCTTGGCACAGTCAAAAATCTCAATGAAAGACCTACCAGTGCTAACCAAACTCTGAGTATCCATGCAAAGAGGAAATCTCAGTCGCCTAACATAACATCGAATCCTCTCATACTTGGTAGGCAAGATCGCAGTAGCATGTCTGGCCAACTCATGAAATCGTGCCTCAAAATTGAGAACTGTCATCGAATCCTGTTGTAACCCTGTGAACTAGTTTCTCAGGCATTTACAAAGACTGCGGGGCATATATTTTCCAAGAAAACCTCAGAGAATTGAGTCCATATCAAAGGGGGAGATCCAGTTGGTCTGGAATCAAGAAAACCTCTCCATCAATGTCTAACATCTAAGTCCAACTGAAAATTAGTGTAATCGACCCTACGAGTCTTAACTAGGCCCAAATTATGCTGCTCCTCAACAAACATAGCAGGCTGGGTGACCACTGGCTGAGTAACTAACGGTATTGGGAAACCTGAACACTGGGTGTCGCAGCTACAAACTGTGCCCTTACATTTGTAACACTCTGATTCTCAGACTGTGCACCACTAACTAATCCCAACAACTTGTCCAAGGCATCTCTGAGTAACGACGAAGAAATAAACCCCAATAGAGCCTGGGCTTCCTACTGTCCCACCAATGGCTGAGGTGGCTGAACCTGCGGAGCAACCTCTGCCTCGAGAGAGATATCTGGATCTGGCGAAGGCTCTCTATCCGTCCCCTTAGCTAGGGATGCAGCTCTACCCTGATCGCGACCTCTGGGTCGAACATGGCCTTTAGCAGGTGCCCTAACAGCTGGCTCGGGGTCATCCTCAATAGTCGTCGAAGCTCGCGTTGTAGCCATCTCTTAACTAGTGAAACAACGAGAACCTTAGAAAGCAACACAGACTCAGCGCACGAAATGAATGAAGAATGTGAAGTCATCGTAAGAATGTCCTTTATCCTCCCGAAGATAATATACGGACAACATCGTTCTGATCATCGGGACTCTACTAGACATTTTCTCTTCTACCAACAATACCAATGGTGGCTTCTACTATCTCCTACCAGTAGGTAAGCCAAGCCTTAGCCTGAAACGACAGGTAATGAGCGCAATGGTGGAAGAATAAAAAAGAACACAAATCTTGCTCATAACTATAAGTACAAAAATATAAGACTAAATAAAAAAGGGAGATGAACAAAATGTATTCCATGACCTGGTAAGGCCGGTACAAGAGCCACTAGTAAAACAATACTAGTACTAATATTATCAATACACATATAGTCTCGAAATGATAGACTATCCAAAACTAGGAGAAGGAGAGGAGATTAGCTCCGTCTCTAAAAGCTCACCCTATCTCAGAGACCTGTAGATAGGTGGCTAGAATATCAACAGCGGTGGATAGAACTCGTATCTACACCAAAAAAGATGCAGCAGTGTAGTATGAGTACCAAAACAACGGGTACTCAGTAGGCATCATCGGTCGACTAAGCTAAATCATAACTAACGTATAATAAAATGTGAGGGTATAAAATAAGTCAAGGGAGGGGGGTAAACCTGAGAACATGATCTAAGATAAGTAAAAAATTAAAGAAACACACGATGCCGAAATTAAAGTAGCTATTAAAGAAACACACGATGCCGAAATTAAAGTAGCTATTACAACCCATCTAGGCCCCCATAAGCAGAGAGCGTACAAACAAAAGAAGAATAATCGAAACGGACACCCATAAGCTCGATGGATGCAATCAAGGAATGTACCATTACCATATTCATAAATCTCTTCCGAACCACAACTCACCGGAATCGTACCGGTACCATTATACCATGAAATAACCCATAGAGACCGGACTTGAATCGGATTTCCCTCGTCATAACTCACCACAAGTGTAGGAATCGAGCCGGTAATTTAGTTCCATAAATAGATAGAGTATGCCGAACTTGAACCGGTCTTTAAATACGATAAGTCAAAAGAATATAAGCTCAAGATCATTAACCTAGCCCCGTACTAGGTATATACTATGTAGTATAAGGCTCAAGATTAAGGCAAATGCTGTGAAAGAAGGCCACCTAAGTCTAGAAGGATCTATGGGTGAAATCCCAACCCCAACACATCAATTTACCTAAGGGAAGGGTAAATGGGTCGATTCTACCTCTGAAACGGCCTTCAAATCAATGAAATAACCCAACTTTTAGTAACTAAGCAACCAATCCTAAATCCCAACCTCAAACTAGAATAATATCATACTAATGCCATAATTAAGCTCGATCTATAAGTAGGGTAAGCCTAGCCTACTTGGACGCCGAAGAAAGCTCGATAAAGTCTGCTAAACTGGAGCCTTTCCTTTCTTTGAAGCTTCCACACGATGCCACACTATCAAAATAAGAATATGATACACAATACGAGAACAACAATATCCATATTGTATATAAATGCGTCGGTTCCAAAATTGAGTTAAAAATCAAATGTCGTGCCTGTTTATAAAATCACAAGTTTGAAATCATCAAAATGTCTCTCAAAGCTCAAGGATCATTTACCCTCAATAATGGGTTAATTTTGAGCATCACAACACCCAAAATTAATCCACAAAGCTAGCTAGGGTTTTGGCTTAAACGGAGAATTTACCAAGAAATTAGACGAAACTTACAAAGATTTAGACGAGGAAAATGATGTTAATGAACTCTCCAAGCTCTATTGAACACCCAAGAATCACCCCTTATCTCCCACTATATATATTGATCTTTTATGCTCTAACAATTAGAAAATATGAGAGAAAAATGGGTGAAATGGGATTAAATGATCTACAGGTGCCGCTTAAGCGGTCACTGCTAAAGCGGACAATGCTCCACTTAAGCGGAAAGGCTGGTCCAAGGTCCAAGTGACTAAATAGGCTTCTTCTTAAGAGGCCAAAGGCCCGCTTAAGCTATTGCACAAGCTGAAGCAACATCAGCACTTGGCAATATTTTGCCAAGTTTCTAACGGGTCCTCGGGATTCGTTTAAAACCCCGTAAATACAAACGAACTGTGCTACCCTATAAGATTTGACATTCTAGACTCAACGGCACAATCAAAATTTCCATTCAGGGTTTTTTGATAAAATATGGGTCCCACACCCAAATGGCCATTTTCATCACTTTCTATCGAATAGCCCAAAACGTGTTCGGAAGCCTCGGGACCAGGACCAAGGGTCCCCCTTGCCTAAAATCAATGTTTCATAGCTGATGGAATTGTCAAAATTAGAATACGAGGTCATTGAACTAGAGTTTAGGCCCGGTAGTAAAATTTGAAAAGTGATAATTTCAAAATAGGGAATTGGCTCTAAAAACCATACGAACTGCCCGATAACCGAACTGTCAGTTCTAGCAAGCCATAAATGACTTGGGGAAGCTATGGTAAAGCTCTAAACATTTAAATACTATGGAAATGCATAAAATGACCTGAAGGGTCATTACAATACAGAGGCATTTAAGGAAAATGGGTGCACCGCTAAGAAAAAGAAGGAAAATGTAATTAGTGGGGAATTGACCCCAAGTCCTCTAGGTAAAGAACTCAACATTCAATTAAGTTCACCACTTACATTTAAGATATTTTTCACACTCCCCCCCTTAAAGTGATTTTTTGAAAACTCTCCCAATCTTATCGTGGAAGAACTCAAAAGAAGCTTTGAATTGTGCCTTGGTGAAAATCTTAGGATTTTTTTCTTGACTCCTCTTGCTTATACAAATGAAGAAGATTTTTTGTCATCGATTCATCATTCAAAGAAATGTGAATATGTACCGGCAAAATTTTCGTCTCTATAGTGTACCAACTTCAAAATGTTTCCTTTTTCCCTTAACAAATCAAGTGAGTCATCTCCTTACTGAGTTACATGTTATTGAGTTCTAGGCCCCTCTTTGATAAGAATCAAACAACAAGAAAGGAAATAAAAAAATGGATATGTGAGTTAATACCTAAGCTATTGAAATTATGGGCAACAAGAGACTAAAATCATCACCTCCTAATTGATTTCAACAATTCAAACAAAAATCCTAGTTTGAAAAACAAAGAAACAAGAAAACCACAAATGGACAACCTTTGATTAATCAAACCAAAATAATTTCACCAACATATCCAAGATTCCACACTACTAATTACTCACTAATTTACTTAAGGGAATTTGCTAAGAAGAAACTACAATTCCAAAGGTTCAATATTTAGCAAAGTTTACCTCCCAAAATAAAAGAAATCCTATTTATACTAAGGAAATAAAAAAGATATTGGCCTTTTACTATATTACCCTTAACTAGACAAGGCATTGATTGGATATATTTTTTGTAAATTCTTGAATTTTATGAGGTAGCCACTTGCATAAATGGCCCCTTTTCTTCCTCCTCCTTACTCCCACGAACCTCCCACACATTGTAAGCTTTCCATTGACATTCTTCAAGCTTCTCCCAAACTCCCCTTTGCAAGAGAATTGATTGTAAATCTTGCAGCTCCCATACTTGACTACATGTGAAGGGCCTTGAAAGACATGTGCCACCCATGTTAGTATCATCCTCCCCTTCTTGAAGAGGATTCATCCTCGAATCCATAGGCTGACCTACAACACAATGAGATAGATCACTAACATTGAAAACATTATGAACATTATACTCACTTGGCATGTCAACCATGTTGGCATTATAATTGATCCGTTTGAGCACTTTGAAAGGACCATCTCTCCTTGGACTTAGTTCCCCTTTGGGACTTGTGGGAACCATTCCTTGAGAAAATTAACCTACACCCAATCATGCGAATTGAAGATCACTTCTTTTCTCCCACGATTCTTCTGATTGGCCACCTTTGAATGGTTCTTGTCAATGGGCTCTTTCACCTTGGAATGAATGTTCATCATATCCCTTTACCTTTGATTGGTATCTAAAATTACAACAACATGGCTAGATAAAGGAGTCATGGTTAATGGAAACAAAGGCTTAAATCCATAACATGCCTCAAATATGGACATTCCAATAGAAGAGTGAAAAGACCAATTATATGCAAACTCAATCAAGGGTAAACGTATTTCACAAGAAGTTGGGGTTCCCCCTTATTATACATCTAAGCAAGCTTCCAAGAGTCTAATTAACTACTTTGGTTTGTCCATCCATTAGGGGGTGGTAAGAAGTAGAGAACATAAGCTTAGTACCAAGTGTACCCTATAGACTCTTCCAAAAATTGCTAAGAAATTTGGAATCCTTATCACTCATAATAGTTTGAGGGACTCTATGCAATTTAGGAACATTAATGGCAAACAAGGATGGAACATGGGATGCATCATTACACTTATGGGATGGAATGAAATGAGTCATTTTGTAAAATCTATCTACTACAACAAATATGCTATCATGTCCTCTCTTAATCCTAGTAAGGCCTAACAAAAAATCTATAAAAATATCATTCGATGGACCACTAGGAGTAGGAAGAGGAGTATACTTACTTTGAGGCCGTGTCATGGATTTGGCTTACTTATAATATAGGCATTGTCCATAAATCTGCTCAATATCATGATTCATCTTGGGCCAGTATCATTGCTCCATAAGAATTTCAAGTGTCATGGATACCCCAAAGTGCCCTATCAAACCAACACTATGAACCTCCTTGATGAACAACTCTCTTCATAAATTCATGGGTACACAAACCCACCCATCCTTGAACAAGAAACCATCAACCAGTTGAAACATATCAACCAACCTTCCTTGATTTAGACTTTCAAATGCCTCTTTGAAATTGGAATCCATAGAATAGAATCCTTTCAAGCTTCCAAATCCCATCATCTTAGAATCTAAAGCATTGACCAACACATACCTACTTGATAGAGCATTTACTACCATATTTCCCTTGCCTTCCTTGTAGTTGATCACATATGGAAAGGTCTCAATAAACTCAAACCACTTAGAATGCCATTTGTTCAACTTGGATTGCCCCTTAAGGTGTTTCAAGGACTCATGATCTGTCCTTATTATGAACTCTATGTTCCATAAACAGTGTTTCTAATGAGCCAACACCAGCACAAGTGCATACAACTTCTTGTCGTAAGTTAAGTACCTAAGAGTAGTTCCCTTAAGCTTTTCACTAAAGTAAGCCAATGGTTTCCTTTCTTACATGAAAACACCAGCTATACCAACACCCAAAGCATCACATTCAATCTCAAAAGCTTTTTCAATGTTGGGTAGTTGAAGTAAGGGTAAGGAACTCAATATTGATTTCAAGGCTTGAAAGGAATTTTTTTGTTTATCACCCCATACAAAATGTACATCATTTTTGTTAAAGGAGAGGCAATTGAACTTAAAATCTTTCACAAATTATCGGTAAAAACTTTCTAACGCATGAAAATTTCTTACCTCGGTTGCATTGGTTGGAGTCCACCAAGATTTGATGGATTCCATCTTCTCTTCATCAACCTCTATACCAATTTCAAGAACCACAACACCGAAGAACATGACTTTCTCAACACAAAATGAGCACTTCTTAAGATTAGCAAAGAGCCTCTCTTGTAACAATACATTAAACACTTGTTTCAAATGGATCACATGCTCTTCAATTGCCTTACTATACACAAATATGTCATCAAAATAAAACACAACAAACTTGTTGATGAAAGGATTGAGAACATGGTTTTTCAACCTCATGAAAGTTCTTGGATCATTGGTCAACCCAAATGATAATACAAGACGCTCATACAATACAAACTTTGTCTTGAAAGCCATTTTCCACTCATCACCCGATTTCATGCAAATTTGATGGTACCCACATCAAAGGTCATTCTTAGAGAAGACACTCGACCCACACAATTCATCTAACATGTCATCAAGTCTAGGAATTGGATTCCTATACTTGACAGTTATCTTACTCACGGCTCTATAATCAATGCACATCCTCCAAGTGCCATCCTTTTTTAGGAACAAGAATGACCGGTATGGCATAAGGTCTTAGAATTTCTTTGATCAATCCCTTTTCAAAAAGCTCTTCCACTTGCCTTTGTGGCTCTTTGGTCTCTTCCAAAATTCTCCTATAGGCTGGTTGGTTTGGAATTTTTGAACCCAACACAAAGTCAATTTGGTTCTCAATTCCCCTCAAGGGTGGTAATTCCTTTGGCATCTCCTCCAGAAATAAATCATCATAGTCCTGCAAAAGAGAAGAAATAATACTAGGAAAATTTCTAGTATCTTGGTTAGCATTCAATAAAATATTGGTGCTGACAAGACACACTATAAAGTATTCCTTATCTACACCCTTTAGACACTTGCTTGGCTTCACTATCATGCACATGCTATTATTTTTAGCCTATTGACTTCACTCCTTTGGAACAATGGTGGAACTTTTACCTTCACTCTTAGCCTCATCCACCCTTATCCTCTTCTAAAGCTCATTCATAGACCGATAGTCCTCACTCACTTGGTATGGACTGAGAGGTACAAGCACATACTTCTTACCCTCAATCACAAAAGTATACTAGTTTGACCTCCCATGGTGCATAACATCGCTATCAAATTGTCGCGGCCTCCCCAAAAATACATGACCAGCCAACACAGGTACAACATCATAAATCAACTCTTCATTATACTTGCCTACATTAAATAGGATACTTGCTCGCTTGAGGACTTTCATCTCACCACTCTCATCGAGCCATTACAGTTTGTAAGATTTGGAGTGTTTTCTTGTTAGAATTTGTATACACTCCACCAAAGAACTACTCACAACATTGGTGCAACTCCCGCTATCAATAATTAAATAACACACTCTATCTTGGATCTTGTACCTAGCATGAAATAGATTATCCTCTTTGGCAAGGCCCCCCATAGTTTTTCTCTCAACACATGAAAAATTGGCATTTACCTTCAATTCTCCATCATCATCAAGCAAATGTTTTGCTTTCTCAATGAAGTAAGCAAACTTCACCCTCTCATCCAACCTTTCTTCTTCATGCCCTAAAGCATCCCCTTCTTCCTCACTTTTATCTCACTCTCTCTTACTATTTTTATCACCCTTTTTTTCTTCTTCAGTTCTCTTGCCATGTCAAAGTGTAATAATTATCCTCCTATTGGGGTACTCACTAGCAACATGCCCCCTCCCTTGACATCTAAAGCATTTAATCATAGAAGGTCGAGGAAATTTAGGTTTAACATAGTTACCTCCTTGTGTCTTCATATTTTACTTGGATTTGTAATCAAGTTTGACTTGAGTATCTTGAACACCACTCTAAAATTACCCATTAGAAGATGCCGCCTTTCAATTATATCTACTCTTTTCCCATGTGGAAGTGGAAGAACTCTTCGCCTAGTAAGACTTTTCTTCTTTCAAATTTACTTCTACCTTTGAGGCATCAAGGAAAACCGCTTCAAGAGTATCATAGTGTTTAAGCTTCAAAAACTTCAAAATATCATACCTCAAGTTTTCCATGAATCCGATTACCATAAATTCCATGCTTTCTTCAAGTTTGGACTTTATTCTCAAGTTTTCAAAATCATCGTAATCTTATTCAACAATTTTGGAACCATGCCTCAACATATACACCTTCTTGATCACTTCGTAGTAGTAGTTTGGAGTCAAGTACCTCTTCTCCATAAGCGTAATCAACTCTAGCCATGTTGGTAACTCATAGTTGTGATGACTCTCCCTTTCCCTTCTCTTCGACCCCCACCAAGTGGATGCTTACCTTTCAAATTGCATGAGAGCATACTTTGGCTTCAAAGTTTCCAAGATATTATACGTAAAAAAGATCCACTCTGAATTATCCATTCCAAGAACTCATCAGGGTCACTACTTTCTTTGAACATTAGAAGTGTGAGTATGATAGTGATTAGGCCTCGATCTTAATCATTCCTCTCTCTAAACCTATCACCTCTATATCCCATCCTATCTCTTCTATTTCCTATCCTATCTTCTCTATTCTAGTATTTTTGACCTTCCATGCCTTGATCCCACCTCAAGTCCCGAGGTTGGACTCCTTCCCTTCATACCCCATATCCGCCCCAACCTCCAACACCCCAAAATTTATCATTATTGATCACATCGATCATTTCATCATAGAGAGGATTTTGGTATTGGTAGTCTTGGTAGGTGTTTGTGGTGCATTTTATGGTGGTGATATATAAGAGTCATGCAAAGATACATTTGATGAGTTTTGGCGTGGAATTTTGTATGGAACTTGGTTTGGTCATGGATTTGGATGTGATGTCCCTTGTGTTGGGTGGTTTGGAGAATATTTCATTCGGAAGGTAGGTTGATGGTAGTTTTGGGTTTGATTTGGTGGAGGTTAACTTATGTTGTGAGCTCGTTCTGGAGTAATGGTGGAGTATTACACCGACACCCTCCCGATCTCCTCATCTCTGGGGGATTGAAGTGTTCCCCCTCTAGTCTCGCTCTCTACCCATGCCATCCTTTACTCCGTACCTCCTATCCATCTATTTATTTCCATCCTCATTTCCGTCATTTGTTTGGAGAGGTTGTTGATCACATCAATGATGTTCTCCGATGTCTCCCCAATTGGACTTGTATTAGTCATGGTACCTACAAAATTCAACAAACAATATTAGTAGTAAAAGCCTCACGTCAATCGTATGTAAACGGTGAACTCACCTCCCATAGCGTCGTCTCAAAATTGTTAGTGAATTAGCTTCGCTTGATCAATTGAAGTTCACCTATCCTTTGTAGTGGAGTGGATTCTTGTGACTGTTGAAAGAATGACAACTCGATTGAAGCTAAAAAGACATGAATCAAGAAGTTTATCTACAAATTAAGATGAGAAAAGTCGAAGAAAATAAGCATGAAGAAAATCAGACTAAAAAAAAACTGAGTAATAAAAGTAGAAAAATTACTTGTGTTGCTTAATTTTAATGAATCAAAAAGATGAATTGATATTTTAAAACTAGTTAACAAGTGATTAAAGATTTTAATTATTTGTTAAATAGTTTGAAAATCAAAGGAGAAAGAGGTCAAAAAAAGAACCACGAAGTTTATACACTTAGAAAAATATTTGGGTCTCAAAAACATAGGACCCAAAAAAAAAACTAAGTGTTGTTATTGCTTGCTCTTTGAAGTTGAGAGCCACGCGCCCTGTAGGTTTTTGAGGTGAGAGTGGACTGCTGTCAGCTGCCACATGGTTGGCTGTTGGCTGCTGCATTGGCAGTTGACTTGTTGACTGCTGACGTGGCCTATCCGCGTGGCAAATTCAAATTTATTTATTTATTTTTTCAATTAATTGCCACTTGGACCCACAAACACTTGACCAACTTTGACATTAAAATTTTTGGATCAAGGTGTACTTTTCTATCTTCTTTTTTAAGAACAAGATGACGAAGTTCAAGAACACCAAAAACACACGGCAAACCCTAACATCTCTAATTCAACTCAGAATTGGCTCAAATTTTAATATTTTCTTTCGCTCGATTTAGGGAACAAAATCCAATATTTTTTGAGCCCCAATTCCTCCTCAATCAATAAACCCCTTTTCAAAATTGACAAAGTTTCAAAGCTCAAACCCTTCAATGGTAACTTCACTTCTACAACTCCGAATTGAACGAAATTTGAAACCTAGACTCAAATGACACTAGGGAACAAAAATCTAGTGCCAAAAATAACAAATCAAAACAAAAAATTTCTGTACTTTTTTTTGGGAATTTTTGGATGATTTTTAGTTTTTTTGGATTTTTGAAAAGATCAAAATTTCAATATTTCGATTAGTGAAAACAAACTTAAACCTAGGATCTGATACCAAAATGATAAGAATCAAACAACAAGAAAGGAAACAAAGAAAAATGGATATGTGAGTTAATACCTAAGTTATTGAAATTATGTGCAACAAGGGGCTAAAACCCTCACCTCCCAATTGATTACAACAACTCAAACAAAAACCCTAGCTTGAAAATGAAGGAAACAAGAAAATCACAAATGGACAATCTTCGATTAATCAAACTAAAATAAGTTCACCAACAATTCCAAGATTCCACACTACTAATTACCACTAATTACTCACTGATGTCCTTAAGGGAATTTGGTAAGAAGAAACTACAATTCCAAAGGTTCAATATTCATAAAAGTATACCTTCCAAAATAAAAGAAATCCTATTTATACTAAGGAAATAAAGAAGATATTGGTTTTTTACAATATTTCACTTAATGAGACAAGGTCCTTGTTTGGATATCTTCTTTGTGAATTCTTAATTTCAAGAGGTAACCACTTGCACAAATGGCCCATTTTATTCCCCATCTTCAGTCCCAAGAACCTCTCACACATTGTAAGCTTTCCATTGACAATCTTCAAGCTCCTCCCAAGCTCACCTTTGCATAAGCATCGATTGTAGATCTTGGAGCTTTCGTGCATGACTACGTGTGAAGGGCCTTGAAAGGCACATGTCACCCATGCTAGTATTATATTACCATTCTCACTTTTGTGAACCTAAGAGATTGCTTAAAGTTACCAGCCAACTCTATCACTTCATGGATAGAGAAAAAATATATGAATTAAAATACCGGGTAAAGGTAGAAGGAAGGACAAGGCTTGCCCAAAGAATGGGAATATCTCAAGATGATGTTGCTGAGTTATTCTCATCACCATCACAATCATAAAGTTCTAGCTTACACTTTTATTTAAATTGTATTTACTCTAAAAAATTTCTTCATTCTATTGCATGTGGATAGACACTTGAAAAAACATGTGATAAGTTAGTGGTACTCTTAAATAGGTCCAAATCTAGTAATCTTTAGTGGACCATTGATTCTAATAGAGGTGTGGTAAAAGCATCAGGGAATCTAGAAGTGGATGAGATAACTAGCATACAGTCATAAATTGCAGCAATTAATAACAATATAAATCAGCTGAACAATTCTTAATGGGTTTAATTCAGATACAGACTCAAGTATAACATATAGAAGAAACTCAATTATTCTATAATTTTTATGGAGGTAATCATAAAGATGATATGTGCAGAGCTAATAGAGATTCCATATTGTTTGTGAGAAATGCAGGTAGAAGCACATAAAATTATATCCTTAGGAACAATTATAACTCGAGTTGCAAAGACACATTAACATCCCATGGGTTGGTAATCAAAATAATAACCAATATAGACCAAAAGACCAACAATAGGTCTATTAGTAGATAAGATCAAAGAAATGCTAAAAAAATTAGTGGATATGCAGTAGAAGCAGTTAACTACTATTAAAATCATGTATTAGCTATCAGAATATTTAAAGATAGCTAAGGAATATTATTAGAGCTCAGAACACTAAACTCCACCATGGTCTACCTACCAATGTGGACTTGAACCCAAAATAGTTTAACGATGTGAGTACAAAAAGTGGTAAATATCTGGGCTAAAGAGCACCAAAAAATTAGTTGACAAAGCAATTGAGAAAGAAAGAACTATGGTACAAGAAGAAAGAGCAATGAAGTAACCTACATCGCTAGTTGTTAGACCTTCTCATCCATTCCCATATAGGATGAACAAGCCGAATGAAGAGGCAATATTTTTTGAATTTCTTCAAACTACTTAAGCAAGTAACCATTAATGTACTGTTTGCTGTCATGTTGCATGCAATTTCCTAACATTCAAAGTATTTAAAGGATATAGTGGCCAATAAGAGAAGACTGACAGAGTATGCAATAGTGGCTATGATAGAGTAATTTTCATTTTGAATTCACAACCAATTGCCAACAAGTTGAAAGTCCTTGGTAGTTACATTACTAAAATATCCATTGGGCGATATATAATGGAAAAGGCATTGTGTGACTTGAGAGACATTACAAATTTGAGGCCCTCATCAGTGTAAAAGAAAATGGGGTTAAGGAGTCCCCAACACGCTTTTATAGTTCTATAATTGGTGGAGAGGTCATTGGCTTGACCAGACAACATTAGAGGATATCTTAGTGCAAACAAGATCTTTGATCTTCCAGGTGGAATTCATTATAACATCTCATGAGCATTGATTTGTGAGATGTTTTGAGGGAAGTTCCATCCTTTCCCTTTTACCTTACCCCCCAAAAATTAAAAACCTGCCATTCATTAATTTTTAGATGTTTCTGTTTTATTTTATCATATTGTAGACAATATTTTTTCAATCAGTTTCATACGCTTAAAACTCTTTTATTTCATCAAATTGCAGACGTTATTACCTCATCAAACAACACTCATTCTCCTCCCAAACTTATCTATCAATAATTTAAGAGAATTGACTCAAGAATCAAGTCTAGTTTCCTTATTCCAAATCTGAAGTTTTTCTAATGGTTAAAAGTATTTAACATTACTTATTCTATGATTACTCTTAGGTTTTATTCTCCTCCAATTCTAATTACTTTTAAGATAATGTTAGTGGAAATAATTTTCAAAATCTTGGTCCATTAATCGAGTCCCCAGTTTCAGGTTGCCAGGAAAGTTTTTCTTTTTTTGGGGGGAAAAATCTCTTTAACTCATGAATACCCTTAATTATGTGAGAACTAACTCTACGAGTTGCCGCAAGATTACGAATTCAATGAATTTTGAAACTCATGAAACATGTGGTTACTTGTTTAATTGTTTGGAGTTGTAGCATGAAATATATATATATATATGTATTGTTGAATTTTTTGTCAATCTGGGAACTTGTTAGATGATGGATTTTTTTGTTTATAATATTTGTGATGGACTTGCTGTTGATTTCCTTTAAACTAAAGAATGTCAATTTTTAATTGTGTTGCTAAGATATCAAACAAAAAACTCTCATTATTCTGATATGAACCATGATCCTCAACCACATAACCTTAATTTGCTCTTTAGTTTCATTAAGTGTCATGAAAGTTATGACTTGGAATATTGTTATAATGTTGCAAGACTTTACTTTTCATGACTCCCCTAAAATAATAAGTATAGATAATAATTCATGATGTATGAAATCAAAGTGGTTGAATTCCCCACATCAGTCAAAAAGGCTAAAATATTAATATGAGCCTAGTAAGGCTAGCCCATTGATCACAAGTTAGTAAAGATAACTATGCTGTAATGACTTAAATTTTCCATAATCTCTATAATCTATATAATGTCATGAAATTTCTCTCTTATAAGCTATGGCATAATTATTTGATCCGTATGACTTCTATCATTATGAATTTCTTCTAGAATATCTTCATGACCTTATGATATGATCTTCAAAATCATAAGCTATGCTAAAAATGACTTGAACATTCCAAAATCTTACTCTCCATAAAGTTATGAAAAAGCCATAACTTATGAATTAATATGGCATAATAAATCATGATTCTACCTCCTATGACTCTTTAATGATGCTAATCCATGATTATGAGCCTATGGTGGCTAAATCTAAGATATGAACCCAAGTTGGTTAATTCTCAGGCATGATCCATAAAGTGGCTAAACCATGAATATGAGCCTAATATGGCTAATCTATTAACATGAATCAGTACGATAAAATTATAAGTTAAAGGGAGTTAGTTGATTGACTGAGGAGGTATAATCCTAAATGAAAAATGCCCAAAAACTTGTTTGCCAATGTAGGATAAAGTTATTCCGCAAGTTTGATGACTCTTTTTTTCTTGTGTCCCAAAAGGTACAAGTTATGGACCTTTTCTAGAAAATCATGTCATGTTATATCTTACACTCGATAAGGTATAGGATGGTTTAGCTGATCGAACTGATATAAGACTTTATTCTCTTACTTGGTCATTTATGTTGGTTCACCACTTGATCACATAAATAATAAAAAGGATTAATTAACTTTACATTACAATTTATTACTTTAGTTTATTCTACTGTCCCTTCAGCTTATCATTTCTTGGATTGTACCTATTATATTTGTATTTTTATGCTTTACTATTTCCAATGTGTGGTTTTGCCTGATAATACATTCTATGTATTGATCATCTTGGATGCTGCATCATTTTATGATGTATGTTTTGAGACATATATTTGTGATTTCGTACAGTACTAGGTTCATTCGTATCAGTTGCTGGTGAGCCCTTCATCTCTCTGGAAGAATTGTTTATACTCTTGGACTATTTCTAGGTTTTGAGGTATGTCAGAGTCAGGTCCTTGTTTACATTTATTCATATATTTAGAGGTTCCATTATAGTAGATGTCCGATTAAATTATGTTTATTTTTATTATTACATTTTTGAAATTTCCACAATTATAGTTTAAGAATTTTATCAGTCTAAGAAATAAATGGATTTTTCTTCAGTCTATTACTCATGATTAAAAAATATTTCTTCCACGCTTATGGATGGATGCTCGTGAGGTAAGATAAGTGGTTCTCTCGGAATAGTAATAGTTTCAGGTGCCTGTTACATCCAAGGCCTACTCTCGGGTTGCGACATTTATGACCCTTGACTTTGAGCATGATTCAAAAGCTTCATTTTTTGAAATACACATTATAGGGTATAGGTAAAGCACTGAGTGATGTGTCATCTAGCCAACTTACTATGTGAGAACATGACAAGGTGGAATTATTAGTTGTGTATAGTGTGTCAGTGTTCTAGAGAGCACTTATGATTTGAACATATTCCTTCAAGACCACATTGATAGGGACCTCAGTGTAAAGGATTATTATGCAACATATGGGAGAGAGACCCTATTCAACACCATAAAAAATTCATGAAAGTCTGTGCATAGTACAAGAATGCTATGATTTTGGATGAAGAATTAATGTTGCGGGTGTTCATATATTTTTTGCACAGGTGAAGAAAAGGAAGAGTACAAAACTGTACAATATAACTCAATCAATACATTGCCGAGGCTAGCATAAACATTCATACATAATTAAGCCTAGTAAGGAAGGATAAAGATCATAGGCAGTATTGTCTACTTCAAGCTGATAGAAGGTGAACTCTTCTGGAAGGCATGCAAAGGATTAAACAGTTGTTGATACCTCTAGATAATGGAATTCATGAGGTTATAATACTCGATACATTCTACCATTACCATAATTTAGTAAAAGAATCCTTAGCCAATGCAGTTGGTGGAAAATGCTTGGATACTATCACATTTTCTAAAGTCACTAAGCTATTAGATTATATGGATAGACACGATCAACTATGAAACTCCAAGTTCAGAAGGTTAACGAATGAAGTTTAGAGTTCCAAAGAAAAACTGAGGGAGTTTAATTGTTGTGGAGAACTCTATGATCCAAACCACTCCTATGAAGCTTGATGATCATGTCAATTCCATTGTTTGATATTAAATCAAGTGCTTCACAGGAGGCTACCCCTGTCTTGTAAAATTTTTCTTTTAGTTCAAATGTTTTTTATTTTTATTATTTTAAGAATGAAAAATAAAAAATTGTAAAAACATATCATTCCACTACCTTAAATAAGGTTCTAGACGGGAGGAAACCCACTACTAATGTTGATTAATAGGACTACCTGTAGGTAGACAGGTTGAAAACATTGAAAAAATGGACCAAAGGATGAGAACACTAAAAAAGCACAAATGGGCAAGATCGGAGCACCTCACCACACAAGGGCATTGACTATACAATTGGCCTAACCGAGTGAGGTGCATATTGCAAGTAAAGGTACAGGGATCCAAATGAGCCCACATCCATTTCCGTTTTTTAAAGCCCTCAACAAACCATTTTTCTTGTTCTTTCTACTATCTTAAACCCGGAAATACTCATGTTTTCTTCATTAGAGTGGATTAATGTTTTTCTCATGCTGTAAAATCTTCAAAAGTAGCAAACTTTATTTGTAAATGTATTCCCTATTTCTTGCTGAGCCAATTTACCAACTTCTCCATTATGATTGTGATATTTGGAATAAAGTTTCAACCTTTCAAGCTATGGCATTAGTTGTTATACGTATAACATGGGTTGTTTTTGTTGATTGAGTATCTCTAAATAGTTTTTGGGATGATATTGAGAATATACTACATGTTTATTTCACATTTCTATGGCTATTATTAATATTAATTTAATATGTTTGATCTAATGTTGAATAATTGCTCATTTTGGTAGATTATTGTGATGACCCAATCGGCCATGATTGGCACCCACCATAACTTATGGTGGGAGAACCATAGTAGGCTCACCCTCACATAAATGTTACTCTCACATTCATGTTATATAAATCCTCATGTATTAAACAAGTGCTAAAAGAAAGTTTATTCAATAATTTAAACCACCCGTCCAACCAAAATAAATATTCAAACCAATAGAGTGGAAAAACCTATAATTAATACATTCCCGTGACCTGAAGTCATCATATAAGGACATCTAAAAACAACTAAGTCTGAAAATAACTAGAATATCCTAGAAACATAACATAAAGGAATCGTCTTAGTCCCGAGACAAGGGCCATCAACATCATAAAAATATCTTAAGGTTGCTCAGACATAGTGCTCAAACTCAAAATCCTGTTTGAACAGCTAACTAGAACCGAGGTTGACTGTCAACTGCTGGAAGATGTTCTGCACTTAACAAAAGGAAGAGTACAGGTAGCATTAGTGCATCAATAAGTACTGGTAAGCATCATAGGCCAACTAACTCAACAATGTAAAAATAAGCAAGCCAAGCTAGTATAAAAACGATCATAACAGAACTCATAACCAATGATATCATTCAAATAAAAATATCACATATCATCACATAATTACAACCAATAATTTTACTTTCACATACTTTCACGCTTAGTCATTTCATTACAACTCACCAACATGTATAGTCATCATAAGGCATCCTATAAATATGTATGAGTGCATGTATGCAAGATGTGCACATCATCTCTCACTCTTCTCAACCTCGTTATCAATATCATATCATACCGCCGTGGTACCCAACCCATTTTCATAGTATTTCATATTTGTACTGGCGTGGTTCTCGATCCATTGTCACAAGTTATAACATCCGTACCGGTGTGGTATCCGATCCATCATCTTAAAATATCATCACAATACAAATAAAATGTAATGCAATCATTAAATCACAAGTCATGCTAGAAGGCAATCATAGATGTCTAGTTCACAAACAAACATAAAGCCAAGAGAGTCTAAGTGCTACAACAAAATAATAGCCTACCTCAACTTCTTTGCTCAAAGTCGCCTTAAAGCCATACTTTTACCCTTTCGATCATGTTCTTGATTTATAACAACAAGAATATACATTTATTTCAATAATTCTTCCAATTTTAACTATTGGGAATCAAAAATCACCAATTTTAGCCATAAAATCATCGTATTTCATCATATTAGGGTTTCCTATCTCTTAAACCTCATGGATTTTACTTGAATTAGCATAAACAACCATAATTCTAGTTCTATTAGTATTTTCTGACAACATAGGATCATTATATATAGAAATTATCCATATTCCCACCACTTTTTATTGATTTACTCAACTAGGGTTAAATCCCCAAAATCCTTCAATAATTCATTTTCTAGTGATTATCTAAGGTAAAATAAAATAAATTCAAGTCCAGAATGTAATTACTTACCTCTAGAGATGAATAATCCACAAAACCTCTGAAAATCGCCTTTCCTAGAGCCTTATTACATTTTTTAAACAAAGTGGGGGATGAAAACTATTTTCTAGTTTTTCAAACTATAATTTTATGATGTATTACCGCTGTAGCGGTTCGCGTCTTTTTTTTTTTTTGAAGGCCGCCTCTATAGTTCTCGTGACTGTTGTAGCTATTAATTTTTCCGCTGCAGTGTTCTGAAGTAGAAACTCGAGGCCTTTACTCATTTTTCCTCATTTTACAACACATACCATGAATTTAGATATCGCAAACTAACCCCTCCACAATAAATGTTATAACTAGAGTTCTATAACTCAGTTTAAGGTGTCGAAAGTTGCTACTACTTCCTATACTCATTCGCTATCTAAATATCATATTGAACCCCACTATTACAAACCATATTAACACCATATTTACTTTGACCATCACACCCTCAAAAGTAACCCAATACTAGACTAGCTCTGGATTCCTTAAAATTTTACTAAGGGAGTCTAGGTGCAGTTTCTACCTCCTATTTCAGCGTACCAAAATTTTAGGGTCTTTCCATTAGATAGCAATTTACCACTAGTACATACTTGAAAAAAAACCTGGCCTAAAACATAAGAACTAGAATAGAAGGTACCTGAGTCAATAAACAAGTGCAGATCCTACTTACGCATGTCCACTTCTGTGTCCCATGTATCCTACTTAATGGTAAGGTTCCTCTACTGAACCTTCACTCGAGGAATAACCCATTTCCTCAACTTCCTCACATTTTTATCTAGAATAGCAATCAGTTCCTCTTCATAGAACAGTTCCTTATCAAACAATTCCAGGTCCCAACGAATAATATAGTCACCATCTCTATGGTACTTCTTTAACATTGACACATGGATTACAGGGTGAAATTATGACATGCTAGGGGGTAAGGCCAACTTGTATACTACCGACCCCAGTTCCTTCAACACCTCAAAATATCCTATGTACCTTGCACTTACCTTTCCCTTCTTGATGAATCGCATCACACCCTTTATGGAGGACACTTTCAAAAGTACCTTCTCTCATTTCTCAAACTTCATGTCTCTGACCATTTTGTCAGCATATTCCTTCTGCCTGCTTTAAACTGCTATGAGATTATTCTATATGAATCTCACTTTTTTTATAGAGTCCTTGAGCATATCAGTTCCCCAAGGCTTCACCTCGAAAGCGTCAAACTACCCAATTGGGGACCTACACCTTCTACTATATAAGGCCTCAAAAGGATCCGTGTTAATAATAGAGTGGTAGCTATTGTTGTAGGAAAATTCACACAATGGTAAATATTGGTCCCACTAACCCCCAAAGTCTATAACATAAGCGCAAAGCATATCCTCAAGCACTTGGATAGTTCTCTCATATTAACCATCAGTTTGCAGGTGGAAAGTTGTGCTCAGGTCCAATCTTGAACCTAACTCGAACTAAAATGTCTCCTAGAAATTGGAAGTTAACTGAGTGACCCTGTCTCACTCAATTGACACTAGTACTCCATATAGCCTTATAATTTCCTTCATATAAATGTTGGCCAAATTGGCCATATTATAATCAACTCTTATCGGAATAAAGTGAGTCGACTTAATCAACCGGTCAATAATAACCCAAATTGAGTTGCATTTCCAAAAGGTTTTTGGAAGACCATCTACAAAATCCATCGTTATATATTCCCACTTTCATTCTAGAATAGTCATTGTTTTAAAAGTACCACTTGGATTTTGGGATTCGTAGTTGACCTATTGGCAGTTTTGACACTTAACCACGAAATCTATGATATCTCGCTTCATCCTTCACCACTATTAGTGTTGCCTCAAATCTCTATACATCTTGTTGGAAGCCGAATGTATGGAGTACTTAGAATTATGAGCCCTGCTAGAATGGTTGGAATCAAGTTACCTACCCAGGGTACACACAATCTACCTCGGATCCATAACGCTCCCTCGTTATTAAGAAAGGCTTTTCTTGCATCCCTTTGCAACAATTTTTCTCTGAGGTTGCTCAATTTTTTATCTTCAAACAACCTACTTTTAACCTGATCATAAAATATAGATCTAGCCTCCACATGTCCCAACACATTTCCTTTGCTAGTTTCTTGCAATCTTAGAAAACTATTATCCAAAGACTGTACCTCTCTTGCCAATAGGTGCTAGGACACCTCTAGCAATGTTAAACCCCCATGCTTACTGGTTTCTGGCTTAGTGTATCCACCACCACATTGGCCTTGGCCTTACCTAGGTGATACAGGATTGATATTTCATAGTCTTTAATCAACTCCATCCATCTCCTCTATCTCAAATTCAAATCCTTCTGGGTGAACACATATTGTAAGCTGCGGTGGTCGATGAACACCTCACACCTTACCCTGTAGAGATAGTTTCTCTAAATTTTTTAAATCAAACACCACGGCTGCCAATTCTAAGTCATAAGTGGCGTAGTTTTTCTTATAGGGATTTAGTTTTCCCGAAACATATGCAATCATATTCTGATCCTGCATCAAAATAATACCTAAACCCAACTGTAAGGCATCACAATATGTAATTAAATCCTTACCCTCAATATGCAGGGTTAGTATTGGAGCAAAAGTCAACAAAGTTTTGAGCTTTTGGAAGCTCTCCTCGTACTTGTTATCCCACTCAAATTGAGCTTCCTTCTGAGTTAGGTGGGTCATGTGCGAAGTAATGGCGGTAAAACCCTTACGAAACCAGTGGTAGAAACTGGCCAACCCTACAAAACTATGGACTTTTGTCATGTTTGTCGGTCTTGCCGAATTCTTGATAGCCTCAACCTTCTGCGAGTCCATCATAATTTCTTCCTTGGAAACCATGTTCCCTAAGAAAGACATCAAAGAAAGCAAAAATTTACACTTAGATTACTCAACATACAATTGCTTCCTCTTCAACAACTTGAACGCAATACACAAATGAGCTTCATTATTTTTTTTACTCTTAGAATAAACAAGTATATCATCAATAAACACAATAACGAACGAATCCAAAAAGGACTTAAACACTCCATTCATCTATCTTATGAAAGCTGCTGGGGCATTGGTCAAGCCAAAAGACATAACCAGAAACTCATAGTACCCGTACGAGTTCGAAAAGAAGTCTTTAGGATGTCCTATGCCCTGATCTTTAGCTAATGATAACCCAACCTCAAATTAATCTTAGAGTACACTGCAACTCCTTGTAACTGGTCAAACAGGTCATCTATTCTAGGCAAAGGATATTTGTTATGAATGGTCACCTTATTCAACTGTCAGTAGTCTATGCACATCCTCATATTACCATCCTTCTTTTTCACAAAACACACTAGTGCACCCCAAGGAGAGACACTTAGGAGAATAAAACCCTTTTCTAATAATTCTTGAAATTGGGATTTCAACTCTCTCAACTCGGTAGGTGCCATACGATATGGAGGGATAAAAATATATCTAGTCCCCTACTCTACATCTATACAAAAGTCAACTTCCTAATCTGGAGGCATACGAGAAAAGTCATCTAAAAATAATTCTAAGAATTCACATATGACTAGAATTAACGTTATAGGAGGGACTACAAATTTTTCTTCCCAAAGATGGGATAAAAACGCCTTACACTCCTTACTTACTAATTTGTGGGCATAAATTGCAAACACAACCATCAAAGGATTAAGCTTAAAAAAATCCTCCCACTATAACTTCTCTCCCCCGAGCATCGCTACTGTGATTGTTTTAACATAACAATCAAGAACAACATAATAAAGGGACAACCAACTCATCCTCAAAATGCTATCAAATTCCTCCATGTCTAGAATGACTAAGTCTGTCAGGGTCTTAAACCCGATGAACATCACAAATCACACACGATATACTTGATCAATACACATAGACACCCCAACCGGTGTAGACACATACATAGGAGTATCAAGATATTCACAGTCTAAGTCCCAACCCATAGCAATTTTCACAGACACATAAAAGAAGGTGAAACTAGTATCAAATAATGTAAAATCCATATGATCACAATTAGAATTTTACTTGTAAGTTTTCACCTCAGGAAGAGCTGAAACTGCATAAAAATGTGCCTTATCACCACCCTAACTACCACCTCTACAATCTTGAGCTCCATTTCTACCAACTTAACCTCCACCTCGGTAGTCCTATTTGCTACCCCTAGATTTTCCACCATGTCCACTTATGGGCGACCCTTACCATTTCCTCCACCACTTCTACTTGATGGAACTAGAGCAGTAGAAGTTGGTTGTTGAGTCAACTAACCTGCAGATAATAAATTAGGACAATACCTTCTAACGTGTCCCAAACCCCCACACTCAAGGAATTTAGGTCCCAAAGTAGGCCTTTGAACTGAAAAGGATGAAGGTGTGTAACTGTGGACTCAGGAAGGTTGATAACTAACCTTAAATGAGCCCCCTATAAATACTAGCATAGCTAAATAATAGGGCTTAGAAGAAAAACCCCTCTTTGAGAAGGTACCACTGAATTAGCCCGTGGTCCGGGCCTTCTTCTGTTATGTTTTTACCTCTTCCTATTCCTCAAGTGCTTCAGCTTGCTTGGTAAATTTAACAACATCCTGAAAAGACTTATCAGGCACAGCCACAGCTAAAGTAGCCAACTGAATCCTTGAATTTAGACCCTTTAAAAAGTACTTGATCCGCTTCTCTTCTAAGGTGATCTGCTGCAGTGCATAACAGAAAAAAGCATGAAACTTTTCCTTATAGGATGCTATAGACATATTGCCTCCTCCAATCTCAAAAACTCATCCTTCTTATGATTACGATAAGTGCGAGGAATATATTTCTCAAGGAATACATTCTAAAATTAGAAGTAAAGCAACTCTGCACTCTACAAAGGACCTCCACCATTGTTTGGCTTCGGCCTACAGCTGAAAAGAAAAAAAATCCATACCATAATTCTCAACAATACCCATATTGTGCTGACATTCATAACAATCTATCAAAAACTCGGATGCATCCTTAGACTCTGTACCTTGGATCACCGGGGGTTTTATTTTCATAAATTTGCAGAACAACCTATGGTTATTATCCATCATCACTAGTCCAAGTATCTGTTGAGGATGCACTCTTATTTCAGAGCCTGCATCTATCTTTGGTTCTAAAGTGGTGACATGTAGAAATTCTATGGGCGGAGTAGTCGAAACCACCAGAGTGTGTCCAGTGCCATCAAAGCTACCTAAGAACTCCAACACTTATTGAATCACTTTTGTAGACAAGGACACCTGAGCTGCACCATTTGGTACTAGCACCATATTCTCTAGAGCTATTGTCACGCCTCGAATTCCAACGGGGCGGACTGGCACCCGAAGTCGTTAAGGCCCGAGAGAACCAATCTTCATTCGTGTACACTCATATGTATGTAACTATAAGAACAACACTCTACCTCATTTAGGTACAAATTACCAGTAGCGGAAGTTGTGGAAAACATATAATATATATGAAACTTGGCCGTTAGGGCCACCACGTCAAAAGCATACATTCTTTCATTCATCTTCCCACGTACGTTTACAAAGCCTCTAACAGATACATGTACATAACCACCCTAAAGTCGGGACAAGTCCCCGCTTTATACAACATTTACATAGTACCAAAACCAATGTACACATGTAACCCGGAAAGCCCCAAACCAACTACAGCTCACTAATTATCTGAAAATGACCCGCAACCTACTGTGGAGGTCTACTGGCACCTGCTCCTGCAGCAAGTAAGGTAAGTCCCCCAAGGGACGTCAGCACGAAGAATGTACTGAGTATGTAAGGCCATAAGAAACTGCATCATACATAAGAACATCACTAGAATCAAATATAAGATAATAGTCAATATGGATAAGCCATCGTTCTATATGTGTTTGGAACCGTGTATGTTACATTCATTACTTTCTTTGCCCTTACATTCGTTCATCATTATCATCCATTGCTTAACGTTATCCTTCTTTGCGTTAAGAAATTATAAAACATATAATAAACAAATGACCAACTTATCAGTGGTAAACGAGGATAACCCATGCTAGGTATTTTAACCCCTAGGATGTAATTAACCCATGCTAGGCTTTTCTGTCACCCCTGGGATGTTACTGTGATAACCCATGCTAGGCTTTTCTGTCGCCCTTGGGATGTTACTGTGATATTTTGATTGACACGTTCTAGGTATTTTAACCCCTGGGATACCACCCGTGATATTAGGATTGAACCAATCTAGGTGTTTATTACACCCTTGGGATGCCACTCAAGAATATACAAACAATTATACATTACTTCATTTTTTCATTATAAGAGTGATACATTGGTGATTGTACATTATTGGAACTTTGAAACATTAGTCAATGAACATGAGACATATGAATCACAATTGGTCCTGTGAGTAATTCTGTATGACAACAGAAAATGAGAGACCTTTGCACATTTCGGAAGGGAACAAGTACAATTGAAATGTGAACAATATGTGCTGCAAGAGGATACAGAAAGAGTAACCTTACATACCTTATCTTACAAATATGAATACATAGTCCTATATGTGAATACAATTATAACACCCCGTACTTTCCCAACCCTAATTTATGATAGTTAATAATGGTTACTTAGGTTTCAAGAGTCATAAGTATGTATTTGGTAATGTTCAAGATGAGAAAAATGGAAATTTGGCCTTGTACATGTGACGAGCCTTTCATAGGAAGTGTTGTGTGACTTCTTGAAGCATTTGTGTAATACCCCGTACACATTCTAACCTCATTTGGTGACTTGGAATCATGTTTACTTGATGATTAAGATCACTAAATAAGTATTTTGTAGTGTTTTGATAAGGTATTGGACGATACGCAAGTGTTGGAAAAATGGCCGAAAAATTCAGCAAAGCATCAAAACTTGTGCCACTACCCTGTTTCAGGGGGTGTGGCGCAAGCCACTGATTCATAGGGCAATAAAAACTTGTGACGCTACCCTGTTTCAGGGGGTGTGGTGCAAGGAACAAACATTTTGCCTTCCCGAGCTCGTTTCGCGACGCAATTCTACGACGATTCTTAGATGGTTTCTTTTGGTTCATTGGAATTATTTGAGCCTTGTTAAAGCTTTAAACACTTCAATACACTCCTACATACTTCTACATGATCAAACCATGAGACACAAGTAATTATCAAAAATGTGCAAGGAAGCCATGGACGACTAGAATTCCTACTTTTGCGATAGAAACGACGAATGAGAATCTTGTAGGCAAATATTGTCGTGACATTATGGAATTATGTAAACATGAGATATATGGTGAATAATACATTAAATTTGATGGTTTACATGGATATGTATTATTGGGCCCAAATGAAGGCCCAAAAGTGGAAGAAATACATGGCCCAAATGGGCCAAATGACCCATTCTTCCATTTGACCTTCTAGATATAACATTTAATGCTAAAGAGTGACTAAGGGTGGAAATTGAGGGCCTATATAAAGGGGTAAAATCTTATTATTTATCCATTACAAACACACATGTTTTTTTATATTTTTTTCTAGACATTTCCAAGAACCTCTTTTGCTCTCAAAACCCTAAGTCAACTTTTGGAGAAGATCATCACTATTCAAGCTTGGGTAAGTGTTTATTATTATGGTTTAACATATTATATGCATGGGAGATTATGTATATTATGTTAGTTGTGTTGGCAAGGTGGTGAATAGTGTATTTTTGCTTTTGGTGAAAGATGTGCTATCTTGGTGATTTGAACTTGAATTAGGCCTTGTGCCTTTGATGAAAAAGCATGGTATGGACAAAATATGAACATTTATGGTTTTATTTTTGGTATTAAACTTGTTCTTGTCTATAAGTGGAAATTGTGGGATTTTGGCCGATATGTGTTAGGAGTTGTATTAAGGTGATTTGATGGATTATTTGCGATATGATATGGATAAGAAAGTGTAAAGGAGAAGTGTTGTGGTGAAATGTATCAATTATCATGTATTGGTCAATGTTGGGAATATTATGGAATTCTTGGAATAATAATTTTGTCAATGGTTTTGTCAAGGGGAAATGACATGTTTAAAGGCAAACATGTAACTCATTGATGTTCTATGCATTTGTCAAGTAGTTGATGGTTAATGTGAATCTCGTTATGTACTTGTGTTGTAGAGGGACACATAAAGAAGGAGCGGGACTATTGTATGCACCTCTAGGATTGTATATTCGTATTGAGAGTACAAGGTATGTAAGGTTACTCTTTCCGTATCCTTCTGCAACATATGGTGTTCACATTATCATAGTACTCATTCGATTTCGAAATACTCTAAGGTATTCCGTATTCAATAGTTGGCTAGAGTTACTTATATGTCCCTTACTCATTGGTCAATGGTGAATTATATGAATCATGTTCATTGGTTGACACATGCCCGTTGGTTGACTCATGGTCATTGGCTAACATGTAAAATGTTACAAATGTTCTAAGGTATTGCATCTCAAGTTGGTAAATAGTTGATATCCACATGTATGTTATTTAGTGATCAATATACTAAGGTTCCAAAAGTGTACTATTCCAAGGGGGTTCTATAGGATTCCGACGAAGGTCGATATATTGTTATTCATATGTGTTTTACTCCTAGAAGAATCATGACCCACTCATGTAGGAGTCCAAGTTCTAATAGAGTTATACACATGTCCCATATTCATTAGTAATATTCCAAAAAGTCCAATGAGGTTATGTTCCAAGGTATCAATACTGGTTATATTCATGTATTTTGTTCATTGATCATTGTCCAATGGTTCCAACAGTGTTATGTTTCCACGAAGGTTATGTGTCCAAGAATGCTTATTTCCATGTTTCTCACTCAGTGATTATTGATCCAAAGCTTCAAAGAAAGTTGTGACTATCATTGTAATCATCTCTCATAAGCAAAAGTACCAATCTCTCACAAGTTAAAGTATCAATCTCAAAAGTAAAGAAAAGATACCAATCTTAAAAGAGTAAAAATGTGAAGTAATGTATAATGAAAGAAGAGGAAGAAATGTTATGTTATGTTATGTATGTTAATCCTACCCATGGAGTAGATGTATGTTATTAACCCACCATAGAGTGGATGTATGTTGACCTACCCATGGAGTAGATGTATGTCATTGCCCACCATAGAGTGGATGTATGTTATTGCCCACCAAAGAGTGGATGTATGTCATTGCCCACCAAAGAGTGGATGTATGTTATTGCCCACAAAAGAGTGGATGTATGTCATTGCCCACCAAAGAGTGGATGTATGTTATTACCCACCATAGAGTGGATGTATGTTAACCCACCAAAATAGTGGATATAAAGAGCGTTAATCAAAGGAAGAATCCATGGAACAAAGGTATCACATGTGAGTGATCAAAAATAGTAATGCTAATAAAAGAAAGGTACATGGTTTCACATATGGAGTTTTCTCTTATCATTATTTCCATTGAAATTCTCAGGTATTAATGCAGTTTTTCTTATGGCCTTACATACTCAGTACATTCTTCGTACTGACCCCTCTTGGGGACTTACCTTACATGTTGCAGGTGCAGGCACTAGTAGGCCTCCACAGTAGATTGCCAGTGTTGTAGATCTTTGGTGAGCTCCAGTTAGTTCGGGGCTTCTCTGAGTCACTGTTGTACATGGGTTTTGATTTTGTATACGCCGTATAAAGCGGGGACTTGTCCCGACTTTTAGTTCATTTTGGTCAATGCATTTGTTAGAGGCTTTTGTAGATGGATGTGGGTGTATGAATGTAAAGGTACATGTCATTTTGACTTGATGGATCAAACGGCCAAGTTCTACATCGATAGCTATGACATATGTTTTCATGTCTATGAATTCCGCCTAGTTGCATAAGGTGTAAAAAAAAAAATAGATTCATATGAGGTTATGTATGCGAATGTACATGAGCAAAGATTGGTTCTCTCGGGCCTTATCGACTTCGGGTTCCAATCACGCCTCGTTGGGATTCGGGGCGTGACAAAGTGGTATCAGAACAGGTTGTTCTAAGGGTGTCTACAAAGCCGTGTCTGAGTAGAGTCTTACTTATCAATGTGTTGTGCACCACATTTATAAGTAGGAGGCTACGGGACATTTAGGATGTTGTTTCTCTTCTTCATTCTAGATCGTGCAATAGAGCCAATGTTGTAAGTTGCATTGTATCTTATCTTGGTAATTGTTTTTTCTTTGGTATAGCCAAAATGCCGAACACTAGAAGAGGAAGAGGTAAAGGTAAGCAGGTTGATGTGCCTGCTGGTGAAGAAATGAGTAGGCTACCACCTGACCAAGCTAGTCAAGGTGTAGCAAATGCTGAAATTTCATCGCGGTCCTCGTCTACTTTTCTAGCTCCAGAGGAGCCAGTTGGTAGAGAAGTACCCGTAGAACCGCCAATGAATGCCACAGATCAGGATCTAAGAAATGCAGTACATATGTTGACTCAGTTAGTGGCTGCACAAACACATGGACGAACTGGTCCAATGGTAAATGAAGATGATGCGGCAAGAGCAGCTAGTCGGCGTACAAAGGACTTTTTAAAATTAGACCCTCCTATATTCATAGGGTCCGATCCGAAAGCAGATCTACAGGATTTTGTGGACAAAGTTCAAAGAGCATTAGAGGTGATGCACATAACAGGGGTAGAAACGGTTGAACTAGCAGCGTATAGACTGAAGGGCGAGGCTATTTTGTGGTATGAGGACTGGAAAAGATCAAGAGGTATTGATGTACTCCCAGCTGGTTAGGAAAAATTTAAAACAACATTCCTTGATCATTACCTTCCATATGAGATTCGGGAGGCATGTACAGACCAATTTCTCCATTTGCGTCAAGGAAATATGAGTGTCAGAGAATACAGTTTATAGTTTAATTCGTTGGCTAGATATGCTCCAAACGTAGTAGCCACTATAGAAGATAGAGTCCATCGCTATGTGGACAGATTGGAACCTTATTTGATACGAGATTGTACTATTGCTGCCTTAAATTGAGATATGGACATAGCAAGGATACAGGCCTTTGCACAGAAAATGGAGGACCAAAGGCAAAGAAAGAGGACACAGAAAGCTGAGGAAGGGCCATCAAAAAGGGCGAGACCTATGGAACAGTCTATGTTGTCCCCAGGAGAAACTGGATCTCGAATGTTACCGCCTAGAACCTCATCCTCTTATTTCATAGTAGGTGCTCATTCTCAGTTCCGAGGATCTAGAGGTGGTCGATCTGAACAGAGTAGTGGAATTCATGGATCACAGGTGACGAGATCTTCTCGTCAGTTGTGCCCGCACTGTGGGAGATTTCATGCAGGCGAATGCCGATATGATACGAATGTTTTCTTTGTATGTGGTAGGCCAGGACACATGATGAGAGAATGCCCACAGAGGTCCACGGGTAGTATCACACGGCCTGTCGAATCAGCCAATGTGGCATCGGCAGCTGGTGTACAGTCTACTGGTAGCGGTAGAGGTGCCAGAGGAGCAGTCAGTTCCAATGGAGCTCAGAATCGCACCTATGCGTTAGTGGACCGGAGAAATGAGGAAGCACCTCCTAATGACGGTACAGGTATTTAGGTATATTACCATACTTTACATGATGTATATGTATTGCTTGATTTGAGCTCTACTCCATCGTACATTACTCCATCGACTACCGTGAATCTAATAGCCCACTGGGGTTATGAGCCAAGCCAATAGAAATATTTCCACCTGTCGGTGAATTTAGTATAGTGAAAGGTACAGTGGATGGTTGTGAGCATGAAAGGTATAATGAAATTTAGAAAGAGGGGGGGGGGGGTCATACTACATGTCATGTGAAATTGGTGAAAGGATATAAGAGTTTCCTTTCATATGGTTTACATTGGAAAGAATATCAAGTTTGGGGGATCTCACTAATCAAGTCAAGTGTGAAGGTTCATAAATGAAGGCGTTACGTCTATAAAAGTTCTTTGACAAAAACAATAAGTCAACGAGATACCCATGATTATTTCAAATGAAAGAAAGGGTTCAAAAGGTGGAAGTGGACCAATTAAGTAGCCATGAGCCTTAAGGGTTTATGTATATGTACACTAATATAGAGATGCTTTGGTTGTAATTGAAGTGACATTGTTAACATTCGAGGACGAATGTTTCTAAGGGGGGAAGAATGTAACACCCCGTACTTTCCCAACCCTACTTGATGATAGTGAATAATGGTTACTTAGGTGTCGAGAGTCATAAGTATGTATTTGGTAATGTTCAAGATGAGAAAAATGGAAATTTGGCCTTGTACATGTGACGAGCCTTTCATAGGAAGTGTTTTGTGACTTCTTGAAGAATTTGTGTAATACCCCGTACACATTCTAACCTCATTTGGTGACTTGGAGTCATGATTACTTGATGATTAAGATCACTAAATAAGTATTTTGTAGTGTTTCGATAAGGTATTGGACGATACGCAAGTGTTGGAAAAATGGCCGAAAAATTCAGCAAAGCATCAAAACTTGCGCCACTACCCTATTTCAGGGTGTGTGGTGCAATACACTAATTCATAGGGCAAGAAAAACTTGCGCCACTACCCTGTTTCAAGGGGTGTGGCGCAAGGAACAAACATTTTGCCTTCCCGAGCTCGTTTCGCGACTCAATTCTACGACGATTCTTAGATGGTTTCTTTTGGTTCATTGGAATTATTTGAGCATTGTTAAAGCTTTAAAAACTTCAATACACTCCTACATACTTCTACATGATCAAACCATGAGACACAAGTAATTATCAAAAATGTTCAAGGAAGCCATGGACGACTAGAATTCCTACTTTTGCGATCGAAACGACAAATGAGAATCTTGTAGGCGAATATTGTCGTGACATTATGGAATTATGTAAACATGATATATACGGTGAATAATACATTAAAGTTGATGGGTTAAATGGATATGTATTATAGGGCCCAAATGAAGGCCCAAAAGTGGAAGAAATATATGGCCCAAATGGGTCAAATGACCCATTCTTCCATTTGACCTTCTAGATATAACATTTAATGCTAAAGAGTGACTAAGGGTGGAAATTGAGGGCCTATATAAAGGGGTAAAATCTTATTATTTATCCATTACAAACACACATGTTTTTCTATCTTTTTTTCTAGACATTTCCAAGAACCTCTTTTGCTCTCAAAACCCTAAGTCAACTTTTGGAGAAGATCATCACTATTCAAGATTGGGTAAGTGTTTATTATTATGGTTTAACATATTATATGCATGGGAGATTATGTATATTATGTTAGTTGTGTTGGCAAGGTGGTGAATAGTGTATTTTTGCTTTTGGTGAAAGCTGTGCTAACTTGGTGATTTGAACTTGAATTAGGCCTTGTGCCTTTGATGAAAAAGCATGGTATGGACAAAATATGAACATGTATGGTGTTACTTTTGGTATTAAACTTGTTCTTGTTTATAAGTGGAAATTGTGGGATTTTGGCCGATATGTGTTAGGAGTTGTATTAAGGCGATTTGATGGATTATTTGCGATATGATATGGATAAGAAAGTGTAAAGGAGAAGTGTTGTGGTGAAATGTATCAATTATCATGTATTGGTCAATGTTGGGAATATTATGGAATTTTTGGAATAATAATTTTGTCAATGGTTTTGTCAAGGGGAAATGACATGTTTAAAGGCAAACATGTAACTCATTGATGTTCTATGCATTTGTCAAGTAGTTGATGGTTAATGTGAATCTCGTTATGTACTTGTGTTGTAGAGGGACACATAAAGAAGGAGCGGGACTATTGTATGCACCTCTAGGATTGTATATTCGTATTGAGAGTACAAGGTATGTAAGGTTACTCTTTCCGTATCCTTCTGCAACATATGGTGTTCACATTATCATAGTACTCATTCGATTTCGAAATACTCTAAGGTATTCCGTATCCAATAGTTGGCTAGAGTTACTTATATGTCCCTTACTCATTGGTCAATGGTGAATTATATGAATCATGTTCATTGGTTGACACATGCCCATTGGTTGACTCATGGTCATTGGCTAACATGTCAAATGTTCCGAATGTTCTAAGGTATTGCATCTCAAGTTGGTAAATAGTTGATATCCTCATGTATTGTATTTAGTGATCAATATACTAAGGTTCCAAAAGTGTACTATTCCAAGGGGGTTCTATAGGATTCCGACGAAGGTTGATATATTGTTATTCATATGTGTTTTACTCCTAGACGAATCATGACCCACTCATGTAGGAGTCCAAGTTCTAATAGAGTTATACACATGTCCCATATTCATTAGTAATATTCCAAAAAGTCCAATAAGGTTATGTTCCAAGGTATCAATACTGGTTATATTCATGTATTTTGTTCATTGATCATTGTCCAATGGTTCCAACAGTGTTATGTTTCCATGAAGGTTATGTGTCCAAGAATGCTTATTTCCATGTTTCTCACTCAGTGATTATTGATCCAAAGCTTCAAAGAAAGTTGTGACTATCATTGTAATCATCTCTCATAAGCAAAAGTACCAATCTCTCACAAGTTAAAGTATCAATCTCAAAAGTAATGAAAAGATACCAATCTTACAAGAGTAAAGATGTGAAGTAATGTATAATGAAAGAAGAGGAAGAAATGTTATGTTATGTTATGTATGTTAATCCTACCCATGGAGTAGATGTATGTTATTAACCCACCATAGAGTGGATGTATGTTGACCTACCCATGGAGTAGATGTATGTCATTTCGCACCATAGAGTGGATGTATGTTATTGCCCACAAAAGAGTGGATGTATGTCATTGCCCACCAAAGAGTGGATGTATGTTATTACCCACCATAGAGTGGATGTATGTTAACCCACCGAAAGAGTGGATATAAAGAGCGTTAATCAAAGGAAGAATCCATGGAACAAAGGTATCACATGTGAGTGATCAAAAATAGTAATGCTAATAAAAGAAAGGTACATGGTTTCACATATGAAGTTTTCTTTTATCATTATTTCCATTGAAATTCTCAGGTATTAATGCAGTTTTTCTTATGGCCTTACATACTCAGTACATTCTTCGTACTGACCCCTCTTGGGGACTTACCTTACATGTTGCAGGTGCAGGCACTAGTAGGCCTCCACAGTAGATTGCCAGTGTTGCAGATCTTTGGTGAGCTCCAGTTAGTTCGGGGCTTCTCCGAGTCACTGTTGTACATGGGTTTTGATTTTGTATACGCCGTATAAAGCGGGGACTTGTCCCGACTTTTAGTTCATTTTGGTCAATGCATTTGTTAGAGGCTTTTGTAGATGGATGTGGGTGTATGAATGTAAAGGTACATGTCATTTTTACTTGATGGCTCAAACGGCCAAGTTGTACATCGATAGCTATGGCATATGTTTTCATGTCTATGAATTCCGCCTAGTTGCATAAGGTGTAAAAAAAAAAAACAGATTCATATGAGGTTATGTATGCGAATGTACATGAGCAAAGATTGGTTCTCTCGGGCCTTATCGACTTCGGGTGCCAATCACGCCTCGTTGGGATTCGGGGCGTGACAACAATAATCCATCTCCTTCCTTACATTTTACTCTACAACACAAGTACTTAACGGTGCTTACGTTAACAACTAACAACCTTACAAGTACATAAGACGAAAAGGAGTTACATGATTTCCCTATAACGTCATTTCACCCTTTACATTACAATTCACGACATTGTCATACAAACAATACCACAACATTCCATCCATTGACAAATACATCATAAACCAATACCATTTTACACCAAGTTTATCCTTTACGCTCCCTCATTAACACTACGTTACAATTACTCCATCAAGTCACCTCAATACGTTTCATAAAAACAATCCCACAAGTTATCCACATAGAAAAAAAAACAAGTTAAGGACATAACCACACCATACATGTTGATATTTCATCCACACCATTCACTTCCATCAAAACCTCAAGTCTCGTTTCAAGTTCAAGTCACATAGATGACACATCTTTTAGCAAAAAGCAAAAGTACACTACTCTACACTTTTAGACATAACCATCATGATCTACAAAATATCTCATGCATATAATATATTAAATCACAATAATAAACACTTACCCAAGCTTATAATGTAATGATCTTGTCCAAGGGATTGATGACTTAGGATTTGTGAGAGATGAGAAATATCTTTGAAAATTCTAGAAATGGCATGTGTGTTATAATGAATAAAAATCTGATTTTTGTGCCTTTATATAGTCCCTCAAGTCATCCTTATCCACTTATTGTCCATTAAATGCCATGTTTACTTGGTCAACACAAGAATGGGTCATTAGCCCCATTTGGGCCATGTCTTTTGATTTAAATTTGGGCCTTAAATTGAGCCCATTAACACGTGTTAATTCAGCCCACCAAATTTAATGTATAATACCCCAAAAATCTCATGTTTAAATAATTTCATAAATGTTAAGATAATATTCAACTCACGAGATTCATGTTCTTAGTCTTAACCCCAAGAATAAGCGAGTTTAGCCACCCATGGCTTAATTTAATGATTTGAAATAAAAATAAAAAGGAGAAGAAATTTGGCAAAAAAGGGTGTGCATGAATGGCCTGGCACGTTGCCTGGCGTACCCCTCTGCTATCCATACCATAAAAATTTCTGTCAAAAGCGGCCCGGCACGCTGCCTGGTGCACCTGACACCAAAATTCCGATTTTCTTCCTTTCTTTGACTTTTCTTTCCGTATACTAGCACAATATCAAATACTCAATCAAAACAATACAAAATGCGTACTTATTTCTCTCAAAACTAAGGTAAACATGGTTCAAAGTTTAAAATAAGGTATATAAATACGCCATAGATCACCAATCAAATAGGGTCGAAAATGCACGTGGTGTTACATCCTTCCCCCCTTAGAAACATTCATCCTCGAATGTTAATTACATCTTCCCATTTACAACAAATGTACCTTTATGTTATCATATATACATATACATATAATTCTTATAGATACTTACTTTTTATTGCTGGCTTTCCGCACTTTGAACTTTTTCTTCGGTGTGAAACAAATACGGGTACTTTGACTTCATCATTTCTTCAGCTTCCCATGTGATCTATTCTACTTGCTGATTTCTCCAAAGTATCTTTACAGAATCTACGTCTTTATTCCTTAACCTCTTCACTTGTCTACCAGAATAGCAATAGGTATCTCTTCATAGGTGAGATCCTCCGTAACTTGTACATCTTCAATGGGAGCGATACGAGATGGATCTCCTATGCACTTTTGAAGCATCGAAATATGAAATACTGGATGAACTGTGGAGAGGTCTTGGGGTAGTTCCAATTCATACACAACTTTCCCAAATCTCCTAACAATTTCATATGGACCTATATAACGTGGACTCAACTTTCCTTTCTTTCCAAATCTCAGTACCCCTCTCATTGGTGACACCTTCAAGAATACCCAATCACCTATGGCAAATTTGATCCCTCTTCTTCTAATATCAGGATATGACTTGTGTCGACTTTGGGTCATTTGTAGCCGCTGTTGGATCACTTTAACTTTCTCCATAGCTTGATGAACAAGATCTTGCCCAACTAAAGCGGTTTCACCTGCTTCAAATCATCCAATTGGTGATCTACACTTCCTTCCGTATAAAGCTTCATAAGGTGACATTTTGATGCTTGAATGATAGATATTATTTTAGGCAAATTCAATAAGAGGTAGATGATCATCCCAGCTACCTTTAAAGTCCAACGTGCAAGCTCGTAGCATATATTCAAGTGTTTGGATAGTGCATTCTGCTTGTACATCTGTTTTAGGATGAAAATCTATACTCAAATTCACTTGTGTACCCAAGCTCTTCTGAAAAAATCTCCAAAAATGTGTAGTAAATTGTACTCCCTTGACTGATATAATGGAGATTGGAATCCCATGTAATCGCACTATCTCTTTCACATACAACCTTGCATAATCTTTAGCTGTATAGGTGGTCTTGATTGGTAGGAAATGTGCTGACTTGGTAAGCCTATCAACTATTACCTATATGGAATCAAACTTCCGCAGTGTGCGAGGAAAACCTGTGATGAAATCTGTAACACCCCATACTTTTCTAACCTCACTTGATACCTTGGGGTCATATCTACCTAGGTGTTGAGATGCCATGAGTATGTGTTTTATAGTGTCATTGGTGAAACATTTGATATCGGACCTAATACGTGCGATTAGACCTTCGTAGGAGGTGTTTTGTGATTTTGTGGAGCATTTGGGTAATACCCCGTACACATTATAACCTCATTTGGTACATTGGAGTCATGTTTACTTGATGATTAAGATCACTAATTAAGTATTTTGTAGTGTTTTGATAAGGTATTGGATGATACGCAAGTATTGGAGAAGTGGCCGAAAAATTCAGCAAGATGCTGAAACTTGTGCCACTCCCTATTTCAGGAGGTGTGGCGCAAGCCACTGATTCAGAGAGGGTGCATTTCTTGCGCCACTGCCTTTCTTTGCAGTAGTGGCGCAAGGTAAAAAGATTGTTCCCTTCCGGACTCGTTTCGCAACGCAATTCTACGTCGACCCTTCTATGTTTTCATTCGGTTCTTTAGAGTTATTTGAGTGTTGTTAAATCTTAAAATTCCTCAATACACTCCTACATACTTCTACATGATCAAACCATGAAACACAAGTAATTATAAAAAATGTTCAAGGAAGCCATGGACGACTAGAATTTCTATTTTTGCGATCGAGACGACGAATGAGAATCTCGTAAGACAATATTGTCGTAACATTATGGAATTATTTAAACATGATATATATGGTGAATTATACATGAAAGTTGATTGGTTAAATGGATATGTGTTATTGGGCCCAAATGTAGGCCCAAAATGGGATTAAAAGACATGGCCCAAAAGGGCAATTGACCCATTCTTCCACTTTGGCCACATTTAATTCCAAGGAATGGATAAGTATGACTTGGGGTCTATATAAAGGCACCAAAAAACAGATTTTATTCATAGAACACTCTCATGCCTTTTTAAGATATTTCTCAAACCTTTCTCTAGTTCCAAAGCCTAAAGCAAATATTTCCTTTGGACTCTTTGGTAAAGGTCATCTTATTCCAAGCCTTGGTAAGTATTTATTCTAATGGATTAACATATTATATGCATGGGACATTATGTATATCATGATAGTTATGTTGGCAAGGTGGTGAATAGTGTATTTTTGCTTTTGGTGAAAGATGTGCCATCTTTGTGATTTGAATGTGAAAAGAGACTTGATGTATTAATGAAAGAGCATGGTATGAATAAAATATGAACATGTATAGTGTGATTTTGTTATTAAACTTGTTATTTTTCTAAAAATGTAAATTGTGAGATTTTGATGGATATGTGCTATGAGGTGTATTAAGGTAATTTGATGGATTATTTGTGATGTGGTGTGGATAAGAAAGTGTAAAGGAGAAGTGTTGTGGTGAAATGTGTTGATTATCATGTATTGGCCAATGTATGGAATATTGGGGGATTTTTGGAATAATAATTTCATCAATGGGTTTGTCAAGGGGAAATGGCATGTTTAAAGGCAAACATGTAACTCATTGATATTATACGCATTTGTAAAGTAGTTAATGGTTAATGTGAATCCCATTATATATTTGTGATGTAGAGTGACACATAAAGAAGGAGCGGGACTATTGTATTCACCTCTAAGATTGTATATTCGTATTGCGAATACAAGGTATGTAAGGTTACTCTGTTCGTATCCTTCTGCAGCAAATAACATTCACATTGATGTTACACTTGTCCTATCCCTAAATGTGCTAAGGTATCCTATATGCGGTTACCAATTGTCAATATCACATGCTTCATACTCATTGATCAGTTGTGAATCATATGTATCATATTCATGGTTAATGTTCCAAAAGCTCAATAGGGTTATGTTCCAATATTCCAATAGTGATTATACTCATGGCTCTTGTTCATGGATTATTGTCCAATGGTTCCAACAGTTTTATGGTGCTAATAATGCTATGTTTCTCACAATGTTTATTCTCATGTCTCTCCCTCATTGGTTAATGATCCAAAGCTTCAAGTAAGTTATGACTATCATTGTATCAATCTCAAAGTAAGAATAAAGTAAAGCATATTGGTTGTGTTCATGGGTGTTATCCATGGGGTGCAAACACCTGCATGATGATTTTATTCTATCCATGGGGTGAAATAACACCCGCATGATGATGTTACTTTATCCATGGGGTGTAAAGGACACCCGCATGATGACATGATCTTATCCATGGGCTGAAAAGAATACCTGCATGACGATGATATGTTATCCATGGGGTGAAAAGAACACCTGCATGATGAGGGCCCAAACAACATATATGTAAAGTAAAGTAAAGGCAAGAGAAAGAATGAATTTAATATACATGGTTTCCACAGTACAGAATTGTGACTCGTCTACATTGTGACTTATCTATATTGGCTATGCATTTGAACTTGAGTTCTTGAGATATTTTCATATCTTACAAGTTTCATATGGCCTTACATACTCAGTACATTCTTCGTACTGACCCCTCTTGGGGAATTTACTTTACTTGATGCAGACGCAGGTACTAGTAGGCCTCCTCAGTAGCTTGCCAGTTGTTTGCGGTTCATTAGTGAACTCTAGTTAGTTCGGGGCTTCTCCAAGTCGCAGTGTACATATGTTTTGATGGTGTACATGTTGTATAAAGCGGGGACTTGTCCCAACTTTTAGTTCATTTTAATCAATGCTTTTGTTAGAGGCTTTTGTAGACGGATGTGGGTGTATGAATGAAAAAGGGATAAGTCGTACTTGACTTGGTGGCCTCAACGGCCAAGTTTCGCATATGTATATATTTATCATGTTCCATGAATTCCATTGTTGGTGTCTATAGCTATTATGTGATTATGGGTTTCTTATGGAATGCATATGATTGAATAGAGACAAAGCTTGGTTTGGCTACGAGTGCCAATCCGTTCCAATGGGATTCGAGATATGGCAAAAGAGGTATCAGAGCAGGTCGTTCTAAGGGTGTCTACAAATTCGTGTCTGAGTAGAGTCTTACTTATCGATGTGTTGTACACAACATTTATAAGTAGGAGGCTACGGGACATTTAGGATGTTGTTTTTTTTCTTCACTTGTAGATCATGCAATAGAGCAAGTGTTGTAAGTTGAATTGAATCTGATCGTGATAATTGTTTTTCTTTGGTATTATAAAATTGCCAATCACGAAGAGAGTTAGAGGTAAAGGGAAGCAGGTAGATGTGCCTGCTATAGAAGGAATGAGTAGACTACCACCTGACCAAGCTAGTCAAGGTGGAGCAAATGCTGAAATTTCATCGCGGTCTTCGTCTACTTTTCCAGCTCCGGAGGAGCCAGTTGGTAGAGAAGTACCCTTAGAACCACCAATGAATGCCACAGATCAGGATCTTAGAAATGAAGTTCATATGTTAACGCATTTAGTGGCAGCCCAGAGTCAAGGACGAACTGGTCCAATGACACATGATGATCATGCGGCTAGAATGATAAGTCGCAGAACACAGGATTTCTTGAAATTGGACCCTTCTATCTCCACAGGGTCATATCCAAAAGTAGATCCACAGGATTTCGTGGATCAAATTCAGAGGGCCTTGGAAGTTATGCACGTGATGGGGGTAGAGACAGTGGAACTTGCGGCGTATAGATTGAAAGGCGAGGCAATATTGTGGTACGAGGATTGGAAGAAATCCCGTGATATTAGTGCAAATCCACCTACTTGGGAAGAGTTTAAAGTGGCTTTTCTAGATCATTATCTTCCTTATGAGATCCGCGAGGCATGTGCGGATCAGTTTCTAAATCTCCGTCAAGGAAATCTGAGTGTCGGAGAATACAGCTTGCAATTTAATTCCTTGGCTCGATATGCACCAAATGTTGTGTCTACGATGATAGACAGGGTCCATCGATATGTGGACAGACTAGAGCTATATTTAGTAAGGGATTGCACCATTGCTTCCTTGAAAAAGGACATGGACATAGCGAGAATTTAGGCCTTCGCCCAGAAAATGGAGGACTAGAGGCAAAGAAGGAGAATGCAGGACTCTGAGAGAGGACCATAAAAAAGGGCTAGATTCGTGGGACAGTCTATGGCATCCCAAGGATAGTTTAGGCCATGAAGTTTTAGTAGACCACCTAGACCCACATTCTCTTATTCCACAGCAGGTGCTCCGTCTTTCTCCCAAGGATTCAGGGGAAGTCATATTGGCCAGAATAGTAGGATACCAGATTCACAGACACCAGGGTATTCTCGCCCACTGTGCCAGTTTTACAGACGATTTCATGTAGGTGAATATCGAATGGGAACGAATGCTTGTTATTGGTGTGGTATGTCGGGTCACATAATGAGGGACTGCCCGCGATGAGGCTTGGGTAGTATGGCACGACCGGCAGGATCGGCCGTTGCGTCATCAGCATCGGTTCCTTCACTGGGCCGAGAAGTGCAACCTGTTGGCCGTGGTAGAGGGGATAGAGGAGCTGCCAGTACTAGTGGGGTACAGAATCGTACTTATTCTTTAGTGGATCGACAGAATTCAGAGGCGTCCCCTGATGTTGTCACAGGTACATTATCCATATTTTCATATAATGTATATGCATTGATTGACCCCGGTTCTACATTTTCCTATGTTACTCCATTCGTTGCTGCGAAATTTGCAAAGGCACCAGAATTCTTAATTAAATCAATTGAAGTGTCTACAATGGTCGGTGGATATATTGTTGAAAAAAGAGTATATCGTAATTGTGTGGTAACGGTGTGTGGTCATGATACATTGGCCGATCTCATTGAATTAGACATGGTGGATTTTGATGTGATCATGGGAATGGATTGGTTGGCCTCTTATTATGCTACGGTAGATTGCCGGGCCAAGAAGGTGCAATTTTGTTTTCTGCAAGAAAATGTTCTGAAATGGGAGGGTAATGTAGGGGCACCACGAGGAAGATTTATTTCCTATTTGAAAGCCAAAAAAATGGTTGCTAAGGGTTATATATGTCATCTAGTATGGGTGAAAGATACTGAAGTGGAACCACTAACTCCGCTGTCGGTTCCAGTGCTCAATGAATTTCTTGATGTATTCCTAGAGAATCTTCCAGGCTTACCCCCAGAACGGGAAGTAGAATTTGGCATTGATGTAATTCCAGGCACTCAGCCTATTTCCATTCCTCCATATAGAATGGACCCAGCAGAATTGCATGAATTGAAGGAGCAATTGAAAGATTTGCTGGACCAAGGTTTCATTAGGCCTAGTATGTCCCCGTGGGGTGTGCCGGTATTATTTGTACGGAAGAAAGATGGCACGTTGAGAATGTGCAGTGACTATCGACATTTAAATAAGGTAACGATCAAGAACAAATATCCCCTCCCTCAAATTGATGATTTGTTCGATTAGTTACAGGGTGCCAAGTGTTTTTCAAGATCGACTTGAGGTCGGATTACCATCAAGTCAGAGTTAGAGAAGAAGATGTACCCACGACAGCTTTTCGAACACGGTATGGCCATTATTAATTTTTAGTTATGTCATTTGGACTAACAAATGCACCAGTTGTGTTTATGGATTTGATGAATAGGGTGTTTAAGCCATTTCTAGACGTGTTCGTCACGGTATTTATAGATGACATCCTTGTTTATTCAAGATCACCGGAGTACCATGCTAATCACTTTAAAGATATGGCATCATTATTTATATGGAGTTCATGTTGATATCTATACAGATCACAAAAGTTTTCAATATCTCTTTAAGTAGAAGGAACTCAATTTGAGGCAGCAAAGGTGGTTAGAGCTCTTGAAATACTATGATATTGATATTCTTTATCATCCAGGCAAAGCAAATGTAGTAGCTGATGCATTGAGCCGCAAGGCAGTAGAAAGCACTAGTGGCCAGTTGACTGAAAAGCAAGAGATAATCAGAGATCTATATCAACTAGCCAGCTTGGGAGTTTGACTTATTGAATCTCCAGATGAAAGGGTTATTATACAAAATGCAGCAGAATCCTCCTTGGTAGTTGAAGTGAAAGAGAAGCAGATTGTGGATTCTATGTTATTACAGCTAAAGGAGAATGTACAACAGAATTTGGCTAAGGCATTCGATCTTACACAAGAAAGGGTACTTCAATGTCAAGGGAGATTATGTGTACCGGATGTATATGAGTTGAGGACACAAATTATGACAGAGGTACATCATTCGCGCTATTCTATTCATCTGGGTGCTACTAAAATGTACCATGAATTGAAAGGGGTGTATTGGTGGGGAAATATGAAAAAGAACATTGCAAAATTTGTCGCTCAATGCCCAAATTGTCAACAAGTGAAAGTGGAACATCAGAAATCGAGAGGTTACATACAATGTATCAATCTTCCAGTATGGAAATGGGATATGATTAATATGGATTTCATTCCAGGGTTGCCTCGTACATTGTGGAAGTTTGATTCTATATGGGTTATAGTGGACAGTCTTACAAAATCAGCGCATTTTCTACCAGTCAGAACCACTTATACAGCTGAGGACTATGCAAGATTGTATGTTAAAGAAATAGTGAGGTTACATGGGATTCCACTTTCCATTATATCAGACAGGGGAGCATAGTTTACAATGCACTTTTGGAGATCTTTCCAACAGAGTTTGGGCAGACAGGTGAATTTGAGTACGGCTTTCCATTCTCAGACTGATGGACAAGCAGAATGTACTATTCAGACACTTGAAGATATGCTACGAGCATGCACGTTAGATTTTCAGGGCAGTTGGGATGACCATTTGCCACTTATTGAATTTGCGTATAACAATAGCTATCATTCAAGTATTAAAATGGCACCTTATGAAGCCTTGTATGGAAGGAAATATAGATCACCAATTGGATGGTGTGAAGCGGGTGAAACTGCTTTACTTGGGCCAGATATTGTTCATCAGGCTATGGAGAAAGTTAAAGTGATCCAACACAAATGGCTCAAAGTCGTCACAAGTCATATGCCGATGTTAGAAGAAGAGGGCTTGAATTCGCCATCGATGATTGGGTGTTTTTAAAGGTGTCACCGATGAAAGCGGCAATGCGGTTCAAAAAGAAAGGGAAATTGAGTCCACGTTACATAGGCCCATATGAAATCATTAGAAGATTTGAGCAGGTTACGTATGAGTTGGCACTACCCCAAGAACTTTCCTCAGTCCATCCGGTATTTCATGTTTCAATGCTTCGGAAATGCATGGGAGATCTGTCACACCCCAAATTCCATCGAGACATGATTGGCACCCGTAACCGATAAGGCCCGAGAGAACCAACCTTTGCCTATGTTCAATCATATACATATCATAATCATAACCACCATTGCGGAAGAACATAAAAGACAAATAAAGGAAAACATGGGCCATATTTTACATACATATGAACCTTGGCCATTGAGGCCATCCAGTAAAACCAACATATGTCTTTTATATTATCACCCACATCCGTCTACAAAAGCCTCTAACAAGAGCATTGACCAAACTGAACCATAAGTCAGGACAAGTCCCCGCTTTAAACAATATGTGCATCACCAAAACATATATACACTCTGATTCGGAGAAGCCCCGAATGAGATGGAGCTCACCAAAGAACTGCTAACACTGGAAATCTACTGGGGAGGCCTACTGGTACCTGCGCCTACAGCAAGTAAGGTAAATTCCCCGAGAGGGGTCAGTACGAAATAAGTACTGAGTATGCAAGGCTCAGATGAAACTGTACAACACATGAATATTTCAATGAACTCGAATACAAATAACTAATCACTGTGAGTAAGTCACCATGTTGCATTTTGGGAACCATGTGGATTGCTTTCATTATTTTCATTACTTTCTTTATCTCAATGCTTACTTTTCATTACATATGTCACAATGTACCCGGGCCCCGACTGATCAGTGGGTCTTTTCATATCATGTCATCCTGTTGGGATCGAGTCGAGCTAGGCTTATGCCCCTAGACTTGCCACCCATACATCAATGCATCGGGATCGGGTCGAGCTAGGCTTATGCCCCTAGACCTGCCATCCATAAATCCATATCTCAGGATCGAGTCGAGCTAGGCTTACTCCCCTAGACTTTCCACCCATACTTGATCATTGACCACATTTGCATTACTTTGATCTTTATTTTGAGATTGATATTTGGATAGTCATAACATCACTTTGAACTTTGAAACATAACATTGGTGGAAACTTTGAATCATTAACCAATGAGTGAAGGACATGTGAATAAACATCATGAGAAATATAACATTATGAGCACGATGAAACCATTGGAACCATTGGACAATAATCCATGAAAAAGAGACACAAGTATAGGCACTATTGGAATATTGGAACGTAACTTTATTTGAGCTTTCGGAACATTAACCATGAATATGAGACATGAGATTCACAAGTGATCCATGAGTAAAAAATATATGACAATGACTAGTGATAAACGGATATCAGATACCTTAGCACATTTCGAGATAGGACTTGTGACATGTCAATATGGACATTATTTGCCGCAGAAAGATACGGACAAAGTAACCTTACATACCTTGGGTTCGCAATACGTATATACAACCTTTGATGCGTACACAATAATACCGCTCCTTCTTTATGAGTCACTCTACAACACAAATACAATACGAAATTCACATTAACCACCAACTACTCTTCAAATACATGTAACATCAATGAGGCACATATTTGTCCTTAAACATGCCATTTCCCCTTGACAAAACCATTGATACAATTATTATTCCAAAAATCCCCCAATATTCCATACATTGACCAATACATGAAAATCAATACATTTCATCACAACACTTCTCCTTTACACTTTCTTATTCATACCATATCACAAATAATCCATCACTTTACCTTAATACAACTCATAACACATATCGGCCCAAATCCCAAAATTTCCACTTATAGACAAGAACAAGTTTAATACCAAAAATAACACCATACATGTTCATATTTTGTCCATACCATGCTTTTTCATCAAAGGCACAAGGCCTAATTCAAGTTCAAATTACCAAGATAGCACATCCTTCACCAAAAGCAAAAATACACTTCCCCAAATCTTCTAATGATTTCATATGGGCCTATGTAACGTGGACTCAATTTCCCTTTCTTTTCAAACCGTATTACCCCTTTCATCGGTTACACCTTTAAAAATAACCATTCACCTATGGCGAATTCAAGCCCTCTTCTTCTAACATCGGCATATGACTTGTGATGACTTTGAGTCATTTGTAACCGTTGTTGGATAACTTTAACTTTATCCATGGCTTGGTGAACAATATCTGGCCCAAGTAAGGCAGTTTCACCTGCTTCGAACCATCCGATTGGTGATCTACATTTCCTTCCATACAAGGCTTCGTATGGTGCCATTTTAATACTTGAATGATAGCTATTGTTGTAAGCAAATTCAATAAGAGGCAAATGGTCATCCCAACTGCCTTGAAAATCTAATGTACAAGCTCGTAGCATATCTTCAAGTGTCTGAATAGTACGTTCTGCTTTTCCATCAGTCTGAGGATGGAAAGCCGTACTCAAATTCACCTGAGTACCCAAACTCCGCTGAAAAGATTTCCAAAAGTGGGCTGTAAACTGTGCTCCTCTGTCTGATATAATAGAAAGTGGAATACCATGCAATCGTACTATCTCTTTCACATACAACTTTGCATAATCCTCAGCTATATAGGTCGTCTTGACCGGTAGAAAATGCGCTAATTTAGTAAGTCGGTCCACTATGACCCATATAGAATCAAACTTCTGCAATGTACGAGGCAAACCCGTAATAAAATCCATATTAATCATATCCCACTTCCAGACTGGAAGATTGATACATTGCATGTAACCTCCCGGTTTTTGTTGTTCCACTTTCACGTATTGACAATTTGAGCACTGCGCGACAAATTTTGCAATGTTCTTTTTCATGCTTCCCCACCAATACACTTCTTTCAATCCATGGTACATTTTGGTAGCACCCGGATGAATGGAATAGCGCGAATGGTGCGCCTCTATCATTATTCGTGTCCTCAACTCATCTACGTCCGGTACACATAGTCTCCCTTGACATTGAAGTACCCCTTCCGGTGTAATATCAAATGCCTTGGTCAAATTCTGCTGCACATTTTCCTTTAGCTGCAATAAACTAGAATCCGCAAATTGCTTCTCTTTCACTTCAGCAATCAGGGAGGATTCTGCTGCATTCTGTACCATAACTTTATCATCGGAGGATTCAATAAGGCGAACTCCCAAGCTGGCTAATTGATTCAAATCTTTGATTATCTCATGCTTTTCATTCAACTGACCACTGGTGCTTTCTACTGCCTTACAGTTCAATGCATCAGCTACTACATTTGCTTTGCCTGGGTGATAAAGAATATCAATGTCATAGTCTTTTAAAAGCTCTAACCACCTTCGTTGCCTCAAATTGAGTTCCTTCTGCTTAAACAGATATTGCAAGCTTTTATGATTCGTATAGATGTCAACATGAACCCCATATAAATAATGACGCCATATCTTTAAAGCAAAAACTACCGCTGCCAATTCAAGATCATGTGTGGGATAGTTTTTCTCATGTGGCCTCAACTGTCATGAGGCATATGCTATCACCCGACCATGCTGCATCAACACACATCCGAGACCAATCCCGAAAGCATCACAATACACTGTATAGCCCTCTGTGCCTTCAGGAAGTACTAACACTGGTGTGGAAGTCAACTTATCTTTCAATTTTTGAAACCCTCTTTCACATGCATCATTCCATTCAAACTTAATTGCCTTGTGAGTTAACTTTGTTAATGGTGCTGCAATAGAAGAAAAACCTTCTACAAATCTCCGATAATAACCTGCCAAACCTAGAAAACTACGAATCTCTGTGGGTGTCATAGGTCTTGGCCAGTTTTTCACTGCTTCGATCTTCTGTGTATCAACCTGGATCCCTTCATCTGACACAATGTGACCCAAGAATGCAACTGATTTTAACCAAAATTCACATTTGGAGAATTTTGCATACAACTTTCGCTCACGGAGGATTTGCAGCACTTGCCGTAAGTGAGTAACGTGGTCTTCTGGTGATCTTGAATAAACAAGGATATCATCTATAAATACTGTCACGAACACGTCTAAGAATGTATTAAACACCCTATTCATCAAATCCATAAACACAGTCGGTGCATTTGTTAGTCCAAATGACATAACTAAAAATTCATAATGGCCATACCGTGTTCGAAAAGCTGTCTTGGGTACATCTTCCTCTCTAACTCTGACTTGATGGTAACCCGACCTCAAGTCAATCTTTGAAAAACACTTGGCACCCTATAACTGATCAAACAAATCATCAATGCGAGGGAGGGGATATTTGTTCTTGATCGTTACCTTATTCAGTTGCCGATAGTCGATGCACATTCTCAAGGTGCCATCTTTCTTTAGCACAAATAATACCGGTGCACCCTACGGGGAAATACTAGGACTAATGAAGCCTTTATCCAACAAATCTTTCAACTGCTCCTTTAATTCACGCAATTCTGTTGGAGCCAATCTATATGGAGGAATAGAAATGGGCTGAGTGTCTGGAATCACATCAATGCCAAATTCTACTTCCCGTTCTGGGGGTAAACCTGGAAGATCCTCTGGGAATACATCTAGAAATTCATTGACCACTGGAACCGACTGCGGAGTTAATGGTTCTGCTTTGGTATCTTTCACCCGTACTAAATGACATATGTAACCCTTAGCAATCATTTTCCTGGCCTTTAGATAGAAAATAAATCTCCCTCGTGGTGCCCCTACATTACCCTGCCATTCAAGAATATTTTCTTACGGAAAACAAAATTGCACCTTCTTGGCCCGGCAATCTACCGTAGCATAACAAGAAGCCAACCAATCCATTCTCATAATTACATCAAAATCCACCATGTCCAATTCAATGAGATCGGCCAACGTATCAGGTCCATACACTGTTACCACACAGTTATGATACACTCTCTTTGCAATAATATATTCACCAACAGGTGTAGACACTTCAATTGACTTAATTAATAATTCCGGTGCCTTTGCAAATTTCGCAGCAACCAATGGAGTAACATAGGAAAATGTAAAACCTGGGTCAATTAGTGCATATACATTATGTGAGAATATGGATAATGTACCTGTGACGACATCTGGGGAAGCCTCTGAATTCTGGCGGTCCACCAAAGCATAAGTGCGATACTGGACCCCGCTAGTACTGGCTGCTCCTCTGGCACCTCTACCACGGCCAATAGGCTGCCCCCCTCGGCCCAGTGAAGGGACCGATGCTGATGACGCAACAGCCGACCCATCCGATCGTGCGATACCACCCATGCTCCGCTGTGGACAATCTCTCGCTATATGTCTCGGCATACCACACCAAAAGCAGGCATTCGTCCATGTCCGACATATGCCTGAATGACTACGCCCACAGTGCTGACACTGCTGACGAGGGAAACCTGCTGCCTGTGATCCATGAACCCCACTACTTTGCCCAGCTAAACCACCTCTAAACCCTCGAGACTGAGAATAAGCACCACCTGTGGAATAAGAGAACGACGGTCTAGGTGGTCTAGGAAACATGCGGGGCCTAGATCCTCCTTGGGACATCATAGGTGGTCCCATAGGTCTAGCCATTTTGGACTGACCCCTATCAAATTCATGTACCCTTCGTCTCTATCTTTGATCTTCCATTTTCTGGGAAAAGGCTTGTATTCGAGCAATGTCCATGTCCCTATTCAAGGCCGCAATAGTGCAATCCCTTACCAAATATGGCTCTAGTCTGTCCACGTATCTATGGACCCTGTCTGTCATCGTAGCCACAACATTTGGCTCATATCGATCCAAGGAATTAAATTGCAAGCTATATTCCCTGACGCTTAGATTTCCCTAACGAAGATTTAGGAATTGATCCGCACGTGCCTCACAAATCTCATAGGGCAAGAAATGATCAAGAAAAGCCACTTTAAACTCTTCCCACGGAGGTGGGGTTGCATCAATATCCTGGGATTTCTTCCAATCCTCGTACCACAATATTGCCTCTCCTTTCAACCTATACGCAGCAAGTTCAACCGTCTTTACCCCTGTCACATGCATAACTTCCAATGCCCTCTGAATTTGATCCACGAAGTCCTGTGGATCTGCTTTTGGATCTGCCCCTGTGAAGATAGGAGGGTCCAATTTGAGGAAATCCTGTGTTCTGCGACTTGCTACTCTAGCCGCATCATCATCATGTGTCATTGGATCAGCTCGTCCTAGACTCTGGGCTGCCACTAACTGTGTTAACATCTGAACTGCATTCCTCAGATCCTGGTATGTGGCATTCGTCGGTGGTTCCATGGGCACTTCCCTTCTTCTTGGCTCTTCTGGAGCTGAAGAAGTAGAAGAAGCTCGCGTTGCAAACTCAATTTCAGCCCAACCTTGATCAACTTGTTCAGGTGGTGGTCTACTTGTTCCTTCACCAGCAATTCTATATATCAGTTTACTTTTACCTTTTCCTCTCCCTCTTCTAGTGTTCGGCATTTTAACTATACCAAAAAAAAACAATTACCAAGATTAGATACAATGCAACTGACAACATTGGCTCTATTGCACGATCTAGAATGAAGAAAAGAAACGACATCCTAAATGTCCCGTAGCCTCCTACTTATAAATGTGGTGCACAACACATCGATAAGTAAGACTCCACTCAGATACGGCTTTGTAGACATACTTAGACCGACCTGCTCTGATACCACTTTTGTCACGCCCCGAATCCCATCGAGAAATAATTGGCACCCGTAACCTATAAGGCCTGAGAGAACCAACCTTTGCCTATGTTCAATCATATGCATATCATAATCATAACCACCATTGCGGAAGAACATGAAAGAAAAATAAAGGAAAACATGGGACATATTTTACATACATATGAACCTTGGCCGTTGAGGCCATCCAGTCAAACCAACATATGTCTTTTACATTAACACCCACATCCGTCTACAAAAGCCTCTAACAAGAGCATTGACCAAACTGAACCATAAGTCGGGACAAGTCCCCACTTTACACAATATGTACATCACCAAAACATATATACACTGTGACTCGGAGAAGGCCCGAATGAGTTGGAGCTCACCAAAGAACTGCTAACACTGGCAATCTACTGGGGAGTCCTACTGGTACCTGCGCCTGCAGCAAGTAAGGTAAATTCCCCGAGAGGGGTCAGTATAAAATAAGTACTGAGTATGCAAGGCTCAGATGAAACTGTACAACACATGAATATTTCAATGAACTCGAATACAAATAACTAATCACTGTGAGTAAGTCACCATGTTGCATTTTGGGAACCATGTTGATTGCTTTCATTATTTTCATTACTTTCTTTATCTCAATGCTTACTTGTCATTACATATGTCACAATATACCCGGGCTCCGATTGATCAGTGGGTCTTTTCATATCATGTCATCCTGTTGGGATCGAGTCGAGCTAGGCTTATGTCCCTAGACTAGCCACCCATACATCAATGCATCGGGATCGGGTCGAGCTAGGCTTATGCCCCTAGACCTGCCACCCATAAATCCATATCTCGGGATCGAGTCGAGCTAGGCTTACGCCCCTAGACTTGCCACCCATACTTGATCATTGACCACATTTGCATTACTTTGATCTTTACTTTGAGATTGATATTTGGATAGTCATAACATCACTTTGAACTTTGAAACATAACATTGGTGGAAACTTTGAATCATTAACCAATGAGTGAAGGACATGTGAATAAACATCATGAGAAATATAACATTACGAGCACCATGAAACCATTGGAACCATTGGACAATAATCCATGAACAAGAGACACAAGTATAGGCACTATTGGAATGTAACTTTATTTGAGCTTTCGGAACATTAACCATGAATATGAGACATGAGATTCACAAGTGATCCATGAGTAAAAAATATATGACAATGACTAGTGATAAACGGATATCGGATACCTTAGCACATTTCGGGATAGGACTAGTGACATGTCAATATGGACATTATTTGCTGCAGAAAGATACGGACAAAGTAACCTTACATACCTTGGGTTCGCAATACATATATACAACCTTAGATGCGTACACAATAATACCGCTCCTTCTTTATGTGTCACTCTACAACACAAATACAATACGAAATTCACATTAACCACCAACTACTGTTCAAATGCATGTAACATCAATGAGGCACATATTTGTCCTTAAACATGCCATTTCCCCTTGACAAAATCATTGATACAATTATTATTCCAAAAATCCCCCAATATTCCATACATTGACCAATACATGAAAATCAATACATTTCATCACAACACTTCTCCTTTACACTTTCTTATTCATACCATATTACAAATAATCCATCACTTTACCTTAATACAACTCATAACACATATCGGCCCAAATCCGACAATTTCCACTTATAGACAAGAACAAGTTTAATACCAAAAATAACACCATACATGTTCATATTTTGTCCATACCATGCTTTTTCATCAAAGGCACAAGGCCTAATTCAAGTTCAAATTACCAAGATAGCACATCCTTCACCAAAAGCAAAAATACACTTTAATCACCTTGCCAACACAACTAGCATAATATACATAATATCCCATGCATATAATATGTTAAACCATAATAATGAACACTTACTCAAGCTTGAATAGTGATGATCTTCTCCAAAAGTGGACTTAGGGTTTTGAGAGCCAAAAGGGGTTTCTTGAAATGTTTTGGAAAAATATAGAAATACATGTGTGTGTATAATGGATATAATCAGATTTTTGGTCCCTTTTATAAGCTTTTGATTCCATCCTTATCCACTCTTTATCATTTAATATAGTGTTCTAGAATGTCAAATGGAAGAATGGGTCATTTGACCCATTTGGGCCATGTCTTTCTTCCACTTTTGGGCTTTAATTTGGGCCCAATAAGACATATCAATTTAACCCATCAACTTCCATGTATTATTAACCATATATCTCATGTTTACATAATTCCATAATGTCACGACAATATTCTCTTAAATGACTCTCATTCGTCATTTCGATCGCAAAAATAGGCATTCTAGTCGCCCTTGGTTTCATTGGACATTTTGGATCACTATTCACATTTCATGATTTGATCATGTAGGAGTATGTAGGAGTTTATTGAAGTGTTTGAAGCTTTAACAATGCTCAAATAACCCCAAAGAACCAAAGGAAACCATCCAAGAAGCGTCGTCGAATTGCGTTACAAAACGAGTCCGGAAAGGCACATTTTTTGTGCCTTGCGCCACTGCTGAAAAGCAAGGCAGTGGAGCAAGAATTCACTGCCCTCTGAATCAGTGGCTTGCGCCACACCCCCTGAAACAGGGTAGTGGCGCAAGTTTTTATGCTTTGATGAATTTTTCGGCCATTTTTCTAACACTTGCGTATCGTCCAATCCCTTATCCAAACACTATAAAATACTTACTTAGTGATCTTAATCATCAAGTAAACATGACTCCAAGTCACCAAATGAGGTTTAAATGTATACGGGGTATCACCCAAGTGCTCCACGAAATCACAAAACACCTCCTACGAAGGTCTAATCGCACATGTTAAGTCCGATATCAAATGTTTAACCAATAACACTATAAAACACATATTCAGGGCATCTCAACACCTATGTAGATATGATCCCAAGGTATCAAGTAAGGTTAGAAAAGTATGGGGTGTTACAAGATCCATATCGTATTGTTCCCATAGAGGATGTTCAAGTTTCGGAGGATCTTACTTATAAAGAGGTACCCATTGCTATTCTAGAGCGACAAGTAAAGAGATTGAGGAATAAAGATGCCGCATCCGTAAAAGTCCTTTGGAGAAATCAACAAGCAGAGGAGATCACATGGGAAGCGGAAGAAATGATTAAATCCAAGTATCCCCATCTATTTAAAATGGATAGAGAAGTTCACAGTGCGGAGGTGGAACAATAACAAGTAAGTATTTAAGAGCAAACGTACGTTAAATTAAAGATGCATTTGTTGTATATAAGACGATGTTGTTAACATTCGAGGATGAATGTTTCTAAGGGGGGAAGAATGTAATGCCCCGTACTTTTCTAACCTCACTTGATACCTTGGGGTAATATCTACCTAGGTTTTGAGATGCCATGAGTATGTGTTTTATAGTGTCATTGGTGAAACATTTAATATCGGACCTAATACGTGCGATTAGACCTTCGTAGGAGGTGTTTTGTGATTTCGTGGAGCAATTGGGTAATACACCGTACACATTCTAACCTCATTTGGTACCTTGGAGTCATGTTTACTTGATGGTTAAGATCACTGAGTAAGTATTTTGTAGTGTTTTGATAAGGTATTGGATGATACGCAAGTATTGGAGAAGTGGCCGAAAAATTTAGCAAGATGCTGAAACTTGCGCCACTCCCTATTTCATGGGGTGTTACACAAGCCAATGATTCATAAAGGGTGCATTTCTTGCACCACTGCCTTTATTTGCAGTAGTGGCGCAAGGCACAAAGATTGTGCCCTTCCAGACTTGTTTCGCAACGCAATTCTACGTCGACTCTTATATGTTTTGTTTTGGTTCTTTGGAGTTCTTTGAGTGTTTTTAAAGCTTCAAATACCTCAATACACTCCTACATACTTCTACATGATCAAACCATGAAACACAAGTAATTATAAAAAATGTTCAAGGAAGCCATGGACGACTAGAATTCCTATTTTTGCGATCGAGACGACGAATGAGAATCTCGTAAGAGAATATAGTCGTGACATTATGGAATTATTTAAATATGATATATATGGTGAATTATACATGAAAGTTGATGGGTTAAATGGATATGTGTTATTGGGCCCAAATGTAGGCCCAAAATGGGATTAAAAGACATGGCCCAAAGGGGAAATTGACCCATTCTTCCACTTTGACCACATTTAATGCCAAGGAATGTATAAGTATTATACATTCCTTGGGATCTATATAAAGGCCCCAAAAATCAGATTTTATTCATAGAACACTCTCATGCCTTTTTAAGATATTTCTCAAACCTTTCTCTAGTTCCAAACCCTAAAGCAAATATTTCCTTTGGACTCTTTGGTAAAGATCATCCTATTCCAAGACTTGGTAAGTATTTATTCTCATGTATTAACATATTATATGCATGGTAGATTATGTATATCATGATAGTTATGTTGGAAAGGTGGTGAATAGTGTATTTTTGCTTTTGGTGAAAGATGTGCCATCTTTGTGATTTGAATGTGAAAAGAGACTTGATGTCTTAATGAAAGAGCATGGTATGGATAAAATATGAACATGTATGGTGTGATTTTGTTATTAAACTTGTTATTTTTCTAAAAATGTAAATTGTGAGATGTTGGCCGATATGTGCTATGAGGTGTATTAAGGTAATTTGATGGATTATTTGTGATGTGGTGTGGACAAGAAAGTGTAATGGAGAAGTGTTGTTGTGAAATGTGTTGATTATCATGTATTGGTAAATGTATGGAATATTAGGGGATATTTGGAATAATAATTTCATCAATGGGTTTGTCAAGGGGAAATGGCATGTTTAAAGGCAAACATGTAACTCATTGATATTATACGCATTTGTAAAGTAGTTGATGGTTAATGTGAATCCCATTATATATTTGTGATGTAGAGTGACACATAAATAAGGACCGAGACTATTGTATGCACCTCTAAGATTGTATATTCGTATTGTGAATACAAGGTATGTAAGGTTACTCTGTCCGTATCCTTCTGCGGCAAATAACATTCACATTGAAGTTACACTTGTCCTATACCGAAATGTTCTAAGGTATCCTATATGTGGTTACCAATTGTAAATATCACATGCTTCATACTCATTGATCAGTTGTGAATCATATGTCTCATATTCATGGTTAATGTTCCACAAGCTCAATAGGGTTATGTTCCAATATTCCAATAGTGATTATACTCATGTCTCTTGTTCATGGATTATTGTCCAATGGTTCCAACTGTGTTATGGTGCTAATAATGCTATGTTTCTCACAATGTTTATTCTCATGTCTCTCCCTCATTGGTTAATGATCCAAAACTTCAAGTAAGTTATGACTATCATTGTATCAATCTCAAAGTAAGAATAAAGTAAAGCATATTGGCTGTGTTCATGGGTGTTATCCATGGGGTGCAAACACCCGCATGATGATGTTATTCTATCCATGGGGTGCAATAAAACCCGCATGATGATGTTACTTTATCCATGGGGTGCAAAGGACACCCGCATGACGACATGATCTTATCCATGGGGTGAAAAGAATACTTGCATGACGATGATATGTTATCCATGGGGAGAAAAGAACACCTGCATGCTAAGGGCCCAAACAACATATATGTAAAGTAAAGTAAAGTCAAGAGAAAGAATGAATGTAATATACATGGTTTCCACAGTACATAATTGTGACTCGTCTACATTGTGACTTATCTATATTGGCTATGCATTTGAACTTGAGTTCTTGACATATTTTCATATCTTACAAGTTTCATATGGCCTTACATACTCAGTACATTCTTCGTACTTACCCCTCTTGGGGAATTTACTTTACTTGCTGCAGGCGCAGGTACTAGTAGGCCTCCTCAGTAGCTTGCCAGTTGTTTGCGGTTCATTGGTGAGCTCCAGTTAGTTTGGGGCTTCTTCGAGTCGCAGTGTACATATGTTTTGATGGTGTACATGTTGTATAAAGCGGGGACTTGTCTCGACTCTTAGTTCATTTTGGTCAATGATTTTGTTAGAGGCTTTTGTAGACGGATGTGGGTGTATGAATGAAAAAGGGATATGTCGTACTTGACTTGGTGGCCTCAATGGCCAAGTTTCGCATATGTATATATTTATCATGTTCCATGAATTCCATTGTTGGTGTCTATAGCTATTATGTGATTATGGGTTTCTTATGGCATGCATATGATTGAATATAGACAAAGCTTGGTTCTCTCGGGCCTTGTCGGCTACGAGTGCCAATCCGTCCAGATGGGATTCGGGGCGTGACAAAATCCATGTTAATCATGTCCCATTTCCAGACTGGCAGACTGATACATTGCATATAACCTCCAGGTTTCTGATGCTCTACTTTTACTTGTTGATAATTCGGGCATTGAGCTACAAATTCTGCAATGTTCTTCTTCATGTTTCCCCACCAATACATTTTATTCAAATCATGGTACATTTTTGTAACTCCCAGATGAATAGAATATCGTGAATGATGTGCCTCTGTCATAATTCGTCTCCTCAGCTCATCTACATCCGGTACACATAATCTACCTTGGCATTGAAGTACTCCTTCTTGCATAAGATCAAATGCCCTTGTCAAACCCTGTTGTAGATTCTCTTTTAGATACAAGAACATAGGATACGCATGCTACTTCTCTTTCACTTCAGCTATTAATAAAGATTCTGCCGCATTTTGCACAATAACCCCTTCATCTGAGGCTTCAAGAAGATGGACCCCCAAGCTGGCTAGTTGATGTAGATCCTTGACTAAGTCTTGTTTTTCTGTCAACTGGCCACTAGTGCCTCTTATTGGCTTGTGGCTTAATGCATCGGCTACCACATTTGGTTTTCCTGGATGATATAGGATATCAATAACATAGTCTTTCAATAGCTCAAGCCACCTCCACTGCCTCAGATTTAAATCCTTCTACTTGAAGACATATTGCAAACTTTTGTGATCAGTTTAGTTGTCAACATGAACTCCATACAAATAATAACGCCATATCTTTAAACCAAATATCACATATGCTAGCTTAAGATCATGTGTGGGATAGTTCCTCTCATGTGTCTGCAACTGTCGTGAGGCATACGCTATTACATTATCGTGCTGCATCAATACACATCCTAGGCCAACTTCGGATGCATCACAATATACTGCATACCCCTCTTTACCTTTCGAAAGTACTAATACGGGTGTGTAAGTTAATTTATCTTTCAAATCTTGGAAACTTTTCTCACATGCATTATTCCACTGAAACTTGATTGCCTTGTGTGTTAGCTTCGTTAAAGGTGCAGCAATAGAAGAAAACCCTTCGACAAACCTTCAATAATAACCTTCCAACCCAAGGAAGCTACAAATTTCCGTGGGCGTCGTAGGCCTTGGCCAATTTTTCACCGCTTTGATCTTTTGCATATAGACCTAAATTCCTTCATCTGACACAATGTGACTCAAGAATGCTACGGATTTTATCCAAAATTCACATTTATAGAACTTGGCATACAACTTACGATCCCGGAGAATCTGTAACACCTGTCATAAGTGATTGGCATGGTCCTCTTGTGATCTCGAATAAACCAGAATATCATGTATGAACACGTTCACGAATACATCCAAGAATGGCTTGAATACCCTATTCATCAAATCCATGAAAATAGTTGGTGCATTTGTTAGTCCAAATGACATAACTAAAAATTCATAGTGACCATACCGTGTTCGAAAAGCTGTCTTGGGTATATCTTTTTCTCTAACCCTGACTTGATGGTAACCCGATCTCAAGTCAATCTTTTAAAAACATTTGTCACCCTTTAACTGATAAAACAAATCGTCAATTCTGGGATGGGGATATTTTTTCTTGATCGTTACCTTATTCAATTGCCGATAGTCAATACACATTCTCAATGTGCCATCTTTCTTTCATACAAATAACACTGGTGCACCCCACGGGGACATACTAGGCCTTATGAATCCTTTTTCCAACAAATCTTTTAATTTCTCCTTCAATTCTCGCAATTCTACTGGAGCCATTCTATACAAAGGAATAGAGATAGGCTAAGTTCCTGGAATCACATCAATACCAAACTCTTCTTGCCGTTCTGGGGGAAAACCTAGAAGATCGTCAAGAAATACATTGAGGAATTCATTGACTACTGGAACCGACTGAGGAGTTAGTGGTTCGACATCTGTATCTTTCACTCTTACTAAGTGACATATGTACCCCTTGGCTATCCTTTTCCTAGCCTTAAGATAGAAATTAAATTTACCTCTCGGTGCTCCAACATTTCCCCTCCATTCAAGGACATTCTTTTGTGGAAAATGAAAATGTACCTTCTTAGCTCGGCAATCTACCGTGGCATAACTAGAAGCCAACCAATCCATACCCATTATAACATCAAAATCTACCATTTATAGTTTAATAAGATCAACCAGTGTATCATGACCACACACCATTACTACACAATTACGATATACTCTTTTTGCAACAATAGATTCACCAACTGGCGTAGATACTTCAAATGACTTAATTAATAATTCAGGCGTTCTTTTAAATTTCGCAGCAATCAATGGAGTAACATATGATAATGTAGAACCCGAATCAATCAATGCATATACATTATGTGAAAATATGGATAATGTAACTGTGACTATATCAGGAGAAGCCTCCGAATTCTGTCAGTCCATTAGAGCATAGGTGAGATTCTGGGCTCCACTGGAACTAGCTGGTCCTCTAGCACCTCTACCATGACCAGCAGGCTTTACACCTCTGCCTAGGGAAGGAACCAACGATGATGATGCAACGACTGATCCCGTAGGTTGTGCTATACCACTCGTGCCCCTTTGTGGGCATTGTCTCACTATGTTCCCCATCGTACCACACCAAAAACAAACATTTGTCCCCAACCGACATTCACCGAAATGATACCTTCTGCAGCGCTGACACAGAGGATGAGAAAATCTTACTGTCTATGAACCTTGCATCCCACTACTCTGCCCAAAATGGCTGCCTCTAAATCCCCGGAATTGGGATGAAGTACCTGCTGTAGGGGAAAAAATGATTGTCTAGGCGGTCTAGGAAAAATTCAAGGCCTATATTCTCCTTTTAACACCATAGACTGTCCCATAGGTCTAGCCCTCTTTGACAGCCCTCGTTCAACTTTGTGTACCCTTCTTCTTTGCCTTTAGTCCTCCATCTTCTATGTGAAATCCATATACCTCTATTCAACGTATCAATCGTACAATCTCTTACTAAATATGGCTCCAACCGATCCATTTACCGATGAACTCTGTCGGCCATAGTGGCTACCACATTCGGAGCATATCGAGACAAATAACTAAACTACAGACTGTATTCTCTGATACTCATATACCCTTAACGAAGATTTAGAAACTGGTCTGCACGTGCCTCCCAAATCTCATATGGGAGGTAATGATCAAGAAAGGCAGTTTTGAATTCCTCCCAACCAGCTGGAAGCACATCAATACTCCTTGATCTTTTCCAGTCTTCATACCATAATATAGCTTCACCTTTCAATCTATAGGCCGTAAGTTTAACTGTTTCTACACCAATCACGTATATAAGATCTAGAGCCATTTGAATTTGGTCCACAAAGTCCTGTGGATCTGCTTTCGGATCTGAACCAATGAATATGAGAGGGTCTAATTTCAGAAAATCCTATTTTCGCCGACTAGCTACTCTAGCTGCGTCATCCTCACTTGTTGTTGGACCAGCTTATCCATGAGTTTGTACAGCAACTATCTGAGTCAACATATGCACTACATTTCTTAAATCCTGTTCAGTGGCATTCCTAGGCGGTTCTGCGGGTACTTCTCTACTTCTTGGCTCTTTCGAAGCTGAAAAAGTAGAAGAAGACCGCGATGCAATTTCAGTGTCAGCCCCATCTTGACTAGCTTGGTTAGGTCGTGATTTACTTGTTCCTTCACCGGTAAGCATATCTACCTGCTTACCTTTGCCTCTACCTCATCTTATAATCGGTATTTTACTATAAACAAGAAAATCAATTCCAATGATCAGATACGATTTCACTTACAACATTGGCTCTATAGCACGACCTAGAAATGAAGAAAAGAAACAACTACTAAATATCCCGTAGCCTCCTACTTATAAATATGGTGTACAACACATCCATAAGCAAGACTTTAATCAGACACGGTTTTGTATACACCCTTAGGATGACCTGCTCTGATAACACTTTTGTCACGCCTCAAATTCCAACGGGGCGGACTGGCACCCGAACCCGTTAAGGCCCGACAGAACCAATCTTCATTCGTGTACACTCATATGCATTTCACTAAAAGAACAACACTCTACCTCATTTAGATACAAATTACCAATGGCCGAAGTCGTGGAAAAAATAATATAATGAAACTTGGCTGTTAGGGCCACCACGTCAAAAGTATACATTCTTTCATTCATCTTCCCACGTACGTCTACAAAGCCTCTAACAGATACATGTACATAACAACCCTAAAGTCATGATAAGTCCCCGCTTTATACAATATTTACATAGTACCAAAATCAATGTACACATGTAACTCGGAAAGCCCTGAACCAACTAGAGCTCACCAATGATCTGCAAATGACCTGCAACCTACTGTGGAGGTCTACTGGCACCTGCGCCTGCAGCAAGTAAGGTAAGTCCCCCAAGGGACGTCAGTATGAAGAATTTATTAAATATGTAAGGCCATAAGAAACTGCATCATACATAAGAACATCAATGGAATAAAATATAAGAGAATATTCAATATGGATAAACCATCATTTTGTATGTGTTTGGAACCATGTACGTTACATTCATTACTTTCTTTGCCTTTATGTTCATTCATCACTATTGTCCATTGCTTAACGTTATCGTTCTTTACGTTAAGAAATTTTAAAGCATATGATAAACAAATGACCAACTGATCAGTGGTAAAAGAGGATAACCCATGCTAGGTATTTTAACCCCTAGGATGTAATTAACCCATGCTAGGCTTTTCTGTCGCCCCTGGGATGTTACTGTGATAACCCATGCTAGGCTTTTCTGTCGCCCCTGGGATGTTACTATGATATTCGGATCGACCTATGCTAGGTATTTTAACCCCTTGGATACCACCCTTGATATTAGGATTGCCCCAAGCTAGGTGTTTATTCCACCCCTGGGATGCCACTCAAGAATATACAAACAATTATACATTACTTCATTCTTTCATTATAAGAGTGATACATTGGTGATTGTACATTATTGGAACTTTGAAACATTAGTCAATGAGAATAGACATGTGAATCACAATTGGTCCTGTGAGTAATTCTATATGAAAACCAAAAATGAGATACGTTTGGACATTTCGGAAGGGAACAAGTACAATTGCAATGTGAACAATATGTGCTGCATGAGGATACGGAAAGAGTAACCTTACATACCTTATCTTCCCAATATGAATACACAGTTCTATATGTTAATACAATAATCCAACTCCTTCCTTATATTTTACTCTACAACACAAGTACATAACAGGGCTTACGTTAACAACTAACTACCTTACAAGTACATAAGACGACAAAGAGTTACATGATTTCCCTATAATGTCATTTCACCCTTTACAATACAATTCACGGCATTGACATACCAAAAATACCACAACATTCGATCCATTTACCAAGACATCATAAACCAATAACATTTCACACTAAGTTTATCCTTTACGCTACCTCATTAACACTACGTTACAATTACTCCATCAAGTTACCTCAATACGTTTCATAACAACAATCCCACAAGTTATCCACATAGAAAAAAAACAAGTTAAGGACATAACCACACCATACACGTTGATATTTCATCCACACCATTCACTTCCATCAAAACCTACAGTCTCCTTTCAAGTTTAAGTCACATAGATGACACATCCCTTAGCAAAAAGCAAAAGTGCACTACTCAACACTTTTAGGCATAACCATCATTATCTACACAATCTATCATGCATAAAATATATTAAATCACAAGAATAAACACTTACCCAAGCTTACAAAGTAATGATCTTGTCCAAGGGAGTGATGACTTAGGTTTGTGAGAGAGGAGAAATATCTTTGGAAATTCTAGAAATGGCATGTGTGTTATAATGAATAAAAATCTGATTTTTGTGCCTTTATATAGTCCCTCAAGTCATCCTTAGCCAATTCTTGGCCATTAAATGCCATGTTTACTTGGTCAACACAAGAATGGGTCATTTGCCCCATTTGGGCCATGTCTTTTGATTTAAATTTGGGCCTTAAATTGAGCCCATTAACACATGTTAATTCAGCCTACAAAATTTAATGTATAATACCCCAACAATCTCATGTTTAAAAATTCCATAAATTTTAAGACAATATTCCACTCACAAGATTCATGTTCGTAGCCTCAACCCCAAGAATAAACGAGTTTAGCCACCCATGGCTTAATTTAACAATTTGAAATAAAAATAAAAAGGAAGAGGAATTAACCCTAATTTGGATGCCAAAATCACCCAAGAGTAGGCCTACCACTAGGGAATAATGATACAATAACCCAAGAGCCCTATTTATAGACTAGTGGTCGGAGAAGAAATTTGGCAAAAAGCGACCCGGCATACCCTTGGGCGCGCCTGAGACTTAACCAAAATTACTGCCCTGAAAGGGTGTGCATGAGCGGCCTGGCACGCTACCTGGCGCGCCCCTCTGCTGTCCATGTCATAAAAAGTTCTGTCAAAAGCGGCCCGGCACGCTGCCTGGCGCGCCTGACACCAAAATTCCAATTTTCTCCCTTTCTTCGACTTTTCTTTGTGGATACTAGCACAATATCAAATACTCCATCAAAACAATAAAAAATACGTACTTATTGCTCTCAAAACTAAGTTAAACATGGTTCAAAGTTGGCAATAAGGCATATAAATATGCCCTAGATCACCAATCAAGTAGGGTCGGAAATGCACGGGGTGTTACAACTATCATATCTTCTTCCTCAACTACTTCCTCTTCATCCTGAGCATGGCCTGGAGAATTTTATGGTAGGGGAGGAGATGATGATCTTTATCATGCTGGTCTCCCGGCTACCTGTGCTTTACCCTTAACGAGTACTGCTCTCCATTCTCTACTTTTTACTCCACTTCTAGCTCAAGGCCTACCTTAGAATGCAGCCCCATAGGCCGGTACAAGTGCTACTATAGGTGCTGCCGCGAGTGCTACTGTTGCTGCTCTAGTGGAATGAGTATTTACCATCTGTGAACAAGAGTGGAAGGATTAAATACCAATTTGGATCTCCATATACCAATTGGAATAAAGTCAAAGCCCCAAAGAATGGAAGTAATTCATTCCTAAATTCCCATATCCTCTAGAAAAAAAGTACAGACGTCTCTGTTCCATTCTATAGGACTCTACTAGACCTGTTATTATATGAGGGATTTACAAATCCAATTCTATGATACTATCTCTTTGATGACCCAACCCGCCATGATTTGCACCCACCCTAACCAATTGCAGGAGAACCATACTAGTCTAAGCCTTAATCACATAAGTGTTGATCTCACATTCATGTCATATAAATCCCCATGTATTAAACAAGTGCTAAATGGAAGTTTATTCAATAATATAAACAACCCATCAAACCAACATCAATATTAAAACCAATAGAGTGCGGAAACCTATACTTATTACATTCTCCGGATATAAGGTCACCGTACAAGAACATCTAAAAACAACTAAGTCTGGAAATAATTAGAATATCCAAAAAATATAACAAAAAAGGAATAATCTTAGTTCAAAAACAAGGGTCATCAACATTACAAGAGGATCTGAAGGTTGCCCGAACATTTTGGTCACCCTCAAAATTTGGTGCTAGGTGCTAACTAGAGTCGAGGTCGCGTATCAACCACTGGAAGTTGTTTTGTACTCAACAAAAGGAAGTGTACGTATAGAATCAGTACATCTACAAGTACTGGTAAGCATCATAGTTCGACTAACTGAACAATGTGCAAGTAAGCAAGCCAAACAAGTGTAAAAGCGATCATAATAAAACTCATAACCAATAATATCATTAAAATAAACACATCACATAATTACAACCCATAATTTTACTATTAAAGAATTTCACACTTAGTCATTTTCATTACAGCTCATCACCATGTATAGTCATCATAAGGTACCCAATGCATATGTATGAGTGCATGTATGCAAGATGTGGGCATCATCTCTCACCCTTCTCAACTTCATTATCAATATCATATCTTGATGGTGTGGCACCTAATCCATTTTCCCAGTATGTCATATTCAAACCGGTATGGTACTTGACCCATTATTACAAAATATCACATTTGTGGTACCCAATCCATCATATCAACATATCATCATATTACAAATAAAATGCAATAAAGTCATTAAATCATAAGTCATGCCAGAAGGCAATAATAGATGTCAAGTTCATAAACAAGCACAAAGCCAAGAGATTCTAAGTGCTATAACAAAACCACAACCTACCTCAACTCCTTTGCTAAAAGTCACCTTTAAGCCACACAATTGCCCTTTCAATCTCATTCTTGATCTATAAGAACAAGAATATACATTTATTTCAATAATTCTTCCCTTTTTAACAATTAAGAATATAAAATCACCAATTTTTAGCTATAAAATCAGCCTATTTCATTATTTTAGGGTTTCCTATCTCTTAAACCATATGGATTGTACTTGAATTAGAACAAACAACCATAATTCTAGTACCATTAGTGTTTTGTAACACCCTAGTATCATTATATATAGAAATTATCCAAATTCCCGCTAATTTTTATTGATTTCCACAACTAGGGTTAAAACCCCAAAATCCACCATTAATTTATTTTCTAGTGATTGTCCAAGGTTAAATGAAGTAAATTTAAGTCTAGAATGTAACTCATACCTCCAAATATGAAAAACACCACAAAACCTCTAAAAATTGCCTTCCCAAGAATCTTATTATGTTTTTCGAAAAGGTGGGGAATGGAAATGTTTTTTTGGTTTTTAAAACTGTAATTTCACTGTGAATTACCACTGTAGTGGATAATTACCACTGCAGTAGTTTGCGCCCTTTTTTCTAGAGGTCGCTACTGTGGTTCCCATGACCGCTATAGCAGTTACTTTTTCCATTGTAGAAGTTTGAGGTAGAAACTCAGGACCTCTCCTTAGTTTTCCTAATTTTACAAAAAAAAAAACCATAAATTTTTACATTGTAATCCAACCCCTCCATGATAAATGCTATAATCAGTGTTCTAAAACTCTATTTCAGTTATCGGAAGTCGCTACGACTTCCTATACTCTTTAGATATCTAATTATCACGTCGAACCCTGCTATTATGAACCATATTAACACCAGATTTCATTTGACCATCACTCCCTGGAAAATAATCCAATACTGAACTTGCCCTGGATTCCTTAAAATTTCAGTAAGGAGAGTCGAGGTGCAGTTTCTACTTCCTATTTCAACATAACAATATTTTGAGTCGTTAAAATTATTCTTCCATTATGTTTCTCATGAATTAAAATGTATATATTTAAATGAAATTAGTTCTTATAAATTGTTTGTGGGACTAGCAATGTGGATTTCGATAAAGTGGGTGAAATTAAGTAAAAAGGTGTCTCAACCCGAGCCTACACCATGGACCTAATAGGCACTCAAAACCACAAGAGGCCCGAGAGAGCCACTTTGTCTGGCATGAAACTAGTAACACTATACCTTGATAAATGCGGAAGCTGGAAAATAACAAATATGACTAAACTTTTGAATAAACAAAAATGATTTTATTAATTTAATACTGAAACTCAACTGAAAGACAACATCAACAACTAAGATGAACTATTGTATAATGAATCCTCTAAAACACATAAACTGAAAGAATTTGCTGGGACATGTACCCCAACATAACAAACTTTTCTGAATGTAAGAAGGACTCACCATAAGCTGAAAGCATAGAATCTAGTGGAATGTCTAATTTCAGGCCTTAGTCTGAATGCTGGAATCTAAATCATGAAAAGATGTAGCGCAAGAAGAGCAGTCAATACAATTGAAGGTATTGGTATGTAATATTAATTAATTTAAATAGTATGTATACGCTAACTGAAAACTATTACTGAAATGAGATTCTAACCAAATCATGATAAATGACTGAGTAAAAAAATATAGTACAAAACTTATTGACTTCTCTTGAAAAACTGAATAACCAAAACTATGAAATAAATGAATCATGAAAAACCATGAAAACATGTAAAAATCATGGTGAACTGACTTTCTAGAATATGAACTATAAATATATGATTGAAGTGATTTCATAAATACATGTTTTTGTAATGCAACCATGAAAAAACAATAGTAATAAAATAAAACATTCAGTCTTACTGATTTTTATGGTAGGAGTTTCTCTTAACCGACATACACCATGTGAGCTTCATGTTGACCAATATTTTTCCCACAATAGGGAGAGCCATCTTATACCTTTCTAGGGTACAGGATGAAACTTAATTTAGGTATCCATACTAAGCCATTGGGATAAAAGCAGAGTCTCCCTAACTGTAGACGATCCTATCCTACGTTGGTAATTAGTTCTAGGGTATGTGTCCTAAGACCCTGTAATGACCCTCATGGTCATTTTCTATATTTTCATGCTTTTCTATTATTTGAGATTTTTTATAGTGGTTACGATTCATTTACAACTTATCAAGACAATGAGTTTGGTTTTTGAGAAGTTCATTTATGTTTTAAGATAATTTCCCTGCTTTTGTGTTTTTGAAGTTGTGAACATTAACATCGATTAAAACTTCTAGTAAATGTCCTTAGATGAGAATTGTGAGAATTCCATTAGCTTTGAATATGGATTTTTGGATTGAGAGACCTTTGGTTCATGTCCTGAGGCTTTCAAACTCATTTTGGGCTATGGGTTGGTTTTTAGTTAAAATGGAAGGTTGGGTATTGGACCTACTTTTTATTAAAACAACTTCTATTGGGAATTTTGTTTATTCCATTGAGTTCAAAATTCCATTCTATATAGGGTACAATATTTTGTTTGCGTTAATAGGGATTCAGATGAATCTAGAGGATCCATTCGGAGAATTACAAACCTTTGTTTTGGTGTTGTTGTGCTGGTGCAGTTGCTTATGTGGAGCAAAATAAGTTTCTGGGGAGATGCTTATGTGGAAGTGGATGATGTCATATCCTTCCACTTAAGTAGACTTTGTTCACTTTTGTGAATCCTCTTATGTAAATACAACTAGCTCAAGCGAACACACGCATGCACAGTGACCTTCTATTATGCAGGGGTTTATTCGCTTAAGCAACGATTCTTATGAGTTGATATACTTCCTTATAAAATTCATTTTAAAATATTTGTAACTCAATTCTTCTCATATGTTGAGAGATGCAAAATCAAAATTTACTGTGGGAGCTTTGCTCTTTCACTGAATCCCTTGCATAAATTAGAAAGTTTCTCACTTAGATTCTGTTATTCTCTATTTTAAATTCTTGATTTTTTATTATCTTTAGGGACAGATATGATCTCAATTTATCTGGATGGTCGTAGAAAAAATTTGAGCACGAGATCCTTGTCCCACGAGGAATATATTTACATGATCAATTTCCAAATTTCGTAAGCGGGCCCCATAGGCGATTTTAACCCAAAGCTTGAATTTACAATGTGGGTATAATTCTTCTTGAATTGACATGTAGAACATTCTTTTTGTAGTGTGCCAATAGTCAGAAGCTTCTTAGAAGAGAAAAGCTTTGGTTTAGGTGTTCGTGAGCAAAATGTTTGGCCTTAAGGTAGGTTATAAATTACCTACTCTTAGACTTGGCTCATTTAATGTATTTGTATGATGATTTTCCAATTTTCAGGGGAAACATTGTGGTTTGGATACAGTTTGCTTAGGTATTTGTGAATTTATTCTCTTATTTCGGGGCTTTAGAGTAGAATTATTCAATAAATCCTTATTTTAAGCAGTTGCTTCTCTACATGGTCTAGTCAATCATGATTTGTAGCCGTAGGGTCTAATTTCCAATGCCTTATTTTAGGTTTTAGGTAGTTTCTTGCCTTAGGTTTGGATCAGTGAGGTTTAATAGCTAGAGTATCGCTTCTTTAAGGAGGTTCACCCTAGGATAACGCCCTTACTATAGCTAAGATGACCATGGACTACTTGGGTTCTATATTGGTAGATTAAATATAGGTTAATTGATTAATTTTATCATTATTGTTCTTGTTATTGATTGCATATCCTTTGTGCATCGATAACTTGTCTTAAAACATAGTTTATGGTTTAAAAAGGGATTTGAGGATCATCTTACCGAATTTTGAGTTTTAAAATATAAAAAAGAATTAATTTTAGTCTCTGTTTGAGTACGGACATATGACACTATTATTACTGATGTGCCATAGTTTTACAACACTTTCTATACTTAAAATGATGAAAATATACAAGAACTTAGGTGTATTTGTGGATATGAAGTATTTGTTTAAAGTGTTTTGCAGAAAAATAGGTCTTGGTAGTGAACATAAGAATAAGAGCTAAAATTTACTAGGAATAGGCATATGGTTCCTGGCCATGACTCGTTGGGTCAACTAAAAGTCATTGCATGGGCCCTATGGAGCAAGAATATAAACTCCTAAAAAGATACAATCCAAGGCATTGGCAACGGTTCATATTACGAGTTGTCAGGAGATGCGATGAGTTTTTACCTGACTCATTCAGAAGAAATATTTCAAAAGTCCCCTAGATGTGCAAATCAAGCCAGTGGCAATGACTCCTCCCTTTGAGTCGTCAAGAGAGGGGATGAGTTGTTGCTTGACTCATCCTGAGCAAAGATGGCTAAAGTCCTGATAATTGACAAAGTAAGCTTCATTGGCGATGAATCACACAACCATCCATCAGGAGTCCCTATGAGTCATCAATAAGAGGCATCACTAGCCAGCAGAAAGCCAGCCAATGGGTCATTGACACACGCAATGAGTCGTAGCCTGATCCAATGACTCATTGCCACTACCAACCATGTTCTGCTACATTGTTTAGGATAGGATTTATTTTGTATCTATAAATACTCATATTAGGTTTTAATTTTAAGGTTACATACTTTTACCTCTTTTGAGTTCTTATACATGTTCTTAAGAGTTGTTAAACACATTTTGAGAGATTAATCATAGTGGAGATTGTTGGTTTTATACAATTTTTCTGTAAGTTCATGGTTATTTCTTCTTCTCTGAATTATTATCGTGTTTTATCATGTATGAGTAGATAAACCCATAACTAGGATTATGGGAACCATGATGGGAAAATAAAGAAGGGTTCAAAGTACCTCGTGATTCTTGAATGTTGTTTATGCACGTATTATTCTTCCCTTCAGATTGGTTGCTCTTTAATGGTGGCCAAAATTAGAACTCGCCTATATTTCTTATTTGCTTGAACCTAGATAGATAAATATTAGGAAAAGGAAAACAACAAAGACTTGAAGCTACCAACCTTCACTTAATAACTTAAGCCATGGATGCGGGAAAACTAATTTGGGATAAAGGATAAGGGTTAAAGTTTAAAACTCTTGAGACTCAAACATGTGATTAGGGATAGTCATCTAATATGGGTGAACCAGCTATTTATGTGAACTTAACTTATCAATTATGCATGCGAAGCACCGGGAAAGATCACCAGTACAGAAAGCCTAAGGAGTTATGAAATCATGGGAAATACAGTCCTAGTGTCTCACCATTATTGATTACAACTAAATTCACTTCAATACTTGTTACTTGGTTACATACTATTTTCAAAGATTACTTCAAAAAAAAACCTTTTTCAAAAAGAACAGATTGATATATTAAGTAACCATATCGATCGTGGTCCTAGCTATATTCCATGTGGGATCGACCCCAACCATGTTTGGATTCTATATTTGAATCACCGATTCTTTTATACTTCATTACAAGGTGTAATTTGGGCGACATCAAATTTTGGCTCCATTGTCAGGGAAAATGGTTTACAATTAGATCAATTATGTTTATTTTACTATTAGTCCTTATTTCCTAATTTACTTTTTTTTGTTTTTAGGGTGCAAACCAGTCCATTCCCAATACTAGGAGTCAATGCAATCTCTCGATTCTACTTAATCTTGTAATTAAAAGAACATTGAGAAAATTAAGGAGAATGTCTGATCAAGGAGTTCAAGAACTGTGGACCAAGAGATGGCCCATACTCTAGATAAAAAGTAGTAAAGACATGAATCAGTAGTGCGATAAGAGGTTTCTAAGGAGCAAGCTCAATAGGAATAAGTAGCCCTTCTGGCTGCAGCTAAGGAACAAGCTAGGCAAAGAAGGAATAAGGGTTATGAGTATCCCCATCGTTATGTCCCCCAGTTTAATGATGAATTTCATGATGCTCTAACTTGGATGATACAGGTGAAATAACAGCTATTTTTCTACCCCAACTACTAGCAGGGACTAAGTTCGACATCACCAGCGCTATGATACAATTGTTAAACTTGAAAAAAGTATTCACTGGCCATGCTTCTATAGATGCAAACTTGCATTTAACAAACTTTGTAGGGATTTACAAATCCTATAAAATGCATAGTGTGAACCAATATGTTATTAGACTAAGAATGTTTCCTTTCTCTTTGGCTGGTGAAGCTACATTATGGCTGATGGAGTTACCAAAAGGATCAATCACTACCTGGCAAGAGTTGAGTATGGCTTTATTTGAAAGGTTTTTCCCACCATCTCAAATGTTGTATCTAAAAGATCAGATTTATAACTTCAAGCAACTACATTCGGAGATGTTGTATGAGACATGGTTGAGGTTCAAGAAGAAGCTGCAACAAGTCCCAAATCATAGAATACCTAATTACAGTTTGCTTGATATCTTCTATAGATCTTCAAATGCTAACTACAAGGCTGTAGCTGACACTATAAAAAGAGGTCCATTTATGAGTCTAACTTGGGAGTAGGCTTTAGCGATACTGGATAAAATCACCAAAACCAACAAGGGGTACACACGATATTTAGAGGTTATCGTAGGTACTTGTACGATAGGAGCATCGATAGAGAAATGAAGAATAAATGAGATGATAGCTCAAGAAGTAGCTTAGATGAGAACTTAATTGAGCTTGATTGCAAAATAGTTCACAAAAATGGGGGCAAAAAAGTTCCACGCAGTCGGTTTTAAAGGTAAAGTACCTAGATATAATGAGTCTAATTCAGATAAGGAGGTAAACTATTTAGATTATCAGGTGGTGAGTTTCTGGGACAAAGCCCAAGGGTCTAATTAAGATACTGTCTCCAAGGTCCAAGAAATCATGGTCAGAACTATTATAAAGATAACAACTATAATCGATCGGGTATAGAGATAGGAGTAGATGCATTGATTATGATTGGAAGAAGTTAGATGGTTACAAGAATGATTGAAGTGGTTTGTATGTCCCTCCAAGTAGTCGTGAAACTTAGTCGACTAATGCTAGGTTGGAGGAACTATTTTCCAAATTGTTGAAAAGGGTAAAGAAAATTAATGACAACCTTAATGATATTAGAGCAGATATTTCATGGATAAATCAAAAGGATTAGTCATATTTCTACCGCTATAAAGCAACTTAAGTAATTTTTCAAACAATTTTTTGTAGCTTTGAACCAAGTTGGAAAGTTACACTTCAAAGAAACAATGTTCAGAATCTGAAGAATGACATTCACCACATGATTCTAAACAGAAGAAGTGGTAAGATGACTACCAATCCTCCTATGCCAGTAGTTGTTAATGCTGAAACTGAGCACGTGATGATTGTCATTAAAAAGGTATCCAAATTAGAGGATCAAGTTATTGAGGAAAATTCATATGATATACTGTCTCTAGTTGTTGTAAAGGAGACAGAAGGATAGAAAGGGGAAGGAAAAGGAGGTCCCATAGATTTTGACTCCCATTCCATGACCTCCTCCACCTTTTCCACTGAGATTGAAAAAGAGAGTCGAAGAAGGGAAGTATCATAAGTTTGTCTCAATGTTGAAGCAATTATCTGTTAATATCCATTTGGTTGAGGCACTTGAGCAAATTCTTGGCTATGCAAAGTTTATGAAAGATCTTGTGATAAAAAAGAGAATCATGAGTTTTGAGTCTATTGATAATTTGCACTATTATAGTGTAATAACATCTTGGTCTCTTGTGCTGAAAAAGGAAGATCGTGAAGCATTCATGATTCCATGTACCATTGGGGAATTTAATTTTACAAAGGCTTTGTGTGACTTGGGTGCTAGCGTTAATCTGATGTCATTTGTAGTATTTATACTATAGAGGTTGGGGTCGCCTAAACCAACTTCGATGAGACTTCTTATGGTTGATCGCACTGTAAAGAAGCATGTGGGTGTTTAGTGTGATGTATTGGTAAAGGTTGAGTCATTCATATTTCCATCTTAATTTTTCATCCTCGATTGTAAAGTGGATTTTGAGATTTTCATCACCTTGTGGAGACCATTTCTTGAAATTGGACAAGCATTAGTTTATATGGAAACTATTCAGTTGAAGTTTTGGTTGAATAATGAAGAAGTGACTTTCAATGTTTGCCAATCTATGAAGAAACCAAACGATATGTATGTGGTCTCAGTTATTGATATAGTTGATGAGGAGTCCATGATAGTTCCTATTTAAGAGAGGCCTGGTGTTGAAGCACTCATAGCGGTGATCATGAACTTTGAGGGTTATGATATTGATAATTATGATGAGATAGTTAGTGCTCTTGCTGGTAAGGGTTCCTACTCTTGTATGACAAGAAAGATAGACTTAGACTTAAAGAAAAGGGAAACTCTACTGGCTATGCCTTCTATTAAAGAGCCTCCTGTCTTGGAGCTTAATGCTCTTCCATCCCACCTTCGCTACGCTTTTTTGGGAGCCAACAACACTTTGCCAGTCGTTATAGCAACAAGTTTTGTCAGAGGACAAGTTGAGGCTCTAGTATCGATTTTGTAAAAGTTTAAGACGGCCATTGGATGGTCAATTGCTGACATTATTGGTACTTCATCTGGAATTTACACTCATAAAATTCAACTTGATCCAGATTGTATTCCTAGTATTGATATCAACATAGGCTTAATCCGCTTATACAAGAGGTTTTGTTTACCCTATTGCAAACAACAAATGGGTGAGCTCGGTTAATTGTGTGCAAAATAAGGGTGGAATCACTGTAGTTCCAAATGCTAAGAACGATTTTATTCTAATAAGACCGGTCACTATATTTTTGAGTGAGCATGGATTATAGGAAGCTAAGTGCATGGACTCAAAAAGATTATTTTCTGATGTTATTTATGGACCATATGTTAGACTGTCTTACTGGTAAAGGATGGTATTACTTTTTTGATAGTTATTCGAGATGTAATCAAATTTTTATTGCTCTCGAAGTCCAAGAGTAGACCACTTTTAGTTATGCATATGGGACGTTTACATTCAAGAGGATTCCTTTCAGATTATGTAATGCACTTGCAACCTTTCAGTAATGCATGATGTCAATCTTAAAATACATGGTGGATGACACTATCGAGGTATTCATAAATAATTTTTTGGTGATTGGTGACTCTTTGGAGGATTGATTAGACCATTTGGCTAGTGTTCTAAGGAGGTATGATGATTGCGATTTGGTGCTTTATTGGGTAAAGTACCACTTCATGGTCAAAAAAGGGATAGTACTCGATCACAATATTCCAAATAAGGGAATCGAGGTTGATAAGGAAAAAATTGAGGTGATTTAAAAATTGTCTCCACCAATTTTTGTGAAGGGTGTTAGAAGTGTTTTAGGGCATACTGAATTTTTTCATAAATTCATCAAGGATTTCTCTAAAATTACAATCCTTTGGGAAATTTTTTGGAGAAGAATGTGAAGTTCAATTTTGATGGTGCGTGTCTAAAGGCATTTGAGTGCCTTAAGGAGAAATTGACATCGACTCCTACCATTGTGTCACCTGATAGGTCCATGCCATTTGAGGTTATGTATGACGCTAATGGAGTGGCTCTAGGAGTAGTCCTAGTCAAAATACATGAGATGATATTTCATCCGATCTATTATGCTAGCAAAGCACTTAATCCAGCTCATAAAAATTACACTATGACAGAACCAGAGTTGCTAGCTGTGATTTTTGCCTTTGAGAAGTTTCAACCCTACTTTGTTGGGACAAAAGTGATTATGCATACTAGCCACGTAGCTCTTAGGTACCTTATGGAAAAGAAGGATGAAAAACCTAGATTTATTCGATGGGTACTTCTGTTGCAAGAAGTTGACTTTGAGGTCAAAGAACAAAAGGGGATAGAAAATCAAGTGACTGGCCACTTGTCCCGACATGAAGAAGAGGGAATTTTGAAGTTGAGAGATATTGAGAGATAAGCTTGACATTGATTATATATTAATAGATGAGTGGGTATTGGATGTATCACAAGTCTTGATTCCATGGTTCACGAATTTTGCCAATCATTTGGTAAGTGATGTAGTGACCGAGGACGTATCCTTTCAACAATGGAAGAATTCTATGTTTGATGTTTGGAAATTTTTTTGGGATGCGACACACTTGTTCGAGATTTGTGCGAATGGAAAGATTTGTAGATGTGCCCCAGAGGTTTGGATGATATGTATTGTAGAGGTGTGTCACTCATCCCCAGTTAGGGGTCATTAGAGCAGTGTGCTTACAACTCATAAGATTTTGCAATATGGGTAATATTAACCTGCTCACCATTCATCAAGATGCTCAAGACTATGCAAGGTCTTGTGATTAATGCAAAATACAAGGGAACATCTCATGAAGGCATGAGCTACCATTGACCCCAATTCTAGAGATTGAGTTGTTTGATATTTGGGGTATGGATTTCATAAGCCTATTTGTGAGCTCATATGGTACGGAGTACATCTTGGTTTTTTTTTACTATGTATCAAAGTGGGTGGAGTCATTTGTAATTCCAAATAATGAGGCAAAAAGCGTGACAACATTTCTGAGGAGGAACAAATTTTCCAAATTTGGTATGCCGATAGACATTATAAGTGATGGGGGTTATCAATTTTATAATCGTTTGTTCAAGGAAATTCTTGAGAAATATGGTGTGAAGCATAAGGTGGCAACACCTTTCGATCCTCAGTCAAGCGGGCAAGTTGAGGTCTCCAATCGAGAGATCAAGACCATCTTCGAAAAGACAGTGAATGCCAATGGAACAAACTAGTCTAGAAATTTGGATGATGTATTATGGGCTTACCCAAAAACATTTAAGACTCTTATTGGTGCTTCTATATATCATCTTGTGTTTGACAAAGTATAATACTTGCATGTTGAACTTGAGCATAATAAATTATGGGCACTCAAGAGTTTGAATCTGGAATGGAGTGAGGTTGCGAAGCTGAGACATGAGTAATTGAATGATATTGATGAATTTTGTCTTAAAGCATATGAGAGTTCAGCTTTGTAAAAGGAAAATATGAAGTGATACCATTACCGAAAGATGGGGAAGAATGAGTTCACTACTGGCAACATGGTTTTGTTATTTGATTCTAGGCTTCGCTTATTTCATACAAAATTGAAGTCAAGACGGATGTGACCGTATGAAGTTGTGAAGGTTTTTCCTTATGATGCCATTGGGCTTGAATACAATGATGTCAAGAGAATTAAAGTTAATGGCCAAAGGGTGAAATAATACCTCAAAACTGTTGAAGGGTCCAAGGTGGTTTGTGAGTTATTTCTTGATGAAGTTTGAGTAACCAAGTTAACCGAGTCATGCCGCGATGTTAAATCAGGTACCATATGATAGGCAACCCATGGGTTAGTTTAGTTAAGTATAAGTAGACAAATTAGCCATGTTGTACCGCGATGTTAAATCAAGTGCTGCTTGGGAGACAACCCAAGGATTTTTTTTTTCTTTTTATTAATTTCTAGTTTGTAGTGAAGAACTAATGAGTGTTGAAGTGTGCAGGTCATTTTTGGACTAAAGCTAAAAATAAAGGAAAAATCTAGTGCAAAGACATCATGAGTCTCGTGATTAATCGTTACCAGTTACAATGATTTGTGAGGTTATTCGTCGCCACTGGAAGTAAAAAAGTTGAAAATCCAAGATTGCAGAAATTCCACCTCACCACTCTCAAAATAAGTCAAAATAACCCGTAGGTTTTCATGAGGACCCATCATAATGAGTTCTGATGATTAGAGAGTGGTGATCTAAAAATACCAGGTAAGTTCTTAGATCTTCTAAGTGATGGGTGTTGGTAACAAGTCATTGGGTTTGTCGGAGTCGCTAGGTCAGAGTCGATCAATAATTTAAAAGATGCAACCTGACCGACCTTATTTGAAAAGAATAAAACCTAAAATCGACACCGGATCCACCCCTTTCCTTACTTTTCAAAATCATAACTCCCTCCATTTCTGCAAAACCATTTCAAAGCATTAATTTCCTCCATAAATTCACACCAAATCATTGTGATAATCATCCTCGCACTCTCTCTTTGCTCACCTGCTCCTAAATTTGGATTCCAGTGGTTTTTTCATTAACTTTCAAGATTCATAGTAAATATCAAAGTATGTTAAAACCATTTTACAATACTTTGATTATTGGTATTAAAAGTTATTTATGGGTGTTATATTGTTACTGTGTATTCACATAACCCTAGATGTACTCTCTTGAAAAGAAAGGGGATTTGGTGTAAACTAAAATTGCATTCACATGTATAATGGGTCAAAAATTTGCATAATAGGCTCCAAACATGTTTTCATAGTTTATATGTGCTAAAACTTGTGCATAACTTAGATTCGAGGGGTAAAGTATAAGTAACTCCGATAACTGGTGTAATGAGTACACATGATAACATGGTATTGTTTACCATTACAGTGATCATAAATGTGGTCTAGGTACAAAACTTGCTAAACAAATTGAGATGAAATGACTTATGTTTAGAAACAACCTCAGTGCAGTCCTTACGGCTCATGTAACGACTCATACCCAAATACAATGAGTCATTGTGAGAGATGTGATCACTGACACTATGGTACCTAATTTTAAAATTTTTGAAGTTTGAAAATCTACTCTGTACAATTCTAGTGATGATTCATAAGAAAACCTGGTGATTGATAGTGAAGACTCATTCTGAAAACCTGTGTTTGACTGATTGCAGGAGTTGGCCACTATGAGTCATCTAATGAGTCGTACCCTCTAGTAATGAATCATTTCCTAAATCATAGTGACTGACGGTGACCCAAATACTTGTCTTTCATTTCTTCATCTCTTAAGTACTAATGCTTGCAGTCCACAGGTACTATGGCAACAAAGAATGTAATGAATAAATAACAATAAAAGGGGGGAAGCCTACTCCCATCAAGGACCAAGCTGAGACTCGGTCTACTAAGTAATTGGTAGATGAGCCTTCTAATGAAGAATATAGTGGATTAGTGGAGGATTACCCACTCATAACTCAACTTAAGCGATGTGAATGGATACCTCGGACAAGGAATTCGAGGCCCCCAAAACAAAGAATCCAAGGGTGACCCCATCTTTGAACATTATGCCATCACTTGAAAGAACTCCCCAGTTTAAATAGGGTGCAAATTTAGAGTCTGAGGAAGGAGATATTGAGAGAGAATCTTGAAACAAAGAAGAGATTGCATCTGGTAGTCCCTTAAAGGATGAAGAAGGAAGGGGGTTTGGCAATCAGGTCTTTAATGATGATAATTATGAGACCTCCAAAGAAAGTCCTCCACCACAGGATCAGCCTCCACAACCCATTTAGCCAGCACCATAAGTTTAGGTATCTCTAAAGGTTGACAAATAGGGTGTCCTGGGTAAGCAGTGCATCTATTATTGGGACTTAACAATCATAGATAAGGGTCGATCGAAGTGGTGTTTCATTGATGAGCATGAGCTGGTGACCACATGTGTGTCTGAGATGCCTGAGTTTGAGGGGTTGTTCAACAAGCACAGGTTTGGTTAAATGTCTGAGTAGTCATGTAGATATAGTCCCAAATTGGTTGGGCAATATTCAGATGCATATCAAGCCATACTGAAGGTTCAAGCTCCATAGGGCATGCTTTGAAAGGTTCAGCCTGCACTTCCTTCTATATTGATTTATGGTACATAGGTGGATATTTCGAAGGTACCATTTTATGCTTTTGACTTAGTCAGGATTTTGAGACTTTGACCAACACAACAAAGATAGATTATTAGAAAAATTAGATGAGAAAATAGAAATTGAAGTAGATTGGCACCAAGAATAAAATGGTGCATTATAGGTGGATTGAGAACATCATTACAACATAGAAAAAATAAGTTGAGTGGGTAGCGGGTGCTGAGTCTCAGATAAAAAGGACACATTGAGCTTCACCGCCAAATTTTAGTGGTTTTTGGTTCATCATAGATTGGGGCCCATAGCTAGAGATAATATGTTGAGCCCAGAGAGAGCAGCCTTGATAGTAGGTATTATAGAGGGCTACGAAATCGACATCGCCAGATTGATTGCCTGGGATATTTGGGATAGAGCTGTAGAGGACGTGACGAGTACACCATTTCCATGATTGGTTGCTCAGATGTGTTTTCTAACTGGTGTTCCGGAGCTGCCCATGATTGGTCACTTTATCATGGTTTTGCATATTATAGATCTTGGGTTGATTCAGGATACAACAAATCCCGTGAAGAAAGCACATGCCTCCTAGGTTTTTCTTAGTTAAGCATTGCATGTGTTTGTTTTGTTTTGTTTGCTTGAGGACATGCAAACGTTCTAAGTTGAGAGTTATGTGTCATGGTTTCATATCACTTTCGATGCTTAAATTGATGTAAATATGCAAGTGAGGATGATCACATTGAGTACTTGGAAATTGACTACTTGGACCCGTATCTTATGAATAGTGGTTAGGGAGATTGATCGCACAAATATAGCATGATTGCACCAATTAAGATACAAGGACATAAACAATGATTTTTAGTGATCTTTCACTTTATTCCACCATATTTGGAACTCTAGAGCTCGGATTAGGATGATTTTTTGTGCCATTTCATTATTATAGAAAGGAGTGAGTTCCTAATCTCTAATTTAATGATTCCTTGCTAATTTTTTTTAGAATTTTTCCTTATATCTGTTTTAAAGATTTCAAATTGAAGGATTTGATCCTATAGCTCTTCAATCAATTATTTTGATGATTTGAGGTCCAATTTGAGTTTCGTTTTTGATAAAATTTTATATTTGAGTTTTGTGTCTTATGAGTAAAGTTATTTAAAAAGAAATTTTTAGTTTCATCACCAAATTCTGAAGGTTGACTTTTAAACCCAAATTTGACCCACACTTTCATAATATGAGTATCAATAGACTCGCATTCACGTAATAAATATATTTTAAATACATTAGAAGTGTTTTTTTAAGCTATTTGATTAGGGAAGTGTCACGACCCGAGTCTATTTTGATAACGCTCAAGATACACCTCTAGATGTATGCGGCTGCTAGCAAAATATTTTATACCCTACGTTGAGTCTAGGTCGATTCCATCGGGAATGAAGGTGATAGGTTCAGTTTCGAGTGTTGTAAGTGACTAAGTCTTTACTTGTAATTTTAAAAATAATGCAGAAAAGTAAAAATAGGGGGTTTAATGTAACAAGATTTTGTGTTCAAATTATCAATTTTTATGTTGCTTTGTCAAAGCGAATGCTAAAGAATGTAATTGTTAAGTAGAAGTACTTGGGGTTATACTCTCTTAAGAGTGATGATAAATGTGGGTAAGTGAAAGTGCACCTAAAATTCAATTGATAGTGATGACTAGGTTTGGACTTAGGTATTGGAAGTAATCTTTCAATCTACCATAAAAATTTATTAGGGTTTCTTTAAAACACCCATATGTACACGATACCAAGCAACCAATAACCTCAAAGCAGTTAGTCTAATTCTAGCACTAATTATTAAATGAGAAATTCTCAAGTCTTTGTAAACTAAATCCCTCCACCTTGTCTTCTCTTTCAAGAAAAATAAGGGATCTAAGCTTGAATGGAGTTTGCGACCTCAATCCTTAAGTTTAAACATAGAGATTTAGCTAAAATCATAACATTCAATCGAATATAAAGGTAAATAATCACTACCAACAAAGTAATCAACACCCAATAATGTAACCCCAAGTTTGGGAAATTTACTACTCATAAGAAGAGCAAAAGGAAATTTACCTATATTGTCATTCAAAGCTGCCATAGAATCCAAATGTTTCCAAAGAAAATCCAAATTCACAAGTAAGAAATCAGTACTACGCAACTCAAATCCCAATTAGGGTTCCATTACAAGCTTTAGATTCAAGGTATGACAAAATATAAGGTTCCAATCATCCAAAAAGGCTTAAGTATCTTCAGCAAAAATGGACCTCAAAATTACAAAATTGCCACCACATTCAATTTGGCTGAGGACTTATCAATCACCAAATGAATCGGCTATGTGCCAAATTATAGGTTGGTCACTGATTTGACATTGTATTGAGCTCTAAGGGTTGACATTTATTACTATTTGGCGATAGGTCTTGAGCTTCGCTGATCCGTTTGGCTATGTGCCAAATTGTTTTTCTCATCGCCATTTTTTTCAACTTTGAATCAGGATCGAACTGTTACATTAAGAGATGGATTGTGCCTTTTGGATATAGGAGGCCACTTTGGTGATGTGCCAATTGTCCTAGGCAATGCTGTTGGCATTTTTAGCTCTAATCTTCCATCTTTTTGCTTATTTTTGCTATTTCGACCTCTTGGCTTTAGCCCTAAAATTAAACCAAATTAACATTAAAATGCAATCAAATTAGCATTGAGAACATGATTTCTTATCATTTAAGGCCAAATGAGTTGCAATTTTCTGATTCATTACTACACACTGTACATTCCACTGTGCTTAGAACCACGACCAATACAAAGCTAACCAATGGCATGTAGCATAGTACTAAGCCTAAGCTAATTCAATGCATTTAAAAGGTATATGTTAATCAATTAAAAATACTAAAAGTAAGTAAAACATGTGAAGAACCCAACATGAAATTTGAATAGTCTGACTATATCTCAAACCCTTTAATAAACTAATGAGTTACTGGGACAAACCACCAGCTAACTCTAAATACTTTAAAAAAAAAAAAAAACTAATATGAGAAAACTTTTGTACTCGATGGATAATGACTCATTAACTATAAGCTACTGAACTGTGTACCAGAAATGTATCAACTGAGGGATTGAGAATGGGTGTTGGTACCTATATTATAAAATAATATAACACAAAGAAAAGTATATGATCCTTACTATAAGATGTACAGAGTAGTAGGGTTATGACATATCATGAGTATAATGTAAAATCATGCTGAAAACATGTGCAATGGAAAAATGCCCAATTCATAATAAGCATGTGTAAGAGTAATGCACATTGACTCACGATGCCATAAATTGAACTAGGAAACTGGATCATATGAAATAGCTATAAACAAATCATGTAAGTACTGGAAATTAGTGAGTCATGTACATAATAAATAATTCATGATAATTATACAATGATTCACTCTATTTCATGAATAAAAATTTAATCGTGAAACATGTAAGTAAATCTTGATGAGTCTTAGTCAAACTAATATAGTGAGCCATGTGCACTTAGTTTCTAAAATCAATTTTTAGTGGGGTATTCTCTTAAACGACATGCACCATTTGAGCAAACATGGAGCCCAACTTGTAACCTTTGTTAGGAGGGTGTTAATACCTTGCCAGGGGTAGCAAACCGTGATTTGGCATGAATTAACTCATGAGCCCCTTTTGGGCGATGGGAGACAGTCTCAACTGGCGAAGACCCCCTTCTTATCCTATGGTTGTACATAGTTTTAGAATTTTTCTAAATTATCTAAATTTGCATTCTCTCAGTGCTAAATACTACTCCCAAAATATTTCATATTGCTCATACTGTAGGAAATTATCATGCAATAAGTATAAACTAGTTTATAAATATGAAAACATACTATGTTTTAGTTTCATGTCAACATAGACCATTTGTTGATATTTATGCTAAGTCTGAGACCGTTAGGTAGAATCATGTCAAATAATTTAAATTATACTAAAATCATGTAGAACATGCTAATTTATTGAAATTTAGGTAAATTTTTAAAGAAATAATTGTCATGAGGAACATGGGTATAGTAGAATTAAATCAAAGTCATAAAGTTGGTATGAAACCTAGAATCTAAATTAGGGAACTCCAAGATTAAAAGCTGATTTTAAGGGCACAAGGATGGACGGAAGTCTTTGTTGAATCCCGACATACCTGAAAGAAGAAGATTCTTGGGGAAATTCTAGAACTTTTGAGCTTTAGAGTTATAAGGTTTGAGAAATCCCTCTTTCATGTTTCTTGAGTTTTGGGAGAAGGGAAAAGATATTAGGAGAGACTATCAATATTTTTTCTTCTGAGAAATAACCCTTATTGTGTGTTAAAAAATGCGGGGAGGGCCTTAGGTAAGGAAAATACTAAACTATACATCAGAAAAATCTTTTAAAATATGCAGAAAAATCTCGTCAGAAGGTCCATTGCATGGAACTTAAGTCCCCCGATAGAGTGTTATCAAAACAGTCAACTTTTAGCTATTTGACGGTCTGTCATCCAGTTGACAAATCGTCAACATCATTTGTCAATTGCTGGCACATGGACACCCACTGATTAAATGATCATAACATTTTACTCTGGTATTGTATTGACAAACGATTGATATAGTGTTGGAAAGATGACTCGAACACCTTTAATTTGGTGGGTCCTGAGCTGCAAAACTCCTTATATTCAAGGATTTATGCTCGTTTTATGTTGACCCTAGTTAAATCTTATATAAAGAAGCTTTCTACTCAAATTTGTGCTAGAGGATCCTTATGACCTTAAGTCATATCTAAATCTTTTACCAAACTAAAGAATTCATCTTATCACCAATTTAAAATTAGAAATCAACAAATTCAGGTCTATATGTATTCGAAGAATGGTTCGGATCTTAGCTTAGAATTTTTATGGTGTTACAATATCTCCCCTTTGGGAAATTTTGTCCTTGATTAATAAACTAGACTAGGCTGGAAATATACGATACAATAATGGAACTAATTTATGGAACTGACATGCATAAAACTGGGGCTGAAATTTCAAAGTGAGCTAAAGTTTTTGCTAAGAGCTAAAGCCAAACTGAGCTAAAATTAGGAGAGGCTCGATAATCAGAAACCATGGATATGAAATAGGCATAGACATGAAATTTTGGAGAGTAGGACTAGAAGAAAGGATGGGAAACTACTGGAACTGTCTGTCTGATTCTCTGAACTGAATTGTTGGCTCTCAGAACTGATTCATACTGAGAGTTTAGGACTCAACTGTTGCATTCATGACATGAACGTACACATAGAACTACAAAGTGGTAGATAATGAATTGAAAATTTTCTATGAGTCACTGAGAAAGGAATATCTATTTTTTGGATGCTTTTTGTCAGATCTTCAAATAGAATTTATGGGAAAGAATCACATGCATGATTTGGATGAGAGATACGATTATGGTATTCTAACATATAGTGAGCATCCTAGTTTACTAATCAGAGTTCATAGAACAAAAACGGCTTAGAGTTGACCATGAAACACCTTTGGTCTGCAACTATCTATCGTAGAACATAGTCATCTAGTTAAGGAAGTAAGAATAGGACTACACTGCCTTAAGCAATGCTACTGATAACTTAGCAACTTTTTTCAACAATGCTTTTTCTTATGAATATACAACACTTAACTAGCTGAAATTTTCTAACTCACATAGGGATACACTACATATAGCTGCTAAAGGCTAAGTATATCATCATGCTCTCACTTTGTTCAAGACTAACTCAGAGTTACAAAGAACTACCACTAAAATGACCATTCAGGTGTAAACTACGGGAATCTATATTATATATCAACTAGGATCTATCACCCTCAAGAATACAATTCTTCTTGCCACCTAAAACAATCCACCTTAGGTTCCAATCAAGAGACTAACTAACTACCAAAAGTCATTATCCATAGATATATCAACAAAATCATTCACACCTACCACTCCGTTGTTATCAATACCACTATCAAATCATAAGAAGAGCTAATAAAGAACTAGAACATGAGGATATGAAATAAGATGGATATTGTGAAATCTCAACTCAAGGATTTTCATAAAATTAACCCTCAACAGAGGCGTAAGGAGTAACTTATAATAGGAACAACCTTGTTCAAGAGATCTGATCTAAGAACATACATGATATATTGTGATTTCACTAGTCGCCAAGGATGTATGATGAGTTCATGTAATTGAGCGTATTGTAAAACATGAGTGTATGAGTCATGAGATGTATCACATAGGACTGTAATTCATAAATTCATAGAGTATTGTCCGGTCTATTGAGTGAAACATTACTGCTCATGCTCAAAAATAGGAATGGACATACATCTATATAAAGTGCATGAATATGAGTTATGATCATGGGGTTGACATGTAAGGTATTAGTAGAGTGTTGTGATGACTGAAGTATAAGAAATATCTATATATTTATAAAAGAGGGACATAGCCCTGGTGATGTGGCGCCCTTAGAAAAATAGTAATTTATTTATCTAAGAAAATAGGGATTTTATTTTTCTTACAAAAATATTTTTTTTAAAAACTGGTTGGATAAAAAGAAAACACCGCTTCAACAATCACGTCTTTTGAAACTCTCCCTATTCCCTTCTTTCATGTCCGATTCTTTCTTTATCGGTCTTTTTCATTTTGCATTATCAATCACTGCTCTGTCTATGTCTCCCCCTTTATTCTCCTTTAGCCATCTCCTCTCCAGGCTCTGCCGATGACTTTGACCTTTGGCCATGTCTTTACAAATCCGAATAGACTTAACGAGAATCATCCTCAGAATCGGCAAAGGTATGCAAATTTTGACAGATCTATATTTCTGTAATTCTTTTTTTATTTTGGCAATTGAGTTTAGTTACCGTTTATGCTAAACTAATTTTGCACGGGATGAGTTTTTATATAATGACATTAGGAACTACATAAATGTAAAGTGTACTAAGTGCAATTAGTTCCTTGATTTCCTGATTATTGTGAGTGAAATAAATAGTTCATAACCTCTTTTCCTGTTCCACTTGTATGCAGACTTTGTGAAATTAGTGATTTTGATTCTTTGTTTATGTGTCTATATAGGCAAATTTATCATATTTCCAGTTTTTGTCTACCCAAGTTTAAAGCGGAGTGTTTTCTGTGACCATGCCACCAGAAGCCTTGACATCACAAGAAAAATCATGAATAAAATTGTGAAAAACTTGATGAACATAAGAGACACTATACAATTTATGCGAGACACTAGCAATCACTCAGAGTGTTACTTTTGTGAACATCAGGTGCATGAGTGATTTGAATTGATATACAACATTCTTCGTCTGGTTCTTCCCTTTCCTTATCACGACTGATCTGTTAGCTCGTGGTATTGATGTACAACAAGTATCACTTGTGATCAATAATGATCTCCCAAATCTACTTGAAAAGTATCTTCATTTTATTGGAAGAAGTGGCAGGTTTGGAATAAAAGGAGTTGAAATCAACTTTGTGACACAGGCGAAACCTTGCCGATGGCTACATCTCATCGAAGGGGATCTTGATCACAGGTGACCACTAAATCAATCCCGAAATAAAAATATTGTTTGCTTATTTTCACACCCATGAAGTGTTCAAAAATTCCCTATACAGAGACTTTGCCCCTCGACTTAACCAAATTTTGCTTTTTACTCAAAAGATACATTCCTATAATTCCTTTAGAGTAAAACCTTACCACCTTTTTTTGACAATTTACAACATGTAAGAGTTAGACCCTTTCAAATCAATAATTGATGAATGTTTTTGCTCATTATAATATATATTGTTCTCTCAATATTATATTATTACCTTTACAAATGGTTGTTTCATTCTTTTTTAGCAAGTACATCTAGGTTTCAATTGTTTAGCAAATATAGGAATGTTAACTACTATGCACCATTTGTTAGATGATGTGGTATATATGCACCACATTTTTAATGGGGGCTATATCCACTCTAAATCGCAAAGTTGAGGGGTATATTTTTCCTTTTTTCCTTTTATTTAAATCTAATGTAAGAATGTGCATCTACAATTGGTTCTTGCTGCAGCATCTGAGGTGAATCCATTGCTTCTCTGGTAGGATGACTACATTAACTTTAATGCATAATGTACAAATAGGTGTTGTGTTTGGCTGAAAATGACATATCTTTGGAGGACATTAGAGACGTGGATCCGTACTTATATAGTACCTGCATGTGGATGCTGGATATGGGGGCAGAGGAGGTGGATCAAGATATGTTAGTCTTGACGTTTGTTTGTGAAGTTGAGTCATTGGGCTCCAGGAGAGGGGTAGAGCTTTGCTCCAACAGTAAAGATACCATTGTGGACAATAAGAATTGGGAGACGTATATTAATATTCTCATTCAACACTTTTTTTTAACATCAATAGCAGAGCAGGTCATGTATTTAGCGAAAGGTTTTGCTAATCTTACAACTACGTCAAGGGCCCTATCCTTTTTTCGATGTCTTAATCTTGAAGATTTCGACTTAATCCTGAATGGCAGAAGTGATGTTTCTCTGGAAGATTGGAAAGCATATACTGATTACTATGGCTACCCAAATAAAAAATGATCCTCAAATATCCTGGTCCTGGAAGGTATACTTTTACTTACTTTTTTGGCTAAATACATCGATAACTCCTTAAATTTCTCAATAAATTTCATTAGATACTTGAACTACGACCTAATTTGATTAATAATCTAAGCTTATGATAAAGTGATCCTATTTAGATACTTCCAACTCAAAACTGTTTTCATGTGCATATTATGTTGTCTGGAAAAACGAGTCCATTATTTAGGAAATTCTGCCATTCTTTCCTCATGATTCTAAAATATTTGTTTTCTTTCATTGTGCAGATAGTCTGTTGAGCAAAGAAAAGTTCTGCTCTTCTTCTGGACTTCAATTAAATCTCTACCTATAGAGGGATTTGCTGGTTTGGATTCAAGGCTTTACATATATAAAAATAAACACCACCCTGACTATAAAAATTCTCTGCCTAATGGTCACTTTTCATCTTCACAAACTTGCTTCTACAACATATGCTTTCCGCCTTATCAATCAATATCTGTAATGAAAGATCGACTCTGCATAATCACCCAAGAACATGTTGGTTGCATCTTTGGTACCTTCTAACGAGGCAGATTCAAGATTTGAAGCTTATAAGTTCCTTGAGTAGCTATCTCAAATTAGTGTAAAATGATAACTAAGTTTACAATCAAATATTTTTAGAGGTATAGTTTGAAGTTGTGTTTGTCGACAGGAAAGATGGTTGACATATCCCCCGAACAAAGTCTGAATAGTTTTCTGGTTTGACCTGTTATCATATTTATAAAAAGAGAAGTTCAATTCCTAAGGTCTTCTCTATGAATTTGCTAATATCATACCTTTTTCGTCTACCTTTGCCCAATTAATTGTGTTTTCTAGCCTTCTTATTACTCTTATCAGTCTTACTTAGAGGTACAATATAGTAACTATTGACATAGAAAAGAGTGTATGTTTTATATAGCATCAATGTAAATAAGTTTTTACACTATCAGGTCATTTAAATAATATCTACATACATTATATGAATCCTACATTCCAATAATGGTATGCCTCATTGAGTAGGAAACCCAATTATCCTTTTATTTTTGGGTCAATTTTTTGTCTTTCTATCCTATTTTCCCTATTTATCTACTATACTATTTCTTCAAATCCAAACGTAAGGTCAAAGGTTTTTATTCAATGCAAGTTGAAGAACTTGACCATTTTCTTCCACCGTAACCAATAAAAATTTCCGTTTTTATTTTTTTTCTTTCACTAACACCTCTTAAATATGTTTGAAAGTTAAAGCGTCTTTATTCAATGAAAGTTGAACTAGCATAATTCACAACCTTCTGATTCATATTGCAAGGTTTAATTTTAGGACTACAGTAAAATACTATTGAATCTTAGTGAAATATAGTGACAAATTTAAATGAATTTTCTTTTGAGGGTTGTTGATTTAATTTGCTAAATTTGGATGTGCTAAGTTCTCCGTTGGTGAAAATTTTATCACATTTTTCTTCTAGCAAAAAATACATTGCAAAAGATTTCCATATAAAATTATATCAGCTCTTTGTTAGTTAATTTGAATCTTCATCTTCAAATGTTGTAACTCGAAATGGATGGTCGTCACAAACCTTGATGTTTTATAATGGTGATTGATTAATTATTAGTACTAAAACAATAACTAATCAATATTACTTTTGGAAAATTTTCCTGTTGCACTAAGTTTCAATAGCATGGATGTAAGAAGGTTTAATTTCTTTGTTGGAAAAATTAGTATTATTCAGACCTAATTTCTTTGGCTTTAATGGAACATTGGTTACACTTTTGGTTAATAAGTATTAGTATTAGGTCAGAATAATACTGATTTTCGGTTACATTGTCGTTTTATACTTCTGGTTCATAGAGTTAATGTTACATATTTCGCCCATGACTTCCTAACAAATTTGGCTTTTATCTCTGTGATTAATCTACTTATTATAACAATCATCAGCGACAAAATTAGGAGACAAATAACAATGATAAAATGAAAAAATTAAGGTGACTTCTTTATTAAGTCCTTTTTACGTGAATATACCTGAAAAACTTGTCAACTAAATTTATAAAATATAATATTAAATTTTATTAATATTCTTAAGATCCCGCGCGAAGCGCGGGTAATTTTACTAGTATAAAGATAAGAATAGGTTGGGTCTCTGACTATCACGACCTAAGCACCACCTTGAGTGGAACCCATAATAATCCTCTAGTGGGAGATCAATCTAACCTTAATAACATCTACCCACACTTAGTAATTTTAAATGCGAAAGAAAGCAATTCTGTTATAATAACCAATATGTCATATAGTTTAACTAAAATAGTGTAGAATACTATCAATAAGTCTAAACTTCCCCAGAAACTGAAGGTCACCATACCAAAACATCTAAACAAGATAATTCATGGGTACAACCCTGAAAACTAGAAAAAAGCTAAACTGTCTGTGTCTGAAATAAGGGGACAAGATCATAATGCAGTAAATATCTAAGGTTGCTCGATGATGCTCACCCTTGGAACAGAATTTGGTCACTGCCTACAGATGAGGTCTCATCTGAACTGTAGGAATATGCTCTGCACTCAACAAAAAGAAGAGCACAAGGTAGTATCAGTACAAAACCACTATGTACTAGTGGAGTCATAGGCCAACTTAACTTAACAAATGTGAACACTCAACCAATAATTTGTAAACAAGAAGTAACTATGTAACATTAACATTATCTATTTAGTTAGTATTTCCTTCACAGATCACTTAAACAAGCAATCAAGTAAACAAGGAAAGCATATCACAAGGTAAAAAATATTCAACTCAAGTCAACTACCATGATTCAAAAACAGACAACTCAACCTTGTTACAAATACCTCTTTATTGAACATGAAAAACATTATCTTGGTTCAACTACTATATCAATAACCCGAAATACACAAGGATCTAATAGTAATAAATAACAATATAACCCGGTTCACTCAAGAAACCGTCAAACTCCCTAATATTTTGTTCACACGTGCTAAGGGTATAATAAATGTCCACTAGCCATGACCCATGACCTGCAGAGGATGAGCTCAGTCCATGTACAAAAATAACCCAGACAACTAGTGTCTGCCTCCTTATCCAAAACCAATTGTTATTCCACCCTTATTCCAACACCCCCACCGTTATGCTCCCTGAAATTCACCAATTCTTTGACTATCAACCTTTACTAGTTCATCTCACAACATCTATTAATGCCATAACATGTACAATCACATAATGAGATAATTCAACCACACTTGCATATTAAAATAAGACCTTGCTACTACCTCTCATTTCAGGTGATGAAAAACCAACTTGTATATATATCCAACAAGTTCAACATTCAATATCATGCACTGCAACAAGTGGACAAATAGGTAGTTAACATGCATTCATAAATCATCTTGATTTTTTAACTCAAATTCAACCATCCCCTACCTCAATCCAAGCCCTGCAATGCTCTAGCGAACTTGAGCATTGCCTTTTCTTAAAGTTTCATCTTGATTGTGGTTTAAAAATAACATAATAAGCACTAATAAAATTATGCTCTAACAATTTTAACAATTATAAACTAATCTCATAACCCCAATGACGAATTCATAAATAATTCCCTTACTCTAAGGTTTTTCTACCTTCTGTCTACTTTAATTCTATCAAATTCACATTTACGAGAGCAAATTCCAGCAATATGATCAAAACCTTTCAACCCATGGTCAAAACCCAAGGATTTAATCCCCCTTTTACTACATTGGACCCAAAAATCCACCTATGTCAAGTTAATTCCTCCAGCATGGTAAAAACCTATAGATTATAGGGATTAATTATCGAAAAACTAGTTAAATAAGGGGATTAACTAGCCTCAACGATAAAATTTTGTTGAAAACGGGTGAAATGCAGTCTAAATCACCCTCTCCTAGCCTTGAATGTGTTTGCAATAAAAATAACATTTTAAGTCTAAAAACTCCTATTTACTGGCGTATAACCCGCTATAGCAGCCTAATTCCAGATATAGCAGCCATGCGATAGTGGGATTTTCTCGCTATAGTGGGATTGAACATTATTGACTTCTACTATAGCAGGAAAATTCACGCTATAGCGGGCCCGTGGTAGCGCCTACCTCTATCTATAGCGGCATAAGTGTGGAAGTAACTCTAAGCAGTCCCAATTATTGCCAATTTTACAACACACTCCCAGATTTCGAAATCCCAAACTAACACCTTTACGTCAACCGCTATATTCATAGTTCTACTAACTCAAATTTAATTTCAAAAGTTTCTACGAGCTCCTTTACCATTTAGCTTACATGTTATGGTCTTAAATCATATAATTATCAACCTATCCATTAACGGATTTATCTAAACCATACCACACTTGGAATTCTTCCAAGACTAGCCTAGCTTTAAATTTTTAACACTTCATGTGGGAAGAATCTTAACCCTAATTTTGGCAAGCTAAGCTATAACTTAACGACAGAAAGGGTCATTACAATAGATAATAATTTACCTATCATTCATCCTCAAATAATAAATTAATAAATAGAAAGGTGAAACTAACATGAGGAGTACCTAAATACTCAAATAAGGGAAGGTACTAGTTGAACATATCCCACTCAGTACCCCAAGAGGCCTTCTCGACAAGATGCTTCCTCTACTGGACTTTCACGAATTTAATCTTTTTGTTTGTCAACTTTCTAGTATCCCAATCAAGTATTGCTACAGGTTCCTCTTCGAAGGAAATATTCTTATCAAGTATTTTCGAGTCCCTATGAATTATGTAATCACCATCCCTAAGCTATTTCTTAAGCATAGAGACATGAAACACCAAATGGACTGCCAATAAGCTTAGAGGCAATGCAAGTTTGTAAGCTAATGGACCCACATCCTCAAGAATTTAGAATGCACTGCTATACCTAAGGCTAATATTGCCCCTCTAACAAAATTGTCTCTCTCCCTTCATGGGAGACACCTTCTGTAAACATGTTCATTTTGGCCTAAAGTACATGTATCTGAACATGTGATTGACGTATTCCTTCTGTTGGCTTTGGGTTACCAAAAACTTATCCATAATAATCCTCACCTTTTCTTGAGCTTCCTTACTATGTCTGTGCCCAAAGGTTTTACATCACCTACCTCAAACCCACCTATGGGTGATATACATTTTCTCCCATACAAAGCTTCAAATAGGGCCATGTCAATGCAAGAGTGGTAACTATTGTTTAATGAGAATTCACACAATGGTAAGAACTGATACTAATGACCCCAAAGTCAGAAACACATGGTCGTAGCCTATTCTCAAGCACTTAAATGGTCCTCCCAGATTGCTCATCAGTATGAGGATGAAATATAGCACCACGATCAACTCTTGTACCCAACTTCTTATGCAATTTTTTCCAAAACTTGGAAGTAAACTGCGTATCTTTATCAGATATAATAGATACTGGCACCCCATGCTATCTTATAATCTCCTTTAATTAAATCTTGGCTAACTTCTCTTAGTTTTAGTTCACTTTAACTAGAATAAAATGAGTGGATTTTGTTAGCCTGTTAATAATAACCCAAATTGAGTGGTACTATCCTAAGGTCTTAGGAAGACCTACCACAAAATCCATAGCATTTTTCTCCCATTTATACTCGGGAGTGGTCATTTCTCTATAGTAAACTTGTAGGACTTTGATGTTCATATTTTTCCTACTGACAATTGTGACATTTGGCTACATACTCTACTATATTCCTCTTCATTAAGGGCCACCAATAGAGTTCTATACATCTTGGTTGAACCAGGATGTAATAGAATATCAAGAATCATGAGCTTCTAGAAACAAACTATAAATCATACCATCAATACGGGGCACATACACACACCCCTTTCCTCTACATGCCACAAACATCAAGTGTGGATTCCTGGGCCTCACCATACACCACCTTGTTTTGAATCTTGTTAAACTTTGCATCTTCGAATTTCTTAACATTGATTTGATCAAGGAATGTTGACCTTGGCTCAACATTAGCAAACATTCCACCACTTTTGGAGACCCCAAACTGCATAAACAACATTGCTAGTGTTTGGATCTCTCTAGCAAAAGTTCTTTTTTATTGATTATTGGTACCATTGCTCTTTTGCATATTTACAGTCTACTGTATGTTCCTTCTGACTTATAACATAATACTCCTCTTTTAGTTTCCTAAACCAATTTTTCACAATGGGTACATCTAAAACATTATCTATTTTTAGTGATATTTCTTGTTTTGTAATTTGGTTAAATATATTTGCATCAAATACTACTTTCTGACTTGAGGTTGGTTGATCTCAAATAAGCTAAAATGCCTATACTAACCAATTTTCTACTCAATACATCTGCCACCACATTGGCCTTTCCTGGATGGTCATATCATAGCCTTTTAGTAGCTCTATTAACCGCCTCTGTCTTAGATTCAAGTCCTTATAGGTGAAAAAATGTTGTAAGCTATAAAGGTCTGTGAAAACCTCACACTTAACACCATAAAGGTAGTGTCTCCATATCTTAAGTGCAAAAAACACTGTTGCCAATTCCAAGTCATGTGTTGGATAATTCCCCCCATGAACCTTTAGCTGCATTGAAGCATAGGCTATTACATTCTTATCCTGCATCCACATAACAACCAAGAAAGAACGTGAAGCATCACAAAACAATATGAAATCCGTACCTTCAATGACTAAAGCAAGGATGGGAGCTGCAATTAAAAGGGACTTTAGCTTTTGAAATCTTTCTTCACACTTGTTAGGTCAAACAAATGGTATATCCTTCTATGTCATCTTGTCAAGTGAGTAGCAATGGAGACAAAGTTCTTTACAAATATCCGATAATAGCTAGTAAGACCCATAAAACTTCAAACCTCATTCAAAGTGGTAGGACCAGCCCAACTCTTAACAATATCAATCTTTTAGGGATCCACCATTATCCCCTATTCAGAAACCACATGACCCAAAAAAGACACGGATGACATCCAAAACCCACACTTAGAGAATTTCACGTAAATCATCTTCTTTCTCAAAATAGCCAAGACTATGAGCAGGTGCCCTATAAGTTTTACCTTACTCTTAAAGTAAACCAAAATTTCATTAATAAATATAATATCAAACTAATCAAAGAAAGATTTAAAAATACCATTCATCAAACTCATGAATGTTGCCGACACGTTAGTCAACCCAAAGAACACCACTAAGAATTTGCAATGCCCATAACGGGTCCTGAAAGTTGTTTTTGGAATATTTTCAGGTAGGATCTTCAATGGATGATACCCTGACCTCAAATATTTTTTGAAAAACATGAAAGCACCCTGCAACTGGTCAAATATATCTTTTATTCATGGAAATGGGCACTTATTCCATATGGTTACCTTATTGAAATATCAATAGTCTATAAACATTCTCATACTACCAGTCTTTTTTTGGACAAAATAACACTGGAGTGCCCTTAGGGAAAATACTAGGATAAATGAATCCCTTATCAAGAAATTCCTGCAACTGAGCTTTAGGCTCTCTTAACTCAACCAAAGCCATTGTATAGAAAGGAATAATGATAGGGCGAGTGTAGACTCCAAATCAATACAAAAGTAACTGTCCCAATCCAGAGGCATACCAGGCAAGTCGGCAGAAAATGCCTCCTACAATTCAGACCATATCAGAACAGGCTCGATAGAGGGAACCTCTGTACTAGTGTCCCAAAGATGTACCAAGAAGGATGAACAGACCTTCCCTATTAACGTTTTAGCATAAAGAGAGGAAATAATTTTCATAGGAACAAACTTATAAATACCTTCCCATTCTAGCTTATCCACCCCCGACATGTCTAAGGTCATAATTTTAGCATTAGACAACTAGGTCATACCCAAGACGATATCTAAATCTAGCATATCTAGAATCACCAAATCTACCCAAGTCTGAAACCCCATAAACATCACAGAGCAAGCACGATATACTTGAATCACTACAAATGAATCTCTAACAATAGTAAATACATATACATGTGGATCAAGAATATCAAAAACAATTTCCAAACCCAAGACAAATTTAACAGACACATACAAAAACTAAGAGCCCAGATCAAACAAGACCATATCCATTGGTCACAGACAAAAATGGTACCTGTAATGACGATATTTGAAGCCTCCACCTCGTATTTTCCAATAAAGGCATAATAATGGACTTTATTATCAATCTAAGAAACCTTTCTAGAATGTTGCGCACCACCTCTACCAGGATTACCACCACCTCGATTACCACCGAGCTTCGCCTGATAAATATCATGACTACTCTGTGGATGACCTTTACCATTTCATCCACTACCTATGCTGGCTAACACCATAGCTATGGAATGCTGCTAACCCTGAAAAACAAACTGCTTACCATTAGGACAATTTCTTTTGAAATGCCCAACACCACCACAGGTATAACAAGCTCGATCCAATGAACACCGATTAATAGAAGAACATGAAGCCCCTTAACTTACCACACTTAAAGTTTGTTGAATGGTCCCTAACGAACCTCAGTAGACACTAGCAGAGCTGAATGTATCATACACGCTTGGTAGGCTCAAGAACTGTGGACTCTAAAGTAAGATCCCTCAAATTGTTCAAACTTCATACCTTCTTGACCATAATATTTTCATGCCCAACCTATTTGACTCCTTCTATTTTGTTAGCAAAACATACACGTCATTAAAGGTCTTTCCTGAAAAAGTCATCTATAATGCTAAAACATGCATGTTAGTATTGAAACCAGTTATAATAAGGCGAATCCTCTTCTCCTCAGTATCAAGCAATTTGTGGAATACATGTACAAGGCATAAAAATTAGATTCGTAAGCAACAATAGTCATATTACCTTACTCAAGGTCGAGAAACTCATCCTTTTTCTTGTCACACAAAGAGCATGGCAGATACTTTTCTAAAAATAGGGTATGGAATTGATTCCATCTAAATGGAGGTAGAGTTAAAGACCGACACTACACCACTACTTAGCATCACCCTACAGTTGGAAGGTTACAAATTCTACACCATGCTTTTCCATAATATCCATCTTGTGCAACCTCTAGTGACAGTCTACAATAATCTTAAAGGCATCCTCTATCTCAAAATCGAGGAAAAATAGGGTTTTATCTTCAATAACTTACTCAATATATCATGTTTAGTCCCAATCATAACTGAACCTAATACCAAATCAGGGAAAACATTTGTACCAAAAAGCTTATTCATCCCATGGGCTACCACATCAGCATGATGCACCTCCAGATGCTGGTGAACAGGCACTATAAAGGTGTCCACTGTACTATCCATCCCACTCAAAAAATGAAGGACCTGCTAAGTTAGCTCAAAGGACAAATGAGGAGGGGATGCGCCTCCCAGAACTTGTGAGTCCTCCTTCTATTATGGAATCTCCACATTCATAACCTCGTCGTGATGATTCTTGGGCTAGGTAGGGGACTCATATCTCTTCTTGGCTAGATTTACTATAGTTCAGGATCTACCCCTAGAGCATACTACTCTGCCTTTTATTCTTCCACTTTCTCTCCCCTTGCCCATCCTCTACCCCTGGTTATAGGCTCTATAACTGAAAATGCTGGTGTGAGAGCTCCTGCTCTAACTCCATTTACTCTCATATTCACCATCTATAAAATAATAGAATGAAGAGGTTAGATACCAATTTGGATCGCAAGATACCAATTGGAATCAAGTTATAGCACTAAAGCATAAAAAATTGATGTTTTCCTAAAGTCTTATAGCCTCTCAAAGAAAAGTGTAGATGTCTCCGTACCTTTGAAAAATACTACTAGATTCATTCTGTTATGATGAGATCAACAAAACCCTGGCTCTAATACAAACTCTGTCATGACCCAAGCCCCTTCATGAGTGGCACCCACACTAATCCTTCGGTGGGAGAACAATCTAACATTAATAACCACTACCAACACTTAGTCATTTTTAATGCGAAAAAAATAAATTGGGTGATAATAACCAATATCTAAAATGGTTAAACTAAAACAATGTGGAATAATATCAATAAGTCAAGAAGCCCCAAGAAACAGAAGGTCATCAGACCAGAACATCTAAATAAGATGATCCACAGGTATAACCCAGAAAACTAGAAACAAAAATTATTGTTTGTGTGTGAAAACAAGTGAACGAGAACATAATGCAGGAAGGATCCATGGTTGGCCAGAATATTATACTCACTATAGGATAAGAAATAAGTCATTGCCTATAGATTAGGTCTCATCTGAGACACTAGAATATGCTCTGCACTCAACAACAAAAAAAGAGCATAGGGTAGTATCAATACAAAACCACTATGTACTAGTAGGGTCATAGGAAAACTCAACTTAACAAATGTGCACACTCAACCAACAATTTGTAAACAAAAACCAACCATGTAACATTAGCAATTATCCATTCAATTTATCTTTCATTCACAGATTGACTTAAACAAGAAATCAAGTAAATAAGGAAAACAAATTACAAGAATAAAATATGCAACTTAGGTCAACTAGAAAGGTTCATAAAACAGACCATTCAACCTTGTCACAAATACCTATTTATTGAACTTCAACAACATAAACTCAGTTCAACTACTATATAAATAGATCGAAACACAGAAGGATCTAATAGTAACAAACAACAATATAACCCGATTCACTCAAGGAACTATCAAACTCTCCAATATCGTGTATACACATGCTAAGGGTATAATAAATAACCACTAGCCATGACCTCATGGAGATGAGCTCAGACCATGTAAAAAATAACTCAGACAACTAGCGTTTGCCCCCTTATCCTAATCAAAATGTTATGCAACCCTTATTCCAACAGCCCACCCTTATAATCCCTAAAATCCACCAATTCCATGACTATCATCCTTTACCAGTTGATGTCATAATATCTATTAATGCTATAGCATGTACAATCACATAATGAGATAATTCAATTTCACTTGCGTATTAAAACAAGACCTTGTTACTACTTCTCATTTTAGGTGATGAAAAACCACTTGTATATATATCCAACAAGTTCGACATTCAATAGCTTGCATTGCAAGAATTAGACAAATAGGTAGTTAACGTGCACACATAAATCAACTTGTATGTTTTAATCTAATACAACTATAACTTACCTCAATTCAAGTCCAACAATCCTCTAACAAACATGAGTCTTGACTTTACTTGAATCTTCGGCTTGATTGTGGTCTAAAAATAACATAATAAGAATTAATCAATCAATACTCTAACAATTTTAAGGATTATAACCTAATCCTATAGCCCCAAGGTCAAATTCATAAATTATTCCCTTATTCAAGGGTTTTTCTACCTTCATTTCACTTAAATTCTATCAACTTCACATTTACCAATGTGAATTCTAGTAATATAATCAAAACCTGCCACCCCTTGATGAAAATCCAAGGCTTTACACCCTTTTTTACTACTTTGCACCATAAAATCCACCTAGGATAAGATAATTCCTCCATCATGATCAAAACCTAGAGATTCTAGGGATTAATTAATGAAATACTAGTTAAACAGGTAAATTAACTTACCTCAACAATGAAATTTTGTTGGAAACAGGTAAAATTTACCCTAAATCGCCCTCTCCTAGTCTTGAACAATTTGGAATGAAAATAACATTTTAAGTTTAATTTAAGCTAAAGGAAAAGTTACACTCTATGAAAATGGAATGTTCCTCAACTATCAGTTTGAGCTAAAGGAAGATTAAACTTGTATGAAACGAGTAGGCCTAGCCATCCTATCAATAATGCCCTAAAAGAAACCAAATCCCAAAATCCGCGCCTAAATAAGTCCCAAAATATATAGTTATGCTCTTAGCATAGGAATGAAAGATCTAACAAACGCCTTAGTCCCTCATACAGAAGTATCAAAATCAGAACTACAACCAATAAGCCCCTGAGCCCCAGAAGGCTTATTTCATACTTATCGGACCACTAGAGATGGATGTCTCTAAATCAATCTGGTCAACCACGTTGTCAAGGAGGGAATTCCTCCATCCTGCTAACCTGGCACACAACCAGCCCTAGTAGGAGAAAAAATCCTAGTCCCAAACCCAAACTACATAAATCTCCACAAAGCCTACATGATCTTATTCCCAAAAACCACGTGCCCCAAGAATGTCATGGACCCAATTCAATCTCACACTAAGAAACTTAGCGCATATCTGTTGATGCCACAAAGGGTGAAGCTAAGGCACCATCGATGATCACTATCATAAATGAGTCCAATCAAGGCCTGATCAAATGATCCATCCAACCCATACTTGCTGCGGGGTGCTGGCAATACCTAAAACATAGACAAGAACTAGCGGTTGCTGCAAGGACTCCTAATAATAGTTAGAACTTAAAAACAATCAAAAAATAGACTGTACACTAAAGCTGGCCAAACTGATCCCTAGTACATGGCATCAAATACATACTCTCGACAGTCAATAGTCAAACCAAAAGTACATAAAACCATCTGTCTGTTGAGCCCAATCAAAATATTTCACGGAGACATACTCGTCAAAGTAACACTATACTAAGAAGATCCTAAAACTACACTTTTTAACTTTTCCCAACTCAACTGAAGCTATCCGATATGATATAGTAGAATAAACAGAGTATCCGACTCAACATCAACACATTAATAAAGATCATGATTTGGTGAAGAACCATGAAAACCAGGAGAACCACATTAATAACTTACCAACCTTAGGAACTGACCGGAGTAAAGGACTATCAATGCGAGCACCAGGAATGTAATCAAGAAAGACTAAACACTTTTTAGCTAATAACATCTTATTACCCCTGAATAAACAACATGAACTCTTTAGATAATTGCCAAAAAATTTGGCCTGATCTGACAGAATTTTAGCCCTAAAATAGACCCACAAGTCAAAGGAAAATCAAGAATAAAAATAGAGAATTAATCATAATTTAGGCCCGAAAGTTTATAAAATATTTACAAAAATATGATCAAGAATCAAGAATTTAACTAGCCTTAGACACACTTTGTGATTTCACAGACGTTTAAAAGCTCTATGGTCCAGCTATGGAGTAATTTCATTGAAGAATGGATAAATAAATAAAGTGGAGAATAAATATACAACTCCCTTTGCTTAAGTGGCTCCCCTGCCTCTTAAGTTGCTCTAATTTAGGGACCCAGAGACAACAAAAGTGACCACCAGAAAATTTAGATTTTTTTAGGAAATTTTGAATGGATCCTCGAGAATCATTCAGAACCCCACGCATGCAAAACATATGCTATCCTATTGAAACTGCCATTTTGGACTCAATGAAATTGAAAAAATTCCTAGTGGAGGTTGTTTTAATGAAATATGGCCCCTATATATACTCTCTCTTTTTTACAAAAATTAACCAATAGCCAAAAATGAGTTCAACAGCCTTGGGACACGAACCAAAGGTCCCCTAGACTAAGATACACATTCTAGAGCTAAAGAAATGTTGGAATTTTCATCTTAGACTATTTACTAGAAGTTTTGGCCAAAGATCGAATTCTCAACTTTAAAAGCTTCAAAAGAGGGAAATCGGCAAATAAATAAAACAAACTGTAACGGTACAAAACCACAAATCACAACAAGTCATAAATGACTTGGGGCATCTATATGAATGCTATAAATGTAAAAAACACAAAATAAATAAAATGACCTAGCGGGCAACCCATAAAAAACCTCAAATAGAGCCATAAGAGGTAGGTGATCATCCCAATATCCTTCGAAATCAATGATACATGCTCTCAACATATCCACAAGAGTTTGAATAAAATACTCTTCCAGATCATCAGTCTACAAATGAAAAGCAGAGCTAAGATTTAACCTCGTACCCAAACCTTTCAAAAAAATTTACCTAAAATGTGTTATAAACTATGCACCTGTAACACCCCGTATATTTCTGAGTCTAGCTGACTACCGTAACGTTGATGGAAATAATGAAACATGAGATATTAGAGGAATTATGCATTACAATTTGTGGGCTAATTTAATTTTGTGATTTGGGCTCCAAATGAGGCCGAAAATGGAACAAAAAGATATGGCCCAAAAGGGGTAATTGACCCATTCTTGCATGACTAAGTCCACAAATCAATTATTGAACAAAGGTATTGGATAAAGATGAATTTAAAGGGGCTTTATAAGGTGAAAAATCAGATTTATTCACCATATTACACATGCCATTTTCTAGACATTTCCATAACATTCTCTCAACACTCAAACCCTAAGCTATCTTCTATTTGAGACAAGATCACTCCTTGGAAAGCTTGGGCAAGTGTATATTATTATGGTTAAATATATTTTATGCATGTGAGATGGTGAATATTATGTTGGTTGTGTTGGTGGATTATTGAGAAGCTCACTATGTGTGAAGTGTACATGTTGTTAAATCGTAGGATGGTTTTGCCTTGTAACCTTGAACATATACTTGTGATCTTGAAGGAGATAAACTTTATGGATTCAATATTGAAATGTGAATATGTGATTATAGTCTTACCTTGTTTTATCATGATGTATAATGTTTGGAATTTCTATTGTGAAATTGGTTATGGTTTTGGTGACGTATTGACCGTAAAATGTAGTTTTGGGTGTTGTTATGTGTGTTGTGAGACTATGGATGATTTTTGGAATATAAGATGATCAAAAATATGTTAAAATAAGTTTGGTTATTATCATGGAACATTCATTTTGTGAAAAGACCCAAAATAGGCCATTTCGGACCAAAACGGGCATCCGCCCCCGCAGACGGAGGCACCTGCGGGCGCAGATGCCTATGGCTGCTGCCAAATGACAATGCATATGCCTATGGATTCTGGCAAATTTCATCTGTGCATGTACCTCAGCCACCTACGGGTGCAGGTGGCAGCGCAGGTCACCCCCAGATTCGGTTTTGTATGTTTTCGTACCTAGTCGACCCCCGAAGGCCCCTATACCCTTTTTGGATGTAATTATCAACTTGTGATGTCATTTTAATGACTTTAAAGTGTCGTATGGAGGTGTTTTGAAATATATTAAGTATGGATGGTTGTTCATATATTGTTATAAAGGAGTAATTGCGACGAAATGATAAAGAGAAAAGCGTAAAGGGTAAGTGTGGTGTGAAACGCTATCGATGTATGATCTTTGGGTGAATTTGTGTAATGTTATGGAGTTGTTGATATGTAAATGCAGTGGATTGTATAGTAAGGGATGACATGACGTTATATGGTAGTCACATAATTCATTGTCAACTTGTACGCCTGTATAGTGACTAGTTGCTAATGTAAGTTTCGGTATGAACTTGTATTGTAGAGTAAGACGTAAGGAAGAAGCTGGACTGTTATGTTCATATATAGACTCGTGTACTCATACTTGGAAGTGAAGGTATGTAAGGTTACTCTTTCCATATCTTTTTGCAGTATATAGTGTTCACCTTGTACTTATTCTATTCCGAGATATCCTAAGGTATTCCATTTCCGACTATTGAATAGTGTTACTCACATGTTCCTTATTCATTGGTCAATTGTGATTCACATGACGCATGTCCTTTCGTTGACTCATGTTCATTAGATAATATTTCAAAGGTTTAAAAATGTTATATTCCAAAGGCGTCCTATAGAATTCCAACTAGTTGACATATATTGTTATTCATTTGTGTCCTACTCCTAGATGAATTATGACCCACTTATCTCTTAGTTATTGACGGAAGTTCCTAAGTTGTCATGATGTTGTAGATTCCAAGAGAACTATCTCAAAGAGGGTAATATGTAAAGAGAATCTAGTTATTCTTGAAAAGCATTCTCCAAACATGTCATGTTCCAAAGTCCCATATTATTATGAATATCTTTGTACCAATCTCATAAGAGTAGTGAAGGAGGTAAAGTGCAAACTAATATATCTATTCCTCACAAGTGAGCGTATCACTCTCTTGAAAGTAATGAAGTGAAGCAAGATATAGAGGTTTGTTTCCAATATTATCATGATCCTCAATGTGTTAATCTCTCACAAGTTAAAGTATCAATCTCATAAGAGTAATAAGAGAGGTGATGTGCAAGTTAATATAATTATTCCTCATAAGTGAAGACGTCAACCTCATGAAGTAATGGAGTGAAGTAATGTATAAATAAGAGTGTGCTTCAATTAATGTCATGATCTTTAATGTGTTACTCTCATAACTATGTAAAGGAAAGGGGTATTGTAAAGAAGCAATGCACATATGGTTACTTTATGCTTTGTTGAGTATGGATCACATTCTAAAGGGTATAAGTTCATGAGGGAATAGTCCCAAGATTATGCTATGTTATTTATTATAGCCCACCAAGGTGGAGGCCCGGTATTATACATATATATTATAGCCCACCAAAGGTGGAGGCCCGGTATTATATATCTATCTATTATAGCCCACCAAAGGTGGAGGCCCGGTATTATATAGTTATCTATTATAGCCCACCAAAGGTGGAGGCCCGGTAGTATATACTTATAAGGTGATGATCCATAAGGTATTATGAACCACTAACCAGTTGAGTGAACGGTAATGAAGATAGTTGTAAAGAGATGAGAATATATCCCTTGCATTAATGCATATATATAAATATGAAGATTGTTATAAAAAGGAGGATGGCAAGATTGATTGACCAAGTAATGAAATAAAAGAAGTAATGAACATGGTTCCACATATTCAGGACGGAGGTATATCCACATTGATTATTCTTTTACGTTTAATTTCTTGGAAAGACTTATGTATTATATAGTTTCATATGGCCTTACAAACTCAGTACTTTCTTCATACTAACCCCTCTTGGGGGACTTACCTTACATGCTGCAGGCACAAGTATTAGTAAATCTCTGCAGTAGGTGACGAGATATCCGCAGATTGTTGGTGAGCTCCAGTTGATCCGGGGCTTTTTCGAGTCATTATGCATATTGGTTTGATATTGTATATGAGTATGGAGCAGGATGTTGTCCCGACTCTAGGTTTGTCATAGTTATGTATCTGTAGTGGCTTTGTAGACTTATTTGGGTATATGAATGTAAGATATGTACGTTCAGTTCAACGTAATGGCTCCAACGGCCAAGTTTTGTATATATATTTATGGCATATGTTTCCATGTCTATGATTTCTGTATATAGTTGCATAAAGTATAATAAGCTTCATACGAGGTTATGCATACGAGTGTTCACAAGCAAATATTTGTTCTCTCAGGCCATATCATTTTCGGGTGCCAGTCCGGCCTGAATGGGATTCGGTTCATGACAGCACCACACTCTGAAATAATGGACAATAGGATCCAATGAAGCCTGACTATCTTATTGATGTATAAACTTACATAATCCTTGGCGGTATTAGTTGTCTTGATAGGAAAAAAGTGGGTTGATTTACTCATGCGATCAATAATAACCCATATCAAAATATAGTGACGTCGTGTACGAGGCAAACCTGTAATGAAATGTATAATAAGAATCTCCCACTTCTTTGTAGGAAAACTTATGTCTTGTGCCATTTCACTGAGGCATTGATGTTCAAATTTATCATGTTGACAATTCGAACACTAATCAATAAAATTTGCAATATCTTTTTTCATAGTATTCCACCAATAGACCTCCCTTAAATTGTGATACATCTTTGTAGAACCTGGATGAATGGAGTATGTAGAACTATACGCCTTGATCATTATCCGCTCTCTCAGGCCATAAATGTTTTGAACACATATGTTTCATGGTTTTACATCACTTTCGATGCTTAAAACAAGAGAAATATGCTCGTCTAAGGCACATTTATGTAGGTATGATATGTTTTGTTTTATTTGTAAGTGAAATAGGTCCTCAGAGTTGAATTGAAAAAATAAAACTCCAGTGCATCAAACTAACCCTCCAATATAGCCAATAATGGACCATCCTATGTAGTCATTGGATGAACCAGAGAAGGTGAAATATTAAAAGCTTCAGATGATAGCATCCCACGATCATCTCAAGATACTACGATCCATTGGATGGATCATGGGAGAAGGTCCTAAAATAGAGAAAATGCCAAGGTGCTAGAAACAAACTGAAACAATGGTTATCTTGAGCATCATTCTAGAAAACAACAAAATATTGTGAAGAAGCAACAATCTAGCAACAAACATGAAGAACGATCATTAGATCAAACCACGATCGTCTTATCTTTCATTACAAGTGCCGACACTGCAATCCTATTTTGCTTAACATAGGTTTTGTTTGGGTCTATAAATACATTTCTTAGGTTTTCTTTGAAAGGTTACGCATTATTACACTTTGTAAGGCCTTAGAAATAATAACATTAAATTGTTTTTGGGTTTTAATAGATTAAATTTAGATCTTGATTTTTGTTCTTAAGTTTCTTTGGGAATTCAATCATCCAAATTTTTTTCTACTTTATTCTTAAGTTTATTATTATGAATTCATCTACAAATTCTTGTTGTGGTCTTATGAACATGTGTAGCTAAATTTTGAAACTAGTGTTATGGGAGCCATGATGAACTAACACTGTAGGTTAAGCATTTAGTGATTCTAGAATGGTGGTTATGCATGTATTCTTCTTCTCTTACTATGGATAGCTTTCAAACGAATACATGCCTTAGGACTTAACTTATTCTTACCTGTTGGACCAAGGGGGTAATGAATAGGAAGAAGTAGATAACAATAGAGATTTAAGGCTACTAACCCTCTTCTAATAACTAACCTCTGTCCGAGAATAGTTAGTTTGGGATCAAAAGAAAAGGTTAGTAAAGCTTATGCACCCATAGAAGGACCAAGTTGTGTGGTGTACTTAACTTACCAATCTTGCATGCTAAACACAAGGATAGATCAATAGTATGCCTCAACTACCACATTATGAAATCACGGGGAACAAAACCCTAGTCTATTTTCTTACTGCTTAAACAACAATTAATCAGTATTCTGATACTTGGTTACTAATTACTCAAAATCATTACTTTTTACTACAAAAACCCCACACCCTCATTCGAGAAATAACATAATAATAGTTCAAATAGACGCATCAACTGAGCATTTTTTCATAATCCTTGTGTGATCAACCCCAACGTCGATTGCGTTCTATGTTAAACAGCGACCATGTTATACTTCTTTTGAATGTGTAATTTGGGTGACATAAAATTTTTGCATCATTGCTAGGGAATACAATTTAGGACTAGTTTGATTGTGTTTATTTAGCTATTAGTCTTTATATCATAATTTTACTTTGTTTACTGTTTTTGTTTTGTTTCTAGGTTGCACACTAGTGCATGCAGAATACTTGGAGTCAAGGCAATCCCTCAATTCCACTTGATCTTTAAATAGAACAAACTTTGATAAATTAGAGAAAAATTGTTATCAAAGGAGTTCTTAAAAAAGGAGTCCATAATAAAGAAGTTCTTCACCAAAGAGTGCATAATCAAGGAGATTAGGATACCACGGACAAAACTAATACTCATATACTCGCTGAAGAACATGCAAAATAAGAAGCATTCAGGCAACCATTACTTAGAGAGTAGGCTAGACAAAAAGAAGTAGACAGTTTGGCTTCTGTCGAGGAACACGTAAGGAAAAGAAAGAATAAGCGACATTAGCGTCCCTAACATTATGTTCCCCAGTTTGATGATGCAGATGATGATGCAGGTCTGGAGGAGGCAGGAAAAACAGGTGTTATTGTTCCACCCCCACAGCCACTGGGAACTAAGTTTGACCTCACAAATGCTATGATAAAATTGTTGAACTTGAAATAAGTGTTCACATGCCTTGCTACTGCTGATGCAAACTTCTATTTGATGAACTTTGTAGGGATTTACAATTCCTGCAACCTGCCTGGTGTGATTCAAGATGATATTAGATTGCATTTATTTTCCTTCTCTTTGAATTATTAAGCTATGCTATGGTTGATTGAGCTGCCAAGAGAATTAATCACTACTTGGCAGGAGTTAAAGATAGAATTTTTGGAGGGATTTTTCCCACCTTCTAGAATGTTGCTATTAAAAGATGAGATTAACAACTTCTGGCAACTACATTTCTTGGTATTATACAAGACATAGTTCAAGTTAAATAAGAGGCATCAATAAGTCCCAAATCACAGAATTCCTAGTCATAATTTGCTGGAGATATTCTACAGAAGTCTGAATGCTAATAAAAATGTTGTGGCTGATACTGTAATGGTAGGTGCATTTATAAATCTACTTTGGAAGCAGGCTTCTGCCATACTTGATAGGATCACTAAAACCATTTGGGGTTGGCACAAACGAGATTCAGGCGTTCCTGCTGGCACTTATGTATAGGAGTTCCTACAAAATTATGAATGGTAGATAATTCAGTTCCTTAGAAGGCAGCACTGTTGAGGATCAAATTTAGCTTGTTCACAAATAGTATGCAGCAGCAGGGGTAGAAAAGGTCAATACAGTTAGTTTGCAAGGTAAAGAGCCTAGACATGATGACTCTGATTCTGAGGAGGCAACTAAATATCTAGATAATTAGGTGATGGGTTTTCTAGACAAAGGCCAAAGGTCTAATCAAGAAAATTAGTACTCTCATCAAAGGAATCAAGGTTAGAAACAAAGACAAAAAATACAACCATTCTAGGTATAGACATAGGAGTAAAGGGATAATTGATGATTCAAAGAGAAAGAAAGATTACAAGAAAGACAAAAGTGACCTTTAAGTTATGCCTGGAAGCTGTGATGCTGATTTGAGAAATTCTAGAATGGAAGACATGCTTGCAAAGGTATTGAAAGGGTTAAAAAAAGATAGATGGATACCTTTATGAGATTTGAATAGATATTTTGGAGATTAATAAGAAAGTCGAGTCAATTTTTTTGACATTAAGCAGCTTGAGTAGCAGTTTGACCAAATGTTTGCCCCAATAAATCAATGTTAAAAGGGTACACTTCAAAGTAATATTGTCCAAAATCCAAATAATAACAATCATTTCTTGGCTATAACCACTAGGAGTGGTAAGATGACTGTCAATCAACCTATGTATGCAGTTATGGAGAACGATGTTGAGCCTATGATCATTGATGATAAGAAAGTTGCCAAATTAGAAAATCAAGTTGTTGATGAGGAGGCATCCAAACAACCACCTCTACTTGCTGAAAAGGTAGAAAAGGCTAAGTAGGGGAAGGAAAAGGAGTTCACTCAGGTGTTGACACCTATTCCATGACGTCCTCCTCCTTCTCATCAAAGATATTAGAAATGAGTTAAAGAAGGGAGGTATCACAAGTTTATTTTGATAAAAAAGTAGTTGTCTATGAAAATCACATTAGTTGAGGCACTTGAGCAAATGCTAGGTTATTCGAGGTTTATGAAGGATCCGCTGACTTAAAAGAGGACCTTGAGTTTTGAGCCTAGTGATAATTTGCACCACTGTAGTGCAATTACTTCTCGATCACTTATGGAGAAAAAAAAAGATCCCAGAGCTTTCATGATTCTATGTACCATTGGGGTATTCAACATTGCAAAAGCTTTGTGTTACATAGGTGCTAACATTAATTTGACGACACTAGTAGTATTTAGATTATTATGGTTAGGATCACCAAAACTAACATCCATGAGAATTTATTTGGAAGATCACACCATGAAAAATCCCGTGGGAGTTTTGCATAATGTGTTGGTGAGGGTTGAGTCCTTTATTTTTCTAGTTGATTTTGTCTTCCTCGACTGTGGGGTTGATTTTGGGGTTTCCATTATTTTAGGAAAACCATTCCTTGTGATTGGAAGAACATTGGTTGATATGGAAACTGGGCATTTGATCTTTCAGTTGTATCATAAGGAAGTGACGTTCAATGTTTGCCAATCCACAAGCAGCCTAAGGACATGCATGTGATATAAGTTATTGATACAGTCGATGAGGATGACTTGATTGTTCCTATTAATAAGAGACTGGATGTTGAAGTACTAGCGACAGTAATCATGAACTTTGAAGTGTTATGATGTTGATGATTATAATGAGATGGTGAGTGTACTTGTTGGTTCGATTTCCTATACTTTTGCACAGAAAAAGATAGATTTAGTTTTGAAGAATAGGGCAACCCTACTGGCCAAGCCATCAATTGAGGTACCTCATATATTAAAGATCAAATCTCTCCCATCCCACCTTTGCTATGCTTTTTTGGGAGGCAACAACACCTTGCCAGTTATTATAGCAGTAGACTTTGCTGAATTGCAAGTGGAGGATCGAGTATCAGTCTTGTAGAAGTTTAAGAGGGCCATTGGATGGTCTATTACTAATATTATTAGTATTCTACCTAGAATATATACTCACAAAATCCAACTTAAGCCATAATATATTGCTAGTACTAAACATATTGTAGGCTTAATCCGCCCATATAATAGGTAGTCAAGAACAAAATCATCAACTAGTTTCATGCAGATAGGGTTTACCCTATTACCGATAACAAGTGGGTGAGCCTGGTTCAATCTATGTTGAAGAAGGGTGGAATCATTGTTGTTCCAACTGTAAAGATTGAGCTTATTCTGATGAGATCGGTCACTTGTTGGTGAGTGTGTATGGCTTGTAGGAAGATGAATGCATGGACTGAAAAGGATCATTTTCTGATGCCTTTTATTGATCAGATGTTTGACTATCTTGCTGGTAGAGGATGGTATTATTTTCTTGATGGATATTGGGGATACAGTTAGATTTCTATTTCTCTTGAAGACCAAGAGAAGACCATTTTCACTTGTCCATATGGGACGTTAGCGTATAAGAGGATTCCATTTGGATCATGTAATACACCAAATATGGTGGAGGACACTATTGAGGTATTTATGGATGATATTTTTGTTGTTGGTGACTCTTTTAAAGATTGTGTTTCCCATCTAGGTATTGTTTTGAAAAGGTGCAAACACTGAAATACGGTACTTAATTCAGAGAAATGTCACTTTGTGGTCAAAGAAGGGATAGTACTCGGGTCAGAAGATTTAAAAAATAGGGTTTGAGTTTTTCATGGCAAAGCTTGATGTTATTTAAAAGTTGCCCCCACCTATTTCTATAAAAGGTATTCTATGTTTTTTGGTACATGCAGAATTTTATCATAGGTTCATCAAGGATTTATCTAAGATTGCAAATCCTTTGTGCAAGTTATTATAGAAGGAAGTGAGGTTCGTTTCCGATAATGCATGTCTAAAGATATTTGAGTCTCTAAAGGAGAAATTAACTTCAGCCGCTATTATTATTTCACCTTGTTGGTCCATGCCATTTGATGTTTTATACGATGCTAGTAGAGATGCATTAGGAGCAGTCCTAGGCCAAAGACGTGAGAAGATCCTTCATCTTATTTATTATTCTAGAAAAACACTTAATCTATCTCATAAAAATTGTACTATGACGGAATAAGAGTTGCTTGCTGTGGTTTATTCATTTGAGAAATTTTGATCTTATTTTCTTTGAATGAAAGTGATTATGTTTATTAACCACGCAACTCTTAGGTACCTTATGGCAAAAAAAGGATGCAAAGAAGAGATTGATTCGTTGGTACTTCTATTACAAGATTTTGACTTTGAGGTCAACGATTGAAAGGCGACCAAGAATCAAGAAGCTGATCACTATCACGACTTAAAGAAAAAGCAAATTTGATGTTTAAAGATGAGCTTGATATTGATGACAGTTTTCCAAATTAGTAGGTATTGGGAACATCACAAGACTTGATCCATGGTTTGTGGATTTTATCAATTATTTGGTGGGTGATATGGTGCCTTCAGACTTATCCTATCAGCAATATTAAAAGTTTATGTCCGATGTGAGGAGATTTTTAATCGATGAGCCATAGTTGTACCATATTTGTGTGGATGCAAAAATTCATAGATGTGTTCCTGAAGTAGAGATGATAAGCATATTGGAGGCATGTCTTTCATCTCTAATTGAGGGTAACCATAGTTGTATCTTGACAACCCACAAAATTTTGCAATGTGGGTACTATTTGGCAACCATTCATCCAGATGTGCATGACTATGCAAGGGCATGTAACCAATGCCAAAGTCAAGGGGGTATATCAAGAAAGTATGAACTCTATCTCTTTCCTATTAATGTATTTGATCTCTTTGATTTTTAGGGCATAGATTTCATGGGTCCTTTTGTGAGATCAAATGGAAAGAAGTACATACTGGTTGCTATTGCTTATCAGTCTAAATGGGTGAAGGCAGTAGTGCTTCCTAATAGTGAAGGCAAAAATGTCACAAAGTTCTTAAAGCAGAACATTTTTTAAGGCTTGGTACACCAATAGAAATCATTAGTGATGGAGGCTTTTGTACTAGGTTGTTCTATGCTTTGCTTGAAAAAATATGGTGTGAAACATAGGGTGGCAATATTTTACCATCCACAGGCTAGCATCCAAGTAGAAGTGTCCAATCGAGAGATCAAGACTATCTTTACGAAGATTGTGAATGTAAATAGAAAAGATTAGTCTAGGAAGTTGGATTATGCTTTATGTGTGTACCAGACTACTTTTAAAACTCATATAGGTATGTCTCCCTATTATCTCTTTTTTGGTAAAGCATGCCACTTACCAATGGATGTTGAGCACAAGGCAATATGGACACTCAAGAAACTGAATCTGGATTGGGATCTGGCATCGAACATGAGGCTTGACCAATTGAACAAACTAGATGAATTTTGCCTAAAAGACTATGAAAGTTCAACCATATACAAGGAGAAGATAAATGCATATCATGATTGAAAGATAGAGAACAAAGAGTTCAATTCGGGCAATCTGTTCTTATTGTTAAACTCAAGACTAAAGTTATTTCCATGCAAGTTATAGTCTCAGTGGATATGACCATTTCGAGTGGTACATGTGCTCTTTTATGGGGCCATTGAGCTTGATTACCATGAAGAAAAATGGTTCGAAGTGAATGGGCAGCAATTTAAAGCATATATTTGGACTAAAGAGGAGGTAAAATTAGTTGACGTATGAGCCCTTGGTGAAGTTTGAGTACCCAAGGGACACGAGTCGTGCTGCGATGTTAAATCAAGCGCTTCATGGGAGGAAACCCATTGGGGTATCTTGGTGAAGTCTAAGTAATCAATATACCCATGTCTTGCCATGATGCTAAATTAGGCATTTCATGGGATGCAACCCATGATTATTTTTTACACTTTGTTTTATTTTCACATATATTTTAGTGCAGGAGTAATATGTGATAAAGTGTGTGATAAATTGTGCCTAATTTGCCCTTAAATAAGGAATAAAACATGTCCTCAATGCTAATTTGAAGTGTTTTAATGTTAATTTGGTTTGATTTTAGGGTATAGGCCTAGAAGTGAACAAAATCGCAAAAAAAAGTGAAAAGAGGCCAAAAGACGAAAGTTTGAAGCAAAAATTTGCACAAAGGTACAACCAGAATACTTCGGCACATTGCTAAAGTTCTTGGTGGATCGCTGAAAGGACATCTCCCTCGCTAGAGTTGACAGAAAAATTCCAAGAAAGAGAGAATCAAAATGGCGATATAATGAGAAAATCAGTGAAACACCGAACTAATCAGCAAACCACAACATGCATCGCTAAAAGGCATAGAAGCCAACCCCTGGAGCTTTTCATATGACTAATCGATGGAGCCATGTACAATTCAGTGCATCACCGACTTGTTTGGCGACGAAACTTACTCGGCTGAATTGTTAAGTGGTGGCAAATCTATAATTATGTGCCCACTTTTCTTGATGCTATTTATTCCTTTTTGGCAATAGGAAACCATATCTGTTGTAAATTTTTCTTATGCTTGAGAGTTTAATCAAGCCCTAATCTTGGGATTTAGTACTTTAAGCTTGGAATTTAGAGTTTTCTTGTGAAACATTTGGATTCTTTGGTGGATATGGAAGAAGGATTTGCAATAGTTTATTTATCCTTTGTTATGAGTAGCTAAATTCACATACATGGGGTTATGCATGATTAAGTAGTGAGTGTGTATGGGTAGTTATTATTGACCTTTGAGTGTGTATGTGTAGTTATTATTGACCTTTGAATTAGGTAGCATGTTATGATTTTAGCTAAATCTCTATGTCGTAACTTATAGATTAACGTTGCAAACTCAGTCTATGCTTGGATCTATTGTATTGCTAGAAAGGGGATACAAGAGTGATGAGATTTAGCCAGCAGAACTTGAGTTGCACACATTTAAGTTGTAATGCTAGTGATAGATTTCTTATTTCGAGGCTAATGGGTGTCCGCTATTGTTGACACTTGGATGTTCGAGAGAAGCCCATGTGAAATTTGGTTGTGGATTGAGAAATTATTTCCAATATTTAAAATCATGCCTAGTCATAACCAACAATTAAATCTTAGGTGTATTCCCACTTACCCACACATGCAAGCACTCTCAAGAAGGAGTAACCCAATATGTTTCAAATTAATTAATTACAATATTGTTGCATTTAGCTTTGGTAAACCAATCATTGATACTATTAACTCGATACAAGAAAGTTATTCAAATAACCCTCCCCAATTTTACTTTTATGTTTAATTTCAACATTGCGTGTGAACCTAGAGTAGCTTGTGACACTTAAAGAGTTAAACTAGCACTCTTATTCCCTGAGTATTTGAACCTGACTCTTGTTAGGTAAAACATATTACTAGCGACAATGTACATTCATATTCGAGAGTGTACTTGATCCTTATAAAAAATGGTGTCGTTGCCGAGGAATAAAATGTAGCCCTCATTCTTTTTTTGTGTTATAGGTTACTTTGAGTTAGCTATTTTGTAAATTTTACTTTGTTTGTTATTTTTATTTTCTTCAGTTGACAATCAAAGTCTTCACGAATCAATGATTCAAAACAGTACCAATACCGATTCTTTCGATGGACATCTAGATTGTGAAGACCATTTGGTGGATGCCGGGAGAGCTGGTACCATTTGCATTACATCCACGGAAGGCAATGAAGTGTTCTATGTTACAAGTTTAATGCTCCATCTACTTCAAATGAAGGGATTGTTTAGGGGTCAAGCCCATGAAGATGCCAACCTTCATTTGATAAATTTCATTGATGTGTGCATGCCATTCGATATTGCACACATTTCATAAGAATCCATCCGGTTGAGACTTTTTCTATTCTCTTTGATAGCGGAGGCCATATTGTGGTTGCGAAAATTACTCGCGGGTTCAATAACTACATGGGTGGAATTGACGAAAGCATTCTTGTATCGATTCTTTCCACCATCTCGAATGTTATAATTGAGAGAAAATATTATTAACTTCGACCAATTGAGTGGCAAACCATTACATGTGGCTTGGCAAAGGTTTAATAAGAAATTGTTGCAATGTCTGACTCATGAGGTCCCGGACAAGATGCCCCTTCAAATCGTTTACCGAGCATTAGATAAGTTGATAAGACCATTGTGGATAATGTAGTTTGAGGGTCTATAGTGAAGCAAACTTATGGGATGGCATCAGCATTATTAGATCAAGTAACCAAGAAAAGTCGACGTTGGCATACAAGAGATTCCGAGGTATCCATGGGGGCGAAGGTGATGAAAAACCTAGATCTTCTCACCAAATATATAATGGTTTCAACTCCGTAATCGATAAAAGCTACGACTTATAAGGATGAGCGTATGATGAAGATGAGACAGAAGTTCTTGATGAAGAAATTCGATTTATGTCAAATCAAGCGGGGGGTTCCTGACCTACCTATCAAAGGCTAGGTAGGAATCAAAGTTGGAAGGATAGAGAACATGAGTGGAAAGACCCTGATTGGATGGATCACAATCGAGACCAAGATTGGAGGGATAAGGAACAAAACAGATATTGAGATTGGCGAGAAAAAGATCGGGATTATGATAGGTACATCCCTCTATATGATCGGGCCGAGAGTAAAGAAACCACATCCACTGATCTGGATAATTTTAAGAATGAAGATGTACTTGCTCGCATCCTCATGGGGGTTGAAGGAAGTGATAAGATATTGAGAGAAATGAAAAGCAATTTTTTACAACTCAACCAAACCGTCACTTCGTATTTAGCCTCAATCAAACAACTCAAAATCAAATTAGGACAAATTTCCTCCCATTTGAATGTAAAGCAAAAAGGAGGCCTTCCCAGTGATACAGTTTCAAATTCGAAGAATGATGCTCATATCAGGCAATCGTTATCCTAGTGATAAGGGTGTTGGGGAACAAGTGAGTAAAAATATAAAGAGGCTTGATAAGTCACAAGATGAAGTGAATGGTGAAAAGTCAAGAGAAGTGAAAGAGAAGGTTGTAGGTGAAGAAGTACCAAAACTGTTTAAAGTTATGCTACAAAACTGGATGAAACCCCGGTGGTCTCAAAGCCCCAAATCAAAATCTGTTCTCCATTTACACAAACGCTTAAGAAGAAAGAATATTATGCAAAGATTAAGAAGTTCCTCTCAAAGTAGAATATTATTCAAAGATTAAGAAGTTCCTCTCAAAGTTTAGCAACATATCGGTAAACATTCCTTTGCTAGAGGACTTACAAGAAATGCCTGGGTATGTTAAATTTATAAAGGAATTGGAGACAAAGAAGAGAGTTATGTATTTTAGAAAATTGACGTGACTCACAATTAAAGTACAATCATGACTAGCCAAATGGTTATGAAAAAGAAAGACCCTGGAGGTTTTACAGTTCTATGCACTATTGGGGTATACAAGTTTGAAAAAACGCTATGTGATCTTGGGGAAAGTATTAATTTGATGCCATTAGTCATATACCACAACCTAGGTTTGGATGCTTCCAATCCAACCACAATGATCCTTTTGATGGCCAATGGCTCTATTAAGAAGCCCGTGGGTGTGTTGTATGATGTACATGTAAAAGTGGACCATTTTTTATTTCTGCCAGATTTTGTGATTCTAGAATGCAAAATTGATAATGAGGTACCTATTATTCTTGGTAGGCCATTCTTGGCTACCAATCAGGCTTTAGTTGATGTCGAGTGTGGTGAGATAAAATTTTGGGTCAACAATGAAGAGGTGTCATTTAATGTGTGTAAGTCATTAATGCAACCCATGAATCTACAAGTTATCTCTGTTATTTGATGTGATAGATGATGAAGTGTCCAAGTTCATGGAGGTAAATTTCATTAGTGAGCCATTGGCGGGAGTATTGTACAACTATAAGTGATGGTATCGAGGAATATGATGCAGTTGTAGCTTCGTTGCGAGGTCTTTTCTCTTACACCAAAAATCTTTGCAAGCTTGATTTTGATCTGAAGAATCGGGTGAGTCCTCTCAACAAGCCCTCAATTATGGAGCCACCAAAACTCAAACTTAAGTCGCTACCTCCACATTTGCGTTATGTATTCTAGGGGTGAGGATAACACCTTGTCCATCATAATTATGGGATATTTGATGTCATGGCAAGTTGAAGCATTGAAATCGGTGGTGAGAAGATATATAAGGGCTATTAGTTGGTCCATAGCCGATATTATTGGAATTATACCCGATATTTATACCCACAAGATAAAGTTGGAGCCCGCTTTCATACAATGTGTCGAACATCCAAAATCAAAGGAGGTCAAAACCTCCTATGCAAGAGGTTGTGAAAAAGGATATTATCAAGTGGCTTGATACGAATGTGGTTTACCCAATTTTCAGATAGTACATGGGTAAGTCCCATTCAATGTGTTCCAAAGAAAGGGGTATCATGGTGGTCCCAAATGAGAACAATGATCTTATACTTATTCATCTGGTCATGGGTTGGAGAGTGTGTATTGGTTATAGTAAATTGAATTCATGGATGAAGAAGGATCACTTCCCATGCCCTTCATGCATTAAATTATTTATAGGCTAGCGGGAAGAGGTTGGTATTATTTTCTCGACTAATTTTGGGCTAGAACAAAAATTCAATAGACCCTGAAGATCAAGAAAAAAACACCTTTACTTGTCCTTATGGAACTTCGTGTTCAAGAACATGCCATTTGGGTTATGAAATACACCTATATTCCAACGATGTATGCTTTCTATCTTCTTGAACATGATGGAGGACTCGATGAAGGTGTTTATGGATGATTTATCGGTTGTTAGTGATACGTTTGAGGGTTGCTTCAAACACTTGGAAAAGTTTCTTGAAAGGCGCATGGCAAACAATCTTGTTTTGAATTGAGAAAAGTAACATTTCATGGTGAAAGAATGTGTAGGGGCATTCAATTGCCTCAAGGAGAAACTTGTCTCCGCCTCCATTATTGTGGTTCCTAATTGGTCACAACCGTTTGAACTCATATATGATGCTAGTGGATTTTCCTTGGGGGTCGTGCTTAGTAAAAGAAAGGAGAAACTTTTTCATCCTATCTACTATGCTAGTAAATCATTGAATAATGCATAAAGAAACCATTACGGAGCAAGAATTACTAGCCGTGGTTTATGGGTTTCTAAAATTTTAAGCATATTTGTTTGGTACAAAAGTAGTGGGGCATACTAATCAAGCCACCTTACGATATTTGATGGCAAAAAAAAAAAGGCCACACCAAGGTTGATAAGGTGGATTTTTCTTTTGCAAGAATTAGATTTTAAAGTCAAAGATTAAAAAGGAAGTGAGAATCAAGTGGTAGACCACTTGTCACATCTTGAATCAAAAAGGATGAAGGAAATAGAGATCAACGATGAGTTTTTCTATGACTCATCATAGATCTATAGGGAAAGGTTGTATCGTGGTATGCGGATTTTGAAAACTACATAGTTTATGGAGAACTTCCTAACGATTTGAGTTATGCTCAAAATAAAAAGTGTCTCTACAATGTAAGGAGATTCTATTGGGATGAGCGTATATTTTTAGGGAGTGTGCAGATGGCATGATCCATTGTTGTGTAACAGAAGATGAGATGACGCCTATTCTTGAGGCATGTCATTCATCACCAGTAGGTGGCCATCATGGTAGTGTTCGTATGGCATCAAAAGTTCTCCAAAGTGGATTTTCTTGGCCAACATTGTATCGTGATTCATTTGAGTTGGTGAAAGTATACGATCAATATAAAAGGAAAGGAGGGATCTCGAGATGATATAAAATGTCGTTGCAACCAAGTATAGAGGTTGAGTTGTTTTATGTGTGAGGTATAAACTTTATTGGTCCCTTTGTGAGTTGTTATGGAAACTATTACATCTTAGTAGAGGTCCATTATGTCTCTAAATGGGTGGAAGTCATTTCCTTACCGAACAATGAAGCTAAGAGTGTTACTCAATTCTGAAAGAGGTGTATTTTTACTTGGTTTGGTACTCCTCGTGCTATTGTGAGCGACGAAGGTTTTCATTTTTGCAATCAATCTTTTAGGTCCATGCTTACAATATATTTGGTAAAAAATAAGGTGGCTTCCCCATACAACCCTCAAGCTAATGGGTTGGCGGAAGTGTTTAATTGAAATATAAAAGAGATTTTGGCTAAATCTGTAATTGCTAGTCGAACTGGTTGAGCCCAAAAACTTGATGATGCATTGTGGTCTTATCAGACCGCATTCAAGAATGGTTTGTTAAGTTCGGCGATGGTAGGTGTGAATCGAGTATCACCGACGCGATTGGCGATAAGGACCCATTGCCAATTTGTTTCTCCATATAAATCCAAAAGGCCTAACATACTATTACTTTTTCTGATTGAGTTTCACATCAGCGCATCGCCGATACACTTAGCGATGGTCAACTTACACAAAAATTGAGTGGGTTTTAAGTGAATGTTTGCATTCTCTTCTTCACTTTTGACTTTATAGTAACCGTTGGCCCTTGGTATTTATTCAAACTCCTTTCATTTCCTATATTTTCTTCTCTCTCTTTACTCTCTCATCCACAGACTATCTCACACACACACCTCTAATCTTAGAGTCTTAATTTCCACATCACACACGTACCTTGGGTTCTTGTTCTTGAAGCATTTCGTCAATCTCTACATCAAACTCAAAAGAATAGAGTTCATTTTTTGCAAATATTGGTTGTAATTAATGATAAGTTGAGTGTTCATGATGTTTTAGTGTTAAGAGTCATGGTGCATATAAAGAATAATTCAAATTTTATTCTTGAATAGGTGCATAATGTTTACTTTTGGGTTATGGTTAATGCTTAAATGTTGAAAGCGGGAATCGTTGGCATATATTTAAATCATTTTGCAGTGGGTTTGAAGTAATTAGTTCATAATTGTGTTGTTTTTATGTTAAATTGACTGATTTTGCCCAATGATAGGTTGGGTGACGTCGTTTTTAAGGGAAAAATCATCGTATGGTTATGTGCCAAAGTGCTCTCCTTGTTGCCGAATGTTACCAAAAAGTTGACCAATTTAGGTGCGAATCGGTGATGCTCGAGGAGTTTTGCCGAATTCTTGGGTGTATCGCTGATTTCCCACTTTTCTTCTCCAACTTGTGCCTAAATTTTCTATCCATTTCAGGGATATACCCCAGTATCACCCATTTGTTTGGTGATACGCTAAATTGCTCGGCAATGCCAAGCTGGAACTTGATAAAGGTGTTGTTTTGCTAACACGGGCCAAGCCCATTGCTACTTTTTCTGTGCAGGAAAGCCTAGAATGAAGTGAATCTCTAATAAACATGATAATCCACCCTCTTCATCTTCAAGAATGGCCAGAGGTATTGAGATTAGAGAGGGTGAAATGCCCAAGAAAGTTGTCAAGCGAAAGAGAAATGATTCGGACAAGTCTAAAGCCCAAGTTGTTGAGGAAAGTACTGCTGAGCACAGTTCAAACTTTGTGAGGGAAATCATTGGTTATTCCAAAGAAAGAAACACCACACCTATTCATGAACCTCTCCACACTCTTAACGTAGAACATGCAAAAAGAACTAAAGTAGAGCAACCCTCTACTACTGCAGTTACACCTTCTGTGCACCCTCATGGAGGGCAATATGTTTTGAATCGTCTAAAAGTAAAACAACAACACAGTATCATAAAGGATTAGTGTCTGAGTTTACAAGGTCTTTAGGACAAACATCCTCGTGTCCATTTAGCTATCCCATACCTTGAATTTCAGGCATTCACTGAACCCCTTAAGCCTTATGTTGAAAATTGAGTTAGAGAGTTTTATTCTGCATATCGGGAGTTGTTACCTAAAATAAAAAAGAAGGCCTTTCAAGAGACGAAGGATATTGTGAGGATGAGATGGATTAATGTGATTCGTGATACAACAACTATTAATAAAGTGTTGGGATGTAAGAAGGTTAATGAGCATTACTTTTTAGCTTGGGTGAAACACTTGGGTGAGGATGTGAGGGATTTGTTATCCCCTTTGCTAAGTGATGTCACGCCCAAGTGGCCTAACCCTGCTTTACCGATTTGCAAGGTAGACATTTATTTAGAGGCTCGATATTGGTTAAGCTTTATTTGTAGAAATATCTTACCGTCTCAGAATCAGTCCATCTTAGTGAGTCCTCGGGATATTCTTGTTGGTTTGATAACCGTGAAGGAAGCATTAAATTTAGGATCGCTCAAAGTCCCAGACATTGCTATCCAGGCCCAAAAAAATCAGACCTCCCTTGCCTTCCCATGGTTGATCACTGAGTTATGCCACCATGCAAAAGTACCGATCAACAAGAAGAAAAACGTTGAGTACACCCCTATTTCTATAGTTGATATTACAAGGATTGAGTTGGTTGATGAGATTAAGAAGAATATAGCCTAGGAGGATGGTGCCCCCGGGCTTGATTTGACTTCGCTAATAGTAGTGCCAACCAACCCAGTCCTATTCATGTTCCATATTAGACTCCTCTTGAGTTTGCTCCCATTCCAACTACTACTACCCTAGCTACGGGCATATCTCTACAGCCACCTGGACCTAGTGGCCATATTACTCTGACTTCTATTATTGTGGGTTTATTGAGAGCCCCAATGACTCAGGCTGACATTATTACGATGGGGAAGATGGCCTTTACAGGAGATGCTAGGTTGGCCAGGCTAGAGAGAGATATTCCAAGTATGATTGCTAGTGCATTGAGAGTTGCTATGGACCTGGTACATTAGGAGATGCATAGCATTAGGGTGACTTTGACCTATTTTGGGAAAAATCTAGATGAGCTGGGTGCCCCTCAGCTGTCTATTTCTTTAGAGGCTATTGCTATTATACAAGGTGAGTTACCTTTCCTTAGAAGCATGTTGATGAGCTCTAATTCCTAATGTTACTTATTTATGAGGATATCCATCTGAGACACCTGCCCTGGAGCATGCAACAATTTATGAGACTACACCAGTGATTGATGAGGAGTGGGCTGATGATTCGGACTGCACTTCAGATGATGCAATATATAGTACTGAGATAGATGGGTTCTTTGAGGATGCGGGCCAGATTGGTATTCAGGTTGACCCACAGGTAGCAGAGCAGGTACAAAGGAAGGAGACCAAGGATTTTATACTTGCTGCCGCTATGGAGAGGTCGATCTACGAGACTACACAAATTGTGACCTCTGGTTTATCTGCTTCCATGGAGAACTCAAATGTTGTACCAAATCCACCCATGTAAAAAGATGGAGATGATTAGGGAACTAATGCCCTGACAATGGCCATTGTTGCAAGCCAGTCCCCACCTCAGGCTTAGCCACATTCAAAGGGACCCTCACTCTCCCTCTCTTCTAAATTTAGTCCTATTGTATTAAGGACAAAGCATACATTATAGTTAGGGTGTTATATTTATTTGGATCTGTATTAAGGGCGCCAGTTCTCATTTTTGATATTGTTCCTTTTATTTCTGATTTTGGTACTTGGTTTGACATTAAGATACTTATTTTATTTTTCATTTGTGTTGTAATATTTAGATACTGGTTCTTTTGATTTTATTTGATATGTTGGTGTTTTGACATTTTATATGAGGTGTGATGTGTGGTTTTCATTTCTTTACTATCTCATTTTGATTTTTGTTTTGTAGTTGTAGTTCATTGCAAATAAAAATTCACTTTAGCATGCATTCTTAAGAGAAAAGTGTACTAGCAAAAGAACACTTTGGCAAAATGGTACACTTGGGTAGATATTTTACATGCGCAATTATTACACTCATTTTTCATTGTGATGCTTATAAGATTTTTCAAAAATATTGCCACTTTTTTTTTTAAAAAAAAATTTCATTGGTCAAGTTAATCTAGCTAGGATCTCATTCTTGTGAAAACTCTCATCTTATTTTGGATACTTTAAATCCTTCTTTGATATGTGACATGAATGTGATATGACAATTGAGGAAGAGTACTTTGAGTATGCAATGGATTACCATGTACGGTAAAGGTTTCGATCTGATCTTGTGCATTGAGTCTACCTAGAACTTGGTCGGCTGCTCTGTTTGAGAGCAAAGAGTATACGATATTGGAGATATGATCTTAGTCCATAAAATGAGAGTAAACCATTCTTTGTGACCAAAATTAAGCCATCCCTTGGTGATTAGAGTGCCTGATTTTGACCCTAATTGAGCCTTCGAACCCATTTTCTTGAATAACCTTATTACAAGTTGAAATCCTTTTCTTTCAAACCCCTCTCTCTAACAAAAACCTCCTCAAAGAATCTAGGTATGGTTACATACCAACTTAGGTCAAAATATTAAAGTTGGGGGTGGTGGAGACCTTGAAATTTGCATGTGCTCGGTAATTTATAAATGTAGGGACCACTAACATCATCTTCCAATTATCCTTGTATCTATTGTTAATACTTATAAAAAAAAAAGAAAAAAAAGAGTTGTAACTTTATTTTTTATGTAATTATGTGTAGTTGTTCAAATTTTCAAAAGTGTAGAAAGGGGAGAATAGTTGGAAAAGTTTTGAAAAATGGGTCCTAAAAAAGTGTTATAAAGAGAAAGCCTTTGGAAAATAGATGTATTGAGGCCTCTCTAGATGCTTTGTGGATATAGAGTCACTATAACCATATCCTTCCATGCCTTGCTCGTTTCCTACATTACAAGCCAAACTAAGAGCTAGGTGATCTTCAAAATTGCATGCTTTGACGTGGTTAAATGGAGCTTATGGGAAAACGTATGGAGTGGTGCTTGTGTTGTTGATCTTATTTTTTAGCGTGAGTGATTCATATTAGTACCTAGAGGTGTTGATAATCATGTTAAAAAAAAGGGACTTCTTTGTGTGAGGGTGCTTAATTGTCATGCTTTAGTATTCTTCAATAATGGTTGAAGTCTATGAGCATATGCTTGGCTCGGTAACATTTAGCCGATGTTTGATTCTTGTTGTTGACAAGTTGAGATCTTGATAGGCTAGACATGGGCCTTGGTTTACAAAATTTTGAGGGCAATGAATTTTCATCAAAGAAATGTGTGTCTAAGCTCCCAAGTTAATCAATTTGTAGGCATTGGGTGTTTTATTATGTGAGCATTGATTTACTCGAGGACGAGCAAAGGTTTAAGTTGGGGGTGTTGATGAGTCAGCAAATTACACCTCATTTGCCCTAAAATTAGGAAGAAAACATATCCTCAATGCTAATTTGAAGATTTTTTAATGTTAATTTGGTTTGATTTCAAGGTATAGGCCTAGAAGTGAACAAAATAGCAAAAGGAGTGAAAAGAGGCTAAACGATGGAAGATCGAAGCAAAAATTTGCACAAAGGCATAAACAGAACACTTTGGGGCATTGCCAAAATGGTTCGCGGATCACTAAATGGACACCTCCATCGCTAGAGTTGACATAAAAAAGTCAAGGAAGAGAGAAGTAAAACGGCGATGCTATGAGCAAATCGATGAATTGCCAAATTGATCGGTGAACCACCACATGCATCACCAAAAAGAATAGAAGACAACAACTGGAGCTTGTTATAAGACAAATCGGCAGAGCCATGTACAATTCGATTCAATGTTGACTTGTTCGGTGATGGACCTCGCTTAGCTGAATTGTCAAGCCGTGGCATATCTGTAATTATGTTACCTATTATTTTGATGCTATTTAACCCTTATTGGTCATCGGAAACCAGAGTTTTTATCAACTTTACTTATCCTTGAGCTTGTAATCAAACCCTAATCTTGGGATTTACTACTTTTAGCTTGGAATTTAGAAATTTCTTGTGAAACATTTGGATTCTTTAACAGATATGGAATAAGAATTTGGCATGATTTATTTTTTCTTCATTACGAGTATATAAAATCCCATACTTAGGGTTATGCATGATTGAGTAGTGATTGTGTGTGGGTAGTGATTATTGTCCTTTGAATTTGGTGGCATGTTATGATTTTAGCTAAATATCTATGTCATAACTTACAGATTGAGGTTGCAAACTCAGTCTTTCCTTGGATATCTTGTATTACTCGAAAGGGGATACAAGAGTGATGAGATTTAGCTAATGAAACTTGGATGCACTCATTTAAGTGGTAATGCTAGTGATAGATTGCCCATTTCGAGGCTAATGGTTTTCCTCTATTGTAGACACTTTGGTGTTCGAGAGAAGCCCATGTGAAATTGGTTATGGATTGAGAAATTATTTCCAATATCTAAAATCATGCCTAGTCATAACTAGAAATTGAATCTTAAGTGTATTCCCTACTTATATACACTTGCAAGCACTCTCAAGAAGGAGTAACCCCAAATGTTTCAAATTAATTGATTACAATCTTGTGGCACATTTAGCTTTGGCAAACCAATCATTGATACTATTAACTCGATATGAAAAATTTGTTCAAACAAACCCCGCTATATTTCTTTTATGTTTAATTTCAACATTGCTTGCGAACCTAGAGTAGCTTGTGAAACTTAAGGATGACATTCCCTTAGGATTCGATCCCGACTCTTCTTGGGTAAAATATATTTCTAGGGAATGCGTACATATATATTTGAGATTTTTCTTGAGCTTTATCAGTGTGCACGGATAGCTCAAAATATTACGTGGGATTCGGAACAAAAATAGAAACCATCAGCTTAACGAACGATCATTGGATGATCCAACTATCGTGGTTTATGTCATTTGCAAGAAAAATAGAGATCAAACTTCATGGGTGTTCCAATGACCATTCCAATATATATCGAGTCATGGAATCCATCGTCTAACTAAACTCATGAAAATCAAATTTTAGGAATTAGAACTGATGAGCGCAAGGAATGACTATAGTATCATACAAAGATGGTCCTTAACCTTCATCTATTCCCAAGTAAGTTTACTATGGCTTTGAGGAATGATGACATGCAACGATTGTTGCATGAACCAATGACCCTTGGGATGAGCCGTCTCTTAGGTCTTATAGTTTCTTTTTAAAAATTTACCCACCTTGAGCTGGCATGCCCAAGACATTTCTTAATCCTTAATATACTACCCGACTACCCAATAGACATTCACACTCATTAAAATGAGAAAACGCACCCTAAAGTGCACAATCACAACAATTAACAAAGGAACAACTCGATTACCTCATAATATTTGAGTGATTTCAACTTAAACTGGTGCCAACTCCCTCGATTTTACAAACTCTACATTTGATTGCCACATGTAAGCATTTTCATTCTCAACTAATAGTAAGTCTTCCTGTATACTTATAAGTTGATCATGATTAATTAATAAATTTCATTTGAATAGGGTTTACACTTATCTTGTGATTGTTGTGCATTTGCATACTTGAGTTCGGAGAGTTTTGTTGTTGTTTTACCCATTGCGTAGTTTCCTGCATGTGGTTTTTTGAAAATGGGTATGTTAGGAGTTAAGTCTAAGTAACCCCATAGTATCAAAATAAGGTCAAAGTGATAGTATATGGATGTTTAAAGGATAGTAAAAACTCAATGATCGAACCAACGACCTATTATTTATTGGAACGGTCATTGGTTGGATCATCGTGGGTGCCAAATGATGAGGTTGAAGAAGTCCATCATATGAGACTTTCCAATGATCGTGGGTTCAACCAATGAGTCATTGGTAGTCCTCTTCTTATGTGAACACCCTCCAAAAATTGTAGAGGGTCTTCCAATGACCCAAAAGAAGGCCATCCTTGCATACAACGACCTTCCTACTGGTCATCTGTAGACACTCTTAAGTAAAGTTATTCTGATGTAACTGAGACTAATAGTTTCTTCCACAGGGACTATGGCAACCCGAGTAAATATGAAGCAACCAGAAGAGGTAGCACACCAAGAGATACTCAAAAAGCAGGCTCTAAAAAACAAACCTTCAGCCTCGGACACTAAGACTGAAGAACCTAGTTTTTCGAAGGTAGAATATTTCACAAGTAAAGATGATGAAAACCACGAGCCTTAAACCACTAGGTCCAAAGCTACAAAGTACAAAGCTATAAATTCCACAACAATAGTACTTGTGGCCACACCTATCTTTCTTGCGTAGTTTGAAGAAAGAGGAGAAGCTTAAACCCAAAATGGGTGTGAGGCCAAAGGTGAGAAGGGTACTGGTGATGGCCAGTCTAAGAGTACTGAGTTGGAAGGTGGATATGGTAATGCTAATCCAGAGGCCTCAAAAATTCTAAAATTTGCTTATAGGATGGAAGACTTGATGAAAGTGAAACAGTTGAGTGCAGAATATAGTCATCGTTGATGTAAATGAAGAAGATGATTGGCTTAACTATGGAATAACAATTTACAAGCATACTCTAAATTTCCTTACCAAGATGTTGTGGTCCATAGTCAGACATTGCTTACCACCAACTGGGAATGACAATGTGTTGAGTGTTGATCACATGGGGATTGGGGCAGCAATTATAGCAGAGTTGAAGTTGAATATCCCATGAATTATCCCAGAAAAGATTAGGGAATAGGTTTTTTTGCATAACACTACCCTTCCATTCCCTAGTCTAGTGAATAAATTATGTTGGAAATCCCATGTGCGCCTCTTGTCCGATGTTGACTTGATGCTCAAGCAAACTAAAATGGCCAATATTTCCTTGATTAAGGATTACATAAATCCTGTTGCCCGAGCCGAAGGTCTAGTGCCAGATTTAGCTCCACGGGCAGCTTAGGGGGCTGCCCTTACTACACACTCGACTAATTTTTCGGCTATAAAAGTCGGTGCCACAACAGCCACCACGAGTGCCACCACAACCTCATCTTTATGGCCATCTGCAGTGCTTTATGGTGCAAACCAGGATATGCCTACAATCTATGTTATGGTCCTAAATGAGTTCATGGAAAAGGTTCTAAAAGGTCTTCCATTTCTGAAGCACGAATAGAGAAGTTAGAAAAAAGGGTCAAGCATTTTGCGTACAATGGAATTTAAGGTATTGTACAAGTATGCATGCAAGATTTAATAGTCTTAAGGTTTGGATGATTAGTAGATTGGAGAGTATTCAGGCTCTAAATTTGAGTGAGATCATATCTAAGCTTACTTTATTTTAGACAGCATTGAATGATCTCACTGAGAGACAACTCTAGGATGTGCAGCCTTCTTCCATGCCAATTATTAAGGAGGTTTTTGGTATTTAGGTGCAAGACTTGTACACCCAACCCCCATCAGATGAGGGCAATAGTTAAAAAAGAGATAGTGCGATGGAAGAAGAGTAGCCTAGGAGGAAGAGAAAGATGAGATATGATGATGCAAATAAAAAAGCAATAGGTGAGAGAAAGAAAACCTATGAGGTTCATGTGTCAAATATTGGAGAGAAAGTAAAGTGAGATGGGAGATTAGCTACTACTATTATTGAGATTAGAAAAGGTATAGATATAGCCCCTATGATATTGTCTTCATTGACTGTGCAGTCTACCATTAGCTCCATGATATCTGAGTCCCAAAGAGTTGGAGAGCTTGGAGGGGTTACATCTAGGACTCCCTATGATAAGTCCAAAATAGATGCCTAGTGCGTCACAGGTATGTCCCTACCTAGTTTTCACATTTTTGTGTTTTTTGGCATTGGGGACATTGTACAATTTCGTAGTTGGGGTTGGGGGTATACCAACATTTGAGAGTTTTTTTTTGCTGTGTTTCTTTTCCCTCAAATGAGATATCTAGTTAGAATCGACATCTTTAGGATTTTTGTATTTATAATTTTATTATATTTGTGTTAACTTAAGAGAAAAATGGGAAACTTGGCTCAATCAATATAATAAGAGCATGCCACCTTTGTTTTTGAGTTTAAATGTTGTAATGATACCCTTCCTTAAAATTTTTAAGTTGTATTGTGTGTTTACTATGAATTGTGACAATTCTGGATCTTATTATAGCATTAGGATTATGGGCGTGATAACTGTAGCCTAACTATGCATGAACCAGATAGGTAGAAACTGCTAATATAGCCCTAGGCCATGTATGTGTGAGGTACTTACCAAGTTTGACATTATGTGTAAAATCTAGAACTTACCTTGTTAGTCTAGCCTAGGTTATAGTATAGTGAGTTAGGAAAGGATCATAGATCATTCTTGAACAGTCCACATTAAGCCCCAAAAAGCCTTACCAAATACAAAAGTGATATCCCTTGATCACGATTTTTGCACCAAAGTAAATCTTTTCTTTGAACTAGCCCATTCACCTTCCCGATACTAATAGAATAAACCTATTTTTGTCCTAGTCCCTACTTGGATACTATGCACCTCAACTCAGGCAAATTGCCTTAGTTGAAGGTGGATATCATAGGGTGAGTAAATGAAATTGGGATGTATAATAAGTTAGTAAGAAAAAAAAATTCGGGTGCCGTATTCTGTGAAAAGAAAGAAAAGAAAAGAATGAAGAAAGTTTGAAAAAAGAAAAAGAAAAAAAAATAAAGAAGAGAAAAGTACAAAAAAAAACCGCACCCGAAATTAGAAAAAAATATCATAAGGGAGAAAATCAAATAGAGTTGAAAAGTGGAGCCAAAAAATTAGTGTAGTCCTAAGGAGGATTGATTCACTTGAACCACATTTGCTAAACCTTTTCCCAAGACTACATTACAAGCCAAGAAATTCCTATAGTTATTCGAATCCAACTGTCCAAAAAACTAAGACGTAGAAAATAAAGGCAAGTATATGGTATGTCACATGCACCGTATCAACTTCTCTGTGAGAGTGAGTGATTTGATTCAGTACCTGTGTTAATATTCATTGTATGTTTTGAGGGTACGAGACTTGTTTGATGTAAGTACATATGGATTGTGTAGTGGTTGTTATTTGTTGGGGTACAGTCATTGGTACATGTGCTAGGTTGTTTGTTGATAATGTAATGTCATTACTGGATCCCTTTGTGTTGGTAAGTAGTATTGCATATACACACCTCTATGTTAGTTTTTATTGTATTTGCGGGGGTTTAAAACTATTAAGATACATGCGTGCTAATCTTATTTCATAATGTGACTGTAGTAGGACTCCTAGGTTTGTCTTAGTTAAGCATCGAGAGTTTTGTGGTTGTGTCTGGTTTTGTTTTGTTCCCTTTAAGAAATGCAAATGTTCTAATTTGAGGGTGTTGATGTGCCATGGTTTTACAACACTTTTAACACTTAAAACAAGTGAAATATGCTAGTCTAAGAAACATTTATGTGGGTATGAAGTATTTTTGTGGTATTTGCAGGTGAAATAGGTCCTCAGAGATAAAATGCAAAAAATCAAACTCCAGTACATCACACGAGCCCTTCAATGGTCATTGGAGCCACTGATGGGCAGTCCTATGTAGCCGTTGGATGAACCAAATAATGTGAAATATGAAGAGATTCATATGATAGAACCCCACAATCGTCCAAAGAAACAACGAGTCACTGAATGAATTATGGGAAAAGGTCCTAAAATAGTGAAAATTCAACGGTGTTAACAAAGAACAAAAACAATAGTCATCCTTAGGAAGGACGAGCTAATCCTGAGCATCATCCCAGCACAAACAAGAAAGTTTTCAAGAAAAAACAATCCAACAATGAACAAGAAGAACAATCGTTAGATCACACCACAACTGTCCTATAATTCGTAGGAGGCGCCGACAATGCACTCCTATTGTGTTTAGGATACATTTTACTTTTGTCGTTAAATACATTCTTTAGGGTTTTTTTGTAATGTTAAATATTATTACTCTGTGTGAGGCTTTAGAAATAATAACAATGAATTGTTCTTGGATTTTAACAGATTAAATTTAGATCTTGATTTTTGTTCTTAAGTTTCTTTGGGAATTCAAGCATTCGGATTTTCTTCTGCTTTATTCGTAAGTTTATAATTATGAATTCATCTACAAATTCTTGTTTTGATCTAATGAACATGAGTGGATAAATCCCACAACAGCTGTTGTGGGAGCCATGATGAACTAACAACGTAGGTTAAGTACTTAGTGATTCTAGAATGGTGGTTATGTATTCATTGTTCTTCTCTTCATATTGATTGCTTTCTAATGAGTTAACGCATAAGGACTCACCTTGTACTTACTTGATGGACTAAGGAGGTAACAATTGGTAAAAGGAATGTAACAATGGAGATTTGAGGCTATCAATCCTCATTCAATAACTAAACTTATTAAATTACCGATCTTGCATACTAACATCGGGATAGATCACTAGTATGTCATACCTACTATGTTATTAAATCATGGGGAACACAACCCTAGTCTATTGTGTTACTTCTTCAGCAACAATTAATCATTATTTTTATACTTGGTTAGTAACTATTCAAAATCATTACTTGTTAATACAACCCCCCCCCCCCTTTCGGGAAATAATAGAATAATAGTTCAACTAACTACATTGATTGAACGTCCTTCTATATTCCCTGATAGATCGACCCCGATTTGACAGCGACCTCATTATAGTGCTTTTGGAGGCGTAATTTGGGTGGCATCAAACACGTTGTCTACCTTAAATTCTAAGAACATCATATCCCCCTTGGTAGAAAGCCAACACATTTTTCTTAAGAACGAATTCCTTAAACTGGAGGAATATGGGATATTTCCCTTGCTTCTCTTTCACTTCCATCAATATTGAAGACATGGAACTATACTAAACTATCACTCCACCATCATTTGAATCTGTGAGACAAAATCACAAACATGCAAGTTTATGAACATCCTTCATATGTTCCTTGGTACCTTCCTCTAAATGACCAATACTCCGAATGGATAACCTACTAATAGTATCAGTAACAACATTTGCCTTACCCGGATGATAAAGCACACTCATATCATAATCATTCAGAAGCTCTAATTATCTTCTTTATCAAAGATTCAACTATTTTTGACTGAACACATACAACAAACTCTTATGATCTATGAAAACATCTACATACACACCATAGAGAGAATGATGCATAAATTTCAAAGGAACACATAGCTGCTAACTCAAGTTCATGGGTGGGGTAATTCCTCTAATGAGCTTAAGTTGTATAGAAGCATAAGCAATAACCTTACAATTCTACATTAATACACAACCAAGACCAATTCTAGAAGTATAACAATAAACCACAAAATTGTATGTACCCATTAGCAAAGTCAAAACTAGAGATAAAGTCAATCTAGCTTTCAATTCCTTAAAACTCTTCTCCCAAGCATCGGGCCACCAAAATTTTTCTACTTTTTTGTAATAGCTTGGTCAATGGAGCAATAACTAGTGGCACCCTAAAGCTGGTCAAACAAGTCATCAATTCTGGTAATAGGATATTTGTTCTTAATAGTGACTAGTTCAACTAGAGCGATAATTGATGCACATTCTAATGGAACCATATTTCTTATGTGCTACGAGAAATGGAGAATCCTATAGCGAAACACTTGGCCTTATGAAATCCTTATCTAAGAGATCTTTTAATTATTCCTTCAATTCATTTAATTTAGCTAGATCCATTCTATATGATTGAATAAAGATAGTCCGCATATGAGAAAGGATGTCTATCACAAAATCTATCTCCCTATCAAGAGGGACTCTAGGAAGTTCATGAGGAAAGACTTTATAAAACTCATTAACTATAAGGATCGGTTGATAAAAAGGGGTCTCTAAACTAAAATCCTTATCCCTTATTAGATGGTAAATATAATACTTAGAAATCATTTTCCTACCCTTGATATGAGAGATGTAAGGACCCATGGTCACGACTAGACTACCCTTCAACTCTAGGACAGGTTCATTTAGAAACTAAAATTTGACAATTAAGATTATACAATCAAGTGAAACATAAAATTAATATAACTAGACCATGCATAAAATGACATCAAAATTCACCATATCTAAATCTACTAGATCGGTTGTGGTACCTCTATGAAGAATGGACACGGTGCAATTTCAATAGATTCATTTTGCTACAACCGACAGACCAACTAGAGTGGAAATAGAGAAATGATCTAAGAGTTGTTCGAGACTAATTTCGAATTTCATAGCAACATAAGAAGTCACGAAAGATAAGGTAGTTCCAAGATTTAGCAATGCATAAATATCAAGAGAGAAAATTTTCTACATATCGGTAACGACAATGGAGGAACTCTTCTGATCTTGATGGTTGGATAATGAATAGAAGTAGTTCTGACCACTACCAGAACCTAAAACATTACCTTTCTGAGTACCATGACCTGTCAGGGCTAGTGGAGTATTCTGGTCTCTATTACCCCGATTTTACTGCCTAGTTAAAGGACAATCCATATTAATATGACCTTTTGTTTTGCATCTAAAATGCATATCCCCTTCAAATAGGCACTTACCAAGATGGTGTTTCTGACACTTCTTGCAAAAAAAAAGGGTATGAAGGTCCATTTATAACACTGCCTTGAGATTGAGGACCTGAAGCTCTGAACCTTTGATTATTTCTAAACCTAAAAGCTTGTGCATTAACAAAAAATGGGGTTGATCTGAAAGAATTATTTTAAAAGAAACACTGGTTTCCAATTTTTAACCTCTGCTGACTGTGATCATGATTGGCTATCTTGGCTCTTTTACTTTGAAACTCTTCCCACTCCTTTATTTTATCCTCTTTAACCTATTGAACATTAATCATAAGCCGAGCTATGTCTATGTCTCCCATCAACATCACCGTCTTTCCCTCTTTACTCAAAAGTTTGGACAACCCTAAAACAAAAAAACTCATCCAGTTCCTCATATTGGACACTATATCTAGAGCATAGCAAGATAGATGGTTGAAATTCAGACCATACTCAATTGCACTCATGAAATGCTATTCCAAATTCAAGAACTCTCTAACCTAAGCTTCTCTCAACCCTCGAGGAAGGAAATGCCACAAGAAATAATCTTTATACATTACCCACTCTACATGTGCCACATCCTTTCCTCTTACTTCTTTCCACAACTTACACCATAATCACACAACATCTTTTAATTGTCATAAAACAAGCTTAACCTTTTTTTAATATGTAACATGCATAACCCCAAAACACTTTTGTACCTCATTAATGAAATTTTGTGGATCCTTAGCAAGTTTTGACCCAGAGAACTCTGAAGGATTCATTCCAAAAAAGTCATAGACCTTAAAAGAAACCTGAGAATTGGAATCGACTGGGGCTCAATGGTTAGTCTGAGTAGCCACTATCTGGGCAACATTTGAATAACATTCCTCAATTCAACATTTGGAGAAATATTTGGTGGTTGAATCACAAAAAAATTGAAACCCCTCTTTGTTACTTATGGCATGGGTGGAGTCTTAGCATTAGCATTTAGACCAAAAAAATTGGATTTGCTCCTATTCTAAATAATATAAAGTAGAGGTTCATGAGTGGACCTAACTCTAGCATTGCCAGTGGCCCTCTGACTAATGGTTCTCTTTGGAGGCATGATCTGTATTACACGTAATGCATGAGTTAGAAAGAAACATAGAGTTAAACTTTATATCTCACAAAATAGCTCATGAAAGAAGTGAAATATTCCTAGATGCCCTGTGGCTTCCTAATTATAAATGTGGCAAGTTAACACCCATAAGTAGGACTTTATGATATATGACTTAATAGAAACCTAGGAAACTTGAACCTATTGTTTTGATACTAAATTATTCATGACCCAAGTTTAAACTCTTGCCCTAAACCATATCTAGTTGCTCATTAGTGGTTTGATGGGACCCTTTGTATAGACTGTCTATAGAGTAATATGGCAAATTATACTAATACAAAAATATAAGCAATCCTAGTGGACTAAATCATAAAAAAATAATATATTACTAAGACATAACTAAAATGAATTAAAGAATGTCACAGCTAAATACTGTCTGCCTAGTAAAGACTCCATATCTAACATAAGAGGTAAGCGGGACAAAGCTTCGTAACCTTTATTGAATCAAGTCTAAACAAAAAACAATGAAAAAAAATAAAAGACTCTCCAAGCCTCCTGAATGATAGGAGAACTCATCAATTAGTTGGATGTCAGGTACTATTGAATCCTTTATTGAATATAGCTTGGTTTTTGATGAACACACAATCCTAATAGTAAAAAAATTTAGCATGAACAAACACAACGAGTTTTAGTTTACAAACTTAAAACATGTTCTCCATTATACAAACCTTCAAGATACTATCAGATAAAGTATATTCTGATTAACTTTATAGTATATCTATTTTATGAAATATTAGTATAAATTGTATGGGAGTATTACTTAGCACTGAGTTGGACTAGGACACCCAAGTGCTAGAACAATGTCCCACTGTAGGTTATTTTAGCCCTCTCAGTTGGTCATCAATTTAGTGATCACGCCATCCATGTATTTATACTTTGGCAAGGTATATTGAGCCTTTTCGATGGGGTGAGTACATTATTCTCCATGTGAAGCTCAGATGGTTTATGTCGGTTAACAATCTCTCTCACAGATTCTGACTTAACATTTGTATATGACCCTCAATTTAGTTTATTTATTTTAAACTATGACTTTTAGATATGTCCTTTCACATCAGCTATATGCATTTAGAATAGCATCATGGCACTTTTGTTCAGCTTATGCTTTCAGTCTTGCATTTCAGTTCAATATATCAATATTTACCAGCATGCTTAGTTTATTTTACAATTGCATATCTCACATGCTCAGTACATTCAAAGTACTGATAACATACTTTATTTTGTGATTAATCATCTTATGATATAGGTTCACATTCTCAGTATCACGCTCACAATCAATACGATCCAGTTCCCTTTCACAGAAACAGAAGTGGTGAGTCGTCATGATCTGAGGACAAGCCTTCAGTATTTTTTTATTTTTAGTTCACTGTTTATGTTTCTGATAGTTTAGATTTATCTGGGGACTTTTACCAGAAACTCATCATTTAGTAGAGTCTTTCAGACAAACAATAGGCATTTCAAATTTATAGTTGTTTTTGACATAATTATTATTTTAGCTTTTTTCAGATATTTGTTATCAGATCTTCCGCTTGAGTTAAATAGTTACATTTAGTATATAATATTATGTCAGTCCATGGGTTATCTTGGGATCACTTGTAGCTTATGTTATATACAGGGTGTAGGCTCGGGTCGTGATAAACTTGGTATCAGGGTATCAGGTTACTTTCGGTGCTTATCTTAAATTTGAAGATGGTCATCTGTCCTAATAAAAATAGATACAGTAGGCTAATTCATGAATCTTCCGTAGTGTGTCCTAGGTAGTCCAAAATCTAGGCTAAGTAGATTGTCATTCATGGGAGTAAAGAGCACCACACTTATAAGGGAGAGGCAATGAAATATTTTGGAAAGTCTCACTTCTTTCATGATTCATATCATGCGATAGATTATAATTCTATTTAATCTCCTTCTAATTTGTGCTCAATACATTTACAAAAAATGCCTTTTAGAAGAGCAAATGAAAGAAGGAATGGTAACAGTAACTAGCAATGCAACTACTATGAATTTCCAGACTTCACTTGAATGAATCCTCTGGAGTTTCATGGTTTAAAGGTGGAAAAATATCCATAATATTTAATTTATAGTGTTAAGAAGATCACTCAAATAATGGGCATTACTCTTGTTGAGAGTACAAATTTGGACGCATATCAGTTGAAGGGAGTGGCTCAGACTTGGTTCAAGTAGTAGAAAGAGGGTAGACATATGGATGTTTGAACAATTGATTTGAATGAGTTCGTGACTATTTTTCCGGATAGATTCTTTGCTCGTCAGTGGAGGGAAGGTTAGGTTGAAGAGTTCATCAACTTGATGTAGGGAAATATGTCAGTAAAGGAGTATTCTTTAAAATTCACCCAGCTTTGTAGGTATGCTCCAAAGAAGGTTGTTGAGTTAAGGGCTCAAATGAGTAAGTTTGTTTAAGGTATTTCTAAGTCAGTGGTCAAGGTATGCAAGACTGATATGCATGTTAGGGATATGGACATCTCTAGACTTATGATTCATGGTCAGCAAATTGAGAATGAGAAACTTAAAGAGAAAGTGAGGGAGAATAAGAGATCTAGAATATGTAACTTTGATTATTCTTAGCAGAGGTTGGGTGGTGGTAATCGATCTTAGTATCAGTAGATGTTTTCAACTCCAGCACCTTCTTTAGCTAGTGCACCATCTCCTAAGCCTCGTCATGATAAAAAAATAGAGCCTCAAGCTCTAAGTCTCAAGGTAGTGTTACAGCCACTCTTTTCCAGCATGTTTTAAGTGTGCTAAGAACTATATAAGTGAGGGACGTCATTGAGAAAAGGTTTGATTTAGATGTGGTCAAATGGGCTATGAGTTGAGAGAGTGCCCTTCTGCAGAACATGGAAATGAGGATAATAAGGCTTTGTTTACTAATCTAGTAGCCCCTTCAGGTCTCCCAACTTATCTAGGTGCTTCATCTAGTGTAGATGGTTGGTAGTGCCTGAATAGGTTCTATCATTTGAAGACTCGCCATGATCAAGAGTATCCCACTGATGTAGTTACATATACGTAGTGAGTCTTTCGTAGTGATGTTTATGCATTGTTAGATACTACAGCAACACTTTTTTTGTGACTCCTTATATTGCAGTAGATTTTGGTGTTTGTAACACCCCGTACCTACCAAACCCTACTTGACGACGTTGAACAATGTTTACTTACGTGTCGATATCAAAAAGTATATATTTTGTAATGTTATTGATAAGGTAATGGATATTGGGCCTAGTACATGGGATTAGACCTTCGTAGGAGATTTAACACCCCGTAGATTTCCGAACCAAATTGGTTCCCGTGATATACATGGAATTAATTAAACATGCATGAGATTTTAGAGGATTTGTACATGAAATTGTTGGGCCAAATTAATATATGCAAATGGGCTCAACTTAAGCCCAAATGCATGGCCCAAATGGAGAAAAAAGATCGATTCTTCCATTTGACCCTTTCAAACATGATATTCTATGTTGAGTATTGGACAAGAAGATACTTGAGGGCCTATATAAAGCATGAAAATCAGATTTTTTATTCATTTTGGACACCCATGCTTTGTCTAGAATTTTCCACAATATTTCTCTCTTCAACCAAACCCTAAGCTCTTATCTTAGTGGCCAAGATCACCTTTGTACAAGACTTGGTAAGTGTTTATTATTATGGTTAAATATATTTTATGCATGGAAGATGTTTTATATCATGTTGGTTATGTTGGTGAAGTGGGAGAAGTTCACTATGTGTAAAACAACTTGTGTGTGCTTAATCGGTGAAGGGTTTTGCCTTGTAAACTTGAACATGGACTTGTGATCTTGAAGGAAGTGGACTTGATGGATTCAATATTGACATGTGAGATGTTATTATAGTTTTACCTTGTTTTATCCTTGTGTATAATGGTTGGAATTTTTGTTGTAAAGTTGCTCATGTATATGAAAATATACCCAAAATAGACCATTTCAGACCAAAACGGGCATCCGCCCCTGTAGACGGAGGCTCCTGCAGGCACAGATGCCAACGTAGATGCCTCTGGCTGCTGCCAAAGGGAATCTGCGCGCCTGCGGGGGCGGATGTCAATGTATATTCCTTTGGCTGCTGCCAAAGGGAATCTGCGCACGCACCTAAGCCACCTGCGGGCGCAGGTGGCAGCACAGGTCACCTCCAGATTCGGTTTTGTATGTTTTCGTACCTAGTCGACCCCCGAAGGCCCATATACCCTTTTTGGATGTAATTATCAACTTGTGATGTCATTTTAATGACTTTAAAGTGTCTTATGTAGGTTTTTTGGACTATATTAAGTATGTATGGTTTTTCATATGTTGTTATAAAGGAGTAATTATGATGGAATGCTAATGAGGAAGCATAAAGGGTAAGTGTGATGTGAAATGCTCTTTGATGTGTGATGTTTTGGTTAATGTGTGGAATTTTATGATGTTGTTAGTATGATAATGCAATGGATTGTACTGTGAAGGACGAAATGATGCTATATAGCAGTCACGTAACTCATTGTGACACTTATACGTTCGTAAGAGAGTTGGTTGTTAACATGAACTTTGTTATGAACTTGGATTGTAGAGTGAAACATAAGGAAGGAGATGGACTGTTGTGTTCATATATAGACTTGTGTACTCATACTTGGCAGTGAAGGTATGTAAGGTTACTCTTTCCATATCATTTTGCAGCATTGCGTATTCACCTTGTTATGGTACTTACTCATGTCTGAAGTGTTCTAAAGTATCCCAGTTCAGGTTGAGTTATATTGTTATTCATATGTATCCTATTATTAGACGAATTGTGATTCACGTATCTCTGATTCATTGAATGAAGTTCCAAAGGTGTCTTAACATTGTAATTCCTAAAAGAACTATCTCAAAGAGAGTAAGTTATAAAGAGAATCTATTTATTCTAGAAAAGCATTCCCCAATCATGTTATGTTCCAAAGTTCCAATAGTGTTTACACACATGTCGCTTATTCATTGACTATTTTTCCAATGTTTCCAAAGATGTTGTGTTTCAAATATTGTTATGACAAGTGGATATAACAATCTCTCACAAGTACAAGTGAATGTATCTATCCCTCACAAGTAGAGATGCCAATCTTACAAGAGTAAAGACGTAAAGTAATGTATGTTTGTGTTCCAAAGTCTAAGAACATTATGATTATCCTTGTACCACTCTCTCACATGTAAAAGTACCAATCTCATAAGAGTAAAAAGGGAGGTGATGTACAAGTTAATATTACTATTCCTCATAATTGAAGATGTCAATCTCATGAAGTAAAGGAGTGAAGTGAAATGTGTATATAAGTGTGTGCTTAATTCATGTCATGATCTCTAATGTGTCACTCTCATAACTATGTTAAGGAAATAATATTGTAAAGAAGTAATGTGAATTGGTTACTTTATGTATTTACTGAGTATGGATCACAATCAAAAGGGTATAAGTCCAAGATGGTATTATTACGGTATATATAATTATCCACCTATAAGGTGATGAACGGTATATATTATTATCCTCCTATAAGGTGATGAGCGGTATATATTATTATCCACCTATAAGGTGATGAACGGTATATATTATTATCCACCTATAAGGTTATGAACGGTATATATTATTATCCACCTATAAGGTGATGAACGATATATATTATAATCCACCTAGAAGGTGATGATCGGTATTATATTGAGATCCACATAATGAAGACAGTTGTAAAAGAAATTAGACTATATCCCGTGTATGAATACAAATATAGATGTTATTATAAGAAATATGATGATAAGAGTAAATGACCAAGTGATGGAAATAATAGAAGTAATGAACATGGTTCCACATATTTAGGATAGAGGTATATCCATATTGATTATTCTCTTACGCTTAATTTCTTGGAAGTACTTATGTATTATTATATAGTTTCATATGGCCTTACATACTCAGTACTTTCTTCGTACTGAACCCTCTTGGGGGACTTACCTTACATGCTGCAGGCACAGGTGTTAGTAGATCTCCACAGTAGGCGATGAGATATCCTCAGATTGTTGGTGAGCTCAAGTTGATACGGGGCCTTTCCGAGTCATTATGCATATTGGTTTGAGAGTATATGAGTATAGAGAGGGGTGTGTTCCGAATATAGGTTTATCATAGTCATGTATCTGTAGAGGCTTTGTAGACTTATGTGGGTAGCTGAATATAAGATATGTACGTTCACTTGGATGCAATGGCCCTAACGGCCAAAGTTTCATATATTGCATATGTTGCCATGACTTCCGCCATTGATACTTAATTACATGAGATAGAGTGATATTCATACACGAACATACATATGAGAATAGACATGAGCAAAGATTGGTTCTCTCGAGCCTCATCGGCTTCGAGTGCCAGTCCGGCCTGAATGGGATTCGGGTTGTGACAAAAGTGGTATCAGAGCAGGTCGTTCTAAGGATGTCTAGAAAGTCGTGTCTGAGTAGAATCTTTCTTATGGATGTGTTGCGCGCCACATTTCTAAGTAGGAGGCTATGGGACATTTAGGAGTTGTTTCATTTATTCATTCCAGATCGTGCAATAGAGTCATTGTCATAGGTGGGATTACATCTGACCATTGTAATTGGTTTTCTTTGATATAGTACAATGCCGATTACAAGACAAGGTATGGGCAAAGATAAGCTGGTAGATATGCATGCGGGAGAAGGAATTAGTAAATCACCACCTAACCCAACCAGTCAATATGGGGTTGAAACTGAGTTTACATCACAGGCACCTTCTCCTCCCCCTTCTCCAGGGAGGCCACGAAGGAGGGAAGTATCACCAGAATCGCCTGTTAATGTTCCTAGGCAGGAGTTGCAGGACTTGAAAAATGTGGTGCAACTTTGACTCAGATAGTTGTTGCCCAAAGTCAAGGACGAGTTGGTCCAGTGACAAGTGATGATGGTGCGGCTAGGATAGCTAGTCGGCGGACCCAGGATTTCCTGAAATTGGATCCTCGCACATTTACCAGGTCAGATCTTAATGAAGATCCGCAAGACTTTATCGATCAAATTCAAAGAGCTCTAGATGTTATGCATGTGACTGGTGCAGAAGAAGTGGAGCTTGCAGCATATAGACTGAAAGGAGAGGCTATACTATGGTATGAAGATTGGAAATGATCCAGAGGTATCGGTGCAAATCCAGTTAGTTGGGAGGAATTCAAGGTGTAATTCCTTGATCATTATCTTCCATATGAGGTCCGCGAGGCTCGTGCAGATCAGTTTTTAAATCTTCGTTAAGGAAATATGAGCGTCAGGGAGTACAGTCTTCGGTTTAATTCGTTGGCTAGATACACTCCTCATATGGTAGTTACTATGGCCGATAGAGTTCATCGGTATGTAGACAGATTGGAGCCCTACTTGGTAAGAGACTGTACCATTGCTGCATTAAATAAAGATATGGATATAGCTAAAATACAAGCCTTCGCGCAAAAGATGGAGGATAAAAGGCAAAGGAGAAGGATACAAGAATTTGAAGAAGGGCCATCAAAGAGAGTGAGATCTGTGGGACAGTACATGGCATCCCAAGGAGGATTTAGGCCCCAAACTTTTCCTACACCGTCCAGACCGTTAGTTTCTTACCAGACGACAGGTAATCCATCTCATATGGGCAAGTTTAGAGGCAGTCAAGCTGGGAAAAGTAGTGAGACTCAGGGTTCACAAACAGTAGGGTATAAGGAACAAGGAAGTATGGACCAACCGAGGTCTTCTCGTTTACTATACCAGCTCTGTGGAAAGTTTTATTCAGGAGAATGTTGGCTTGAAATGAATGTCTGCTTCTGGTATGGTAAGTCAGGACATCTGAAGAGAGAATGTCCACAGAGGGCCACGGGTGGTATGACACGACCTACGGGGTCAGCAGAATTTAGAGGCTCTCCTTGATATAGTAGTATGTATGTTATCTATAGTTTTACCTAATGAATATGCATCAATTGATCCGAGTTCTACCCTATCATATGTTAATCCATTGACTGTGGAAAAAAATTGAAGGAACACTAGAATTAATAGTCAAGTCATTTGAGGTGTCTACACCAGTTGGTGAATTTCTTATAGCTAAAAGAGTATGTCGCAATTGTATTGTAAATGTTGTGATCACGTTACATTGACTATTCCTATTGAGATGGACATGATAGATTTTAAAGTTACAATGGGTATGACTTGGTTGGCTTCTTATTAGGCCATAATAGATTGCCGAGCAAGGATTTTCTTGAATGGAAGGGTACATATGTCACTCAGTCAGAGTGAAGGATATTAATGTTAAAGCTACTAATGTGAAAGATACTAGTCTACCCCCGTAGGGCGTACCAGTGTAAATTGTATCGACGAGGGATGACACGTCGAGAATGTGCCTTAATTATAGGCAGCGGATTGAAGTGTCAGGAAGATTTTATGTATCGGATAGATATATATGAGCTAAAGAAATGCATTATGGTAAATCACATCATTCACGATATTCCATTTAGTAGGGAGTAATCAATATGTACAACTATTTGGAAGCGACTTGTTGACAAGATCACATGAAAAGAATATTACGAACGTTATACCTCAGCAATCGAAGTGATAACGAGTAAAGGTAAAGTGTTTGGAATCTTAAGGTTATAGGATATGTAGATATTCTTTTTAGTTAGAAACAGATGTGATGCCATAAGAGTAATAGTTGATAGGCTTACCAAGTTAACACAATTGTGGAAATCTTCTCAGAAGATGTTGGGGACCCAAGTGAATGTAAGCATGGTTTTTCATTTTCGTATAGAGGAACAAGAAAACAGAAGTGGAGAAAAAAACTATGTAAGTATCTATATGAGTATATGTATAGAGATACATTTGTTACACATGAGACGATGTTGTTAACATTCGAGGACGAATGTTCCTAAGGGGGGAAGAATGTAACACCCCGTACCTACCAAACCCTACTTGACGATGTTGAACAATGTTTACATACGTGTCGACAACCAAAAGTATTTATTTTGTAATGTTATTGATGAAGTAATGGATATTGGGCCTAGTACATGCGATTAGTCCTTCGTAGGAGATGTAACACCCCGTAGATTTCCGAACCAAATTGGTTCCCGTGATATACATGGAATTAATTAAACATGCATGAGATTTTAGAGGATTTGTACATGAAATTGTTGGGCCAAATTAAAATATGCAAATGGGCTCAACCTAAGCCCCAATACATGGCCCAAATGGAGAAAAAAGATCAATTCTTCCATTTGACCCTTTCAAACATGATATTTAATGTCGAGGATTGGATAATAAGAGACTTGAGGGACTATATAAAGCATGAAAATGAAATTTTATTCATTTTGTACACCCATGCTTTGTCTAGAATTTTCCACAATATTTCTCTCTTCAACCAAACCCTAAGCTCTCATCTTTGTGGCCAAGATCACCTTTGTACAAGACTTGGTAAGTGTTTATTATTATGGTTTAATATATTTTATGCATGGAAGATGTTTTATATCATGTTGGTTATGTTGGTGAAGTGGGAGAAGTTCACTATGTGTAAAACAACTTGTGTGTGCTTAATCGGTGAAGGGTTTTGTCTTGTAAACTTTAACATGGACTTGTGATATTGAAGGAAGTGGACTTGATGGATTCAATATTTACATGTGAGATGTTATTATAGTTTTACCTTGTTTTATCCTTGTGTATAATGGTTGGAATTGTTGTTGTAAATTTGGTCATGGATTTGGTGACGGATTGAGAAGAAGGTGAGGATTAGGTGATGTTTATGTGAGTGGTGAGACCATGGATGATTGTTGGCACATAAGATAATCAAAAATATGTTAAAATAAGTTTGATTATTATCACGGACCATTCATTGCATGAAAAGACCCAAAATAGACCATTTCAGACCAAAACGGGCATCCGCCCCTGCAGACGGAGGCACCTGTGGGCGCAGATGCCTATGGCTGCTGCCAGTGGGCATCTGTATGTGCACCGCATCCACCTGCAGGATCAGGTGGCAGTGTAGGTCACCTCCATATCATGCCTTTATACCCTAGCAAGGTATATTGGCCCTTTCAATAGGGTGTATATATCAGACACCATGTTAAGATCTTGTGTCTTGTGTTAGTTAATAGGCTCTCCCATAAATTCAAACTTAGTATTTGTACATGACCCTCTTTGCAGTTTATTTATTCTAAACTATGACTTTTCAGATTTATACTTTCACATAAGTTTATATGTATTTATAATAGGGTCATGGCACTTCAGTTCAGCTAATGCATTCAGTCTTGCATTTCAGTTCAGCATATCAGTATTTTCCAACATGATTAGTTTATTTATAGTTGCATATCTCACATGCTCAATTCATTAAAAGTACTAATCGCATACTTTCTTTTGTGTTGTATCATATTATGATATAGGTTCCAACACTCAGCATCAAGCTAGCGATTTGTATGATCCAATACCCCTTCTCAACCACAGATTGGGGAGAGTCCAAATCATCCGAGGATAAGAAATCAATATTCTTTTATTTTAGTTCATTTTAGTTTTAAAAAGTTTAGAGTTAGCTGACTCATCATTTAGTAGAAGCTTTCAGACAGAAAGTAGACATTTCAACTTTGTAGTTATATCAGATATTATTATTTTTTTTAGCTTATTTCATATATTTGTTATCAAGTCCAATTAGATTCCACACAAGTTAAGTAGTTATATTTAGTATATTGTATTATTCCAGGCCATGGGTTGGGGTTACATGTGGCTCTAAGGACTATGTTACGTCCAGGGTGTAGGATTGGGTCAAAACAATAGTTCATAAACAAATCTTAAAGTTTGAGTCTTGAAGCATAAATTATAATTTAGATAAACATCATAGGTTCATGAGAAAACCTCATTAATTCAATCCAAGTAAAGTAAGTAAAGGATAAAAATTTATTAAATTAGGCTTGAACCGAAGTTTTAAAATCGTAATCTCATGTATCATAAAAGTACTTAGTCATAGGGAAGAAAGGAATCCATCTTTGTAATATTACTACCTAAATGAAAATGAACATTAGACAAAAGAAACCTGATGAACTTGCTTGATTAGGAAACCTAGCTTGTTTGATCTCGCCTGACACTTGTTATGGACTTGTTCTTGAGAGTTTAAAGTAGTATTATCTTTAGGATCATATATTTATAGGTTTTGGTGACTAAAACAACATGGAAAAAAGTAAAAAATATAGAAAAGTCAAATATACCCCTAATGAGATATTGCTAAAATTTCTAGTACATGGCACCACAACTCATATATTAAGTCATGGTCTAATGTATGAGTTTTACCTTGAGTTTTGATCACTAGAAATTTTTCTGTCACGCCCCGAATCCCATCGGGACGGATTGGCACTCATAGCCGATAAGGCCCGAGAGAACCAAGCTTTGTCTCTGTTCAATTATATGCATGCCATAAGAAACCCATAATCACATAATGGCTATAGACACCAATAATGGAATTCATGGAATAGGATATATATATATACATATGTGAAACTTGGCCGTTGAGGCCACCAAGTCAAGAACGACATATCCCTTTTACATTTATACACCCACATCCGTCTACAAAAGCCTTTAACAAGTGCATTGACCAAAATGAACTAAAAGTCGGGACAAGTCCCCACTTTATACAACATGTACAACACCAAAATAGATGTACAACTGCGACTCGGAGAAGCCTTGAACTAACTGGAGCTCACCAAAGATATGCAACACTGGCAACCCACTGTGGAGGCCTACTAGTACCTGCGCCTGTAGCAAGTAAGGTAAATTCCCCAAGAGGGGTCAGTACGAAGAATGTACTGAGTATGTAAGGCCATATGAAACCTGTAAGATATGAAAATATGTCAAGAACTCAAAGTCAAATGCATAACCAATATAGATAAGTCAAAATGTAGATGAGTCACTATTCTGTACTTTGGAAACAATGTATGTTGCTTTCATTACATTCTTTGTATCTTTACTTCCATGATTATTCATCCTTGCCTTTGACCTATGATACCCGGGCCCCGACTGAACAGTGGGTTTTAATCATAACATAGCTTTATGTTGGGATCAGCTCGAGCTAGGCTTATGCCCCTAGAGCTACCACCCTATGAATCAATGTATTTATCGATATCGGCTCGAGCTAGGTTAGTACCTCTAGAGCTGCCACCCATACAACATTTTAGGTTCGGCTCGAGCAAGGTTATTACCCCTAGAGCTGCCCTCTGTCAGGATCGGTCCGAGCTTGTCTTATGCCCCTAGGACTGCCCCCTGATCCAACAACCTCGGGATTGGCTTGAGCTAGGCATTTTGCCCCCAAAGCTGCCACCCATACTTGATCATTAACCACATATGCATTACTTTGTTTATTACTTTGAGATTGATACCATGATAGTTACAACTTTACTTAAAGCTTTGGATCATTAACCAATGAGTGAGGGACATGTGAATAAACATTGTTGGAAACATAGCCTTATTGGAAACATATCACCATTGGAACCATTAGACAATAATCAATGAACAAAATACATGAGTATAACCACTATTGGAACTTTGGAACATAACATTGTTGAGCTTTTGGAACATTATTCATGAATATAAGAGATGAGATTCACAATTGATCAATGAGTAGCAAATATATGATAATTACCATTGATAACCGAATATAGAATACCTTAGCACATTTCGGTATGGGACAAGCGTAATGTCAATGTGAATACTATTTGCCGCAGAAAGATACGGACAAGAGTAACCTTACATACCTTGTATTCTCAATATGAATATACAATCCTAGAGGTGCATACAATGGTCCCGCTACTTCTTTATGTGTCACTCTACAACACAAATATATAACGGGATTCACATTAACCATCAACTACTTTAAAAATGCATATAACATCAATGAGTTACATGTTTGTCTTTACACATGCCATTTCCCCCTGACAAAACCATTGATGAAATTATTATTCCAAAAATCCCCCAATATTCCATACATTGACCAATACATGAGAATCAATACATTTCACCACAACACTTCTCCTTTACACTTTCTTATCCATATCACATCACAAATAATCTATCAAATTACCTTAATACACTTCATAGCACATATCGGCCAAAATCCCACAATTTACACTTTTAGAAAAATAACAAGTTTAATAACAAAATCACACCATACATGTTCATATTTTATCCATACCATTCTCTTTCATCAAGAAATCAAGTCTCTTTTCAAGTTCAAATCACAAAGATACCACATCTTTCACCAAAAGCAAAAACACACTATTCACCACCTTGCCAACATAACTATCATGATATACATAATATCCCATCAATATAATATGTTAATCCATGAGAATAAATACTTACCAAGGCTTGGAATAGGATGATCTTGTCCAAAGAAAAGGGCTTAGGGTTCTTAGGGTTTGAGAGAACCAAAAGAAAATGTCTTGTAATTCTCAAAATGTGTTGTGTGTGTTTAGGAATAAAAATCTGATTTTTTGGTACCCTTATATAGTTCTCAAGTCATCCTTATCCATTTCCTTGCATTAAATGCAATGGTTGTTTGGTAAAAGTGGAAGAATGGGTCATTTGCCCCATTGGGCCTTGCCTTTTATTCCATTTTGGGTCCTAATTTTGGGCCCAATTGCACATGTAGCTTAGCCCATCAACTTTCATGTATAATTCACCATATATCTCATGTTTAAATAATTCCATAATGTCACGACAATATTCTCTTACGAGATTCTCATTCGTAGTTTCAATCGCAAAAATCGGAATTCTAGTCGCCCATGGCTTCATTGAACATTTTGGATACTTATTTATATTTCATGATTTGATCATGTAGGAGTATGTAGGAGTGTATTGAAGTATTTGAATTTTTAACAATGCTCAAATAATTCCAAATAACCAAAAGAAACCATATAAGAATCGAAGTAGAATTGCGTTGCGAAATGAGTCCGGAAGGGCACAATCTTTGTGCCTTGCGCAGAAATGCACCCCCTCTGAATCAGTGGCGCAAGTTTCAGCACCTTGCTGAATTTTTCGGCCAGTTCTTCAATACTTGCGTATCATCCAATACCTTATCAAAACACTACAAAATACTTGCTTAGTAATCTTAATCATCAAGTAAACAAGACTCCAAGTAACCAAATGAGGTTGGAATGTGTACGGGGTATTACCCAAATGCTCCACGAAATCACAATACACCTCCTACGAAGGTCTAATCGCATATATTAGGTCCGATATCAAATGTTTCACCAATGACACTATAAAACACATACCCATGGAATCTCAACACCTATGTGGATATGACCCCAAGGTATCAAATGAGGTTAGCAAAGTACGGGGTGTTACATTTTCAACTTTTGGAACACTTCTTTGGTTCATCAGTATGAGTCATAGTACAACCAGTACTTTGATTGTACAATTCATACATTAACTAGTGGTTTTGATGGGATCTTGTTAAGTCTCTAGTCGGAGTTCATGAGCCAAGGTACAACACAACCACTATTCCATTACTCACACAATGAGTCATACTTTTCTAGGACTTTAAGTATAAGACTTTGAGTTTTGTTTTAAATGTGGAGCATTCATATGTTCAGAATCCAACTATTATATTACCTCTATATATTTCAATCGTGGATCATGTTTTCCATGTCGCAATGATGAAAAAGTATCATTCTTATGGTTCTCATGTGATTAAGTGGGATTTGATGGATTTGTATCAGAATCTAAAGTATCACTCTTGTTGTTCTCATGTAATTCAATATGATTCGATTGATTTGGATCAAAATCTATCATTTGAGGAGGAGCCCGTGGTAATTTTTGATAGACAAATTTAGAAGTTTTGGTCTAAGTAAATAGATTTAGTGATGGTTCACCGAAAGCATCAACCATTCGAAGAGGCCACTTAGGAGACAAATTTTGATATGGAAGTAGATATCCCCAGTTTTTTGTAATCGAGGTACCTTCCTTATCCTTACGTTTGAGGATGAACGTATATTTAGTGGTGTATTATCTAACAACCCTCATGGTGATATTTTGGTTTTTGTACATTTTAACCATTTTACTCATCCTTTTAGTTTCTTTATGGTATTTATGATCTGTGTTGTAGGTGGAACAATTCACATATTTTTTGTTTTTTTGGCAACAAAGTGTAAGTATTACCATACCAATCAAATTGAGTACACCTAAAGAGAACTTAACTAGACAACCCCTAGAAAGGATTATGCTAATCAAGCCTGAGATCTTTTAATTACAAACCACAGACAAAAAACCTATACATTTTCTAGCAGACTTGGACTCTTTGTATATCATAACTCTCTCCCTCACAACTAACTGTATGTAATGTATCAAAAACTCTATATGAACATTGTGGTTCATGAAAATTTTCCCATTTTTGGCTAGCCAAATACCATGGATCATTTCTCCAAAAGCTGCTGCAACTGCTTCTTTTTTAAACTTTTCCCACCTCTTCTTTCTGATCATTAGTATAGAGTTCTTCACACCATGATTATGAAAAGCTATTCCCATCCAGCTTATTATCCTGTACCATACTACACATTCCACTCCACATGCAAAGAACAAATATGTGACGTCTTCAACCTGTTGCTAATCACAAAGGACACAAGTAGTGCTTTCATTCTTGATACCAAACCTCTATATTCTCTCTTTAGTAAGCAACTTACCTTACATTTGCACTAAAATAAACCTATGCTTAGGCAGCAACAATTTGCTCCATACTAGTTCTGAACCTTTCAAAGCTTATCTTACCCCTATTAGCTCAGAATAACTTTCTGAAATAGAGTACTTACCAAATTTTGTAAGGATGTACCTATCTAGATTATGCCAGGCCTGAATACAAAGTTTAATTTTGTTCAATTGTTTCAAGTACCAACTGCTATCTTCAGTGGGTACATGTGTCCAAATTATTTCTTCCTCTTTCTGGTAAATGCTACTGACCCATTTAACCCATAAAGTCTCCATGTTTTGTTGCAACCACCAGATCAATTTACTCACAACAATAATGTTCCAAAATTTACAACACTTGATGTTTAGCCCACTTTGAGACTTAGAGCAACATTATTTATTCCACTAAACCACGGTAAATCTCTTTTTATCATCAGTTCCCCCTCAAAGAAAACTTCTACACTTGGCCTCCACATTCTTGACCACGCTCTAAGGCAGAATCAACACTGTGAAAAATAAATAACACTGAGTTCACAATTTGTATCCTGTCAGCAGAGGATAAATGTCTTATTGAAGTAGGTTTTAGTTTATATGCAATCTTGTTACTCAGTTTATGGCAATCAAGCTTGGTCTGTTTCTTATATGTAAGTGGTAACCCAAGGTATCTTATAGGTAGAGTTCCAATTTGAAACCCTGTAATAGTTAGAAGTATGTGATGAACCTCACTAGTTACTCTAGCTAAGTAGATGTTGGACTTCTCAGTATTTGCTGCTAAGCCAGTAGTTGCTGAAAAGTTCTTTAAAGCCTCCGTAATCCTACTAACTGAGGGTTCATTACCTTTGTAGAAGTTTAAAAGATCATCAACAAAGGTGAAATGAGTTAGTGGTTGATGTTTGAACATAGGATGGTACCTGAAATTAGGAAGTTTGTACATTCTACAACAGATTCTAGAAAAATACTCCATAACAAGGACAAACAACAAGGGGAAAATGGGATCCCCTAGTCTCAAACCTTCTCTTCCTGCAAAAAATCCAAACCCCTAATGGTATAGATATTTGTAGTCACACACACCATAACCAACTGGATAAATTTCGATGGAAAACCATACCCCTGCATTATCTCTCCCACAAACTCCTATTCCAACATATCATAGGCATTCCTGATATCAATTTTCATTAAGCATCTTGGAGTTGTCTTCGTGTTGCAATGTCTCATAATGTCATGACAAACTAGCATATTCTGAAATAGTGATCTACCCAAAACACAAGCAGCTTGGGTGGGATTGATTAAACTAGTCAAGACCTTTTTTAGTCTATTACACAACAACATAGATATACACTTATATAGAGTGTTACAATAGGAAATTCGTTTAAACTGGATAGCATATTTTGGGTTGTTTTCTGTCATAGGGGTATGAGAGATCAGAATAGCATTGAACTTATTTAACAACATACCATTATGGAAAACTCCTTGATAGCTGGTTAAAACTCAGGGCCAACAATGTCCAAGGTATCTCTAAATTCCCAAGGCTATTGGGTGAGAATTATGTAAAAAATTTATTTAGGAAGGTTTGAAAGTTAGTACGGTTGACCAAAGTGAAAATTTTTCATTAACAAGGCCGTATGAGAACTCTTAAAGTTTCACTAGCTCTAGAATAAAATTTTTGAGTTAGTAGGGCCTTGGGTTTAGGTCCAGAGATGTTCAGATAGATTTTGAGAATTTGGTTGGATAGTTAGAAATTTAAGGCCTAGGTTTGAACTCGGTCACCATTTCATCAAGACAATCTTTGGTCAGTGTTTTCATGATAGTTGATGGTTTTACACCCTCTTTTGAGTATGATTCGGGTAAATTTAGAATGATTACTGGTGTTTGGGCTTGTAGCCTGTGATTTTTATTTGAGTATGGCATTATTGACTTAATTAAGACATTTGAGCTCCTATTTATTTATATGTATCATGCATGCTCATTCATATTAATTTAGTAGACTTATAGAAAGAGACATTTCGCAAGAAGAATGATTTGATAGAACTTGTATACCCGTTGGAAAACTATTTTAGATTGATTTTATTGATTTATTACTTGACTTTCATATGAAAAACATTTCCAGGCATGATATTATTGATTTTCAGCTTGCATGCCCAATGACAAATTATTTTGGGCAAGTGTTACAGATTCATGATTTGCAAATCCATTGTGAAACCTTTCTATATAGGTATATGGACCTCGCGAGTCGACCATGGATCTCGTCTAGCTATATAGGGAAAAGGTTGTATAGTAGTACGTACATATGCATCATATAAGTTTATCTAATCATCTTAATTTAATATTTACTGATTTTTGATGTAAAAAGTGATTTATTGGTTTGTAACTTTTACTATGACATAAGTTGTTTGAGGATTATTGAATTGCATACATCATTGTCATTATTATTTTTGATTGTTAGATTAGGTGTTGCTTTCCTGATTTGATAGGTATATGAGGATAGTTTTAGGTAGTAGTACTCTAGGTTGTTCTTGTCATCTCTTTGAATTAGGGTCATTTGATGATGCAGGCAAGCACCTATGGACCATTACTCACGCTTGTTTATTTTCTATACCTTATGTGTAGGCACTGTTTTCAAAGGCATTTTTTGGATGAGGCATGGGGCGTGGCATACCAAAAATGCTCCATTGCACAAATGAAAGGCATAGATCCATATGTTGTACGCCTTAGAATTTCAGGCATAAGTTTTAAGTGTAAAAACATAAGTCTCTGGTTTAAAACCGTATGTAGCGGGCATAAAAGTGTATGCTCCAAGCGTTATTTGTTTTTTAAAAAAAAAGTATTTTTGTTATAAATCATATTTTTTATTATTGGTGTAAGGATAGTTATACTTTATTTTATCATGTTTTCATGCTATAGTAATGTTTTCTAAAATATTTAAATAAAGAAGGAAATTCTCATAGAAAATGACACTACCATAAATAATTTCTAGATAATCATGCGTGTAACTGAGATAGTAGGATTTCATAAAACTATGCTATTGTTGCAAAATTATCCATTTTATTTTCACTTCTCTTACACTTTCTATCTGTCACGCCCCGAATCCCATCGGGACGGATTGGCACTCGTAGCCGACAAGGCCCGAGAGAACCAAGTTGTCTCTATTCAATCATATGCATGCCATAAGAAACCCATAATCACATAAGAACTATAGATACCAACAATGGAATTCATGGAACATGATATATATATACATATGCAAAACTTGGCCGTTGAGGCCACCAAGTCAATAACGACATATCCCTTTTACATTTATACACCCACATCCATCTACAAAAGCCTCTAACAAATGAATTGACCAAATGAACTAAAAGTCGGGACAAGTCCCCACTTTATACAACATGTACAACACCAAAACATATGTACAACTGCGACTCGGAGAAGCCCCGAACTAACTGGAGCTCACCAAATATCTGCAACACTGGCAACCTACTGTAGAGGCCTACTAGTACCTGTGCTTGCAGCAAGTAAGGTAAATTCCCAAAGAGGGCTCAGTACGAAGAATGTACTGAGTATGTAAGGCCATATGAAACTTGTAAGATATGAAAATATGTCAAGAACTCAAGTTCAAATGCATACCAAATATACACAAGTGACAATGTAGATGAGTCACTATTCTGTACTTTGGAAACCATCTATGTTGCTTTCATTACATTCTTTGTATCTTTACTTCCATGATTATTCATCTTTGCCTTTGACCTGTGATACCTGGGCCCCGACTGAACAATGGGTTTTAATCATAACATAGCGTTATGTTGGGATCGGCTCGAGCTAGGCTTATGCCCCTAGAGCTGCCACCCTATGAATCAATGTATATATCGGGATCGGCTCGAGCTAGGTTAGTACCTCTAGAGCTGCCACCTATACAACATTTCAGGTTCGGCTCGAGCTAGGTTATTACCCCTAGAGCTGCCCCCTGTCAGGATCGGTTCGAGCTAGGCTTATGCCCCTAGGACTGCCCTCTGATCCAACAACCTCGGGATCTGCTTGAGCTAGGCATTTTGCCCCTAAATCTGCCACCCATACTTGATCATTGACCACATATGCATTACTTTGTTTATTACTTTGAGATTGATACCATGATAGTCACAACTTTACTTGAAGCTTTGGATCATTAACCAATGAGTGCGGGACATGTGAATAAACATTGTTGGAAACATAGCCTTATTGGAAACATATCACCATTGGAACCATTAGACAATAATCAATGAACAAGATACATGATTATAACCACTATTGGAACTTTGGAACATAACATTGTTGAGCTTTTGGAACATTATTCATGAATATGAGACATGAGATTCACAATTGATCAATGAGTAGGAAATATATGATAATGACCATTGATAACCGGATATAAAATACCTTAGCACATTTCGGGATGGGACAAGCATAATGTCAATGTGAATACTATTTGCCGCAGAAAGATACGGACAGAGTAACCTTACATACCTTGTATTCTCAATATGAATATACAATCCTAGAGGTGCATACAATGGTCCCGCTACTTCTTTATGTGTCACTCTACAACACAAATATATAACGGGATTCACATTAACCATCAACTACTTTAAAAATGTATATAACATCAATGAGTTACATGTTTGTCTTTACACATGCCATTTCCCCCTGACAAAACCATTGATGAAATTATTATTCCAAAAATCCCCCAATATTTCATACATTGACCAATACATGAGAATCAATACATTTCACCACAACACTTCTCCTTTACACTTTCTTATCCATATCACATCACAAATAATCTATCAAATTACCTTAATACACTTCATAGCACATGTCGGCCAAAATCCCACAATTTACACTTTTAGAAAAATAACAAGTTTAATAACAAAATCACACCATACATGTTCATATTTTATCCATACCATGCTCTTCCATCAAAGTCACAAGTCATAATTGAAGCTTGAATCTCATGGATCACAAATCTTATATAAAAACACAAAGTACCATGTCCACCATTTCCAAGCATAACTATCATGATATTCATAATCTCACATGCATATAATATGTTAAACCATAATAATAAACACTTACCCAAGCTTGAAAAGTGATGATCTTCTCCAATAGTTAACTTAGGGTTTTGAGAGCTAAAGGGGTTCTCTTCAAATTTTCTAGAAAAACATAGAAATACATGTGTGTTTGTAATGGATAAAAAATCAGATTTTTACAACTTTATATAGGCCATCAATTTCCATCCTTAGCCCTTGGTCAAGTGGAAGAATGCGTCAATTTACCCTTTTGGGCCTTGTCTTTTATTCCATTTTGGGCCCAATTGCACATGTAGCTTAGCCCATCAACTTTCATGTATAATTCACCTTATATCTCATGTTTAAATAATTCCATAATTTCATGACAATATTCTCTTACGAGATTCTCATTTGTAGTCTCAATCGCAAAAATAGGAATTCTAGTCGCCCATGGCTTCATTGAACAATTTGGATAACTATTTATATTTCATGATTTGATCATGTAGGAGTGTATTGAAGTATTTGAAGCTTTAACAATGCTCAAAGAACTCCAAAGAACCAGAAACCATATAAGAATCGACGTAGAATTGCGTTACGAAACGAGCCCGGGAGGGCACATTTTTTGTGCCTTGCACCACTACTGCAAAGCAAGGCAGTGGCGCAAGAAATGAACCCCCTCTGAATCAGGTGGCTTGTGCCACACCCCCTAAAACAGGGAGTGGCGCAAGTTTAAACACCTTGCTGAATTTTTTGGCCACTTCTTCAATACTTGCATATCATCAAATACCTTACAAAAATACTTACTTAGTGATCTTAATCATCAATTAAACATGACTCCAAGTCACCAAATGAGGTTAGAATGTGTACGGGGTATTACACAAATGCTCCACGAAATCACAAAACACCTCCTACGAAGGTCTAATCGCACATATTAGGTCCGATATCAAATGTTTCACCAATGACACTATAAAACACATACCCATAGAATCTCAACACCTATGTAGATATGACCCCAAGGTATCAAATGAGGTTAGAAAAGTATGGGGTGTTACACTATCCTACTCTTTCTTTACGTTTTTATTACACACCAAGTCATTTTTTTGTTTTTATGTGTTTTTCATATTTTGAGCATTCGTGTAGTTTCTATGGGGTATTTATGACTTGTTGAGACTGGTAGTATGGTTCTCGAGAATTTTGGTTGGGTCTTAAACTAATTTATCTCCTTTGGAGATTTTAAAGTTAAGAAGTTTTACTTTAGACAACATTCTTAATAAAAGTCCTCGGATGAGAATTCTGACATTTTCGTTAGCTTTGAAGCATGGATTTTTTACTGGGGGATCTTTAGTTCGGCTCCCGAGGCTTTCAGACTCGTGTTGGGTGTTTGGGAGGATTATTAGTGAAATTGAGAAAAAATGTTAACTTTGTTCAATATTTCATCAAGATGACCTTCAATGGTCATTTTGATGATTTCATTGAGTCTGGAATTTCACTTCCAACTTGCTAGCATATTCTATTTGTGTTCACAAGACTCCAAACGAATCTTGATGGTTTGTTCGATACATAAAACTCTTATCCTAGCTGTTGATGAACTTGATTTCTAGTAAAGTCGCTTAAGTGATGCTTAGCATAGACCAGCGGAGCTGCTTATGAGGAAGGGTGGCTTCTTTTGCAATGTCTACTTTTGTAAAGGCTCCTAATGATGCCTTCTGGTTTAGAGGAGCTTTCGCACTAAAGCGATCAAGTATTTACAGACAATCCTCTACTTTTATGGAGGCTTTGGTTTGATGTTACTTCCACTTAAGTGGAAGATTTATCGCCTAAGAAATGCCGCTTTTGTTGTAAAATCTCAACATATGAAGAGATCGTTGTATATTTGTTCCTCCTTCTCCAACGCTTAGCTCTTTCTCATCTTCTTCAATTGAGAGGATTTCATCTTGTATTGGAAGAAATTCACCACCAAGTATGCCAAATTTCTTGGTCCTTACACTCCCTTACGTCATTTCACATCTTGTCCATCTTTAATTCTCTATATATTCTGGAAATTCTTTGTTCTTTCGCCTTTAATATGAGATTTTTTTACAAAATTGAGGTCCAAATTCAATTCTATCTTTACCCAAATTCGGGGCATAGGTTTCTCTCCCTTCGAGGAGTACGATTTCTAATGTAAATTTGATTTTTATTGTTGGGCCCAATGAGTCAATTTTTGACCTATATTTTGGCCCAAAATATAAATTTATAATTTGGGTATCAATTCTCTCGTCTTAATGATTAGATCATATTTTGATAGCATGGCAGTAGTCAGAGGCTATTCATAAAGGAAAAGACTCTGTATGATTTGTCATGAGCACTTCATTCAACCTCCATATTGGTTACGACTTTCCCTCTTTTAGACTTAGCTTAATAGGGTATATAAGACATAAAATACCTATGGCTATGGGATATTTGAATTAAGATTTTGATATTGAAGAGTTACTTATATTCTTAGTTTATTTCAAGTTCAGAGAGTAGGATTTGCATTTAGACCTAAGTTTAGGTAGTTGCTTAGCGCTTTAACCTCAGTCTATGTTATTAATTAGTATTAGAATTACTACTGGGGTGACTTATCATAGAATTGGGTAGATTGCTTTATTAGGGTATTTTTTGCCTAGATACATTACTTAGTACTGTTCCATTATATAGTTCACCATTAGTTTATGGGATTGTTAATGTCTTTCGATCGGGAATATTACTAGGCAAGGTCCTAATTTGGTTACAACGCACCTTATGGTGGTTTCTCTCTGGATTATCATGGTATTTACTATCCTAACTATGAATTGGTTTATTGATTGGTTATATATATATATATCCACGCATATTCATACCTACATATTCACGATATAAGTTTGGAATTGATGGAAAACACGATACTCGGTCTTATAAGAGTACAATGATATTTTATTTGGACTTTGGATTTAAAAAGAGGTTCTTTTAGTCCTTGTTCTAGTCAGGTTTGTATGATGAGTAATATTGGTATAAAAGTCCCATTTTTAGTTTAAGCAAGGTATACAGATATCACGAGTCACTCATGGGTCCTGCTTTTTCTTTCATATATGTTGGAGAAAGAGTATGTGATGTGCATTGGTCAAAGTATTCCTTCCATTCTGTATTTGCACTTGTTCATTTGCACATATTTATTTGTATAAATACTACATGTATGTTAATTTATTATGTAGTTACTCATTTATTTAATTATATATTGCTAGCCATACTTCTAGACTTACGTTATATAATTATAGATTTTGTTTGCTCTTTATCGTAGATATTGTTCTTCTGAGCTCAGTCGGTCTATGATGCCTAACGAGTACAACATGTTTTGGTACTCATAAAACACTTATGCATCTTTTTCCCTGATGCAAATCTGAGTATTTGTTGTCATTGCTGACTTTCTACTCATTCGGGACTTTTTTCATCAGAGATTTAGTGGTGAGTTGTTGGTGTCCAAAGTTTACCATCTCCATCTTTTGGTGTTTTTTTTATTAAAAGACAGTTCTATATATTTATAATTATGTTGTACTACTCTTGTATTAGTAACTCTTGTACCCATTGATACAAGGTCTTGGGGTTGGTTTTTGTATATTGTTGTCCTTTCACTCATTATATATATATATATATATATATATATATATATATATATATATATATATATATATATATATATATATATATATATATATATATATATATATATATATATATATATATGTATGGGCCCTTCTTATCTGTGCCTATTGCATACTTCGCTCGTTCACCTTGTGAGCTTGTTAATTCTTTTCATTAGCCCATTACTTATCATTCTGGGCAATGGGTTTTTGCTTACCTACTTGTGGGTTATAGCAGGTTTCGTTATGGCCCAAATTTTAGGTCTTGATAGTTTGATATCAAAGCCTAGGTTCACCAGTGTTGGTACAAGAGTAAAATGCATAGTAGAGTTCTATAGATCAGTACGATGATATTTGTTTCCTCTCTTTGGGAGGGTATAGGGCATTCTTAGTAAAATTTCATTATTTGACTTCTAATCGTGTGTTCTTATTCCTTTCAATTACTAAAATCTGATTCATTTCATTTTTTCATAGATGTTTATGATGAGGTATGTAGTTGTTGAGGGTAAGGTCCTCGTGCCAATAGTTAGTGATCCAGCAAGGGGCCGGGGCAGAGGTCGAGGCTAGACTCAAGCTACACTATTAGATTGGGGCTAGGTCTGGGAGCCATCACCATAGATTGAGATTGTTCCAAAAATAGTGATAGAGGACCTACTATCACAACAGTAGGTGGGTTTGGACTAGCCAGATTACAGCCAGATTCTTGTGCATGCTGGTTCTACATGATGCTCTGGTCAATTTCTGCCTAAGAATTTAGTGAGTTGCCAGGAGAGATTGCATAAGCTTGGGCTGCTGGAGTCCCATGGGGTCGATGATACTATTTTTTAGATGGAAAAATCTGCAAAATTGTTGTAGAGAGCTTATGTTGAGAGTAGACCAGCTGGATCACCTTCTATGACCTAGGCACAGTTCTCTACGACCTTCTTAGGGAAGTTTGTTCCTTGTATCATAATTCATAGGCTAAGGAATGAGTTCACAGAGTAATAGTAGGGTTCGATGATAGTACCTCATCATGGGATGAGGTTTTATGAGCTATTCAGTCATGCTACTCTACTTATACCTATAGAGAATGTGGCGGTACACTGATATGATGGTTACTGACTATTATGAGTTTCAGTTTTAGTCTGTCCACTTATTCAGATATGATGGTTACTGACTATTATGAGTTTCGGTTCAAGTTCGACTACTTATTTAGATATGATGGTTACTGATTATTGTGAGTTTTGATTCATGTCCGTCTACTAATTGTGATATAATTCGATAGTTCTTGTACTGGGTATCATGGTTCTGATATTGTGATTCACTGAGTTTTGGATCGACTTTGGCATCTGGCTATGAGTTCTGAGATGTACTATATATGTGGCCTCGTATTAGTACCTACTATGATCAGTTCAAACCTAGTGTCTAGCCTCTCGTTACTACCCATTGGTGCAGGTTAAAGATGGATGAACACCTAGATAGTTACTATGGTTACTTGGCACTGGATCAGTTATGGATTATTTATGCTTTCTTTTACATTTCTTGTGTGTCCCACTGATATATGGGGGCACGGTTGGGTTAATTATCTTCTTCAGTGTGCCTGACGGGCTTATGGGGGCCCAATAAGGTTATGTTTGACTTGTTTGTTTATTTCTGCATTTACTTATTTTTTAGAATCGCCTCTACTTATTTCCTTAGTATATTTTCACAGCTCAGTAGCTATTTATATTATGTCATTCTTACCCCAGACTTATCATGCACCCTCACATTTAAGTTATGTTTGTACTATATTGAGCTCAGTCGACCGATGATGCTTATTGAGTACTCGTTGCCCTGTACTAATACGGTATTTCTGCATCTTTTTCCCCAATGAAGATTTGGGGACCATTCGACGATAGTGACATAATCATGTTTCCTCAGCATTGATCCGCAGCAAGGTGAGATTATTGTCATCCGAGACTGATCTTACTTCATCTACTCCTATATAGTATTTTATAGTCGAGAGTATTATATATGTTGTGTATATTTGGTTTCTTTCTGGTACACTAGTTGTGTTAGTTGTGGCTCTTGTACTGACCTTACCAGGTCTTAGGAGGGGTTTATCTATATACACTGTCCTCTTCCTCTTTTATCTCAGCATATATGTTCTACTTTAGTTCTTTTACTTTCTGTCATTATTTATTATTGTTGTTGTGTCTTCTTCATCTCTTTCCTTCTGGTTTCTGCCTGTTATCCCGTCACTTGGCACTCTGGCCTATGGCTTGGCTTGCCTATGAATGGGTTACGGTAGGCACCATCATGACTAAAAAATTTAGTTCGTGACAACTTGGAATCAGAGCCTAGGTTCACCGGTAGTGTTTGTACAAGAGCCAAATTTTAGTAGAGTCCCCTGGATCGGTACGGAGACGTATGTATCCTCTCTTTGGGAGGCTACAGAGTATTTTAGGGAAAATCTCATTTATTTGATTTTCTTTCGTGCATCGGTGTCTATTTTGGTTTCTGATCTCTATTTTGTTCTCTCTTTACGCGTATGTCCAGGACAAGTGTTGCGAGAGCCAGGGGTCGAGAGCCCGAGCCCGTAGTGAGAGCTCTAGTTTAGGTTCAAGGTCAACCTAGAGGTCGGAGGTAGGATAGAGCAGTAGCCCCAGGCAGAAACCAAATTCGGGATCCATTTCCTAATCCTGTTATAGCCTCTAAGCCTAATAAAGCTCCAGGTATTCTGCCACCACAATAGCAGGAGGGCCAGGGAGCAGTCTAGGACCCACCTGGGTTTATGGCTTCATTATTGCTCTGAGATACTTTGGTGTAGTTGCTTGGATTAGTTGGAGGTCCGCCAGCTGAGAGAGCTCAACCAGTAGTACAGGGAGTTGGTGTTGGGGCGCAGCCTGCAGCAGCGACACCCAGAGTAGAGATTCCACCAGTACCGATAGTTACACAGTCGGTAGTAGCCCAACCAGTTATATCTGCAGAGGAGTAGAAAATGTTGGCCCATTTTCTAAGATTGACTCCACCCAGGTTTGCGAGTACTTTAGGGGAAGATGCATATGAGTTTTTATCCAGTTGTGAGGAGAAATTAAGAAATTAAGGGTTAGTTGAGACTCGCAGTGTAGACTTTGTTACATATCAACTCAACACAACAGCGAGGTGATGGTAAAGGGGTTATTTTTATTCCAGGCCAGCTGGATCTCCACCTGTTACTTGGGCTTAGTTTTTTGAGGCATTCTTGGGAAATTATATGCCTCGCAATATGCCCGAGCTTCTTCGAGATGAGTTTTCTGGGTAGAGACAGGGTTCGATGTCAGTAGCCAAGTATGGTGAGATTCTATGATTTGGCAAGACATGCTACTGTGATCTTTCCTGATGAGTATACTGTGGTGAGATTCAGAATTTTTTTACTGTGATCATATATGTTGTAATGATTCCCTTCCTTAAAAAATTTTAATTTGTATTGTGTGTTTACTATGAATTGTGACAATTATGGATCTTGTTATAGCATTAGGATTATGGGCGTGATAACTGTAGCCTAACTATGCATGAACCAGATAGGTAGAAACTGCTAACATAGCCCAAGGCCATGTATGTGTGAGGTACATACCAAGTTTGGCATTATGTGTACCATCTAGAACTTACCTTGTTAGTCTCGCCTAAGTTATAGGATAGTAGGTTAGGAAAGGATCATAGATCATTCTTGAACAGTCCACATTGAGCCCCCAAAAGCCTTACCAAATAGAAAGTGATATCCCTTGATCACGATTTTTGCGCCAAAGTAAGTCTTTTCTTTGAACTAGCCCATTCACCTTCCCGATACTAATAGAATAAACCTATTTTTGCTCTAGTCCCTACTTGGATACTATGCACCTCAACTCAGGCAAATTGCCTTAGTTTAAGGTGGCTATCATAGGGGTGAGTAAATGAAATTGGGATGTAGAAGAAGTTAGTAAGAAAAAAAATTCGGGTGCCGTATTCTGTGAAAAGAAAGAAAAGAAAAGAATGAAGAAATTTTAAAAAAAGAAAAAGAAAAAAAAAATAAAGAAGAGAAAAGTACAAAAAAAAAAAAACGCACCCGAAATTAGAAAAAAATATCATAAGGGAGAAAATCAAATAGGGTTGAAAAGTGGAGCCAAAAAATTAGTGTAGTCCCAAGGAGGATTGATTCACTTGAACCATATTTACTAAACCTATTCCCAAGACAACATTACAAGCCAATAAATTCCTATAGTTATCCGAATCCAACTGTCTAAAAAACTAAGACGTAGAAAATAAAGGCAAGTATATGGTATTTCACATGCACCGTCTCAACTTCTATGTGAGAGTGAGTGATTTGATTCAGTACCTGTGTTAATATTCATTGTATGTTTTGAGAGTACGAGACTTGTTTGATGTAAGTGCATATGGATTGTGTAGTGGTTGTTATTTGTTGTGGTACGGTCATTGGTACATGTGCTGGGTTGTTTGTTGATAATGTAATGTCATTACTTGATCCCTTTGTGTTGGTGAGTAGTATTGCATATACACACCTCGATGTTAGTTTTGATTGTATTTGAGGGGGTTGAAAATGATTAAGATACATGCGTGCTAATCTGATTTCATAATGTGACTGTAGTAGGACTCCTAGGTTTCTCTTAGTTAAGCATCGAGAGTTTTGTGGTTGTTCCCTTTAAGAAATGCAAATGTTCTAATTTGAGGGTGTTGATGTGCTTTGGTTTTACAAGACTTTCAACACTTCAAACAAGTGAAATATGCTAGTCTAAGGAACATTTATGCGGGTATGAAGTATTTTTGTGGTATTTGAAGGTGAAATAGGTCCTCATAGATGAAATGCAAAAAATCAAACTCTAGTACATCACACAAGCCCTCCAATGGTCATTGGAGCCACTGATGGGCAGTCCTATGTAGCCGTTGGATGAACCAAATATTGTGAAATATGAAAAGCTTCATATGATAGAACCTCACAATCATCCAAAGAAACAACGAGTCACTGAATGTATTATGGGAGAAGGTCCTAAAACAGTGAATATTCAACGGTGTTAGCAAAGAACAAAAACAACAGTCATCCTTAGGAACGACGAGCTAATCCTGAGCATCATCCCAGCACAAACAAGAAAGTTTTCAAGAAAAAACAATCCAGCAATGAACATGAAGAACAATCGTTAGATCACACCACAATTGTCCTATCATTCGTAGGAGGCGCCGACAATGCACTCCCATTGTGTTTAGGATATGTTTTACTTTTGTCGTTAAATACATTCTTTAGGTTTTCTTTGGAATGTTAAATATTATTACTCTTTATGGGGCCTTAGAACAATAACAATGAATTGTTCTTGGATTTTAACAGATTAAATTTAGATCTTGATTTTTGTTCTTAAGTTTCTTTGGGAATTCAAGCATTCGGATTTTCTTCTGCTTTATTCGTAAGTTTATAATTATGAATTCATCTACAAATTCTTGTTTTGATCTAATGAACATGAGTGGCTAAATCCCACAACAGTGGTTGTGGGAGCCATGATGAACTAACAGTGTAGGTTAAGTACTTAGTGATTCTAGAATGGTGGTTATGTATGCATTGTTCGATCTTCTCTTCATATTGATTGCTTTCTAATGAGTTAACGCATAAGGACTCACCTTGTACTTACTTGATGGACTAAGGAGGTAACGATTGGGAAAAGGGATGTCACAATGGAGATTTGAGGATATCAACCCTCATCTAATAACTAAACTTGTTAAATTACCGATCTTGCATACTAACACCGGGATAGATCACTAGTATGTCATACCTACTAAGTTATTAAATCATGGGGAACACGACCCTAGTCTATTGTGTTACTTCTTAAGCAACAATTAATCATTATTTTTATACTCGGTTAGTAACTATTCAAAATCATTACTTGTTAATACCACCACCACCCCTTCGGGAAATAATAGAATAATAGTTCAAATAACTACATTGATTGAGCGTCCTTCTATATTCCCTATTGGATCGACCCCAACATCAGTTGGGTTCTATATTTGACAGCGACCTCATTATAGTACTTTTGGAGGTGTAATTTGGGTGGCATCAAACACATTGTCTACCTTAAAATCTAAGAACATCATATCCCTTTTGGGAGAAAGCCAACACATTTTTCTTAAGAACGAATTCCTTAAACTGGAGGAATATGGGATCTTTACCTTGCTTCTCTTTCATTTCCATCAATATTGAAGACATGGAACTATACTAAACTTTCACTTCACCATCATTTGAATTTGTGAGACAAAATCACAAACATGCAAGTTTATGAACATCCTTCATATGTTCCTTGGTACCTTCTTCTAAATGACAAATACTCCCAATGGATAACCTACTGAGAGTATCAGTAACAACATTTGCCTTACCCGGATGATAAAGCACACTCATATCATAATCATTCAGAAGCTCTAATTATCTTCTTTATCAATGAATCAACTATTTTTTACTACCACATACTACAAACTCTTATGATCTATGAAAACATCTACATACACACCATAGAGATAATGATGCATAAATTTCAAAGGAACACATAGCTGGTAACTCAAGTTCATGGGTGGGGTAATTCCTCTAATGGGCTTAAGTTGTATATAAGCATAAGCAATAACCTTACAATTCTACATTCATACACAACCAAGACCAATTCTAGAAGTATAACAATAAACCACAAAATTGTATGTACCCATTAGCAAAGTCAAAACTAGAGATAAAGTCAATCTAGATTTCAATTCCTTAAAGCTCTTCTCCCAAGCATCGGGCCACCAAAATTTTTCTACTTTTTTGTAATAGCTTGGTCAATGGAGCAATAACTAGTGGCACCCTAAAGCTGGTCAAACAAGTCATCAATTCTTGTTATAGGATATTTGTTCTTAATAGTGACTAGTTCAACTAGTGATAATTGATGCACATTCTAAGGGAACCATATTTCTTATGTGCTAAGAGAAATGGAGAACCCTATAGCGAAACACTTGGCCTGATGAAATCCTTCTCTAAGAGATCTTTCAATTATTCCTTCAATTCATTTAATTTAGCTAGATCCATTCTATATGATTGAATAAAGATAGGCTGCATATGAGAAAGGATGTCTATCGCAAAATCTATCTCCCTATCAAGAGGGACTCTAGGAAGTTCATGAGGAAAGACTTTATAAAACTCATTAACTATAAGGATCGACTGATGAAAAGGGGTCTCTAAACTAAAATCCTTATCCCATATTAGATGGTAAATATAATACTTAGAAATCATTTTCCTATCCTTGATATTAGAGATGTAAAGACCCATGGGCACGACTAGACTACCCTTCAACTGTAGGACGAGTTCATTTAGAAACTAAAATTTCACAATTAAGATTATACAATCAAGTGAAAGATAAAATTAATATAACTAGACCATGCATAAAATGACATCAAAGTTCACCATATCTAAATCTACTTGATCGGTTGTGGAACCTCTATGAAGAATGGACACGGTGCAATTTCAATAGATTCATTTAGCTACAACCGACAGACCAACTGGAGTGGAAATATAGAAATGATCTAAGAGTTGTTTGAGACTAATTACGAATTTCATAGCAACATAAGGAGTCACAAAAGATAAGGTAGTTCCAAGATTTAACAATGCATAAATATCAAGAGAGAAAATTTTCTACATATCGGTAACGACAATGGAGGAACTCTTATGATCTTGATGGTTGGATAATGAATAAAAGTAGTTCTGACCACTACCAGAACCTAAAACATTACCTTTCTGAGTACCATGACCTGTCAGGGCTAGTGGAGTATTCTGGGCTCTATTACCCCTATTTTTCTGCCTAGTTAAAGGACAATCCATATTAATATGAGCTTATGTTTTGCATCTAAAATGCATATCCCCTTCAAATAGGCTCTTACCAAGATGGTGTTTCGGACACTTCTTGCAAAAAAAGGGTATGAAGGTCCATTTACAACACTGCCTTGAGATTGAGGACCTGAAGCTCTGAACCTTTGATTATTTCTAAACCTAAAAGCTTGTGCATTACCAAAAAATGGGGTTGATCTGAAAGAATTATTTTAAAAGAAAGACTGGTTTCCATTTTTTAACCTCTGTTGACTGTGATCATGATTGGCTATCTTGGCTCTTTTACTTTGAAACTCTTCCCACTCCTTTATTTTATCCTCTTTGACCTACTGAACATTAATCATAAGCCGCGATATGTCTATGTCTCCAATCAACATCACCGTCTTTCCCTCTTTAATCAAAAGTTTGGACAACCCTAAAACAAAAAAACTCATCCAGTTCCTCATAGTGGACACTATATCTAGAGCATAGCAAGATAGATGGTTGAAATTCAGACCATACTCCATTGCACTAATGTAATGTTATTCCAAATTCAAGAACTCTCTAACCTAAGATTCTCTCAACCCTCGAGGAAGGAAATGCCATAAGAAATAATCTTTAAACATTACCCACTCTACATGTGCCACATCCTTTCCTCTTACTTCTTTCCATAACTTACACCATAATACCACAACATCTTTTAACTGTCATAAAACAAGATCAACCTTTTTTGAATATGTAACATGCATATCCCCAAAAAACTTTTGTACCTCATTAATGAAATTTTGTGGATCCTTAGCAAGTTTTGACCCCAGAGAACTCTGGAGGATTCATTCGAAAAAAGTCATAGACCTTAAATGAATCCTGAGAATTTGAATCGTTTGGGGCTCGATGTATAGTCTGAGTAGCCACTATCTGGGAAAAATTTGAATAACATTCCTTAATTGAACATTTGGAGAAATATTTGGTGGCTGAATCACTAAAGAATTGGAACCCTTCTTTGTTACTGATGGCATGGGTGGAGTCTTAGCATTAGCATTTAGACCAAAAAAATTGGATTTTCTCCTATTCTAAATAATATAAAGTAGAGTTTCATGATTGGACCCACCTCTAGCATTGACAGTGGCCCTCTGACTAATGGTTCTCTTTGGAGGAATGATCTGTAATACGCATAATGCATGAGTTAGAAAGAAACATAGAGTTAAACTTTATATCTCACAAAATAGTTCATGAAAGAAGTGAAATATTCCTAGATGCCCTGTGGCTTCCTAATTATAAATGTAGCAAGTTAACACCCATAAGTTGGACTCTATGAGACACGACTTAATAGACAAATTAGGATACTTGAACCTATTGGTTTGATACTAAATTATTCATGACCCAAGTTTAAACTCTTGCCCTAAACCATATCTAGTTGCTCATTAGTGGTTTGATTGGACCCTTTGTATAGCCTGTCTATAGAGTAATATGGCAAATTATACTAATACAAAAATATAAGCAATCCTAGTGGACTAAATCATTAAAAAATAATATATTATTAAAACATAACTAAAATGAATGAAAGAATGTCACTGCTAAATACTGTCTGTCTAGTAAAGCCTCCATGTCTAACATAAAAGGTAAGCGGGACAAAGCCTCGTAACCTTTATTGAATCAAGTCTAAACAAAAAATAATGAAAAAAATTAAAGACTCTCCAAACCTCCTGAATGATAGGAGAACTCATCAATTAGTTGGATGTCAGGTACTATTGAATCCTTTATTGAATATAGCTTGGTTTGTGATGAACACACAATCCTAATAGTAAAAAAAATTAGCATGAACAAACACAACGAGTTTTAGTTTACAAACTTAAAACATGTTCTGCATTATACAAACCTTCAAGATACTATCAGATAAAGTATATTCTGATTAACTTTATAGTATATCTATTTTATGAAATATTAGTATAAATAGTATGGGAGTATTACTTAGCACTGAGTTGGACTAGGACACCCAAGTACCAGAACAATGTCCCACTGTAGGTTATTTTAGCCCTCTCAGTTGGTCATCAATTTAGTGATCACGCCAGCCATGTCATTATACTTTGGCAAGGTATATTGAGGCTTTTTGATGGTGTGTGTACATTATTCTCCATGTGAAGCTCAGATGGTTTATGTCGGTTGACAATCTCTCTCACAGATTAAGACTTAACATTTGTATATGACCCTCAATTTAGTTTATTTATTTTAAACTATGACTTTCATATATGTACTTTCACATCAGCTATATGCATTTAGATTAGCATCATGGCACTTTTGTTCAGCTTATGCATTCAGTCTAGCATTTTAGTTCAATATATCAATATTTACAAGCATGCTTAGTTTATTTTACAGTTGCATATCTAAAATGCTCAGTACTGTAACACCCCGTACGTTCCCAACCCTACATGATGACGTTAACTACTATATACGTAGGTATCGAGAGCTATAAGTATGCATTTGGTAAGGCTATTGGTGAGATAATTGAATTTGGCTCTTGTTATATGGTTAAACTTGCATGGAAGGTGTTTTGAAAATTTCATTGTGCATTTGTGGGGTTCAAAATGAGGCTAAGAAGACCTCTAAACAAGGTATAATAAGGTTAAGAAGTGAGTTAAAGAATAGGACTTGAAGTATCTAACCAAACCCGCGAAGAGAAGTCGAAAAATGGAATTTTCGGAAAAAAATTAAAGAGGGGCGCGTTTGGGACCGCGCCACGCCGCTCTGGGCTAAAATTTTTAGCCCAGAGGTAGCAGGTTGGCACGCCCAGGAGCGTGCCACCTTGGGTTTTCCACTTTTTCGAAAGTTGGAAATTTCTAAGTCCCAAGGGTATCCGGGGATGTACCGAGCCAATTTTTGCTACGTTTCTTCTAAAACCAAGAGTATATAAATGAAATGAATGACATATTACATTGGTATGATAAAATTACTCGAGAACGAATTTGGGGTCAAAATGACAGTTTTGCCCCTAAGGTCAAAATAAGCCAAACGTGGCTAGAATCACTTGTTTTTGGGATCGAGGCTACGGATATGAATATTATGAGTGGGAATATTATTGTAATACGTATAAAGATGAGAAATTATTGATTTTATTGGGTTAAGTGATTTGGGCTCAATAAAAGCCCAAAAATGGGATAAAAGGCATGGGTCACATGACCCAATCTTCTATTGACTTGGTCAATTGAGGCATTAAATATCAAGAAAGGCTAAGAATGACCCAAGGACTATAAATAGACCCAAAAATCAGATTTTTATTCATTTAGCCTCTCATGCTTTCTAGACATTTTCTCAAACATTCTACAATATTCTCTCAAGAACCCTAAAGACTCAAAAGGCAATTTTGGAGCAAAATCATCCCTTTACAAGTTTGGGTAAGTGAATATTATTATGGATTCATATATTATATGCATGAAAGAGTATGTAAATCATGTTGATTGTGCTTGGAAATGTTGGATATGGTATTTTGTGCTTTTGTATAAGATGTGTGATCCATGGGATTTGAACTTGAATTAGGACTTGTGCCTTTGATGAAAAATCATGGTATGGATAAAATATGAACATATATGGAGTTATTTTTGTTGTTAAACTTGTTCTTGTCTATAAGTGTAAATTGTGGGAATTTGGCCGATATGTGCTATGAAGTGTATTAAGGTGAATTGATGGATTGTTTGTGATGTGGTATGGATAAGGAGGTGTAAAAGAGAATTGTTATGGTGAAATGCAATGATTATTATGTATTGGTCAATGTTGAGAATATTGGAGGATTTTTGGAATAATGATGCTATCAATGGTTTTGTCAAGGGGAAATGACATGTTTTAAAGCAAATATGTACCCCATTGATGTTATATGTATTTGTGAAGTAGTTGTGGTTAATGTGAATTCCGTTATGTATTTGTGTTGTAGAGTGACACATAAAGAAGGAGCGGGACTATTGTATGCACATCTAGGATCGCATATCCGTATTGAGAGTACAAGGTATGTAAGGTTACTCTGTCCGTATCTTTTTGCGGCCAAACGTACCCACATTGCGATTTCACTAGTCTTACCTCGAAATGTGCTAAGGTATCCTATATCCGTTTATCAATAGTCATTGTCATACATTTCCTACTCATGGATCATTTGTGAGTCTCATGTCTCATAATCATGGTTAATGTTCCAAAAGCTCAAATAAGGATATGTTCCAATGTTCCACTAGTGATATTACTTATGCCTCTTGTTCATAGATTATTGTCCCATAGTTCCCATGGTGTTATGATTCTAATAATGTTATGTTGCCAAGTTATTCACATGTCTCTCACTCATTGGTTAATGGTTCAAAGTTTCCAATAATGTTATGTTCCAAAGTTCAAGTGATGTTATGACTATCAAATATCAATCTCAAAGTAAAGATCAAAGTAATGCAAATGTGGTCAATGATCAAGTATGGGTGGCAAGTCTAGGGGCATAAGCCTAGATCTACTCGATCCCGATGTGTTGATTTATGGGTGGCAAGTATAGGGGCGCAAGCCTAGCTCGACTCGATCCCGATGTATTGATTTATGGGTGGCAAGTCTAAGGGCATAAGCCTAGCTCGACTCGATCCCGATGCAGTGCTTTATGGGTGGCAGGTCTTAGGGGCATAAGCCTAGCTCGACCCGATCCCAACATGACGATAAGTCATGGAAAGACCCACTGATCAGTAGGGTCCCGGGTACATTGTGACACATGTATTGACAAGCAAGCATTGAATGTAAAGAAAGTAATGAAAGTAATGAAAGCAATTCACATGGTTCCCAAAATGCAACATGGTGACTTATTCACATTGTCTAGTCATTTGTATTGAGTTCATTAGTATGTTCATGTGTTTCAAAGTTTCATTTGAGCCTTACATACTCAGTTCTTATTTCGTACTGACCCTTCTCGGGGAATTTACCTTACTTGCTGCAGGCGCAGGTCCCAGTAGGCCTCCTCAGTAGATTGCCAGTGTTAGCAGTTCCTTGGTGAGCTCCAGTTAATTCGGGGTTTCTCCGAGTCAGAATAGTTATGTGTTTTGATGATGTACATGTTGTATAAAGCGGGGACTTGTCCCGACTTTTGGTTTGTATTGGTCAATACTCTTGTTAGAGGCTTTTGTAGATGGAGGTGGGTGTATCAGTGTAAAATACATATATTATTTTGACTGGATGGCCTCAACGGCAAAGTTTCATATACATGTATAACTATGTCCCATGTTTTCCTTTATTCGTCTTTCATGTTCTTACACAATAGTGGTTATGATTATGATATGCATTTGATTGAACATAGGCAAAGGTTGGTTCTCTCGGGCCTTGTCGGCTACGGGTGCCAATCATGTCTCGATGAGATTCGGGGCATGACAAGTACATTCAAAATACTGATAACATACTTTATTTTGTGATTAATCATCTTATGATATAGGTTCACATTCTCAGTATCACACTTACAGTCAGTACGATCTAGTTCCCTTTCACAGCAACAGAAGTGGTGAGTCATTATGATCTGAGGACAAGCCTTCAGTATTTTTTTATTTTTAGTTCATTGTTTAAGTTTCAGATAGTTTAGAGTTATCTGGGGACTTTTCCCAGAAACTCATCATTTAGTAGAGGCTTTCAGATAGACAATAGGCATTACAAATTTATAGTTTTTTTTGACATAATTATTATTTTAGCTTTTTAAAGATATTTGTTATCAGATCTTCTGCTCGAGTTAAGTTGTTATATTTAGTATATAGTATTATGTAAGGCCATAGGTTATCTTGGGATCACTTGTAGCTTATGTTACATACAGGGTGTAGGCTCGGGTCGTGACAAACTTGGTATCAGGGTATCAGGTTACTTTCGGTGCTTATCTTCAATTTGAAGATGGTCATCTGTCCTAAGCAAGATAGATACAGTATGCTAATTCATAAATCTTCCATAGTGTATCCTAGGTAGTCCAAAAGCTGGGTTAAGTAGATTCTCATTCATGGGTGTAAAGAGCACCACACTTATAAGGGAGAGGCAATGAAATATTTTGGAAAGTCTCACTTCTTTCATGATTCATATCATGTGATAGATTATAACTCTATTTAATCTCCTTCTAATTTGTACTCTATGCATTTACAAAAAATGCCTTTTAGAAGAGCAAATAAAAGAAGGAATGGTAACAGTAACTAGCAATGCAACTACTATGAATTTCCAGACTTCACTTCAATGAATCCTCAAGAGTTTCATGGTTTAAAGGTGGAAAAATATCCATAAGATTTAATTTATAGTGCTAAAAAGATCACTCAAATAATGGGCATTAGTCTTGTTGAGAGTGCAAATTTGGTCGTATATCAGTTGAAGGGAGTGGCTCAGACTTGGTTCAAGTAGTAGAAAGAGGGTAGACATATGGATGTTTGAACAATTGATTTGAATTAGTTCGTAACTGTTTTCCTGGATAGATTCTTTGCTCGTTAGTGGAGGGAAGGTTAGTTTGAAGAGTTCATCAACTTGAAGTAGGGAAATATGTCAGTAAAGGAGTATTCTTTAAAATTAACCCAACTTTATAGGTATGCTCCAAAGATAGTTGTTGAGTTAAGGGCTCAAATGGTCAGCAAATTGAGAAAGAAAAACTTAAAGAGAAAGTGAGGGAGAATAATAGATCTAGAATATGTAACTTTGATTATTGTTAGAAGAGGTTGGGTGGTGGTAATCGCTCTTAGTATCAGTAGATGTTTTCAACTCCAGCACCTTCTTTAGCTAGTGCACCATCTCCTAAGCCTCTTCATGATGAATAAATAGAGCCTTAGGCTCTAAGTCTCAAGGTAGTGTTACATCTCCCTTTTCCAGCATGTTTTAAGTGTGCTAAGAACTATATAAGTGAGGGACGTCATTGAGAAAAGGGTTGATTTAGATGTGGTCAAATGGGCTATGAGTTGAGAGAGTGCCCTTTTACCGAACATGGAAATGAGGATAATAAGGCTTTGTTTACTACTCTAGTAGCCCCTTCAGGTCTCCCAACTTAGCAAGGTGTTTCATCTAGTGTAGATGTTTGGTAGTGCCTGAATAGGTTCTATCATTTGAAGACTCGACAAGATCAAGAGGGTCCCACTGATGTAGTTACATATACGTAGTGAGTCTTTCTTAGTGATGCTTATGCATTGTTAGATACTAGAGCAACACTTTTTTTGTGACTCCTTATATTGCAGTAGATTTTGGTGTTAATCCCAAAACCATTTTTTCAGAACCCTTCTTAATCTCAACTCTTGTTGGTGACTCAGTTATAACTAAATAGGTGTATAGAAATTACCCAGTCCCAGATTCCCAGAAAATCACCATAGTAGATCTAGTAGATTTAGAGATGACTGATTTTAATGTCATTCTTGGCATGGATTGGTTAAATTACAATAATGCCTCAGTCGATTGTAGAACCAGAGCCGTGAAGTTTCAATTTCCAAATAAACTAGTCTTAGAATGTATGGGTGTTACTTAAGTGCCTATATATCAGTTTGTCGCTTACCTTAAGGTCAGAAAAATAATCTCCAAGGGTTATACCTACCATCTAGTTCGTGTTAAGGATTCCAAATCCAAAACCCTAACTCTTAAGTTAGTTCCAGCTGTTAATGAGATTCTAGAACTATTCCCTGATGATCGGCCCGAAGTCCCTCCCGAATGAGAGATAGACTTTTGAATAGACCTTCTTCTACATACCCAGCCTATATAAATTCGTACATACAAAATGGCTCCAGCTAAGCTTGAGGAATTAAAGAAATAATTAAAAGACCTATTAGACAAGGGTTACATCATACCCAATATCTCTTTATGGGGTGCTCAAGTTCTCTTCGCGCCTAAGAAAGATAGTTCCCTCATAATGTGCATAGATTACCATGATTTAAACAATGTCAAATTAAAGAATAAGTATCCCATTCCTAGGATTGACGACTCATTCAACAAGCTTCAGGGTGCCAGATATTTTTCAAAGATACATCTCATAAACGACTATCATCAGCTCAGATTTAGAGAGCGTGACATTCTAAAGACATCCTTCAGAACTCGGTGTGGTCACTATGAATTTGTTTTTATGTCTTTTGGACTAACAAATGCTCAACAGCTTATATGGACTTCATGAACAGAGTGTTTAAGAAGTATATAGACATGTTCATCATTTTCTTTATAGATGACGTCCTCATTTATTCTCGGAGTGAGGATGAACATGCTGACTATTTAAGGATTATCTTTCAGACTCTCAAAGAACGTCAGTTATTTGCTTAGTACAACAAGTGTGAATTCTAGTGTTGAAGGATTATAATATAAACATTTTGTACCAGCCAGGTAAAGCCAATGTAGTGGTTGATGCTCTTAGCATACTTTCTATGGATAATTCTTCTCAAGTAGTGGATGAAAAAGAAAAGTTAGATCACGAGATTCACAAACATACATTAATTTAGCTTAAGGTAGTGTCATGATTCAGAATCTTACTTAGTGGTAGAGGTAAAGATGAATCAAGATAGTGATCCTAGTTTGGTTAAGTTAAATGAAATAGTCAAAAGTTAGAAAGTTGAGATTTGCTCCTAAGGGGGAGATGGTGTTCTTTGTTGTCATGGACAATTATGGGTTCTAAATGTGGATAATTAGAGATAGATCTTAGTATTCCATTCACACAGGTGCTACAATGATGTTCTGTGATCTTTGAGAAGACTTTTTGTAGAATGGTGAAGAAGGATATTGTTGAATTTATGGCTAAGTGTCTGAATTGCTTGTAAGTTATGGTTGAGCACCAGAGACAAGTTGTATAACTAAGAATATTAGTATTTCTACTTGGAAGGGATAAGAGGTGAATACAAACTTTATTACAGTCTTACCTCGTATGCACCGACAACATAATTTGATATGGGTTATCATGAACCGAATGACTAAGTCAGCATATTTACTGCCAGTTAAAACTAAAGATTCGGCCAAGGATTATGCTAGACTCTATCTTAGAGAGTTGGTCAATTTGCATAAAGTCCCCTTGATTGTCATTTCGGATAGAGGTACTTCATTTACTTTGCATTTTTGGAAGTCCTTTTAGAAGGTTCTTAATAACCAGGTTCATCTTAGCACAACTTTCCACCCGCAGACATATGGTTAGTAAGAGCGGGCCATTCAAACCATAGAGGAAAGGTTTAAAGCTTACATGATTGGAACTAAATGTAGTTAGGATGACCACTTACCTCTCATTCAGTTTGCTTATAATAATAGTTATTACTACAGTATTCAGATGGCTTCATTTGAGGCACTTCATGGTAGGAGGTGTAGATCTACTATTTATTGGTTTGAGGTTGGTGAAGCTACTTTAATAGGGCATGATTTAGTTTATAATACTATGGATAAAGTTTAGCTTATGTGTGAACGGCTAAAAACTACTCAGTGTCACCAAAAATCTTATGCAAATGTGAGGATAAGGGAGTTGCAATTGGGTTTACTTTAAGATTTCAACAATTACATAGGTAATGAGGTTTGGCAATAAAGGTAAACTCACTCCCCAATATGTTGGTCCTTATTGGAGTTTGAGGCGCATTAGAAATATGGCATATGAGTTAGATTTACGTTCATAATTAGCATCGGTGCATCCAATCTTCTACGTGTCTCTGTTGAAGAAATGCATTAGTATTCCAGCCGTAGTTGTGCCTTTAGAGAGTGTGGGCGTGAAAGATAGTCTCTCTTACAAAAAGGTTCCAATTGAGATTATTGACCGTCAGGTTTGTAGGTTGAAGAACTGGGAAGTAACTTCAGTGAAAGTTCTTTAAAAAAATCAACTAGTTTAGCGAGTTGCTTGGGAAGTAGTAGAAGATATGATGACCAAGTACCCTCACCTATTCCCTTCTAGGTAAGTTCCATCTTGAGGTAATAGTTTTATTAGTAGTATTCTACTTTGTTTTGTTCTCCTCAGTTGCTTTCATGTCTTAGTATGCATGCATATTTCATATTTCATGAGTTTAGTTCAGTCTATGTTTCAATCATAAATCAGTTATTATTTCAGTATTCAACTTTTAGAACTCAATGTTGGAATTCCAGCTCTTTCCCTATCTTTTTAGCCTAGTTAGTCTTCATTCAAGGATGAATGTTCCAAGGGGGAGATATTGTAACACCCCAAATGTCCCTAAGATCACATCTCAAACTTAGAGTAGGAAATAATAGAAAACTTCGCAGGACAACTCAGAAAATGAGTTGTGGCCAGTACCAACAAGTAGTTTGGTGAACCATTATGTGTTTATCCAAAAGTCCATAAGCACTATTTTTCTACCCAGTAATAACGACACAGTGATGACGAGTCATTGTTAAGCACAATAAGTCATCGTGTGGACGCATATTAAAAGACATAATAAAAGTTCTGAAAGTGGTGAGGACCACAGATAATGAGTTGTTGGGTGTAACCATAAGCTGTGGTGACCACCCATCATCAAGAGGCATAGAAAAAAACCTTACACAATGAATGAGACGATGATTTGTTGTAGGACAAAATGAGTAGTCCTTAGACTCATTCATCGCATTCAGCAACCTTTTATAAAATGGTTTTCCAACGGTATTTTCATACTCCCTTATTTCCTAACTCTCAATACTACGTTTTTAAAGTTCTTTTAGTGAGGGATTAGTCGACACTTTACCCTCATTTTATCCTAAACACTCAAAATAATAACAGAAGAGAAATTCAACTCTCTTAAGTCCCAAGAAGCTAAGGTTCCTTCTCAAGTTCAGAATCTCTCAAGTTCTTAGAAAGAACTCTCCTTCAGGGCATGTGGGTTTTCATCAATTGTACCCTTTAACTAATTGAGTCCCAAATAACTCTGAATTTCTCAACTTTCTCACAGATTAAAGTTAGGGTTCTTATTCAGTTTATGATTTCCCTATTATTTCAGTTCCCTTATTATTCTTATAGCACATCTATGTATTTTTCATGATTTTGGTATCTTGCATAACCTAATATTTTGTAAATGGATACTTAGCTTGATTTCACAGTACTTTCAGATAAATTGATTTTCAGTCATAAATTTTGGCGTGTTATGATCACACGATCCTAATAGTAAATTATTCTAGCATGAATAAACAAAACTTATTCACCTTACAAGCTTACAATATATTCTTATTTATACAAACCAGCAGGATACCCCAAATAAAGTATATTCTAATTCAATTTTAAGTATATCTTTTTTATGAGTTAACATTGTAAAAAGTATGACAATAGTACATAGCACCAATATTAAATTGGGGTTCAGCACACCTAAGTCATAGAACTATGTGCCACCATAGGTTATTTTAACCCTCTCAGTTGGACATCAATTTAGTGATCATTCATGCCATGCCTTTATACCCTAGCAAGGTATATTGTCCCTTTCAATAGGGTGTATATATCAGACACCATGTTAAGATCTTGTGTCTTGTGTTAGTTAATAGGCTCTCCCATAAATTCAAACTTAGTATTTGTACATGACCCTCTTTGCAGTTTATTTATTCTAAACTATGACTTTTCAGATTTATACTTTCACATCAGTTTATATGTATTTATAATAGGGTCATGGTACTTCAGTTCAGCTAATGCATTCAGTCTTGCATTTTAGTTCAGCATATTAGTATTTTCCAACATGATTAGTTTATTTATAGTTGCATATCTCACATGCTCAATTCATTCAAAGTACTGATAGCATACTTTCTTTTGTGTTGTATCATATTATGATATAGGTTCCAGCACTCAGCATAAAGCTACTGATTTGTATGATCCAATACCCCTTCTCAACCGCAGATTGTGGTGAGTCCAAATCATCTGAGGATAAGAAATCACTATTCTTTTATTTTAGTTCACCATTTTAGTTTTAAACAGTTTAGAGTTAGCTGGGGACGTTTCCGAGCAACTGATCATTTAGTAGAGGCTTTCAGATAGAAAGTAGACATTTCAACTTTGTAGTTATATCAGATATTATTTTTTTTTAGCTTATTTCATATATTTGTTATCAAATCCAATTAGCTTCCACACAAGTTAAGTAGTTATATTTAGTATATTGTATTATTCCAGGCCATGGGTTGGGGTTACTTGTGGCTCTAAGGACTATGTTACATCCAGGGTGTAGGATTGGGTCAAAACAATAGTTCATAAACAAATCTTAAAGTTTGAGTCTTGAAGCATAAATTATAATTTAGATAAACATCATAGGTTCATGAGAAAACCTCATTCATTGAATCCAAGTAAGTAAAGGATAAAAATTTATTAAATTAGGCTTGAACCCAAGTTTTAAAATCGTAATCTCATATATCATAAAAGTACTTGGTCATAGGGAAGAAAGGATTCCATATTTGTAATAGTACTACCTAAATGAAGATGAACATTAGACAAAAGAAACCTGATGAACTTGCTTGATTAGGAACCCTAGCTTGTTTGATCTCACTTGACACTTGTTATGGACTTTTTCTTGAGAGTTTAAAGTAGGACTAGCTTTCGGATCATATATTTATAGGTTTTGGTGACTAAAACATCATGGAAAAAGGTAAAAAATATAGAAAAGTAAAATATATCCCTAATGAGATATTGCTAAAATTTCTAGTACAGGACACCACAACTCATATATTAAGTCATGGTCAAATGTATGAGTTTTACCTTGAGTTTTGATCACTAGAATTTTTTCAACTTTTGGAACACTTCTCTGGTTCATCAGTATGAGTCATAGTACAACTAGTACTTTGATTGTACAATTCATACATTAACTAGTGATTTTGATGGGATCTTCTTAAGTCTCTAGTCGGAGTTTATGAGCCAAGGTACAACACAAACACTATTCCATTACTCACACAATGAGTCATACTTTTCTAGGACTTTAAGTAAAAGACTTTGAGTTTTATTTTAAATGTGGAGCATTCATATGTTCAGAATCCAACTATTATATTATGTAACACCCCGTACCTTCCTAACCCTATGTGATGACGTTGAAAATGGTTATTTAGGTGTCGAGGTACCATGAGTATGTGTTTTGTAATGGTAGTGATGAGAAAATTGAAATTTGGCTTCGTACATAAGATTAGCCCTTCATAAGAGGTGTTTTGTGATTTTCATGGAACATTTGTGGGGTTTAAAATTAGGCTAAGAGGACCTCTAAACAAAGGATATTAAGCGTAAGAAGTAAGTTAAAGAATAGGACTTGAAGTATCTAACCAAACCCGCGAAGAAAAGTCAAAAAATGAAAAATTTGAAAATTCTAAGTGTGGGGCGCACTAGAGGGCGTGCCACGCTGGTTTTGGCCACTTTTCAAAGTTGGAATTTTTCTTAAGTCCCAAGGTTGCCCGGGGACGTACCGAGCCAATTTTTGCTACGTTTTTTCTACAAGCATGAGCATATACATGAAATGAGTAAAGTATTATATTGGTATGAAAAAATTACTCGAGAACGAATTTGGCATCAAAATGACAATTTTACCCTTGTAGCCAAATTAAGCCATACGTGGCTAGAATTGCTTATTTTTGGAATTAAGGCTACGAGAGTGAATTGCATGAGTGGGAATATTGTCGTAATGCGTATGAAATGAATTAAACATGAGGAATTATGGATTTTAGTCGGTTAAGTGAATTGGGCTCTAAATAGGGCCCAAAATTAGAAGAAAACATAGGTCAGGAATGGGTCAAATGACCCATTCTTCCATTGACTAAGCCACACTTAGCATTAAATGCCAAGAGTGGCTAAGGATGACCCCTAAGGATTATATAAAGGGACCAAAAAATCAGATTTTATCACATAAAAATCTCATGTCATTCTAGAAATTTCCCAAAAGCCCTTTTCTTTCAACTTCAAACCCTAAGAGCTCAAAGCCAAATTTTGGAGAAAGATCATCATCTTCCAAGCTTGGTTAAGTGATTATTACTATACTTTAACATATTATAAGCATGAGAGATTATGTATATCATGTTGGTTATGGTTGGAAGTTTTGGACATGACACTTTTGGTTTTGTGAAAAAGATGTGTTATCCATGGGATTGTAACTTGAATTATGACTTGTTGTTTTGATGAAAGAGCATAGTATGGATGAAATAACAACATGTATGGTGTTATTATGGTCCTAAACATGTTATTTTTCTATAAGTGTAAATTATGGGATTTTGGCCGATTTGTTGTTGTGAGGTGTATTGAAGTAATTTGATGGAATAATTGTGATGTGGTGGTGATGGAGAAGAATAAAGTATGAACTTGGTGTGACATGCTATTTTTTATCATGTATTGGTCAATATTGGGAATATTGTGGTATTATTGGTATGATGATTTCATAAATGGTATTGTCAAGGGGGAAATGACATGTTAAAGCTAAACATGTGACTTATTGTTATTGTATGCCATTGTAAGGTAATTGGTGGTTAATGTTGGTTCCGCTATGTATTTGTGTTGTAGAGTGAAACATAAGGAAGGAGCAGGAATATTGTATGCACTTCTAAGATTGTGTATTCGTATTGAGAATACAAGGTATGTTAGGTTACTCTTTCCGTATCCTTCCACAACATATTATTCCTATTGACATTGGACTTGTTTCAATTCCAAGAGGCTTGAAGTATATCAATTCAGGGTGACGTATATTGTTATTCATATGTACCCTATTCTTAGATGAATTATGATTCACTTATCCCTTATTCATTGATTGAAGTTCCTAAGATGTCTTAACGTGGTAATTTCCAAAAGAACTATTTCAAGAGAGTAATAACATAAGAGAATATATTTAATCTTTGATGGCATTGTCCAACCATGTATTGTTCCAAAGTCCTATAATATGATGATTATCTTTGTACAAATCTCTCACAAGTAAAAGTACCAATCTTATAAGAATAATAAGAGAGGTGATGTGCAAGTTAATATATCTATTTCTCATAAGTGAAGATGTCAATCTCATGAAGTACAAGAGTGAAGTAATATATATATATGTGTGATTCCAATTATGTCATGATCCTCATTGTATCACTCTTAAGAATGAAAGTAAGAATAACAAGAGAAAGAAGTATTGTATAATTAATGAGTAATCATAAGTACATCCCAGGGGCTACAGAAAAGCCTAGCTCGGGTTATCATAATAACATCCCAGGGGAGACACAAAAGTCTAGCATGGGTTAATATAGCATCCTAGGGGACAAAGTACCTAGCATGGGTTAGTAACATCCCAGGGGCGACACGAAAGCCTAGCATGGGTTCACATAACATCCCAGGGGTCAAAGTACCTAGCATGGGTTAATCTCATCCCAGGGGTGACAGAATAGCCTAGCATGGGTAGAACAATAAAGATGAATAAAAGATGAAGACAAGAGGAGTAAAGAACATATTATACATGGTTCCCTACATACAAAAAGAGAGTTTATTCACACTTCTATTTCCTTATATTGATTCCATTATTGTTGTTATTATGTATGATGAATTTCTTATGAGCCTTACATACTTAGTACATTCTTCGTACTGACCCCCTCGGGGGAATTACCTTACATGTTGCAGGTGCAGGCACTAGTAGACCTCCATTGTAGGTTGATAGTTGATTGAGGATCTTTGGTGAGCCCTCGTTGCTTCGGGACTTTCCGAGTCATAGTTGTACAGTTCTATTGATGTTGTAAATCTATCTATATATATATAAAAGGGGACATAGCCCCAATGACGTGGCACTCTTAGAAAAAAGGAATTGTATTTATTTATATTCTATTTTTGTTTCCTCTAATATTTAATTCTTTTATTAAGAGTGTCATTAGGAAAGTTAAACCTCAGCCAAGAAGCGCCCTTTCGGGATTCTACCAATAAGTGTTTACTTATGCATCTTTTCAACCCAAACCGCTTTAACTTTTCCTTCTCCCTCACCCTACTCTTGTAATTCTACCGTCTTCTTCCTCTATACCATCAATATCAAGAGTGTTTCTATCCATCTTCTTGCGCGCACTATCCCTCGAACATATATTGAGAATGCAGATTCATCGGAACTAATAGTCACATTAGGCTCATGAACAATATTTATCTTCATAATCACACTTAAGCTTTTTTCTGCATTTTTTGGATTTTCTCCTATATTTTTCCCTTGCCCGTTTAATAAAAAAAGGAAAACCAAAAGACTTTACAACCATAAATTTACTTTATGCATCCCTTCGCCAAACCTTATGCGTTCCTTCGGTAAAATAGGGCATATCATAAGCGATGCCTTCTTCTTCTTCGGTACCCACCAAGGTAATTACACTATTACTTTCTTTTGAGTTTTGCTTGATTTAGTGTCCTATCGTTGGGTTTCAGCGATAATTCTCTGTCTCTTCTTCTTATAGCTTCAGTCCATACTTTGTTTCAAAATCTGTTTCTTAGGCCAACTTTAATCCAATTTCAATCATGGGTATGTTTCATGTATTATTCCTGATAATTATTGTATTTATATTCTATTCAACTTTTTTCCTGAAAAATAGTTGGATTTAAACATTCTACTCTAACAAGCTACACCACAGGAGCGAACTCCATGCTGGGAGGAGAAAAATATAACATCCTGGTATTTTTTTTTTCCTCGACTTCTTACTTTTTCTCTTATTTTTACCTCTATTTTAATGGATCAATTACTTTACATACTTCTATAATGCAACTCAATTGTGAAGTTCACTTATGTATAGATAATTTTAGATGAAGACCCATTAATGAGAAGTGTTATACTCTCATCTTTCATGTCAACATAAAGTAATATTGTGTGTTTATTCTTCACTGATGTTCTTTAATGTCTAGCATGCTTTATGATTAGTTATTCTACATAACATGCATAATTGTCCTGTCGGGAATTAATTGGTCAGAATTATTCTCCGTCTTTCTATATATCAGATTGTACGTTACGGAACTTGGCTTTGTTAAGTGCAAATATACTTATGTAGATGAGTATTGATGGTAATTGTCATTTTTCTTTTAATTCAAAAATTGTCTCCCATTTGATTATACTACAATAATATTTTGGGTAATCATCAGTACTTAATTTTCCTTTTATATATAATTAATAGCGTTAAATCTTTTAATTTTCTTGTATCCAAACTAACTTTTCGATGATCAGTGTTGTTTATTTTACCTGTTTGCATTTCTTCTTTCATTGGTTCTCTTCATCACTTCAGGCTTTACTTTGCTCCATTTTTGTTCGTTCTTTGTGTGATACTTTTATTTTATCATAACTAGGTTTGTTTCTCTTTTTACTGTATGGTGTGAAAAAACACTAATTTTTTTTTCATTTTTCCTATACCTTTTGAGAGCTCTTGCCATTGGACTATCAATCTTTATTGTTGCTATAACATGATTGACTTTGGGGATATTCTTTTTTCTAGAATTGCTTATTTAAATTTTATCTAAGGTAAAAGGAGTTACTTTTAGTAGGGGTGTAATTTTGCGGCATATTTTCTTTACCTTTCATGCACAATTATAATATTTTTAACTCTTATAATATGAGAAAAACTAGATGTACTTAGGGGGAGAAACAACAATTGAACAGGTCGAGCCTCCTTTTCAGTCGCCTTCTACATCATTATATTTTTCATAGATATCTAATTTATCTTCCCATTTATGAATATTAAACTTGAAGAAGCCTCTACTTGCATCGATTTGAAATTTTGAACTCAAGAAGCCGGTATAACTTTATTGGAACAAATTGAAGAGTTTCATATGTTTTCGATCTCTGAGCCTAAATTTGATCAAGATCAAGAGAATGTTATAATTGGTTTAGGAGTTTTAAATAAATGTGTTTGTATGATTCAGTTAGAAGATGATAAGGGCAATGTTGAGATATTGGTCATAAAGGAATATGGAGTAAATGAATCCTGAGCATCCATATTTTTACAAGGATTTTAGAAATACCTCCTTCTTACTATTATGAAGTGCCCTTTTCTCTGACTTAAACCGAAGAAGTAGCTTTGATAATAGAGGATGATTTTCACAAAAATGTTGTTGTATACAATCCTAAGAATGATAATATGAGAGACATTCTAATTGTCGAGAGGAAGACGTAATATTCATGTGGCCCCATAGTTATCTATGTGGAAAGCTTGATCTCGAGAGAGGAACACTACTTGAGTGAGAAGCGGCCCAAACAATTTGGAGAGATTTGAAGGCAAAGGGTTCCCTGATCATTTTGTTTGAAACTTATATCTATTCTTCTTCTTAGTATATCGGATATTTGGAATCTTGAATTGATTTTCTATATCTAATCTTTTATTGTTCTCCTTCTCAATTTTTTTTGTTTCTACTTTTAAGTTGAAGTCTGTACCTATATATTGACTCCTATTATGATTAGCTTCATGACATAGATAACGTAAAATACTACAGTTAGTCATATCACATATGATACGCCTTTGGAATAATAAGAAATAGTTTCTTTTAAGTTCTTATCAGTTCACCATCTTTTATGTTATCATCGTTCACAACAAAGGGTGGATGCAACCTTATATATACACCACATCGAGAAAGAGTAAATTTAATGAGGCTCAAATGGTCTGGCGGAGATATTCGTTTCAAATGATGCAAGTTACGACAATAGACTTTTTAATAAAATTGGGGAAGTGATATGTTGCCTAATGCTAGCCTTTCCGCTATGTGTATCTTATTTGAGATTTTTGGGTAGTCAATCCCCCCCCCCCATAAATTAATGTCAATTTCAAGGTTCGAAAAACTTTACCCAAAATAGAAGGGGGAACATTTTTTCAACAACGAGAGAATGACAATGATATAATATAATTATACAGAGACATGATTTAAGTTATTTCTGGACAAATACTTTTAATTTGAATGTAATTAGTTATCACAAGATTTAGTTTTGTATGAACTTTTAATTTTGACTACTCCTTGAATCATTTTGGCAGTGTATTATTTATAAGTAGTAGTATTTTCTTTCTTGCAATTTAAATTCTCTAATTATCAGGAATTTACTTTACCTTTTCTCTAATATTATTCTCTAATAAGATGAGATTTTGGGCTTAGCAAAGTGAACTCATCATTTGTAGCCCAAATTAATGAACTAACCCAATAATAATCGGACTTTAATTAAAGGGCAAACAACATAAATCCCGACAGTTTGGAGCTTAGTTACAAAAAATCCCAACATTTTACATAATTACTTAAAATACCGATTTTGTGTTTGTCGAGATACATAATTAGCTCCTGATACTTCCAACGAAGATACATTTTTTTCCTTGTAAAGATACATAATCAGCCCCCTATACATTTTTTTCGATTTTGGGTCTGTGGAAAAACATAATACATCCAACGAAGATATATTTTTTCCTTTATAAAGATACATAATTAGCTCACAATAATTTTTTTTTGATTTTGGGTCTGTTGAGATACATAATTAGCTCCCGATATATCCAACGAAGATACATAATTAGTTGGAATTTTTGTACCAATCAAATTGAGTACACCTAAAGAGCACTTAATTAGACAACCCCTATAAAGGATTATGCTAATCAAGCCTCAGATCTTCTAATTACAAACCACAGACAAAAAACCTATACATTTTCTAGCAGACTTAGACTCTTTGTATATTAGAACTCTCTCCCTCACAACTAACTGTAAGTAATGTATTAAAAACTCTATATTAACATTGTGGTTCATGAAAATTTTCCCATTTTTGGCTAGCCAAATACCATTAGTCATTGCTCCAAAAGCTGCTGCAACTGCTTCTTTTTAAAACTTTTCCTACCTCTTCTTTCTGATAAGTAGTATAGAGTTCTTCACACCCTGATTATGAAAAGCTATTCCCATCCAGCTTATTATCCTGTACCATACTACACATTCCACTCCATATGCAAAGAACAAATATGTGACGTCTTCAACCTGTTGCTAATCACAAAGGACACAAGTAGTGCTTTCATTCTTGATACCAAACCTCTACATTCTCTCTTTAGTAAGCAGCCTACCTTACATTTACATTAAAATAAACCTATGCTTAGGCAGCAACAATTTGCTCCATACTAGTTTTGAACCTTTCCAAGCTTATCTTACCCCTATTAGCTCAGAATAACTTTCTGAAATAGAGTACTTACCAGATTTTGTAAGGATGCACCTATCCTGATTATGTCAGGCCTGAATACAAAGTTTAATTTTGTTCAATTGTTTCAAGTACCAGCTGCTGTCTTTAGGGGGTACATGTGTCCAAATTATTTCTTCCTCTTTCTGGTAAATGCTACTGACCCATTTAACCCATAATGTCTCCATGTTTTGTTGCAGCCACCAGATCAACTTACTCACAACAACAATGTTCCAAAATTTACAACACTTGATGTTTAGCCCACTTTGAGACTTAGAGCAACATTATTTATTCCACTAAACCAGGGTATATCTCTTTTTATCATCAGTTCCCCCTCAAAGAAAACTTCTACACTTAGCCTCCACAAGCTTGACCACACTCTAAGGCAGAATCAACACTGTGCAAAATAAATAACACTGAGTTCACAATTTGTATCCTGTCAGTAGAGGATAAATGTCTTATTGAAGTAGGTTTTAGTTTATCTGCAATCTTGTTACTCAATTTATGGAAGTCAAGCTTGGTCTGTTTCTTATAAGAAAGTGGTAACCCAAGGTATCTTATAGGTAGAGTTCCAATTTGAAACCCTGTAATAGTTAAAAGTATGTGATGAACCTCACTAGTTACTCTAGCTAAGTAGATGTTGGACTTCTCAGTTTTTGCTGCTAAGCCAGTAGTTGCTGAAAAGTGCTTTAAAGCCTCCATAATCCTACTAACTGAGGGTTCATTACCTTTGTAGAAGTTCAAAAGATCATCAGCAAAGGTGAGATGAGTTAGTGGTTGATCTTTGAACATAGGATGGTACATGAAATTAGGAAGTTTGTACATTCTACAACAGATTCTAGAAAAATACTCCATAACAAGGACAAACAACAAGGGGAAAATGGGATCCCCTAGTCTCAAACCTTCTCTTCCTGCAAAAAATCCAAACCCCTCACCATTCACCCCAATGGTATAGATAGTTGTAGTCACACACACCATAACCAACTGGATAAATTTGGATGGAAAACCATACCCCTGCATTATCTCTCCCACAAACTCCTATTCCAACATATCATAGGCCTTCCTGATATCAATTTTCATTAAGCATCTTGGAGTTGTCTTCGTGTTGCAATGTCTCATAATGTCATGACAAACTAGCACATTCTGAAATAGTGATCTACCCGAAACACAAGCAGCTTGGGTGGGATTGATTAAACTAGTCAAGACCTTTTTCAGTCTATTACACAACAACATAGATATACACTTATATAGAGTGTTACAATAGGAAATTGGTTTAAACTGGATAGCATATTTTGGGTTGTTTTCTGTCATAGGGGTATGAGAGATCAGAGTAGCATTGAACTTATTTAACAACATACCATTTTGGAAAACTCCTTGATAGCTGCTTAAAACTCAGGGCCAACAATGTCCAAAGTATCTCTAAATTCCCAAGGCTATTGGGTGAGAATTATGTAAAAAATTTATTTAGGAAGGTTTGAAAGTTAGTACGGTTGACCAAAGTGAAAATTTTGCATTAACAAGGTCGTATGAAAACTCTTAAAGTTTCACTACCTCTAGAATGAGATTTTTGAGTTAGTAGGGCCTTGGGTTCAGGTCCAGAGATGTTCAGATAGATTTTGAGAATTTGGTTGGATAGTTAGAAATTTAAGGCCTAGGTTTGAACTCGGTCACCATTTCATCAAGACAATCTTTGGTCAGTGTTTTCATGATAGTTGATGGTTTTACACCCTCTTATGAGCATGATTCGGGTAAATTAAGAATGATTACTGGTGTTTGGGCTTGTAGCCTGTGATTTTTATTTGAGTATGGTATTATTGACTTAATTAAGACATTTGATCTCCTATTTATTTATATGTATCATGCATGCTCATTCATATTAATTTAGTATACTTATAGAAAGAGACATTTCGCAAGAAGAATGATTTGAGAGAACTTGTATGCCCGTTGGAAAACTATTCTAGATGGATTTTATTGATTTATTACTTGACTTTCATATGAAAAACATTTCCAGGCATGATATTATTGATTTTGAGCTTGCATGCCCAATGACAAATTATTCTGGGCAGGTGTTACAGATTCATGATTTGCATATCTATTGTGAAACCTTTCTGGACTGGTATATGGACCTCGCGAGTCGACCATGGATCTCGTCTAGCTATATAGGGAAAAGGTTGTATAGTAGTACGTACATATGCATCATATAAGTTTATCTAATCATCTTAAATTAATATTTACTGATATTTGATGTAAAAAGTGATTTAGTGGTTTGTAACTTTTGCTATGACATAAGTTGTTTGAGGATTATTGAATTGCATACATCATTGTTATTATTATTTTTGATTGTTAGATTAGGTGTTGCTTTCCTGATTTGATACGTATATGAGGATAGTTTCAGGTAGTAGTACTCTAGGTTGTTCTTCTCATATCTTTGAATTAGGGTCATTTGATGATGCAACTAAGTACATATGGACCATTACTCACGTTTGTTAATTTTCTATACCTTATGTGTAGGCACTGTTTTCAAAGGCATTTTTTGGATGAGGCATGAGGCGTGGCATACCAAAAATGCTCCATTGAACAAATGAAAGGCATAGATCCATATGTTGCACACCTTAGAATTTCAGGCATAAGTTTTAAGTGTAAAAACATAAGTCTCTGGTTTAAAACCGTATTTACCGGGCATAAAAGTGTATGCTCCAAGCGTTAGTTTTTTTTAAAAAAAAATTTTTTTTGTTATAAATCATATTTTTTATTATTGGTGTGAGGATAGTTATACTTTATGTTATCATGTTTTCATGCTATAGTAATGTTTTCTAAAATATTTAAATAAAGAAGGAAATTCTCATAGAAATAATTTCTAGATAATCATGCGTGTAACTGAGATAGTAGGATTTCATAAAACTATGCTATTGTTGCAACATTATCCATTTTATTTTCACTTCTCTTACACTTTCTATCCTTCTCTTTCTTTACATTTTAATTACACTCCAAGTCATTTTTTTGTTTTTATGTGTTTTTCACATTTTGAGCTTCATGTAGTTTCTATGGGGTATTTATGACTTGTTGAGACTGGTAGTATGGTTCTCGAGAAGTTTTGTTGGGTCTTAAGCTAATTTATTTCTTTTGGAGCTTTTAAAGTTAAGAAGTTTGACTTTAGACAACATTATTACTAAAAGTCCTCGGATGAGAATTCTGACATTTTCGTTAGCTTTGAAGCATGGATTTTTTGCTAGGGGATCTTTGGTTCGGCTCCCGAGGCTTTCAGACTCATTTTGGGTGTTTGGGAGGATTTTTAGTGAAATTGAGAAAAAATGTTAACTTTGTTTAACATTTCATCAAGATGACCTTCAATGGTCATTTTGATGATTTCATTGAGTCTGGAATGTCACTTCCAACTTTATAGCATATTCTGTTCCAACTTTATAGCATATTCTGTTTGTGTTCACAAGACTCCAAACGAATCTTGATGGTTTGTTCGATACATGAAACTCTTGTCCTAGCTGCTGATGAAGTTGATTTCTAGTAAAGTCGCTTAAGTGATACTTGGCACAGACCAGCGGAGCTGCTTATGAGGAAGGGTGGCTGCTTTTGCAATGTCTACTTTTGTAAAGGCTCCTGATGATGCCTTCTGGTTTAGAGGAGCTTTCACACTAAAGTGATCAAGTATTTACAGACAATCCTCTACTTTTATGGAGGCTTTGGTTTGATGTTACTTCCACTTAAGTGGAAGATTTATCGCCTAAGAAATGCCTCTTTAGTTGTAAAATCTCCACTTATGAAGAGATCGTTGTATATTTGTTCCTCCTTTTGCAACGCTTAGCTATTTCTCATCTTCTTCAATTGAGAGGATTTCAGCTTGTATTGGAGGAATTCACCACCAAGTTTGCCAAATTTCATGGTCCTTACACTCCCTTATTTCATTTCACATCTTGTCCATCTTTAATTCCTTATATATTCTTGAAATTCTTTGTTCTTTCGCCTTTAATGTGAGATTTTTTGACAAAATTGAGGTCCAAATTCAATTCTATCTTCACCCAAATTTGGGGCATAGGTTTCTCTCCCTTTGGGGAGTACGATTTCTAATGTAAATTTTATTTTTATTGTTGGGCCCAACGAGTCAATTTTTGACCTATATTTTGGCCCAAAGTATTAATTTGTAATTTGGGTATCAATTCTCTCCTCTTAACGATTAGATCATATTTTGATAGTGTGGCAGTAGTCAGAGGCTATTCATAAAGGAAAAGACTCTGTATGATTTGTCGTGAGCACGTCGTTCAACCTCCATATTGGTTACGACTTTCCCTCTTTTAGACATAGCTTAATAGGGTATATAAGACATAAAATACCTATGGCTATGGGATATTTGAATTAAGATTTTGATATTGAAGAGTTACTTATATTCTTAGTTTATTTCAAGTTCAGATAGTAGGATTTGCATTTAGACCTTAGTGTAGGTAGTTGCTTAGCGCTTTAGACTCAGTCTAGGTTATTGATTAGTATTAGAATTACTACTGGGGTGACTTAGCATAAAATTGGGTAGATTTCTTTATTAGGGTATTTTTTGCCTAGATACATTACTTAGTACTGTTCCATTATATAGTTCACCTTGAGGTTATGGGATTATTGTGAATGTCTTTCGATGGGGAATATTACTGGGCAAGGTCCTAATATGGTTACAAAGCACCTTATGGTGGTTTCTCTCTGGATTATCATGGTATTTACTATCCTAACTATGAATTGGTTTATTGATTTGTTATATATATCTATCCACGCATATTCATACCTATGTATTCATGGTATAAGTTTGGAATTGATGGAAAACATGGTATTCGGTCTTATAGGAGTACAATGATATTTTATTTGGACTTTGGATTTAAAAAAAGGTTCTTTTAGTACTTGTTCTAGTCAGGTTTGTATTATGATTAGTATTGGTATAAAAGTCCCATTTTTAGTTTAAGCAAGGTATACAGATATCACGAGTCCCACATGGGTCCTGTTTTTTCTTTCCATATATGTTGGAGAAAGAGTATGTGATGTGCATTGGTAAAAGTATTCCTTCCATTCTGTATTTGCACTTGTTCATTTGCACATATTAATTCGTATAAATATGACATGTATGTTAATTTATTATGTAGTTACTCATTTATTTAATTATATATTGCTAGCCCTACTTCTAGACTTACCTTATATAATAATAGATTTTGTTTGCTCATTATCGTAGATATTGTTCTTCTGAGCTCAGTCGGTCTATGATGCCTAATGAGTACAACATGTTTTGGTACTCATAAAACACTTATGCATCTTTTTCCCTGATGCAGATCTGAGTATTTATTGTCATCGCTGACTTCCTACTCATTCGGGAATTTTTTCATCAGAGATTTGGTGGTGAGTTGTTGGTGTACAAAGTTTTACCATCTCCATCTTTTGGTGTTTTGTATATTAAAAGACAGTTCTATATATTTATACTTATGTTGTACTACTCTTGTATTAGTAACTCTTGTACCCATTGATACATGGTCTTGGGGTTGGTTTTTGTATATTGTTGTCCTTTTACTCATTATATATATATGTGTATGGGCCCTTCTTATCTGTGCCTATTGCATACTTCGTTTGTTCACATTGTGAGCTTTGTAATTCTTTTCATTAGCCCATTACTTATCATTCTGGGTAATGGGTTTTTGCTTACCTACTTGTGGGTTATAGCAGGTTTCGTTATGGCCCAAATTTTAGGTCGTGATAGTTTGATATCAAAGCCTAGGTTCACCAGTGTTGGTACAAGAGTATAATGCGTAGTAGAGTCCTACAGATCAGTACGATGATATTTGTTTCCTCTCTTTGGGAGGGTATAGGGCATTCTTAGTAAAATTTCATTATTTGACTTCTCATCGTGTGTTCTTATTCCTTTCAATTACTAAAATCTGATTCATTTCATTTTTTCATAGATGTTTATGATGAGGTATGTAGTGGTTCAGGGTAAGGTCCTCATGCTAATAGTTAGTGATCCAGCAAGGGGTCGGGGCAGAGGGCGAGGCTAGACTCAAGCTATACTATTAGATTGGGGCTAGGTCTGGGAGCCATCAACATAGATTGAGATTGTTCCAAAAATAGTGATAGGGTACCTACTATCACAGTAGTAGGTGGGTTTGTACTAGTAAGACTACAACCAGATTCTTGTCAATGTTGGTTCTACATGATGCTCTTGTCCATTTCTGCCTAAGAATTTAGTGAGATACCAGGAGAGGTTGCATAAGCTTGGGCTGCTGGAGTCCCATGGGGTCGATGATACTATTTTTTAGATGGACAAATCTGTGAAGTTGTTGTAGAGAGCTTATGTTTAGAGTAGACCAGCTGGATCACCTTCTATGACCTAGGCACAGTTCTCTACGACCTTCTTAGGGAAGTTTGTGCCTTGTATAATAATTCATAGGCTAAGGAATGAGTTCACAGAGTTATAGTAGGGTTCGATGATAGTACCTCATTATGGGATGAGGTTTTACGAGCTAGTCAGTCATGCTAATCTACTTATACCTATAGAGAATGTGGGGGTACACTGATATGATAGTTACTGACTATTATGAGTTTCGATTTGAGTCTGTCCACTGATTCAGATATGATGGTTACTGACTATTATGAGTTTCGGTTCAAGTTTGGCTACTTATTTAGATATGATGATTACTGATTATTATGAGTTTTGATTCATGTCCGGCTACTGATTGTGATATAATTCGATAGTTCTTGTACTAGGTATCGTGGTTCTGATATTGTGATTTACTGAGTTTTGGATTGACTTTGGCATCTGGCTATGAGTTCTAAGATGTACTATATATGTGGCCTCGCGTTAGTACCTACTGTGATCGGTTCAAACCTAGTGTCTAGCCGCTCGTTACTACCCATTAGTGCAGGTTAAAGCAGGATGCACAGCTGGATGGTTACTATGGTTACTTAGCACTGGATCAGTTATGGATTATTTATGCTTTCTTTTACTTTTCTTGTGTGTCCCACCGATATATGGGGACACAGTTGGGTTAATTATCTTCTTTAGTGTGCCTGACAGGCTTATGGGGGCCCAATTAGGTTATGTTTGACTTATTTGTTTATTTCTGCATTTACTTATTTTTTCGAATCGCCTCTACTTATTTCCTTAATATATTTTCACAGCTCGGTAGCTATTTATCTTCTGTCATTCTTACCCCAGACTTAGCATGCACCCTCACATTTAAATTATGTTTGTACTACATTAAGCTCAGTCGGCCGATGATGCTTATTGAGTACTCGTTGCCCGATACTCATACGGTATTTTGGCATCTTTTTCCCCAATGAAGATTTGGGGACCATTCAACGATAGTGACATAATCCTCTTTCCTCAGCATTGATCCGCAGCAAGGTGAGATTGTTGTCATCCAAGACTGATCTTACTTCATCTACTCCTATATAGTATTTTATAGTCGAGACTATTATATAGGTTGTGTATATTTGGTTTCTTTCTGGTACACTAGTTGTGTTAGTTGTGGCTCTTGTACTGACCTTACCAGGTCTTAGGAGGGGTTCATCTATATACACTGTCCTCTTCTTCTTTTATCTCAGCATACATGTTATACTTTAGTTCTTTTACTTTCTGTCATTATTTATTATTGTTGTTGTGTCTTGTTTATCTCTTTCCTTTTGGTTTCTGCCTATTAACCCGTCACTTGCCACTCTGGCCTATAGCTTGGCTTGCCTATGGATGGGTTATTGTAGGCACCATCATGACTAAAAAATTTAGGTCGTGACTACTTGGAATCAGAGCCTAGGTTCACCGGTAGTGTTTGTACAAGAGCCAAAGTTTAGTAGAGTCCCACGGATCGGTATGGAGACGTATGTATCCTCTCTTTGGGAGGCTACAGTGTATTTTAGGGAAAATCTCATTTCTTTGATTTTCTTTCGTGCATCGGTGTCTATTTTGGTTTCTGATCACTATTTTGTTCTCTCTTTACGCGTATGGCCACGACAAGTGTTGCGAGAGCAAGGGGTCGAGAGCCCGAGCCCGCAGTGAGAGCTCTAGTTTGGGTTCAAGGTCAACCTAGAGGTCGGAGGCAAGATAGAGCAATACCCCCAGGCAGAAACCAAGTTAGGGATCCATTACTTGATCCTGTTATAGCCTCTGAGTCTAATAAAGCTCTAGTTATTCTGCCACCACAACAGCAGGTGGGCCAGGGAGCAGTCCAGGCCCCACCTAGGTTTATGGCTTTTTTATTGCTCTGAAATACTTTGGTGAGTTACTGGGATTAGTTGGAGGTCCGCCAGCTGAGGGAGCTCAGCCAGCAGTACAGGGAGTTGGTGTTGGGGCGCAGCCTGTAACAATGACACCCAGAGTAGAGATTCTACTAGTACCAATAGTTCCACAGTCGGTAGCAGCCCAACCAGTAATATCTGCAGAGGAGTAGAAAATGTTGGCCCGTTTTCTAAGATTGACTCCACCCAGGTTTGCGAGTACTTTAGGGGAAGATGCTTATGTGTTTTTATCCAGTTGTGAGGAGAAATTAAGGGTTAGTTGAGACTCGCAGTGTAGACTTTGTTACATATCAACTCGACACAACAGTGAGGTGATGGTAGAGGGGTTATCTTTATTCTAGGCCAGCTGGATCTCCACCGGTTACTTGGGCTTAGTTTTTTGAGGCATTCTTGGGAAAGTATATGCCTCGAAATATGCCCGAGCTTCTTCGAGATTAGTTTTCTGGGTAGAGACAGGGTTCGATGTCAGTAGCCAAGTATGTGGTAAGATTCTATGATTTGGCAAGACATGCTACTGTTATCTTTCCTGATGAGTATGAGAGGATCATATATTTTGTCAGAGGTTTGAGGTTGCCAATCCGCAGAGACACACAGAGTTTAGTGACTTCAAGGAAGTATTTTGTGGATGTTGATGAGCATGTATACTCTATTGAGGATATAGATCATGAGACCCAAGGGGGAAGCGATAAGAGACCTCTTTTTTAGGGCAATTATAGTGGGAACCACAGCGGCTCACAATATAGAGGCTACATATTTTAGGGTAGGTACCCCTCAGCAGCAGCAGAAGCTTTATCAGCAAAATGGTCAGCCTAATGGGCTCGTTCAGTCAACGTTTAAGATATCTGATGGGGGTCATCCCAGATATAGTAGTTCTGGTGGTCTGAGTAGTATTCAGCCGTAAAAGGGTGTCCTGTCAGGATTGTTGGGTAGAGGTGGTCATTTTGGATCAGTCGGACCTTCTAGATAGAGAGTAGAGTGCCTTTCTTATGTTTGGGATGTTAGTGGTGAGAGTCCCTCGCTTGACTATGTTCCTGTTGTTCGTGATTTTCCCAATTTTATTCCTACCGACCTACCTAGTCTTCCTCCGGAGCGTGATATATAGTTTTTTATTGACCTCAAGCGGAACACCCGACCTATTTTTATGGCTCCTGCCGAACTGAAGGAACTTAAAGGTTCTATCAGACCGGGCTTGATATGCGATCCCAGTATCCCTACCTGTTCGATCCTTCAGGTACTTCCTTATCCTTTACTTTCGCGGATGAAAGTCCTTTTAGTAGTGGATGACGTATTGACCCTCCTGGTGATTTCCCTCATTTTCGTGCATTGTCGGCGTTTAGAGCTTTTCTATAAATCCCCCAAGTTATTTATGACTTGTTGGGACTTACAGTTTGATTTTTGGGTAGTTCAATTAAGAATTTTATTTATACCGAGTGTGTTATGAAATATTTGAATTAAATTAGAATTTGGTAAATTGATATAGTTAATTATCTTTCAAAAAGGTTTTTGATATTTATAAAATTCATTAGTTATGATATATCTATACTACTTTATAATAGTTTTATAAACTATTAACAGTTTATGCGGAGATTGTGAATCTAAGTATATTAAAACAATATTATTATTTTTTAGAGGTTTTATCCGTAATATTTTTCTATTAATTATGTTATATTCAAAATATGATATTTATTTTACCATGAATCTATACAATACTCAAATATATACATAACGGAATAAAGTCATGTAGTATTGGCACCACACTTCTACGAGGAAGTGTTGGGGAACTGCCAGATAGATCTTTTTCATAGCATGATGCCATTTAACAACCTAATCTACTGCCAACATTGCATTGTAGTTTATTATGAGGATATGTTAATTGAAGTAAGTACTACTATAAGCTATATAATATATATATATATATATATAAGGTAGCACTCTCAGTTAGATTATTCACTGGACACTTTATACAAAGTGATGTATAAATATTGAAATGTTTATGTTGAATGTTTTGTAAGGGAAAATATTTTAATGTTATATCTAAACATTGAACCAAATCTAATTATCTATATCAGGTTATTCAAGCTCGGTGATTGCGTGGTTGATAGCATAGCGTCTTTATATCGTAAGTTTTCAGTCAATTTTAGTTTAAAGTCGCATATCTAAATTGTTATTTGGCGAGGTTGATGTTGGTGCTGGTTGGAGCTATTTTTAGCTCGGACATGGGTATATCGCTTGTGACTAGTGCTTACTGATCTATTTGAGACGTTGTGACGATTTTGGTTTCGCGATTTTGCAACTGGGCCCTACATGGGATTTTTCAGTTGTTTTTTGACCCGGGCAATATGGGTATCAATCCTCATGTTTTAAGATGTAGTTTATTATTTTGATAGTGTGGCAGCAGTTAGAGGCCACTCAAAAGGGGAGGGCTCCTATTTAGCAACCCTAGATAGTATAACCTTGACCGGGATTGTTAGCCTTGAACAAGTATTGGGATCCGCCATGCTATGGTACACTTGAGATACCCTATTTGGCATGTATATAACCTAGTAGTAGTTGTTGACCTTTGAGGACCCAGGGATTGGGCTGGTAATGCCCTATGGGTTAGCTCCTTTACTAATATGTTGACTTCGGGCTGAAGTCGGTATGTCCCTGTTTACTTGTATTTGTGTGGATACTGGCACTATTCTGGCACTTGGTTATGATGACTCTTGGAGAATGACTATTATGAGTTCCGATTCAAGTCCCACCACTGATTCAAATTTGATGGTTACTGATTATTATGAGTTTTAGTTCAAGTCCGGCCATTGATTCAGAGATGATGGCTATCGATTATTATGAGTTTTGATTCATGTCAGGTAGGTGATTGCTATACTATTTGATAGTTCTGGTACTGGTTAGCATAGTTCTGATATTCTATTTCATTGTGTTCCGGTTCGAGTCCAGCATATGGCTATAAGTACAGAGCTATACTATATATATGGCCTCTCATTAGTACCCACTGTAACCGGTTCGAACATGGCGTATGGCCTCTCCTTACTACCCAATGGTGTAGATTCAAACCCGGTGCACACTTGAATGGTTACTATGGTTACTTGGCACTAGATCAGTTATGGATTATTTATGCTTTCTTTTACTTTTCTTGGGAGTCCCACCAGCTTATGGGGGCACGGTTGGGTTAATTGTCGTCTTTAGTGTACCTGATGGGCTTATGGGGGACCAGCTAGGTTATGTTTGACTTGTCTATTTATATTTGCGTTTACTTATTATTTCATATCACCTCTACTTATTTCCTTATCGTATTTGCACACCTCGATAGCTATTTATCTTCTGTGATTCTTGCCCCAGACTTAGCATGCACCTTCACATTTTAGTTATGTTTATGCTATATTGAGATCTGTCGGATGATGATGCCTACTGAGGGCCCGTATCCCGGTACTCATACTGCACTTCTACATCTTTTCCCCCATAGAAGATCTAGGTACCAGTCGACGACAATGACGTGATCCTTTTTCCTCAGCACTGATCCGAAAGAAGGTAAGCTTGTTGTTATCCGAGGCTGATCCTACTTCATCTACTCCTGTATAGTATTTTGTACTAAATACTATTGTATATGTTGGGTATATTTGGTTTCTTTCTGGAACTTTGCTTGTGTTAGTTGTGGATCTAGTACCGACCTTACCAGGTTTGGTGAGGGGTTCATCTGTATACATTGTCCTCTTCCTCTTCTGTCTATGTTTGCATGTTACACTTTAATTATTTTGCTTTCAGTCTTTATTTTTTATTGTTGTTGTGTCTTCTTTATATCTTTCCTTTTGTTTTCCGCCTGTTAGCTCGTCGCTTGCTGCTCTGGGCTATGGCTTGGCTTGCCTATGGGTGGGTTATGGTAGGCACCATCATGACTCAAAAACTTGGCTCATGACATGAGATTTTTTGATTTTAGTGGATCTGGTCAACTCTCAGGCATGGTTCCACGAGTCATACCACTACTCATGGTCCCAATCCACAAATCATATTTTGAGTTAAGGTTTTGTGGTAGATGGAACATTATGGGTGTTGGCTTCACAAGTTAGTGCATGACTTGTGGTCTGGGTTCACGACTCATGAACCCTCTCATGTAAGCCTAGGACTTCAAGTATCAAATTTTGGTTTTCTATACTAAGTGTTGAATATTCATGGGTCAAAATCTGAGGTTTTACAAGATCATTCATTAAAGGTATGTGGAGCTAAACTAAACTTAATTAATTTTGTGGCAAATATCTAGAGATGAGAAGGAATTAAAAACTATGGAAAAACATATAATCTAGGTTGGCACAATCACTCCAATGTCTCATAGGGTTGATATTAGGGTCATAACATTAATCAAAACCAATATAGACTATGGGGTCAGAATCAATATATTTATTAGCAACAGTCATAGGGTACTCAGTCTAATTCTTAGCTAAGCAGAGTAGAAGCGATGTTAGAAGACTATGGACGAGCAATCAAAGATTCTAGCAGGCATGAAAATCAAGAGCTTATGGTAAGGAATATTGAGAAGCAGATGGGGTAGATAGTTGGGGCCTAGAATACAAAACCCCAAAGAGGGATTGCCAATTAATACAAGTCCAAACCCCAAGTACCAAAATATAGTTACTACTCACAGTGTTAGGTAGATAGAGGAGGTTGTACCATAATAAGTAGTGTGAAATACTTCTAAGATCAAAGAAAAGTAAACTAAGCAAGAGGAGGAGGAGAAAGTTCAAGAAATATTTTCTACATTTAATCCACAACCTTATTTTCAAAAATATTAAATAGGTAGAAAGAGGAATCATGTTTAATGACGTTTCTTGATTTGTTAAGACAAGTGCACAATAATCTTCTTTTTATTGATATTTTGCAAGGGTGTCGCAAATATGCTAAGTATGTTAAGGATATTGTGGTAAGTAATTGTAGGCTGACAGGGTAATCAATAGTTTCACTTACTGAGGAATGTACATCTACAATTCATAATAGGTTACAGATAAAGATGAAAAATCAGGCCAATTTCACAATTGAGATTGTAATTGGGTAGATACTCATAGCTCAGGCTTTGCGTGATCTTGGGGATAGTATTAAATTGATGCCATGATCTATATTCACGAAGACGGGTTTGTATTTGCAGAACCTCTTTTGGCTTGTCTTTGCTTCTCTTTGACCCTCTAAGGCCCCTCTACCCTTGTTAGATGCATTCACCAACTCATGGTACCCTTTGGAGAGCTCTAAGGGGGTTGTTCCAAGGTATTTTGTATTGTATCAATGGTGGAATGTTTTTAATGTATTGTTGTGGAAGGAATTTAAGTGGCTTGATGGAGTAAATGTGACGATGTGTTGAGGAGTAAATGTAAAGTATAAACTTTGTGTGAATTCCTATTGATTTGTGAAATCTAGGTTGACGTGTGGACTGGTTTGGTGTTGTTGGTATGGTGAAGCAATAAATTGTATTGTAGGAGGCTGGAATGAAGTTATATGGCAGTCGAGTAGTTTATTATCACCTTGTGAACTTGTAATGTAGTTGACTTTTAATGTAAGATCAATTATGTATTCATATTGTAGAGTAATGCTTTAAGGAAGAGTTAAACTGTTATAGTCACACGTTGCAAGGATAAGGTATGTAAGGTTACTCTTTTCCGTATCATTTGGCAGCATTTATTGTTCACATCGTTACGGAACTTGTTTACACTCCAAAATGTTTTAAAGTATCTCATTTCTGGTTGTTAGCAATTGTTATTCACATGTCTCTTATTTGTTGACTATTGTTCCAAAGCTCCAATAATGTTATGACCACCAATGTAACAATCTCACAAAAAGTAAAGAAATGAAGTAATGCATATTTGGTTTAGTACGGGGCAGCTCTGGGGGTGAAAGCCTAGCTCGAGACGAACTTGATTTATTGGATACAGGGGGCAGCTCTGGGGATGAAAACCAAGCTCGAGCCAAACCTGATTTATTAATTTATGGGTGACAGCTCTGGGGGAATAAGCCTAGCTCGAGCCGATTCTAATGTTATTTACAACTGATCAGTTGGTCCGGGTATTGTATGATGTATATTGATCTGAAGGTAAAAGGAAAGAAATGAATGTAATGTACATGGTTCCACATATACAGTACGGTGGTTTATCAATATTGTCCATTCACTTATATTTGATTCCTTTGGAGTTCTTATATTTCATGTAGTTACTTGTAGACTTACATACTCAGTACATTCTTTTGTATTGATGTCCCTTGGGGGACCTACCTTACTTGCTGCAGGAACAGGAGCAAGTAGACCCTCATAGTAGAATACGGGCCATCCGCAGACTATTGGTGAGCTCCAGATTGGTTCGGGGCTTTTCGAGTCAGTTGTATGCACTTGTTTTGGTACTGTGTAATATTTATATAAAGCAGGGACTTGTCCCAACTTTAGGCATGGTTATGTATCTGTTAGAGGCTTTGCAGACGTTGTAAGTCAAATGAAGGAATGTCTTACCCTTTTGACGTGGTGGCCATAACAGCCAAGTCTCATATCTATTTGAATATCTTTCCATGACTTTTGTCATTGATATATTGTATATATATGTGGCAGAATGTTGTTCACTTAGTGACATGCATATGAATGTACTCGATCATAGGTTGGTTCTCTCGGGCCTTTACGGATACGGGTGCCTGTCCTCCCTAATGGGATTTGAGGCATTACAAAAGTGGTATCAGAGCGGGTCGTTGTAGTGTATTTACAAGGCCGTGTCTGAGTAGAGTCTTGCTTATGGATATGTTGTGCACCACATTTATAAGTATGAGGCTATGGGACATTTATGAGTTTTTTCTTTTCTTAATTTCCTAGATCGTGCAATAGAGCAAAAGTTGTAGGTGGAGTCATATTTAATTACTGAATTCGTTTTATGTTTTTGTTTCCTCAATACAGCAAAATGCCGATTAAAGAAGAGGTAGGGGTAGAGGTAAGAAGGTAGACATGATTGCCGGAGAAGGGACCAGTGAATCACCACCTGAAGAAGCTAATCAAGGTGAGGCTGAAGACGAGTTTGCATCGCGGGCTTCTTCTACTCTTCCATATCCAGGAGGACTAGGAAGGAGAGGAGTATCCCCATGTCACACACCGAATCCCATCGAGACATGATTGGCACCCGTAGCCGATAAGGCCCGAGAGAACCAACCTTTGCCTATGTTCAATCATATGCATATCATAATCAGAACCACCAATGCATAAGAACATGAAAGACGAATAAAGGAAAACATGGGACATATTTATACATACATATGAAACTTGGCAGTTGAAGCCATCCAGTCAAAATAACATATGTCTTTTACACTGATACACCCACATCCGTCTACAAAAGCCTCTAACAAGAGCATTGACCAATACAAACCAAAAATCGGGACAAGTCCCCGCTTTATACAACATGTACATCATCAAAACATATATCTACTCTGACTCAGAGATAACCCGGATTAACTGGAGCTCACCAAGGAACCGCTAACACTGGCAATCTGCTGGGGAGGCCTACTGGGACCTGCGCCTGCAGCAAGTAAGGTAAATTCCCCGAGAGGGGTCAGTACGAAATAAGTACTGAGTATGTAAGGCTCAAATGAAACTTTGTAACACATGAAGATACTAATGAACTCAATACAAATGACTAGACAATGTGAGTAAGTCACCATATTGCATCTTGGGAACCATGTGAATTGCTTTAGTTACTTCCATTACGTTCCTTTATATTCAATTCTTGCTTGTCAATACATGTGTCACAATGTACCCGGGCCCCTACTGATCAGTGGGTCTTTACATGACTTATCGCCATGTGGGGATCGGGTCGATCTAGGCTTGTGCCCCTAAGACCTGCCACCCATAAAGCACTGCATCGGGATCGAGTCGAGCTAGGCTTATGACCCTAGACTTGCCACCCATAAATCAATAAATCGGGATCGAGTCGAGCTAGGTTTGCGCCCCTAGACTTGCCACCCATAAATCAATACATCGGGATCGAGTCGAGCTAGGCTTGCGCCCCTAGACTTGCCACCCATAAATCAACATATCGGGATCGAGTCAAGCTAGGCTTATTCCCCTAAACTTGCCACCCATACTTGATCATTGACCACATTTGCATTACTTTGTTCTTTACTTTGAGATTGGTATTTTGATAGTCATAACATCACTTGAAACTTTGGATCATTAGCCATTGAGTGAGAGACATATGAGATTGGTACATTCACTTGTGAGAGATTGACATATTCATGTGACATAGCATGTTTGGAAACTTGGAACCATAATCAAAATAGAAGACATGTGAATATAAACATTATTGGAAACATGTCACCATTGGAACCATTGGACAATCATTCATATCAAGATACATGAGCATAACCACTATTGGAACATTGGACCATAACCTTTTTTGAGCTTTTGGAACATTAACCATGATAATGAGACATGACACTCACAAATGATCCATGAGTAGGAAAGATATGACAATGACTATTGATAAACAGATATAGGATACCTTAGCACATTTCGGGATAGGACTAATGACATGTCAATGTGGATACTATTTGCCGCAGAAAGATACGGACAACGTAACCTTACATACCTTGTACTCTCAATACGGATATACAATCCTAGATGTGCATACAATAGTCCCACTCCTTCTTTATGTGTCACTCTACAACACAAATACATAACGGAATTCACATTAACCACAACTACTTCACAAATGCATATAACATCAATGGGGTACATGTTTGCTTTGAAACATGTCATTTCCCCTTGAAAAAACCATTGATAGCATCATTATTCCAAAAATCCTCCAATATTCCCAACATTGACCAATACATAATAATCATTGCATTTCACTATAACAATTCTCTTTTACACCTCCTTATCCATACCACATCACAAACAATCAATCAATTCATCTTAATACACTTCATAGCACATATCGGCCAAATTCCCACAATTTACACTTATAGGAAAGAACAAGTTTAACAACAAAAATAACACCATAGACGTTCATATTTTATCCATACCATGATCTTTTATCAAAGGCACAAGTCCTAATTCAAGTTCAAATCCCATGGATCACACATCTTATACATAAGCACAAAATACCATATCCAACATTTCCAAGCACAACCAACATGATTTACATACTCTTTCATGCATATAATATATTAATCCATAATAATATTCACTTACCCAAACTTGCAAAGGGATGATCTTGCTCCAAAATTGCCTTTGAGTCTTTAGGGTTCTTGAGAGAATATTGTAGAAGGTTTGAGAAAATATCTCAAAGAACATGAGAGTTTAAATGAATAAAATCTGATTTGTGGGTCTATTTATAGTCCTTGGGTCCATCCTTAGTCATCCTTGATATTTAATGCTTCAATTGACCAAGTCAATAGAAGATTGGGTCATGTGACCCATGTCTTTTATCCCATTTTGGGCTTTTATTGAGCCCAAATCACTTAACCCTATAAAATCAATAATTTCTCATCTTTATACGTATTACAATAATATTCCCACTCATAATATTCATATCCGTAGCCTCAATCCCAAAAACAAGTGATTCTAGCCACGTTTGGCTTATTTTAACCTTAGGGGCAAAACTGTCATTTTGACCCCAAATTCGTTCTCGAGTAATTTTATCACACCAATGTATTATGTCATTCATTTCATGTATATACTCTTGGTTGTAGCAGAAACGTAGCAAAAATTGGCTCAGTACGTCCCTGGATATCCTTGGGACTTAGAAATTTCCAACTTTCGAAAAAGTGGAAAACCCAAGGTGGCACGCTCCGGGGCTCGCCAACCTACTGCCTCTGGGCTAAAAATTTTAGCCCAGAGCGGCGTGTCACGTTACCAAATGCACCCCTCCTTAAAATTTTCGAAAATTCCATTTTTCGACTTCTCTTCGCGGGTTTGGTTAGATACTTCAAGTCTTATTCTTTAACTCACTTCTTAACCTTATTATACTTTGTTTAGAGGTATTCTTAGCCTCATTTTGAACCCCACAAATGCGCAATGAAAATTTCAAAACACCTTCTATGCAAGTTTAACCACATAACAAGAGCCAAATTCAATTATCTCATCAATAGCCTTACCAAATTCATACTCATAGCTCTTGATACCTACATACATATTATTTAATGTCGTCAAGTAGGGTTGGGAACGTATGGGGTGTTACATTCTTCCCCCCCTTAGGAACATTCATCCTCGAATGTTAACAATATCGTTGCCATTACAATCAATGCATCTCTACATTAGCATACATATACGTAACCCTTAAGGCTCATGGCTACTTAATTGGTCCACTTTGATTTCGTCAAAGAAATTTTCTTAATTTCTGAACCTTCACACTTGACTTGATTAGTGAGATCCCCCAAACTTGATATCTTTCGCATGGGAAACTCTTATATACTTTCACCAATTTCACATGGCATGTAGTATAGGGTCATATGCATCATGTAAAGTATGGTAATATACCTAAATACCTGTACCGTTATTAGGAGGTGCTTCCTCATTCTGCCGGTCCACTAACGCATAGGTGCGATTCTGAGCTCCACTGGAACTAGCTGCTCCTCTCATATCTCTACCACAACCCATAGGCTGCACCCCTCGGCCCAGTGAAGGAACCGATGCTGAGGACGCAGCAGCCGACCCAGCCAGTCGTGCTGTACTACCCATGCTCTGCTGTGGATAATATCTCACTATATGCCCCGGCATACCACACCAAAAGCAGACATTCGTCCCTGATCGACATGTGCCTGAATGAATACGCCCGCAGTGCTGACACTACTGACGAGGGAAACCTGCTGCCTGGGACCCATGAACTCCACTACTCTGCCCAGATGGACCACCCCTAGACCCTCGGAACTGAGAGTGAGCACCCGCTGTGGAATAAGAGAATGAGGGTCTAGGCGGTAACATTCAAGATCCCGATTCTCCTGGGACACCATAGACTGCCCCATAGGTCTCGCCCTTTTTGCTGGCCCTTCCTCAGATTTTTGTATCCTCTTTCTTTGCCTTTGGTCTTTCATCTTTTGTGCTAAGGCCTGTATTCTAGCTATATCCATATCTCGGTTTAAGGCAGCAATGGTGCAATCTCGTACCAAAGATGGCTCTAATCTATCCATGTATCGATGGACTCTATCTGTCATCGTAGCCACAACATTTGGCGCATATCGAGCCAAGGAATTAAATTGCAAGCTATATTCTCTGACACTCAAATTTCCTTGACGGAGATTTAGGAATTGATCCGCACGTGCCTCACGGATCTCATAGGGAAAGTAATGATCAAGGAAAGCCACTTTAAACTCTTCCCAAGTAGGTGGGGTTGCATCAATATCACGGGATTTCTTCCAATCCTCGTACCACAATATTGCCTCTCCTTTCAGCCTATATGCAGCAAGTTCAACTGTTTCGACCCCTGTCACATGCATAACTTCCAAGGCCCTCTGAATTTGATCCACGAAGTCCTGTGGATCTGCTTTTGGATCTGACCCAGTGAAAATAGGAGGGTCAAGTTTCAAGAAATCCTGTGTCCTACGACTCGCCATTCTAGCCGCATCATCATCATGTGTCACTATATCAGCTCGTCCCTGGCTTTATGCCGCCACTAACTGTGTCAACATATGTACAACATTCCTAAGATCCTGATCCGTGGCATTCATCGTCGGCTCTACAGGTACTTCTCTACCAATTGGGTCTTCCAAAACTAGGAGGGTAGATGAAGACCGCGATGATATTTCAGCATTTGCTCCACCTTGAATAGCTTGGTCAGGTGGTAATCTGCTCATTCCTTCTCCAGCAGGCGCATCTACCTGTTTCCCTTTACCTCTACCTCTCGTGATTGGCATCTTGACTATACCAAACAAAAACAAAATACCATGATCAGACACACTTCAACTGACAACACTGGCTCTATTGCACGATCTAGAAGTGAAGAACAGAAACAACATCCTAAATGTCCCGTAGCCTCCTACTTATAAATGTGATGCACAACACATCAATAAGTAAGACTCTACTCAGACACGGCTTTGTAGACACCCTTAGAACGACCTGCTCTGATACCACTTTTGTCACGCCGCGAATCGCATTGAGACATGATTGGCACCCATAGCCGATAAGGCCCGAGAGAACCAACCTTTGCCTATGTTCAATCATATGCATATCATAATCAGAACCACCAGTGCATAAGAACATGAAAGACGAATAAAGGAAAACATGGGACATATTTATACATACATATGAAACTTGGCCGTTGAAGCCATCCAGTCAAAATAACATATGTCTTTTACACTGATACACCCACATCCGTCTACAAAAGCCTCTAACAAGAGCATTGACCAATACAAACCAAAAGTCGGGACAAGTCCCCGCTTTATACAACATGTACATCATCAAAACATATATCTACTCTGACTCGGAGAAACCCCAGATTAACTGGAGCTCACTAAGGAACCGCTAACACTGGTAATCTACTGGGGAGGCCTACTGGGATCTGCGCCTGCAGCAAGTAAGGTAAATTCCCCGAGAGGGGTCAGTACGAAATAAGTACTGAGTATGTAAGGCTCAAATGAAACTTTGTAACACATGAACATACTAATGAACTCAATACAAATGACTAGACAATGTGAGTAAGTCACCATGTTGCATCTTGGGAACCATGTGAATTGCTTTTGTTACTTCCATTACGTTCCTTTAGATTCAATGCTTGCTTGTCAATACATGTGTCACAATGTACCCGGGCCCCTACTGATCAGTGGGTCTTTCCATGACTTATCGCCATGTGGGGATCGGGTCGAGCTAGGCTTGTTCCCCTAAGACCTGCCACCCATAAAGCACTGCATCGGGATCGAGTCGAGCTAGGCTTATGACCCTAGACTTGCCACCCATAAATCAATACATCGGGATCGAATCGAGATAGGCGTGCGCCCCTAGACTTGCCACCCATAAATCAATACATCGGGATCGAGTCGAGCTAGGCTTGCGCCCCTAGACTTGCCACCCATAAATCAACACATCGGGATCGAGTCTAGCTAGGCTTATGCCCCTAGACTTGCCACCCATACTTGATCATTGACCACATTTGCATTACTTTGTTCTTTACTTTGAGATTGGTATTTTGATAGTCATAACATCACTTGAAACTTTGGATCATTAGCCAATGAGTGAGAGACATATGAGATTGGTACATTCACTTGTGAGAGATTGACATATTCATGTGACATAGCATGTTTGGAAACTTGGAACCATAATCAAAATAGAAGACATGTGAATAAACATTATTGGAAACATGTCACCATTGGAACCATTGGACAATCATTCATATCAAGATACATGAGCATAACACTATTAGAACATTGGACCATAACCTTTTTTGAGCTTTTGGAACATTAACCATGATAATGAGACATGAGACTCACAAATGATCCATGAGTAGGAAAGATATGACAATGACTATTGATAAACGGATATAGGATACCTTAGCACATTTCAGGATAGGACTAATGACATGTCAATGTGGATACTATTTGCCGCAGAAAGATACGAACAAGGTAACCTTACATACCTTGTACTCTCAATACGGATATACAATCCTAGATGTGCATACAATAGTCCCGCTCCTTCTTTATGTGTCACTCTACAACACAAATACATAACGGAATTCACATTAACCACAACTACTTCACAAATGCATATAACATCAATGGGGTACATGTTTGCTTTGAAACATGTCATTTCCCCTTGACAAAACCATTGATAGCATCATTATTCCAAAAATCCTCCAATATTCCCAACATTGACCAATACATAATAATCATTGCATTTCACCATAACAATTCTCTTTTGCACCTCCTTATCCATGCCACATCACAAACAATCAATCAATTCATCTTAATACACTTCATAGCACATATCGGCCAAATTCCCACAATTTACACTTATCGGAAAGAACAAGTTTAACAACAAAAATAACACCATAGACGTTCATATTTTATCCATACCATGATCTTTCATCAAAGGCACAAGTCCTAATTCAAGTTCAAATCCCATGGATCACACATCTTATACAAAAGCACAAAATACCATATCCAACATTTCCAAGCACAACCAACATGATTTACATACTCTTTCATGCATATAATATATTAATCCATAATAATATTCACTTACCCAAACTTGCAAAGGGATGATCTTGCTCCAAAATTGCCTTTGAGTCTTTAGGGTTCTTGAGAGAATATTGTAGAAGGTTTGAGAAAATATCTCAAAGAACATGAGAGTTTAAATGAATAAAATCTGATTTGTGGGTCTATTTATAGTCCTTGGGTCCATCCTTAGTCATCCTTGATATTTAATGCTTCAATTGACCAAGTCAATAGAAGATTGGGTCATGTGACCCATGTCTTTTATCCCATTTTGGGCTATTATTGAGCCCAAATTACTTAACTCAATAAAATCAATAACTTCTCGTCCTTATACGTATTACAATAATATTCCCACTCATAATATTCATATCCGTAACCTCAATCCCAAAAACAAGTGATTCTAGCCACGTTTGGCTTATTTTGACCTTAGGGGCAAAACTGTCATTTTGACCCCAAATTCGTTCTCGAGTAATTTTATCACACCAATGTAATATGTCATTCATTTCATGTATATACTCTTGGTTTTAGAAGAAACGCAGCAAAAATTGGCTCGGTACGTCCCCGGATACCCTTGGGACTTAGAAATTTCCTACTTTCGAAAAAGTGGAAAACCCAAGGTGGCACGCTCCTAGGCGCGCCAACCTAATGCCTCTGGGCTAAAAATTTTAGCCCAGAGCGGCGTGGCATGGTCCCAAATGTACCCCTCCTTAAAACTTTCAAAAATTCCATTTTTCGACTTCTCTTCGCGGGTTTGGTTAGATACTTCAAGTCCTATTCTTTAACTCACTTCTTAACCTTATTATACTTTGTTTAGAGGTACTCTTAGCATCATTTTGAACCCCACAAATGCGCAATGAAAATTTCAAAACACCTTCTATGCAAGTTTAACCACATAACAAGAGCCAAATTCAATTATCTCATCAATAGCCTTACAAAATGCATACTCATAGCTCTCGATACCTACGTACATATTATTTAATGTCGTCAAGTAGGGTTGGGAACGTACGGGGTGTTACACCCCAGAACCACCTGTTAATGCTACTGAGCAGGATTTAAGGAATTCGGTGCAAATGTTAACTTTTATAGTTGCTGCACCAAATCAAGGACAAGCTGGTCCAACTATAAGTAATGACGGTGTGGTTAGGGAAGCTAGTCGGCGGACAAAGGATTTTTTGAAATTGATCCTCGCACGTTCACCTGGTCAGATCTTAATGAAGATCCACATGACTTCATGGAAAAAATTCAAAGGGGTTTAGATATTATGCATGTATCAGGTATATAAAAAGTTTAGCTTGCAGCATATAGACTAAAAGGAGAGGCTATATTATGGTATGAAGATTGGAAACGATCTAGGGGTATCGATGCACTTCCAGCTAGTTGACAAGAATTCAAAGCGGCATTCCTTGATCATTACCTTCCATATGAGATTCGAGTGGCTTGTTCAGACCAGTTCTTAAATCTTCGTCAAGGGAATATGAGTGTCAGAGAGTACAATCTTGGGTTTAACTCTTTGGCCAGGTATGCTCCTAATGTGGTAGCTATTATGGCCGATAGAGTTCACCGGTATGTGGATAGATTGGATCCATATTTGGTTAGGGATTGTACTATTTCTTCTCTGAATAGAGACATGGATATAGCCAAGATACAAGCTTTTGTACAGAAGATGGAGGATCAGAGGCAAAGGAGAAGAACACAAGAATTTGAAAAAGGACCGTCAAAGAGGGCTAAACCTATGGGATAGTTCATGGCGTCCCAAGGAGAATTTCGGACTTGGATTTTTAATAGACCGCCTAGACCATCATTTTTTTATTCTACAGCAGGTACTCCATCTCAATTTTGAGGGTTTACAGGTAGTCAAGTTAGGCAAAGTAGTGGGATTCAGGGTCAACAGACAGTTGGATATCAAGAACAAGGAAGAATGAGACAATCGAGGTTTTCTCGTCAGCCGTGTCAGCACTGCGAGAAACCTCAGTTAGGTGAATGTTGGTTTGGAATGAATGTTTGCTTTTGGTGCGGTATGTCGGGGCACATGATGAGAGAGTGCCCACAAAAAGGCACAGGTAGTATGACGCGACCTACGAGATCAGTCATTGCATCATCATTGTCGAGTGTACAGCCTATGGGGCATGGTAGAGGTGAGAGAGGATCAGCTTGTCACGCCCCGAGTTCCAACAAGGCGGATTGGCACGTTTAGCCTATAAGGCTCGAGAGAACCAAGATTGCTTCTATTCATTCATATGCATGCCATAGGAAACACCATTAACACGTAAGAACATAAAAGGCTGATAACGGAGATCATGGAGCATGTGATATATATACATTTGTGAAACTTGGCCGTTGAGGCCATCAAGTTAAAAACGACATGTATCTTCTTACATTCATACACCCACATACGTCTACAAAAGCCTCTAATAGATGAATTTACAAGACCAAGTGAAAGTCGGGACAAGTCCCCACTTTATACAACATGTACAATACCAAAACACATGTACAACTGTGACTCGGAGAAGCCCCGAACTAACTGGAGCTCACCAATGATCCGTAAACAACTGACAACCTACTATGGAGGCCTACTAGCACCTGTGCCTGTAGCAAGTAAGGTAAGTCCCACAAGTGACGTCAGTACGAAGAATGTACTGAGTATGTAAGGCTCAAATGAAACTGTATGAATCATACATACGTCAATGAACTCAATTACAAATGAATAACCAATATGGATAAGTCATCATTCTGTGTATTGGGAACCATGTATATTGCTTTCATTGCTTTCTTTGCTTCTTTACTTCTATGCTTATTCATCATCACTCGTGTCACTATGTACTAAGGCCCCGACTGATCAGTGGGTCTTTACATAGCATAATGTTATGTTGGTATCAACTCGAGCTAGGCTTATGCCTCTAGAGCTACCTCCCATAAATCAATACATCGGGCTCGGCTCGACCTAGGTTATTACCTCTAGAGCTGCCACCCATAAACCAACATATCAGGTTCGGCTCGAGCTAGGTTATTACCTCTAGAGCTACGCCCTGTCAGGTTTTGTCCGAGCTAGGCTTATGCCTCTAGGACTACCCCCTGATCCAATAATCTCGAAATTGGCTTGATCTAGGCTTTCGCCCCCAAAGCTACCACCCATACTCAATCATTAACCACATGTGCATTACTTCTTTCTTTACTTTTGAGATTGATACAATGATTGTCATAGCATTATTGGAAACATAACATTATTGGAATCATGGGACCTTTGGAACATTTGTCAATACCTATGAGACATGTGAATCACAATTGATCAATGAGTAGGAAACATGTGATAACAACAATTGGTAATCAGGAATAGGATACCTTAGAACATGTCGGAATAAAACAAGTACAATGTCAATGTGAATACTATGAGCTGCAGAAGGAATACGGATAGAGTAACCTTACATACCTTCACTTCCAAGTATGACTACATAAGCCTATATATGAACTCAATATTCCATCTACTTCCTTACATTTCACTCTGCAATACAAGTACATAACAGAGTTTACGTTAACCACTAGTTATCATACAAGTGCACAAGATGGCAACGAACTATATGACTGTCGTATAACGTTATTTTACCCTTTATAATACAATACACTGCATTATCATACAAAAAACACCATAACATTCCACACATTGACCAAAACATCATACATCAATAGCATTGCATACCACGTTTACCCTTTATGCTTCCTCATTATCATTCCGTCGCAATTACCCAATTAACTTGACTCATAACAACTTATGAACAACAATACATACTTAATATAGTCCAACATAACTCTATACGACCCTTTAAAGTCATTAAAACGACATCACAAGTTGATAATTACATCCAAAAAGGGTATAGGGGCCTCCGGGGATCAAAGAGAGATGAAAACATCCAAAACCATATCCTGGGCTGACCTGCGAAGCCACCTGCACCTACAAGTATCTGATTTGCTCCCTGAGGTAGCCTTTCGCAGAAGCCCGAGGCACCTGCATTGGCATCTGCACCCGCAAGTGCCCTCGTCTGCGGGGGCGGATGCCCAAATCTGCCAAAATGGATTCTTTTTGGGTCATTTTGTGTAATAAATGGTCCAAGGACATAAGTAAGACTTATTTACATATATTTGGTCACTTTGATGCCAACAAACAATCATGGTTCCATAACACACATAAACAACACCAAAATCACACTTTCCTTTCAATACGTCACCAAATCCATAATCAAATTTACAATAACCATTCCAAAACGTCATGTACAATAACACAACAAGTTAAGGCTATAATAACATATCACATTTCAATATTGAATACACCAAGTTCACTTCTTTCAATACCACAAGTCCATGTTCAAGTTTGCAAGACAAAACCCTTCTCCGATTGCAAAAATAGACAGTTTTACACATAGCACACTGTCCAATACTTTGCCAACACAACCAACATGATTTATACACTATTTTACACATATCATATACTAAACCATGAAAATAAATACTTACCAAAGAGTGATCTTGTCCCAAAAGAGATGAGGGCTTAGGGTTTGTGTGAGAGATAATGTTTGAGAAAATTTTAGAAAAGGCATGTGTGTCTCTATGAATAAAAATCTGATTTTTCTTGACTTATATAGTCCCTTTACAATCATCCTTATCCACTCATTTAATGGTTTACTTGGTCAAAGAGAGAGCAATGAAAGAATGGGTCAAATTTCCATTTTGGGCCATGTCTTTCTTATGATTTTTGGGCCTCATTTGGGCCCAATGGAACAAGACTCATTAATGCCCAACAAATTAATGCATAATTCATCAAATCTCTCATGTTTCAATATTTCCATGAATGTTACGGAAATTAACTAGGTTAGTTTCAGAAATATACTGGGTGTTACATTCTTCCCCCCTTAGAAACATTCGTCCTCGAATGTTAGTGACATGATTCACATTAAACAATTACAAGTCTAAGAGCATTCTTCATGTCATCATATAGATATATACTCAAAGCTTATAAATACTTATTTTTCATTGTTCCGAACTTTTATCGTGATCTTGTTCTTCCCTTTGGAACAATTGAGGGTACTTGGATTTTATCATTTCTTCAGCTTCCCATGTGACCTCTTCTATTTGCTGATTTCTCCAAAGTACCTTTATGGAAGCAACATCTTTATTCCTCAACCTCTTCACTTGTCTATATAGAATGGCAATAAGTATCTCCTCATAGGTAAGATCCTCCGTAACCTGTACATCGTCAATAGGAGTAAAGCGAGATGGATCTCCTATGTATTTTCAAAGCATCGAAACATGGAATATTGGATGAACTATGGAGAATTCTTGGGGTAGTGCCAACTCATATGCAACTTGCCCCAATCTTCTAACAATTTCATACGGGCCTATATATCGTGGGCTTAATTCCCCTTTCTTTCCGAATCGCATTACCCCTTTCATCGGTGACACCTTCAAAAATACCCAATCACCTATGGCGAATTCAAGCCCTATTCTTCTAACATCAGCATAGGACTTGTTTCGACTCTGGGACGTTTTTAAATTTTTGTTGAATCACTTTAACTTTTTCCATAGCCTGATGAACAAGATCTGGCCCAAGTAAAGCAGTTTCATCTGCTTCAAACCATCCAATCGGTGATCTACATTTCCTTCCGTACAAAGCTTCATAAGGTGCCATTTTAATACTTGAATGATAGCTATTGTTGTAAGCAAATTCAATGAGAGGCAAATGGTCATCCCAACTACCTTGAAAATCTAACGTGCACGCTCGTAGAATATAATCAAGTGTTTGAATAGTATGTTCTGCTTGTCCATCAGTCTGAGGATGGAAAGCCGTACTCAGATTCACCTGTGTGCCCAAACTCTGCTGAAAAGATCTCGAAAAATGCACAGTAAACTGAGCTCCCCTGTCTGATATAATGGAGATCGGAGTCCTATGTAACCGCACTATTTCTTTAACATACAATCTTGCATAATCCTCAGCTGTATAGGTGATCCTGACTGGTAGGGAATGCGCTGACTTGGTAAGCCTGTCAAATATAACCCATATAGAATCAAATTTCCGCAGTGTACGAGGTAAACCTGTGCTGAAATCCATATTAATCATATCTCATTTCCAGACTGGAAGATTGATACATTGCATTTAACCTTCAGGTTTATGATGCTCTACTTTAACTTGTTGATAGTTCGGGCATTGAGCGACAAATTCCGCAATGTTCCTCTTCATATTTCCCCACCAATACACTTCTTTTAAATCATGGTACATTTTAGTAGCACCCGAATGAATAGAATAGCACGAATGATGCGTCTCTGTCATAATTCGTCTCCTCAGCTCATTTATATCTGGTACACATAATCTGCCTTGGAATTGAAGCACCCCTTCCTGTAAAAGATCAAATGCCTTTGTCAAAGTATGTAGTACATTTTCTTTTAGCTGCAATAACATAGGATCTGCAAACTGCTTCTCTTTTACTTCAGCTATCAATAAAGATTCAGCCGCATTCTGTACAATAACTCCTTCATCTGAGGATTCAAGAAGATGAACCCCCAAACTGGCAAATTGATGTAAATCTTTGACTAAATCCTGTTTTTCTGTCAATTGTCCACTAGTGCCTCCTATCGCCTTGCGGCTCAATGCATCAGCTACCATATTCATTTTTCCTGGATGATATAGAATATCAATGTCATAATCTTTCAATAGCTCAAGCCACCTTTGTTGCCTCAAATTGACTTCCTTTTTCTTAAAGATATATTGTAAACTTTTGTGATCAGTATAGATGTCAACATGAACTCCATACAAATAATGACGCCATATATTTAAAGCAAAAACCACCGCTACTAACTCAAGATCATGTGTGGGATAATTTCTCTCGTGTGGCCGCAACTGCCGTGAGGCATATGCTATGACATTATAGTGTTGCATAAATACACACCCTAGGCCAATTCCTGAAGCATCACAATATACCACGTAACCTTCGGTGACTTCCGAAAGTACTAACACCGGTGTAGAAGTCAATTTATCTTTCAGCTCTTGAAAACTTTTCTCACACGCATCACTCCACTGAAATTTGACTACCTTGTGTGTAAACTTTGTTAATGGTGCAGCAATAGAAGAAAACCCTTCAAAAAATCTTCGATAATAACCTGCCAACCCTAGGAAACTACGAATTTCTGCGGGCGTCGTAGGCCTTGGACAATTTTTCACCGCTTCAATCTTCTGTGTATCAACTTGTATCCCTTATTCTGACACAATGTGACCCAAGAATGCTACGAATTTCAACCAAAAGTCACACTTAGAGAACTTCACATACAATTTATGCTCACAGAGAATTTGTAACACTTGTCGTAAGTGTTTAGCATGGTCCTCTTTTGACTTTGAATAAACAAGGATGTCATCTATAAATACTGTCACGAACACGTCTAGAAATGGCTTAAACACCCTATTCATCAAATCCATGAACACAACTGGGGCATTTGTTAGTCCAAATGACATAACTAAAAATTTATAATGGCCATACCGTGTTTGGAAAGCTGTCTTGGGTACATCTTATTCTTTAACACTGACTTGATGGTAACCTGACCTCAAGTCAATCCTTGAAAAACACTTGGCACCCTATAACTGATCAAACAAATCGTCAATTCGAGGGAGGGGATATTTGTTCCTGATCGTTACCTTGTTCAATTGCCGGTAGTCAATGCACATTCTCAATGTGCCATCTTTCTTCCGTACAAACAATACCGGTGCACCCCACGGGGACATACTAGGCCTAATGAAGCCCTTGTCCAGCAAATCTTTCAATTGATCCTTCAATTCACGCAATTCTGCTGGAGCTATTCTATATGGAGGAATAGAGATAGGTTGAGTGCCTTGAATCACTTCAATGCCAAACTCTACTTCCCGTTTTGGTGGTAAGCCTGGGAGATCCTCTGGAAATACATCAAGAAATTCGTTGACCACTGGAACCAACTGCGGAATTAGTGGTTCCACATTATTGTCTTTCACTCGTACTAAGTGACATATGTACCCTTTGGCAATCATTTTCCTTGCTTTCAAATAGGAAATAAATTTGTCTCTCGTTGCCCCCACATTACCCTTCCACTCAAGAACATTCTTTTGTGGAAAATGAAAATGTACTTCTTTTGCTCGGCAATCCACCGTGGTATAACAAGAAGCCAACCAATCCATAGCCATTATCACATCAAAATTCACCATATCTAGTTCAATAAGATCGGCCAGTGTATCATGACCACACACAGTTACCACACAATTACGATATACTCTTTTTGCAATAATATATTCACCAACCGGTGTAGATACTTCAGTTGACTTAGTTAATAATTCTGGTGCTTTTGTAAATTTTGCAGCAATCAATGGAGTAACATGAGACAATGTATAACCCGGGTCAATCAATGCATATACATTATATGAAAATATGGATAATGTACTTGTGACGACATCAGGAGAATCCTCCGAATTCTGTCGGTCCACTAGAGCATAAGTGCGATTCTGGACCCCACTAGTACTGGCTACTCCTCTGGCACCTCTACCATGGCCAATAGACTGCATATCTCAGCCTAGAGAAGGAACCAATGCTGATGACGCAACGGCCGATCCTGCCGGTCATGCTATACCACCCATGCTTCTTTGGGGATACTCTTTCATCATGTGTCCCATCATACCGCACAAAAAGCAAGAATTTGTTCCCATCCGGCATGTACCTTAATGAATACACCTGCAGTACTGACACTGCTGACGAGAAAATCCTCCTGCCTATGATCCGTGAACTCCACCACTCTGCCCAGAATGACCACCTCTAAACCCTCGAAATTGATAGTGAGCACCTGTTGTGGAATAAGAGAATGATGGTCTAGGTGGTCTGGGAAACATTCGAGGCCTAGATTCTTCTTGGGACATCATAGACTGTCCCATAGGTCTAGGTCTTTTGGACTGTCCTCTGTCAGATTCATGTGCCCTTCTTCTCTGTCTTTGATCTTCCATTTTCTTGGCGAAGGCTTGTATTCTGCCTATGTCCATATCTTTGTTCAAGGCAGCTATGGTGCAGTCCCTTACCAAATATGGCTCTAATCGGTCCACATATCGATGGACTCTATCTGTCATTGTGGCTACCACATTTGGAGCATATTGAGCCATGGAATTAAACTTCAAATTGTATTCCCTAACACTCAAATTCCCTTGTTAGAGATTTAAGAACTGATTCGTATGAGCCTCCGGGATCTCATAGGGAAGATAGTGATCAAGGAATGCTACTTTAAATTCGTCCCAATTAGGTTGCATTGCACCAATACCACGAGACTTCTTCCAATCTTCATACCACAATATCGCTTCACCTTCCAGTCTATATGCCGCAAGTTCAACTGTTTCAACCCCAGTCACGTGCATAACTTCTAAAGCCCTTTGAATTTGATCCACGAAGTCCTGTGAATCAGCTTTCTGATCTGACCTAGTGAATATAGGAGGGTCAAGTTTTATAAAATCCAGTGTTCTGCGACTCGCCACTCTAGCCGCATCATCCTCATTTGTCATTGGACCAGCTCGTCCTTTACTTTGTTCCACCACTAAATGAGTTAACATATGTGCTGCATTTCTTAGATCCTGATCTGTGGCATTCATTGGTGGTTCTGCGGGTACTTCTCTACCGACTGGCTCTTCCGGAGCTGGACAAGTAGAAGAAGACCGCGATTAAAGAGCTGGAGAAGTAGAAGAAGACCGCGATTAAATTTCAGCATTTACTCCACCTTGACTAGCTTGGTAAGGTGCTAACCTACTCATTCCTTCTCCAGAAGGCATATCTACCTGCTTACCTTTACCTTTACCTCTTCTTGTGATCGGCATTGTTACAATATCAAAGAAAATCAATTCCAATGGTTAGCTACGATTGCACTTACCACATTGGCTCTATTGCACGATCTAGAAGTGAAGAAAAGAAACAACATCCTAAATGTCCCGTAGCCTCCTACTTATAAATACGGTGCACAACACATCGATAAGTAAGACTCTACTCAGACACGACTTTGTAGACACCCTTAGAATGACCGCTCTGCTACCACTATTGTCACGCCCCAAACCCCATTGAGGCCGATTGGCACCCATAGCCGATAAGGCCTGAGAGAACCAAGATTGCTTCTATTCATTCATATGCATGCCATAGGAAACACCATTAACACGTAAGAACATATAAGGCTAATAACTGAGATCATTGAACATGTGATATAAATACATATGTGAAACTTGGCCGTTGAGGCCATCAAGTCAAAAATGACATGTATCTTCTTACATTTATATACCCACATACATCTACAAAAGCCTCTAACAGATGCATTTACAAGACCAAGTGAAAGTCGAGACAAGTCCCCGCTTTATACAACATGTACAATACAAAAATACATATACAACTGTGACTCGGAGAAGCCCCGAACTAACTGGAGCACACCAATGATCCGCAAACAAATGGCAACCTACAGTAGATGCCTACTAGTACCAGCGCCTATAACAAGTAAGGTAAGTCCCACAAGGGACGTCAGTACGAAGAATGTACTGAGTATGTAAGGCTCAAATAAAACTGTATGAATCATACATACGTCAATGAACTCAATTAAAAATGAATAACCAATATGGATAAGTCATCATTCTGTTTTTTGGGAACCATGTATATTGCTTTCATTACTTTCTTTGCTTCTTTACTTCTATGCTTATTCATTATCACTCGTGTCACTATGTACCCGGGCCCCGATTGATCAGTGGGTTTTTCCATAACATAATGTTATGTTGGGATCGGCTCGAGCTAGGTTTATGCCTCTAGATCTACCACCCATAAATCAATACATCGGGCTCGGCTTAAGCTAGGTTATTACCTCTACAGCTGCCACCCATAAACCAACATATTAGGTTCGGCTTGAGCTAAGTTATTACCTCTAGAGCTACCCCCTGTCAGGTTTGTTCTGAGCTAGACTTATGACTCTAGGACTACCCCCTGATCCAATAATCTCGGGATTGGCTTGATCTAGGCTTTCGCCCCCAAAGCTACCACCCATACTCAATCATTAACCACATGTACATTACTTCATTCTTTACTTTTGAGATTGATACAATGATTGTCATTGAATTATTTAAAACTTAACATTATTGGAATCATGGGACCCTTGGAAAATTTGTCAATACCTATAAGACATGTGAATTACAATTGATCAATGAGTAGGAAACATGTTATAACAATAATTGGTAACCGTGAATAGGATACCTTAGAACATGTCGGAATAGAACAAGTACAATGTCAATGTGAATACTATGAGCTGCAGAAGGAATACGGATAGAGTAACCTTAAATACCTTCACTTCCAAGTATGACTACACAAGCCTATATATGAATTCAATAGTCCAGCTCCTTCCTTACGTTTCACTCTATAATACAAGTACATAACGGAGTTTACGTTAACCACTAGTTATCGTACAAGTGCACAAGATGGCAAAGAACTATATGACTACCGTATAACGTTATTTCACCATTTATAATAAAATCCACTACATTATCATACCAAAAACACCATAACATTTCACATATTGACCAAAACATCATACATCAATAGCATTGCACACCACGTTTACCCATTATGCTTCCTCATTATCATTTGGTCGCAATTACCAAATCAACTTACCTCATGCAAACTTATGAACAATAATACATACTTAATATAGTCCAATATACCTCTATAAGACCCTTTAAAGTCATTAGCACGACATCACAAGTTGATAATTACATCCAAAAAGGGTATAGGGGCTTTCAGGAATCAAAGAGAAACGAAAACATCCAAAACCGTATCCTGGGCTGACCTACGAATCCACCTGCACCTGCAGGTGGCTGAGGTACGCCCGGAGGTGGCCTTTGGCAGAAGCCATAGGCACCTGCGTTGGCATCTACGCCAGCAGGTGCTCTCGTCTGCGGGGGTGGATGCCCAAATCGGCCAAAATGGTTTTTTTTGGGTCCTTTTGTGTAATAAATGGTCCAAGGCAATAAGTAAGACTTATTTACATATATTTGGTCACTTGGATGCCAAAAAACACTCATGTTTCCATAATTCACATAAACAACACCAAAATCACACTTTCCTTTCAATACGTCACCAAATCCATAATCAAATTTACAATAACCATTCCAAAATGTCATGTAAAAGAACACAAAAAGTTAAGGCTATAATCACATATCACATGTCAATATTGAATCCACAAATTTCACTTCTTTCAATACCACAAGTCCATGTTCAAGTTTGCAAGGCAAAAACCTTCTCCGATTGCAAAAATAGACAGTTTTACACATAGCACACTGCCCAATACTTTGCCAACACAACCAACATGATTTATACACTATTTTACACATATCATATACTAAACCATGAAAATAAATACTTACCAAAGAGTGATATTGTCCCAAAAGAGATGAGGGCTTAGGGTTTGTGTGAGAGATAATGTTTGAGAAAATGTTAGAAAAGGCATGTGTGTCTCTATGAATAAAAATCTGATTTTTATTGACTTATATAGTCCCTTTACAACCATACTTAGACACTCATTTAATGGTTTACTTGGTCCAAGAGAGAGCAATTAAAGAATGAGTCAAATTTCCATTTTGGGCCATGTCTTCCTTATGATTTTTGGGCCTCATTTGGGCCCAATGGCACAAAACTCATTACTGCCCAACAAATTAATGTATAATTCATCAAATCTGTCATGTTTCAATATTTCCATGAATGTTACGGAAATTAACTTGGTTAGGTTCGAAAACATACGGGGTGTTACACAGTTAATTCTAGTAGAGTACAAAACCGTACCTATGCTTTAGCGAATTGGCAGAATTTGGAGGCTTCTCCTGATGTGGTTACAGGTACATTATCCATATTTTCACATAATGTATATGCATTGATTGATTCGGGCTCTACCCTATCATATGTCACCCCATTGATTGCTGAAAAATTCAAAAGAGCACCATAATTATTAGTTAAGCCATTTGAAGTATCTACACCCATGGGTGAGTTTATTATAGTTAAGAGAGTCTATCATAATTGTATGTTCACTGTTTGTGATCATAATACATTGGCTGATCTTATTGAGTTGGAAATGGTAGATTTTAATTTTATAATGGGTATGGACTAGTTGGCTTCTTGTTATGCCACGGTAGATTGTCGAGCTAAGAAGTTACATTTCCATTTCCCACAAAAGACTATCCTTGAATGGAGGGGTAATGTTGGAGCACCGAGAGGTAAATTTATTTCCTATCTTAAGGCAAGGAAAGTGATATCCAAGGGGTACATATGCCACCTAGTAAGACTGCAAGATACCGATGTGAAGCCACAAACTCTCCAATCGATTCCAGTGGTAAATGAATTCCTTGATGTATTTCCTGAAGATCTTCTAGGTTTTCCTCCAAAAAGGGAAATAGAGTTTGGTATTGATGTGATTCCAGGAAGTCAGCCTATTTCTATTCCTCCATATAGAATGGCCCCAACAGAGTTACGGGAATTGAAGGAGCAATTGAAAGACTTGCTGGAAAAGGGATTCATAAGGCCTAGTATGTCCCCTTGGGGTGTGCACCAGTGTTATTTGTACGAAAGAAAGATGGAACATTGAGAAAGTGCATTGAATATCGCCAACTGAATAAGGTAACAGTCAAGAATAAATATCCCCTCCCCAGAATTGATTATTTGTTTGACCAATTATAGGGTGCCAAATGCTTCTCAAAGATTGACTTCAGATCGGGTTATCATCAAGTAGGAGTTAGAGAAAAATATATACCCAAGACAGTTTTCCGAACATGGTATGGTCATTATTAATTTTTGGTTATGTCATTTGGGCAAACAAATGCACCAACAGTTTTATGGATTTGATGAATAAGGTGTTCAAGCCATTTTTAGATGTGTTCGTGACTGTGTTTATCAATGATATTCTGGTTTATTCAAGATCACAAGAGGACCATGCTAATCACTTACAACAGGTGTTACAGATTCTTCGTGATCATAAGTTATAAGCAAAGTTCTCTAAATGTGAATTTTGTTTAAAATCTGTAGCATTCTTGGGTCATATTGTGTCAGATGGAGGAATAAGGGTTGATACTCAAAAGATAGAAGCTGTGAAGAATTGGCCAAGACCTACAACACCTACAAAGTTTCATAGTTTTCTCGGGTTGGCGGGTTATTATAGAAGATTTGTTGAAAGGTTTTCTTCCATTTTGGCACCTTTAACAAAGCGAACACACAAGGCAACCAAGTTTCAGTGGAATGATGCATGTGACAAGAGTTTCCAAGATCTGAAGGATAAGTTGACTTTTGCACCTGTATTGGTACTTCTAGAAGGCACAGAAGGGTATGCGGTATATTGTGATGCTTCAGGAGTTGGCTTAGGATGTGTATTGATGCAGCACAGTAGTGTGATAGCTTATGCCTCAAGACACTTGCGACCACATGAGAGAAATTATCCGACAAATGATCTTCAGCTAGCAGCAGTGGTATTTGCTTTAAAGATATGGTGCCACTATGTGTATGGGGTTCTTGTTGATATATATACTGACCATAAGAGTTTGCAATATATCTTTAAGTAGATAGACCTTAATCTGAGGCAGCGGAGGTGGCTTGAACTATTAAAAGATTATGACATTGATATTTTATATCATCCGAGGAAAGCAAATGTAGTAGCCGATGTATTAAGCCGCAAAGAAATAGGAAGCACTGATGGCCAGCTCATGGAAAAGCAAGACATAGTCAAGGATCTACATCAACTAGCCAGCTTGGGGGTTCGTCTTCTTGAAACTCCAGATGAAGAAATTATGGTGCAAAATGCGACAGAATCTTCATTAGTAGTTGAAGTGAAGGAAAAATAGTATGCGGATCCTATTTTATTGCAGCTAAAAGAGAATGTACAACAAGGTTTGACAAAGGCATTTGATATTACGCAAGAAGGAGTACTTCAGTGCCAAAGTAGATTGTATGTACCTGACGTAGATGAGCTAAGGAGACGGATTATGACAGAGGCACATCATTCATGGTATTCTATTCATTCGGGAGCCACCAAAATGTATCATGATTTGAATGAAATGTATTGGTGGGGTAACATGAAGAAGAACATTGCAGAATTCGTAGCCCAATGTCCAAATTGTCAACAAGTAAAAGTAGAGAATCAGAAACCTGGAGGTTATATGCAATGTATAAATCTTCCAATCTGGAAGTGGGATATGATCAACATGGATTTCATCACAGGTTTTCCTCGTACACTTCAGAAATTTTATTCCATATGGGTAATAGTTGACATGCTTACTAAGTCAGCACACTTCCTACCGGTTAAGACCACCTACCCAGTTGAAGATTATGCGTGGTTGTATATTAAAGAGATAGTTTGATTGCACGGAATTCCAATCTTTATTATATCGGACAGGGGAGCTCAATTTACTGCGAATTTTTGGAAGTCTTTTCATAGAAGTTTGGGTACACAAATGAATTTAAGTACAGCTTTTCACCCTCAGATGGATGGACAGGCAGAGCGTACCATACAAACACTTGAAGATATGCTACGAGCTTGCACATTGGACTTTAAAGGTAGTTGGATGATCATTTACCTCTTATAGAATTTGCCTACAATAATAGCTATCATTTAAGTATCAAAATGGCGCCTTACAATTTATATGGAAGAAAGTGTAGATCACCAATTGGATGTTTTGAAGCAGGTGAAACTGCCTTATTTGGTCCAGATCTTGTTCATCAAGCTGTGGAGAAAGTTAAGGTGATACAACAGCAGCTACAGACGATTATCCAAAGATTTGGTCAAGTTGCGTATGAATTAGAACTACCCCAAGAACTATCCATAGTTCATGCAGTGTTTCATGTTTCAATGCTTTGGAAATGCATAGGAGATCCATCTCGTATTGCTCCCATTTAAGATGTACAAATTATAGAAGATCTCACCTATGAAAAAGTACCTATTGCTATTCTAGATCGACAAGTTAAGAGGTTAAGAAATAAAGAAGTAGCATCTATAAAAGTGTTATGGAAAAATCAACAAGTAGAAAAAATCACATGAGAAGCCGAGGAAATGATGAAATCTAAGTACCCGCATTTATTTCAAACTGAAGAGAAAGTTCAAGATGCGAAATTGGAGTAATAACTAGTAAGTATATATAAGTATTATGTCTATGTGATAATATGAAGAATGAACTTAGACATGAACTTGTTTAAATTGGATAATGTCACTAACATTCGAGGACGAATGTTCCTAAGGGGGGACGGATGTAACACCCTGTACATTTTTGACCTTATTTGACTACCTTAACATTTCTGGAATTATTTAAACTTGAGATAGCTGGTGTATTACCCACTATATGGGGGGAAGGATCTTCCCCTTGCAAGCCTTTGTAAGTGTTTACTCTTATGGTTTAATATATTATATGCATGAGGGGTTGTGTATATAATGTTGGTTATGTTTAAAAAGTGTTGAGCAGTCCACTTTTGCTTCTTTACTAAAGAATTTTCCTTCTATATGGTTTAAACTTTAAAGGGGACTTAAGGTCTTGAAGGAAGTGAATTAGATGGATGAAATTTCAACATGTTAGGATGTGGTTGTGTCCCTAACTTGTTTCCTCCTCGTGTATGACTTGTGGAAATATGGTTATGAAATTGTGCATGGAACCTGTGTAGTGAAAAGAGAATATAGTCTTGTGATGTTCATGTGCATTTTGAAACCATAATTGTTCATTGGCATCAAAGTTAACCTAAAAAGTGTAGGGAGAAGCTTACTTATATACATGGTCCATTTATTACAATTTGGGAATCCGCCCTCGCGGATGAGCCACCTGCCCGCGCAGGTCAATCAGTAGGTGGACCTGGACAGGGCCAAGAGGGCACCTGCGGCCGCACCTCATCACCTGCTGGTGCAGGTTGCTCCGCAGGTCCATCCAAAACCTCTTTTGTCTTGTTTATTCTTCTCTTTGACCCTCCAAGGCCCCTCTACCCTTCTTAAATGCATTCACCAATACCCTTTGGAGAGCTCTAAGGGGGTAGTTCGGAGACATTTTGGATTGTATCAATTGTGGATTGTTTTTAATGTGTTGTTGTGGAAGGCATTTAAGTGGCTTGATGGAGTAAATGTGACGATGTGTTGAGGATTAAATGTAAAGTATAAATTTGGTGTGAATTCCTATCGGTTTATGATATCTAGGTTGATGTGTGGACTGGTTTGGTGTTGTTGGTATGGTGAGGCAATAAATTGTATTGTAGTAGGGTTGAATGAAGATATATGGCAGTAGAGTAGTTTATTATCACCTTGTGAACTTGTAATGTAGTTGAATTTTATGTAAGCTCCATTATGTATTCATATTGTAAAGTAACGCTTTAAGGAAGAGCTGAACTATTACAGTCACATGTTGGAAGGATAAGGTATGTAAGGTTACTCTTTTCCATATCCTTTTGCAGCACCTATTGTTCACATCGTTACCGAACTTGTTTCCTCTCCAAAATATTTTAAAGTATCTCATTTCAGGTAGTTAGCAATTGTTATTCACATGTCTCTTATTTGTTACTATTATTTCAAAGCTCCAATAATGTTATGACCACCAATTTACAATCTCACAAAAAGTAAAGAAATGAAGTAATGCATATTTGGTTGAGTACAAGGGGCATCTCTGGGGGAGAAACCCTAGCTCGAGCCGAACCTGATTTATTGGATATAGGGGGAAGCTCAGGGGGTGAAAACCTAGCTCGAGCCGAACCTGATTTATTGATTTATGGGTGGCAGCTCTGGGGGCATAAGCCTAGCTCGATCCGATCCCAATGTTTTTTACCACTAATCAGTTGGTCCCGAGCATTGTATGATGTATATTGATATGAAGGTAAAAGGAACGAAATAAATGTAATGTACATGGTTCCACATATACAGGGCAGTGGTTTATAAATATTGTCCATTCACTTGTATTTAATTCCTTTGGAGTTCTTATATTTCATACAGTTACTTATAGCCTTACATACTCAGTACATTCTTTCGTACTGACATCCCTTTGTGGACCTACCTTACTTGCTTCAAGCACAGGAGCTAGTAGACCCTCATAGTAGGATATGGGCCATCCGCAGACTATTGGTGAGCTCTAGATTGGTTCGGGGCTTTTCGAGTAAGTTGTATACAATTTTATTGGTACTGTGTAACAGTTGTATAAATCGTAGACTTATCCCAACTTTAGGCGTGGTTATGAATCTGTTAGAGGCTTTGCAGACGTTGTAAGTCAAACGAAGGAACGTCTTACCCTTTTGATGTGGTGGCCCTAATGACCAAGTCTCATATCTATTTGAATGTCTTTCCATGACTTCCATCATCGATATCTTGTGTCTATATGTGGTAGAATGTTGTTCACTTAATGACATGCATATGAATGTACTAGATCAAAGGATGGTTCTCTCGGGCCTTTACGGCTACGGGTGCCTGTCCACCCCAATGGGATTTGAGGAGTGACAAGGGGTTGTGGGAGCCATGATGAACTAACAATGTAGGTTAAGTACTTAGTGATTCTAGAATGGTTGTTATGTATGCATTGTTCTTCTCTTCATATTGATTTCTTTCTATGATTTCCCGCATAAGGACTCACCTTATACTTACATGATGGACCAAGGAGGTAATGATTGGGAATAAAGCTATCAACCTCATCTAATAACTAAAATTGTTAACTTACCAATCTTGCATACTAAACACTAGGAGAGATCACTAGTATGTCATACCTACTATGTTATTAAATCATGGAGAACACAACCCTAGTATATTAGGTTAGTTCTTAAACAACAATTAATCAATGTTTTGATACTTGATTAGTAACTATTCAAAATCATTACGTGTTAATACAACTCCCCCCCTTCGGGAAAAATAGAATAATAGTTCAAATAACTACATTGACTGAGCGTCCTTCCATAGTCCCTGTTGGATAGACCCCAACATCAGTTGGGTTCTATATTTGACAACGACCTCATTATAGTACTTTTCAAGGCGTAATTTGGATGGCATCAAACACATAGTCTACCTTATAATATAAGAACATCATATCCCCTTGGGAGAATGCCAACACATTTTACTTAAGAACGAATTCCTTAAACTGGAGGAATGTGGGATCTTTACCTTGCTTCTCTTTCACTTCCATCAATATTGAAGATATGGAACTCTACTAAACTATCACTCCACCATCATCTGATTCTATGAGACAAAATCACAAACATGAAAGTTTATGAACATCCTTTATAGGTTCCTCGTTACCTTCCCCTAAATGAGCAATACTCCCAATGGATAACCTACTAAGAGTATCAGTAACAACATTCGCCTTACTCGGATGATAAAGCACACTCATATAATAATCATGCAGAAGCTCTAATTATCTTCTTTATAACATATTCAACTATTTTAGACTAAACACATACCACAAACTCTTATGATCTATGAAAATATCTACATAAACACCATAGAGATAATGATGCATAAATTTCAAAGGAACACATAACTGCTAACTCTAGTTCATAGGTGGGGTAATTCATCTAATGAGCTTAAGTTGTATAGAAGAATAAGCAATAACCTTACAATTCTACATTAATACACAACCAAGACCAATTCTACAAGCATAACAATAAACCACAAAATTGTATGTACCCATTGGCAAAGTCAAAACTAGAGATAAAGTCAATCTAGCTTTCAATTCCTTAAAACTCTTCTCCCAAGCATTGAGCCACCAAAAATTTTCTATTTTTTTGGTAATAGCTTGGTCAATGGAGCAACAACTAGTGGCACCCTGAAGCTGGTTAAACAAGTCATCAATTCTGGTAATAGCATATTTGTTCTTAATAGTGACTAGTTCAACTAGCGATAATTGATGTACATTCTAAGGGAAACATCTTTCTTATGCACTAAGAGAAATGGAGAACACTATAGAGAAATACTAGGCCTAATGAAATCCTTATCTAAGAGATCTTTTAATTATTCCTTCAATTCATTTAATTTAGCTAGAGCCATTCTATATGATGGAATAGAGATAGGCCACATATCAGAAAGGATGTCTATCCAAAAATCTCTCTCCTATCAAGAGGGGCTCTAGGAATGTCATAAGGAAAGACTGTATAAAACTCATTAACTATGAGGATACTGATAAAAAGGGGTCTCTAAACTAAAATCCTTAACCCGTATTAGATGGTAAATCCAATACTTAGAAATCATTTTCCTATCCTTGATATGAGAGATGTAACGACCCATGTGCACGACTAAACTACCCTTCAACTCTAGGACGGGTTCATTTAGAAACTAAAATTTCACAATTAAGATTATACAATCAAGTGAAGCATAAAATTAATATGAACAGACCATGCATAAAATAACATCAAAATTCACCATAACTAACTCTATTATATCGGCTGTAGTACCTCTATGAAGAATGCACACGGTGCAATTTCTATAGATACATTTAGCTACAACCAACTCACCTATTGGTGTGGAAATAGATAAATGATCTAAGAGTTTTTTTAGACTAATTTTGAATTTCATAGCAACATAAGGAGTCATGAAAGATAAGGTAGTTCCAAGATTTAACAATGCATAAATATCTATAAAGAAAATTTTCTACATCGGTCAGGACATTGGAGGAACTCTTCTGATCTTGATGGTTGGATAATGAATAGAAGTAGTTCTGACCACTACAAGAACCTAAAACATTACCTTTCTAAGTACCATGACCTGTCAGGGCTGGTGGAGTATTCTGGGCTCTATTACCCCTATTTCGCTACCTACTTAAAGGACAATCCATCTTAATATGACCCTATGTTTTGAATCTACAATGCATATCCCCTTAAAAGAGGCACATACAAAGATGGTGATTCTGACTCTTCTTGCAAAAAGAGGGGTATGAAGGTCCATTCACAACACTGCCTTCAGTTTGAGGACCTGAAGCTCTGAACCTTTGATTATTTCTAAACCTAAAAGTTTGTGCATTACCAAAACATAGGGTTGATCTAAAAGAATTATTTTAAAAGAAAAACTAGTTTTCATTTATAAACCTCTGCTGACTGTCATCATGATTAGCTATCTTGGCTCTTTTACTTTGAAACTCTTCCCTCTCCTTTATTTTATCCTTTTCGACCTACTAAACATTAATCATAAGTCGAGCTATGTCTATGTCTCCAATCAACATCACCATTTTTCCCTCGTTACTCAAGTGTTTGGAAAACCTTAAAACAAAAAAACTCATCCAATTCTTCATATTAGACACTATATCTAAGGCATACCAAGATAGCTAGTTGAAATTAAGACCATACTCCATTGCACTCTTGGAATGTTATTCCAAATTCAAGAACTCTCTAACCTAAGCTACTCTCAACCCTAGAGGAAAAAAATGCCACAATAAATCATCTTAATACATTACCCACTCTGTAGGTGACACATCCTTTCCTCTTACTTCTTTCCACAGATTATACCATATGCCCATAACATCTTTTAACTATCATAAAACAAGCTCAACCTTTTTTGAATATGTAACATGCATAACCCGACGAAACTTTTGCACCTCATTACTGATATTTTATGGATCCTTAGAAAGTTTTAACCCAGAGAACTCTGGAAGATTCATTCCAAGAAAGTCACAGACCTTAAAAGAAACCTGAGAATCGGCAGCGACTGGGATCGATGGTTAGTCTGAGTAGCCACTATCTGGGCAACATTTGAATACCATTCCTCAATTCAACATTTGGACCAATATTTGGTGGCTGAATCACAAAAAAATTAAAACCCTTCTTTGTAAATGATGGCATGGGTTGAGTCTTGGCATTAGCATTTAGACCAAAAAAATTGGATTTGTTCCTATTCTAAACAATATAAAGTAGAGATGCATGAGTGGACCCAACTCTAGCATTAGTAGTGGCCCTCTGGCTAATGGTTCTCTTCAGAAGCATAATCTGCAATACGCGTAATGCACGAGTTAGAAAGAAAAATAGAGTTAAACTCTATATCTCACAAAATAGTTCATGAAAGAAGTGAAATATTCCTAAATGCCCTGTGGCTTCCTAATTATAAATGTAGCAAACTTTACACCCATAAGTTGGACTCTATGAGACACGACTTAATAGACACCTAGGACACTTGAACCTATTGTTTTGATACTAAATTTTTCAAGACCCAAGTTTACACTCTTTCCCTAAACTATATCTAGTTGCTCATTAGTGGTTTGATAGGACCCTTTGTATAACCTGTCTATATAGTAATATGGAAAATTATACTAATTCAAAAATATAAGCAATCAATCCTAGTGGGCTAAATCAGGAAAAAAAATATATTATTAAGACATAACTAAGATGAATTAAAGAATGTCACTGCTAAATACTATCTGTCTAGTGAAGCCTCCATATCTAATATAAGAGCTAACCTGGACAAATCCTCATAACCTTTATTGAATCAAGTCTAAACAAAAAGCAATGAAAAGAATTAAAGACTCTCCAAGCCTCCTGAATGATAGGAGAACTCATCAATTAGTTGGATTTCAGGTACTATAGAATGCCTAGCAGCAAACCTTAAGCTCGAATACTTAGATCTATGTGACATGAAAAATATAGTGGAAGACTCAGTCAATGCATGGGAATGAATTAGTATTCAAGTATATAGATTTACATATACATATATATATATATATATATATATATACACAATGTAAATTGAAGAACTGATCATAGAAGTATATAGAAAATAACTTAAAATAGTTTAAAATCTGATAAGTGAAATAATAAGAGATATGTACGCATAAAAGTGTTTCATGAGCATATAGATAGTAGTTTTCATAATCTTTACATATAGGGGTGTTTCTCATAACTAACAAATACCATGCATGCTCATGATGACCAACATTTTACACCCACACTAGTAGAGTTGTTCTAATTGGCCAAGGTATAGAACCATAACATAAGGATCCTTATATCATGCCTCTTGGGAGAAACCTATGGCGACAACTTAGTTATGATACTTGGGTTATATGAACCTTTGTATTCTCAGTGCTAAATAATCATCCTAAAATGTACTAGTGCTTATATCATATCATGTGACATATCTAGATATAAAAACTGTTCATCAATCATAATGGACATATCTGAATGTCATACTATTCATAAATCATAATATTGTGATACTAAGTTCTATTTTATGTCATAAATCATATGTTGAAAATCATGTATCCAAAAGCATGCCTCTTCGATATAGAGTTCTTAGTTGTAACACCCCAAAAGTCCCTAAGATCACATCTTAGACATAGAATAGAAAATAGTAGAAAACATTACAAGACGACTCACATAACAAGTCGTGGTCAGCACGTACGAGTTATTAGGTGAACAGTCCTAAGTGTTTATCCAAAAGTCCTGAAGGATTATTTTTCTATCCAATGACAATAACTTAGTTATGAAAAGTCACCATCAAGCACAACGATTTAACATGTGCACCCAAACTGAGAGATCCAGTGAAAGTTCTAAAAGTTGAAAATTTCTCTCAGTGGTGAAGTCCTCTGATGATGAGTCATTGGGTGTCACCACGAGCGGTGGTTACCACCCATAGTATATGGGCCAAGAAATAGACCCTACATAACAACCCATATGATGAGCCATTGCAGTACACGATGAGTCATCCTGAGACTCATCCGTCTCATTTAATAGCCCTTTTAAAATAATTTCCTAGGGGTATTTTTGTACTTTCTTATTTCCTAACTCTCTATACTACATCATTTAAGGTATTTTAGGGAGTGATTAAAAGGGATTAGTTGATACTTCACCGACATTCTATCCTAAACACTTAGAAACAATAATAGAAGAGCGATTCAAATCTTTCATGTCCCAAGAAGCTAAGGTTCCTTTTCAAGTTAAGAATTTTTAAAGTTCTAAGAAAGAACTCTCCTTCTAGGTATGTGTAATTTCATCAATAGGTAAACTTTCACCCATTGAGTCCTAAATAACTCATAATTTGTAAGCTTCCTTACAGATTAAAGCTAGGGTTTTCATTCAGTTTATGATTTTTCTATAGCAAAGTTATGTATGTTTCATGATTTTTGTATCTAGCATAACCTAATATTTTGTAAATGGATACTTAGCTTGATTTCAAAGTTCATTCAGATGAATTGATTTTAAATCATAAAGCTTGGTGTGTAATGAACACACAATCCTGATAGTAAAAAAATTAGCATGAACAAACACAACGAGTTTTAGTTTACAAACTTAAAACATATTCTCCATTATACAAACCTTCAGGATACTATCAGATAAAGTGTATTATGATTTACTTTATAGTATATCTATTTTATGAAATAATAGTATAAATAGTATGGGAGTATTACTTAGCACTGAGTTGGACTAGGACACCCAAGTCCCAGAACTATGTCCCACTGTAGGTTATTTTAGTCCTCTCAGTTGGTCATCAATTTAGTGATCACGCCAACCATGTCTTTATACTTTGGCAAGGTATATTGAGCCTTTTAGATGGGGTGTTTACATCATTCTGCGTGTGTAGCTCACATGGTTTATGTCTGTTAACAATCTCTCTCACAGATTCAGACTTAACATGTATATGACCCTTAATTCAATTTATTTATTTTAAACTATGACTTTCAAATATATCCTTTCACATTATTTATATGCATTTATAATAGAATCATGGCACTTCAGTTCAGCTTATGCATTTCAGTTCAATATATCAATATTTTCCAGCCTACTTAGTTTATTTTACAGTTGCATATCTCACATACTCAGTACATTTAAAGTGCTGGTAACATACTTTATTTTGTGATTAATCATTTTTTTATATAGGTTCACATTCTCAGTATCATGTTCACAGTTAGTACGATCTATTTCCCTTTCACAGCAATAGAAATGGTGAGTCGTCATGACCTAAGGACAAGCCTTTAGTATTCTTTTATTTTTAGTTCACTGTTTAAGTTTTAGATAGTTCAGAGTTATCTGGGGACTTTTCCTAGAAACTCATCATTTAGTAGAGGCTCTCAGACAGACAGTAGGCATTTCAGATTTATAGTTGTTTTTGAAATAATTATTATTTCAGCTTTTTTCAGATATTTGTTATTAGATCTTCCACTCGAGTTAAGTAGTTATGTTTAGTATATAGTATTATGTCAGGCCATGGGTTAGCTTGGGATCACTTGTAGCTTATGTTACATACAGGGTGTAGGCTCGGGTCGTGACAAACTTAGTATCAGGGTATCACGTTACTTTCAGTGCTTATCTTCAATTTGAAGATGGTCATCTGCCTTAAGCAAGATAGGTTCAGTAGGCTAACTCATGAATCTTCGGCAGTGTTTTCTAGGTAGTCCAAAATCTGGGCTTAGTAGATTCTAGTTCATGGGTGTAAAGAGCGTCACACTTATAAGGGAGATACAATAAAATATTTTGGAAAGTCTCACTTATTTCATGATTCATATCATGTGATAGAGTATAACTCTATTTAATCTCCTTATAATTTGTGCTCTATGCATTAACAAAAAATACCTTTTAGAAGAGCAAATGAAAGAAGAAATGGTAACAATAACTAGCAATGCAACTGCTATGAATGTCCAAATTTCACTTGAATGAATCCTCCAGAGTTTCATGGTTTAAAGGTAGAAAAAGATCCATAAGATTTAATATATAAAGTTAAGAAGATCACTCAGATCATGGGCATTACTCCTATTGAGAGTACAAATTTGGCCGCATATCAGTTGAAGGGAGTGGCTCAGACTTGGTTCAAGTAGTATAAAGAGGGTAGACATATGAATGCTTGAACAGTTGATTTGGATGAGTTCGTGACTGTGTTTTTCGATAGATTCTTTGCTTGTTAGTTGAGGGAAGGTAAGGTTGAATAATTCATCAACTTGAAGTAAGGAAACATGTTAGTAACAGAGTATTCTTTAAAATTCACCCAACTTTATAGGTATGCTTCAAAGATGGTTGTTGAGTTAAGGGCTCAAATAAGTAAGTTTGTTTCAGGTATTTCTAAGTCAGTGGTCAAGGAGTGCAGGACTACTATGCATGTTGGTGATATGGACATCTCTAGACTTATGATTCATGGTCAGCAAATTTTGGAAGAGAAACTAAAAGAGATAGTGAGTGAGATGAAGAGATCTAGAATATATAACTTTGAGTATTCTTAGTAGAGGTTGGATAGTGGTAACCACTCTTAGTATTAGTAGAGGTTTTCAACTTCGGGACCTTCTTTAGCTAGTGCACCATCTCCTAAGCCTCGTCATGATAAAAAAATAGAGCCTGAGGTTCTAAGTCTCAAGGTAGTGTTACAGGTAGCCACTCTTTTCCTACATTTTTTAAGTGTGCTAAGAACTATACAAGTGAGTGACGTCATTGATAAAAGGGTTGCTTTAGATGTGGTCAAATGGTCTATGAGTTGAGAGAGTGCCCTTCTACAGAACATGGAAATAGGGGTAATAAGGATTTGTATACTACTTTAGTAGCCCATTCAGGTCTCCCAACTCAGCAGGGTGCTTCATCTAGTGTAGATGGTTTGTAGTGTCTAAATAGGTTCTATCGTTTGAAGACTCAATAGGATCAAGAGGGTTCCACTTATGTAGTACATATATGTAGTGAGTCTTTCATATTGATGCTTATGCATTGTTAGATACTAGAGCCACACTTTTTTTCATGACAACTTATATTGCAGTAGATTTTTGTGTTAATCCTTAAACCATTTTTCAGAACCCTTCTTAATCTCAACTCTTGTTGGTGACTCAGTTATAGCTAAACAGGTGTATAGAAATTTCCCAGTCTTAGATTCCCTGAAAATCACCATAGTAGATCTAGTAGAATTAGAGATGACTAATTTTAATGTAATTCTTGGCATGGATTGGTTACATTCCAATAATGCCTTAGTCGATTGTAGAACCAGAGCCGTGAAGTTTTAATTTCCAAATGAACTAGTCTTACAATGTAAGGGTTTTACTTCAATGCCTATATGTCAGTTTGTCGCTTACCTTAAGGACACGAAAATAATCTCTAAGGGTTACATCTAAAATCTAGTTCGGGTTAAGGATTCTAAGTTTGAAACCCTAACTCTTAAGTCAGTTCCAGCTGTGAATAAGATTCTAGAAGTATTCCCTGAAGATCTACCCGAAATCCCTCCTGAACGAGAGATAGACTTTGGAATAGACCTTCATCTACATACCCAGCCTATATAAATTCATCCATACAGAAGGGCTCTAGCTGTGCTTGAAGAATTAAAGGAACAATTAAAAGGCCTCTTAGACAAGGGTTACATCAAGCCCAACATCTCTCTATGGGGTGCTCTAGTTCCCTTCATGCCTAAGAAAGATAGTTCCCTCATACTGTGCATAGATTACCATAATTTAAACAAAGTCAAATTAAAGAATAAGTATCCCATTCCTAGGATTGATGACACATTCAACCAACTTCAGGGTGCCAGATATTTTTGAAAGATAGATATCATATCCAGCTATCATTGGCTCATATTCAGAGAGTGTGACATTCTAAAGACAACCTTCAGAACTCGGTATGGTCACTATGAATTTGCTTTTATGCCTTTTGGAATAACAAATACTCCTACAGCTTATATGGACTTCATAAATAGAGTGTTTAAGAAGTAGATAGATGTCTTCATCATTTTCTTTATAGATGTCGTCCTCATTTATTCTTGGAGTGTTGAACATGCTGACCATTTAAGGATTTTCTTTCAGATTCTCAAAGACCGCCATTTATTTACTTAGTACAACAAGTATGAATTCTAGTGTTGAAATATTATAATATGAGCATTTTGTACCATCAAGGTAAAGCCAATGTAGTGGTTGATGCTCTTAGCAGACTTTCTATGGGTAATTTTTCTCAGGTAGTGGATGAAAAAAAAAGAGTTAGAACGCGAGATTCATAGACTTAAGACTTACCAGATTGGGAGTTCGGCTGGTTAATTTAACTAAAGGTAGTGTCATGGTTCAGAATCTTCCTTAGTGGTAGAGGTGAAGATGTATAAAGATAGTGATCCAAGTATGGTTAAGTTAAATGAAATAATCGAAAGTTAGAAAGTTGAGATTTTCTCCTAAGGGTGAGATGGTGTTTTTTATTGTCATGGACAATTATGAGTTCTAAATATAGATAATTGGAGAGAGATCTCAGTATTCCATTAACCCAGGTGCCACAATGATGTTCTGTTATCTTCAAGAAAACCTTTTGTAGAATGGCATGAAGAAGGATATTGTTGAATTAATGGCTAAGTGTCTGAATTGCTTGCAAGTTAAGGTTGAGCACCAGTGATAAGTTGTATAACTCAGAATATTAGTATTTTTACTTGGAAGAGGGAAGAGGTGAATACAAACTTTATTATAGGCTTACCTCATATGCACCAACAACACGATTTGATATGGGTTATCATGAAGAACCTAATGACTAAGTCAGCATATTTACTGCCAGCTAAAACTATAGATTAAGCCAAGGATTATGCCAGACTCTATCTTAGAGAGTTGGTCAAGTTACATGTAGTCCCCTTGGTTTTCATTTTTCATAGAGGTACTCCGTTTACTTAGCATTATTGGAAGTCCTTTTAGAAGGGTCTCAATAACCAGGTTCATCTTAACATAACTTTCCACCCGCAGACAGATGGTTAGTAAGAGTGGACCATTCAGACCTTAGCAGAAAGGTTTAAAGCTTATGTGATTGGCCCTAAATGTAGTTAGGATGACCACTTACCTCTCATTGAGTTTGCTTATAATAATAGTTATCACTATAGTATTCAGATGGCTTCATTTGAGGCACTTCGTAGTAGGAGGTGTAGATCTACTATTTGTTGGTTTAAGTTTGGTGAAGCTACTTTGATAGGGCATGATTTAGTTCATAGGACTATGGATACAGTTCAACTGATGTGTGAATGGCTAAAACCTGCTCAGAGACACAAAAAATCTTATACAAATGTGAGGAGAAGGGAGATGCAATTGGGTTTACTTTAAGATTTCAACAATTACAGAGGTAATGAGGTTTGGAAATAAAGGTAAACTCACTCCCCAATATGTTGGTCCTTAGAGGATTTTGAGGCAAATTAGAAATGTGGCATATGAGTTATATTTACGTTCAGAATTAGCATTGGTTCATCCAATCTTTCGTGTGTCTCTGTTGAAGAAATGTATTAGTGTTCCAGCCATAGTTGTGCCTTTAGAGAGTGTGGACATGAAAGATAGTCTCTCTTACAAAGAGGTTCCAATTGAGATTATTGACCGTCGGGTTTATTTGTTGAGGAACAAGGAAGTAACTTCAGTGAAAGTTCTTTGAAAAAATCAACTAGTTTAGCGAGTTTCTTGGGAAACAGTATCAGACATGATGACCAAGTACCCTCACCTATTCCCTTCTAGGTAAGTTCCATCTTGAGGTAATAGTTTTCTCATTAGTATTCCACTTTGTTTTGTGCCCCTCAGTTGCTTTCATGTCTTAGTATGCATGCATGTTTCATGAGTTCAGTTTAGTCTATGTTTCAGTCATATATCAGTTATTATTTCAATATTCAACTTTTAGAACTCAATGTTGGAATTCCAGCTCTTTCCCTATCTTTTTAGCCTAGTTAGTTTTTATTCAAGGATGACTGTTTCAAGGGGGAGATATTGTAACACCCCAAATGTCCCTAAGATCACATCTAAAACTTGGAGTAGAAAATATTAGAAAACTTCACAAGACGACTCTGTAACATCCCGTACCTTCCCAACCCTACTTGACGATGTTCAACAATGATTACTTAGGTGTCGAGATGCCATGAGTATGTAATTTGTAATGTTAGCGATGAAAAAATTGAAATTTGGCTTCGTACATGTGATTAACCTTGCGTATGAGGTGTTTTACGATTTTCATGGAGCATTTGTGGGGTTTAAAATGAGGCTAAGAGGACATATAAACAAAGGATATTAAGGGTAAGAAGTAAGTTAAAGAAGAGAATTTGAAGTATCTAACCAAACCAGCGAAGAAAAGTCGAAAAACAAAATTTTCAAAAAAACTAAGGGTGGGGCGCACCAGAGAGCCTGCCACTCCGCTTTGGTATAAAATTCTTAGTCTAGAGGTAGCAAGCTGGCGCGCCCAAGGGCGTGCCATGCTGGTTTTGGCCACTTTTTAAAGTTGGAATTTTTCTTAAGTCCCAAGGGTGCTCGGGGACGTATTGAGCCAATTTTTGCCACGTTTATTATACAACCATGAGGATATACATGAAATGAGTTAAATAATACAATGGTATGATAAAATTACTCGTGAGCTAATTTGGCATCAAAATGACAATTTTACCCTTTTGGTCAAAATAGGTCATACGTCGCTAGAATCGCTTGTTTTTGGGATTGAGGCTACGCATATAAATCCCGTGAGTGGGAATATCATTGTAACACAAAGATTATGGATTACACATTTATTTTAGTGGGACAAGATAATATATGTGTTAATGGGCCAATTTGAGGCCCAAAGTGGAGCCAAAATGCATGGTCTAATGGGTCAAAAAGACCCATTCTTCCATTGACCAGTAAACACTAGATAAGAATGAATTCAAGGCCTATAAAAAGGGGTAAAAATCATATTTTAATTCATTAGACATACACATCACTTTCTCTCATTTTCTAGAGTTTTCAAGATAACTCTTTTGGTGGCTCTTCAAACCCTAAGGAATTTTTGGACAAGATCATCATCTTCCAAGCTTGGGTAAGTGATTATTATTGTACTTTAACATATTATTAGCATGATAAATTATGTAGATCATGTTGGTTATTCTTGGAAGTGTTGGACATGGCACTTTTGGTTTTTGTTAAAAAGATGTGTTATCCATGGGATTGTAACTTGAATTATGACTTGTGGTTTTGATGAAAAATCATGGTATGGATAAAATATCAACATGTATGGTGTGATTGTGGTCTTAAACTTTTTATTTTTCTATAAGCGTATATTATGGGATGTTGGTCGATATGTGATATGAGGTGTATTAAGGTGACTTAGTGGATTAATTGTGATATGGTGCTTATGAGAAAGTGTAAGGGAGAAACCTTGTGGTGAAATGCTATTGTTATGTGATGTTGTGGTAAATGTATAGAATGTTATGTTGTGGTAAATGTATAGAATGTTATGGTATTGTGAGCATGAAAAAGGGCATGAATAGTATTGTAAAGGGTGAAATAATGTTATAGGGGACTCATGTAATTCATGGTAATCTTATACACTTGGAATGTAGATTGTGGTTAATGTATGGCTTGAATGGGGTATTGTTTGTATGACAATTCCGTAAATGGTATTGTAGAGAAGGAAATGACATTTTAAAGACAAACATGTAACTCATTGTTGTCATAGGCATTTGTAAGGTAGTTGGTGGTTAATGTTGGTTCAGTTATGTACTTGTGATGTAGAGTGAAATGTAAGGAAGGAACGGAATTGTTGTGATAACATATTGTATTGTGTACATACATTGGGAAGATAAGGTATGTAATGTTAGTCTGTCCGTATTCTTCTGCAGCACATAATGTTCATATTGACATTTCACTTGTCATATTCCGAAATATGCTAAGGTATCTCATTCAGGTTTGATATATATTGATATCCACACGTTTCTTATTCATTGACCGATTGGTATTCATATGTCTCTTATCCATGGACTGAAATTCCTAAGCTCTCATAATGTTGTAAAACTGTTTCCAGGAAAGTGACGACGTAAGGAGAATCTATTCATTCCTAAGTCACGTATCCCCCATTCTTTAGTTGTTGTGGTTCATGGGTTACCTAGTTATGGAAATGGTTCACAAGTCCTAATAATAGCATGTTCCAACGATGTCATAACGTGGTAATTCCTAAAATAACTATCTCAAGAGAGTAATAACATAAGAGAATCTATTTATCCTTGAAAAACATTTTCCAATCATGTCTTGTTCCAAAGTCCTATAGTATGATGATTAGCCTTGTACCAATCTTTCATAAGTAAAAGTACCAATCTCATAAGAGTAATAAGAGAGGTGATGTGCAAGTTAGTATAATTATTCCTCATAAGTAAAGGAATCGATCTAATGAAGTTAAGGGGTGAAGTAAGGTGTTTGTGTTTTCAAGAGTATCATGATCCTCAGTCTCTCAAGAGCAAAGGTACCAATCTCTCAAAAGAAATAAGTTAGGTTATATATGTTTGTTGGTTTCAAGAGTGAAGGAAGATAATAGAGGGTGGACACAATTCCAAAGTTCCAACAATATTATGACTCCAAATTCCGATAATGTATGTTCCAAGTTCTAATAATGTTACGACTATCATTGAACCAATCTCATGAAAAGTGAAGAATGAAGTAATGTATATATCTGTTCCCAATAACATTTCAATCATCAATGTATCATTCTCACATCAATGAAAAGGGAAGGAAGTATGCCTAGTAGTAATGTATGCATGGTTGCTTTATATTTTATTGAGTATGGATCACAATCTAAAGGGTATAAGTTCAAGATGGAATAATCCCAATAACATGCTATGTTAGTTATTATAGCCCACCAAAGGTGGAGTCCCAGTACTAAATACATATATATTATAGCCCACCAAGGTGGAGGCCCGGTACTATATACATATATATTATAGCCAACCAAAGGTGGAGGCCCGGTACTATATACATATATATTATAGCCCACCAAAGGTGGAGGCCCGATACTATATACTTATTTATTATAGCCCACCAAAGGTGGAGGCCAGGTACTATATACTTATTTATTATAGCCCACCAAAGGTGGAGGCCCGGTATTATGTACTTACTTATAAGGTGATGATCCGTAAGGTATTATTAATCACTAACTAGTTGAGTGAACAATAGTAAAGATAGTTGTAAAGAAGATGAGACTATATCCCTTGTCTGAATATATAAATATGAAGGTTATGATAATGATGATAATGATGCGACTGAATGACCAATTTAATGAAATAATAGAAGTAATGAACATGGTTCCACATCTTCAGGACGGAGGTATATCCATATTGATTATTCTCTTATGCTTAATTTCTTGGAAGTACTTATGTATTATTATAGTTTCATATGGCCTTACATACTCAGTACTTTCTTCGTACTGACCCCTCTTGGGGGACTTACCTTACATGCTGCAGGAACAATTGTTAGTAGATCTCCGCAGTAGGCGACGAGATATCCCCAGATTTTTGGTGAGCTCCAGTTGATACAGGGCTTTTTCGAGTCGTTATGCATATTGGTTTAAGATTGTATATGAGTATAAAGCGGGGTGTGTCCCGAATCTAGGTTTGTCATAGTCATGTATCTGTAGAGGCTTTGTAGACTTATGTGGGTATATGAATGTAATACATGTACGTTCAGTTCGACGTAATGGCTCTAACGGCCAAGTTTTGTATATATATATTTATGACATATGTTTCCATGTCTATGATTTCCGTATCATTGCATAAAGTGGAATAAGCTTCATACGAGGTTACACATACGAGTGTTCACAAGCAAAGACTGGTTCTCTTGGTCCATATCGACTTTGGGTGCCAGTCCGTCCTGAAAGGGATTCGGGTCGTGACAAACTCAGACAATGAGTTGAGGCCAGTACAAACAAGTAGTTTGGTGAACCGTTATGTGTTTATCCAAAAATCCTAAAGGAATATTTTTATACTCAGTAATAACGACACAGTGATGATGAGTCATTGTTAAGCACAACAATTCATTGTGTGGACCCATATTAAGAGACATAATGAATGTTCTAAAAGTGGTGAGGACCACAAATAATGAGTTGTTGGGTGTAACCACAAGCTGTGGTGACCACCCATCATCAAGAGGCACAAAAAAAAACCTTACACAATGAATCAGACGATGATTCATTGTAGGAAAAAATAAGTAGTCCTTAGACCCGTCCATCACATTCAACAGCCTTTTATGAAATGGTTTCCCAATGGTATTCTCACACTTCCTTATTTTCTAACTCCCAATACTACATTGTTTAAGTTCTTTCAGTGAGGGATTAGTCGACACTTTACCCTCATTTTATCCTGAACACTCAAAAAAAATAACATAAGAGAAATTCAACTCTCTTTACTCCCAAGAAACTAAGGTTCCTTCTCAAGTTCAGAATCTCTCAAGTTCTTAGAAAGAACTCTCCTTCAAGGCATGTGGGATTTCATCAATGGTACCCTTTCACTAATTGAGTCCCAAATAACTTTGAATTTCCCATCTTCCTCACAGATTAAAGTTATGGTTTTTATTTAGTTTATGATTTCCCTATAACTTCAGTTCCTTAATTATTCTTATGGCACATTTATGTATTTTTCATGATTTTGGTATCTTGCATAACCTAATATTTTGTAAATGGATACTTAGCCTGATTTCACAGTACTTTCAAATAAATTAATTTTCAGTCATAAATTTTGGCGTGTTATGAACACATGATCCTAATAGTAAATTATTCTAGCATGAATAAACAAAACTTGTTCAATTTACAGGCTTACAATATATTCGCAGTTATACAGACCTATAGGATACCTCAGATAAAGTATATTCTAATTCAATTTTAAGTATATCTTTTTTATGAGTTAACAATATAAATAGCATGACAGTAGTACATAGCACCAATATCAAATTGGGGATCAGCACACCCAAGTCATAGAAATCTATGCCACCATAGGTTATTTTAACCCTCTCAGTTGGACATCAATTTAGTGATTATTCCTGCCATGACTTTAGACCCTAGCAAGGTATATTGGGACCTTTCAATAGGGTGTATATATCAGACACCACGTTAAGCTCATGTGTCTTATGTCAGTTAATAGGCTCTCTCATAGATTCAAATTTAGTATTTGTACATGACACTCTTTTCAGTTTATTTATTCTAAACTATGACTTTTACGATTTATCCTTTCATATCAGTTTATATGTATTTATAATATGTTCATGGTACTTCAGTTCAGCTAATGAATTCAGTCTTGAATTTCAGTTCAGCATGTCAGTATTTTCCAACATGATTAGTTTATTTAGTTGCATAGCTCACATGCTCAATTCATTCAAAGTACTGATCGCATACTTTCTTTTATGTTGTATCATATTATGATATAGGTTCCAACGCTCAACATCATGCTAGCGATTAGTATGATCCAATACCCCCTTCTCAGTCGCAGATTGTGGTGAGTCCACATCATCCGAGGATAAGAAATCAGTATTCCTTTATTTTAGTTCAGCATTTTAGTTTTAAACATTTTAGAGATAGCTGGGGACTTTTCCCAGCAACTCAGCCTTTAGTAGAGGCTTTCAGATAGAAAGTATACATTTCAAATTTTTAGTTATATCAAATATTATTTTTGTTTTAGCTTATTTCATATATTTGTTTTCAAATCTAGATAGCTTACACACTAGTTAAGTAGTTATATTTAGTATATTGTATTATGTCAGGCCATGGGTTGGGGTTACTTGTTGCTCTAAGGACTATGTTACATCCAGGGTGTAGGATTGGGTCGTAGCAATAGGTCATAAACAAATCATAAAGTTTGAGTCTTGAAGCATAAATTATAATTTAGATAAACATCATAGGTTCACGAGAAAACCTCATTCATTGAATCCAAGTAAAGTAAGTAAAGGATCAAAATTTATTAAATTAGGCTTGAACCCTAGTTTTAAAATCATAATCTCATATATCATGAAAGTACTTGGTCATAGGAAAGAAAGGAATCCATATCTGTAATCTTACTACCTAATTGAAGATGAACATTAGACAAAAGAAACCTGATGAACTTGCCTGATTAGGAACCCTAGCTTGTTTGATCTCACCTGACACTTGTTATGGACTTTTTCTTAAGAGCTTAAGGTCGGATTAGCTTTAGGATCTTATATTTATAGGTTTTGGTCACCAAAACATCATGGAAAAGGGTAAAAAAATATGGAAAAGTCGAATATACCCCTAATGAGATATTTCTAAAATTTCTGGGGTAGGGAACCACAACTCATATATTAAGTGATGGTCTAATGTATGAGTTTTACCTTGAGTTTTGATCACTAGAAATTTTTCAACTTCTAGATCACTTCTCTGGTTCATCAGTATGGGTCATAGTACAACCAGTACTTTGATCGTACAATTCATACATTAACTAGTGGCTTTGATAGGATCTTGTTAAGTCTCTAGTTGGAGTTCATGAGCTAAGGTACAACTCAAACACTATTCCATTACTCACACAATGAGTCGTACTTTTCTAGGACTTTAAGTATAAGACTTTGAGTTTTGTTTTAAATGTGGACCATTCATAGGTTGAGAATCCAACTATTATATTAACTCTATATAATTCAATCTTGGATCATGTTTTCCATGTAACAATGATTAAAAAGTATCATTCTTGTGGTTATAATGTGATTTAGTAGGATTCGATGTATTTATATCAGAATCTAAAGTATCACTCTTGTTGTTCTCATGTAATTAAGTGGGATTCGATTGATATGGATAAGAATCTGTCATTTGAGGAGGAGCCCGTGGTAATTTTTGATAGACAAATTCAGAAGTATTGGTCTAAGGAAATAGCTTTAGTGATGGTTCACCGAAAGCATCAACCATTTGAAGAGGCCACTTAGGAGACAGATTTGGATATGGAAGTAGATATCCCCAATTTTTTGATAATCGAGGTACCTTCCTTATCCTTCCATTTGAGGATGAACGCATATTTAGTGGTGTATGATCCAACAACCTCATGGTGATATTTTGGTTTTTGTACAATTTAACCATTTTACTCATTCTTTTATTTGCTTTATGGTATTTATGGTCTGTTCTGTAGGTGGAACAATTCACAAGTTTTTTTTTAGGAATAAAATGTAAGTATAACCATACCAAGAAAATTGAGCACACCTAAAGAGCACTTAATAAGACAACCCCTAGAAAGGATCGTGCTAATTAAGCCTCAGATCTTCTAATTACAAACAGCAGACACAAAACCTATACATTTTCTAGAAGACTTGGACTCTTTGTACATTAGAACTCTCCCCCTCACAACTAACTGTATATAATGTATCAAAAAATCAATATTAAAATTGTGGTTCATGAAAATTTTCCCATTTCTGGCTAGCCAAATACTATGGATCATTGCTCCAAAAGCTGTTGCAACTACTTCTTTTTAAACTTTTCCCACCCCTTCTTTCTGATCAGTAGTATAGAGTTCTTCACACCCTGATTATGAAAAGATATTCCCATCCAGCTTATTATCCTGTACCATACTACACATTCCACTCCACATGCAAAGAACAAATATCCGACATCTTCAACCTGTTGCTAATCACAAAGGACACAAGTAGTGCTTTCATTCTTGATACCAAACATCTATATTCTCTCTTTAGTAAGCAGCCTAACTTACATTTCCAGCCATAAAATAAACCTATTCTTATGCAGCAACAATTTGCTCCATACTAGTTCTTAACCTCTCTAAGCATATCTTACCCTTATTAGCTCAGAATAACTCTCTGAAATAGAGTACTTACCAGATTCTGTAAGGATGTACCTATCCTGATTATGCCAGGCCTGAATACAAAGTTTAAACTTACTCAATTGTTTCAAGTACCAGTTGCTATCCTGAGGGGGTACATGTGTCCAAATTATTTCTTACTCTTTCCAGTAAATGCTACTGACCCATTTAACCCATAATGTGTCCATGTTTTGTTGCATCCACCAGATCAATTTACTCACAACAACAATGTTCCAAAATTTACAACACTTGATGTTTAGCCCACTTTGAGACTTAGTGCAACATATTGTATTCCACTTAACTAGGGTAACCCTCTTTTTATCATCCATTCCCCCCCCCAAAAAAAACTTATACACTTGGACTCCACATGTTTGACCACACTCTGAGGCAGAATCAACACTGAACCCTAAAAGTTTTGCAACAAATAACACTGAGTTCATAATTTGTATTCTGTCAGCAGAGGATAAATGTCTTGTTGAAGTAGCTTTTAGTTTATCTGCAATCTTGTTACTTAGTTGATAGCAGTGAAGCTTGGCCTGTTTCTTATGAGAAAGTGGTAACCCAAGGTATCTTATAGATAGAGTTACAATTCGAAACCCTGTAATATTTAAAAATCTAAAATGAACCTCACTAGTTACTCTAGCTAAGTAGATGTTGGACTTCTCAGTATTTGCTGCTAAGCCAGTAGTTTCTAAAAATTGCTTTAAACCTTCCGTAATCCTACTAACTGAGGGTTTATTACCTTTGAAGAACTTCATAAAATCATCAGCAAAGGTGAGATGAGTTAGTTGTTGATCTTTGAACATAGGATGGTACCTGAAATTAGGAAGTTTGTACATTCTACTAAAGATTCAATAAAGATACTCCATAACCAGGAAAAATAACAAGGGGGAGATACCCTTGTCTCAAACCTTCTCTTCCTGCTAAGAATCCAAACCACTCACCATTCACCCTAATGGTATAGCTAGTTGTAGTCACACCCTCCATAACAAACTGGATAAATTTTAATGGAAAACCATACCCCTGCATTATCTCTCACACAAACTCCTACTGTAAAATATCATAGGCCTTTCTGAGATCAAATTTCATTAAGTATCTTGGAGTTGTCTTCTTGTAGTAATGTCTCATAACGTCATGATAAACCAGCATATTCTTAATTAGTGATCTACGCGGAACAAAAGCAGCTTGGGTGGGATTGATTAAACTAGTCAAGACCTTCTTTAGTCTATTACTCAACAACATAGATATACACTTATATAGAGTGTTACAACAAGAAATTGGTTTAAACTGGCTAGCATATTTAGGTTTTTCAGTCGTAGGGATAAGAGAGATCACAGTAGCATTGAACTTCTTTAACAACATACCATTTTGGAAAAACTCCTTGACAGCTCCATAAATCTCAGGGCCAACAATGTCCCAAGTATCTCTAAATTCCCAAGGTTATTGGGTGAGAATTATGTAAATTTTTTATTTAGGATGGTTTGAAAGTTAGTACGATTGACCAAAGTGAAAATTTTACATTAACAAGGTTGTATGAGAACTCTTAAAGTTTCATTAGCTCTACAATAAGATTTTTTAGTTAGTAGGGCCTTGGGTTAAAGTCTTGAGTTGTTCAGATAGATTTTGAGAATTTGGTTGGATAGTTAGAAGTTTAAGGCCTAGGTTTGACCTCAGTCACCATTTCATCAAGACAATCTTTGGTCAGTGTTTTTCTTGTTTTCTTGTTAGTTGATGGTTTTACACCCTCTGTTGAGCATTATTCGGGTAAATTAAGAATGATTACTAGTGTTTGGGCTTGTAGCCTGTGATTTTTAGTTGATTATGGCATTATTGCCTTAATTAAGACATTTGAGCTCCTGTTTATTTATATGTATCATTCATGCTCATTCATATTAATTTAGTAGACTTATAGAAAGAGACATTTTGCAAGAAGAATGATTTGATATAACTTGTATGCCCGATGGGAAACTATTCTAGATGGATTTTATTGATTTATTACATGACTTTCATATGAAAAACATTTCCAGGCATGATATTATTGATTTACAGCTTGCATGCCCAATGAAAAATTATTTTGGGCAGGTGTTACAGATTCATGATTTGCATATCCCATGTGAAGCCTTTCTGGATAGGTACATGACCACGCGAGTCCACCATGGATCTCGTCTAGCTATATAGGGCAAAGGTTGTATACTAGTTCATACATATGCATCATATACATTTATCTAATCATCTTAATTTAATATGTATTGATTTTTGATGTATAAAGTGATTCAGTGGTTTTTAACTTTTACTATGATATAAGTTGTTTGAGGATTATTGAATTCCATACATCATTGCCATTATTATGTTTGATTGCTAGATTAGGTGTTGCTTTCCTGATTAGATAGGCATTTGAGGATAGTGTCAGGTAGTAGTACTCTAGGTTGTTCTTGTCATATCTTTGAATTAGGGTCATTTGATGATGCAGTTGAGTACATATGGACCATTACTCATGCTTGTTTATTTTCTATAACTTATGTGTAGACAGTGTTTTCAAAGGCATTTTTTGGATGAGGCATGGGGCATGGCATACCAAAAATGCTCCATTGCACAAATGAAAGGTATAGATCCATATGTTGTATGCCTTAGAATTTCAGGCATAAGTTTTAAGTGTAAAAACGTAAGTCTCTGGTTTAAAATCGTATGTACCGGGCATAAAAGTGTATGCTCCAGGCGTTAATTTTTTTAAGGTATTTTTGTTTTAAATAATATTTTTTATTATCGGTGTAAGTATAGTTATACTTTATGTTATCATGTTTTCATGTTATAGTAATGTTTTCTAAAATATTAAATAAAGAAGGAAATTCTCATAGAAAATGACACTACCATAAATAATTTCTAGATAATCATGCGTGTAATTGAGACAATAGGATTTCATAAAACTATGTTATTGTTGCAACATTATCCATTTTATTGTCACTTCTCTTACACTTTTTATCCTACTCTTTCTTTACATTTTAATTACCCTCCAAGTCATTTTTATTTTACGTGTTTTTCACATTTTCAGCATTCTTGTCGTTTCTTTGGGGTATTTATGACTTGTTGAGACTGGTAGTATGGTTCTCGTGTAGTTTGGTTAGGTCTTAAACTAATTTACCTCCTTTGGAGCTTTTAACGTTAAGAAGTTTGACTTTAGACAACATTCTTAATAAAAGTCCTCGGATGAAAATTCTGACATTTTCGTTAGCTTTGAAGCATGGATTTTTTTCTAGGGGATCTTTTGTTTGTCTCCCGAGGCTTTCTTACTCGTGTTGGGTGTTTGGGAGGATTTTTGGTGAAATTGAGAAAAAATGTTAACTTCGTTCAATATTTCATCAAGATGACCTTCAATGGTCATTTTGATGATATCATTGAGTCTGTAATGTCACTTCCAACTTGGTAGCATATTCTGTTCGTGTTCACATGACTCCAAACGAATCATGATGATCCGTTCGATACATGGAACTCTTGGACTAGCTGCTGATGAAGTTGATGTCTGGTCCAGCCGCTTAAGCGAAGCTTGGCATAGACCAGCAGATCTACTTATGAGGAAGGGTGGCTGCTTTTGCAATGTTTACTTTTGCAAAGGCTCCTGAAGAGTCCTTTTGGTTTAGCTGCGCTTACTAAAATGATTAAGCATTTACATACAATCCTCTACTTTTATGGAGGCTTGGGTTTTATGTTACTTCCACTTAAGTGGAAGATTTATCGCCTAAGCAATGCCACTATTGTGGTAAAATCTCAACTTATGAAGGGATCGTTATATATTTGTTCCTCCTTCTCCAACACTTAGTGATTTCTCATCTTCTTCAATTGAGAGGACTGCAGCTTGTATTGGAGGAATTCACCACCAAGTATGCTAAATTTCTTCGTCCTTACATTCCGTTACTTCATTTCCTATCTTGTCCATCTTTAATTCTCTATATATTCTGGAAATTCTTTATTCTTTCGCCTTTAAAGTGAGATTTTTTGACAAAATTGAGGTCCAAATTCAATTCTACACCCAAATTCGGGGCATAGGTTTCTCTCCCTTTGGGGAGTATGATTTCTAATGTAAATTTTATTTTTGTTGTTGGGCCCAACGAGTTAATTTTTGACCTAATTTTTGGCCTAAATATTAATTTGTAATTTGGGTATCAATTCTCTCGTCTTAACGAGTATATCATATTTTGATAGCATGGCAGCAGTCAGAGGCTATTCATAATGGAAATGACTCTGTATGATTTGCCGTGAGCACAGCGTTCAACCTCCATATTGGTTACAACTTTCCCTTTTTTATACTTAGCTTAATTGGGCTATATAACACTTAAAATACCTATGGCTATGGAATATTTGGATTAAGATTTTGATATTGAAGAGTTACTTATATTCTTAGTTTATTTCAAGTTCATAGAGTAGGATTTGCATTCAGACCTTAGTTTAGCTAGTTGCTTAGTGCTTTAGCCTCAATTTAGGTTATTGATTAGTATTGGAATTACTACTGGGGTGACTTAGCTTAGGATTGGGTAGATTTCTTTATTAGGGTATTTTTTGCCTAAATACATTACTTAGTACTATTCCATTATATAATTCACCTTTAGGTTACAGGATTGTGAGGGACTTTCGATCGGGAATATTACTGGGCAAGGTCCTAATTTTGTTATAATGCGCCTTATGGTGGTTTCTCTCTGGATTATCATGGTATTTACTATCCTAACTATGAATTGGTTTATTGATTGATTATATATATCTATTCACGCATATTCATACCTACATATTCATGGTATAAGTTTGGAATTGATGGAAAACATGGTATTTGGTCTTATAGGAGTATAATGATATTTTATTTGGACTTTGGATTTAAAAAGAGGTTATTTTTGTCCTTGTTCCAGTCAAGGTTGTATTATGATTAATTTTGGTATAAAGTCCCCTTTTTAGTTTATGCAAGGTATACAGATATCACGATTCCCCCATTGGTCCAGCTTTTGCGATCCATATATGTTGGAAAAGGAGTATGTGATGTGCATTAGGCATCGCATTCCTTCCATATTGTATTTGCACTTGTTCATTTGCACATATTTATTCTTATAAATACTATAAGTATTGTAATTTCTTATGTAGTTACTCTTTTATTTAATTATTTATTGCTAGCCATACTTCTAGACTTACCTTATACAATTGTAGATTTTGTTTGCACTTGATCTTATATATTGTTCTTCTGAGCTCAGTCGGCCTGTGATGCTGAATGAGTACTGCATTTTTTGGTACTCATAAAACACTTATGCACCTTTTTCCCTGATGTAGATCCGAGTATTTGTTGTCATCGCTGACTTTCTACTAATTCGGGACTTTTTTCATCAGAGATTTGGGGGTAAGTTGTTGGTGTCCAAAGTTTTACCATCTCCTTCTTTTAGTATTTTGTATATTAAAAGACATTTCTATATATTTATACTTATGTTTTACAACTCTTGTATTAGTAACTCTTGTACCCATTGATACAAGGTCTTGGGGTTGGTTTTTGTATATTATTGTCCTTTCGCTTATTTTATATATATATATATATATATGTATGTATGTATGTATGGGCCCTTTTTATCCGTGCCTATTGCATACTTGGCTCGTTCACTTTGTGAACTTCTTATATCTTTCCACTAGCCCATTACTTATTATTCTAGGCAATGGCTTTTCGCTTACCTACTTGTGGGTTATACCAGGTATCATTATGGCCAAAATTTTGGGTCGTGATAATTTGATATCAGAGCCTAGGTTCACCAGCGTTGGTACAATAGTAAAATACCTAGTAGAGTCCTACAGATCAGTACAATGATATTTGTTTCCTCTCTTTGGGAGGATATAGGGCATTCTTAGTAAAATTTCATTATTTGACTTCTCATCGGGTGTTCTTATTCCTTTCAATTACTAAAATATGATTCATTTCATTCTTCCATAGATGTTTATGATGAGGTATATAGTGGTTGAGGGTGAGGTCCCCGTGCCAATAGTTAGTAATCCAGCAAGGGGCCGAGGCAGAGGTCGAGGCTAGGCTCAAGCTACACTATTAGATTCGGGCCAGGTCTGGTAGCCATCACCATAGATTGAGATTGATCCAAAAAGAGTGATAGAGGACGTACTATCATAGCAACAGGTGGGCCTGGACTAGCCAGATTCTTGTCCATGATGGTTCTACATAATGCTCTGGTCCATTTCTGCCTAAGAATTTAGTGAGCTACCAGGAGAGGTTGCATAAGCTTGGGCTGCTGGAGTGCCATAGGGTCGATTATACTATTTTTCAGATGGACAAATCTGTGAAGTTGTTGTAGAGAGCTTATGTTGAGAGTAGACCAGATGGATCACCTTCTATGACCTAGGCACAGTTTTCGATGACCTTCTTAGGGAAGTTTGTGCCTTGTATCATAATTGAGAGGCTAAGGAAGGAGTTCACAGACTTATAGTAGGGTTCGATGATAGTACCTCATTATGGGATGAGGTTTTATGAGCTGTACCTATAGAAAATGAGGGGGTACACCGGTATGACAGTTACTAACTATTATGAGTTTCGATTTGAGTCCGTCCACTGATTCAAATATGATGGTTACTGACTATTATGAGTTTTGGTTCAAGTCTAACCACTTATTTAGATATGATAGTTACTGATTATTATGAGTTTCGATTCATATTCGGCTACTGATTGTGATACAATTCGATAGTTCTGGTACTGGGTATCGTGGTTTCAATATTGTGATTCACTGAGTTCCGGTTCAAGTTTGGCATATGGCTATAAATTGTGAGATGTACTATATGTGGCCTCGTGTTAGTACCTACTGTGAACAGTTCGAACCCCGCCTCTAGCCTCTCATTACTACTCATTGATGCTGGTTCAAGCTCGATGCGCACCTGGATGGTTACTATGGTTACTTAGCACTGGATCAGTTGTGGATTATTTATGCTTTCTTTTAATTTTTTTGTGTGTCCCTCCGACATATGGGGGCACGGTTGGGTTAATTATCTTCTTCAGTGTACCTGATGGGCTTATGGGGGCCTAATTAGGTTATGTTTGACTTTTCTGTTTATTTCTGCATTTACTTATTGTTCCGAATTGCCTCTACTTATTTCCTTATCATACTTTCACAGCTCGATAGCTATTTATCTTTTGTCATTCTTACCCCGGACTTAACATGCACCCTCACATTATAGTTATGTTTGGGGACCATTTGACGATAGTGACATGATCCTCTTTCCTCAGCATTCATCCGGAGCAGGGTGAGCTTGTTGTCGTCTGAGGCTGATCCTACTTCATCTACACATATATAGTATTTTGTAGTCGAGACTATTGTATATGTTGTGCATATTTGGTTTCTGTCTGGTAATTTAGTTGTGTTAGTTGTTGCTCTAGTACAGACCTTACCAGGTCTTGGGAGGGGTTCATCTATATACATTGTCCTCTTCCTCTTCTGTCATAGTATACATGTTATACTTTAGTTCTTTTACTTTCTATCATTATTTATTATTGTTGTTGTGTCTTCTTCATTTCTTTCCTTCTAGTTTCTGCCTATGAGGCCGTCATTTGCCGCTCCGGGCTATGGCTTGGCTTGCATATGGATGGGTTACGGTAGGCACCATCATAACTTAAAAAATTAGGTAATGACTGCTTGGAATAAGAGCCTAGGTTCACCGATAGTGTTTGTACAAGATCCAATGTTTAGTAGAGTCCCGCAAATTGGTACGGAGTCGTCTGTATCCTCTCTAAGGGAGTCTACAGAGTATTTTAGGGAAAATATCATTTCTTTGATTTCCTTCCATGCATTGGTGTCTATGTTGGTTTCTGATCTCTATTTTGTTCACTCTTTACGCATATGTCTAGGACAAGTGTTGTGAGAGTCAGGGGTCGAGAGCCCGAGCCCGCAGTGAGAACTCTTGTTTGGGTTTGAGATAGATCCAGAGGTCGGAGGCAGGATAGAGCAGTAGCCCCAGGCAGAGACCAAGCTAGAGATCAATTACCTGATATTGTTATAGCCTCTGAGCTTTATAAAGATCCGGGTATTCAACTACCATAGCAGTAGGAGGGCCAGGAAGCAATCCAGACCCCTCCTGGGTTTATAGCTACTTTATTACTACCAGATACTTTGGTGCAGTTGCTGGGATTAGTTAGAGGTTCGCCAGATGTGGGAGCTCGGCCAGCAGTACAGGGAGTTGGTGTTAGGGCACAGCCTGCAGTAGCGGCACGCAGAGTAGAGATCCACTAGTACCGATAGTTCCATAGCAGGAAGCATCCCAGCCAGTTATATCTACCTAGGAGTAGAAAATGTTTGGCCATTTTCTAAGATTGATTCCACCTAGGTTTGTGATTACTTCAGGAGAAGATGCTTATGAGTTTTTATCTATTTGTGAGGAGAAGTTGAGAATTTTAAGGTTAGTTGGGACTCGCAGTAGAGACTTTGTTGCATATCAACTCGACATAGCAGCGAGGCGATGGTGGAGAGGTTATTTTTATTCCAGGCCAGCTGGATCTCCACCGATTACTTGGACTTAGTTCTTTGAGGTATTCTTGGGGAAGTACATGCCTCGCAGTATGCACGAACGGCTTCGAGATGAGTTTTCTGGGTGGAGACAGGGTTCGATGTCAGTAGCCAAGTATGTGGTGAGATTCTATGATTTGGCAAGACATGCTACTACAATCTTTCCTGATGAGTATGAGAGGATCATATATTTTGTCAGAGGTTTGAGGTTGCCACTCCGCAGAGCCACACAGAGTTTAGTGACTTCAAGAAAGTATTTTACGGATATTGATGAGTATGTATACTCTATTGAGGAGATGGATCACGAGACCCAAGGGGAAAGCGATACGTGAACTCTTTTCCCGGGTAATTACAGTGGCAGCCATAATGGCTCACACTATGGAGGCTGCATATTTTAGGGTAGGGACCCCTCAGCAGTAGCAACAACTTTATCATCAAAAGAGTCAGCCTAGTGGGCCCGTTTAGTCAGCATTTAAGATATCTGATGGGATCAACCCAGATATAGTAGTTCTAGTGGTCTGAGTAGTAGTCAGCTTCAAAGGGTTGTCCATTCTGGGTTGTTGGGTAGAGGTGGTCATTCTGGATTAGTCGAACCTTCTAAGCAGAGAGCATAGTGTAAGGAGTATGTTATGAGTGTGGGGTTATTTATCACTTTGACTATGTATATCCCTGGCATGGTATATTTAAGCCGTCAATGTAGACTGCAGCCGATCAGAGAATTAGCTCCTCCATCAAGGAGTGGTGAACAAGGTTCCAGAGGTAGTCCTCAGGGAGGTAGGACAGGTAGTTATGAAGGCACCCAGTACAGTAGCAGACAGGACCGTTTTATGTTATACCAGGTAGACCAGATACTGAGGATTAGGATGCTTTTATCACTGGTATGATCTCCGTATGCCATCTGCCAGTTTTTTGTGTTGGGAGTCTTTTTATGTTCCTTTGCGTGTAGGTACTCGAGGGTGATTCTTTAGTAATGGATCGGGTATATAGATCATGTTTGGTGACTATTCAGGGGTTTGATACTCAGGTTAATATGATTATGTTAGATATGGTAGATTTTTATTTGACTTTAGGCATGGACTGGTTGTCTTCCTATCATGCGGTCTCGGATTGTTTTGTGATGACTGTTACCTTAGCCATGCCTGGAATACCCTTGGTTGGTGACAGTTTTCTACTAACCGCGAACAGACAGATATTATTTCTTACATTCGGGCTAGGAGACTAATATCAAGGGGTTGTGAGTTATTCCTTGCTTATGTTCGGGATGTTAGTGGTGAAGTCCCTCGCTTGACTTTGTTCCTGTCGTTCTTAATTTCCCAATGTTTTTCCTTCTGACCTACCTGACCTTCCTCCTGAGCGTGATATATAGTTTGTTATTGACCTCAAGCGGGACACCCGACCTATTTTATGGCTCCTGCTGAACTGAAGGAGCTAAATATTCAGCTTAAGGGTCCTATCAGACCGGTCTTGATGTGCGATCCCAATATCCCTACCTGTTCGAGCCTTTAGGTACTTTCTTATCCTTTACTTTCGTGGATGAAAGTCCTTTTAGTAGTTGATGATGTAATGACCCTCCCAATCATTTCCCTCGTTTTCGTGCGTTGTCGGTGTTTAGAGCTTTTCTATAACTCCCCTAAGTTATTTATGACTTGTTGGGACTGACAGTTCGATTTTCGGGTAGTTCATTTAAGAATTTTATTTATACCGAGTGTTTTACGAAATATTTGAATTAAATTAGAATTTCATAAATAGATATAGTTAATTATCTTTCGAAAAGGTTTTTGATATTTATAAAATTCATTAGTTATGATATATCTATACCACTTTATACTAGTTTTATAAACTATTAATAGTTTACGCGGAGATTGTGAATCTAGATATATTAAAACAATATTATTATTTTATGGAGGTTTTATCTGAAATATTTTTCTATTAATTATTTTATATTCAAAATATGATATTTATTTTACCATGAATCTATACAATACCCGAATATATACATAACGGAATAAAGTCATGTAGTATTGGCACCATACTTCCACGAGGAAGTGTTGGGAACTACCAGATAGATCTTTTTCATAGCATGATGCCATTTATCAACCTAATCTACTGCCACCATTGCATTGTAGTTTATTATGAGGATATGTTAATTGAAGTAAGTACTACCATAAGTTATATAATATATATATATATATATATAAGTGATGTATAAATATTGACATGTCTATGTTGAAAGTTTTATGAGGGAAAATATTTTAATGTTGTATCCGAACATTGAATCAAAGCTAATTATCTATATCAAGTTATTCAAGCTCGATGATTGCGTGGTTTATAGTATAACGTCTTTATATCATAAGTTTTCGATCAATTTTGCCTTTAAGTCATGTATCTGAATTGTTATTTGGTGAGGTTGATATTTGTGTTGTTTAGAGCTGTTTTGAGCTCGGACTTGGGTATATCTCTTGTGACTAGTGGTTACTGAGCTATTTAAGATGTTGTGACAATTTTGGTTTTGCAATTTCATAAGTGGGCCCCACGTAGGATTTTCAGTCATTTTTTGACCCAGGCAATATGGGTATCAATCTTCATGTTTTGAGATATAGTTTATTATTTTGACTGTGGCAGCAGTCAGAGGCCTCTTGAAAGGATAAGGCTCCTATTTAGCAGGCATTCTGTGGCGTCCAGGTAGTCTAGGCTTACCATATACCTAGACTGAGTTTATTTATAGTATTTTCATGCTATTGTTCTAGTTTTTGGGCTAGTAGTTGTAGATTGGCATTGGCTTGCTATGATTAGGCCGTTTGGGCCGGTTAGGGCCTTGTTCGGGTTTGTTTCGGGCCCGTTATACTCATGGTATGGCAAAGATCACCTCAAAAGGGTTGGTTAATGTTGAACTACTATTAGTAGAGGGTTAGGGAACCTTTGTCCCGACTCGGATAGGCTTAGCCCAGACTTGGTTTCGGGACCCCATAGTGGGCCCTGGTACTCTTCACAATCTGCATAGTTAACCTTAGACATTATTGGGCTTAGTTATGACTTGCGAAAATTTTTTAGGATAACCTTTGGGTTGGTTTGCCCTTGTTATGATCCTTTAACCCATTTATCCCTATCAACCCTATATAGCATAACACTTGACCGAGATTGTTAGCCTTGAACTAGTATTGGGATCCGCCATGCTATGGTACCCTTGATATACCCTATTTGGCATGTATATCACCTAGTAGTAGTTGTTCGAGGACCCAGGGATTAGCTTGGTAATGCCCTATGGGTTAGCTTCTTTACTTGTATTTTGGATTCGGCTTGGGGCCGGTATGTCCCTTTTTTCTTGTATTTGTATGGATGCTGGCACTATTCTGGCACTTGGTTATGATGACTCTTGTAGAATGACTATTATGAGTTCCGGTTTGAGTGTTGCTACTGATTCAAATATAATGGTTACTGACTATTATAAGTTCTAGTTCAAGTCCGACCACTGATTCAGATATGATGGTTACTTATTATTATGAGTTTCCATTCATGTAAGGATACTCATTGTAATACTATTTGATAGTTCTTGTACTGGGTACCATGGTTCGTATATTTTAAGCACTGTGTTTCATTTTGAGTCCGGCATCTGGCTATGAGAACAGAGATAAACTATATATGTGGCCTCTCGTTTCCCACTGTGACATGTTCAAACCTGGCGTCTGGCCTCTCCTTACTGCCCATTGGTGCCGCTTCAAGCCCGGTGCACACTTGGATGGTTACTATGGTTATTTGGCACTGGATCAGTTATGGATTAATGTAACACCCCGTACATGTTTACCTTAATTTTGAAAGCAATAAGTAAAAAAAAAAAAAAAATTAAGGGAGGGGCGCGCCAGAGAGCATGCTACGCCGCTCTGGGCTAAAAATTTTATTCCAGAGGCAGCAAGCTAGCGCGCCCAAGAGCGTGCCACGCTGGTTTTGGCCACTTTTCAAAGTTGGAATTTTTCTTAAGTCCCAAGGGTGCCCGGGGACGTATCGAGCCAATTTTTGCCACGATTCTTCTACAACCATGAGAATATACATGAAATGAGTGAAATATTATATTGGTATGATAAAATTACTCGTGAACTGATTTGGCATCAAAATGACGATTTTACCCTTTGGGTAAAAATAGGTCATACGTGGCTAGAATCGTTTGCTTTTGGGATTGAGGCTACGAATATAAATCTCGTGAGTGGGAATATCGTTGTAACGTGTCTATGATGGATTACACATTGATTTTAGTGGGCTAAGATAATATATGTGTTCATGGGCCAATTTGAGGCCCAAAGTGGAGCCAAAATGCATGGTCCAATGGGTCAAAAAGACCCATTCTTCCATTGACTAGTAAACCCACATGTGAGACTAGATAAGGATGAAATTAAAGGCCTATATAAAGAGGAAAAAATCAGATTTTAATCCCTAAAACACACATGCTTTCTATTTTTTTTCTAGAATTTTCGAGAACACCCTTTTTGGGCTCTCAAACCCTAAGCCATCTTTGGACAAGATCACCATCTTCCAAGCTTGGGTAAGTGATTTTTATTGTACTTTAACATATTATAAGCATGAGAGAATATGTATATCATGTTGGTCATTGTTGGAATTGTTAGACATGGCACTTTTTGTTTTGTGAAAAAAGATGTGTCATTCATGGGATTATAGCTTGAATTTTGACTTGTGCCTTTGATGAAAGAGGATGGTATGGATAAGATATGAACATGTATGGTGTGATTTTGTTATTAAACTTATTATTTTTTTATAAGTGTAAATTGTGGGATTTTGGCCGATTTGTTGTTGTGAGGTATATTGAAGCAATTTAATGGAATAATTGTAATATGGTGCTTATGAGAAAGTGTAGAGGAGAGACCTTGTGGTGAAATGTTTTTGGTATGTGATGTTGTGGTCAATGTATAAAATGTTATGGTATTCTGGGCATGAAAAGGGCCAAGAATGGTATTGTAAAGGGTGAATAGGGAACTCATGTAACTTATGGTTGTCTTATACACTTGAAATGTAGTTTTTGGTCAATGTATGGCATGAATGGGACATTGTTGGTATGCTAATGCCGTAAATGGTATTTTAGGGAAGGAAATGCCATTTTAAAGATAAACATGTAACTCATTGTTGTCATATGCCTTTGTAGGGTTGTTGGTGGTTAATGTTGGTTCTATTATGTACTTGTTATATAGAGTGAAACGTAAAGAAGGAGAGGAATTGTTGTGCTCACATATTGGATTGTGTACTTACATTGGGAAGATAAGGTATGTAAGGTTACTCTGTCCGTATCTTTCTGCAGCACATAATGTTCATATTTTATCCTATTCCAAAATATGCTAAGGTATCTCATTTAGGTTTGACGTATATTGCTTTCCACGCGTTTCTTATTCATTGACCGATTGGTATTCATACGTCTCCTATCCAGGACTGAAATGCCTAAGCTCTCATAATGTTGTTGTAACTACTAAAAGAAATTGTTACAAGGAAAGTGACTCCGTAAGGAGAACCTATTCATTCCTAGGTCACGTATCCCTCATTCATTAGTCGTTGTTGTTCATGAGTTACCTAACTATGGACATGGGTCCAAAGTCCTCATAATAGTATGTTCCAATGGAGTTATAACGTTGTGATTCTAGAATTATTATCTCAAGGAGGGTAAATGTAAAGAGAGGCTAGTTATTCTTGAAAAGCATTCTCCAATCATGTCATGTTCCAAAGTCCAATATTATTATGAATATCTTTGTACCAATCTTATAAGAGTAGTGAAGGAGGTAAGTGCGAATTAATATATCTATTCCTCACAAGTGAGCGTATCACTCTCTTGAGAGTAAGGAAGTTATGTAAGGTATAGAGGTGTGTTTCCCATATTAGCATGATCCTTAAACTATCAATCTCTCATATGTGGAGGTGTTAACCTTTCCCAAGTAGAAGTACCAATCTCATAAGAATAATAAAAGGGGTGATGTGCAAGTTAGTATAATCATAAGTGAAGATGTCAATCTCATGAGGTAAAGGAGTGAAGTAAGATGTGTATGTAGGAGTGTACTTCAATTAATGTCATGTTCTTTAATGTGTTACTCTCCTAGCTATGTAAAGGGTATAAGATTTGTAGAGAAGTAATGTACGTATGGTTACTATATGTTACATTGAGTATGGATCACAATCTAAAGGGTGTAAGTTCAATATAGAACAATCTCAATACTATGCTATGTTATTTATTATATCTCATCAAAGGTGGAGGCCCGGTACTATATATATCCCACCAAGATGGAGGCCCAGTACTATATACTCATTTATTATATCCCATCAAAGGTGGAGGCCCGGTACTATATATATCCCACCAAGATGGAGGTCCGGTACTATACACATATACATTATATCCCACCAAAGATGGAGGCCAGGTATTATATACTTACTTATAAGGAGATGATCCATAAGGTATTATGAATCACTAACTAGTTGAGTGAATAATAATAAAGATAGTTGTAAAAGAGATGAGACTATATCCCTTGCATGAATATATAAATATGGAAATTTTGATACGAATGATGAAGATGCGACTGGGTGACCAAGTAAAGAAGTAATAGAACTAATGAACATGGTTCCACATTCAGGTTGGAGGTCTATTCACACGGATTATTCTCTTACGCTTAATTTCTTGAGAGTATTACTATAGTTTCATATGGCCTTACATACTCAGTACTTTCTTCGTACTGACCCCTCTCGGGGGACTTACCTTACATGCTGCAGGCCCAGGTGTTAGTAGATCTCTGCAATAGGCGACGAGATATCCGCAGATTGTTGGTGAGCTCCAGTTGCTTCGGGGCTTCCCAAGTCACGTGTGTTCATTAGGTTTTGGCATTCTGTAAATATTTTATAGACATGGTCATGTATCTATTAGAGGCTTTGTAGACATATGTGGGGTAGCATGAAGGGAAAAGATGTACGTTCATTTTGACGAAATGGCCCTAACGGCCAAGTTTCATATATTGCATATGTTGCCATGAATTCCACTATTGATATTTGTTGAACATGTTGCCATGCATTCCACTATTGATATTTAATTACAGTAGATAAGATGATATTCATATGCGAACATACATATGAGAGTACACGAGCAAAGATTGGTTCTCTCGGGCCTTATCGGCTCCGGGTGCCAGTCCGGCCCAAATAGGATTTGGGTCATGAAAAAAGTGGTATCAGAGCAGGTCGTTCTCAGGGTTTCTACAAAGCCGTGTCTGAGTAGAGTCTTACTTATGGATGTGTTGCGCGCCACATTTATAAGTAGGAGGCTACGGGACATTTAGGAGTTGTTTCATTTCTTCATTCTAGATCGTGCAATAGAGCCATTGTCATAGGTGGGATTACATCTGACCATTGTAATTGGTTTTCTTTGATAGAGTAAAATGCCGATTACAAGACAACGTATGGGCAAAGATAAGCTGTTTGATATTCAAGCGGGAGAAGGAATTAGTAAATCCCCACCTAACCCAGCTAGTCAATATGGGGTTGAAACTGAGTTTACATCACGGGCACCTTCTCCTCCCCCTTCTCCAGGGAGACCACAAAGGAGGGAATTATCCCCAGAATCGCCTGTTAATGTTACTAGGCGGGAGTTATAGGAATTAAAAAATACGATGCAAATGTTGACTCAGATAGTTGTTGCCCAGAGTCAATGATGAGTTGGTCCAGTGACATGTGATGATGGTGCGGCTAGGATAGCTAGTCGACGGACATAGGATTTCCTGAAATTGGATCCTCCCACATTTACCGGGTCCGATCTTAATGAAGATCCGCAAGACTTTATAGATCAAATACAAAGGTCTCCAGATGTTATGCATGTGACTGGTGTAGAAACAGTAGATCTTGCAGCATATAGACTGAAAGGAGAGTCTATATTATGGTACGAAGATTGGAAACGATCCAGAGGTATCGGTGCAAATCCATCTAGTTAGGAGGAATTAAAGGTGGCATTATTTGATCATTACCTCCCATATGAGGTCCGGGAGGCTCGTGTGGATCAGTTTTTAAATCTTCGTCAAGGAAATATGAGCATCAGGGAGTAAAGTCTTCAGTTTAATTCATTAGCTAGATACGCTCCTCACATGGTAGAACCTATGACCGATAGAGTTCATCGGTATGTAGACAAACTGGAGCCCTACTTGGTAAGAGACTGTACTATTGCTTCATTAAATAAATACATAGATATCGCCAGAATACAAGCCTTTGCGCAAAAGATGGAGGATCAAAGGCAAAGGGGAAGGATACAAGAATCTGAAGCAGGGCCGTCAAAGTGGGCTAGACCTATGGGACAGTTTATGGCATCCCAAGGAGGATTTAGGCCTCGGGTTATCCCAAGACCACCTAGACCATCATTTTCTTACCCTGCAGCGGGTACTCCACCTCTATTTCGAAAGTATAGAGGCACTCTGATTGGGTAGAGTAGTGGAATACGGGCTTCACAGACAGCGCGATCTTTTCGTTAACTGTGCCAGCGCTGTGGAAAGTTTCATTCAGGTGAATGCTGGTTTGAGATGGACGTTTGCTTTCGGTGTAAAAAGACAGGACACGTGAAGAGACACTGCCCACTGAGGACCACGGGTAGTATGACATGACCTACGGGGTCAGCAGAATTCGGAAGATCTCCTTGATATAGTGACAGGTATGTTATCTATATGTTTACCTAATGAATATGCATTAATCGATTTGGGTTCTACCCAATCATATGTTACTCTATTGACTGCGGGGGAATTTAAAGGAACGCTAGAGTTAATAGTCAAGTTAGTTGGGGTGTCCACACCAGTTGGTGAATTTATTATAGCTAAAAGAATATGTCGCAATCGTATAGTAAGTGTTGTGATCACGTTACAGTGACTGATTTTGCTGAGATGGACATGATAGATTGTAATGTTACCATGGGTATGACTTGGTTGGCTTTTTGTTAGGCCACAATAGATTACCGAGTAAAGAAATTACATTTTCACTTTCCACAAAGAATTTTCTTGAATGGAAGGGTACATATGTCGTTTAGCCAGAGTGAGTGTCCCAGTGTAAATTGTATCGATGAGGGATGACACGTCGAGAGTGTGCATTAATTATAGGCAACCGATTGAAGTGTCGGGAAGATTTTTTGTATCGGATATATATATGAGCTAAATAAATGCATTATGGTAAAGCACATCATTCACGATATGCTATTTAGTAGGGAGTAATCAAAATGTACCATGATTTGGAAGCAACTTATGGATGAGATTACATGAAAAGAATATTGCGAAATTTATACTTCAATAATCGAAGTGATAACAAGTACAGGTAAAGTGTTTGGAATCTGAAGGTTATAAACTATGTAGAAATTTTTTTTAGTTAGAAATAGATGTGATGCCATATGGGTAATAATTGATGGGCTTACCAAGTTAACACAGTTGTAGAAATGTTTTTGGGAACCCAAGTGAATGTAAGCATGGTTTTTGTCTTCAGACAGAGGAACAAGCAAACCGTACTATTTAAGCATGAAAAGTTAGTTCTATATAGCGTACCGTATAAGGTGGCTCGAAGCTGTGGTCAAGTCGTATATGACTTTGAGGTATCCCAAGGACTCTTTACAGTTCATTCATTATCTCATATGCGATGCTTTAAAAGTGTATAGGAGATTATCCCGTGTTGCTCCCAGTGGAAATCCACCAGATACGGCAAAAAAAAAATCTCATATGTGACGAAGTACGACTTACTATTCTAGCTTGATAAACTAAAGTAATAAGAAATAAAGAAGGAGCTTCTGTAAAAGCACAATAGGAGTAACGAACAAATGGAAGAAGTCACAAGGGAGACCAAAGAAATAGTGAAATCTAAACTAATTGTAAGTTTTGGACATGAAAGCAAAGTGAAGGATATGGAATTGGAGTCAGAATAAGTAAGTCTTTACAAGTACTCTATGTGTATATGATAATTGAAGGATTCACTTCGACTTAAGTGTTAAAATGAGACAATGTTGCTAACATTCGAGGACGAATGTTTCTAAGGGGGGAAGAATGTAACACCCCGTACATGTTTACCTTAGTTTTGAGAGCAATAAGTAAAAAATAAATTAAAAAAAAAATAAAAAAATTTAAGGGAGGGGTACGCCAGAGAGCGTGCCACGCCGCTCTGGGCTAAAATTTTTATTCCAGAGGCAGCAAGCTGGCGTGCCCAAGAGCGTGCCACGCCGCTCTGGGCTAAAATTTTTATTCTAGAGGCAGCAAGCTGGCGCGCCCAAGAGCGTGCCACGCTGGTTTTGGCCACTTTTCAAAGTTGAAATTTTTCTTAAGTCCCAAGGGTGCCCGGGGACGTATCGAGCCTGTTTTTTCAAAGATTCTTCTAAAACCATGAGAATATATATGAAATGAGTGAAATATTATATTGGTATGATAAAATTACACGTGAACTGATTTGGCATCAAAATGACTATTTTACCCTTTGGGTCAAAATAGGTCATACGTGGCTAGAATCGTTTGCTTTTGGGATTGAGGCTACGAATATAAATATCGTGAGTGGTAATATCGTTGTAACATGTATATGATGGATTACACATTGATTTTAGTGGGCTAAGATAAAATATGTGTTCATGTGGCCAATTTGAGGCCCAAAGTGGAGCCAAAATGCACGGTCCAATGGGTCAAAAAGACCCATTCTTCCATTGACTAGTAAACCCACATGTGAGAATAGATAAGGATGGAATTAAAGGCCTATATAAAGAGTCAAAAATCAGATTTTAATCCCTAAAACACACATGCTTTCTATTCTTTTTCTAGAATTTTCAAGAACACCCTTTTTGGGCTCTCAAACCCTAAGCCATCTTTGGACAAGAGCACCATATTCCAAGCTTGGGTAAGTGATTTTTATTGTACTTTAACATATTATAAGCATGAGAGAATAAGTATATCATGTTGGTTATGGTTGGAATTGTTGGACATGGCACTTTTGGTTTTTTGTGAAAAAAGATGTGTCATTCATGGGATTATAGCTTGAATTTTGACTTGTGCCTTTAATGAAAGAGGATGGTATGGATAATATATGAACATGTATGGTGTGATTTTTTTATTAAACTTGTTATTTTTCTATAAGTGTAAATTGTGGGATTTTGGCCGATTTGTTGTTGTGAGGTGTATTGAAGCAATTTAATGGAATAATTGTGATATGGTGCTTATGAGAAAGTGTAGAGGAGAGACCTTGTGGTGAAATGCTTTTGGTATGTGATGTTGTGGTCAATGTATAAAATTTTATGGTATTGTGGGCATGAAAAGGGTCATGAATGGTATTGTAAAGGGTGAATAGGGAACTCATGTAACTTATGGTTGTCTTATACACTTGAAATGTAGCTTGTGGTCAATGTATGGCATGAATGGGACATTGTTGGTATGCTAATGCCGTAAATGGTATTGTAGAGAAGAAAATGCCATTTTAAAGATAAATATGTAACTCATTGTTGTCATAAGCCTTTGTAGGGTTGTTGTTGGTTAATGTTGGTTCCATTATGTACTTGTGATGTAGAGTGAAACGTAAAGAAGGAGCCGAATTATTGTGCTCACATATTGGTTTGTGTACTTACATTGGGAAGATAAGGTATGTAAGGTTACTCTATCCGTATCTTTCTGCAGCACATAATGTTCATATTTTGTCCAATTCCAAAATAAGCTAAGGTATCTCATTTAGGTTTGACGTATATTGCTATCCACACATTTCTTATTCATTGACCGATTGGTATTCATACGTCTCCTATCCATGGACTTAAATGCCTAAGCTCTCATAATGTTGTTGTAACTACTAAAAGAAATTGTTACAAGGAAAGTGACGCCGTAAGGAGAACCTATTCATTCCTAGGTCACGTATCCCTCATTCATTAGTCGTTGTTGTTCATGAGTTACCTAACTATGGACATGGGTCCAAAGTCCTCATAATAGTATGTTCCAACGGAGTCATAACGTTGTGATTCTAGAATTATTATCTCAAGGAGGGTAAGATGTAAAGAGAGGCTAGTTATTCTTGTAAAGCATTTTCCAATCATGTCATGTTCCAAAGTCCAATATTATTATGAATATCTTTGTACCAATCTCATAAGAGTAGTGAAGGAGGTAAGTGCAAATTAATATATCTATTCCTCACAAGTGAGCGTATCACTCTCTTGAGAGTAAGGAAGTGAAGTAAGGTATAGAGGTGTGTTTCCCATATTAGCATGATCCTTAAACTATCAATCTCTCATAAGTGGAGGTGTTAACCTTTCCCAAGTAGAAGTACCAATCTCATAAGAATAATAAGAGGGGTGATGTGCAAGTTAGTATAATCATAAGTGAAGATGTCAATCTCATGAGGTAAAGGAGTGAAATAAGATGTGTATGTAGGAGTGTACTTCAATTAATGTCATGATCTTTAATGTGTTACTCTCCTAGCTATGTAAAAGGTATAAGATTTGTAGAGAAGTAATGTGTGTATGGTTACTATATGTTACATTGAGTATGGATCACAATCTAAAGGGTGTAAGTTCAATATAGAACAATCACAATACTATGCTATGTTATTTATTATATCCCATCAAAGGTGGAGGCCCGGTACTATATATATCCCACCAAGATGGAGGCCCGGTACTTTATACTCATTTATTATATCCCATCAATGGTGGAGGCCCGGTACTATATATATCCCACCAAGATGGAGGCCCGGTACTATATACTCATTTATTATATCCCATCAAAGGTGGAGGCCCGGTACTATGTATATCCCACTAAGATAGAGGTCCGGTATTATACACATATACATTATATCCCACCAAAGGTGGAGGCCCGGTATTATATACTTACTTATTAGGAGATGATCCATAAGGTATTATGAATCGCTAACTAGTTGAGTGAATAATAATAAAGATAGTTGTAAAAGAGATGAGATTATATACCTTGCATGAATATATAAATATGGAAATTTTGATACGAATGATGACGATGCGACTGAGTGACCAAGCAAAGAAGTAATAGAAGTAATGAACATGGTTCCACATTCAGGTTGGAGGTCTACTCACATGGATTATTCCCTTACGCTTAATTTCTTGAGAGTATTACTATAGTTTCATATGGCCTTACATACTCAGTACTTTCTTTGTACTGACCCCTCTCGGGGTACTTACCTTACATGCTACAGGCCCAGGTGTTAATAGATCTCTGCAGTAGGCGACGAGATATCCGCAGATTGTTGGTGAGCTCTAGTTGCTTCGGGGCTTCCCAAGTCACATGTGTTCATTAGGTTTTGGCATTTTGTAAATATTGTATAGACATGGTCATGTATCTATTAGAGTCTTTGTAGACATATGTGGGGTAGCATAAAGGGAAAAGATGTACGTTCATTTTGACGAACTGGCCCTAACGGCCAAGTTTCATATATTGCACATGTTGCCATGCATTCCACTATTGATATTTATTGAACATATTGCCATGTATTCCACTATTGATATTTAATTACAGTAGATAAGATGATATTCATACGCGAACATACATATGAGAGTACACAAGCAAAGATTGGTTCTCTCGGGCCTTATCGGCTCTTGGTGCCTGTCCGGCCTGAATGGGATTTGGGTCGTGACAGATTATTTATGCTTGCTTTTACTTTTCTTGGGATTCCCACCGGCTTATGGGGGCACGGTTGGATTAATTATTTTCTTCAATGTACCTGATGGGTTTATGGGGGCCCAGCTAGGTTATGTTTGACTTGTCTATTTATTTTTGCATTTACATATTATATCATATTGCCTCTACTTATTTCCTTATCGCATTTCCATAGCTCGATAACTATTTAGCTTCTGTGATTCTTACCCAGACTTAGCATGCACCTTCGTATTTTAGTTATGTTTATGGTATATTGAGCTCTGTCGGTTGATGATGCCTACTGAGTGCCAGTTGCCTGTTACTAATACTGCACTTCTGCATCTTTTTCCCCAATGAAGATGTAAGAACCAGTCGATGATAGTGATGTGATACTCTTTCCTCAGCACTGATCCAGAGCAGGGTGAGCTTATTGTTGTTCGAGGCTGATCCTACTTCATCTACTCTTGTATAGTATTTTGTAGTCAATACTATTGTATATGTTGGGTATATTTGGTTTTTGTCTAGTACTCTGCTTGTGTTAGCTGTGGCTCTAGTACCGACCTTACCATGTCTTGTGAGGGGTTCATCTGTATACATTGTTCTTTTCTTCTTCTATCTCAGTATGCATGTTACACTTTAGTTCTTTTGCTTTTAGTCTTTATTTATTAATGTTGTTGTGTCTTCTTTATCTCTTTCCTTTTAGTTTCTGCCTATTAGCTCATCGTTTGATATTCCAGGCTATAGCTTGGCGTGCCTATGGGTGGGTTATGGTAGGCGTCATCATCACTCAAAAAATTGGGTCATGACATGAGATTTTTTGATTTAAGGGGATCTGGTCTACTCTAAGGCATGGTTCCACGAGTCATACCATGACTTATGGTCCAAATCCACAACTCATATTGTGAGTTATGGTTTTGTAGGAGATAGAGCATTATAGGGGTTGGCTTCACGAGTTGGTGCATGACTTGTGGTATGGGTTCACGACTCATGAACCCTCTTATGTAAGCCTAGTACTTCAAGTCTCTGATTTTGGTTTTCTATGCTAAGTGTTGAATATTCGTGGGCTCAAAATCTGAGGTTTTGCAAGATCATTCATTAAAGGTATGTGGAGCTAAACTAAACTTAATTAATTTTGTGGTAAATATGTATAGATGAGAAGGAAATAAAAACTATGGAAAAAAATATATAATCTAGGTTGGCGCAATCACCCAATGTCTCATAGGGTGGATATTAGTGTCACAACATTAATCAAAACCAATATAGACTATGGGGTCAGAGTCAATATATTTATTAGCAACAGTCATAGGGTACTCAGTCTAATTCTTAGCTAAGCAGTATACAAGAGATGTTAGAAGACTATGGACGACCAAGTAAAGATTATAGCCGACATGAAAATCAAGTGCTTATGGTAAGGAATATTGAGAAGCAGATGGGGTAGATAGTTAGAGCCTAGAATACAAAACCCAAAAGAGGGATTGCCAATTAATATAAGTCCAAACCCCAAGTAGGTAAATACTGTCACCACTCACAGTGTTAGGTAGATAGGAGAGCTTGTACCATAATAAGTAGTCTGCAATACTTATAAGATAGAAGAAAAGAAAACTAAGCTAGAGGAGGAGGAGAAAGTTCAAGAAATATTTTCTACTTTTAATCCACAACCTTATTTTCAAAAATATTGAATAGGTAGAAAGAGGAATCAGGTTTAATGAAGTTTCTTTATTTGTTAAGACAAGTGCACATTAATCTTCCTTTTATTGATGTTTTGCAAGGGTGTTACAAATATGATAAGTATATCAAGGATATTGTGGTAAGTAAGAGTAGGCTGACAGTGTAAGCAATAGTTTCACTTAGTGAGGAATGAACATCTACAATTCATAATAAGTTATAGATAAAGATGAAAAATCTGGGCAATTTCACAATTCATATTATAATTGGGTAGATACTCATCGCTCAGGCTTTGCGTGATCTTAGGGATAGTATTAAATTGATGCCATGATCTATATTCAAGAAGATGGGTTTGGGTAGCTCATTTCCTACTACTATTGTTCTTCAGTTAGCAGAAATATCTTTGACAAGACTTGATGGGATTATAGAGGATGTTCTAATGCAGGTTGGGTAGCCTATTTTTTATTGATTTTGTCATCTTAAACTTTGAGCTTTATTCGAAAGTCCCGTTAAATTTGGGACATGCCTTTTTAGACACAAGATTAACTTTGATTGAGGTGGTTGTTGGGCAACTAACTATTTGAGAGCATGACAAGGAAGAGGTATTCAATGTGTATGATGCAATAAAACTACCTATGGTATATAAAGATTTTTTTAATTAGGAGCAATCAGCTAGGTATTTTTTTTCAAACCAAAAAGGAACAAATATATACAAGAAAACAAGTTCAAAATTGACCTAGCTCTCTTAAAAAAAAATTGAAAAAGCTCTAAAAGAAATAGGAAACAAAAATAATAGAAAAGAAATGAGTAAAGTGGAAATTGGAAAGTTGAAAACTCAGAGAAAATCAACGAAACTTTGCAACTTTTCATCTTTACCGGTAAATTTCTATATCAGTAGAGCGATTCGATGTCTAGTTTGGTCATATTGGTGACATTCAAGGTAATATTAGTTAATTAAGCTCCATTTCACAAAAAATTAAGTCTACATATCGTAACCAAGCTGAAGAAATATGCTTCATTTATAGAGTTTGGCCATTTTCACATAGGCAATCTCAAAGATCTTAGTAGACGCCGTGGATGTACAGACCAGCAAAATATTCTTCTATTTTTCCTACGAATGTCGCTCTTGTAAGGTAGTGTAAGCTTCTAAATTCTACAACTTATAACTCTCTTCATATGATTTGATAATTTAAATACTATCAACCCTCTCCTAAATAAATGAATTTTCATAGAAATTAATAAACACTTAGAAGAATGTCAATACATTTGAATTACCATATTTTATAGAGGATTTTGTTGTATCCCTTAATTGAGTACTTTACCTTACCAGTAACTTTGAATGAATAGTGACTTTGTACTGATAGTGCTTGTTGTTGTGTGAGACATTTAAATACCTACTGCTGCTGTTTGTATTTTTGTTTAGCTTGATCTGGCTCTAATGCCCTTACAATGTTTGTTCTAAAATTAGGAAGTTGAGCTTTATTCTCATTTAATATTCTCCTAATATATGTACAGAGTTCCTAAAAGTTATAGATTTGATGAGTACTTTGCTTTTTGAATTAACATTTGATGTGTGCTTTGTGTACCTGCAAAATCCAAAATAAATTTAGGTAAAGAGTCTGCCACCTTATTCCCCAATCTCATGATATTAACCACTTTGTGTTCTCCTTTAGACAACGGCACCCTAATCTAGTTCACCTCCATACATATACTCTGGAAGATTGCCCATTCTCCTTCAATGATTTTCTTCAGAGATAGATAGTTTGTTTCCATAAAAACAGGGACATGATTATTAGTGATGCAATAAGCAATGCCTTCTTCCATAGTCGTAGCTTCTGTATTGATGGAAATAGTATTAGGAATACATTTTGCCTTAGTTTATATAATATCACAACTGGAATCTCTCATACAAAAGGCTATTGAGCTATCACCGAGATTAACCCTCGAAGCTCCATCACATTTATATTTAACCATCCTAAAGGAGGAAAATTCCTCAAAATAAATTTGTAATTCAGCCTAGGTCTGTCTTCTTCAAGGAATTATACCAACTGAGGCCAAATATGTGGCATGTTTTTTATTGAATGATAATACTGATTAGAAATCAGGTATGAATTCTAGTTTATCTTATACAATACTTTTATTTTATTCATAATACCTCCATTCACTATTGAGTTTCTACATTTCCAAAGCTGCTAGCAAACGATAGCTGTAGCAGCTTAAAAGAAAGGTTGTAACTAAGGGTTATATTTTGCATTCCACCATATTATGATAGCCCGATTGATTTGGACCCATGGTCTAACAACCCCTACAGCCTCTGTGAACACTGTACAAATGTCTCTTGCTAGTGTGCCTATAAGAAAGACATGATTAGTAGTTTCTAGATGTTGTTGTGCACAACACCTACATCTAGATGCTAGATCAACCCCACATTCATTTAATCAATCATCCACAGGTAACTTTTAACTTCCATAGTCTCCATAGGAAAAATGAATTCTTATAAGGAAGCCCTTTCATCCAGAATTTGTCAAAATAAGTGCATTCTTTCCCTTTTGCCTTGTAATTTCACAAGCACTTTTAACAGTAAATTTTCCAGTACTATTAGCCATCCACCATGGCTTATCCCAAAAATTAGATATCTCAGAAATCCTTAAGTTAGAACACACATGATCAGTGATATGTTGTGGAAAATGTTGCAACAAAAGTTGCCTATTCCATATCCTATTATCCATGAAGTAATTGATCTCTTCAATTCTCTCATCTAGTGGCCACTCCTTTGTAATCACATGTATTAAAGAACTAAGTTTTGTCCAATTGTCAAACCAAATATTTGAACATCCATTCCTAGTCTCTCGTAAGATTTCATGCTCCATCTCTTCTTTGGCTTTTAGCATCTTCTTCCACAATTGAGATCTCCATTTCCATTATACCAAAGCTGGAATCTGCTTCTTGCAATATTTGTTCCATATAAAATTAGTCCATAATGATGTAGTAGTTCAAAAAGTTCACCAAAATTTAGAGAATAAACCTTTGTTAACATCAAAAACAGATCTTAATCCAACCTCTCCCTCTACCCTAGGCGGACATAACTTCAATCAGGCTACCCCATGGCTACTGCTTCCCTCCTCCTTATTACTCAAAAAAACCTTACAAAGATTATATGGAGTTACTGCAGAGTGTATTTAGTAGGGTCAAATGCTGACAGAAGAATTAAAACCATAGCTGTAACAAATTAGAAATAAGAATAGCTTTTCCACCATAAGACATAAGCTTTCCCTTCCATTTTTACAATTTATTTATCACCTTCTTAATAAGCTCATTAGAAAATATCTTCTTTTTCCTACAATGGAAAATAAGGCACCCAAGATACATGAAAGGAAAATTTCCTTTTTTAAAGATTGTAACCTGTCCCACTTCTTGTAAAAGTCCAGCTGCTGAATTTCAATGCATATCATAAGAGCTCTTGTTAATCAATTGTCCATACACGTCTTAATACTCATGCAACACTGTTATAATCATCTCCAAATATGTTTTATGAGCAGATATAAAAATAATTGTATTATCTACATAAGCAAGATGATTGATGTTGGCACTCCACTTAGGCATACCAAAACTCCTATACTCCCAATTCTCAAATGAAGCATGAAGTGCTCTGGAAAGCACTTCAGAAGTAAGAACGAATTAATTTGGAGACAAAGGGTCTCCTTGCTTTACTATTCTAGAAGAGTGAAAGAAACCATGAGTTTGACTATTCAACAATATAGAATACCAGTTGTTTGCAACCAATCTCAACATTATGTCTATAAAGACCTCATTAAATCCCATTTTCCTTAGCACTCTTGACAAGAATAACCAAGAGACCCTAGCATATTCCATAGTGATATCCAACATCAAAACCATATTTGCAGGCTTACCCATTTTCCTGATATCTGTGATAATCTCCTAAGTTATAAGTAAATTTTCAATAATGCATCTTCCTTTAACAAAACCTTATTGATTCACATAAATAGGCTTAGGCAACCAACCTTCCATTCTAGTTTGAACCACTTTGGAGATTATTTTACTGCTGAAATTACACAAACTGATAAGTCTAAAGTCTAAAAATGTTTGATAATATCCTTTTTAGGAAATAAGACCAATTTAGTATGAGTAATGGCTTTAGGGATAGTATCAACATTAAGGAAATAAATCACCTCCTGGAAATAATCTTCTTTAATAATAAACCAACAAGATTGGAAGAAATCCCCTGAGATTCCATTAGGTCCATAAGCACTAGTCCCATCAAGAGAAAAAATAGAAGATCTGACTTCTTCTCTATCTGGTAATGCACACTAAATCTGATTCTCCTATTCTGAAATCATACATGGAACTGATAATTGATTTTCTTCTTCAATCCATTCCCAATCTTAATTCATTAACTTCTAAATCTGCAATCTGTTGCATCTTCTATTGACTAGGCTATTGAAGAACCTAGTGTTTCTATCCCCTTCTATATGCCATGTTATCCTAGCTTTTTGTTTTCAAAATTCCTCTTCAAGATGAGTTTTTTTTGTTCTAAAAGTCCCAAATCAAGTGATTCGAAGATGCATTCCAGAAATAAAAGTGATATAGATTCTTGAGAGTTGTCATTCCTCCCCTTTTTGAGGACATCATGGAGGTGAACGAACATCATAACAGGTATTACAATCTGGTTTCTTTTTGTCTACCTTGTTTAATAATGCATTAGCTTATGTAAAGAGTAGCGATCAATGTTAAAGAACATGAGTGATTTTAAGAAAGTATGAGATGCCTTTGAATAACATTCTTGAGGCAGAGATCTTTTATGTTTGGGATATTGACTCCATGGGTTTATTTCCACTATATTTTTGTAATAAATACATTCTAATTGTGGTTGACTATGTTTCTAAGTGGGTGGAGGCCATTGCTCTTCCCAACAGTGATACTAAAATTTTAGTGAAATTTGTGAAGATGCATATCTTCACAAGGTTTTGAACTCCTAGGGCGATCATTAGTGATAGACGGACTCACTTTACCAAAAATTAGTTTTGGAAGTTATTGTCTAAGTATAGGGTAAGATAAAAGGTGTCTACTTCTCATCATCCCCAAACTAGTGGCCAAAGAAAGGTGTCTAATAGAGAGGCGAGCATATTCTTTGAAAGATGATGAATGCACAAAGCAATATTGGGAAATTAAGCTCGATGATACATTATAAGTTTGTCGTAATGCATAGAAGACGCCTATGGGACTTCTACTTATCATCTGGTTTATGGAAAAGGTTTGTTATTTAACGATAGAATTAGAGCACCAAGCATACTAAACTACAAAAAAGCTCAATCTTGATATGGAGTTAGCAGGCAGAAACGCATGCTAAAAATACAAGAGCTTGATGAATTTCTATTGCACACATATGAGAACACTAAGCTCTACAAGAAAAATATCAATGTGTGGCATGACAAGCATATCCTCCCATACTCATGGTAAATGGGCAGTAAGTTAAGCAGACATGCAAAAGACCTTGATTTCCTAGTCTAATAATTTATTTGAGGTGTATCATGACATGATGTTAAATCAAGTGCTACTTGGGATGCAACCTGTGATTGTAATGTAATAGTGTACAATATAAAGAAAAGAGAAAAAAGAGACAAACAAAAAAAAAATGTGTTCTGCCATGACCAAAACTAAGGCACTTAGTGGGATCAATCCACCTTTCTAATACTTTTTGTTGCTTTGTAGTGACTTGCAGGTGTTTGGAGGTCAAGGAAAAGTTTAGGAATGAAAAAAGTGCACAAAAATTGGCCCAAGGTAAGAACTTGCAGCCAGTGCATTGAGCTCCAAACCATACGTATTGCTAAACTCCAGAGAGTTCAAAAATGACAGGAAAATGCATTATGATCTACGATGCCCAGAGTCTACTATGTGTTGAACTCTTTCCGAAACTTGTTAGCAAACTCTTGCGAGTTCAACAAAGATGCACTAAGCTCATTGGTACCGTAGACCTCCAAGGTGCTACCAAATTGACCTCTATGCGGTGTCTGATGGTTCTTCTACTCAAATTAATTAATAAAGTATGCCATTATGTTTTGATAGTTGAATTAACGCTCCAATATTTAAATGGAGGCTTGTGAAATTGTTTTCATGACTTCCTCTACATGTCAAATTATGTTGAATTATGGCACACTACCCTTTCATAATATGTTGTGACTAGAAAAGGCTGAAATGGTTCTTGTGAAACTGGCAGACTTCACTATTGAACTCTACTTTTTGATTTACATTTTAATTGACTGATCTTTTGGCAAAAAATTTTTATGTTCATTTGTGTTCTTATTGTAATTAGTATCTAGTTGATGACTGGAGTTATTATAGGAAGTATGAGTACTACAAAATAGAGACTAGTAAAGACATGCTAGCAAATTATATTTGGGGTTATTCCAACCTCTTCCAAACTTGATTTTGCTAGCTATTTGAAATATTGACCAATAAATTTGAGTGTGTTTACTTTACATGAACTATGTCGTATAAGGCGAGTAAGGGCAACACAACAGCAACCACCACAAGCCAAGGATAGAAAAAATCTCGGATGGGACAGACGAAACATGCTTAGGTTACCCTCACGAGGTTGTTTGGGCTGTATTTTGCCAAGGAACATGGGCATAAGTGGTTCAAGGACAACAATGAGGCCAAATATTACCCCAACAAGCAAATTGATAGGGATAAACTGGCATCTAAATTTCCCCACATTTTGAATAACTTGCACACCCTTGGGTTGGAATATCTCTTCAATGACCCCGGGGAATGTAACTTGAATATGGTGAGAGAGTTTATGCTAATTATAACCATCGCAGCTAAAAAAATCATGTTAACCGAGCACCATCTATGGCAGGGAAGTATCCGCAAAGAGACTAAAAAACCCTAACACATTATGCTAAAAAATTGAGGCGGTCACAAAGTTCGTTGGAGCCTGGGATGGCCCTAAACACTCTGGGTGATGCTAAAGATCCGTGCTACTAATTTCTAACTCCCTGGTATGACTCTGAATTGAAACTATGGTGACATATGTAGAAGTTCCATCGGCATCTATCGATGACCTCGTGCTATCTATCTGAGAAGGAGTAGAGTCAAAGGAGGTGCTTAGAAGTCTATCAAAGTCAATACACACGATAAAGAATAAAGAATTAGAATTTCCTAGGAATGACCTAAAGCCTCTCGAAGATAGGATACAAACATCATTGTTTCATCCACAAGACTCTGCTACACATCTTACTCTAGTACCAACTGCACAAGTGAACCTAGGCTCTGACACCAAACTGTCACATCCGAAATTCTCAGGTCATGATGGCACCAAACATAACCCACAAGTAGGTAAGGCAACTCATAGTTCAGAACATCTAGTAGCGGACTAATAAGGAAAGAGAAAGCAGTATTACATGAAAAAGTGAATGAATACAAGAAAGAAGTTGGTATGACCCCAAAACCTAGGAGGTCTATATAAGAGCTTCTAATACAACAGGAGTACAAAGTGAGATAGAGAGTGAATATATACAAAGTCGTCTCTAAAGTATAAAAGTGGAGATTAGTCTAATAATAAGAGAGAGAATTAGAACAACTATGAACATCAGGAGCTCACCCCAAATCTCTGATCTATGGCAGCTCTGCACGATGCACACATTAGAAGCGAGAACTCATACTATGATCTGCAGGGTATAGAAGTGTAGTATAAGTACAAAAAGGAGGTACTCAGTAGGCATCGGCCAATTGAGCTTCCTAGACAATATAAGTATAGATAACATATAAAGCAGGAATAACATTAGAGATGACTATTTAAGAAATGAGCTCACCCCGAATCTCTGATTCATGGTGGCCCTGCACGATACACACATCAGAGGTAAGAACTCATACTATGATCTGCATGGTACAAAAGTGTAGTATGAGTACAAACACGAGGTACTAGTAGGCATCGGCCAACTGAGCTCCCTAAACAATATAAGTATAGGTAACATATAAAGCAGGAATAACATTAGAGACGACTATATAAGAAATGAGACGCAATAATACTAAAAGGAAACGAAAGGATATTTAGTAAGGATAAACTATCATACCCTACTAGTAGTCCAAGACGAAGCTATGTCAGTAAGTAGCTAGACAACGTACAATAATATAGTGATGAAAGAGATATATGATATACATTAGTGGTATAAAGGAAGAGATATACAAGAGATACATAACAGTAATATGAAAAAAGGGTTTATATATAATAATATTACAAAGGAAACCAGACTTATATCATAAGAATAATTAAACCGAAAAGTGTTAACCAAAGGGAACTGGCCTAACATCTCGAGGATCATAACCAACTGGGGAGCTAACTCTAGCATAATCAGAGTCCTTAACAACCATAATAAGAGAAAAGGAATCAGAAGCATACCGATAACCTCCGGTGTCAGTCCATAACAAACCTTCCATAAACTATACAGTAATAACCAAGTAATAGTGTAATCGGCTAGCCCAAATAAATAATAACAGGTGCCTCGAAAGGTACAATCACTCACTCAGCAAATAACAAACACAACCTATACCTATGCAGCACCTCATAAGACTGATAGATACATGTGCCAAACATTTATAATGGTGATAGGCGATGTATGCGAATAAAAGAATGCCATGAAAAAACCAGATAGAGCAAGATAAACCATGCACTAAATACCACATAAGTGTATACACATTCTCGAGCTTAACAGATTGCAAAGGCAGGACCTACGACAACCATCCTTCTCCAGCACTATGGCTCATGGATGGAGCGGTCCATAGGGGACTCGAAACGTCTGTATACACTTCCTGGTATCTAACAAAGACTTTTATCAACCAAATCCACAACCGAAGCAATAATAAGAACAAAAATAGAGCCAGAACCATAGGGTAATAACAAGAGGCCTGATGATCCATAATGGTATGATAATAATAGCTGGATTAAAACCGAAACCACAAGGTAATAACAAGAGGCCTAATAAGCCAAAATGGTATGATAACATTAGCCTGGTTTGAACAGGAACCATAGGGTAATAACAATAGGCCTGATGATCTATAACTGTACGATAACAATAGCTGGGTTCTAACCAGAACCATAGGGAATTAATAAGAGGCCCGATGATCCATACGACAACTTCCAGAAATCCAAGCAATAACTATAACCAAGCGTCAGGGCTCCCAAATTATAACTATGAGCTGATGTCAGACTGGAACCAGAACTCTTAACCTTTGCATAAATAGAAGTAATACAGGGGTCCTAGTCCCATTAAAAATCCATTTATTCATAAAATTCCATCTTGAGCAGTCAAAGATTAGCTACTGCCCTCCCCAAAGGTAATGAAGCTAAATAGGCGTGCTATCAAGTCTAAGTCAACCCATACCCAAGGTAAAAGCCTAAGAAAGTGGTCATAAGTCCATCTAAGCCTAAAGGAAAGTCATTCGAAGCATTATACCTAAGAAGGGCAATAGAACTCACTACCAGACCCTAGTAACCCAACCTAAGGCAACACCTACCCGAACCAAGGGTAACATTCCTCAAACCCATCCCAAGGTAATAAAGGAGCTTAGTCTAATCCTAAAGGCAGACTATATACTATCCTAAGAGATAACGGGCCTCATATCTAGAGTAAAGATTCCTTAACCATCTAAACTAAGCATGAGAATATGGATAATGTATGCATGCCATTTCGAGTGTAAAAATTGTAACACCCCGTATGTTTTCGAACCTAGTAAAGTACTATAAAATTCATGGAAGTATTTAAACATGAGAGGGTTGGTGAATTATACATTAATTTGTTGGGATTAAATGAGTATTGTGTCATTGGGCTCAATTAAGGCCCAAAGATGGAGCAAAAGACATGGCCCTAATGGAATTTGACCCATTCTTCAAATTGAGAAAGCCTAGCATTTATGAATAATGTGTGGCTAAGGATGAGACTACATGGGACTATAAAATGGACCAAATATCAGATTTTTATTCACAAAGACTCACATGTCATTTGTAGATTTTTCTCAAATATTTCTCATCTCACACAAACCCTAAGCCTTCATTCCTTTGGACAAGATCACTCTTTTTCAAGATTTGGTAAGTGTTTACTTTCATGGTTTAATATATTATATGCTTAATATGGTGCATAAATCATGTTGGTTATGTTGACAAAGTGTTGGACAGTTCACTATGTGTAAAACTGTTTATTTTTGCAATCGGAAAAGGCTTTTGCCTTATAAACTTGAAAATGGACTTGTGGTCTTGAAGGAAGTGAACTTGATGGACTCAATATTGAAATGTGATATGTTATTACAGCCCTAACTTGTTTTATCCTTGTACATAATGTTTGGAATTATGCATGGACTTGGTGGTGTATTGTAGGAAAAATGTGGTTTTTGTGATGTTCATGTGTGTTGTGAAACCATGGTAGATTTTTGGTATCCAAGTTGACCTAAATTATGTAAAGGGGAGTTTATTCATGGCCGCAGACCATTTATTTCAAAAAAGTACCTAAAATAGACCCTTTTTGGCCAAAACGGGCATCCGCCCTCGCGCTTGGAGCACCTGTGGGCGCAGATGCCAACGCAGGTGGCTCTGGACAAGGACAGAGGGAACCTACGGCCGCATTTCAACCACCTACGGGTGCAGTTTGCTTCACAGGTCAACCCAAAAACTCGTTTTGTATGTTTTTGTCTCTCTTTGATCCCCAAAGGCCCCTATACCCTTTTTGGATGTAATTATCAACTTATGATACCTTTTTAATGACTTTAAGGGGTCGTATGGAGGCATGTTGGATTATATCCATTATGGACTATTGTTAATATGTTGTTGTGAGGAGAATTTATGGAGTAATTGTGACGTAATGATAATGAGGAAGCGTAAAGGCTAAACTTGGTGTGAAATGCTATTGGTTTATGATTTCTTGGTCAATGTGTGGAATGTTATGGTGTTGTTGGTATGGTAACGTAGTGGATTGTATTATAAAGGGTGAAATGACATTATATGGCAGTCATATAGCATATTTTTGTCTTGTACGAAAAGTAGTTGTTAACGAGAGTTTCGTTATGTACTTGTATTGTAGAGTGAAACATAAGGAAGGAGATGGACTATTGTGTTCATATATAGGCTTGTGTATTCATACTTTAAAGTGAAGGTATATAAGGTTACTCTTTCCGTATCCTTCTGCAGCACATATTGTTCACATTGTCATCGTACTTATTCTATTCTGAAATTTTCTAAGGCATCTCATCTCAGGTTATCATGTATTGTTATTCATATGTTCCTTATTCGTGGATAAATTATTATTCATATGTCCCTTAATCATGGACTGATGTTCCAAAGTTCCAATAATGTTATGACTATCAACGTATCAATCTCTCAAAAGTTAAGAAATAAAGTAATGCATAGTTGTTGGTTGCAAGAGTACGGGTGGTAGCTTTAGAGGAATAAGCCTAGCTCAAGACGATCCCGAGATTATTGGATCAGGTGATAGTCCTAGAGGCGTAAGCCTAGCTCAGGCCAAACCTGACAAGTGGTAGCTCTAGAGGTAAGAACCTAGCTCGAGCCGAACCTGATATGTTGGTTTATGGGTGGCAGCTATAGAGGTAATAACCTAGCTCGAGTCGAGCCCGATGTATTGATTTATGGGTGGTAGCTCTAGAGGAATAAGACTAGATCGAGCCGATCCCAACATAACATTATGTTATGTTAAGACCCACCGATCAGTCGGGGCCCGGGTATATTGTGACACAAGTGATGATGTATGAAGTAAAGAAGCAAAGAAAGTAATGAAAGCAATATGCATGGTTCCCAACATACAGAATGGTGACTTATCCATATTGGTTATTCATTTGTAATTGAGTTCATTGAAGTATTCATGTATCATACAGTTTCTTATGGCCTTACATACTCAGTACATTCTTCGTACTGACGTCCCTTGGGGGACTTACCTTACTTGCTGCAGGCGCAGGTGCCAGTAGACCTCCACAGTAGGTTGCCGGTTATTTGCAGATCTTTGGTGAGCTCCAGTTGGTTCGGGGCTTTCCGAGTCACAATTGTACAATTGTTTTGGTACTGTAATGTTGTATAAAGCAGGGACTTGTCCCAACTGTAAGATGGTTATGTGTATGAATTTGTTAGAGGCTTTGTAGATGTATGTGGGAATGTGAATGTAAGAGATGTATGTCCACTTTGACTTGATGGCCCTAACGGCCAAGTTTCATATATTTATACATCAAATATTTCCATGACTTTAGCTATTGGTATCTTATATCTCTATAAGTGATGGTGGTGTTTCTTATGACATGCAAATGAATTGACATGAGCAAAGATTGGTTCTCTCGGGCCTTATCGGCTTTAGGTACCAGTCTGCCCCATTGGAATTCGAGGTGTGACAAAAATAAAGCAAATTTATATGTTTAAAATGTCTATAAAATAAGTCATAACTCTTTTAAGGAATAAAGAACTAACCTATTGTCCATGGTCTCACAACAAAGGCCTCGGGGCCAACAATCTAACATATGGAACAATATGAGTATACATGTATAAGTAGAAAGTTAGAGGTGGGACCAACAAGAGCATCATTCTACAAGGCAAATCTAACTATGGAATATAATTGAAGAGGGTAAGTACTACACTAACTCCTACACTAAGGATTTCCAATGTCCTCCTAAGATCGAGTACATAACTAATCAGGCTTAAAAGCCAACTATGGTTATGGTGGGTATTGTAAGTTAAGGCTAAATTGACAATTCCATACAAAGTCCCCCACAAAGGCCAAATATAAATACAACTAACCCTAACCCTATCGTACAACCCCCATCTAGAATATGATCAATACAGTACATAATCTTATAGAAAAGAGTAGACCGATGCCTACCTCACTGCCGAATTGCAGTCCCAAATCATCGACAAACCACTGGTCTTTGCTCCACGATCTCAGAATGTCACCGTGCTATAAAAATTATAAAACACAGGTTAATACGAGTAAAATGATACCCATATTGGTATATAAAACTCTGGGCCCAAAATCAAGTCAAAAATGGGCCTTTGGGGCCCACTAATGGAATTTCAAAATGGAATCCAACATGAGGTCCTCTTGTCTCCACTGAACCTTCATAGGATTAATATGCTCAGACCTCAACTTCTTAGTCTTCTTGTCTGGGATAGTAACGAGCTCCTCTTTGTAGGACAAGTCATGATCTAATGCAACAGAATCCCACTAGATCACATGCACATCATCAAGATGGTATCAGTTCAACATAAAAATGTGAAATATCAAATAAATAACTGATTGATATGGAGTCAAAGTTGGCCTATAAACCACATATTCAAACTTCACAAGAATCTCAATATAGCCAATGAATATCGGACTAAGCTTTCCCTTCTTCCAAAATCTCATCACACTCTTTATAGGTGATACCTTCAACAAAACCTGATTTCCAAGCATAAATGCTACATCATAAACTTAACGTTCGGCATAACTCTTCTGCCTACTCTGGGCAGCCACTAGTCTCTGCTAAATCAACCTCACTCGATCCATTGAGTCTCTCAAAAAATTGATGTCATAAGGTCTAACATTAAACAAATCAAACCATCCTATGGAGGATCTACACCTCCACCCCTACAAGCCTCAAGAGGCATCATCTAAATATTGGAATGGTAATTGTTGTTTTAGGTGAATTCTGCTATGGGCTAGAACAAGTCCCAATGACCACAAAATTTCATACCATACGCTGGAAGAATATCCTCTGGCACCTAAATGGTCTACTATGAGTGGACATATATCTAAGGTTGACAAGATATGCTCATATCAAGTTGAGTACCCAACTCACTTACATAGAACTCTAAATATTCAAGGTAAACAGAGTACCTCCATCTAAATATAGTTACCAGTTGATTGCTAACAATATTTATCCCAACTATTGCATTTATTTACGAACACCATGTCCCTACTACATTTCCTCTTATTTATTATATAAATATCAATCCTACTATGAGAAACTATCCCTAATTGGTTTCACACACACAACCTCCTCCTAATTCCATTACACCACTATCACTATTCTTAAATCTATAGACTCCTTCCTCTACAATCAACCCAACACCACTTACGTCCCCTTTGTAGTAAATTGAAATACATACTAGGATATTTCCTATTTACTCAATAAGTTCACCATTAACCTACCCTTTTTGATGAACTCACAACCACCCCCATTTACCAACCTACCTCTAGTTTGTACAAGCATCATGAACTCCTAGCAACTAAAGGTTAGCATAGTTTAATAACTCAACATCCATCGTCAAATTCATCAATTCATTATCCTAAGTACAGTTTGTTATCAAAACCTTCCAAACTCTGTGTGTGTTAGCCTAAGCATGGAATCTCATGTTATAACTACCAATATTACATGTGTTTAACCTGAGTCTTCTATAATTTAACCATAACCTACCTCATAGATGAGTTTTGCTTCTATCAAGAGTTAAAAGTCATTCCTTAAGTATTTTTTCCTTCTCAATCCATTGGAATCTCTACCGGGATTTCTTGGAAATTGCCCTCTCAGAGTTTGACCTCTGAAACATTGTGTTCTAAGTATAGGGTTCATTTGGGGTATTTTTAGAAGAGGTTAACAAAATAAAGGGCCACACCTAGAGAGGTTTAAATAAAACTCTAGTATCTTACTGCCTCCCCATTGCTACAGTGAAGGAAGTGTCATTGCAGTAATGGGTCAGTAGGCCTAACCCAATTTTGTAGATTCTACCCAGATTAATTAATTAGTGGTGATTTTGCCACTTATTAATATCTGTTATCTTATGATTTTGTGTTTTAATATATAATATGAACCTAAATATTGTTTGAAAGGTGTTGGTTCCAGGTAATTTGAGGTGTACAGGGAGTTCTATTGAAAATAAGTGGAATCGAGGTAAAATGGAGCTGAAAAAAAGAAAAGTGAATTGGCAGTACAAATACCCTTCACAACTATGGAGATCCAGCCGCAAATGTAAAGGTGAAAGTCAACAGACCTTTGCAAACATGGCTCACTGCCTATAAATGCAGAGGTCCAATTTTATTAAACATTGGAAACATGATGCCTTAACTGCAAATGCAAAGAAGAAATCTACCAGGCATCGAGGGCAATTTTAAAATTACACGATTTCAACCCCAATTCATCAAATAATCGATCCCAAGCCATTATAAGATTATATTTTGCATTTTTTTAACCTAGAAGGCTAGTGTTCTTTACCCAACACCTTTTTGTATTGTTAAATTCTTAACCCTTTCTTTATTCCATTACTTTGTATAGAATATTTGGGTGTACAAAATTCATGCTTGGTTATTGTATTTAGACATAATGCAATGTTTATATTTTTAATTTGGGTTTCAATTCTATCTTATACTTTTTTATCAATTGATTACTCTTTGATTTATGAATGAGTTTTTATTTTCTAAATTAATCTCTTGTTTCACTTGTTTTTCAAAGGGAGCAGCTCACCCCAGGACTCACCCATCTACTTTGATTAAGCTTGAAAGACTTAATCGTGGTTGGGAAAAATTAATTTAGCGCGATTAAGGATGTATGACTCATCTTATGGATTTGAGCTAGATATAGGAAAATTCTAGCGTAGCCAAAATTTGGTTTTGTAATTCATGCTGCTTATCTTAGTTTGAAAGAAAAAGTTAGGACTAAACCCTCAATGGTCAAAAGGCATTTGTGGTTAATTTTAAATTTAAGGTTAATTTGCTAAATTCATGATTAAATTGTGAGTAGTTAATTGAGTGTGATGGATCATTGATAGAGTCGATTCCCCGTATCATCTTCCTTGTTTCCCATTGTTGTGAAATCCATTGATAAACTTGTTAATATTATAATTGGTTCTATTCGTGTTTCATTTTTATTATTTAAAACCCCCAAAACACTTTTATCCTTTGTTTGAATTTTAGTGAGTTTCTCTTATTCTGTACTCTCTCGATCGCTAGTCACATTATTCCTCGTGGATACGATCCCAACTCTAAGTTGGGTAAATATATGGCTAATGACTGCATACAATTAATTCTAGGGTGTAATTGAGCGTTTATAAAAAATGGCAGTGTTGTCGGGAAACAATTTGGCATATAGAGTTAGTTTGGAATTTTAGTTTACTTTCTTTGATTCAAACTTGTGAATATGTGTTTGTGATTTTCTTTTGTTTCTTGTGTTAGTTAGATTTTTGTTTTATTATAGTTGTTACTATGGGATAATGGAATTAGAATGAGTTTGGCGGTTGCAAATCTTATCTTGATGATCCATGTCCATATTATGGAGGACCCCACTTTTGGAAAGATTATAAAAATGCCCCTAGGAGAGAGGTGTGTGCACCATCTCAATTCTATAGGGAGGATGATTGGTACTTTTGTGGTAGTCGAGATGGACATATGAGCGATTGTTACAATTACTATGCCCCTTGCCCAAGTTATGCTAACAAAAATACTAGTTGTTCTTATGAGTTTTATAGGTTTCATTATGTAACAAAGAAAGTGCAACGTGCCATACACAAAGGTGTTGAAGCAATGCTTCAAACTATCTTGGAATGGGAGACTACAATGGGTAAGGATATACATCTCTTACACTAATCCATAGAGGCATTTTGAAAGGATTGTGAAAAAGATAAAGAACCTTATGCAAATGCCAATCTCTCAATTGCCATGGATTTGTCCAATTCTCAAAATGAAGTGGTTGAAGAAAAGGTTTCAAGTCATGGGGTTGAGCCAAAAATGGGTGATGACTCAACTGAAAATTACCAAAGTGAAGAAGTGGCTCAACTTGAAGATGAAGAACCAAATGATGATGAAGAAATCTCGGATTCTCTAAGGAAAAGCAGAAGAAATGTTGAAAAGCACAATGGAGAAGAGTGAAAAATGTGAGAAAGTCTTGGATAAATGGTGGGACCTAGTCAAGCATGGTGATGTTGAAGTTTTCCGAAACATTGATTTTTCCATGGGTGGATTTTGGCAAGCGGTGATTGATTCCCAAAATGAAGAAACACTTGACAAGGAAGAAATTGTGAGCCAAAGGTGGATATTGAATCAAGCTCAACTACTTGAAGTCTATGAGGATCAATTTGATAGAATTTTTGCTAATAGTGGATGATTCCTTAAAATTACATGTTAAGCAATGTCAAGTGTTAATTCAAATCGAGATGGGTACCCACAAATTAGAAACCGTGTTGAATGCAAAAAATGAGTCATGTGGTGTTCAACACCAAATGGTCATGAGCAATTCTAATGAGATAGTTTCCAATAAAGATGTGGGTGAGTTTGATTTTAAGGAATTCATGGTGATTTACCAACCAACCGAGCCAAAAATAATGAAGGGCGCTGAAATTGATGAAGTGATACTAGAGTTGTAAGAAAAAGTCAATCAACTCCTTTGTGAAGATTCTAGTTCATTTTAGGGTGATAATGTAAAGAAAGAGCAAATTTAGAAATGGTGAGGCTTAAACCTCATTCCAACAATTTTTCGACGTTGTACTTGGTGGATATGATGGAAATAAAAAAAACTGGGCACATGGAGAATTTTGTAGATGGGGGACAAAGTCTCTACATTTTGGAGTTCATCATCCCAAGAGGGAAAAATGACGTCCCTCACTTGAAGGCCAAGAGATTCAAAATACGATGTTTTACAATTGGCCTATTGATATTCTCACCAATGCTCAACGAGCCTAAATAAAATATTGATGTAAAGTTGGGCATAAAAGATTCATGTTTTCTAGATGTAAATATAGAGTTGGTCTTGTTGCTTCCTTAACTTTGTTCCATAAGACTCAATGAAAATTTATTTAAAATTGGGATGAAGATTCAAATCCTCAAAGTGGAGACGCCAATGGTAAGGTTGTTTGTGTTGTGCCGTTACGTTAAATCAAGCGCTCTATGTGAGGCACCCCATTATTCTCAAAAAATTTACATTTACTTTTGAAATTTTAATTTTTAGAATAGCTAAGGACTTTAATTATGACTAATACATAAAATTTTAAAGTTTTTGAAAGTGATTTGAACATGTTTGGAAGCAAATATTTTACTAGAATGGAGTTCGGGTTTATACTACATTGAAAATTGGATTTGAAACATTTTTGGGAGTGTTTGGATAGCCAAAAGTGATGACGTATCACCAAAGGGGAAGGACTCATCCCAAAAATGGGCAGTAGCTGCCCAAGTGTAGCAGCTCAGGCCTTCTTCGCAAATGCAGTTGTACACTGCAAATGTGAGGTTCAATAATCTTAAAACTTCATGAACGCGGCTAGCCGATTACGAATATGCTGGTCAAGTCAGAACCCTCCACAGATGTAGTAGACATACCGCGAACGAGGGTAACTCACCCGATTTTAGGTAATTTAAAGGCAAAATTCATAAATGAGAAACTTTATTTTAAAAATCTATCGAAGATTAATCAATTGTAAGCCCTAAAAACTCATTTCACCCTCTGATTTTCTACAATTCCATAGCATTATAATCTTGGAAACTCTGTGTTATGTTCATTTATATCCCTTTTCTCCTTATTTTTATTTGTGCTTTAGCAAGTGAGAAGAGCTTGTTTTCATATTAAGCATAAGTGATTTTTTACAATCTGTGATTTTTGTTCTTATTGTGTGTTTGTCTGGTGGAATCTTGGTGTGTGTGTTGGGAGTTGATCTTGGGGATATTTTTCTTTTAATGGGAATTGAAATTGATTGATAAAATTGAAAGAAACTCCCTGATCCCCAGGTGTTTGTAATTTTGCCTCTGAGAAATTCTGGGCTGGTCGATGAAGGTGTTCTTCGCAAATGCAGTCCTTTAACTGTGAAGGCAAAGAATATTAATATTTTTGAAAAATTCTAGGCCTTTGGAAATGTGGCCAACTGGCTGCAAATGCGTAAAGGAATTTTGGAGACATTCACTAACGCCGTCAATAGGATGTGAATGCGAAGGCCAAAATCCTGGCAATCGCAAAAATAGTAGCTTCACACAACCTAGCTCGAAACCTTTTCCACCTATTTCTTCGGCTTAAATACTTCCTAATACATTGTTTTAAGTATCCATAATAACTTTTAACATGTAGGCTTATTTTATAGGTGTTTCAGGGCATAAAATGTCTTTGAATGACATGGAAGTTGAGCATGAAATAACCTCAGAGGTTGAAAATGATGAATATTTTGATAGAGATAGGTTTGTGTCCGTATCCTTTGAGCGAAAAGATGATAAACTCCTATCTAGGACAATTATCAAGGAAAAAGGCATCCATATGGATAAAGTCAAAGAAAAGATGATAGACTTTTATGCAAGATTGGTGGGGAGTAGGTGGATTTGTTTTTCAATGGAACCAATTACGGCTAACCATACGGTGGTGACAAAACTCTATACCAATTCTTCAGCAACCGCCTTTGCGGATTCCTTGGTTATGACTGTTAGGGGTGTGAAATTAAGTTCTAACCCAGAGCTAATTAATGGAATCTATTTTATCCCAAATATGGATATAAGGGGTATAATGATAGAGTAAGAGCGAGAGGAGATCAGTGGTTGGTTGGCAAGTTACATGGGGTGAGCACTCATGTACAACAATTGATAGCCGGCCTTTCTACTTGCCCATCCAGGGTTGGCACTACTAAGACCACCCCACACACAGGAAGTAGTTCTCCACCTACTCTTGCGAATGTAGTCTCTTAGCAAAAAGCCATAAGCAATAGGTTAGAGCAAATGAGTCACAGGCAAAGAAAGATTTAAAATCACCAAAGGAAGTTCAAAAGCCAAGAGAAGAAGAAGACCAAGTCCCTGAAATAGATGATGGGTAAGTTGAGGTCATTTTATGGAGCAATACCTTTAGATGATGATGACGATGATGCTCAATTGTATTTTTCCTCTACCTCTGGTTCTGATTAATACACTTCCCATGGAGCCCCCTTTATCTTTTTATGCTTTGATGTTATGCAGTGAGGACACTTCAATTTATTTAGTTGAGGGTGGCTTATGTTGATACTTATACCCTTGTTGAGCTTAGATTTTTATTTGTTCTACTTTGATACATTTGTGCCCTTGTCGGGATCGACTATTATTTTTTGATTTTATTGTGTGCCCTCGACGGGCTTAATATTATTGTGCCTTATCAGGATTTTCATTCTTATATGAATTTTGTGTGCCCTGGCTGAGCTTTATTATATTTTGATGCTTTAGTTTGTGCCCTTGTCTGGCTAGATTTTTGTGGTTATAGATGTTGTGTGCCCTTGTCGGGCTTGAGTTTAATTTTGATTTTTTTGGATTAGTAATTTTTGTTGTTTTCATTGTTTTAGATTAGTTTCTTTATCTTGTAGCATTTTTGTAGTTTTTCTTCTTGTAGTGGTTTTGGGCAACCTTTTCCCAATGATAGATTGAGTGATGCCATTCTTAAGAAAAATCCATCATTTTTGGGTGCTGGTGTCATTTGTACAGGGGAAGTCAGAGTACCCGTAGATATTGTGAATTAGAGTTATGATTGTTGTTTTGGTGAAGTCTGAGTAACCAAGTGTTATGGTGAAGTCTGAGTAGCCACGACACTATTTCCCTTGTTGGAGTCAAAAGGTGAGATTGTGGCTTGTTTGGTACTAATAAAGTTAGTTTTGCATTGTAAAATGTTGAAACAAGCATACCCCTCCAATTTAGTTTCTGAAAAACAAGTGGATAGAAGTGAATGATATTTGTGACAACACTTTGACTCTTTTTGTGACTCTTAGTTTATTAGGTGGGGCTAGTTTGCATTATGTGACATAGTTCCTTTTGTTCTTGTGTAGGAAATGAAATTGAGCCATCTTTAATAGTTAGCATGCCATGAGATGTGAGTTTTTGTTGAACAATTTTTGTGCTTACGCATATCATCTAGAACTTGCCCAGTTAGTCTTTCAACACTAGTCTTAAAAGCCTTCCTTGTTATTTTTGAAAACCTTGTTAATATTAAAAGCCAACACATGCACATATTCTATCACTAGTTACCCCATTTGAGCCTATTACCCTTTCTTTGGAAACCACAATAGAAGCCTTGGACCTTTTTGAAATTTTCCCTCTCTTGAATCCTACCCTCTTTGAAATTGAAAATTTTAACTTGAGACTAAAAGCATAAGTTGGGGGTGCAGGAACTTGAAAGGGTTAATCATACGTCCTGGTTTTGTAAGGTTTTGTAAGTGAGTGCTTTAAGAACAAATCAATAGTTGAATAGAAAGAAAAGAAAAGAGACGAGAAAAGAAAATGAGAAATGACATGAAGAAGACAAAGTTGTCAATAAGTGGATGGACAAGAATGAAAAAAATAGGCACTTGTGTTGTATGGTAATGAAGAGGCAAATGATCAAAGTTTGGATTTTATTGTGTTTTGTAGAGTTCAAGAAGTGTGTAGTCACTTTTATCCTAACTGCTTATCCTACCCTTCCCTGAGCCTACATTACAAGCTAGAAAAACTCCTTCGGGATCTCCAACCGATGCTTTTAATTTAGTGGTGATTGAAAATAAGGGCAAGTCTATGGTATTATATTTTTTTTCATTGTAAATTCTTTGTTGAGGGTGAGTGTTTGTGTATTTGTCCCTCGTATAAGTATTGTAAATATTGTTAGTTTTCGGACTTTCTTTCTTGAGAGGGCATGCAAACTAGGATAGATTTGTAAAGTTGATAAATTATGAAAATGAGTCAAGGGAGCATGTTTTTTTACTAGTTGTTTTGAGTCACTTCTTGAGAATTAGTTGTTGTTACTTGATTATTCTTGAAATTCCATTGTGTTATTAAAAGTGTTTTTGATTTTGAGTGAGTTGATTGAATAAGACTCATATGCTTATGGACTAATTGTTAGTGCTAACCATAGTCGTAGTCATGGTGCCTAATTGCAAAATGTGAAGTGAAAGTGTTGATGTTGGTTTTTGAGCTTAAATTGATAGCCTCATCGAGTTTTTGATTTTATTTTGCTTGAGGACAAGCAAAGTCTTTAAGTTGGGGGTGTTGATAAGTGGTGATTTTACCACTTATTTGTATCTCTTTTGTTATGATTTTGTGTTGTTAATCTATAGTTTGAGGGTAATTGTTGTATTAAAGGTGTTGATTCTAGGTATTTTGAAGTGTACAGGGAGTTCTGATTAAACAAAGTGAAATCAGGGCAAAATGAAGATTAAATAAAGAAAAGTGAACTTGGTCGTACAATTACCCTTTGCGAACGTAGAGATCCAGCTAGGGTCCTTACAGATTTAGTTTTGGGCTAAGTTTAAGCTAGGGTCAACTTTAAATAAGCATTTCTCCTAGAATATAAATATTTTCCCAATACCCACCAAATTAAAGATGTCCGAGTCTTCTTTCCAACGCAACTGACTATTCGTTAATCTTAGTCTAGAGTAAAAGGTTATGACCATTTTACTGTAGACTATCTATGATAAAAGCTAAGGGCGCCGTAGTGGGTCCAGGTCACTATAGCAATGTAACATCAGTTTAAAACCTTATTCTGACGGGTTTCAGAACCCACACTCCAAAATTTTATTCCTAAGCCCTAGAGGGGCAATTTTTTCTTGGTTTGGATTGAAATATTTCATTGAGGTAATTTTTTTTTACTTCTTTTCAACATTGGTTAATTTGTTTATCTTCTAGAATCACTAGCATAGGGAATCTATGGTGAAATTCTTTTGGTTTAGAACCCTAGGTTCGTGAAATTATGGGTAAAACCCATGGGTATACGTATTTTCACCTAGAATTGATTTTAGTTTTTGAATTAACTCTTTCTAGTATGAAATTATGGTTCTAAAACATGTAAGTTGATAGTTGGGGATGTTGAATTCAATAAAGTTTTATGAATAGTAGACTGTGGTTAGTAATCATATCCATAATGTAGATTTGATGGGAGAAATCATGCTTAGGCTTGCGGGCATGCAGTTCGGATGGATAGAACATGGATTTAGTGTAATAAGGACCTAATTATGTGTTGATATGTTAATGTATGAATCTTTGAATGGTGTTTTGTGTTGGCATGTCTTCATTGTGGATTTTAATGTGAATTATGTGAAAATAGATTATAAGGAAATTGTGTGATCTTATTATCTAGTGATTTATCCCAATTACCATATAAAGGATGAACTTGGTTTTATGTGTGTTGGAATATGGGATAATCTTTTTAATGTTAGTGATTAGAACTGACTAGGGTATGAAGAGGCAGTGACATAACATAAGAGCCTAAAGTCAAGTTAGGCTAAGCGGTAGGAAGTAAAAAGTATAATGGTGTATGATTGAAACTAGATTGTAAGTTAAATAGAGTTGAATGATTGGCTAATGGGGTATGTCTTGAACCTTGTAAAGACCTTGCTAGATAATAGCAGAAATCCCGGGTCTTGATATAGATGAGGAGAATTGTATTAGTGAACGAATTTAAGAATGTTGGACTAGATTTTAGACTCCTTTGGATTGAATGTGCACTCCTAAAGTAAGTACTTGAATTTGATGAATATGTCTTGGTAATACGTAGTGGAATAAGTTGTGGATTGGTCTTCGAACATTTTGTAATTTATGAAACCTATTAATCATATTTACTCGTGATTTGGTGTGCTAAACAATAATTATTATTTACATGAAATAATTAGCTCGAGTTGACCAGGTGTTTGGGTGGTTGTCTATTGTTGCAATGCATGCTTAAGGAAGGAAATTCCTAAATAATATCCTAAGTGTTAATCACATATAATAAGGTTATATTAAAGGTTTGTTGATTGTACAAGTATGATTGCTTATTCTCATTATGGTTGTGATTGTTTTGATATCTGTTATTATGGCAGGGTGTACCGATATTTAGACATATTTACAGGATTGGTTGATATTATGATTCATTGGTTGGCTTGAGTACCACGTCGGTACAATACATGTATAAGAGCTCGTTGCCAACAGGTTATGGCTAGTGGGCAACCATAAGACCCATGACATCTATGTACAAGGTATTTATGAGTGTGATGGTTCCTTGAGTGGACTGAGTTTATGATTACTGTTATTGTTATTATTTACTTTAGTTCCATGTGTGAACCAGGTCTATGTGCTTAATTTCTAAAGGGTTTTTCTCGTGCAAATCTGGAATATATGTTGATTTTAATTATTGTTTATTTATGGATCCTTGAGTTGATCCATGTTAAATTGACAAATGCTTAGCGTATTTGTTGTTGTTATTCCCATGTTTGAATTGAGGTATGAATATTGTTAGATTCATGGATTTTTTATTTGGATATTTTTGTTGAGTCATAGTTGTACTCGCTATAAGGTTATGGTTATTGTGCTCATTTATTATTAAAGTTAATCAAAACAGATTGTCTTATAATAACTGTTGGGATTAAGCAACTAAGTGTAATGATGAATGTCATTTAATTTGAAGGGTGATTTATGATTAGTGATATTAAGTGTGAAAAGGATAAGGGGAATATCAATGGTATATATTGACAACTAGCAACATATTAGATATAACTAAGTCAGCAGGAACAAGAATGGTATACTCTTAGGTACCACAAGTGGATGAAAGTGATGTGGTTTGAATTGTATATAAGTTTTCATGCTTTGTTTTTGTGATTTCTATATTTTTTTTACATAATCTAATCCTGGTCGGTTGATGATACCTACCAGTACGTGTTGTTTGTACTTATACTACTCTTGCTATACCCTTATTTGGGGGTATAGTCTAGTTGCAGGATCAGTTGATGTTTCTCAGGTGACGTGGATAGTGATCTTCTACAGCTTCTACTACTTTCATTTATGGTGGAAGTTGTGTCTAGTCTTATCTTTCTTAATTTAGAACTCTTGTACCAATTTAGGGTAGGTCCTTAGATAGTTTTCATTCCGCATTTATATATATTGTAAAATCTGTTGTAATAAGGATTTGTGTATTTTGTTATTGATTTTCAAACTTCCGTATATCTTGTTGAAAGGGTGCTAAAGGGTTCTCCTATCTAGGTAGATTAGAGTAGGTGCCCTCATAATTCTATAATTTGGGTCGTGAAAACTTGGTATTAGAGCCTAGGTTACTAGTCTCCCATTACAAAAGCAAATGTCGAGTAGTGTCCTGCGGATTGGTATGTTGACTTCCACATCTAATCTTTGGAAATCTCTGAGTCATTTTAGAAAATTGGTACCCTTTTTTCTTTCCTCTCATATGGTTTGTACAGTTTCTTGTATGGGTTGAATCCAATTGGTATCTCTCAATTCCAATTGGTATCACTATAATCATAATTGGAATCTAGTTGATTTCAATTGGTATCTCGAGGAGTTTGCAATTGGAACCTAGTTGTTTCCAATTTGTATCTATCTATAAAGGCTACAACACATGATTGTCTTATGAATTATTATGAAATTAATTATTTATAACTTGCTTGGTATAATATAAGATGTGATTGTTATTTTAAGTTGTTTTGTTAAATTTGAACCGTGATAGGTAAGAATTGCAAGTTGTTGTGCATTTTGTGGTGTGTGAAAGAATTTGAGTAGGTGTGTTGCTTGTCTTGTTGGTAGTATCATGAAGTTTCAATTTGGTACTTAAGTTGACGAAGTTGGTGCTTATAAACAATAATCAGTCAATGACAAGCCATTTTATTAATCAAAACATGGGTGACTATTTCTACCAATAGACAACCATCATGACTGTTTCACAAATACCAGGGAACTTGGTAACACCACAATCTCGTGATTTCCTCATCAACTACACACTTCATCACAATTCAAGTAGTTACTTAATCATCAGTAAAACCACCAAGTCAAATAAAGTTTGATGTTCAAATATATATGTAACCTCAAACAGACAACATCACCTATATCAAACATTTAACTTTCATGCCAAGGGCTACCATATCAACCCTTTTATTTTCTTAACCGACAATCCAATCATCAATTAAACCTTCAAGCTATCACAAAACTCAAAACCATTTTACTTTAGTCACAATCATGAATTACCACAAATATGCTTGTTATATGACAATAATTATCGATTAATAGTATCCCTTGGGATTAGTATAATTAAATTGCTAGGGTCTTTGTAATAAGATAGCTTAATTGTGATTGATGATCCCTAGTTGAGGGTCGAATAGACTAATGTAAGTGTTCGGGTGGAGTTTTCCTAGGATGATAGTTGTTAAAATCACAGGCTAGGGTGGGTTTGGCAAAAATCTAATATTGTGTGGTTTAGTGATATTTGGTGCCTTCAGGTGTGATGGTTGATGAAATTAAGTTTATATCATTACATATGAGGGACATAGTATCCCATTCAAACTTTCAAGGATGGAGTTTGGGTTAGAAGAACTCAGGGTATAGTGTTTAATGTAAAGGGGTAGGTTCGGGATGTCAAAAATCTAAGTATTATGTGGTGAAAAATGTAAATGTGGGAAAATTCCCAACATTCTACCTCGCCTAAGTCGCTATAGAGACGTGCACGTTACTGTAGCAATTTGCTCCAAAGTAAAAAAAGTCCCTCTATAGCGATAGTCAATTTCGGTCAATATCGCTATAGCGGTAGGTCCCACTATTGTGATGCCGCTATAGCAGAGTAAATTGTTGTTTTATCTGAATTTTTCCAAAAATGTTTCATTGTTTCAAAAACCCATTTTGGGTTAGAGAAAAGATGATTGGGGGCGATTTAGTTGACAAACGATAACGAGTGTGTAAGTAAGGTGATGCTTAAGCAACTCTGAAAGTAGTGTCTTTCTAATTCCGACCTCATGCTTCTGTTCACTCAATGCCTGTTCAGGGACGAATCAATAGTAAATTATTTTCTGTTGAAATGACCAGTTCCATTGTTGCTGAAAATATCTTCTATAAAGTTACGTGATTCACATTATTCATATGTGTTAGGATCAATTCTTAATTATGGGAGTGCATTTTATATGTTCTAAGATCATACAATACCCCTAGCACAATGTTATTTTGAAAGTATCCTTACCGATTTAGTTTAGTGCTAAGTTTAAACTAGGGTCAACATCAAATGAGCATTCTTCCTAGAATATAAAGAGTTATTGGTCCCAATACTCACTAAATTAAAGATCTTTGAGTCTTCTTTCCAATGCAACAGACCGTTCGTTAATCCGCTTTCGATATAAATGTTATGACCATTTTACTAAATACTGTCTGAGATGAAAAGTTGAGGGTTTCATAGTGGGTTCATGTCGCTATAACAACATGGAAGCCTCTATATTATGATGGGTTTTAGCTCCCAAACTCCAAAATTTCATTCCTAAGCCATGGAGGGGCAATTTTCTCTTGGTTTAGGTGGAAATCCTTCCTTGAGGTAAGATATTTTACTTTTTTTAACATTGATTAATCCGCTTATCTTCTAGAATCACTAGCATGGGAAATATATGGTGAAATTATTTTGGTTTAGAATCCTAGTTTCATGAAATTATGGAAAAAACCCAAGAGTAAGCATTTTTTCACCTAGAATTGATATTAATTTATGAAATAACTCTTTCTAGTATGAAATTGTAGTTCTAAAACATGAAAGTTTATAGTTGGGAACCTTAAATTCAATAAAGGTGGGAACTTTAGCTTTAAAACTCCATTAATCGAGTCAGGTTAAGCTTGATAGAAGTATATGATGGTTAATTGACCCTTAGGTAATTTTATAGATCATAAATAAGGGTATGACTACTGGGTTTAAATTCCCAAAGTAATTGTTTGAAGAGTAGTTTATTAATTACTCTAATAATTGTTTTTTGTTAGATTATTAGCCTTTGGAAACTTGAAGAAGAAGGAGGATCATCCGTGATATAGCTTACTTTTTGCAGCGGCTTGGCGCCCAAGTAGGTTATGACTTATGAGTAGTAGATTATGGCTTGTAATCGTATCCATAATGTATATTTGAGAGGAGAAATCATGCTTAGGCCTGCGGGAATGGAGTTTGGATGGATAAAACATGGATTTAATATAATACGGACCTGGACCTAATTATTTGTTAATATGCTAGTGATTTAGCCTAATTACCATAAAAAGGATATAACACCCCAAAAATTCAAGCTACGATTAGAACCATGCTTCAATTACATGTAAGATCAAACATCATGTTTTGGTAATATGAGAAGTGATTTAGACCTGTATTAAGGCCACAAGTAACTCCTAGCTCATAGTCAAGTTGAAATCTTCCTTACCGGTGGTTTTCTTGTGAAGAAACTTGCTATAGTCAACTTCAAACTAGCATAACTCCTAGATTATGAATAATTTATGAGCTCAAGACCCACCAAATGATGGATATTTGAATTATATTTCCAATACATCCAGATTCACCATAATTTGATGTTAGAGCTAAGAGTTATGGCCATTTTAGTGCAGCACAATCCAATAGTAAGAACATACGAGAAGAAACCTTGACTGTACCATGATCCCGTCTGATCAAAACAGCTCCAAAAACTTGAAAATTGACATGTATAGAAACCATGGTTAGAATCCATGATTGTAGGTACTATCTTGATTTTAAAGTTAACCCGATTGGAAGTTATGACCTACGAACCAAAGTATCATCGTGAGTGGGTCCCACAATCATTCCATGGCTTGTCTTATCATGTCCAGAGATGTCTTACTCAAGCATCCCAACCACGAGCACCATCCATGATCATAGGTGGGTCCCACAATCGTGGGATGGGTCATACGTCCTCTCTGACAGCTTTTTCAGTAAAATTTTAGAAGGGACATTCTAGTCTTTTCCCACTTTTTAAATCCCTAAGATAAATCATTTAAGGTATCCCAAAGCTGTATTATAAGCCTAAGTTTACCCTAAGTCCCCCATTACCCAAATTCAGTCTGCACTTAGTAAAAACAAGAGAAAAGAGGTGACTTTTCTTTCTCAAAAGCAAACTAGGTTTCATCTTCTTCAAGCTCCAAGTCTAGATATTTCTTCCGGTTTCTTATCTCCAAGTATGTGGGATTTCATCAATGGGTATCCTTTCACTTATTGAGTACAAAAGTTAACTCAATTTCTCAGTTTAATTCCTTCTTCAGAGCTTAGAGTTCATGAATGTTGTGAATTACTTGATATTCCAGTTCCTTGATCTTATTGAGTTATAGACCCATGTTTGAACATGAATTTCAACATCATTTCATGTTCAATATTATAAACACTAGTTATATTGTGAAATCCATAACTTTTGGACTTGAGTTACTAAATTTATTAATTTACTCAGTTTATAGATTTGTCATAAAAGTTGCATTCTTCTGAGATGGCGGGTTATGAATACACCATGACCTAGGATTTCATACATATATGTATGAGTATTATATCATATAGTTTACATGTTTTAAATGCTCTTAGATAATGTATTTATTTTCAGTCTTCAGATTATTAGTTATATTGAGAATTTAAGTTATCAGTGTTATTCATTTGGGAGTAGTACTTAGCACCGAGCGGATGCAGGGATGAAGGATCACCCAACAGTTAGGCTGAGACCTTTAGTAGAAGTCCCTAAGTCCCAGAACTAAGACACCATTGTATGTTCTAAAGTGTCACCCATCAGACCAGGCTTGATACCTTAGTCTGTTGAGACATCAGTTTAGTGGATCCATGTGTCAGTGTTCATACCCTTGGCAAGGTACTAAACACTCTTCCAGTTGGGGTTACTGGTTAGACATCAGTTAGCTTAGATTAGGGTATATCGGTCAACAGTAGCTCCCACAGTTCACAGTTTATAGTTCATATTTAGATACTTGCATGACCTTGTATTAAGTTATTTGGCATATCATACATCACACATTTATTACATGGTCTTGCATCATTTTATCATGCTACATGCATTATGTTCTGCTTATATCAATTATTTCCCATCTCATAAACTCAATTCATTCAAAGTACTGATAACATACTTTCCCACTTTGAGCTATATTGTCTTATAATATTGGTTCTGACATTCAGCATAAGGATCGTGCTTAGTACGATTTTGTACCACATCAGCAGTAGAATTTGGTTAGTCCTCATCATTCGAGGGCCAGTTATCAACATTTTATTAGTATTTTAGTTTCAGAAAGTTAGAGTTAGTTGGGGTCTTATCCCAACAATTCATTTTATTTAGAAGCTTTCAGAAAAACATTTAGATTTTTTAGCATGTTGATTATTTCAGACAGTCCTAGTTTTGACATTGAGTATTGATTTTGGTTTTTATTATAATCATATCAGTTTAGTTCAGCTTCCACTCTGTATTTATCAGTTTACTTGATTATTCTTAGTGTCATGCCAGGCCATGGGTTAGCTTGGGTCACTTGTGATTCTAAGCACCATGTTATGACTAGGAGGTAGTCTCGAGTCCTGACAAATTGGATATCAGAGCATCAGGTTTAATGTGTCGTAGGGTGTCTAAAAGCTGCATTAAGTAAATTCTTGTTCATGAGTGTGAAGCGCACCACACTCATGAGTGAGAGGCTATGAAATGTTTTAGGAAAAGTTTCAATTCTTTCATATTTATATTGTGAAATAGAGTGTGAACTCTATTAAAACCTTACTCTAACTCGTTCTCTGTACATTATCAGCATAATCATCCCAAAAAAGCTAACGAAAAAAGGAATGACAATGACAATAGAAATGAAAATCAGGAAGTACTACTGGATCAGTTCTTCCCACTTGAACTAACAGAGGCCAAGGTGCAGGAATTTATCAATTTAAAGTAGGGAAACATGAGTGTGAAGGAGTATTCTCTTAAATTTAGTCAGTTGGCAAAGTTTGCTCCAGACATGGTTTTTGACTCTAGGGCTTGCATGAGTAAGTTTGAGACAAATGTTTCTGAGGATATGGTTAATGAGTGTAGGATTGAGATTTATGTTAATGATATGGACATCTCTAGGTTGATGGTTCATGCTTAATAGATTAGGGAGGAAAAGATCAAGGAGAAAGAAATTGAGAACAAGAAGGCTAGAACAAGTAGCTTTAATTTCTCTCAACAGAGGTCTGATCAGTTCTACTAGAAATCATTAGGTACCACCCCATCTTCTGCTAGTGCTCCATTGCCCAACCATTCTCAGTTCTACTAGAAATCATTAGGTACAGCCCCATCTTCTGCTGGTGCTCCAGTGCCCAAGTTTAGGCATGATAATCTGGATAGGGCACCATACTCTAAGTCCCAAGGCAGCATTACTTGTGGTCGTACTAACCCATTATGTCAAAAGTGTCGTAAGAACCACAAGTGTAAGTGTATGAATGGTAGTGATATGTGTTTTGGATATGGAAAGCTAGGCCACAGATTGAGGGAGTGTTTTGTCGCTTCATAGAGAGGCCGAGATACTCTTCAGTAGAATTATTCTAACTTTTCAGCAGCTCTAGGAGGTTGCCCGACTTAGCAAGGTACCTCGTCTAGTGCAGGTAGCGGACAATATCAAGACAATTTTTATGCACTTCAGAATCTACATGATCAAGAGGTTTCTCCTGATGTAGTCATTAGTACGTTACAGGTCTTTCATATTCATTTCTATGAAATATTAGATCTCGGAGCCTCTCTCTCTTTTGTAACTCCATATATAGTAGTAGACTTTGGTGTCAGACCCGAAACTCTCTCAGAACCTTTCTCAGTCTCTACTATAGTTTGTGATTCTATCATAGCTAGATAGGTATACAGAAATTGCCATGTCATAATTTCTCAGAAAGTCACCTTAGTTGATCTTGTAGAGTTAGATAAGATAGATTTTGATGTCATTCTTGGCATGGATTGGCTTTACTCTTGCTATGCCTTTATTGATTGTAGAAATAGAGTAGTCTAGTTTTAGTTTTCAAATGAACCAATCATAGAATGAAAGTGTAATACTTCAGTGCCTATAGGTCGGTTTGTCTCTTACCACAAGGCTAGAAAATGATTTCCAAAGGATGCATCTATCATCTTATTCGGGTTAAGGATTTAATATCTAATACCCCAACTCTTGAGTCAGTTCTAATGGTTAATGAGTTTCCAGAAGTGTTTCCTGAAGACCTACCTGGAGTTCCTCCCGAACGGGAGATTGACTTTGGAATAGAGCTCCTTTTAGATAACCAATCCATTTTATTTCCACCTTACATAATGGATCCAAGAGATATTAAGGAATTGAAGGAGTAGTTAAAAGATCTTTTTGTAACACCTCGTACCTATCAAACTCTACTTGACGACATTGAACAATGTTTACTTAAGTGTAGAGAGCCAAAAGTATGTAATTTGTAATGTTATTGATGAGGTAACGGATATGGGGCCTAGTACATGGGATTAGACTCTCATGGGAGGTGTAACACCCCATATGTTGTCGACCCTATACGACTAGGGGTACATTTAGGGAATTAATTAAACATGAGAGATTTGAAGAATTATGCAATTATTTGTTGGGGCTTATATGAGTCTTGATCCATTATGCCAAATGAGGCCCAAAGATCATAAGAAAGACTTGGCCCAATGGGACAAAACATGATCCAATCTTCCATTTGACTAATCAACCATGCATTTCATACCAGGAGATGGATAAGAGTGACTTGAGGAACTTATATATATATATGAGGAATTATTCATTAAATTGGTGGGCTCAATTAACAATTTGTTAATGAGCTAAATCAGGCCAAAAATTAGCATGAAGACATGGCCCAAAAATGGCATAATGACCCATTCTTGCAAGACCAAGTTGTTATATTATGATTGGACCAAGTGTTTGGTAAATCAAGGACCATTAGGGGACTATATATATATGAGGGAAAATCAGATTTTATTCATTTTTTACACCCATGTTTTTTTTTAGAATTTTCTCAACACATTTCTAATATCATACAAACCCTAAGCCCTCATCTTTGTGGAGAAGATCATTTTTGCAGAAGGCTTGGTAATTGTTTATTATCATTTTTTAATATATTTTATTCATGGAAGATGGTTTATATCATGTTGGTTATGTTGGTGAAGTGTGAGAAGTTCACTATGTGTAAAACAATTTTTGTTTGCTAAATCGGAGGATGGTTTTGTCTTGTAAACTTGAACATGGACTTGTGATCTTGAAGGAAATGAACTTGATGGATTCAATATTTACATGTGAGATGTGAATTTAGTCTTACCTTGTTTTACCCTTTTATATAATGTTTGGAATTGTTGTTGTAGATTTGGTTACGGATTTGGTGGCGTATTGAAAAGAAACTGAGGTTTTGGTGATGTTTTTGTGTGTTGTGAGACCATTTCTGGTTGTTGGCATGTAATATGATCAAACAAATATGTTAAAAGAAGTTTAGTTATTATCATGGACCATTCATTGCATAAAAAGACCCAAAAGAGACCAATTTGGACGAAAAATGGCACCCGTCCTCCCAGGTGAGGCACCTGCGCCGATGCCCTTGGCTACTTCCAAAGGGAACCTTCGGATGCAGGTCAGCCACCTTCGGGCGTAGGTAGCTTCGCAGGTTACTTCCAAAACCCCGTTTTGCATGTTTTTGTCCCCCTTTGACCCCCGAAGGCCCCTATACCCTTTATAAATATAATTAGCAACTTGTGATGCCATTTTAGTTACTTTAAAGGGGAGTATGGAGGTATGTTGGACTATCTTAAGTATGTATTGTTGTTCATAAGTTGTTATGAGACAAGTTGATAAGGTAATTGTGACGGAATGACAATAAGGAAGCGTAAAGGGTAAGTGTGGTGTGAAATGCTTTTAATGTATGATACATTGGTAAATGTGTGGAATGTTATGGTGTCGTTGGTATGAGAATGCAGCGGATTGTATTGTAAGGAGTGACATGACATTATACGGCAGTCATATAGGCCATTGTCGTTTTGTACATCTGTACGGTAAATGGTTGTTAACTAGAGTTCCATTATGAACTTGTGTTGCAGAGTGAAACATAAGGAAGGAGCTGGACTGTTGTGTTTATATATAGACTCTTGTACTCATACTTGGAAGTGAAGGTATGTAAGGTTACTCTTTCAATATCTTTCTGCAGCATAGAGTATTCACCTTGTTATGGTACTTACTCATGTCCGGAGTGTTCTAAAGTATTCCAGTTCAGGTTGAGTTCTATTGTTATTCGTATGTATCCTATCCTTAGACGAATTGTGATTCACTTATCTCTTATTCTTTGACTGAAGTTCCAAACTGTCATAATGTGGTAATTCCTAAAAGAACTATCTCGAAGAGAGTAAGGTGTAAGAAGAATCTATTTATGCTTAACTAGTATTTCCAATCATGTTATGTTTCCAAGTTCAATAACATTGTTATAATTATGTTTGTACCAATCTCATAAGAGTAATGAAGGAAGTAATGTATGTATGTGTTCCAAGCTTTATCAATGATATGACTACCAATGAGTCAATCTTATAAAAATACAGAAGGAAATGATATACAATCATCAATTTATCACTCTTAGAATGAAGTAAAGAATAGTGAAGGGATAAAGTAATAATTGGTTGGAAAATGTATCTTTCTCACAAGAGGACGTATGTCAGTGATGTTATGAAGTAAAGGAGTCGATCTCATGAAGTTAAAGAATGAAGTAAAGTGTGCATTTCCAATAGTATCACGATCCTAGATGTATCAATCTCTCATAAGTGAGTGTATCCATCTCTCATAAGTGAATAAATCAACCTTTTCCAAGAAGAATAAGAATAAGAAGAGATTTAATTGATAAGAATTCTCGGGTGATAGCCCAGGGGTGAAAAGAACACCTAGCATGGGTCGATCCCGTCTCTCCCTACCCATGGAGTGAATGTATGATAACCCACCCATGGAGTAGATGTATGTTCTCCCACCATAGAGTGGATGTATGTTCTCCCACCATTGGGTGGATGTATATTCTCCCACCATAGAGTGGATGTATGTTCTCCCACAATAGAGTGGATGTATGTTATCCCAGCATAGAGTTGGTGTATGTTCTCCCACCCATAGAGTGGATATACGTTATATTATTAATCCAAAACTCTTGGATAAAAGAATTTCTTGAATAGAAGAATCTCGTGAATAGAAGAATCCCTTGAATAGAAGAATCTCTTGAAAAGAGGAGAAGAATCTCTTGAGTGAAGGAAAATTCCCTTGAGTGAAGATGTGTATGAAAGATATTCTATGAACAATAAGGATGTAAATGAGTGACCTAAAATAACAATAATAGAAGCGATACACATGTTTCCACATTTAAAATGATGGTTTATCCACATTGAATATTCTCTCATATTTTATTCCATTGACATTCTCATGTATGATGGAGTTTCTTATGAGCCTTACATACTCAGTACATTCTTCGTACTAACCCCCTCGGGGGACTTACCTTACATGTTGCAGGTGCAGGCACTAGTAGACCTCCACTGTAGGTTGACAGTATTTGCGGATCTTTGGTGAGCCCCCGTTGCTTCGGGACTTTTTGAGTCACAGTTGTACAGTTGTTTTGAGGTTGTAAATGTTGTATAAAGCGGAGACTTGTCCTGACTTTTAGATGGTCTTGTAAATATATCAGTTAGAGGCTTTTGTAGACTTATGTGGGTATGTGAATGTAAGAGATGAATGTCCGTTTTGACTTGATGGCCTTAATGGCCAAGTTTCATCTATATATAGATATGGCATATGTTTCCATGTTTATGACTTCTGCATAGTCGCATGAGGTATAATAAGATTCATACGAGGATATGCATATAAATGTACATAAGCAAAGATTGGTTCTGTCGGGCCTTATCGGCTTTGGGTGTGAATCACGCATCGTTGGAAGTCGGGGCGTGACACTTTTATACAAGGATTTTATCCGACCAACATCTCTCCATGGGGTGCTTTAATTCTTTTTGTGCGCAGGAAAGAAGGTTTTTTCAGAATATGCATCGACTACCGTCAATTGAACAAAGTCACAGTCAAGAATAAGTATCCTATTCAAAATATTGATGACTATTTTAACCAGTGTCAAGGTGCCAATTGCTTCTCTAATATAGACCTCAGATACGACAATCATCAACTCCGAGTTCGAGAATGTGACATTTTGATGACAGCTTTCAGAACTCGATATGGTCACTTTGAATTAGTTATAATGTATTTTGGACTAGCGAATGCTCCTGCAAATTTTATGGACTTGACTAACAGGGTGTTCAAGCAGTACTTTGACATGTTCGTTATTGTCTTTATTGATGACATCCTCGCTTATTCTCATAGTGAGGATGAACATGCAGACCATTTGAGGATTGCTTTATAGACTCTTAAAGATTGTCAGTTATTTGCTAAGTTCAACAAGTGTGAATTCTGGTTGAAATCAGTAGCATTCCTTGGTCATATCATTTTCGGTGAAGATATTCAGGTTGATCCTCAAAACACCAAAGTAGTTAGGAATTGTCCTAGACCCATCTCTCTATCAGATATCAAGAGTTTCATAGGTTTAGCTGATTACTACAAATAGTTTGTTGAAATATTTTCCTCTATTGTTTATCCCATGTGTAGATTGACTAAAAAAAAAGTCAAGTTTCAGTGGTCCGATTCTAGCAATAAGTGTTTTCAGGAGTTGAAGACTCGGCTCACCTCTGCTCCTATTTTGACTCTGCTAGAGTGTTCAGATGGTTTTGTTGTTTGTTGTGATACTTCTAGAGTGGGACTTGGTCATGTATTGATGCAACATGGCAAGGTTATAACATATGCCTCTAGACAACTCCAACCTCATAAGACGAAATACCCCACTCATGATCTTTAATTAGTAGCAGTTGTTTTTTCCATAAATATTTGAAGGCATTATCTTTATGGGGTTCATGTTGATGTGTTCACTGATCACAAAAGCCTTTAGTATGTGTTCAGCCAGAAAGATCTAAATCTTTGTCATAGGAGATGGCTAGAGTAATTAAAGTACTATTATATGAGTGTCTTGTACCATCCGGGTAAAGCCAACATTATGGCTGATGCTCTTAATGGATTGTCTATGGAAAGTGTTGCTCATATTGAGTATAAGAATAAAAAGTTAGTTCATGAGGTTCACCAGCTTACTAGATTGAGAGTTCGATTGGTTGATTCAGTCGAAGGTAATATTTTGGTGCAGAATGGTTTAGAATATTCATTAATAGCTGAGGTGAAGGAAAAGCAAGATAGTGATTTTATTTTGCTTAAGTTGAAAGAAGCAGTCTGAGTCAGAAGGTTTAGGTTTTCTCCTAAGGGGGAGATGGTGTTCTTCATTGTCAGGGTAGATTATGTATTCCAAATATTGATGACTTGAGGCTACGAATGCTAATAGAAGCTCACAATTCTTGATATTTTATTCACCTAGGAGCCACTAAGATGTACCGTGATTTATGGGAAATCTATTGGTGGAATGAGATGAAGAAGAATATCGCGTAATTTGTAGCTAAGTGTCTAAATTTCTAGAAGGTTAAGGTTGAGCACCAGATACGTGGTGGTAAGCTTCAGGATATCAGTATTGCTACTTAGAAGTGTGAAGTGCTGAATATGGACTTCATTACAGGGTTTCCTCATACTCGCCGACAACATGATTCTATTTGGGTTATTATAGATTGAATGACTATGTCAACCCATTTTCTGCCAGTTAACACCTCAGACTCAGTTGAGGATTATGCAATACCTTATCTTGGGGAGTTAGTGAAGATACATGGTGTCCCTATGACCATTATTTCAGATAGGGGTACTCAGTTTACCTCTCATTTCTTGAAGACATTCCAGAAGGATCTTTATACCTAAGTTCACCTCAATACAACTTTTCATCAGAAGACTGATGGCCATGCATACCATCGATTTGCATATGAAGAACCATATAAAACTGTCATAAATACGTCAATAGAATCAAAATGTAATAGGATAGTCAATATGAACACCCCATCGATTTGCATATGAAGAACCATGTACCTTACATACTTTATTTCTTCGCTTTGTTGTTTAATCATCATCACATATATCATTTCATACCCGAGCCCCAACTGATCAGTGGGTCTTAACATAACATCATGTTATGTTGGGATTGGCTCGAGCTAGGCTTATGCCTCTAGGACTGCCCCCTGATCCAATCATTTCGGGATCGGCTTGACCTAGGCATTTTGCCCCCAAAGCTACCACCCATACTCAATCATTAACCACCAAAAAATATGAATTACTTTATTTCTTACTTTTGAGAGATGTACTTGCGAGGGATTGATTCATCCTCTTATGAGAGATCGATACAATCAATTATGAGAGATTAACATATATATACATAGCCACAACATTATTGGAAGCTTAAGAACACAACATTATTGGGACATTTGGAACATGTCCAGCATTATGCAACTCATGAACAACCATGACTAATGAATGAGGAGTATGTGACTTAACAATAGATAACATTATTGAAACCACTAGACACAAGTCAATGAACAAGAGGTATGTGTATAACCACTATTGGCACTTTGGAACATAACCTTTTTTGGGCTTTTGGAACATTGACCAACGAATATGAGTCATATAATTCACAATTAATCAATGAGTAGAAATATGTGATAATGTGATAATAACCATTGCTAACCAGATATAGGCTACCTTAGAACATTTTGGGATGGTACAAACGTAATGTCAATGTGAATACTATTTGCCGTAGAAAGATATGGACAAAGTAACCTTACATACCTTGTATTCTCAATACGAATATACAATCGTAGTTATGCATACAATGGTCCCGCTCCTTCTTTATGTGTCACTCTACAACAAAAGTATATAACAGAATTGACATTAACCACCAACTACCTTAATATAGCGGCCTGGCACGCCCTCTGGCGCGCCTGTGCCTTAGTTTTTTCAAAAATTTCATTTTTTGACTTTTCTTCGTGGGTTTGGTTAGATACTTCAAGTCCTATTCTTTAACTTACTTCTTACCCTTAATATACTTTGTTTAGAGGTCCTCTTAGACTCATTTTTAAACCCACAAGTGCTCCACGAAAATCACAAAACACCTCCTTTGAAAGGCTAATCACATGTACGAGGCCAAATTTTAATTTTCTCATCATTAACATTACCAAATAAATACTTATAGGTCTCAACACCTAAGTAAACATTATTGAATGTTGTCAAGTAGGGTAGGGAAGGTACGGGGTGTTACAACTTTTCCAAGAAAACAAAAAGAGATATTTTCTCTTAAACCCTCAAACCCTAAATCATCTCCTTGGACAATATCATCATTTTAAAAACCTTGGTAAGTGTTTATTCTCATTATTTAATATATTATATGAATGATAGATTATGTAGATCATTTTGGTTATGCTTGCAAGTGTTGAGTAGTGTACTTTTTCTTTTTGATAAAAGATGCATCATCCATGTGATTTGAACTTGAAAGAGGACTTGATGTTTTGATGAAAGTGAATGGTGTGGATGATATCTCAACATTTAAGATGTGGTTATGTCCTTAACTTGCTTTCTCTTTGTGTGAAACATTTGGAGTTGTTGTTGTGAAATTTTACATGGAACCGATGGCGTATTGAAAGGAAAATGTAGTTTTTGTGATGTTTATGTGGGTTGTGAAACCATGGCTGTCCGTTGGCATCTAAGAGGATCTAAAATATGTTAAGAGAGATTAATTATGATCACGAACTATTCATTGCGAAAAAGGACCCTAAAATGACCCCCGGAGGCTGAAATGGGCATCTGCCTTCCCGGGCGGGGCACCTGCGGGCGCAGATGCCAGCGCAGGTGGCACTGGATACTGCCAAGGGTCACCTGAAGGTGCACCTCAACCACCTTCAGGCACAGGTGGCTTTGCAGGTCATCCCAAAACTTTGTTTTGAATGTTTTTGTCTCTCTTTGACCCCCCCCAAACCCCTATACCCTTCTTTGATGCAATTATCAACTTATGGTACCTTTTGAATGACTTTAAAGGAGTATACCAGAGGTCTTTTGAGTGGTATAAATTATGGATTGTCTTTCATGTGTTGTTGTGAAAGGTGTTTACGTGATGTAGTGAGGTACTTGTGACATTGTATTGAAGGGGAAATGTAAAGTATAAACTTGGTGTGAAATGCTATTGGTTTATGAGGTCTTGGTCAATGTTTGGAATGTTGTGGTTTTGTTAGTATGTTAATGCAGTGATTTGTATTGAGGAAGGACGAAATGGCGCTATATAGCAGTCACGTAGCTCATTGTCGTCTTATGCACTTGTAATGTAGTTAGTTGTTAACGGGAGCTTCATGATGTATTTGTGTTGTAGAGTAACACGTAAGGAAGGAGCTGGATTGTTGTATTCACATATAGGACTGTATATTCATATTGGGAAAGATAAGGTATGTAAGGTTACTCTTTCTGTATCCTTCTGCAGCACATATTTTTCACATTGACATTATACTTGTTTCATTCTAAAGTGTTCTAAAGTATCCCAGCTCAGGTTGACATATATTTTTATTCACATGTTTCTTATTCATTGACTGAAGTCCCCAAGTTCTCATAATGTTGTAACTATGAAAAGAACTATCTCAAAGAAAGTAATGATGTAATGAGAATCTATTCATTCTTGAGTAGCATTTCCAATAATGTTACATTCTAAAGTTCCAATGATGTTATGACTACCAACGTATCAATCTCACACAATCTCGAAGGAGTAAAGAAATGAAGTAATGTATCTCTCTTATAATGAAAGAATAGAAGTAATGCATACTTGTGTGAATAATTTTGAGTAACATCCCAAGGGAGACAGAAAAGCCTATCATAGGTTATCAAAATAACATCCCAGGGGTGACAGAAAAGCCTAGCATGGGTTATAATAATAACATCCCAGGTGCGACAGAAAAGCTTAGCATGGGTTATCATAATAACATCCCAGGGGAGATAGAAAAGCCTAGCATGGGTTAATCACATCCCAGGGGTTATAATACCTAGCATGGGTTAATCTCACCCCAGGGGCGACATAAAAGCCTAGCATGGGTAGAACGATAAAGACGAATAGACGTAAAGGCAAAAGAAGTAAAGGACGTAATGTACATGGTTCCACATATGTATATCAGTGATTTATCTGCACTGACTATTCTCTTGTATTTTATTTCACGGAAGTACTTATATCATGCAGTTTCATATGACCCTTACATACTTAGTACATTCTTCGTACTGACGTCCCTTGGGGGACTTACCTTACTTGTTGCAGGCACAGGTGCTAGTAAACCACCACAGTAGGCTACGAGTCATTTGCAGATCTATGGTGAGCTCCAATTGGTTCAGGGCTTTTCGAGTCACGTGTGTACACTGGTTTTGGTATTATGTAATTGTATAAAGCGGGGAATTGTCCCGACTGTAGGGTGGTTATGTACATCTATCTATTAGAGGCTTTGTAGACGTATGTGGAAAGATGAAGGTAACAGATGTATGTCCATTTTGACTTGATAGATCTAACGACCAAGTTTCATATATATAGCATATGTTTCTATGACTTTCGCATAATTGCATGAGATATAATGATGTTCATACAGAGACATGCATATGAATGCTCATGAGCAAAGATTGGTTCTCTCGGGCCTCAATGGCTTCAGGTGCCAGTCCGCCCCATTGGAATTTGAAGCGTGACACTTAGCATCTGTGCATCTAGTTTTTCATGTGTCTCAGTTGAAGAAATGCCTTGGTAATCCCACATTATTTATGCCTGTAGACTTTGTGAAAGATAGCCTTTCTTATGAGGAGGTCCTAGTTGAGATCCTTGATCGTTAGGTTCGTAAGTTAAGGAATAAAGAAACTGCTTCAGTAAAAATTCTTAGGTGAAATAAGCTCATTGAGGGAGCTCTTGGGAAGTAGAGGAAGATACGATGACCAAGTACCCTCATTTTTTCTCTTCGAATTCTATTGCATCTTAAGGTAATAATTTCCCTTTAATTAATTCTTTTCGTCTCATGTCACGAAGTTATTTATCATGTCATATCATACATTTATAAGTTCAAATTAGTCCATGTATCAGTTATTGACACAATATCATGTCATTTTTCAAATCTTAGAGTTTCAGTATTGGGATTGCAGCTCTTTCCCTAACTTTTCAACTTAGTTAGTTTTCATTCATCATAAGTAACTCCTAGCTCATAGCTAAGTTGAAATCTTCCTTATCGGTGGCATTCTTTTGAAGAATCTTGCTATAGTCAACTTCAAATGAACATAACTCCTATATTCTGATAAATTTCTGAGCTCATGACCCAAAAAATGATAGATATTTGAATTATTTTCTAATGCTTCCAGATTCACATTAATCCGATGTCGGAACTAAGAGTTATGGCCATTTTAGGGCAACACTGCCTAGCAGTGAGAACGTACAAGCAGAAACAACGACCGTGGTTAGAACCCACGACTGTTCCATGCTCCTGTCTTATTGAAATAGACCCATAAACCTAAAAGTTGACATGTATACCTTCCAACCACGAAAGGGAACAACGACCGTGGTTAAAAACCACGATCATAGGTACTATCTTGACTTTTAATGTTGGCCCAGCTGGAACCTAGGAGCTATGAACAAAGGTACCATCATAAGTGGATCCCACGATCGTACCATGGCTTGTATGATCATGTCCAGATAAGCCTCACTCTAGTATCCTAACCACGAGCGCCACCACAATCGCAGGTCGGTCCCACGATCATGGGATGGGTCGTACGTCCTCTCCTGCAGTTTTTTCAGTTAAGTTTTAGAAGGGGCATTCCAGTCTTTTCCCACTTTTTAAACCCCTAAACTACATAATTTAAGCTATCCCAAACTGAATTCTAATCCTAAGTTTACCCTAAGTCCCTTATTACTCATATTCAGTTGGTACTTTGCAGAAACTAGAAAAAAGAGGCGATTTCTCTTCCTCAAAAGCAAACTAGGGTTCATCTTCTTCAAACTCCAAGTTTAGAAATTTCTTCAGAGTTCTTATCTCCAGGTATGTGGGATTTCATCAATGAATCTCTTTTCACCCATTGAGTCCCAAAGTTAACTCAATATCTCCGTTTAATTCCTTCTTTAGAGCATAAAGTTCATGAATGTTATGTATTTCTTGATATTCCAGTTCCTTAATCTCACTGAGCTATAAACTTATGTTTTGACATGAATTTCAGTATCATTACATGTTTAATATTATAAACCCTAATTATATTGTGAAATCCATGCCTTTTGAACTTGAGTTATTAACTTCGCTTATTCACTCAGTTTATGGAATTGTCATAATAGTTGCATTCTTCTGTGATGGTGGGTTATGAATACCCGATGACCTGGGATTTTTATGCATATACTTATGAGTATTATATTCTCCAGTTTATATATGTTTAATTATCTCACATAATGTATTTGTTTTTAGTCTTTAGATTATTACTTTTATTCAATTTTTCAATTATTAGCATTATTCAGTTTGAAACAGTACATAACACCAAGTGGATGCAGGGGTGAAGGATCACCCATCAGTTAGGCTGTGAACTTTAGTAAAATTCCTTAAGTCCTAGTACTATGCCTCCATCGTAGGTTCTAAATGGTCACCCGTCAGACCATGCTTAATACCTTAGTCTTTTGGGACATCAGTTCAGTGGATCCTTGTCATTTAGTGTTCATACCCTTGGTAAGGTATTGAACACCCTTCCACCTAGTGTTATAGGTTGGACCCCAGTTATCTCAGATTGGGGTATGTCAGTTAATAGTAGCTCCCACAGTCCACAGTTCATAATTCAAATTCACATACTTGCATGACCTTGTATTCAGTTATTCGGCATATCATACAATACATGTTTATTGCTTGGTCTTGTATCATTTTATCATGTTACATGTATCATGTTCAGCTTATATTAGTTATTTCCTATCTCATATACTCAATACTTCAAAGTACTCATCACATACTTTTCTAATTTGTGCTATATTATCTTATAATATAGGTTCTGACGTTCATCATTAGGATCGCGCTTAGTACAATTCGATACCAAATCATCAGTAGAGTTTGGTAAGTACTCATCATTCGAGGGCCAGTTATCAGCATTCCTTTTTTTTAAGTATTTTAGTTTTAGACTATTGGATTTAGTTGGGGCCTGTCCTAACAACATATTTTATTTAGAGGCTTTCAGATAGACAGTTAGATTTTTCAACATGTTGATTACGTCAGACTATCCTATTTCTTACATTGAGTATTGGTTGTGGCTTTTATTATAATCACGTCATTTCAGTTCATCTTCCACTAAGTATTTATCAGTTTACTTGATTATTTTTAGTGTCATGCCAGGCCATGGGTTAGATTTGGGTCACTTATGACTCTAACCACCGTGTTACGACTAGGGTTAATCTCGGATCGTGACAAAGGATGACCATTGTTTTATGTGTGTTGGAATATGGGATAATCTTGCTTAATGTTAGTGATGATAAGTTATTAGGGTACGAGAAGGCAGTGACATAACACAAGAGCCTAAAGTCAAGTTAGGCTAAGTGTTCAGAAGTAAAAAGTATAAAGGTGTATGACTTAAACAAGACTGTAAGTTTAATAGAGTTTAATGATTAGCTAATGTAGTAGGTCTTGAGCCTAGTAATAAGTAGAATATAAGGGATGCTAGATAATAGTGAAAATCTCGGGTCTCAAAATAGATGAGGAGGATTGGATTAGTGAATGAATTTATGAATGTTGGACTAGAGTTTAGACTCTTTTGGGTTGAATGTGCACTTCTAAAGTAAGTACTTGAATTTGATAAATATGTTTTGGTAATATGATACAATCAAAATCTGGCCCAAGCTTTCGAGATCTACGCTTCAAGGACAATCTCTAAGAATTCAAGACTTGATCATCCTAGGAAGGCAAAAACGTGTTTGGATGATAGCTTGGCACACGAGAGAAGTTATGTTTGAAGATATCATCCACGGGATTATTGAACAACATCATGTTTGGATGATAGCTTGGAGCGTAGGAGGTGAATGGTTAAAAGTGCCCAATGGGCCACCTTTTCATATTGGGTCACTTTTGGGACCATTATGTAATAAGGCCCATGGCATTAAATAGTTAGCTTTCTTTTCATTTTAGGGTAGAAGATTTTGAATGAAGAATACACTTGAGAGTGTTTTGATGTTAGCTTGTTGGGAGAGCTTTCTTGATTGTCTAGAAACGTTGGTTGTTGATTTCACAACCCAAATCTCATTCGTGCCGGACTGGCACCCAGAGCCGTTGAGGCCCGAGAGAACCAATCTTTGCTCATGTACACTCATATGCATGCTACTCAATATACAACACCACCTCAAATGAATAATAAGCGTCAATAGCAAAATTCATAAAACATATATGATAACTATAAAACTTGGCCATTGGGGCCATCATGACAAAACATATGTCCCTTACATACCCTTCACATGTCCCACAACATCTACAAAGCCTCTACGGATGCATAACCAAAACCAATCTTAGAGTCGGGACAAGCCCCTACTCTCTACATACATACAATACCAAAACAACACCAAAATAACTGTACATAGTGACTCGGGAAGCCCCGAAGCAACTGGAGCTCACCAAAGACCTGCAAATGACCTGCAACCTATTGGGGAGGTCTACTAGCACCTGCGCCTGCAGCAAGTAAAGTAAGGACCCCAAAGGGGTCAGTACGAAGAATGTACTGAGTATGTAAGGCCATAACAACTGTATATAACAAAAAGACTTCAGTGGAGTCAAACACAATTGAATATTCAATGTAAATAAACCATTAAATTTGGAAACATGTATATTATGTTCATTGCGTTCTTTGCCTTTGCATTTCTTTGTCATTAACCATTGCCATTGAATATTCGAGCCCCAACTGATCAGTGGGTTATAATATATCATTGGGATCGTTCCAGCCAGGCTTATGCCCCTTAGAGTGCCAACCGTAAATGATATATCAGTGGGATCGTTCCAGCCAGGCTTATGCCCCTTAGAGTGCCACCCACAAAAGATAATATTGGGAGAGTTCCAGCTGGACTTATGTCCCTTAGATTGCACTCCCCAATTGAACAAGTATACATTACTTCATTCTTTAATTGTAAAAGATATAAAATATTGATACTTTGATAGTCATAACTTTATTTGAAGCTTTGGATCAATAATCAATGAGTGAAAGACATGAGAATAAACATTATTGGAAACATAGCCTTATTGGAACCATTGGACAATAATCAATGAAAAAGATACATGAGTATAAACACAATTGGAACTTTGGAACACAACCTTATTGGGCTTTTGGAACATTATCAATGAATATGAGACATGTGATTCACAATTGATCAATGAGTAGTCAATATGTGATATTGACAATTGTAACCGGATATAGGATACCTTCACACATTTCGGGATAGGACAAGTGCGATGTCAATGTGGATACTACGTGTTGCAGAAAGATATGGACAGAGTAACCTTACATACCTTTACTTCCAAGTATGGATACACAAGCCTATATATGAATACAATAGTCCAGCTCCTTCCTTACGTTTCACTCTACAATATAGGTACATAACGGAGCTTACGTTAACATTCAACTACCTTACAAGTACACAAAACGACAATGAGTTATATGTTTGCCTTAAAAAGGCCATTCCCCCCCTTTTCAATGCAATTTACACCATTACCATACCAAAAATACTCCAACATGCCATATATTGACCACAACATCATAAACCAATAGCATATCACACCAAGTTTATACTTTCCACTTCTCCATCAACACAACATCACAATTACTCCATCAAGTCACCATAATACGCTTCATAACAACATATCGACAATAATCCCACAACTTACACTTTTGGCAAAATAACAAGTTAAAGAACAAAATCACACCAAGTTTCTCTTTTACGTTTCTTCAATACTACCATGTCACAATTATTCCATTAATTCACTCCAACAAATGTTATAACAACATATCACCAACAATTCCATAATTTCCACTTATAGAAAAATAAAATAAGAAGTTAAGGACCATAATCACACCATACATGTTGATATTTCATCCATACCATTCATTTTTACCAAAACCTCAAGTCTCCTTTCAAGGCTAAAAGACATAGATGGCACATCTTTCACAAAAAGCAAAAGTGCACTCCTCACACTTTTAGACATAACCATCATGATCCACATATTCCTCCATGCATATAATACATTAATCCATGAGAATAAACACTTACCAAGGCTTGAGATATGATGATCTTGCTCCAAGAGAAAGCTTAGGGTTTGAAAGAGCCAAAGAAATGTTCTTGAAAATTCTAGAAATGTTATGTGTGTTTATGGGAATAAAAATCTGATTTTTATTGATATTTATAGGTCCCTCAAGTCACTCTTATCCAAGTCTTGGCATTAAATGCAATTGTTACTTGGTCAATGAAGGAAGAATGGGTCATTTGCCCTTGGGCCTTTGCATTTTGTCTTCATTTTGGACCTCAAATTGGGCTCAATTACACATATTCATTTAACCCATCAAATTTAATGTTTAATCCATCGTATATCTCATATTTAAATAATTTCATAATATCACGACAATATTCACTTACGCAATTCACATTCGTAGCCTCAATCGCACAAATAGAAATTCTAGTCGCTCATGGCTTCCTGGCTTTCTTGAACATTTTTGATAATTACTTGTGTTTCATGGTTTGATTATGAAGTAGTGTACTGAGGTATTTGAGGCTTTAACAAGGATGAAATAACACCAAAGAACCAAAATAAACCATGGAAGAATCGACGTTGCAATACATCGTAAAACGAGCGCGGAAGGGCCGTATTATTTGTGCCTTGCGCCACTGCTTAAAAGCAAGGCAGTCGCGCAAGATATTGCAGCCCTCTGAATCAGGTGGCTTGCGCCACACCCCCTGAAACAGGGAGTGGTGCAAGTTTGGCCATGTTGCTGAATTTTTTTTCTACTCCGTCTAATACTAGCATATCACCCAATGCCCCATTAAAACACTACAAAATATGTACTTAGTGACCTTAATCATCAATTAAACATGACTCCAAGTTACCAAGTGAGGTTGGAAATGTAAGGGGTGTTACATTCTTCCCCCCTTAGGAACATTCGTCCTCGAATGTTGGTCACACTGTCTCCTTGGAACAAAGTTAAGTCGAAGGGAATCATCAATCCTTTATGTTATCATATGCACGTAACACTTTTAAAAACTCACTTGTTGTCACTCCAGTTTCGTACTTTGAACTTTAAATATGAATACTTTAGCTTTAATTATTTATGTGATTTTCTCTACGTACTGATTACTCCAATAGTGCCTTTACGGAGGTTACTTCATAATTTCTTATTCACCTCGTCACATGTGAGATCGTCCATAACTTGTATATCTCCACCACTGTAATCAATACATGATGGCCTCCTATACATTTTCCAAACATTGAAACACTATTAAATGACTTGTGTCGACTTTGGGCCATTTGTAGCCGTTGTTTTCTCTATAGTTGCTTACGTAACGCAGTTTCACCTGCTTCCACCATCCCATTGGTGATCTATATTTTCTTCCATAGAGGGCTTCGTAGGTGCCTTTTGATACCCGAATGATAGCTAGTATCATAAGCAATTTCAGTAAACGATTGATGTTCATTCTAACTACCTGTAAAATCCAATGTACAAATTTACGGCATATCTTCAAATGTTCATATAATACGCTCTATTTGTCCATCCATCTGAGGATTCCAAGCCGTACTTACATCCATCTGTGTACCCATACTTTAATGAAAAGACTTCCAACACTGTGCAATAAAGTGAGCTCCCCTGTCTGATATACTAGTGAGTGGAATCCCATGTAATCGTACTATCTCTGTAACCCATAAATTTGCATAAGGTTCCGCTGCATTGATAGTCCTAACTGGTAGGAAATACGCTGACTCGGTAAGCTTGTCAACTATAAACTATATGGAATCAACCTTCGCAGTGTACAAGGCAACCCTGTGATTAAATCCATGTTATTCATGTTCCACTTCCAAACTAGGAGGGTAATACATTGCATATAACATATAGCTCTCTGATGCCCTACCTTTCAGCCTTGACCACTTGGACACTGTTAATAGTGTTAAAATGTTCTCTCATGCCGCCTTACTAATACCTCTCTTCTACATCATGGTATACTTTGGTTGCTTTCGAATGAGTAAACTATTATGAACGACATTCTTCTGTCATAATTCATTTCCTTAGCTTGTCTAGATTCAGTACACACTTATCTATATTGGCGTTACAGCACTCCCCTTGTGTTTGTCAAATATCCTTATCGACCTTTGTCGTACATTCATTTCCATTTCTATTGAACTAAAAGAAAAAGGATTTACATATTGTTTTTCCTTCATCTCAGCTACCAATGAAAACTTTGCCACATTTGACACCATAATTCTTTCACCGGAAGTATTATACAAGTAGTGGTACCATCTGTTACAAGCAAATGTCACAACTGTTAACGTAAAATCATATGCGGGATAGTTTCTCTCATGTGGACGCAATTGCCTTAAGGAATATGATATCACACTGTCATGCTGCATTTATACACACACCACACCAACTTCTAGAACATCACAATACACTGCATACGCTTATGTACCTTTGGGAGGTACTAGCACAAGTGTAAGAGTCAATTTATCTTGCAACTCTTGTAAATATTTCTCACATGAATTATTTCGCCGAAACTTGGTCACTTTGTGTGTTAGCTTTGTTAAAGGTAATGACCGGAAGCCTTTATTCTTCTGTAATAACTGGCCAACTCAAGGAAGTTATGAATTGTCGTAGGTGTCGTGAGTCTTGATTAATTCTTTTGTGTATATTAATCCTTATTCCTTCATCCTATATAGTGTGTCCTAAGGATGATACGACTGTGACCACACTTGCATTTAAAGAACTTCCTAAATCTTAAGGTCACGAAGAATCTGTAACACCTGTCACAAGTGATTAACATGGTCTTTTTTGTGATTTTGAGTAACCCAAAATAGCATCTAAAACCACTGTCACGATTTCGTTTCAAATGACCTGAACACCCTATTCATCAAGCCCATAAACACAACTGGTACATTTGGTAGCGCAAATTTCATAACTACGAATTCATACCGACCATGCCTTATTCGGAAGGCTATCTTGAGTATATTTGGTTTCCCTACCCCTTACTTGATGCTCACACGATCTAGGATAATCGTTAGGAAGCATTTGGTACCCTATAATAGATCAAAATAACTCATCACATCTGGGGAGAAGCTATTGATCCTTAATTGTCACCCTATTCCTTTGTCGATAGTAAATAGCACATTCCAATGAACACTGATGCACCCCAGAGGCCGTACTAGGTCTTATGAATTCCTTGTTCATCACGTCTTTTACTTTCTCTTTTCATTCCCGTAACTCTACTGGGTCCATGTTGTACGAATAAAACTAGGCTGAGTATCTGACATCACATTAATACCAACTCATACATCGAGGAATGCATTTCGATTGAACAGTTAGTGGTTTCACATTAGTATCCTTCACTAGTACCAAGTGACATACGTAACCCTTTGGGTATCATTTTCCTTGCTTTAAGATAAGGAATAAATTTTCCTCTTGGTGTCCCCACATGACCCTTGCCATTCAAGAACACTCTTTTGGGGAAACAAAAAATGTAAGTTCTTAGCTCGTCAATCTATTATCGCACAATCTCTTTGTAAAATCAAAATCCACTCGTTCCAGTTCAATAAGATCAACCAGTGTATCATGACCACAAGCAATTTCTATATAATTACAGTATACTCTTTTAGCTCTACTAAATTCACTGTTTGGTGTAGATACCTCCAATGAGTTAACTAATATTTCTGGTGTCCTTTCAGACAAGCATTTGCAATAATTAATGGAGGAATATACGATAATACAAAACCTAGGTCAATCAATGCAATTACCTTATGTCAAAATACGAATAATGTACCTGTATATGCATCAAGAAAAGACTCCAAATTCCGTTGATCCGCTGAAGCATAGGTATGGTCCTGGGTTCCACTAGAACTAGCTGCTCCTCTAGAACCTCTATCTCACCTCGTAGGCTGTGCACCTCTACCTAGAGGAGGCATCGATAATGGCAATGCGACAGTTGGTCCCATAAGTCGTGCCATACCACTCGTGCCCCTCTATGGACACTTTTTCCTCAAATGTCCCGGCATACCACACAAGTAGCAAACATTTGTTCTGAACCAGCATTCACCTGCATGAAACTTTCCGCAGCACTCGCACAACTGACAAACAAACCTTGATTGACTCCTACTTTCTTGCCCACCATACCCCACTATTCATGGACCCTGAATCTCACTTCTTTGCCCAAACTGGTTATCTCTAAACCCTTGGAATAGAGGGGGAACATTTGCTGTAAGCTGAGAAAATAATGGCCTAGGTGGTTCGTGCAACATCCGAGGCTCAAATCCTCCTTGGGAGGCCATGAACTGCCCCTCGGGTCTAGCCCTTTTTGACGACCCTTCGTCAAAGTCTTGTGTCCTTCTCTTTTGCCTTTGTTCCACCATTTGCTGCTCCAACACTAGTATTTGAGTTTGTGCAACAACTACATGGGTCAGTATGTGCACTGTACTCATTAAATCTTGCACAATAGCATTATTGGACAATTCCACTAGAATTGAAAGAGTAGGAGAAACCCATGACACCAACTCATTTCCAGCCCCACCTTGATCAACTTGCTCAAGTGGTGCTCTACTGGTTCCTTCTTCGGTAGTCCTGTCTATCTCCTTTCCATTTCCCCAACCTTCTCTTTCCATTCGCATTTCTAATCAAACACAAGAAAACAATTCCCATGATCAGTTATGATCCTCCTACAACGTCTCTGTAAAGGAAAACCACTATCATTGAGCACATATGATTCCACTTACAACCTTGTCTCTATTGCACGATCTAGAAGTGAAGAAAAGAAACAACTCCTAAATGTCTCGTAGCCTCCTACTTATAAATGTGGCGCGCAACACATCGATAAGTAAGACTCTACTCAGACACGGCTTTGTAGACACCCTTAGAACGACCCGCTCTGATACCACTTTTGTCACAACCCGAATCTCATTCGGGCCGGACTGGCACCCAGAGCCGTTAGGCCCGAGAGAACCAATCTTTTCTCATGTACACTCATATGCATGCTACTCAATATACAACACCACCTCAAATGAATAATAAGCATCAATAGCAAAATTCATAAAACATATATGATAACTATGAAACTTGGCCGTTGGGGCCATCATGAAAAAACATATGTCTTTTACATACCCTTGACATGTCCCACAACATCTACAAAGCCTCTACGGATGCATAACCAAAACCAATCTTAGAGTCGGGACAAGCCCCTACTCTCTACATACATACAATACCAAAACAACACCAAAATAACTGTACATAGTGACTCAGGAAGCCCCGAAGCAACTAGAGCTCACCAAAGACCTGCAAATGATCTGCAACCTATTAGGGAGGTCTACTAGCACCTGCGCCTGCAGCAAGTAAAGTAAGGACCCCAAAGGGGTCAGTACGAAGAATGTACTGAGTATGTAAGGCCATAACAACTGTATATAACAAAAAGACTTCAGTGGAGTCAAACACAATTGAATATTCAATGTAAATAAACCATTGCATTTGGAAACATGTATATTATGTTCATTGCATTCATTGTGTTCTTTGCCTTTGCATTTCTTTGTCATTAACCATTGCCATTGAATATTCGGGCCCCAACTGATCAGTGGGTTATAACATATCATTGGGACCATTCCAGCCAGGCTTATACCCCTTAGAGTGCCACCCGTAAATGATATATCAGTGGGATCGTTCCAACCAGGCTTATGCCCCTTAGAGTGCCACCCACAAAAGATAATATTGGGAGCATTCCAGCCGGACTTGTGTCCCTTAGAGTGCACTCCCCAATTGAACAAGTATATATTACTTCATTCTTTAATTGTAAAAGATATAAATATTGATACTTTGATAGTCATAACTTTATTTGAAGCTTTGGATCAATAATCAATGAGTAAAAGACATGAGAATAAACATTATTGGAAACATAGCCTTATAGGAACCATTGGACAATAATCAATGAAAAAGATACATGAGTATAACCACAATTGGAACTTTGGAACACAACCTTATTGGGCTTTTGGAACATTATCAATGAATATGAGACATGTGATTCACAATTGATCAATAAGTAGGCAACATGTGATATTGACAATTGTAACCGGATATAGGATACCTTCACACATTTCGGGATAGGACAAGTGCGATGTCAATGTGGATACTACGTGTTGCAGAAAGATATGGACATAGTAACCTTACATACCTTTACTTCCAAGTATGGATACACAAGCCTATATATGAATACAATAGTCCAGCTCTTTCCTTACGTTTTACTCTACAATACAAGTACATAACGGAGCTTACGTTAACATTCAACTACCTTACAAGTACACAAAACGACAATGAGTTATATGTTTGCCTTAAAAAGGCCATCCCCCCCCCCCTTTTCAATGCAATTTACACCATTACCATACCAAAAATACTCCAACATTCCATACATTGACCACAACATCATAAACCAATAGCATATCACACCAAGTTTATACTTTCCACTTCTCTATCAACACAACATCACAATTACTCCATCAAGTCACCATAATACGCTTCATAACAACATATCGACAATAATCCCACAACTTACACTTTTGGCAAAATAACAAGTTAAAGAACAAAATCACACCAAGTTTCTCTTTTACGTTTCTTCAATACTACCATGTCACAATTATTCCATTAATTCACTCCAACAAATGTTATAACAACATATAACCAACAATTCCATAATTTCCACTTATATAAAAATAAAATAATAAGTTAAGGACCATAATCACACCATACATGTTGATATGTCATCCATACCATTCATTTTTACCAAAACCTCAAGTCTCCTTTCAAGGCGAAAAGACATAGATGGCACATCTTTCACAAAAAGCAAAAGTGCACTCCTCACACTTTTAGACATAACCATCATGATCCACATATTCCCCCATGCATATAATACATTAATCCATGAGAATAAACACTTACCAAGGCTTGAGATATGATGATCTTGCTCCAAGAGAAAGCTTAGGGTTTGAAAGAGCCAAAGAAATGTTCTTGAAAATTCTAGAAATGTTATGTGTGTTTATGGGAATAAAAATCTGATTTTTATTGATATTTATAGGTCCCTCAAGTCACTCTTATCCAAGTCTTGTCATTAAATGCAATTGTTACTTGGTCAATGAAGGAAGAATGGGTCATTTGCCCTTGGGCCTTTGCATTTTGTCTTCATTTTGGTCCTCAAATTGGGCTCAATTACACATATTCATTTAACCCATCAAATTTAATGTTTAATCCATCGTATATCTCATATTTAAATAATTTCATAATATCACGACAATATTCACTTACGCAATTCACATTCGTAGCCTCAATCGCACAAATAGAAATTCTAGTCGCTCATGGCTTCCTGGCTTTCTTGAACATTTTTGATAATTACTGAGGTATTTGAGGCTTTAACAAGGATGAAATAACACCAAAGAACCAAAAGAAACTATGGAAGAATCGACGTTGCAATACATCGAGCGCGGAAGGGCCATATTATTTGTGCCTTGCGCCACTGCTGAAAACCAAGGCAGTCGTGCTAGATATAGCAGCCCTCTAAATCAGGTGGCTTGCGCCACACCCCCTGAAACAGGGAGTTGCACAAGTTTGGCCATGTTGCTGAATTTTTTTTTCTACTCCGTCTAATACTAGCATATCACCTAATGCCCCATTAAAACACTACAAAATACGTACTTAGTGACCTTAATCATCAAGTAAACATGACTCCAAGGTACCAAGTGAGGTTTGAAATGTACGGGGTGTTACAGTTGAGGTGTCCAATTCTTCTTCGGTGTTCGTAAGAGATAGGTGTTTACGGTAATATAAAGGAAAGTGTTTGGTTTGAAATACCTTTGGTTGTCCTTTTCCTTATCGTATTGTGTCTATCTATCTATCCTTTAGTTTATTGTCTTTGTTTTCGTGTTTTTTTTATCTTTTCATATTCATGTTTCCTTGTGTTCGTGGTTTCTTCATCTTTTCGTATTTTGTATCGTATCATTTCGTAACAGAGCCAAGCTTAGAATTGTTCCCACGATTCTATTCTTGGGTTTATTATTGAAGAAAAATCAAAAAAATCACAAAAAATGGTTTTTCACGTTTTTGAGTCTAGTCCAAATTTTAAGTTTTTTATTTAAGTGTTTTCTTTTGTTTTTGGTGTTAGATTCTTGTTCCCTAACACTATAAGAGTCCAAATATCAAATTTGAATCGGAGGTGTTTTGAAATCCCTACCATTGTTGAGTTGAAGCTTGAAGATTTTTCAAAACGGGTCTTCAAATCTGAAATTATTGGAGTGTAATTGAAGGTTAAGAGGTATTGGGATTTGTTTCCCATACCAAAAGGAGCTTGAAGATTCATCTTGTTCTTGGTGTTCTTCATAAATTCATATCTTGTTGAAGAAGAATCTTCCAAAAAGGTGTGTTAGATCCAAAAAGAAAGAAAGCGAAAAGAGTTTGGGTGTTAATACAAAGAATATCCAAAAGGAAAAGGGAATATTCTTGGAGAGAGAGTGCAAAAGGGCCCACAAAAGGTGAAAAATCAGAGTTTCCAGGTGTGCTATCTGGCCACCTGTGCCCCCATCTGCGTGGGCAGGTGACCAAAGTAGGTCAATCTGTTTTCACCTGCGGCCTCACCTGCGAGGGCAGGTCACCACCTGCGGGGGCGGGTCACTTGAACGCACCTCAATGACTTCAAAACTCATTTTACTCAGGTTCTAACATCCTAGTTTCATTGCTTTGATTCCTAATCATTTTTCTTTGATTCTTAAACTAATTTTCAACTAGTAATCATCCTACTTAGTTGTTGATTAGTTCTTTAGTCCATTTTCTTTCTTGTTATTTTCTTTGTGTGTTTTTGTCATTTTTCCTTCTTAGTTAACTTCTTGAGTCAAGTTTTTTTATTTCAATCGAGTCTTTCCTTTTAAGCTTAATCGAGTCGTCCACATGCGCTTCATCCCTTTTTCTCAATTGTACTAAGACAATGGGTGGAGCAACCCTTGATACCATCTTGGAGGCAATCCTAGGGATACAACGAAATATTGATCAAATGATTGGACGAATGTCACCCATGAATGAGAAGTTGTCAAGTAATCATGGTAGGATGGAAAACGTTGCGGATCGTTTAAAGGCCTCTAATTTAACTCCTCTTCCTCATGCCCAAACTATCCCTACACCGGAGTTCGTCCATCAAAATTGTGCTCCAAGACCTCAAGAACATGTTCCTACACTCCCAATCCAATTATGCAAAGACCCTTTCTATCTTAGGCCCGCTAACCATGATACTAGCATTCTACCTAGTATCACTCATTCTCTTGTACAGGTACATGAACAAATAATTTCAAAGGAAGATACAAAGAGAGTGCCTTATGAAAATAAGCTTGAAGGTCTAACGGAGTTCTTACCTAAGGATTCCAAACTTGGAAAGTGTGATGACAAGCCGACAAAAGATTTGGATTCGAGGTCGAATCCTTTTCAAGAATGGGAGGATGATACAATCAAAATCTGGCCCAATCTTTCGAGATCTACGCTTCAAGGACAATCTCTAAGGTTTCGAGACTTGATCATCCTAGGAAGGCCAAAACGTGTTTGGATGATAGCTTGGCACACGAGAGAAGTTATGTTTTAAGATATCATCCATGGGATTATTGAACAACATCCTGTTTGGATGATAGCTTGGAGCATATGAGGTGCATGGTTAAAAGTGCCCAATGGGCCCCCTTTTCATATTGGGTCACTTTTGGTCCCATATGCCATTTAGGGTCACTTTTGGGCCCATGGCTATAAATAATTAGCTTTCTTTTTGTCACGCCCCGAATCCCATCGAGGCATGATTTGCACCCGAAGCCGATATGGCCCGAGAGAACCAACCTTTGTTCATGAACATTCACATACATAATCTCATATGAATCTTATTACACCTTGTGCAACTATGCGGAAGTCATAGACATGAAAACATAAGTCATAGCTATGTATGTAAAACTTGGCCGTTTGGGCCATTAAGTCAAAACAACATGTACCTTCACATTCATACACCCACATCCGTCTACAAAATCCTCTAACAAATGCATTGACCAAAATGAACTAAAAGTCGGGACAAGTCCCCATTTTATACAGCGTATACAAAAGCAAAACCCATGTACAACAGTGACTCGGAGAAGCCCCGAACTAACTGGAGCTCACCAAAGATCTACAACACTGACAATCTACTGTGGAGGCCTACTAGTGCCTGCACCTGCAACATGTAAGGTAAGTCCCCAAGAGGGGTCAGTACGGAGAATGTACTGCGTATGTAAGGCCATAAGAAAAACTGCATGAATACCAGAGCATTTCAATGGAAAATAATGATAAGAGAAAACTCCATATGTGAAACCATGTACCTTTCTTTTTATTAGCATTACTATTTTTGATCACTCACATGTGATACCTTTGTCCCATGGATTCTTCCTTTGATTAACGCTCATTATATCCACTCTTTGGTGGGCAATGACATACATCCACTCTTTGGTGGGCAATAACATACATCCACTCTTTGGTGGGCAATAACATACATCTACTCTATGGTGGGCAATAACATACATCCACTCTATGGTGGGCAATGACATACATCCACTCTTTGGTGGGAATAACATACATCAACTCTTTGGTGGGCAATAACATACATCTACTCCATGGGTAGGATTAACATACATAACATAACATAACATTGCTTCCTTTTCTTTCATTATACATTACTTCACATCTTTACTCTTGTAAGATTGGTATCTTTACATTACTTTTGAGATTGATACTTTAACTTGTGAGAGATTGGTACTTTGATAGTCATAATATTGTTGGAAGCTTTGGAACAATAACCAATGAGCTAGAGACATGTATATAAACATTCTTGGAAACATTGCCTTCATAGAAACATAATACTGTTGGAACCGTTGAAAAATGATCAATGAACAAGATACCTGAGTATAATCACTATTGAACCCTTGGAACATAACATCATTTGACTTTTGGAACATTACTAATGGATATGAGACATGTGTAGAACTCTATTGGAACTTTGGATCATGACACTAATTGGAACACACCCATATACTTTACCTTACTCTTGTACTTTATGAGATTAACACCTTAGCCAAACACGTACTTACATGCACATCTCACTTCACCCTTTCATCTCATGAGATTGACAATTTCACTTATGAAGTATAATTATACTAACTTGCACATCACCTCTCTTATTACTCTTATGAGATTGATACTCTTACAATTGGCACAAGGATAATTATCATACCATAGGACTCATAACATGATTGGAACAATGATATTCAACTAAACAAGCTCTCTTTACCTCATTGCTCTTATTGGGATAATGCTCTTAGGATCTACAACATATGACAACTTAAGGACTTTCGCCCATAAATAAGAACTAAGTGATTCATGATTCGTATAGGAGTAAAACACATATGACTATCAATATATCAACCCTAGTTTGAATACTATAGAACCCCCTTGGTATAGTACACTTTTGGAACCTTAACATACTGATCACTAAATACGATACATGTGGATACTAACTATTCACCACCCTGCGATGCAATCCCTTAGACCATTTGGAACTTTTGACATATTAGCCAATGAACGTGAGTCAACCAATGAACATGAGTCAATCAATAAACATGAGTTATACTATTTACCATTGACCAATGAATAAGGAACATATGAATAACTCTAGCCAACTATCGAATATGAAATACCTTAGAGTATTTCGGAATCAAGTGAAATGACAGTGTGAACATCATATGTTGCAGAAGGATATAAAAGTAACCTTACATACCTTGTCTTCCCAATGTAAGTACATAATGAAATATGTGAGAGAAACAATTCTGCTTCTTCTTTACGTTTCACTCTACATCACAATTACATAATGGAACCAACATTAACCACCAACTACCTTACAAATGCATACAATAACAATAAGTCACATGTTTGGCTTTAACATGTTATTTCTTTCTCTACAATACCATTTACGGTATGGTCATATCAATAATACCACAACAAGCCCCACATTGACCAAAGTATCATAAACCACTAGTATGTCACACCACGTTCATACTTTCCACTCTCCACCATCACAACATCATAATTATACCATCAATTACTCTTCATAAGATCAATGAGTTACATTTTTGCTTTTAAACATGCCATTTCCCCTTGACAATACCATTTATGAATTTATCTTACCAAAAATCCCACAATATTCACAACATTGACCAATACATAATACTCAATATATTTCACCACAACACTTCTCCATTACCCTTTCTTAACCGCACTACATCACAAATAATCCATTACCTTACCATAATACATCTCATAGCGCATATCGGCCAAAATCCCACAATATACACTTTATAGTAAAATAACAAGTTTGGGACCATAATATCACCATACATGTTGTTATTTTATCCATACCATGCTTTTTCATCAAGACCACAAGTCATAATCCGACTTACAATCCCATGGATTTCACATCTTTTACCAAAACACAAAACACTATATTCAACACTTTCAAGCATAAACAACATGATATACATAATATATCATGCTCATAATATGTTAAAGTACAAGAATAATCACTTACCCAAGCTTGGAAGATGGTGATCTTGTCCAAAAATGCCTTAGGGTTTTTGGGAGTCAAAGAAGTGTTCTTGAGATTTTTCTAGAAAAAGATAGAAAAAACATGTGTGTTTTTTCTTCAATAAAATCTGATTTTTGGGTACCTTATATAGTTCTAAAGTCATCCTTATCCATTTTGGAGCAATAATGGAGTGGTCATGTCAAGAATGGGTCAAATGACCCATTTAGGCCAAGTCTTTTATTCCATTTTGGGCCTACTTTTGGTCCCAATAACACATATCCATGTAACCCATTAAATTTCATGTATTATTCACCATATATCTCATGTTTGCATAATTCCATAATGTCACAACAATATTCTCTTACGAGATTCTCGTTCGTGACCTCGCTCGCACAAATAGGAATTCTAGTCACCCTTGGCTTCATTACACGTTTTGGATCACTATTAATGTTTCATGATTTGATCATGTGAGAGTACATAGGAATGTATTTAAGTGTTTGAAGCTTTAACAATGCTCAAATAACTCCAAAGAACCAAAAGAAACCATCTAAGGATCGTCGTAGAATTGAGTTGCGAAACAAGCCCGAAAAGGTAAAACATTTGTTCCTTGCGCCACTGCTGCAAAACAAGCCAGTGGCGCAAGAAATGCACCCTCTATGATCTCAGGGGCTTGCGCCACACCCCCTGAAATAGGGCAGTGGCGCAAGTTTCCATGTCTTGCTGAATCTTTCGGCAATAACACTTGCGTATCGTCCAATACCTTATCAAAACACTATAAAATACTTACTTAGTGACCTTAATAATCAATTAAACATGACTCCAAGTCACCAAATGAGGTTATAATGTGTATGTGGTATTACACAAAGGCTCCACGAAACCACTAAACACCTCTTACGAAGGTCTAATTACATGTACGTGGCCAAATTTCAATTTTTTCTTTCTCGTCATTAGCATTACCAAATACATACTTATAACTCTCGATACCTAAGTAAACATTATTCACTGTCATCAAGTAGGGTTGGGAAAGTACGGGGTGTTACACTTTTCATTTTAGGGTAGATGATTTTGAATGAAGAATACACTTGAGAGTGTTTTGATGTTAGCTTGTTGGGAGCTTTCTTGATTGTCTAGAAACGTTGGTTATTGAGTTCCAATTCCTCTTCGGTCTTCGTAATAGATAGGTGTTTATGATAATATAAAGGAAGGTCTTTGGTTTCAAATACTTTTGGTTGTCCTTTTCCTTATTGTATTGTGTCTATCTATCTATCCTTTAAGTTATTGTCTTTGTTTTCGTGTTTGTTTCATCTTTTCATATTCCTATTTCCTTGTGTTCGTGGTTTGTTCGCCTTTTCATATTTTGTATCATATCATAATACTTACTTGAATAAGCTTTAGATTGTTCTTCGAACATGCTGTAATTTATGAAACCAATGAATCAAATCTACTCATGATTTGGTGTCTTAAAGAATGATTGTTGTTTAAATGAAATGATTAGCTCAAGTTGACCAGGTGTTTGGGCGATTGTATATTGTTGCAATGCATGCTTGAGGAAGGAAATTGTTAAATGATATCCTAAGTGTTAATCACATATAATAAGGTTATATTAAAGGTTTGTTGACAGTACAATTAAGATTGTTTATTCTCATTGTGGTTGTCATTGTTGTGATATCTATTATTATTGTAAGGTGTACTAGTATTTGAACATCTTCATAGGATTTGTTGATATTATGATTCATTGGTTTGCTCGAGTACCACGCCAGTATAGTACATAGATAAGTGCTCATCGCCAGTAGGTCATGGCTAGTAGGAAACCATAAGACCCTTAGCATATGTATACAAGGTATTTTTGAGTGTGATGAATCCTAATTGAGTGGATCAAATTTATTATTACTGTTATTGTTGCTGTTTAAATTGGTTCCATGAGTGAACTAGGACTATATGCTTAATTGCTAAAGGTTCTTTCTTATGTAAATCTGAAATGTATATTGATTTCCATTATTGGTTATTTATGGATCATTGAGTTGATCCGAGTTAAATCGACAAATGCTTAGCATATTTGTTGTTGCTATTTACATATTTGAATTGAGGTATGAATATTGTTAGAGTCACGGATTGTTGACTTAGATATTGTTTTTGAGTCATGGTTGTACATGTTACAAGGTTATGGTTATTATGCTCATTTATTATTGAGGGTAATCGAAATAGATTGTCCTATAATAACTAGTGGGATTAATCAAGTAAGAGTTATAATGGATGGCATTTAATGTGAAGGGTGATGTATGATTAGTGAGATTAAATGTGAAATTTATAAGAGCAATATCTATGGTATAAATTAACTACTAGCAATGGATTAGATATAACTAAGTCAGCAGGAACAAGAATAGTATACTCTTAGGTAACACAAGTGGATGAAAGTGATGTGGATAGAATTGTATATAAATTGTCTTGCTTCCTTTTTGTGATTTCTATATTTTTTTTATGTGATTTAAACCTGGTAGATCGTTGATACCTACCAGTACATGTTTTTTATACTGATACTTCTTTTGCTATACCTTTTTTGGTGAATAGTCTTATTGCAGAATCAGTTGATGTTTCTCAGGTGATGTGGATAGTAATCACTAGCAGCTTCTACTCCTCTCATTCATAGTGAAAGTTGGGTCAAGTCTTGTCTTTCTTAATTTGAAAACTATTGCACTTGTTTAGAAGATCCATGGGTAGTTTTCATTTCGTATTTACATATGTTGTAAAATCTGTTGTAAAATGGATTTGGGTATTTTGTTACTTATTTTCAGACTTTCGTATATCTTGTTGAAAGGGTGGTAAGGGGTTCTCCTATCTAGGTAGATTAGAGTAGGTGCACTCAAAATCTTGTATTTGGGTTGTGACAACTTGGTATCAGAGCTTATGTTACCAATCATCCAGTACAAGAGCAAATGTCGAGTAGAGTCCTACGTATTGGTGTGTTGACATCTACATCTAATCTTCGAGAAACTATGTGGAATTTTAGGAAATAATTGCACTTTTTTCTTTCCTCTCATGTGATTTATAGAATTGCTTGTATTGGTTGAATCCCATTTGTCTATCTCAATACCAATTGGTATCTCTACAATCATAATTGGCATCTAGTCGATTCCAATTGGTATCTTGAAGAGTTCGCAATTAGAACCTATTTGTTACTAATTAGTATATGTCTATAAGGGCTGGAACATATGACTGTCATATGAATTATGATGAAATTGATTGATTTTAACATAGTTGGTTGTAATAGAAGATGCAATTGTGATTTTAAGTTGTTTGGTTAAATTTGAATAGTGATAGGTAAAAATTGCATGTTGTTGTGCAGTTTGTAGTGTGTGAAGGAATTTGAGTAGGTTTGTTGCTTGTCTTGTTTGTAGTATCATAAATTTTTAATTTGGTGCTTAAGTTGACGAAGTTAATGCTTATATTAGTTGTGGTTCACTGACTTGTGTGAATTCTAGAAATTGTGAAAGGTGCTAACTTGGTTATGTGTTGATGGTTGAAGGAGATTATTTTCTATGTGATTTAATGGAAACTGTATGCTAAATGTTGGGTATGGTCTTATCATTGGAAAAATGGTATGTGATTATGGAAATTTATATTTCAAGTGGTTGATATGTGAATAAGTACCATGGACAAAGGGCTATTATGGCTTGATAGAGGGAATCACGGTAAGAAAATTTTTATGGTAATTCATGTTTGTGACTTAAGGAAAATTTGTTTTGGTTTTGAATTTTGTGTTAGCTTGAAGGTTTAATTGATGATTGGATTGTTGGTTAAGTGAATGAATGAGTGGATATGGTATCCCTTGGCATGAAAATTAAATGTTTGATATAGGTAATGTTGTATGTTTGAGTTAACAAATATATTTGAACATCAGACTTATTTGACTTGGTGGTTTTTACAGTTAATTGAGTTACTACTTGCATTGTGATGATAATGTGTAGTTTATTAAGAAATCATGAGATTATGGCCAGACCAAGTTCCTTGGTATTTGTGAAACAGTGATGATGGTTTTCTATTGGTAGAAATAGTCACCCATGTTTTGGTTAACAAAATGACTTGTCATTGACTAATTGTTGCTTCACATTGCTCATCTGCTTATTATATGACAATATTTCTCGATTTATAGTATCCCTTGGGAATGTTATAATTGAATTACTACGGTCCTTATAATGAGATAGCTTGATTATGATTGATGATCTTTAGTTGAGGGTTGAATAGACTAATGTTAGTGTACGGGTAGAGTTTCCCTTGGATGAGAGTTGTTAAAATCTAACGCTAAGATAGGTTTCAACGAAAATCCGATGTTGTGCGGTTTTGAGATATTTTGTGCCTCGAGGTATAGTGGTTGATGAAATTATTATTATATCATTATATATAAGGGATACAGTAACCCATATAAACTTTTGGGATGGAGTTTGGGTTAGTAGAACTCTAGGTATATTGTTTAATATAAAGGGGTTAGTTTGAGATGTCAAAAATCTAAGTATTGTGTGGTGAAAAAGGCAAATCTGGGAGTATTACCAATATTTTGCCTCGCCTCAGTTGCTATAGTGATGAGCTCCAATATGGAAAAAGTCCCGCTATAGCGACAGTCAAACTCAGTCATTGTCTTTATAGCGGCAGGTCCTACTATAGGATGTCTCTATAGTGGGGTAAATTATTGTTTTATCATAATTTTTCCTAAAATGTTTCATTATTTCAAAAACCCATTACATGGAAGGGCAAGAGATTTAGTTGATAAACTATAGAAAGTGGGTAAGTAAGGTGTTGTATAAGCAACTCTGAAAGTAGTGTCTTTCTAATTCCAACCTCATGTTTCTCTTCACTTAATACATATTCGGGGACGAACGGATGGTAATTGGTATGTGTTATAACGACTAGTTCCACCATTACTAAGAATATCTGCATTAAAGGCATGCGTTTCTTATTTTTCATATGTAATAGGATCAATTTATTAGTATAAGAGTGCATTTGCTATGTACTATGGTCATATAATACACTTAGCACAAAGTTAAGTTGAAAGCGTCCTTATCGATTTAGTTTTGGGCTACATTTAACTTGGGTCAAATTCAAATGAGCATTCCTCCTAGAATATAAAGAGTTATTGGTACCAATACCCACCAAATTAAGGATCTCTGAGTCTTCTTTCAAATGTAATAGACCGTTTGTTAATCCGCTTCTTGTGTGAAAGGTTATGACCATTTTACTAAAGACTGTCCGTGCTGAAAAGATGACGGCGTCGTAGCGGGTTCAGGTCACTATAGCAACATGGACATCGCTATATTTTGACGGGTTTCAGTTCCCAAACTCCAAAATTTCATTCCTAAACCCTAGAGGGGCGATTTTTTCTTGGTTTGGGTGGAAATCCTTCATTGATGAAAGATTTGTACTTCTTTTTAACATTGATTAATCTGTTTATCTTCTAAAATAACTAGCATGGGGAATCTATGGTGAAATACTTGTGGTTTAGAACCCTATGTTCATTAATTTGTGGGAAACACCCATGGGTATACATATTTTCACCTAGAATTGATTTTAGTTTATGAATTAACTCTTTCTAGTATGAAATTGTGGTTCTAAAACATGAAAATTGATAGTTGGGGACCTTGAATTCAATAAAGGTGGGACCTTTAGCTTTATAACTACATTAATAGAGTTAGGTTGAGCTTTATAGAACTATGTGATAGTTTATTGACCCTTGGGTAATTGTTATATCGTAAATAAGGGTAAAACTAGTGTGTTAGAATTCCCAATGTAATTGTTTGAAGAGTAGTTTATTAATTTCTCTTATAATTGTTGTTTGTTAGATGATTAGCCTTCGAAAATATGAAGAAGAAGGAGGATCATCTGTGATATATCTTACTTGTTACAGTAGCATGGCACCAGGGTAGGTTATGATTTATGAGTAGTACATTGTGGTTAGTAATCGTATCCTTAATGTATATTTGATGAGAAAAATCATGCTTATGCTTGCGGGCATGGAGCTTGGATGGATAAAATATGGATTAAATGTATTAAGGACCTAATTGTGTGTTGATAAGCTAGTGATTTAGCCTAATTACCGTAAAAATTAAAATTAGTGAAGAGAAATGATTATGGTACGAGGAGGCGGTGACATAACATAAGAGCAAAAAGTCATGTTAGGCTAAGTGTTAGAAAGTAAAAGTATAAAAGTGTATGACTGAAACTGAACTGCATGTTGAATAGAGTTGAATGTTTGGAGAATGGAGTAGGTCTTGAACCTAGTAATGACTTGAATGTAAAGGTTGCTAGATAATAGCGAAAATCTTGGGTCTCGATATAGATGAGGAGGATTGCATTAGTGTATGAATTTATGAATGTTGGACTAGAGTATAGACTCCTTTGGGTTGAATGTGCACTCCTAAAGTAAGTACTTGAATTTGATGAACATGTCTTGGTAATACTTTAATAAGTTGTGGATTTGTCTTTGGACATACAGTAATTTATAAAACTAATGAATCATATCTACTCGCGATATGGTGCCTTAAAGAATGATTGTTTTTTACATAAAATGATTAGATCGGTTTGACTAGGTGTTTGGGTGGTTGTCTATTGTTGCAATGCATGTTTAAGGAAGTAAATCGTTAAAAGATATCCTAATGTTAATCATATATAATGAGGTTATATTAAAGGTTTCTTGATTGTACAAGTATGATTGCTTATTCTTATTGTGGTTGTGATAGTTGTGAAATCCGTTATTATTGTGGGGTGTACCGATATTTGAACATCCTCACAGGATTAGTTGATATTATGATTCATTGGTTGGCTTGGGTAGCATGCCAGAACAGTACATGGATAAGATCTTGTCGCCTACAGGTCATGGCTAGTAGGTAACCATAAGATTCGTAGCATATGTGTACAAGGTATTTATGAGTGTAACGGTTCCTTAACTGGAACGAGTTTATTATTAATGTTATTGTTGTTGTTTACATTAGTTCCATGAGTGAACCGGGTCTATGTACTTAATTTCTAAAGTTGGTTTCTCTTGTAAATCTGGAATGTATGTTGATTTTCATTATTGTTTATTTATAGATCCTTGAGTTGATCCGGGTTAAATTTAAAAATGCTTAGCATATATTTTGTTGCTAATCCCATATTTGAATTGAGGTATGAATATTATTAGAGTCATGGATTGTTGACTTGGATATTGTTTGTAACACCTCGTACATTTTCGAACTTATTTGACTACCTTAACATTTACGGAATTATTTAAAGTTGAGATAGTTGGTGTATTACCTACTAACTTTTTGGGGCTGAATTAATATTGTGCAAATGGGCTCAATTGAGGCCCAAAAATTAAGCAAATAAGACATGGCCCAAAAGAAAATGATCCATTCAAAATTTGACCAAGTAAACACATCATCTTTGACTAAAAGTTCGGATAAGGATGACCATAAAGAGAGGTGTTTTGGAGAGACTATATAAGGCTGAAAAATCAGCTCTTATTCACCATAATACACTTGCGAAATTTCAGATTTTTGCAAAAGATATTTTCTTCTCTCAAACCCTAAGCAACCACCCCTTTGGACAAGATCTTCCCCTTGCAAGCCTTGGTAAGTGTTTTCTCTTATACAACAACAACAACAACATACCCAGTGTATTCCCACCAGGTGGGGTCTGGGGAGGGTAAAGTGTACGCAGTCCATACCACTACCTCAGATGAAGTAGAGAGGTTGTTTCCGATAGACCCCCGGCTTAGAACAAATAACAATCAAACAAAAGTCATAGAAACAAACAACAAGAAGAGATAACACATCGCTATATACGGAAATAGGCAAGACACCCATAAAGTAGCACTATAGACTATTTATTCAAGGTTACAAACATCTCCAAAACAACACGAAAAAGAATATGCCCAAGAAACAACAGGCACTGATACACATAAACATTCTTTCCTACACAATAGGGACTCCTTCTTACCCATTAACCCTCTACCCTAATACGCGTCCTTCACATCTTCCTATCAAGGGTCATGTACTCTGTAAGTTGTAACTGCGCCATGTCATGCCTAATTACCTCCATACAATATTTCTTCGGCCTACCTCTACCCCGCCTAAAACCATCCACAACTAACCTTTCACACCTCTATACTGGAGCATCCGTGCACCTCCTCGTCACATGCCCGAACCAACGCAACCTCACCTCCTGCATCTTATCCTCCACCGAAGCCACTCCCAACTTTTCTTGAATAATCTTATTTCTAACCCTATCCTTCTTGGTAAGTCCACACATACATCGCAACATCCCCATCTCCGCTATCTTCAACTTTTGTAGGTGGGAGTTTTTAACTGGCCAACACTCCGCCCCATATAACATGGCCGAGTGGATGACCCCTCTGTAGAACTTACCTTTGAGCTTCAGAGGCACCTTATTATAACACAGAACTCCTGAAGCGAGCCTCCATGTCAACCACCCTGCACCAACACAGAGCGAGACATCCTCGTTAATGTCGCCATTCCCCTAAATCATAGACCCTAGATACTTGAAACTCCTTCTCTTTTGAATGGCCTGAGAATCCAGCTTCACTACCCCCTCTTCCTCGTGCGTCGAATCGCTAAACTTACATTCCAAGTACTCCATTTTTGTCCTGCTCAACCTATACCCTTTAGACTCAAGGGTCTGCCTCCAAACCTCCAACTTATCATTAACTCCTCCCCGGGTCTCGTCAATTAGTACCACATCATCAGCAAATAGCATACACCAAGGCACCTCCCCTTGGATACGCCGCGTCAAAACATCCATCACCAAGGCAAATAAGAACGCACTTAGAGTCGATCCCTGGTGTAATCCTGTCAAAATAGGAAAGTGCTCTGAATCCCCTCCTACCATCCTCACACGCGTCTTCACACCGTCGTACATATCCTGAATCGACCTAGTATATGCTATGGGCACACCTTTAGCCTCCAAGCACCTCCACAGGATCTCCCTTGGTACTTTGTCGTACGCCTTATCGAGATCGATGAACACCATGTGCAAATCCTTCTTCCTCTCCCTAAACTGCTCCACTAATCTCCTCACTAGGTGAATGGCCTCATTAGTCGAACGACCTGGCATAAAACCAAACTGATTCTCGAAAATAGTCACGATCCTCCTCAGCCTCCACTCTACCACCCTTTCCCAAACCTTCATAGTATGGCTCAACAACTTGATACCCCTATAGTTGTTGCAACTCTGAATATCCCCCTTGTTCTTATATAATGGAATCATCGTACTCCATCTTCAAGAATCGGGCATCTTTGCCACCCTAAAAATAGTGTTAAATAACCTTGTCAGCCACTCGAACCCTAGCCAGCCAGTGTATTTCCAAAAATCCATCAGAATTTCATCGGTCCCAGTCTCCCTACCCCTACGCGTCGTACGAATAGCACCCTTGACCTCTTCCACCTTGATACGCCTACAATAACCATAGTCGTGACACCTCTCTGAGTGCTCCAAGTCCCCCAGCACGATACTTTTGTCCCCTTCGTCGTTCAAAAGTTTATGAAAATAAGACTGCCACCTCTTCTTAATGAGGGCATATTCCACCAACACTTCGCCATCCTCCCCCTTGATGCATTTCACTTTTTCAAGGTCACGGGCCCTCCGCTCCCTAGCCTTGCCCAACCTATACAACTTCTTCTCCCCGCCTATCTCCTCTAAGGCGTCATACAAGCTCTCAAAAATTGTTATCTTAACTGCCGTAATAGCTACCTTAGCCTCTTTCTGGGCTAACTTATACTCCTCCCTACACGTCCGCTTCTCCTCGTCATCCTTTCTCTCAACCAACTTGGCATAGGCCACCTTTTTAGTCTCCACCTTCCTTTTAACTTCTGCGTTCCACCACCACTCCCCCCGGTACTTGCCAGATCTGCCTCTCGAGACACCCAACACCTCTCTAGCAGTCTCCCTGATACAACTGGCAGTCGTCTCCCACATGCTATCCATATCTCCTCTGCTCTCCCAAGCCCCCATATTCGTCAACTTCTCCTCTATTTCCAAAGCACTAGTCAAGGTCAAGCTACCCCACTTAATCTTGGGTCGATCACTTACTCTTATGGTTTAATATATTATATGCATGAGGGGTTGTGTAGATCATGTTGGTTATGTTTAAAAAGTGTTGAGCAGTCCACTTTTGCTTCTTTACTAAAGGATTTGCCTTCTATGTGGTTTAAACTTGAAAGGGGACTTAAGGTCTTAAAGAAAGTGAATTCGACGGATGAAATTTCAACATGTTAGGATGTGGTTATGTCACTAATTTGTTTCCTCCTTGTGTATGACATGTGGAAATGTTGTGATGAAATTATTCATGGAATTTGTGATGTAGTGAAATGAGAATATTGTTTTGTGATGTTCATGTGCATTTTGAGACCATAATTGTTCATTGGCATCAAAGTTAGCCTAAAATATGAGAAGATAAGCTCACTTATGGCCATGGGCCATTTATTACAAAGATGGACCAAAACATTACCCATTTCAGCCCATTCGGGCATCCGCCTTCGCGGATGAGCCACCTGCCCGCGCAGGTCACTTCAATGGTGGCCCTGGACAGGTCCAAAAGGGCACCTGCTGGTGCATGTTGCTTCACAGGTCCTTTCAAAATTTCTTTTGGCTTGTTTTAGCTTCTCTTTGACCCTCCAAGGCCCCCTACCCTTCTTAGATGCATTAACCAACTCATGGTACCCTTTGGAGAGCTCTAAGGGGGTTGTTCGGAGGCATTTTGGATTGTACCAATTGTGGATTATTTTTAATGTGTTGTTGTGAAAGGTATTTAGGTGACTTGATGGAGTAAATGTGACGATGTGTTGAGGAGGAAATTTAAAGTATAAACTTGGTGTGAATTCCTATCAGTTTGTGATATCTAGGTTGATGTGTGGACTGGTTTGGTGTTATTGGTATGGTGAGGCAGTAAATTGTATTGTAGGAGGGTAGAATGAAGTTATATGGCAGTCGACTAGTTTATTATCAACTTGTGAACATGTAATATAGTTGAATTTTAATGTAAGCTCCATTATGTATTCATATTGTAGAGTAACGCTTTAAGAAAGAGCTGAACTGTTCTAGTCACACGTTGGAAGGATAAGGTATTTAAGGTTACTCTTTTTCGTATCCTTTGGCAGCACGTATTGTTCACATCGTTACCAAACTTGTTTTCACTTCGAAATGTTTTAAAGTATCTTATTTCAAGTTTGTTAGCAATTGTTATTCACATGTCTTTTTTTTGTTGACTATTGTTCCAAAGTTCCAATAATGTTATGACCAGCAATGTAACAATCTCACAAAAAGTAAAGAATGAAGTAATGCATATATGATTGATTACAAGGGGAAGCTCTGGGGGCGAAATCCTAGCTCGAGCTGAACCTAATTTATTGGATACAGGGGGCAGCTCTGGGGGGGGAAACCTAGCTCGAGCCGAACCTGCTTTATTGATTTATGGGTAGCAGCTCTGGGGGCATAAGCCTAGCTCAAGCCGATCCCAATGTTATTTACCACTGTTCAGTTGGTCCCGGGCATTGTATGATTGATGTTGATAGTGATATGAACGTAAAGGGAAAGTAATGAAGGAAAGGTACATGGTTCCACAAATACAGTACGGTGGTTTATCAATATTATCTACTCACTTGTATTTTATTCAACTTGAGTTTCTATATTTCATACAGTTACTTATAGCCTTACATACTCAGTACATTCTTTCGTACTGACGTTCCTTGGGGGACCTACCTTACTTGCTGAAGGCACAGAAGCTAGTAGACCTTCACAGTAGGACACAGGTCATCTGCAGGTTATTGGTGAGCTCCAAATTGGTTCGGAGCTTTCCGAGTCACTTGTATACACTTGTTTTGGTACTGTGTAATAGTTGTATAAAACGGGGACTTATCCCGAATTTAGGCGTGGTTATGTATCTGTTAGAGGCTTTGTAGACATTGTAAGTTAAACGAAGGAATGTATGACCCTTTTGACGTGGTGGCCCTAACGTCCAAGCCTCATATCTATTTGAATGTCTTTCCATGTTTTATGTCATTGATATCTTGTATCTATATGTGACAGAATGTTGTTCACTTAGTGACATGCATATGAATGTACTCAATCACGGGTTGGTTCTCTCATGCCTTAACAACTTCGGGTGCCAGTCCGCCCAAATGGGATTTGAGGTGTGACATTGTTGTTGAGTCATGGTTGTATTTGCCACAAGGTTATGGTTATTGTGCTAATTTATTATTAAGGTTAATCGAAAAAAATGGTCTTATAATAAATGTTGGGATTAAGCAAGTAAGTGTTATGATGGATGATATTTAATGTGAAGGGTGAAGTATGATTAGTGATATTAAGTGTGAAAGGTATATGGGGAATATCAATGGTATATATTGACTACTATTAAGGGATTAGATATAACTAAGTCAGTAGGAACAGGAATGGTATATTCTTAGGCAACACTAGTGGATGAATGTGATGTGGATTGAATTCTATATAAGTTGTCATGCTTTTTTTTTCTGATTTCTATATTTTATTTACATGATCTAACCCTAGTTGGCCGATGATACCAACTAGTACGTGTTGTTTGTAGTGATACTACTCTTGCTATACCCTTTTAGGTGCATAGTCTGGTTGTAGGATACGTTTATGCTTCTCAGGTGACATGGATAGTGATCTCCAGTAGCTTCTACTCTATAATACCCCGTACCTTCCCAACCCTACTTGACGACATTACATAATGTTTACTTAGGTGTCTAGAGCTATAAGCATGTATGTAGTAATGTTAATGATGATAAAATTTAAATTTGGCCTTGTATATGTGATTAGCCCTTCGTAGGAGGTGTTTTGTGATTTTAGTGGAGAATTTGTGGGGTTCAAAATGAGTCTAAGAGGACCTCTAAACAAAGTATATTAATGGTAAGAAGTAAGTTAAAGAATAGGACTTGAAGGATCTAACCAAATCCGCGAAGAAAAGTCAAAAAATAAAATATTTTGAAAAAATAAGTGTGGGAAGTGCTAGAGGGCGTACCACGCCGCTTTGGGCAAAATTTTTTAGCTCATAGGCAGCAATATGGCGCGCCCAAGGGCGAGCCAGGCTGGTTTTTCAACTTTTTCAAAAGTTGGAAATTTCTTAAGTCCCAAGCGTGCTCGGGGACGTACCGAGCCGATTTTTTCCAAGTTTCTTCTAAAACCACGAGTATATACATGTAATGAATGAAATGTTATATTGGTATGATAAAATTACTCAAGAACGAATTTGGCATCAAAATGACAGTTTTGCCCTTATGGTCAAAACTAGAGGGCGTACCACGCCACTTTGGGCCAAATTTTTTAGCTCATAGGCAGTAATCTGGCGCGCCCAAGGGCGAGCCAGGCTGGTTTTTCAACTTTTTCAAAAGTTGGAAATTTCTTAAGTCCCAAGCGTGCTCGGGGACGTACCGAGCCGATTTTTTCCAAGTTTCTTCTACAACCACGAGTATATACATGTAATGAATGAAATGTTATATTGGTATGATAAAATTACTCAAGAACGAATTTGGCATCAAAATGACAGTTTTGCCCTTATGGTCAAAATTGGGATTGAGGCTACAAATATAAATCCCGTGAATAGGAATATTGTTATAACACGTATGAAATGATTTATAGATGAGAAATTATTGATTTCATTGGGTTAAGTTATTTGGGTTCAATAAAAGCCCAAGAAGAGGAAGAATACATGGTCTTCCATTGACTAAGCCAAACATAGAATTAAATGCCAAGAGTGGCTAAGGATGACTTGTTGTCTTGATGAAAGTGCATGGTATGGATGAAATATCCACATGTATGGTATGATTATGGCCCTAAACTTGTTATTTTTCTATAAGTGTAAATTATGAGATTTTGGCCGATTTGTTGTTGTAAGGTGTATTGAAGTGATTTAATGGAATAATTGTGATGTTGTGGTGATGAAGAGTGGAAAGTATGAACTTGGTGAAACGTGCTAATGGTTTATGATATTTTGGTCAATGTTGGGAATATTGTGGGATTATTGGTATGATAATTTCATCAATTGTATTGTCAAGGGAGAAATGACATTTTAAAGGCAAACATGTAACTCATTGACATTATGTGCATTTGTAAGGTAGTTGGTGGTTAATTTAAATTCTGTTATGTATTTACGTTGTAGAGTAAGACGTAAGGAAGGAGCGGGACTATTGTGATCACATATAGGATTGAGTATTCATATTGAGAATACGAGGTATGTAAGGTTCCTCTTTCCGTAACCTTCTGGAGCATAAAGTGTACACCTTGTTATGGTACCTACTCATTCCCGAAATGTCCTAAGGCATCTCATTTCATGTTATCATCTAGTGTTGATCATATATATCTTATTCTTGATCTATTGTTATTCATGTATAACATACTTATAGACATTATTCCAAGTTCCAATAATGTTGTGTCCCAAAGCTTTCAATAATGTTACAATTATCAAAAGTATCAATCTCATGAAGTGAAGGATAACGAAATGCATATATGTGTGCTTCCAAAAATGTCATAATCTTCAATGTAATAATCTTTAATGAGGGAGTTTATCCATGGGGTGAAATAAACACCTTTATGACGATATCCATGGAGTGAAAGAACACACCTTCATGATGACTATCCCAACATTATGGGTGTATCCATGGGGTGACATGAACACTTGCATGACGATATTATTTTTCCACTGATCAGTTGGGCTCGGGCAATATATCACTAATGACTGGCAACCAAGTAAGGAGTGGTAAAAAAATAAAGTATCAAAAGTAATGCACGCAGTTCCAAATATATAGATTGATAGCTTATCCATAATTGTACCTTCCCTTATAATGTATTTTCTGTTAAAGTTCTTATGTACTGATACAGCCTTACATACTCAGTACTTTTTTCGTATTGACCCCTTCTGGGAATTTACCTTACTTGCTGCAGGCACAGGTACTAGTAGACCTCCCTAGTAGGCTGCAGGACATCTACTGATCCTTGGTGAGCTCCAGTTGGTTCAGGGCTTTCCGTGTTCAAGATGTATTTTGATTTTGGTATTGTAAATGTTGTGTAAAGCGGGGACTTGTCCCTAACTCAGGATGGTTATGTGTGTACTCCTAATAGAGGCTTTTGTAGGCAGATGTGGGTATATGAATATAAGAGGTGTATGTCCTTCTTGAATTTAACGGCCATGTTTCTTGTATATATATATATATATATATATATATATATCATACTCCATGATTTTCTCTACTAGAATTTTATAACCTTACGTGGTGGTGATGTTTCTTATGTCATGCATGTGATTGAACGTAAGTAAAGCTTGGTTATCTTGGGCCTTATAAGCTACGGGTGTCAATCCGTCCCATTGGGGTACGGGGCGTGACATGACTTATCCATATTGACTATTCTTTTACATTTGATTCCATTGAAGTTCTTATGTATTGACGCAATTCCTTATAGACTTACATACTCAGTACATTCTTCGTACTAACGTCCCTTAGGGGACTTACCTTACTTGCTGCAAGCACAGGTGCTAGTAGACCTCCACAGTAGGTTGCAGATCTTTGGCAGATCTTTGGTGAGCTCCAGTTGGTTCGGGGCTTTTCGGGTCTCATATGTACATTTATTTTGGTATTGTATATGTGTATAAAGCGGGGTCTTATCCCGAATATAGGTTGGTTATGGTTATGCATCTGTAGAGGCTTTGTAGATGTTGTGTGACAGATGAAGAAAATGTAAGGAACATATGTTTTGTCTTGATGGCCCTAACGGCCAAGTTTCACATATGTATATATCACATGTTTCCATGACTTCCGCTATTGACATCTTATATCTCTATGTGATGGTGTTGCTTATTGAGTGACACGCATATGAATGGACAGGAGCAAATATTGGTTCTCTCGGGCCTTATCGGCTTTGGGTGCCAGTCCGTCCCTTTAGAATTTGGGGCGTGAAACTTGCTTCACTCTTGTTTTGCAAATGGTGAACACTCGTTCCACCAGAGTAGCAACATCATCATCAGCTGTTGGAGCCATGGTTTGGAGTAGTCCTCAAGTTAGGGACAAATCTATAAGGGGGGATAAGGGCCAGCACCTGTAAGAGGTGGAGCCTGGGCAGCCGGAGGACCAAATAGGAAGAGATGACCATCCCCTACCCTATAGAGGGATACTTTGGATTTGGGTTAACATAATGAGGTAATTACTGAGGAGGAAAAAGTGTTAGTTCCAGAGAATGTGGTGCTAGTGTAAAACGGTTCAGCTTAGGTATCTATATGCACAAAATTGATTCAGCAAGTGTTAGGGTTTCTATGTAGATTGGCTGGCTTAAGTACTACTCCAGTGGTGCCTATATTTCCATCCCTAGTCTTACTGCATGCTTCTATTATAGTTCCCTGTAAGTATGAGAGCTTTGAGACAGGAGTGTTACGCTGAAAAGTATTGGGACTGGTAGTAACTGATGATGAGCATAGCCTATTGTAAGTTCATGAGGATGAAACCACCAGTGTTCCAGGGTCGTGAGTTAGAGGATGTATTTAAATTTTTGATCGACTGTCACGAGCGTCTGCACAAGATGGGTATTGTGGAAAGGTATAGTGGTTGAGGTGTTTTGTTGAGTGTAGGGTTTTTTATCCTCCACTTACTTAGTATATGTTTCAGAATGTGTTTCTTGAGAAGTATGATCCTCATACCAATCAAGCTAAGAAGATGGATGAGTTCTTGAAACATGAGTTGAGTGATATGTCTATGGCGGCCTATGAGGGCATGTTTCATGCTTTGTCTTGTTATGCACTTCATTTGATTACTTTAAAGGAGGAGAGAATCAAGTATTTTGTAAAAGGTCTAAACTCAGTCCTTTAGGTGTCTTCACCGATAATGGTTATGGTCTAAACATGAGCAGGTGCCTTTCAAGAAGTGGTTGAGTTTAGAAACATAGTAGGAAGGGATTAAGAAATAAGGAAAGGTTAAGGCATAGGTAAAGAAGGCTCGAAAAAATGATCAATTTAGTGGTTCTTTTCTTAGGGTTCATGGTTCTCATGGTTACTTTTCTTGTCCATTCAATTTTACCATGCATGTGTCTTTATAGGGCCCGTCTGGGTTAGTTATCAGTCCTCTCAGTTATAAAATTATACACCTTCATCATCTTCAGTTTAGCGACCTAGCTTAGGCATCAGGTGCTATGAGTGTGAGGGTTGGGTCACATTTGGAGGTATTTTCCTAATTTCTTATCTGCAGGACAGTTGACACAACAACCAACTTCTAGTGCTTTAGTTCCAATAGGTCATGGTAGTGAAGGATATGGTAGAGGTCGTCCACAGGGTTGGCATTGTGGTCACAATACAGGGGGGTGGCTACCAAGCCAACTGCGGAGGAGGATAGGTTGGTCGAGGTGGTGCTCAGACCAGTAGAGGTGGTGGTTAGGGTGGTGATAGGGCTTATTTATATACGGTTTTGGCCCGTCCTAAAGATAAAGCTTTTGATGTTGTGATCACAGGTACTATTTATGTCTATGATCGTATGGTTTCGGTGTTATTTGTTCCCGGGTCTATTTTCTCTTATGTGTCTGAGAAATTTGCCTTTGGCTGGGATTTAAAATCTAAATTTCTTAATACTCATATGTCTATGTCTAAATCGGTAGAGGTCTCTATCTATGTGGATAAGGTTAATCATTCTTGTTCTGTGATGTTTATAGGGTATAGAACTTTGGCAGACTTAGTGATTTTAGATATGAAGGAGTTTGATATTATTTTGTGAATGAGTTGGTTGTCTCCCCATCGTGCTATTCTTGATTGTTATGATAAGACTATCACTATATTTATGACCGAGATGGAAAAGTTAGAGTGGGAAGGTACTTTTAAGCCTACTCTTATGAGAATGGTGTAATCAATTCGTACCCAGAAGTCTGTTAAGTCGGGGTGTAGGGAGTTCCAAGCTTATCTTCGAGATGATAGTTCAATAGTTCCTCCTATAGCTTCAGTTTTGGTAGTTTGTTAATTCTTAAAGGTGTTCCCTAGTGACCTCCCTGGTATGCTTCTTGTAATAAGAATCAAATAAGAGAAAATGAAATAAAGAAAAAGGGATGTGTGGATTTATAAGAAGAAAAGTAAATTATGGGCAACAAAGGACTAAGACCCTCATCCCCCACCCCTCCAATTGATTTCAATTTCTAGAAATTAATCCAACTCAAATAATTAAGGGAAACCAATAATTACAACAAATGGGTGACATTTTGATTAATCAAGTCAAGAAGTTAACTAACCATTTAGAGTTCAACCACTAATCACTCACTAATACATAGGGGATTCACTAAGTAGAAGCTAAAATTTAAGATAATTCAATATTACATAAAAACTTAAATCTTCCAAATGACAAAGACCACAATATATACCTAGGAAATAAATAAGATGACTATCTTTTATTGTTTTACCCTTAATAAGATAAGGGACTTGTTTGTGTCACACCCCGAGTTCCAACGAGGCGTGATTGGTACCGGTAGCGGATAAGGCCCAAGAGAACCAAATTGTACTTATGTTCATTCATATGGATACCATCAGAAACACCCTTATCACGTAGGAGCTTATAATGCTAACAACGAAATTCATGGAACATGTGACATATAAACATATATGAAACTTGGCCGTTGAGGCCATCAAGTCAAAAATGACATGTACCTTTTACATTTATACACCCACATCCGTCTACAAAAGCCTCTAACAAGTGCATTGACCAAAATGAACTAAAATTCGGGACAAGTCCCCACTTTATACAACATGTGCAACACCAAAACATATGAACAAATGTGACCTGGAGAAGCCCCGAACTAACTGGAGCTCACCAATGATCTGCAACGACTGGAAACCTACTGTGGAGGCCTACTAGTACCTGTACCTACAGCAAGTAAGGTAAATACCCCAAGAGGGGTCAGTACGAAGAATGTACTAAGTATGTAAGGCTCAAATGAAACTGTAGGATATGTGAGTATGTCAATGAAATCAAATTCAAATGCATAACCAATATGGATAAGTCACCATATTAAACTTTGGAAACCATGTATATTGCTTTCTTTACTTTCCTTGTTTCTTTGATTCTATGATTATTCATCTTTGCCTATGAACTGTGATACCCGGGCCCCGACTGAAAAGTGGGTTTTAACATAACATAACGTTATGTTGGGATCGGTTCGAGCTATGCTTATGCCCCTAGAGCTGCCACCCTATGAATCAATATAGATCGGGATCGACTTGAGCTAGGTTATTACCCCTAGAGCTGCCCCCTGTCAGGATCGGTTCGATCTAGGCTTATGCCTCTAGGACTACCCCCTGATCCAACAATCTCGGGATCGGCTTGAGCTAGGCATTTCACCCCAAAAGCTACCACCCATACTTGATCATTGAACACATATATGCATTACTTCATTCATTACTTTGAAATTGATACAAGGATAGTCATAACTTTATTGAAGCTTGGATCATTAACCAATGAGTGAGAGACATATGAATAAACATTGTTGGAAAACATAACATTGTTGGAAACATAACACCATTGGAACCATTGGACAATAATCAATGAACAAGCTACATTAGTATAACCACTATTGGAACTTTGGAACACAACCTTATTGAGCTTTTGGAACATTATCAATGAATATAAGACATGTGATTCACGATTGTTCAATAAGTAGGAAACATATGATATTGACAATTGATAACCGGGTATAGGATACCTTAGTACATTTCAGGATAGCACAAGTGCTATGTCAATGTGAATACTATGTGCTGCAGAAATATATGGACAGAGTAACCTTACATACCATCACTCCCAAGTATGAATTCACAAGCCTATGTATGAACACAATAGTCCAGCCTCTTCTTTACATCTCACTCTACAATACAAGTACATATCGGAGCTTATATTAGCAACTAGTTACTATACAGGCATACAAAACTACAACGAATTATATGACTGCTGTATAACATCATGTCACCCCTTAAAATACAATCCAATGAATTTTCATATCAACAACACCAAAACAGTACACACCTTAACAAAGAAATCATACATCGATAGCATTTCACACCACACTTACCCTTTACGCTTTCCTCTTTACCATTCCATCAAAATTACCCTCAAGACAACATATGAACAACCATCCATACTTAATATAGCCCAATACACCTCCATATGACACTTTAAAGTCATTAAAACGACATCACAAGTTGATAATTACATCCAAAAAGGGTATAGGGGTCTTCGGGGACCAAGACGATACGAAAACATACAAAACCAATCCTGGGACTAACCTGCGGATCCACCTGCACGCGCAGGTGGCTGAGGTGCATGCGCATATGACCTCTGGCAGATTCCAGGGGCATATCCGTTGGCATCTGCGCCCGCAGGTGCCCTCGTCTTCGGGGGCGGATGCCCGTTTTGGTTCGAAATGGTTTCTTTTGGGTCTTTTAATGCAATGAATGGTCCATGATCATAACCAAACTTATTTTGAAATATTTTTGATCATATTGAACACCAACATTCAGCCATGGTCTCACAACATACATAAACAACACCCAAAACTACATTTCACGGCCAATACGGCACCAAAACCATAGCCAATTTCACAATAACAATTCCAAACATTATACACAAGGATTAAACAACAATAACATCTCACATGTCAATATTTATTCCACCAAGTTCATTTCCTTCAATACCACAAGTGCATATTCAAGTTTACAAGACAAACCATCCTCCGATTTACCAAACATGTAACATTTCACACCTTGTGAACTTCTCAATACTCCACCAACATAACCAACATAATATAAACCATATATAATGCATAAAATATATTAAACCATCATAATAACCACTTACCAAGTCTTAAAAGTTGATGATCTTGGCCACAAAGAGATGAGAGCTTAGGGTTTGTCTATTGAGAGAAAAATGTGGAAAAATTAGAAAAGGGCATGAGAGTTCAATGGAAATAAAAATCTGATTTCTCTCTTTATATAGTCCCTTTAAAGTGAGCCTCATCCGCACACTTGGTGTGTTTACTTGGTCAATGGAAGAGTTGGGCAAGAATGGGTCAAATTCCCACTTGGGCCATGTCTTTCTATGGTTTTTGGGCTTCATTTTGGGCCCAATTATGCAAGACTTATTAATGCCCACAACTTAATACATAATTCACAAAATATCTCATGTTTCCATTTTTCCATAAATGTTACGGTAGTCAGCTAGACTCAGAAATGTATGGGGTGTTACAGTTTGCTTGCTTTTTTTTTGTGAATTCATGAATTTAATAGATGACCATTTGAACACATGGCCTCTTTACTCCCTCCTTTTTATGTGGTTGGACCTTCCACACATTGTATGTCTTTCTTCGGTATCCTTCAAGCACCTCCAAAGCTTCCTTTTTCATGAACATTGTTTGTAGGTCTTACAACTTTTTTTCTTGACAACGTCTGAACAGTCTTAACGGGTAATCCATGACATCCATTTTATCCATTCTATCCATGCTAGTATCATCCCCCCTTCTTGTAAAGTATTCATCCTTGAATCCAAAGGCTCACCTACAACATAAGGAGATAGATCACTAACATTGAAAATATTATGAACATTATACATACTTTGCAAGCTAATCATGTATGCATTGTAATTGATCCACTTGAGTACTTTGAAGGGCCTATCTCCCGTTGGGCTTAGCTTTCCTTTTTGAATTTGTGGGAACCTCTACTTTAGGAAATAAACCCACCGCCAATCTTTCGAATTGATGATCAGTTCCTATCTCCCATGATTCGTCCGTATGGACACCTTTGAATTGTTCTTTTCAATGGCCTCTTTTACCTTGGAATGAATATTCATCATCTCTCTCGATCTTTGCTTGGCATCTAAACTGACAATAATTTAGCTAGATAAATGTGTCATGGTTAATAGAAACAAAGGATTAAAGACATAACATGCTTCAAATGGGGACCTTCCAATAGAAGAGTGGAAAGACCGATTATATGCAAACTCAATAAAAGGTAAATGGTCTTCCCAAGTAGTTAGGGTTACTCTAATCATACATCTAAGCATGCATCCAAGAGTTTGGTTGACTACATCGATTTACCCATGTATTTGGGGATGGCAAGAAGTAGAGAACATAAGTTTGGTACCAAGTGTACCCCATACTTTTTCAAAAAAACCTATGAAATTTGGAATCCCGATCACTCACAATAGTTTGAGGGACTCCATGCAATTTAAGAAAATTGATTACAAATAAGGATGCAACATGGGATGCATCATCACACCTATGGCATGGAATAAAATGAATTATTTTACAAAATATATCCACTACCACAAATATGCTATCATGTCCATTTTAGTCCTAGGAAGGCCTAACACAAAATCCATTAAAATGTCTATCATGGACCACTAGGAGTAGGAAGAGGAGTATACTTACCATGAGGCCAAGTTATGGATTTGGTTTGCTTGCATTCGAGGTATTGTCTACAAATCTTCTCCACATCATGCTTTATCTTGGGCCAATAGGATTTCTCCATGAGAATGTTAAGTGTCTTGGGTAACCGAAAGTGCCCCATCAAACCACCACTATTATCCTCCTTGACAAACAATTCTCTCCATGAACTCATAGGCACACAAACCCACCCATCTTTGAACCAAAATCCATCAACCAATTGAAACCTATCAACCCACTTTCCTTCATTAATACTTTCAAAAGTCTCTTTGAAATCGGGTTCCATAGAATATAATCATTTCAAGCTTTCAAATCCTATCATCTTAGAATCTAAAGCATTGACCAATACATACCTTCTTGATGAAGCATCCTCTACCACATTCTCCTTACCTTGATTGTAGTTAATCACATATAGTAAGGTCTCAATAAACTCAACCCGTTTAGAATGCCGTTTGTTCAACTTGACTTGCATATGAATATATTTCAAGGACTCATGATGTATCCTTATCATGAACTCTATATGCCACTAGTAGTGTTGGCAACGAGCCAACACCCCACAAGTGCATACAACTCCTTGTCATAAGTTGTGTACCTAAGAGTATATCACTTTAGCTTTTAACAAAAGCAAGCTAATGGTTTCTCTTCTTACATCAATACACCACCTATACAAATACCCGAAGCATCACATTCAATCTCAAAAGCTTTATCAAAGTTGGGTAGTTGATGTAATGTGGAGGAACTCAACATCAATTTCAAGGTTTGAGAGGACTTTTCTTATTCATCACCCCACATAAAAGGTACATCTTTCTTGATCAATTCATTTAAAGAGAAGAAATTGAACTAAAGCCCTTAACAAATCATCGGTAAAAGCTTTCCAACCCATGAAAACTTCTTACCTCAGTTGCATTGGTTGGGGTCGGCCAAGAGTTGATGGATTCCACCTTCTCCTAATCAACCTCTATACCATTATCACTAACTAAAAAACCCAATAATATGACCTTCTCAACATAAAATAAACATTTCTTGAGATTATCAAAGAGTCTCTCTTGTAGTAGTACATCAAACGCTTATTTCAAATGGGACACATACTCCTCAATTGTATTGTTATACACAATTATCACATCAAAATACACCACAACAAACTTATTGATGAATGGTTTAAGGACATGGTTCATCAACCTCATGAAGTACTTGGGGCATTTTTCAACCCAAACGGCATTACAAGCTATTCATACAACCCAAACAATGTTTTGAAAGTTTTCTTCCACTCATCACCTAATTTCGTGTGAATTTATTGATACCCACTTTAAAGATCAATATTTAAGAAAATAGTTGAGCCACAAAAATCAGCCAAAATGTCGTAAAGTCTAGGAATTGAATGCCAATACTTGATCATAATTTTATTCATAGCTCTACAATCAAAGCCCATCCTCTAAGTACCATCCTTTTAGGGAACAAGGATCACCAGTATGGCAAAAGGACTTACGATTTCTTTGATTAACCGCTTTTTAAGATGTTCTACCACTTGCCTTTATAGCTCCTTGGTCTTTTCTAGATTACTTCTATAGGTCGGCCAATTGGGAATTTGTTAACTCAGTACAAGATCTATTTGGTACTTAATTCCTCTTAAGGATGGTAATCCTTTGGGCATCTCATCCATAAATATCTTATCATAGTCTTGCAAAAGAGAAGAAACAATACTAATTAAAGTGCTAGTATCTTGGTTAGCATGCAATAAAAGATTGGTGTTGACAAGGCATACTAGAAAGCATTCCTTATCCACATCATTTAAACACTTCCTTGGGTTTGATATCCTGCACATGTTCTTCTTATTTTTAGCCAATTCACTTACCTCTTTTGGAACATTAGTGTAACTTTCACCTTTACTCTTTACCTCTTCCACCCTTAGTCTCTCCAAAGCTCCTTCATAACTCGATAGTCCTCACTCACTTGATATAGAGTGAGAGGTGCAAGTACATACTTCTACCATTCATTCACAAAAGAATATTTGCTGGACCTCCCATGGTGCAAAAAATCTCTATCAAATTGCCATGGCCTTCCCAATAATACATGACAAGCCAGCATGGGTACAAGGTCACACACCAATTCATCATGGTACTTGCCCACACTAAACTGAATACTTTTTTGTATAAGGACCTTTATCTTTCTACTCTCATTGAGCCATTTTACCTTGTAAGTCTTGGGATGTTTTCTTGTTATTATTTGCATACACGCCACCAAAGAACTACTCACCATATTAGTACAATTTCTACTATTAATAATCAAAGAAACCTTATCTTGGATCTTGCACCTAGCATGAAATAGATTCTCCCTTTGATCAAGTTCTTCTTTGGCAAGGTACCCTATAATTCTTCTCACAAGACATGAAAGATTTTCATTCTTCTTCAAATATTCATCATCATCAAGTGAAGGTTTCCCTCTCTCAATGAAGCAAGAAAATTTACCCTCTTATCCAACCCCTCTTCTTCATCCCCCATGTCATCCCCCTATTTCTCACTTTTATTTCCCTCTATCTTACTCTTTTTATCACTCTCTTTTTCCTTCTCAGTTCTATACCCATCCTGAAGTTCAATAATTGTCCTCCTATTAGAAAGCTCACTAGAAATGTGTCTCCATTCTTGATATCTAATGCATTGAATGGTACAAGTTCGAGGAAAGTTAGGTTTAACATAGTTACCTCCTTGTAGTTTTTTAATTGCTTTTGATTTGTAATCTAGCTTGACTAGTGTATCTTGACCATCACCGTTAGGTTGCCTCCTAGAAGATATTTCCTTCCAATTATATCTACTTTTGTCCCATGTGGAAGTTGAAGAACTCTTGGCCATGTATGACTTTTCTTATTTCAAATCTACTTCTACCTTTGAGGCATCATGGAAAGCTGCTTCAAGAGTATCATAGTTTTTAAGCTTCAATGTGTTCAAGATATCATACCTTAAATTTTCTACAAATTTAATCACTGTACATTTCATGTGTTTTTTAAGTTTTGACTTTATTCATAAGTTTTATAACTCATCATAATATTCTTCCGCACTTTTGGTACCTTGTCTTAATGTAAACACCTTCTTGAGCACCTCTTGGTAGTAGTTTAGAGTCAAGTACCTCACCTCCATAAGTGTAATCAACTCTTTCCAACTAGGTAACTCGTTGTTGTGATGGCTCTTACTTACCCCCCACCCCCTTCTTGGACTTCTACCAAGTGGACACATACCCTTCAAATTACCTAAGAGCTTACTTTGCCTTTAAAGTTTCTGAGATATTATTTGTGTGAAAGATCCGCTCGCTTTGAATTTTCTATTCTAAGTACTCATCGGTGTCATACTTTGAACATTGGAAGTGTGAACTTGATATTGTTCAAGCCTCTATCTTGATCATTCTACTCCCCAAACCTATCTTCTCTATTTTCCATCCTATCACCTCTATATCATATCTCTTCTATTTTCTATCCTATATCCTCTATTCACATATTCTTGACCTCCCATACCTTGGTCCCATCTTAAGTACCGAGGTTGGACTCCTTCCCTTGGCCCCCATATCCACCCCTACGGCCATTCTCGTAAAATTCATTGTTGTGGATCTCATTATGCATTACAGCATAGAGAGGATTTTTGTATTGGTAGTCCCGTGTAACACCCCGTAAGTTTTTGAGTCTAGTTGACTACCGTAACATTTATGGAAATATTGAAACATTAGAGATTTGATGAATTATACATTAATTTGTGGGGCATTAATGAGTCTTGTGCCATTGGGCCCAAATGAGGCCCAAAAATCATAAGAAAGACATGGCCCAAAATGGAAATTTGACCCATTCTTCCAATGTTGTTTCATTGACCAAGTAAACCATTAAATATGTGGATAAGGATCATTAGTGAGGGACTATAAAAGGGCTCAAATTAGATTTTTATTCATTGTGACACCCATGCCTTTTCTAGAATATTCACAACATTTTCTTTTTGGCTCTCAAGAACCCTAAGTCATCTTTGTGGACAAGATCACCTTTGTACAAGACTTGGTAAGTTTTTATTACTATGGTTTAGTAGATTATATGTTTAATATGTTGTATAAATCATGTTGGTTGTGTTGGCAAAGCCTTAGACAGTGTGCTATGTGTAAAAATGTCTATTTTTGCAATCGAAGAAGGGTTTTGTCTTGTAAACTTGAACAAGGACTTGTGGTCCTGAAGGAAGTGAAATTGATGGATTCAATATTTTCATGTGAGAGGTGATTATAGTCTTACCTTTTTTTATCCTTGTGTATAATGTTTGGGATTGTTATTGTGAAATTGGTTATGGATTTGGTGACGTATTGACCTAGAAGTGTAGTTTTGGGTGTTGTTTATGTGTGTTGTGAGACCATGGCTCATTTTTGGCATTAAAGAAGATAAAAAATATGTCAAAATAAGTTTAGTTATGATCATGGACCATTCATTGCATTAAAAGACCCAAAAGAGACCAATTTGGACAAAAACGTGCATTCGCCCCCGTATACGAGGGCACCTGCGGGCTCAGATGCCAATGAAGGTGCCTATGGCATCTGCCAAAGTCCACCTACAGGCGTACCTAAGACACCTACGGGTGCAGGTGGATTTGCAGGTCAGCCCCGGGTTCGATTTTGTATGATTTCGCATCTCTTTGATTCCCGAAGGCCCCCATACCCTTTTTTGATGTAATTATCAACTTATGATACCGTTTTAATGAATTTAAAGTGTAGTATGGAGGTATGTTGGACTATATTAATTATGGATTGTTGTTCATATGTTGTTATGAGACAAGTTGATAGGAGTAATTGTGACAGAATGATAATGAGAAAGCATAAAGGGTAAGTGTGGTGTGAAATATTATTGATGTATGATATCTTAGTCAATGTGTGGAATGTTATGGTTTTGTTGGTATGAGAATGCAGCGGATTGTATTGTAAGGGGTGGCATGACGTTATACGGCAGTCATATAGCTCATTGTCATTTTGTATGCTTGTATAGTAACTAGTTGCTAATGTAAGCTCCGGTATGTAATTGTATTGTAGAGTAAGACGTAAGGAAGAAGCTGGGCTATTATATTCACGTATAGGATTGAGTGTTCATATTGAGAGGACAAGGTATGTAAGGTTATTCTTTCTGTATCCTTCTGCAGCATATGGTTCATGTTGACTTTGTACTATTTCCATTCCTAATATCCAAGGTTATCTCATTTCAGATTGTTATCCATTGTTAAGTCACCTATTCCTCATTCATTAGTCATTGTTGCTCATGTGTTACATAATTATGGACATGGTTCCAAAATCCCAAAAATGTTATGTCCCAAAACTCCTAATAAGGCTATGACTACAAATATATCAATCTCTCACAAGTAAATATACCAATCTCATAAAAGTTAAAGAATGAAGTAATGTATAAGTAGTTGTATCCATAGGGTGACATGAGCACCTACATGATGATATCCATGGTGTGAAAGAAACACCTGCATGATAACTATCCCAACATTATGGGTGTATCCATGGGGTGACTTGAACACCTGCATAATGATATTATTAATTTCCCACTGATCAGTTGGGCCCGGGTAGTATATGATTAATGATTGACAAGTAAGTAAGAAGAGGTACAAAAGTGAAGAGAGTATCGAAAGCAATACGCCTGATACAACCTTACATACTCAGTACCTTCTTCGTACTGACCCCTCCTGGGGGATTTACCTTACTTGCTGCAGGCACAGGTACTAGTAGACCTCCCCAGTAGTTGCAGGACATCTACTAATCTTTGGTGAGATCCAGTTGGTTCGGGGCTTTTTGTGTTCAAGTTGTACATTGGTTTTGGTATTGTAGATATTATGTAAAGCGAGGACTTGTCCTGAATTTAGGTTGGTCGTGTATGTATTTCTGTTAGAGGCTTTTGTAGACGTATGTGGGTGTATGAATGTAAGAGATACATATCGATTTTCACTTGATGGCCTCGACGACCAAGTTTCACATATGTATATATATATATATCACATGTTCCATGATTTCCGTTATTGGCCTTTTATGTTCTTATGTGATAGTGGTGTTTCCTATGGCATGCATATGAATGAATAGAAGCAAAGCTTGGTTCTCTCGGGTCTTGTCTGCTACAGGTGCCAATATGCCTCAATGAGGTTTGGAGCGTGACAAAAGTGGTATTAGAGCAGGTCGTTCTAAGGGTGTCTACAAAGTCGTGTCTGAGTAGAGTCTTACTTATCGATTTGTTGTGCACCACATTTATCAGTAGGAGGCAACAGGACATTTAAAAGTTGTTTCATTCCTTTATTTCTAGATCGTGCATTAGAGCCGAAGTTATAGGTGGGATTGTTTCTGACCATAAATATTGTTGTTCTTGTATATTATAGAAAAATGCCGATGACAAGAAGAGGTCGAGGTAAAAGTAAGAGGATAGATAGAATTAATGGAGAAGGAACTAGTATACCACCACCTGATCAAGTTAATCAAGGCGATACTGAGAATGAATTTGTGTCGCGGGCTTCCTCCACTCCCTCTGTTTCAGAAGATTCGAGTAGGAGAAGAGCACCTGTAGAACCACCAGTAAATACTACGGACCAGGATCTAAAGAATGCAGTGCAGATGTTGACCCAAATAGTTGTTGCACAGGTTCAGGGACAAGGTGGTCTAATGACAGGTGATGATAGTGCAGCGAGAGCAGCTAGTCGAAAGACGCAGGATTTTCTGAAACTAGATCCTCCCACATTCACTAGATCAGATCCAAATGAAGACCCGCAAGATTTTATAGATAAAATCCAAAGGGCTCTGGAGGTGATGCATGTGTCGGGTGTAGAAATGGTGGAGCTTGCGGCCTATAGATTGAAGGGCGAGGCTATATTATGGTATAAGAACTGTAAGAAAGCTCGTGGTATTGGGGCAAACCCACCTACATGGGAAGAATTTAAGGGGGCATTCCTGGATCACTATCTTCCCTATGAGATCCGTGAGGCTAGTGCAGATCAGTTTTTAAATCTCCGTCAAGGGAATCTGAGTGTCAGGGAATACAGTCTGCAATTTAATTCCTTGTCTCGATATGCTCCAAATGTGGTGTCCACAATGACAGACAGAGTACATCGATAAGTGGACAGATTGGAGCCATATTTGGTACGAGACTGCACTATTGCTGCCTTAAATCGAGATATGGATATAGCTAGAATACAAGCCTTTGCAGAGAAAATTGAAGATCAGAGGCAACGGAGAAGAATACAAGGGGTTGAAGAAGGGTCGTCCAAGAGAGCTAGATCTACGGGACAGTCTATGGCGTCCCAAGCAGAGTTCAGGCCTCAAAATTTTAATAGACAGCCTAGGTATTCATTTTTTTATTCCACAGCAGGCACTTCCTCTCACTTTTGAGGTTCCAGGGGTTTTAATCAAGCCGGGCAAAGTAGCGGGAGTCGTGGTTCATAGATAATGGGATCTTTTCACCCGCTGTGTCAGTACTGTAGATGATTTCATTCAGGTGAATGCCGGCGGGGGACGAATGGTTGTTATTGGTGCAGTATGATGGGGTATATGATGAGAGACTTCCCACGAAGAGGCTTGGGTAATGTGGAGCGACCTGTGGGATCAACCGTTACATCATCATCATCGGTTCCTTCCCTAGGCAAAGGTGCACAGCCGGCGGGTCGTGGTAGAGGTGCCAGAGAAGCAGCCAGTACTAGTGGGGTCCAAAATCGCACTTATGCTTCAGTGGACCGACAGAATTTAGAGGCTTCACCTGATGTCGTCACAGGTACATTATCCATATTTTCATCTAATGTATATGCATTGATTGACTCGGGTTCTACATTGTCCTATGTTACTCCATTGATTGCTGTAAAATTTGGAAAAGCACCAGAATTAATAACTAGGTCAATCGAAGTATCTACACCGGTTGGTGAATAGATTGTTGCAAAAAGAGTATATCGTAATTGTATGGTAACTGTGTGTGGTCATGATACACTGTCCGACCTCATTGAACTAGACATGATGGATTTTGATGTGATAATGGGGATGCATTGGTTGGCTTCTTGTTATGCCACGGTAGATTGCCGGGCCAAAAAGGTGCATTTTTGTTTTCCGCAAGAAAATTTTCTCAAATGGCAGGGTAATGTAGGGGCACCAAGAGGAAAATTTATTTCCTATCTGAAAGCAAGGAAAATGATTGCCAAGGGCACATATGTCACTTAGTACGAGTGAAAGATAATGATGTGGAACTACTAACTCTGCAGTCGGTTCTAGTAGTCAATGAATTTTTTGATGTATTTCCAGAGGATCTTCCAAGCTTACCCCCAGAACGGGAAGTAGAGTTTGACATTGATGTGATTCCAAGCACTCATCCTATCTCTATTCCTCCGTATAGAATGGCTCCAGCAAAATTGCGTGAATTAAAGGAGAAATTGAAAGATTTGCTGGACAAGGGCTTTATCAGGCCGAGTATGTCTCCGTGGGGTGCACCGGTATTATTTGTACGGAAAAAAGATGGCACATTGAGAATGTGCATTGACTATCGGCAATTGAATAAGGTAACGATCAAGAACAAATATCCTCTCCCCCGAATTGATGATTTGTTTGATCAGTTACAGGGCGCCAAGTGTTTTTCAAAGATTGACTTGAGGTCGGGTTACCATCAAGTCAGAGTTAGAGAAGGAGATGTACCCAAGATAGCTTTTTGAACACGGTATGGCCATTATGAATTTTTAGTTATGTCATTTGGACTAACAAATGCACCAGTTGTGTTCATGGATTTGATGAATAGGGTGCTTAAGCCATTTTTAGACGTGTTCTTGATGGTATTTATAGATGACATCCTGATTTATAGAAGATCACCAGAGGACCATGCTAATCACTTACGGTAGGTGTTACAGATTCTCTGTGAGCGTAAGTTATATGCAAAGTTCTCCAAGTGTGAGTTTTGGTCAAAATCAGTCGTAATCTTGGGTCACATTGTGTCAGATGAAGGGATACAAGTTGATACATGGAAGATTGAAGCGGTGAAAAATTGGCCAAGACCTAAGACACCTACAGAGATTCATAGTTTGCTTGGACTAGCAGGTTATTACAGAAGATTTGTGGAAGGTTTTTCTTCTATTGCTGCACCTCTAACAAAGCTTACACATAAAGTAGTTAAATTTCAGTGGAATGATGCGTGTGAGAAAAGTTTTCAAGAGCTGAAAGATAAATTGACTTCTACACCAGTACTAGTACTTTCAGAACGCACCGAAGGTTATGCATTATATTGTGATGCATCCGAAATTGTCTTAGGGTGTGTATTGATGCAACACGGTAATGTCATAGCAGATGCTTCATGACAGTTGCGGCCACATGAGAGAAACTATCCCACACATGATCTTGAGTTAGCAGTGGTGGTATTTGCTTTAAAAATATGGCGTCATTATTTGTATGGAGTTCATGTTGATATCTATACTGATCACAAAAGTTTACAATATATCTTTAAGCATAAGGAACTCAATTTGAGGCAAAGAAGGTGGCTTGAGCTATTGAAGGATTATGATATTGATATTCTATATCATCCAGGAAAAGCAAATGTGGTGGTTGATGCATTGAGCCGCAAGGCAAAAGGAAGCACTAGCGGTCAATTGACAGAAAAGCAGGATTTAGTCAAAGATCTACATCAATTAGCCAGTTTGGGGGTTCGTCTTCTTGAATCCTCAGATGAAGGAGTTATTGTACAAAATGCGGCTGAATCATTATTGACAGCTGAAGTGAAAGAGAAGCAGTTTGCAGATCCTATGTTATTGCAGCTAAAGGAAAATGTACAACAGAATTTGACAAAGGCATTTGATCTTACACAAGAAGGGGTGCTTCAATTCCAAGGTAGAGTATGTGTACCAGACGTAGATGAGCTGAGGAGATGAATTATGACAGAGGCGCATCATTCGCGCTATTCTATTCATTCTGGTGCTACTAAAATGTACCATGATTTAAAAGAAGTGTATTGGTGGGGAAATATGAAGAAGAACATTGCAGAATTTTTCGGTCAATGCCCGAATTGTCAATAAATAAAAGTAGAGCATCAGAAACCAGGAGTTTACATGCAATGTATCAATCTTCCAGTCTGGAAATGGGATATGATTAATATGGACTGCATCATAGGTTTTCCTCGTACACTGCGAAAGTTTGATTCTATATGGGTTATCGTTGACAGGCTTACCAAGTCAGCACATTTTTTACCAATCAAGACCGCTTATACAGCTGAAGATTATGCAAGATTGTATGCGAAGGAGATAGTACGGTTACATGGGATTTCGATCTCCATTATATCAGATAGGGGAGCACAATTTACTGGGCATTTTTGGAGATCTTTTCAGCAGAGTCTGGGTACACAAGTGAATCTGAGTATAGATTTCCATCCTCAGACAGATAGACAAGCAGAATGCTAGAAGATATGCTACGAGCTTGCACGTTAGATTTTTAAGGCAGTTGGGATGACCATTTGCCTTTTATTTAATTTGCTTACAACAATAGCTATCAATCAAGTATTAAAATGGCACCTTATGAAGATTTGTATGGAAGGAAATATAGATCACCAATTGGATGGTTTGAAGCAAGTGAAACTGCTTTACTTGGGCCAGATCTTGTTCATCAGGCTATGGAGAAAGTTACAGTGATTCAACAGCGGTTACAAACGGCCCAAAGTCGGCAAAAGTCCTATGCTGATATTAGAAGAAGAGTGCTTGAGTTCTCCATAGGTGATTGGGTATTTTTAAAGGTGTCACTGATGAATGGGGCAATGCGATTCGTAAAGAAAGGAAAATTGAGTCCACGTTATATAGGCCCATATGAAATTATTAGAAGATTTGGGCAAGTTGCGTATGAGTTGGCACTACCCCGAGAACTCTCCACAGTTCATCCAGTATTTCATGTTTCAATGCTTCGAAAGTGCATAGGAGATCCATCTCGTTTTACTCATATTAACGATGTACAGGTTACAGAGGATCTTACCTATGAGGAGATACCTATTGCCATTATTGATAGACAAGTGAAGAGGCTGAGGAATAAAGATGTAGCATCTGTAAAGGTACTTTGGAGAAATCAGCAAATAGAAGAGGTCACATGGGAAGCTGAAGAAATGATGAAATCCAAGTACCCTCATTTGTTCCAAAGGGAAGAACAAACTCACCATATAAGATCGGAACAATGATAAGTAAGTATTTATAAGCTTTGAGTATATATATATATGATGACATGAAGAATGCTCCTAGACTTGTAAGTGTTTACTTGAATAATGTCACTAACATTCGAGGACGAATGTTTCTAAGGGGGGAAGAATGTAACACCCCGTAAGTTTTTGAGTCTAGTTGACTACCGTAATATTTATGGAAATATTGAAACATCAGAGATTTGGTGAATTATACATTAATTTGTTGGGCATTAATGAGTCTTGTGCCATTGGGCCTAAATGAGGCCCAAAAATCATAAGAAAGACATAGCCCAAAATGGAAATTTGACCCATTCTTCCAATGCTCTTTCATTGACCAAGTAAACCATTAAATATGTGGAAAAGGATAATTATTGAGGGACTATAAAAGGGCTCAAAAAACAGATTTTTATTCATTGTGACACCCATGCCTTTTCTAGAATATTCACATCATTTTCTTTTTGGCTCTCAAGAACCCTAAGTCATCTTTGTGGACAAGATCACCTATTTACAAGACTTGGTAAGTGTTTATTACTAAGTTTTAGTATATGATATGTTTAATATGGTGTATAAATCATGTTGGTTGTGTTGGCAAAGCCTTGGACAGTGTGCTATGTGTAAAACTGTCTATTTTGGCAATCGGAGAACGGTTTTGTCTTGTAAACTTGAACATGGACTTGTGTTCTTGAAGGAAGTGAACTTGATGTATTCAATATTTTCATTTGAGATGTGATTATAGTCTTACCTTGTTTTATCCTTGAGTATAATTTTTGGGATTGTTATTGTGAAATTGGTTATGGATTTGGTGACGTATTGACCGAGAAGTGTAGTTTTGGGTGTTGTTTATGTGTGTTGTGAGACCATGGATGATTTTTGGAATTAAAGATGATCAAAAATATGTCAAAATAAGTTTATTTATGATCATGGACCATTCATTGCATTAAAAGACCCAAAAGAGACAAATTTGGACTAAAATGGGCATCCGCCCCCGCAAACGAGGGCACCTGCGGGAGCAGATGGCAATGCAGGTGCGTATAGCATCTTCCAAAGTCCACCTGTGGGTGCACCTCATCCACCTACGGGCGTAGATGGCTTCGCAGGTCAGCCCCGGGTTCAGTTTTGTATGTTTTCGTATCTCTTTGATTTCCGAAGGCCCCTATACCCTTTTTGGATGTAATTATCAAATTATGCTACCGTTTTAATGAATTTAAAGTGTCGTATGGAGGCATGTTGTACTATATTAAGTATGGATTGTTGTTTATATATTGATATAAGACAAGTTGATAGGAGTAATTGTGACAGAATGATAATGAGAAAGCATAAAGGGTAAGTGTGGTGTGAAATGCTATTGATGTATGATATCTTGGTCAATGTGTGGAATGTTATGGTTTTTTTGGTATGAGAATGCAGTGGATTGTATTGTAAGGGGTGACATGACGTTATACGTCAGTCATATAGTTCATTGTGGTTTTGCATGCTTGTATAGTAACTAGTTGCTAATCTAATCTCCGGTATGTACTTGTATTATAGAGTAAGACGTAAGGAAGAAGATGGGCTATTATATTAATGTATAGGATTGAGTGTTCATATTCAGAGGACAAGGTATGTAAGGTTATTCTTTCTGTATCCCTCTGCAGCATATGGTTCATGTTGACTTTGTACTATTTCCATTCTGACTATCCAAGGGATCTCATTTCAGATTGTTATCTATTGTTAAGTCACCTATTCCTCATTCATTAGTCGTTGTTGCTAATGTGTTACATAATTATGGACATGGTTCCAAAATCCCAAAAATGTTATGTTCCAAAACTCCCAATAAGGCTATGACTAAAAATATATCAATCTCTCACAAGTAAAGATACCAATCTCGTAAAAGTGAAAGAATGAAGTAATGTATAAGTAGTTGTATCCATGGGGTGACATAAACACCTGCATGATGATATCCATGGGGTAAAAGAAACACCTGAATGATGACTATACCAATATTATGGGTGTATCCATTTGGTGACTTGAACACCTGCATAATGATATTATTAATTTCCCACTGATCAGTTGGGCCCGGGTAGTATATGATTAATGATTGACAAGTAAGTAAGAAGAGGTACAAAAGTGAAGAGAGTATCGAAAGCAATATGCCTGATACAGCCTTACATACTTAGTACCTTCTTCGTACTGACCCCTCCTGGGGGATTTACCTTACTTGTTGCAGGCACAGGTAATAGTAGACCTCCCCAGTAGTTGCAGGACATCTACTAATCTTTGGTGAGATCCAGTTGGTTCGGGGCTTTTTGTGTTCAAGTTGTACATTGGTTTTGGTATTGTAGATATTATGTAAAGCGAGGACTTGTCCTGAATTTAGGTTGGTCGTGTATGTATTTCTGTTAGAGGCTTTTGTAGACGTATGTGGGTGTATGAATGTAAGAGATACATGTCGATTTTCACTTGATGGCCTCGACGACCAAGTTTCACATATGTATATATATATATATATCACATGTTCCATGATTTCCGTTATTGGCCTTTTATGTTCTTATGTGATAGTGGTGTTTCCTATGGCATGCATATGAATGAATAGAAGCAAAGCTTGGTTCTCTCGGTCCTTGTCGACTACGGGTGCTAATCTGCCTCAATGAGGTTTGGGGCTTGACATCTTGGTAGGGTGTTTGTGGTACTTTTTCGTCGAGGTGATAAATAGGATCCATGCAAGGATACATTTGATGTGTTTTAGAGTGGAGTTTGGTTTGGAACTTGGTTTTCCATAAACGGATGTTGCACTTGTGGAGGGTAATAAGATTGAGTATTTTGATATGTATAGCTTGTCTTAGGTGGTGTGGAGGGTTGTTCATTTGGAAGGTAGGTTGTTGGTAGTTTTGAATTTGATTAGTGGAGGGTAACATTGGTTGGGAGCTTGTCCTGGAGGAATGGTGGTGTATTGCATTGACGCCCTCCTCATCTCTCACTTTTGTGCAATTGAAGTGTTCCTCTTCTATTCTCACTCTCTACCCGTGCCAACATTTCCTCCATACCTCCTAACCATCCATCATTTCCATCCTCATTTCCTTTATTTGCTTGGAGAGGTTGTTAATAACCTCCATGATGTTCTCCGAGCTCTCCCCAATTGGACTTGTATCAGACGTGATACCTACGAAACTCAACAAATGAGGTTAGTAGTAAAAGCCTCATGCCACTCATATGCAAACTCTCAACTCACCTCCTATGGCGTTGTCTCAAAATTGGTAGTGAAGTAGATTCGGTTAATTGATTTAAGGTCACCTATCCTTTGTGGTTGGGTGAATTTCTTGCGACCCTTCTAAGAATTACAACTCATTTAAAGTTACAAGGACTTGAATCAAGAAGTTTATCTATGAATTAAGATGAGAAAAGTAGATAAAAAGAAGCACAAAAAAATCGAACTAAAAAAAAAAGTAACAAAAGTAGCAGAAATTACTTATTTTTACTTAATTTGAAGAATCAAAGAGATGATTTGATATTTAGATACAAGTTAACAACTAATTAAAGATGTTATTTAGTTGTTAAATAGTAGAGAAATCAAAGAAAAATGAGTTTAGGCAAAGAAGTAGGGAGTTTGGACAATTAGAAAAAATTTGGACTTCATTTTTTTTGAAAGATGTTATTTAGTTGTTAAATAGTAGAGAAATCAAAGAAAAATGAGTTTAGGAAAAGAAGTAGGGAGTTTGGACAATTAGAAAAAATTTGGACTTCATTTTTTTTGGGGTGACCCAAAAGTTTGTCCAAGTATAAAAACCTGCAAGGAATTACTCTCTAGATTAAGGTGCATGCACGTGCAGGGGCGAGTGTGAGAGAGGCACTGATAGCCTACTGACGCGGTTGTTGGCTGGTTGGTTGTTGGTGCTGATTTGCCACTGAGTTGGTGCTGACTTGGCTGCCAACGTGGCGTAACGAGGATTTTTCAAAAAAAATAATAATAATTTTTTTTATCAAACAATTTCCACATGTGGACCCACAAACGCTTTTGACCAAATTTGACTTAGAAAATTTGGATAGAAGTACACCACTAATTTCGAACACCTTCAACCCAACTCAAAATTGGCTCAAAATTTAGGATTAGCTTTCCCACGACCTAGGGAACAAACACCAATGGTTTTTAAGCTCCAATTACTCCTCAATCGAGAAAACCACGCTCAAAGTTTGTAAGTTTAAAAGCTCCAAAACTCTTTAATGGGAACTTCTTTTCTACATCTCCAAATCGTACGAAATTTGATATATAGATTAAAATGACACTAGTGAACGCGAATCTAGTATTAAAAATAACAAATCAAAACAAAAAAAAAATTGGATTTTTTTGGGATGCTTTTTTTTTGGATTTTTAAAAAGATCAAAATCTCAAGATTTAGATTTGTAAAAACAAACCTAAACCTAGACTCTTGATAACAAAATGATAAGAATCATATACAAGGAAAGGAAATAAAGAAAAAAAGATATGTGGATTAATAAGAAGAAAAAGAAATTATGGGAAACAAGGGGCTAAAACCCTCACCTCCCAATTGATTTAAATTTCTACAAATTAATCCAACTCAAATAATCAAAGGAAACCAATAATTACCACAAATGGGTGATACTTTAATTAATCAAGTCAAGAACAATTAGGAGTTGAACGACTAATCCTTAAGGGATTCACTAAGTAGAAGCTAAAATGTAAGAGAATTCATTACCCATGATAAACTTAAATCTTCCAAATAACAAAGACCACTATTTATACCTAGGGAATAAAGAAGACAACTTAATCAAGTCAAGAACAATTAAGAGTTGAACGACTAATCCTTAAGGGATTCACTAAGTAGAAGCTAAAATGTAAGAGAATTCAATACCCATGATAAACTTAAATCTTCCAAATTACAAAGACCACTATTTATACCTAGGGAATAAAGAAGACAACTATCTTTTACAATTTTATCCTTTATGCGACAAGGGCCTTGTTTAGTTGCCTCTATTTTGTGAATTATTCGATTTAAGAGATGGCCATTGGCAAACATGTCCTTTTACCTCCCTCCATTTAACTTGGATGGACCTTCAACACATTGTATATCTTCCTTTGGAATCCTTCGAGCTCCTCCAAAGCTTCCTTTCTCATGAACATTGCTTGTATATCTTGGAGCTCTTTTGCTTGACTATGTATGAACGTTCTTGAATGGTAATCCATGCCACCCATTCCATCCATGCTATCTATTCTAGTATCATTCTGATCATGAGTTTGACTTTTGTATAGACCTAGATCCAGGAACTTGTCCTATATCTATCCCTCCTTATAGGATGGCACTGATAGAGGTAAGAGAATTGAAATCCCAGTTGCAAGAGTTGTTGGGGAAGGGTTTTATACATCTGAGTGTTTCTCCTTGGGGTACTCCTATGCTTTTTGTGATAAAGAAGGATGGTAATATGCGGATGTGTATAGACTACCAACAGCTGAATAAGGTGTCTATTCTCAACATGTATCCTTTATCTAGAATAGATGAGTAGTTCGACCAGTGGAAGGGAGTTGGGGTGTTGTCCATGATTTATTTGAGGTCAGGTTACCATAATATTAAGATTTAGTCGGAGTACATCCCAAAGATTGCCTTTCAAACTAGTTATCGATGTTACGAGTTCTTGGTTATGGCCTTTGATTTGACCAAGCCCCAGCCAATTTATGAGCTTGATCAATGGAGTCTTTAAGCCATATTTGGATTCATTTGTTATTATTTTCATTGATGATATTATGGTTTACTCAAAGAGTAAGGAGGATCATGAAACTCAGTTGCGTACAATGTTGGGGTTGCTTAGGAAAAAACAACTTTATGCTAAGTATTCAAAGTGTGAATTCAAGTTGTTGTTAGTGTCCTTTTTGAGGCATATGGTATCTAATAAAGGGGTTATGGCAGACCAATAAAAGGTAAAAGTTGTTAAGAACTGGTAAGCCAACCAATGTTATATATGTTCATAGTTTTGTAGGGTTGGCCAGTTAGTATCGTCTGTTCGTTAAAGGATTTGCCTCCATTTCTTACCATATGACACACCTTACTCAAAAAGAGGTACCTTTTGTGTAGAATTATATGTGTGAAGAGAGCTTTCAAAAGCTAAAGACTTTGTTAAATTCATCTCTAATTCTTACCTTGCCTATTAAGGTTAAGGATTTCATTGTGTATTCTGATGTTTCACGGTCTAGTGTAGGTGTTGCTTTGATGAAGGGTTAGAATATGATTGCTTATGCTTCGAGGCATATGAAGCCTTATGAGAAGAACTATCCCACTCATAATTTAGAACTTGCAGTTGTGGTGTTTGATTTGAAAAATTGGAGAACTACCTATATGGGGTGAAGTGTGAGGTGTTAACAAACCACAGTAGTTTGCAGCATGTGTTTACTCAGCAAGATCTGAATTTGAGGCAGAGAAGTTGGATGGAATTGATCAAAGATTATGATATCTCAATCTTATATCATATTTTCAAGGCTAATGTGGTGGCAGATACATTAATCCAGAAGACATAGGACTTTGGCATGGCTTGAAGTGTCGAGGCGCCCATTGGCTAGAGAAATACAAACTCTGACTAATGGTTTTATGAGATTACAGGTGATTAGAAATAGAAGGGTGTTAGCCCATATTGAGGCTATGTATACTTTCTTTGAGAAAATTAAGTTCAGGCAATTTGAAGTCAAGAAGTTTTGCAACCTTAGGGAGAAAGTGTTGCAACGTTAGGCCAATGAGTCCATTCTTGATAATGAGGGAGTGTTGAGGTTCAGGGACGGGCGCATGCATGTGCCTCTTATGGGCAAATTGATCCCTATCATTTTTCCAAAGGCTTACAATTCTTAGTATTCTATACATCTAGGTGCACCAAAATGTATAGAGACTTGAGACAACATTATTGGTGGTGAAGAATGAAGCGAGACCTTGTAGATATTGTGACCAAGTGTCAAAATTGTCAACAGGTGGAGTACTAACAACAGAAACCTGGTGGTAATTTTTAGAGAATGCCCATTCTGGAGTGGAAGTGGGAAAGAATAACCATAAATTTTGTTGTGGGTCTTCCTAAGATATTAAGGAAGTGTGACTCTATATAGGTGATTGTTGATAGATTAACTAAGTCTAGTCTCTTTATTCCAGTAAGGGTGGACTATAATGCAACCAAATTGGCCAGTATATATGCGAAGGAGAATGTATGGCTCTATGGGGTACTTGTTTTTATAGTGTCAGATAAAGGTAACCAGTTTACATCAAACTTTTGGGAGAAGTTTTAGTCAGAATTAGGTACCAGGTTGGTCCTAAGTATAGTTTTTCATACGTAGACTGACGACAGTCAAAATTTAAATCTAGATACTTTAAGATATTCTTTGAGATTGTGTGATGGACCTTGGTAGTTAGTGGGACCAATATCTACCCTGGTGTGAATTTATTATAACAATAGCTACCACTGCAGTATTGACATGGCTCTTTTTACGGCATTGTCTGGAAGGAGATGTAGGACGTTAATTGGATAGTTTGATGTTTTTATGGTAAGATCTTGGGGCACTGATATTCTAAAGGAGTCAATTGAGAAAGTGAGGTTTAATCCAAGAGAAGTTAGTAGAAGCTCAGAGTCGAAAGAAAGAATATGCAGATAATAAGGTAAGGGATGTGAAATTTGAGAAAGGTGAAAAAGTGTTGTTTAAAGTGTCACCCATGAAGGGTGTAATGCATTTTTGTAAGAAGGGGAAGTTGAGCCCAAGATACATCAACCTTTTGAGATTTTGAATGAAGTAGCGTCAGTGGCATGTAGGTTGGTTTTCCTTCCTAGATTAATAGGGATTCATCCTACATTTCGTATGTCAATGCTCAAGAAGTACAACAGAGATGGAGATTACATCATTCATTGGAACTCAGAATTGTTTGACAAGGAGCTCTCTTATAAAAGGAGCCAATTACTATCTTTGATACGGATGTGTGGAATTTGAGGACCAAAGTCAATTCGTGAAGGTTCAGTAGATGAATCATATGGTTGAAGAAGCAACATAAAGGACGGGCGAGGATATATGCAAGAGCTATCCACACTTATTTATTAACTAAGGTATTTTCTTATTTCATTATTGTATCATTTTTGGATAGTTGTCATTCGGAGCGATACGAGGGGTAAATTTATATCTAATGTAATAATCCAAATTGTCGTTATGCTGAAATAGAGATTAGAACTTTTTCTTGGTCTTCCCTTACATAAAAATTTAAAAATTCTAGGATGGCCTAGTTTTATGTATATTTAGAGTGTGTGGTGGTCTAGGGAAATCTTGTAGTGAGTAGAGTGTTGGTTGGTAGTCTTGATTTGATTTTATGTTAGAGGGTGAGTTTAAAAAGTCATTGACACTTTTGGTGCGTAAAAAGGGTTTGTAGAACTCCAATTATAGCGATTACCATGAAAGGGTTAGTTCATGATGTCGAATTTTGAAATATGTTGTAAATTAGCAAGAACAGGGACCAAGCCCCGAGTAACTAGTCCAGGCCCATTGCAGCAATAGAAGTGCCACTACAGCGGCAAAAGTGTCGCCACAGTGGAAACCTATTTAGGCCTGACGGCCGATGAAGTGGCAAAAGTGTCATTACAGTTGTAAAATTGTTGGATTTAAGTTTTACAATAAGAAAACACATTTTTTATTCCCACCTTTCTAAAAACATTCAAGGGCTTAGCAATGGGCAATTTTTTTTCAGTTTATGGGGTTTTATCTTTGGAGTTAAGGTTTGTTTACATTCTAAACTTGAATTACTCCTTTAAATTCATTGAAATTGCAAGAATCATGTTCATTGTAGAATTTGTAGTTTATCCCTAATTCATGAACTAATGGGAATTGTTGAGGAATTAGGTTGATTTAAGTTGTTATTAATTCTCGTGTGTTAGAAAACACTTCCTATTTTAGAATTCTTGTTGGTGATGTTAAAATATGATGAATTTAAAAGTTTAAAGGGTCAAAACCCCTAACTTGATGAACTAGGGCAATTCCTTAGATTAAATTGATAAATGTGGGTTTCTAATGGTTAAGAAAGGTGATTTATTATATTAAGAGTTGTGTGATTTTTTTTATAGATCAAGATTGAGCAAAAATTGAAAGGAAAGTAAATGTTGTGGTATTATAGTGATTCAAGTAAGGATTGAGGTAGGTTTTAGTTTAATTGTAGTAAAGACTTGCATAAATCTTTACTTATATGTGAATTAGGTGTTTGTAATTTACTTTCTTGCATTAAAAACTTGTTATTGAGATGATGTTGAAATGGCATGAGTTGATGTTAAGATGATAGCTGGATCAGGTGTCATATCGACACTGTTATTTGATCAGGTACCGTGCCTGTACTGGTATATGCACTGAGCTCATCCCTTTAGGTCGTATCTGAGAGTCCTTGCTGACTCTAGTATGTGTGTATATCTTGCATACATACAATCATCATCCCATTTGAACATGTATATATATATGTTGAGATGAACATTGTTGAAGAATCTTCCTAAGTGTAATTGATGTACTTGTGTACTTGTATTTCTTAAGATATAAAGTGTAATGTCTATATTTTTTTGTCAACTAATTGTGAATTTCATCTTAATTATCGTTACTTGCATCTAATTTGCCTATTTTTATTGTGTTGAGTTAGGTTACCTACCTGTAGCTCGACTCTAGTCAATGATTTTAGACTTTGATTCAAGGGTAAGCACTATGGTCAGGAAACCATTGGGTCATTCTCACATTGTTCATGTCCCTTTTTTTAGGACTAAGAAACTCTCTTATTATATGTTTGAATATTATTTTAGACTTGGTTTTAGGATACTATTTAGTTGTTTTTGTATGGTGACTTCAGGTCTCGAGGGTTGTAATAATTAGAGATATTTCCACACTCTACTATCTTGTTTTGGATATTAATTAAGTTAGTGCTGAACTTGATTGGTAACATTGTATTTTTGTGAATTAATGTTGACCATTTAAGGAAAATGTCTTATGGAGGTTTGATTTTATGGGTTAAGGTTTGGGTTAGATGGTTCTCCGACCATAGAGTTAGGGTGGGTTCCACTCATGACCTATTGGGTTGTGACAGTATTATTCACACAGGTGGAAAAATTGTATTTGCCTTGTTATTCTCTTGATCCATATCCACAAACATATTAACTTCTTCAACAGTTTAACTTCTAATATAGATGCTACAATATTAGCAGCAACTACTTCGACAACAATCTAGGCAAATAATATTTGTTGTATAATTTATTGTGACATGATTAACTAATTTACAACAAAAACAATGAAATGTGATGGAATAGAAAAATATGTAATCAATGTAAATACCAATAAGTAATTTCTAACCATATTCTGTGAAAATGATGCTAACAGTTGATACACTTTAAATTATACGTTAAAATGATATAACTTGGTCATATGCAAATATAGTGACTCAAACTAGGTAGGGGTTATAGCCCATGGGGATAGAGAGAAATACTATAGATTGGACAATACTTGATTGACAGTCCAAAATCTATTCCGTGAAACTAGAAAAGTTTTGCTTTATTTTAAAGGGAAAATGCATAAAAAAAACCTAAACTTGTCACCACAACTTACTTTAGTACTTAAACTTAACTAGCATTTCTTTATCCCCCTTAACAACTTTAAAGTTTATTGTTTTCCACCCTTTGTGGCTCAGTTCACTATGCGTGTGGACACGCCAAAATAGAGCGAGTTAACCCCTTAATTTGGCTCAATAATTTTTTAAAAAAAGAGAAAAAGTAATTACACAACAGTCATTTCTCTTTTAATCAATACCCGACCCCTAATTCTCTTTCATCTTCAAACCCTAATTTCTTATCTTCTCCTTCATGTTCAATCAACGCAAAATCTGCCCTTGATTTGAAATTGATTAACGAATCAAGAACTTTACTTCATAAGCTTTGGTTAATCATATTATATTTCCTTCATCTACTGTTTGGCTCAGGCGATTTATTTCAGCCAGATTGAATAGAAAAGCAAAACGTAAGGGAGAAAGTGGGTTCATGGTTGCTGGAGCTCCATTAATGGAGTTTCCGACTACATCTAATGGTGGAGCTCATTGTTTTTATTTCTGGTGCATCGCGGGTCTGGTTGGAGTTCACCGGATTCATGGGAATCGGAGCTAGCGACGTTGATTTGTTATGTTGCTCCGGTTCACCGGAGCCTAAAGCACCTCCACACTTGATGAAAAACACATCAACGATTGAATAGTTTCAGAGATTAGGGATTAGGTTTTCTTTTTGGATCTTTTAGAATAGGAAATGGGGAAATGACAGGTAGATTTAGATTTAGGGGTATTTGTTAAGACACGGGTCGGGTCGGGTCAGGTTTAATTTAGAAAACGGGTAGGGTTTTTTAATATTATATGTAATATAAATAATTTAATGTGGGTCGGGTTAATTTTGAGTCATTAATGACGTAGACGAATCAAATCGCGCATTATTATACAACACTAAGTCTTGACTTGGACTGAGCCACGAAGGGTGGAAAATAATAAACTTAAAGTTGTTAAGGGGGGTAAAGAAATGTCAGTTAAGTTTAAGTGCTAAAGTAAGTTGTGGTGACAAGTTTAGGGTTTATTTTATGCATTTTCTCTATTTTAAAGGTAAGATTCCAGTAATAACTGGAGTTTAAACTATAGGATTAAAGAAATAAAGCCATGTCACCTCAATGGAATACAAAGTTCTTAATTTTCATTCAACTATGAAAAATTGTGTTTATAGATATGCAGGCAGTCCTTACAGTATCACTCAATCTTTCTTAAGAGTCTAATGATTTGTATCAATATAATTTTCCCAAATCTATACGAGTTATTTAGATTAAAACAACTTATTATTCCATGTAAATTCAGCTTATCCCTTTGTAAAGACCCAAATCGTCGTTATGTTAAAAATTGTCCCAGAAAAAATTTTTGACTAAAAAATCTATGTTTCGGACCTTGTATGAATTATTTTGTGGGAAAAAGTAGAGTCCCACATCAAATTTGGGCCGGAAATGAAAATTGAGCAAGGTCTATTGACCCATCGCTGCAGTGACACTTTCGTCATCGCAACGGCAGTCGGGCAATAAGTTACCTAAGGTTTATTTAAAACCTCACTCAATTGAGGCTTCTGATGTCTCCTTCCTCCAAAAATACACCAAGGTAACCCTATACTTATAACGATGTGGAATTAGAGGCCAAGCTCAAAGAGGGTGATTTTTAAGGCATTTTCTACTGGATTTCTAGGTTTGGTCAAGGGCAAGGCATGCAAAGAACAACCCTTCGCTCTCCGTATCAGCGAAACTCATCTATGATATAGGTTATGGTTAATTGCAGTAAACTTAGTCTAGATGCATCTAATAACGGTAGTTATGTTTGGATATTTCATGTTTTAGGCCTATGGGCATGGATTTTCGATGGATTTAATAATATTGAGAATTAAGATAATAAGTTGATGATATTACCTAACAAATTATTGAACTGTATTGCTCCTTTAATTGTGGAAAGGTATGAGTCAAACACAAACTAGAGGTAGGTTGATAAATGCGAGTATTTCATGGGTTAGAAAAAAGGGTTAGGTTGACTATAAGTATAATGAGCGTGAAGTTAGGGCACAGTGTGAGCATTCGGGTAGGTTCAGAGGGAACTGGTAGAGTCTAGGATGAGAGTGGAGGGTGTAGGCAGTAGGTGTCTAAATATACCTGGTAAGTTGAGAGGATTTTGTAGAGGTGATGGGCGTGTGAACTAGGTTGAGGGTAGTTACTCGTAGTAGAATGGGTATAGATGCAGTAGTGATAAAGGGAAAAGAGAGATAGAGTACATTATTCCTTGATTAGAGTTGTTAATCAGTATAAGTATAAGCGGTGACTGGTGGGTATGGCCTTAATGTTGAGTAAGTATGATTCATCCCAGTGTGATGTTGAATTGATTTTACTGTGTGCTTATATATATAAGTTGAATGTTGTGATATCCTTGGGCACTACTTGAGATTACTAAATTATTAGCATACATTGAGAATTGGATTTAAATTATGTAAATTGAGGTAAGGATGTATGTATTAGGTATCACGCCGACACTGTTACATGGATTAAATGTCAAGCCGACATTATTATATGGATTGGGAACCTCACTAGTACTGGTACATGTTCTGAGCTCATCCCCTACAGGTAATAGCTTAGGGTCCTGCCGACCCTAGTATGTATGTACACCTTGCATGCCCGTATTCATATCATTACATTGATATACTTATATATTTATCAAAGTGTTTGTTGTGTATTTGAGTTGTTGAGGATGAATAGCGGACCGGAGCTCATGGGTCTAAGGTATACCTTGGGTTGAGTATATATCTTAACTTATGTATACACAATTTACGCATATATATACATGTAGGTTATTGGGTGATCTGGTCTAGTTCATGTTATATTTTAGAGAGCATGACTAGTTGCCTTGTTGGTTGGTTTCAGATGTTGAACAGTGGGTCATAATTATGTTGGGGCATAGGAGCGTAGGTTTTATTAGATAAGGAGTAAGGCGAGAGTTAGGGGACTTAGCAAAAAGGGACTTGGGAGGGTTTAGTTGACCAAAATTATTCTTACTGCCATGATTTTCTTCCTATTTTCTTTTATTGTTATGTGTTTCTAACCCTAGTCGACCGATGATACCTACCAGTATGTGTAGTTGAACTAATACTACACTTACTATATCTCTATTTGGGGATATATCCATGTTGCAGGTTAGTTGGAGTTTTTATATGTACAACAGTAGTTATCCTTCAGTAACGCCTATCATCTTTCTCTTATATAAAAGTTAAATAGAACTGCTCCAAGTAACTCAATATGGCAACAAGGTCTGCTTCCAAGCTCCCCAGGGATGCACGAGTCTGTGTGTGAGGGGTTCTAGACTCCTCTCCCTCTCTCGTCTTACAACTTTTACCCTCTGCCCCTATCTTCCTCTTCTTCTTATGCCCTACCCTGTACCTTCAGTGGGTTGAAGGGAACATAAAATCCCCCAAAGTATCATAATCCTCTTTTGGTACATCCACCCTCTAGCACAACTCAATAATCAAGGAAGTAAAGAAGATATCTTTCGAAGATCCTCCCCTTGTGTACAAAAGTTGCCACCCATTGATAATTTCCATTCCCACATTCAACTCTATCACTGACAAAGCACAAGCCACCACCATAGCCCAGTGGAAGGTCATGTTAGTAACATTTCTCAAAGGATGAATACTTCAGGATGCAAAGTTGAACCATCTCCAAACCTCCAAAGAGGCACGTTTTGTCTCCCTAACACTAGTCCACTTCACCTTGTTCTACTGCTTCTCAGGTACCAAGGTCCACTCAAACTATTTAAGATCTAAATCATTGACTTTAGCCTCAAAAGCTACATTAGAGAGGTTTGGAACCCCAAGAGTTTCATTGATGGTGGCAGCATCTATGAGGACATTCTTCCCTCCAATGCGAATAGTGGGTTGGGGCACAAACCTGTCAACAGTCTAGAGTATGGCATAAAACTCCCAAACTATCATTAGATTACATGCAGGTACAGATTTGATAAGCATCTCCGATCCAAAAGCCCATAGCATATTGTAGAAGTCAAGCGCCACCACAGTCTAGTCTTTATTCACGAAACCTCTCTCATGGAAAAAGCCCCTCATACTCAACCCCTCATCATAGAGCTCACAAAAATTATTGGTTGGGAATACTTGGTATACTGGTTGGTTAGCCATGTTAGTAGTCCTACAAAATCACATCATATTATTTAGCAAACAATATGGGATGATTCTAAAAAGAAATGAAATTCAAAATCAGTGTTGAAAAATAAAATTTGGGGAGGCTACTACCGAATATTGCTACAACAATGCTTTTTTTGCTGGAGTGGCAGAAGCCTCACCACAGTGGCGTCATTACCCAACTAGCCCTGATCTCTTTAATGGTGGATTTTTTAATTCTTTGTCAAATTTTTGAATTCAAAGCGTAGATCGGGCTTGGTAGAGTATGTTTGAACTCTTCTGCACTACAATGGGGGTGATTAACATCCAATATTAAACCCAAATCATCCTAAAATATTAAAGAGGGTGACTCTTCATCTCCCACCTTTTTCTATCCCAAAACCTCCGTAAACTTCGTAAATCTTATGTCTAGAACATTATAGGAGTGTTGGGGACGTAAGATAATCTAGTATGCTTTGTAAATTCATGCAAAGAAGCAACAAAAGTTCAAATTTTAAATTGTACCAAAAATCAAACCAAAAATCCATTTTCTATCTGAATATCTATGATTCTACAATGATAAATAGGTAAATAAAGTAGAAAGGATGAAATTTTACCTTAGTAGTGTCGATGGGAAAGAGATTTCTTGAGTGAAATGAGGGATTTTTTGAGAGATTTTGAGAGTTGGGAAATGGGGGAAATGAAGCCCACTTCCTCATATTTGAAACTGTTGAACCCCGTTATGGTAACAGTCTTGTCGCTGTAGCGACAGGTCTTCTACTGCAGAGATGGGCTCCATAAATTATGTTTTTGTCCTGAATTTTTGTGCATTGTAATATTTTTGATGTCTTGGGTATTTTAAGTGACCTATTACATAAAATTTTATCATTAATCATATTCCTCGGGTTATAACAATTGTACTTTGTGTGAAGAAACTTAAAGACTCCTAATGTGTAGATGCGTTGAATAATGTTGATAGTGACTTTTTAGCTAACTATGGTTCAGTATGGTGTGAGTGAGAAATTAATCAGAATAAAAGACTGCTTTTCCTTTTAAATCGTCGTGTACATTGGATTTTGGGAAACATGCTAAAAACCTTCTTTACTCAGGTTTTTGGGTCGAAATTGCAAATTTAGGTCGGAATCGCAAAATTGAGCCAGGCCTACTGACCCATCACTGTAGCGAAAGATATTTCTCTACAGTGATGCTTCTACAGCGACACTTCCATCACCTCAGAGGTAGTAGGGTTGTAAGCTGCCCGAGGGTTATTAAAACCCTCACTCAGCTGAGGCTTCTTATGTCGCCTTCATCTTACAAAAACACCCTAAGGGAACACTATACTTATAACATGAGGATTTAGAGGCCAAGCTCCTAGAAGGCCTATATTTTAAATCATTTTTTATAGGATGTCCAGTGTTGGTCAAGGGAAAGAAATGCAAAAAGAAACCCTTCTCTCTCTGTTGCCGGGAGATTATATGTTTTAGGCCTACGAGCACGAAGTTTGGATATATTAACTAATAATCAGAACTAAGATAATGAATTGATGATGTTGCCTGATGAGTTATTGAACTGTATTGCTCCTTTAATTATTGAAAGATATAAGGCTTGCACGAACTAGAGGTAGTTTGATAAATGGGAGTATTTTGCATGTTAGGAAAAAGGGTTACGTCGACTATGAATATAATGAGCGTGAAGTTGGGGACTAGCGTGTGCATTTCGATTAGTTTAGAGGAAACTGGTAGAGTCCTGGAGGGAGTAGTTAGTAGATGTCTATATATCCTTGGTAATTTGAGAGGAGTTGGAAGAGGTTGTGGGTGTATAAACTTGGTTGGTGGTAGTTTCTCATAGTAGAATAGGTATAGATATAGAGTGGAGGGAGAGATAGAGGATAGCATTCCTTGATTAGATTTGTTAGTCGGTATAAGTTTAGGCGTCGACCAATGGGCACAACCATTATGTTGAGTAAGTATGAGTCTTCCGAGTGTGATGTTCAATTGATTTGACTCTGTGATAATATATATTAGTTGATTATTGTGACTAGCTTTCGGGAACTACTTGATATTATTGAATTATTAGCATGCATTGAGCATTTGATTGAGATTATACACATTGAGGTGATGTTGCATGGATTGGGTGTCACTCAGAAATTCTTATATAGATCGGGTGTTATGATGACACTATTACATAGATCAGGTACCATGCCAGTAATGGTACATGGGCTGAGCTTGACCCTGCAGGTCATAGTTGAGGGTCCCTGCTGACCCTAGTATGTGTGTACATCTTGAATTCTTACATTCATATCATTACATTATTGTATTTATATATCTATCAAAGTGTTTTTTGTGCATTTGACTTGTTGAGGATAAGTAGTAGACTGGAGCTCGTGGGTGTAAGGTATGCCTTAGGTTGATTATATATCATACCTTCTATATACATAATTCATACATACATACATATATATATATATACACATGTGGGGAATAGGGTGAGCTATCCTAGTTCATATTGTATTTTAGAGAGCAGGACTAATGACCTTGTTGGTAGGTTTTAGATGATGAACACTGGGTCATAATTGTGTTGGGGCATAGGAGCGTAGGGCACGTTAGAGAAGGAGTAAGGCAAGAATTACGAGACTTAACAATAAGGGATTTGGGAGGGTTTAGTTGCCCGAAATTATTCTTGCTGCCACAATTTTCTTCCTATTTTCTAGTGTTGTTATATTTATCTAATCCTGGTCTGCCGATGATACCTACCAGTATATGTGGTTGTACTGATAATGCACTTACTATATCTTCAGTTGGGGATATAGCCATGTTACAGGTCAATTGGAGTTTATATAGGTACAATAGTGGTTATTCTTCAGTAGCTCCTGCCATCTTACTCTTACATGGATGATGTGTCTCAGGTCGTCCTTTCCATTTCATAGCACTCGTGGCCTGGTTTAGATTAGGTTCTGGGAAAACGCTTATTTTATTTTCACAATGTAATATTGTAATAAATGAATTTGAACAAGAGATTTTTCTTTCATTTAAGGATTATTCATTTTCAAAACTATTTAATATATTGTCCACACTTAATTGAATGGTTAGGTGGTAAGAGTTCTCCTATCTAGTTAGAGTTGGGTAGGTGCCTTCACGATCAGTGAATTGGGTTGTGAAACCTTAGGAGAATTCATTAAATAAGGGCTAGCTCCACTAGTTCATGCAAACTCTTTTTACCAAACCTTAATCTACTTTCTCAAGCAAAACTAAGATAATATGGTGTAGGTGAATGTTTGTAGTCACCAACCAATAAATAAAATTATGAAATAGTTTGATTATCTAATCTCGAAAGTCATGCAACACATGAAAATTTTATCAATATCACTCTCCAATTAGGTTCACAACCTCAGCAAAGGATTTAGCTACTCAAAATGGAAGAATGATAACAAGAATTGATTGAAGTCATAAAGCTTACTTGACTAAATATTAAAGAAATAACTTGCTCTTTATTCTTCACCAACACTTCAAAAATAAAACGAGAAAAATAACAAAAAGTTTAAAACTAATTAATTATGGTAACTCACTAACACAAAAACCCTACAAAAATTATTTGAAATGGACCACAAATTTAAAATTCTACAATAATCAAACTAGGAACTAACACCATCCACGAACCATTAATTGATCCATGGTCTGTGGATTTCCTTTAAGCCTATTGTGGATTATTCCTTTGGGTTTCTGTACTTCACCTGTGAATTGATCCATAATCCATGAAGTCTTTTATAGAACTTCCATCTAGCTTTATCTTCTCTAGAGTTATGGAGCGTAAATGGGACATACTATCAGTACTTTCCATTATTAATAGGCCATCTTCTGAACATCCCGAATGCATAACCCTTTGATCTTTTCCACAATTGGATCCATGGTCCATATATTCACTGTGCAGACGTGCCACTCCGATCCATATAACATTGGGTAGACATTCCACTTCGATCCGCATAAAATGAAATACGTGATGTGTATGTGTGTAATCTAATCCTAAATAACAAGTACAATTTCACGAAATACATTTCATATCATGAATCCAATCAATTTTTAGAGCATGTTTTCCTTATCTCAACTTCACAGTTAACATAGACACCCTCTCACATTTCACAGATAAGTAGAATCTCATTTTTTCATCTATTATTTTCATAACCCGACTAAGATTCTCAAGGAGGTGTAAAATCATCAACTAGAATACTCAATAAGTCACTTTTAGTTACAATTAACTAATCATGTTAGCAAATAACAGAAAATAGTCCAAAAATTTCAATTTACTAATTAAATCCTTCACATAACACCAGTACCCACGTAGGTGCCTGCCAGTTCACTTATACGATAACTCTAGTTCCCAATTACTCCCTCATATAATTAATTAGCACAAAAATACTTTAAAAAAGAGTCAATGAAAGCCTCAACTTGCATTAAACAATGTATAAAATGTCAAATCGTAGGCTTTTCCTTTTTTAAAACTTTAGAAAGAGCTCGATTTGATAAAAGATGTATTCTACCTAAGAAAATGAAACCATAGACACCTATATTACTGTACTTCTATTTTGGGTCCAAAAGGTAAACCTCGACGAAAGGGTAAAATTAGAATTTTATTTGAAAATATTGTTATCCGTTGAATAAGAAACTCAAATATGAAACTTCATTAAAAATGGAGTTTAAATCAACTTTCAAATTATCAAAAGATGATTTATTAATCATTTCCCCAAAAGCCCCCAAATTTCCCAATTAAAAATTAAGATTTGAAGAAAAAATCATAAATAAAACACTAGAAAATGTATAAATATAAGTTAAGAATCATACCCAAGAAAGAAATCTTGAAAATCACTGTTTGAATCGCCCAAAAATGAGTTCCCGAGATTCAAAAATCTATCTATGGAATCCATGTTTGAAAATGGGTTTTAAATCTATCCAAGTACTTTGTTAATCGCGAATGTGAAACCTCCGTCGTTAGCGCGACACTCAACCCGGCTTAACTATCATGAACATATGGCTCCATACAATCGTGGAGGTAATTCTACCCTTGATCCATACCTACCAAATGTCCTCTTTTGCAAACGCGGCCTATCGCATACAATCACGAGGATCACAAAGACTCGTCCAACATTGCGAATGCGAAGTGCCTCTTACGGACGTGTAGGAGGCACCAGATGACAATTGAAAGAAGTAATAAGCCATATCTAAAACTATCCAAAAATACATTTGGAATCCCGTGAATACAAACTATATATGCTACTAGATTAAAAATGATATTCGGACTAAACGGAACCATCAAACATAAAATCGGGGTCATCTTGATGATCTATTGATCGAAGTGAACTCTTATCCTTTAAATTTTAAAATTCCAACCAACTACTCAAATATCAATACAAACTCATCGGTACCCAAACCAAAGATCCAACTAACCCAAAAATCACGTCTCGAAGCTAAAAGAACTGTTAGAATTCCATTTTGAGCTTGTTTTCACAAATGTTGACTTTGGTTAACCATGTCAACTTCTAACCTTCCAAAATGTAAAACCTACATAGTTCTCATGCAAATACATCGAAAATACTGCCACGACACCAACAAATACACTAAAGCAACTACGGGGATGGATAAATGATCATAACTCACAGAAAACAAAAATAACCATGAAGTTTGTTGCATCATCCACTACTTAAACAAACATTCATCCTCAGACCTTTTTAATTTGTCTATCAGAAATGACCACGAGCTCCTCCTTGAAAGCCATGATTAGAACCAAATCCATCTTATCCTACTCAATCACATGAGAATCATTATAATGATATTTTTTTAATAGCAAGATACAAAAAACTGGATGTACCATTGAAAGTTCCAGAGGAAAGGCTAACTCATAGGCCACCTTCCTAATGCGGCAAACAATATCAAATGGACTAATAAACCTCGAGCTAAGCTTTCCAATCATCCCAAACCACATAACACCCTTCAGGGATGATACTTTCTACAAAATGTGATCACCAACGATGAACTCCAAATAATGAAATCTTTGATCTGGATAACTCTTTTGTCTACTCTCAGCTATAAAAAGTCCATCCATGATAAATTTGACCTTAGCCATGTAATCTCTTAATAAGTTTGTACCCCATAGACAACTTTGAAAGAGTCAAACTAACTAACTGGAGAATTACACTTTCTTCCATATAAAGTCTCAAGTGGTGCCATATGGATGCTAGAATGATAATTATTGTTGTATGCAAACTCTGCCAAAGGATAAAACTGGTCCCGATGACCATCGAAATCAATAACACAAGCTTAAAGCATGTCCTCCAACACCTCAATGGTTTGCCTCAACATGCCATTTGTCTGGGGATGAAGAGATATAGGTATCTCAAATTGAGTACTTAACTCTTGTTGCATAGAACCCCAGAAATGCAATGTAAACTAAGTACCTCAATCTGAAATAATGAAAATAGGCACCCATACAACCAAACAATCTTTCTACAATTACCCAAATAGAGTAAATTTGCCCCAAGTCCTAGAAAAACTGACCTTTAATTCCATAGAAATATGCTACCAGAATAACTTAGGTTCATGCATCTTCTAAGTTATGCCACCTCAATTCTAGTGTTCATACTTTACTTGTTCTCAATTCAAACGCTTAGCCAGAAACTCTATTATGTCCCTATTTATCCTACACAACTAATAATGTTTCTTCAAGTCATAAAGCATCTTGGAACCCTCATCAAATAAATAAGTTAAACAATTGGCCTTTTACATGATCAACATAGTCAAATCACCAACTCTAGGAACACAAATCCGCCTTTGATCCTTAAAACACGTTCTTGGTCAAGAATTGCTTCCTTAACTTCACCTTTAATACTGTTTATCCTAAATCTGCTACATCAATAGCAATTTATCCTCAACACAACAAAAAATGCTATAAGTATCAGAAATATCATATTTCATAAAGCTATTGGCTAAACGCTAAACATCTATAGACAAAGGTCGCTCCTTATTTAGCAACAATGCTAGACTACTAATACTCATCACCTTTTTACTCAAAGTATCTAGAACCACATTGGCCTTGCTTGAGTGATAAAGAATATTCATGTCATAATCCTTACACAACTCCAACTAGCTCTACTTTCTCAATGTCAGATTCTTCTGGTTGTGTATGTATTGTAGCATGCGATCATTAGTGAAAAAATCTAATGAACTCCATACTAGTAGTGCCACTGCTACTTCAAAGAAAATACTACTGTTGCCAACTTAAGTCATGAGTAGGGTAGTTCTTCTTGTTAGTCTTCAACTATCTAGAAGCATACGCTATAACTTTCCTTTTCTACAACTAAACACAACCAAGGCCGATACTTGAATACTTGTAATACACCATAAAATCTTTACCCTTTACAAGTATGGTCAAAATAGGTGCAAAAGTCAATAAGGTCTTAAGGTTTTTGAATCTCGACTCACACTCATCATACTAGTGATAAGCAACATTCTTCTAAATCAACCTACAAAAAAAAAATGCACTTAAAGAGAAATTCACCATGAACTATATATAATAGCCTTCTAAACTAACAAAACTTCAAATCTTAGAAAGTAAAATAGTCCAAGTCCATTCCCAAACCACCTTAACCTTTGATGGATCTGCCATGATACCCTTCTTAGACACTACCTATCCTAAGAATTACATAGAACTAAGTAATAACTTACACTTCAAATACTTAGAATATAACCACTTTTTCCTCAACTTCTACAACACAATCCTCAAATGATGCCTATGTTCCTCCTTACTCATTGTGTATACCCAAACGCCATCAAAGAATACAATGAAGAAAGAGTCACGATAAGATTGAAATATATTGTTGCGTCCAAATGAACATCCAAGTGTATGTGGTATAAAAGTAATATACAATTGGAGAGTCCAGATATTGATCCCATAGTTAATAGACGAATTAATAACTAGAGTGAATTTATATTTAATTTGACTAGTTAGTGGGTAAACAAGAAATGGCAATTCATTGAGAATTTAATAACTTCTAACTACTTTAGATTCTATACTTAAGAATGATTTCAAGTTGTTTACTGATTTTAGATATGATTAATGATCCAGGTTTGCAGTACTATTTAAATTCAGTTGAATTTATTGGATAATTAATCTAATTGATTCACTAAATTACTAGTTGTGGGTTGATGTTCATGATGCTGAGCATATTTCCAAACAAAACCTACACCTACTTGACTATTTCTAATGCTTTAATTTTTGTGGTCATCAGTCGATAATGAAGTGCATGTGATTTCTCTTTTATATCAACTAGGAAAGGCTAATGGATATATTCCTATCACTTTAGTAAATCTTTCCCCCTTCCAAAAGAAATCACAACCAAGCTCTACCTTTTCTTATTGCGAACATAAATTCCCTATTCCTCGTACAATTCATGCCTTATAAATATTGTTTGAGAGGTGGTCAAGCTACCAAAAAAATATGCAGAAGGGAAGATAAATAAATTTAGATAGGAAATTGAATAAACCAACTTATCATACAAACATCAACCTTTATGTTTAACCAAACCCCATATTTTAACGAGTTAAGCTACTCAAAAACTAATTACAAATTGAAGAATTTAAGGATAGATAGAAATTCAATGACTAAAAGTATTAAAAAGAGAAGAAAAACCTAAGTGGAGATGTTCCTACCAAGCTACATGCATTTCCCACTTCATATCCTAGGTTAATTCCAGTAAAAAATAACTGGAAGTAGTATACATAGGGTTTTGGGGGGTTGCAGGTCGGATATGGGTCCATTGGACAAACCAAGCCAACATTGACTTGGAAATGCACTAGGGTGGTACCTAGGGAAATGCCACAGTGCATTTGGGTTGTCCCCTTGCCTACAAAGCTTGGGTTCCCTTTTTCACTACAAGGAACTTGGGGTGATTGCTTATGTTAAGCTTTTGTCTTGATCAGCCATTATTGAACAAGCTCCATATCATCATCCTCGGCTCCTAATGAGACTTGAAAGCTCGCGTGTCACTCCAATATGCTCCAAATCTATGCAAATTCTATCGTTCTTTATTTGACACACCAAGACAAGCTACGTAAGTGTATTTCATATAAAGTATGCTCAAAATCATACTAAAATAAGTAAAATGTAAGGAAAACTATAGTATAAAATCATGAATTTTAGCCTCACAACACAGACTATTTATCAACTTCATAAATGTCGTCACGATATTAGTTCACCCAAATTACATAACAGTAAACTCATAATGGACATAGTGAGTCCCATAGGTTGTCTTAGGATGTCCAATGGCCTAATCCTCAAATGATGATACCCTAACCTCAAATCAATATTTGAAAACTCTCAAGCACCTTGAAACTGATCAAATGGGTCATCAATGCACAAATAGGATATTTGTTCTTAGTATTAAATTTGTTCAATTGTCAGTAATCGATATACATCCTCATAGACCATCATTCTTCTTCACAAACAACACTAGAGCACCCCAAGGTTAAATAATAGATCTAATTAATCCCTTACTTAATGAATCTTACAATTGATCCTTTAACATTTTCAAGTCTAGGAGAAATTCTATAAGGAGGAAAGGAAATAGGCTTACTGCCAGCTCCAAATTAATGCCAAAACTAATATCTTAGTCAGGAAAGACACCGAGAAGATCTATCAGAAATACATCCTTAAACACTCTAACCACCTATAAAGGAGGCATATCGGCACTCGAATCATGAACATAACTAAAACAAGAAAAACAACCTTTTTAACCCAACTTTTATACCTTAAGAAAAGAAATCACCCTTTTTGGTTATGAATCCAGGGTACCCTTCTACTCAATACTTAGGGAAAATGTCATGACTAAAGCGAATATCTAGGATGACATCTAGAACAACATGATACGGAGAGATCCAATCCATGTTTAAAGTCACCTCAAAATACACTATATACAAAATAATTAATTCTACCCAAGTATCGTAACCCAATATAGCCACAATATAGGATCGGTACACTCGATCTACCACTAAGAAATTGCCTATCTTAGTAGAAGCATGGATAGTCATAGAAAGTGAATCACACATCATATCAATGACTATATGTAAAATATGTAGACACATAGAAGAAAGCAAAACTAGGATTAATTAATATTGAATCGGGTCGATGTCATACTGGGATGATACCTGTGATAACAACATTAGAGGCCTCTGCCTTGGGTCTACCCCAAAAAGTATTAAACTAGGCCCTATCATCATATACATCAAAAACTCCTCTACCACCACTTCATCCAGCCTGTGTTTCACATCTACCTACCTATGACCCATAACAACCTCTAGTTGGTGGTGCTATGGATCTAGCTTGATCTTAAGAACTCTAATATTAATTTCATTCTCTAAATATAGCACAATCCCTCCTGATATGCCCTTAATCACAACACTTATAGCAAGATCTAGGAACTATCATTTGTTAAGAAGAACTCGAATAATGAGATTGGCCACCAAAACCTTAAACCATTTGTGAAGAACCTTGAGAAGTCTAACCAGAACTAAAATAGTCTCATTTGGAATACCCATCCTCATAGGCCTGAATTGCAGCATGGACTGATCTACTAGAGTTAGGTCAAAAACCTCTCTTATCCATTAAGCACCTAAACTCTACATGGCACATAATTTTAAACTCCTTGGCCACCTCGACCATTTTTATGAAGAAGCTCTAGTCTGAGTTATCCAAGAAGTTGCCTCTTGGAAAGTCAACCCCCTAAAAAATAAATAGATCATCTTAGTCTTGTCTAGAAAAGTCTTTAAGGTAGTGAGAGACAAAGTATAAAATATGGATTAATACTCCATCACATAAATCCCCTCCTGAGTCAAATACACAAACTTGTTACTCTTTTTCTCTCTTAGGCTACGTGGAACAAACAATTCTAGAAAGTCATGGGCATAAAGTCCACATGTGATAGGCTTGGATCCAGTAGGTCTCGAGACAACATAAGAGTGACAAAACTATTTGGTAGTGAAACATAAATGAAGTGTTGTATCATCTACTCCATGTGACTCCACCAATGCCACACTCTAAAGCCTCACATTAAAACTCATGAGGAATTTGTTGGCATCCTTACTCTAACCACCCTGAAATTGAGGTGGATCTATCTCTTTAAACCTCGATCTCAAACCTCCTCTTCCCCTCATCATACATTACTGGTATAACCACAACTGATTCTTCTAATCCTAGTAAAGGTCTACTATCAAATTTAGTTGTTGTAACTCCTGTTGGATGGCCTTTGGGCCTTGGAAATCTACTTAGGATAGGTTGCTAATTTGGAGTATATGCTCCTACTCTAGACGTAGTACCATATAGGGACAAGGCCAAACACCACTTTGATCCATATCCTCTAGCAAACCAAGCATATGGATGAAGGAATACTAAAGTATCAAGGTAGATATAAATTTAGGTGGATACTAAACTGGGCCCACCTTTCCAATTTGAACCTAATAACCATCTATCACATTCTCTCCCTCTGGCATCTATTCCTTATCCATAACTCGAGCGGCTACCTGAGGTCCCATCTTAGCTGGTGTTGCTGCTTGGCCTTGGCCTTTACCATATCGTCCTCCTCATCCTCTAGTCTAGTATAAGTAGCAGGTATGGTTGTGGGAATAGGCTTCTGATCTCTATCCATGGTAGCATGTGTCCTCTCCATTTATGAGAGAATGAAACATGAATTAGTAATGAATGTATCATGACCCTACTACCAGGACGTGTGGGCACCTACTCTAATCCATCCAGATAGGAGAACCCTTACCACCTATTACAAAAATACATGCGGAAGTTAATTTAGAAGTAGTGCAATTACCTGATTTATTACAACCTATTTACAATCTTTAAATACAATTAAAAACTTTCCCAAAGGAACTACGCTAAACAGATACAAGAGCTACTTAGAGAAGATACAAAACTGTACACACGACCCAGCTTCCATCGGTGAAACAATAACAGAAGTTGTTGGAGATCGTTACCGTGTCAAACATGAAACACCTACTAATCATCCAACCAGACTATACCCCAGAAAAGGGTATAGCAAGAGTAATAGTAGTACAAACAACACGTATTGGTAAGAATCATCGGTAGACCCATATTAAATCACATAAATATCCAAAAATAAACATGCAACTCGAGAGTTATTTAGTCAATGATCTTCTATTATATTAATTCCTTAACACCTTTAGCTTTTACTAGCCTTACCATTAAGATCAACTTTAGAATTTACTCCAAGGATCCCCCAATCACCATCTATCAACTACGTTATCAAGTCAAAACCCATTCCGTAATTACCTGTGAGTTCAATAATACTTAACCCCTAAGGTTTCCAATTTCCTAATTATTCAGCATTTATGACCCTTACATAATACTTAACCTTGTTTCGCTAATCTGGTTATGCATGAACACCCTAGGATATTTAGATTCATTTAAGGCTATATGAATTAAATAGCAAGAAAGAAACACCCCACCTTCTCGGTTTAATTTCAATAGCCAATAGACCACCGACCCAACACATACCACAAGTACAAGCTTGAACTCCTACTAGGTAGCCTTACTTCAAGTTTATGACACTTAACCTTATTGAATAATACGAAGAAATTCAAGCATTACAAGTCAACATGGACAATAAGTCATGTCAAAACCATGGCAACCAATAAGACTCCAAGCCAACAAACCATGACTCAAACATTTTTAGTAACCATTTCTCAATTACACAAATAAATAGACAATATACAAATATACCATTCTTACAATTAAACTCGGACCACTCAAGGATCCATTCCAACAAATACTATAGAAAAAGCATGAATCCAGATTTAAATAAAGAAACCAAATATAGAAAGCAAGCACATAAACTTGATTAACTTAAGAAACCAATACAACAAGTCAACACATAAACCCGGTTCACTCAAGGAACCCATATAACTCAAATATATAACAAGTAAATAGTAATTCGGTTCACTCATGGAACAAATATAACAAGTAACCACATAATCCGCAGTTCACTCAAAGAACCATCACACTCACTTGTACCTTGTACATACATGCTAAGGGTTTTATGGTAGCCCACTAGCCATGACCTATAGGGGACGAGCTCTTGTTAATGTACCAAATCTCTGACATCAAGTGTCTGCCAACCTTATACCAACTAATTCCATAAAGATTTCCAACTATTGATACATCCCATAATAACGATATATAAATAATATAAGTCCCATGAAGATGCCCAAATACTGTTACATCCTGCAATAACCATAGTTATCATAACAATCACAACTATAATGATAACAACAATAACACTTGTAAAATCAACAAGCTTTTCATATAAGTTCATTGCATGTGATTAACACTTAGAATATCAAATAGTCATTCCTTTCCTTGAACATACATTATAACAAGCAATACGAAGGAATAATTATCATGCATACATAAGCAAGTTGGGTTTCAAATACTTTTAACCATCATGTAGAGTTTGCCCCTATGATCCATGCCATAATACACCCCAACCTTTATTTCTAACATTGATACCTTACTAATTTCGCATTCCTATAGCTACTACTATAGATTCATTAGAATCCACCAATGCTAACCTCCTCTAATTCAGGCATTTGTTAGGCTCTAGCCTTATTTTTGGGTACAACAGCATTATAATCAAGTAAGGATTGACAAAAACAATGCAAACATGTTAACACCCAACAACCGAGTTTCTATTCTTTTTATCCATCCCAACATCGTGCTCAAAGGCCTAAGCATGAAATCACCCATCAATGTACGTCACACTTATGCTTTCTAACATAGGTTGAAACTACTTAGTTAAACCTAGCCTACTTGGATGCCAAAAAACCATTACAGAGGCATAAATGCGAGTATTTGTCTTCGTGATGGTTATTTTCGGTGTGATTTCCGTGGTAAAACCATGGGCTTTACACCATTTGAGTAAAATTCCTCCTCTCCATTACTCCAAGTCCATGAGGTAACCCTATTATGGGTTTTAGAGGAAACCTCATCCTTTTTGCAATTGAAGAGGCGAAAGGGAATTATTAAAATATACCTAAGTTTTTGGTCCCATCATCCCTCTATAGTTGCCAACAGGCCTCTATGGCGACCCGGCTATAGTGGGATGACGTCATCCTGACCTAAAATTAAAATTCTAAATTTTCTAGCCGCATTATCTTATAGTTGCTTGAGATTATATTTTCAAAAATCCCCGTAACCCATACCAATAATGAGGAGTCTTTTTATAATGATGGAACAGGTCATTAAAAGAGATACCAATTTACCATCATTCATCCCCAAAAGATCATGATAAGGAGAGAAATATATGAGTCTAATTTAAACCTTAATGCCCTCTAAATGATATCGCATTTACACACTTAAAGTGAAACACCGAATTTTTGTTTCCTTGGCGCACTAAATTTCCAAGCAATATTTTATTGCTAGTTCATTCCGTCAAGGAATCTTCCTTACTTATGAGTAGCATGAGCCTAAGAGGAGAATTTTTTTCTTCCAAGTACCTATGGTATCTGGGGCATCGTTAATATATCGGTGAAAAATTAACTCCAAACATAATGGATAAAAATTTCTCGTAATGGATAAAAAATTCTCGTACTTCGAGACTATATCCCACTATATTGAGAATATTCCCCTCTATAGCGGCATCACTATGGTGGGAGCCAACAATTTAAACGGGGTAAGAAATGGGTTTGTCACCTATTTCTACCACTTTTCACTTAAAAACACCCCTACCCTCCCTAATCACTTCCCTCCCATCGTTGTAGATAAGGTAATTATTGATATACTTCAAATCTTTGCTACGTTACTCATAGTTTTACTCTTTACTACGTTACTCATAGTTCTACATATTTTACTCTTGAATTTGTAGATATAGAGTAGGCTTTGGGATTGTTGTGTGAATTTATAAATTAGGATTGATTTGACCAAAATGTTGTAGCATGGATGCTTCCCTTTCATCTACAATGTTTCTATAGAGTTCTGGGCGTAAGAATTATGAAATTCATGGCAAAAATTGGGGCCGAATAAATAAGGAATGTGAAAGGTTACTATCGGTTAGAATTTGAAGATTTTACAGCATTTTAGGAGTTATCATGACCAATTATTTGCATAAACTAGTGTTAGGACGCTTTATGAACACTAATCGGGGGTCTAAATGCCAAAAATGGGATTTTTCATCAAGTGGCCCCATTACTACACCTGTTGAGTTTTTGGGATGAAGAAGGCCACTATCATTCCGCAATAGCGACCCCGCTATGCCAAAAAAATTCCTGCTATAGCAGTCTCGTAGTAGAGGGATGCAACCAACTATAGCGGGAGGTTGTAGGCAGTAGCCACTCAGTCTAACCCAGACTTGGCCTTTTTTCTAAAATTTTATTTCCTTGATACATTTATGAGTTATAGCTTGTTTTCTTAAAATGATTTTGCAGATTTAATACCCCAATGGATGAAAACCAAGACGATACCCCCACCTTCAAGAGATTTCCCCATAAAAACTATTGGGAGAGATTTCTGGAGAATCACAAGATGGGATTCTACTATGAGCGTGGTTTCGCGATGAAGGGGATGATGACAATGGTGCCTGAATTTTACAATCGGCTCTAGGAATTTGGCTGGATGCCACTGGTGAAGTTTCCTCTGTCTAGGGTCTCAGTCTAGCTTAGGGAGTTCTATGTCATACTCTCTACCATGCTTTTCAATGACCCCAACCCCACCATTCGAATAATGAGAGTGGATGTCCCCGTGGATGCTGGTACTATCTATAAGGTGCTCCGAGTGTCGAACGTCTCTAATGTTGGGAACCTAGCTAAGGCACAGGAGATGGATATGATATGGTTGCTGGACATTCTGATTATGAAGGAGGATAGGGACTAGATCTATTGGCTAACTACTGCGGGGATCAGGAGCATGTACTTCAAAATTAATATTAGGAGGGTGATGAACCTAGTGTCCCAGAGGATTCGTCCATCGGGGTCACTATAAGAAATCTGAGTTTTAGCGGCAACAATAGTCGCTACAAAAGCCCTGAAAGTCGCCACAATATAGTATTAGTGGTGACTATAGGTTCGTGGAAAGTACTTCCATAGCAAAAAGTTATTTGTGGCGATATTATTGACTCGCCACTAAAACATACATTTGTGGCGACTTAATCAGCTACAAAAAATGAACTAAGATGCCACAAATGATGGTTTCACAATGTAGATATATCATGTCTCCACTATAAAATGACTTTCAGTAGCGACTTTTCTTACCACAAAAATGTTTTTACATTTAGTGGCAACTGCTTTCGCCACTATAGTATGGACATTAGTGGCAACTTATGGTCTGCCACCAAAAGTCATATACCTTTACTGGCAGCTTATCTCGCTGCAATAAATAATTGTTTTTGTGATAAAATTGTGTCGCCACAAATACCTACTTTTTCAAATAATACATTATCCAAAATTTTAATTGATTTCCTGGCGATTCCTAATTTTGAAATTAATAAAGTATCCAAAATTATTAGACAAACACAAAAATTCTCAAGCTGAATATTATAAATATATCATAACTCAAAAGTTCAATTACATATACTTCATAACTTTATTGTTCAATGTCATTGTATACATATATGACCAAAAAAAAAAACAAGTGTCTTCAAACTCATCCTTCATCAATGCCATTTATGATTGTTATAGAATCCTGTCCCTATATTAAATGTAAGAAAATAGGATTACTTTGACAATTTAATAATATAATGCTTAAAATAAAAGAGATGATTACATTAATATCAGAGTAAAAGATTGACAAAATGCATTTAAGAAAGCAATTATAGTATACTAGACAAAAACTTAACTAATAGATGAAAGTAATAGTAGGAGTAGTACTTATTATTTTCTTGACCAATACTTTTCTCTATTTCTACTTATTTGTCCCACCCTTGACATGATTTTTTGGGTTAAAATTTGAATATAACACTATGAATTTATCATTAAATTAAAAGAAAAAAAGAAATTGAACTTAAACCTTGGGGAATGTTTGATTTGAGAAATAAAAATATCCTTTTCAAACTTTAGAAAATAGGGAAGAAAAGTTTGGTAATTCTAAGTTGTTCCTTTTTTTTCTCTCGAAAAGTTCAAGACCATGCAAAGAAACAATATGACCGAGCAAACCTTTTAGCAAAAATGAAGGTATTTGTTGCAGATAATTGGAGAAAGTTACTATATTTGCTGCAGAGTATAAGCGACAAAATGAGTGAATTTTGTTCACTCTATTTTCCTCTTCACAATCTTGAGCTACGCTCCCTTTTAGATTCTCCATTGTACTATGAGTTATGCAATTGTTTTAGTTTGTAAATGGTGATAGATTTTTTTGTTGTTGTAAGCTTAAATTAGATATAATTACACTAGTCCTAAAGAACATCTTGCAATGTGACTAGAAATACCCTTAGGAACTGCTGGAAAGGATTGAGTGTATCATGAAGAATATACTACAGCTAAACATTGGTCTTTCTAATCTATCATTTGATATAGAGTCACAGGTGCAATATCACAACTTTCAACAATTACCAATTCAAGGAAACATCTTAATATAGACAAGGCATAAATCCCTACTATTAGGGTGAGAACAAAAAAAAATCAGCTGATATATATATCAATGTCAAAAAGGACAGACACAACACAGAGGAGAGACATAGATACAATCAACAAGCAAGAGAACAAGATACAAGAAAGCACAATTAACTAGTAGTAATTACAGATTTGGATGCGGGAGACTGAAGATTTATTATATAACAAGACTAATTGGAAAGATAGTCAATATAGGCATCAAGGCCCCACTATAGAGTATAAACAACCCACAACAAAGAAAATTATTCTTAAGGATATTCAGTATAGGCATCAAAGCCCCACTACAAAGTGTAACACCCCGTACCTTCCTGACCCTACTTTCCAACCTTGAACCATGTTTACCCTAGGTTCGAGAGCAATAAGTACGTATTTTGTATTGTTATTGATAGAACATTTGATATTGTGCTAGTAAATGTGATTATACCTTTGTAGGAGGTGTTTGTGACTTTGTGGGGTGAAAAGTGAGGTTAAAGGAAATCCAAGCAAAGGATCTTAAAGATAAGAGGCAAGCAAAAGGTTGGAACTTGAAGAATCCAACCAAATCCACAAAGAAAAGTCAAAATCAAAAATTAAGCATAGAGCGCACTAGGTGGCATGCCAGGCCGCTTTTGGCCAAATATATTTGGCATAGGCAGAAAGGGGGCGTGCCAGGATGTTCCTGGCCACCTTTTTGCAAAATTTCTTCTACGATTATTAGTTGATAAAGAGGACTCTTGGGTTATGGTATACTTATTCCATTGTAGTAGGACTACTCTTGAGCATGTTTGGCATCCGAGTTGGGGTTAATTCTTTATCACAAGTATTTTATCAAATTATGTTCAATTAAGCCATGAGTTGCTAAAATGTCTTATTTTTGAGATTGAGGCTACGAACATGAATCTCGTTAGTTGAATATTGTCGTGACATTTATGGAACTATTTAAACATGAGATATATGTTGAATCATCCATTGAATTTGGTGGGCTAAGTTAACATGTGTTAATGGGCTTAATTTGAGGCCTAAAATGAAGCCAAAATGCTTGGCCCAAAGGGCAAATGACCCATTCTTCAAATTTGACCAAGTAAACATGGCATTTAATGCCAAGAATTGTCTAAGGATGACTTGAGGGGCTATATAAAGGCAAAAATCAGATTTTTATTCCAAAAACCACACATGCCTTTCTAGACATTTTCTAAAAGATATTTCTCATATCTTCCAAACCCTAAGTCATCTCTTTGGACAAGATCATCACTTTGCAAGCCTTGGTAAGTGTATACTCTCATGGATTAATATATTATATGCTTAAGATGGTGTGTATATTATGATGGTTATGTTGGAAAGGTGTTGAATGGGGCACTTTTGCTTTTTGCTAAAAGATGTGTCATCTTTGTGATTTGAACTTGAAAGGAGACGGTTTTGATGAAAGTGCATGGTATGGATGAAATATCAACATATATGGTGTGGTTATGTTTATTAACTTGTTATTTTTCTATATGTATAACTTGTGGGATTGTTGTTATGCAACATATTGAGATGAGTTGATGGAGTAATTGTGATGTTATGTTGATAGAGAAGTGTAAAGTATGAACTTGTTGCGACATACTATTGGTTTAAGATCTCTTGGTCAATGTATGGAATGTTGAGGTATTGTTGGTATGATAATTACATAAATGGTATTGTTAAGGGTGAAATGACGTTATAGGGCAATCATGTAACTCATTGTCGTCTTATGTGTGTGTAAGGTAGTTAGTTATTAACGTGAGCTCCGCTATGTACTTGTGTTGTAGAGTGAAACGTGAGGAAGGAGATGGATTATTGTGTTCACCTATAGGATTGTGTATTCATATTGGGAAGATAAGGTTTGTAAGGTTACTCTTTCCGTATCCTTCTGCAGCACATAGTGTTCACATTGTCATTGTACTTGTTCCATTCCAAAATGTTCTAAGGTATCCCATTTCCGGTTATTAATTATTGTTACTCACATATTCCTTATTCATTGATCAATTGTTATTCATGTTTTATATAACTGTCGGTATGGTTCTAAAGTTCCAATAATGTTACATTCTAAAGTTCCAATACTGCTATGACTACCAACGTATCTCTCAGAAGTAAACAAATGAAGTAACGTATCACTCTTATAATGAAAGAACAGAAGTAATGTATCATTGTCTGTATATTCTTGAATAACATCCCAGGGGCAATATAAAAGCCTAGCATGGGTTACTTTAACATCCCAAGGGCGATATAAAAGCCTAGCATGGGTTAATCTAACATCCCAGGGGTTAAAATACCTAGAATAGGTTAATCTCATCCCAGGGGCGACAGAAAAGCCTAGCATGGGTAGAACGATAAAGACGAATGAACGTAAAGGCAAAGAAAGTAACGAATATAATGCACATGGTTCCAAAATACAAAACGATGGTTTATCCATATTGACTATTCTCTTATATTTGATTCCATTGATGTTCTTATGTGTGATGCAGTTTCTTATGGCCTTACATACTCAGTACATTCTTCGTACTGACGTCCCTTGGGGGACTTACCTTACTTGCTGCAGTCATAGGTACTAGTAGACCTCCACAGTAAGTTTCGGGTCATTTGCGGGTCATTGGTGAGGTCCAGTTGGTTTGGGGCTTTCCAAGGCACTATATACATATGTTTTGGTTTTGGTATTATGTAATGTTGTATAAAGCGGGGACTTGTCCCAGCTTTAGGTTGGTTATGTATATGCATCGGTTAGAGGTTTTGTAGACGTACGTGGTGAGATGAATGAAAGAATGTATGTCCATTTTGACTTTATGGCCCTAACAGCCAAGTTTCGTATATGTATATATCACATATTTTCCATGACTTCTGCTATTGGCATCTTATATCTCTATGTGGTGGTGATACTTGTTGAGTGACATGCGTATGAGTGTATATGAATGAAGATTGGTTCTCTCGGGCCTTAACGGCTTCGGGTACCAGTCCGCCCCATTGGAATTCGAGGTGTGATAAAAGTGGTATCAGAGCAGGTCGTCCTAAGGGTGTCTACAAAGTCGTGTATGAGTAGAGTCTTGCTTATGGATGTGTTGCACGACAAGTTTATAAGTAGGAGGCTACGGGACATATAGGAGTTGTTTATTTTCTTCATTTCTAGATCGTGCAATAGAGCCAATGTTGTAAGTGGAATCGTATCTAACCATTGGAATTGGTTTTCTTATTTATAGTAAAATGTCGATTATGATACAAGATAGGGGCAAAGATAAGAAGTTAGAGATACTTGCCGGAGAAGGAACTAGTCAATCACCACCGGACCAAGCTAGTCAAGGTGGGACTAAAACTGAATTTGCATTACGGGCTTCTTCTACTTCTCCAGCTCCAGAAGAGCCGAGAAGGAGAGAGAACCTGCCAAAACACCTGTTAATGCTACTGAGCAGGATATAAGGAATACAGTGTACCTGTTGACTTAGATAGTCATTGCACAAACTTAAGGACAGGTTGGTCCAGCCTTTGCACAAAATAGGGGTAATCAAAGGCAATGGAGAATGGCACAAGACTTTGAAAGAGGGCCATCAAAGAGGGCTAGATCTATGGGACAGTTCATGGCATCCCAAGGGGAATTTAGGTCTCGGGTGTTTAACAGACTGCCTAGACCATTATTTCCTCAGTCTATAGTAAATGCTCTACCTCGATCCCAAGGGTTTAGAAGCAACCAGTTTGGGCCAAAAAGTGAGATTCAGGAGTCACGGATAGTGGGGTATCAAGCACAAGGATGTATGAGTCAATCGAGGTATTTTTGTCAGTTGTGCCAGCGCTGCGGGAAGTGTCATCTAGGTGAATACCGGTTGGGGATGAATGTTTTATTTTGGTGTGGTCTGTTGGGGCACAAGGTGAGAGGATGCCCACAAAAGAGCACGGGTAGTGGTGCAAGAGGAGCAGCTAGTGCTAGTGGAACCCAGAACCATACCCACGCCTTAGTGGATCGACAGAATTTAGAGGCTTTTCCTGATGTATATACAGGTACACTATTTGTATTTTTTACATAAGGTATATGCATTGATTGATCTGGTTTTTACCCTATCAGATGTTATGCCCTTGATTGTTGAAAAAAATAAATAAAAGAATACCAGAAGTATTACTTAAGTCATTTGGAGTATTACACCCATGGGTGAGTCTATTGTGTTTAAGAAAAATCTGTCGTAATTGCATATGCACTATTTGTGGTCACAATAGGTTGGATGCTCTTGTTGAACTGGGGAACTGATAGAGTGTGATGTTATAATGGGTAGGGATTGGTTAGCTTCTTATTATGCCACGGGAAATGGCCGAGCAGAAGAATGTTCTTGAATGGAAGGGTAATGTGGGGGGCACTGAGAGGAAAATTTATTTCCTATAGTAAGGCAAGGAAAATGATAGCCATGGGGTACATATGTCACTTATATACTGATGTAGAACCACTAACCCCTCAGTCGGTTCCAGTGGTCAATGAATTCCTCGAAGTATTGCCTGACGATCTTCCAGGTTTGCCCCTAGAACGGGAAGTCGAGTTTGGTATTGATGTGATTTCAAGCACTCAGCCTATCTCTATTCCTCCGTATAGAATGGCTCCAGCAGAATTGTGAGAATTAAAGGAGAAATTAAAAGACTTTCTGGACAAGGGATTCATAAGGCCTAGTATGTCCCCGTGGGGTGCACCAGTACTATTTGTACGAAAGAAAAATGGTATGATGAGAATGTGTATTGACCATCGACAATTGAATAAGGTAACAATCAAGAACAAATATACCCTCCCTAGAATTGATGATTTGTTTGATCAGTTACAGGGTGCTAAATGTTTTTCAAAGATTGACTTGATATCGAGTTACCATCAAGTCAGGGTTAGAGAAAAATATATACCCAAGACAACTTTTCGAACACGGTATGGTCACTATGAATTTTTAATTATGCCATTTGGGCTAACTAATGCACCAGCAGTTTTAATGGATTTAATGAATAGGGTGTTCAACCATTTTTAGATGTGTTCGTGACAGTGTTTATAGATAATATTCTGCTTTAGAATAGATCATAAGAACACAATGCTAATCACTTACGGCAGGTGTTACAGATTCTTTGGGATCATAAGTTGTATGCAAAGTTCTCTAAATGCGAGTGTTGGTTAAAATCCATAGCGTTCTTGAGTCACATTGTATACGATGAAGGACTCAGGGTTGATATACAAAAGATAGAAGTGGTGAAAAATTGGCCAAGGCCTACGACGTCTACGGAAATTCGTAGCTTCCTTGGATCGGCAGGTTATTATCGAAGGTTTGTTGAAGGGTTTTCTTCCATTGCTGCACTTTTAATGAAACTTACACACAAGGCAATCACATTTCATGATGCGTCCGGAGTTGGCCTAGGATGTGTATTGATGCAGCACGGTAATGTAATAGCATATGCCTCACAACAGTTGCGTCCACACGAGAGAAACTATCCCACACATGATATTGAGTTAGCAGCGGTGGTATTTGCTTTAAAGATATGCAGTCATTATTTTTATGGACTCCATGTCGACATCTACATGGATCACAAAAGTTTACAATATATCTTTAAGCAGAAGGATTTAAATCTAAGGCAGTGGAGGTGGCTTGAGTTATTGAAAGATTATGATATTGATATCCTATATCATCCAGGAAAAGCGAATGTAGTGGCCTATGCATTTAGCCGCAAAGCAGTAGGAAGCACTAGTGGCCAGTTGACGGAAAAGCAAGACCTAGTAAAAGATTTACATCAACTAGCCAGCTTGGGAGTTCGTCTTCTTGAATCTCCAGATGAAGGGGTCATTGTGCAAAATGCAGCAGAATCTTCCTTAGTAGCCGAGGTGAAAGAGAAACATGATGTGGATCCTATTTTATTGTAGCTGAAAGAAAATGTACAACAGGTTCTGACAAAGGCATTTGATCTTACGCAAGAAGGAGTACTTCAATGCCAAGGTAGATTATGTGTACCAAATGTAGATGAGCTGGGAGGATGAATTATGACAGAGGCGCATCATTCACAATATTCTATTCATCTGGGAGCTACCAAAATGTACCATGATTTGAAGGAAATGTATTGGTGGGGAAACATGAAGAAGAACATTGCAGAATTTGTAGTTCAATGCCCGAATCATCAACAAGTAAAGGTAGAGCATCAGAAACCAGGAGGTTACATGCAATGTATCTATCTTCCAATCTGGAAATGGGACATGTTAATATGGATTTCATGATAGGTTTTCCTCGTACACTACGGAAATTTGATTCCATAGGGGTCATAGTTGAAAGGCTTACCAAGTCAGCGCATTTCCTACCAGTCAAGACCACCTATACAGCGGAAGATTATGCAAGGTTGTATGTTAAAGAGATAGTGCGATTACATGGGATTCCAATTTCAATTATACCATACAGAGGAGCACAATTTACCGCGCATTTTTGGAGATCTTTTCAGAAGAGTTTGGGTACACAAGTGAATCTGAGTATGGTTTTTCATCCTCAGACAGATGGACAAGCACAACGTACTATCCAAACACTAAAAGATATGCTACGAGTTTGCACGTTACATTTTCAAGGCAGTTAGGATGACCATTTGCCTCTTATTGAATTTTCTTACAAAAATAGCTATCATTCAAGTATTAAAATGGCACCTTATGAAGCTTTATATGGAAGAAAATGTAGATCACCAATTGGATGGTTTAAGGTGGGTGAAACTGCTTTACTTGGGCCAAATCTTTTTTATCAAGCTATGGAGAAAGTTAAAGTGATCCAACAGCAGCTACAAATGGCCCAAAGTTGACACAAGTAATATGCGGATGTTAGAAGAAGAGGGCTCAAATTCGCCATAGGTGATTGGGTATTCTTGAAGATGTCACCGATGAAAGGGGTAATGCGATTTGGAAAGAAAGGGAAGTTGAGTCCCCGATATATAGGGCCATATGAAATTTTTCGAAGATTTGGTAAAGTTGCATATGGATTGAAATTACCCCAAGAACTCTCCTCAGTCCATCCAGTGTTTCATATCTCGATGCTTCGGAAGTGCATAAGGGATCCATCTCGTATTGTTCCCATTTGAGGATGTCCAATGTAACACCCCATACATTCCCAACCCTATTTTACGACATTAACTAATGTCTACTTAGGTGTCGAGAGCTATACGTATGTATTTGGTAATGTTAGTGATGGAAAAATTGAAATTTGGCCTTGTACATGTGATTAACCTTGCGTAGGAGGTGTTTTGCGCTTTTTGTGGAGCATTTTTAGGGTTCAAAACGAGTCTAAGAGTACCTCTAAACAAAGTATATTAAGGTTAAGAAGTAAGTTAAAGAATAGGACTTGAAGTATCTAACCAAACCTTTGAAGAAAAGTCAAAAAACAAAATTTTCAAAAATATTAAGGCACAGGCGCACCAGAGGGCGTTCCAGTCTGCTCTGGGCCAAATTTTTGTGCCCAGAGGCAGCAAGATGGCGCTCCCAAGGGCGTGCCAGGGTGGTTTTGCCACTTTTTCGAAAGTTGGAAATTTTCTAAGTCCCAAGGGTGCCCGAGGACGTATCGAGCCAATTTTTTCCACATTTCTTCTAAAACCATGAGACTATACATGAAATGAGTGAAGTATTATGTTGGTATGATAAAATTACTAGAGAACGAATTTGGCGTCAAAATGACGATTTTACCCTTTTGGTCAAAATGGGTCATACGTGGCTAGAATCGCTTGTTTTTGGGATTGAGGCTACAAATATAAATCCCGCCAATGGGAATATCTTTGTAACGTGTATATTATGGATTACACATTGATGTTAGTGAGTTAAGATGATATGGGCTTTTGGGCCTAATTTGAGACCAAAATAAACAAAACATGAAAGGCCCAATGGGTCAAAATGACCCATTCTTGCCTTGACTTGTCAAAGGGTGGATTAAATGGATAAGGATTACTTTATGATGTTATAAAAGGTGGCCAAAAAATCAGATTTTTATCTTATTAGACACACATCACATTTCTCTCATGTTCTAGAGTTTTCAAGATAACTCTTTTGGTGGCTCTTCAAACCCTAAGGCATTTTTGGACAAGATCATCATCTTCCAAGCTTGGGTAAGCGATTGTTCTTGTACTTTAACATATTATAAGCATGAGAGAATATGTATATCATGTTGGTTATGGTTGGAAGTGTTGGACATGGCACTTTTGGTTTTTGTGAAAAAGATGTGTTATCTATGGGATTATAGCTTGAATTATGACTTGTGCCTTTGATGAAAGAGGATGGTATGGATAAGATATGAAAATTTATGGTGTGATTTTGTTATTAAACTTGTTATTTTTCTATAAGTGTAAATTGTGGGATTTTGGCCGATATGTGCTACGAGGTGTATTAAGGTAAGTTGATGAATTATTTGTCATGTGTTGTGGATAAGAAAGGGTAAAGGAGAAGTGTTGTGGTGAAATGTATTGATTATCATGTATTGGTCAATGTTGTGAATATTGTGGGATTTTTGGTAAGATAATTTCATAAATGGTATTGTCAAGGGGAAATGACATGTTAAAGCCAAACATGTGACTTATTGTTATTGTATGCATTTGTAAGGTAGTTGGTGGTTAATGTTGGTTTCATTATGTACTTGTGATGTATAGTGAACCGTAAAGAAGGAGCGGAATTGTTGCGCTCACATATTTGATTGTGTACTTACATTGGGAAGATAAGGTATGTAAGGTTACTCTGTCCGTATCTTTCTGCAGCACATAATGTTCATATTGACATTTCACTTGTCCTATTCCAAAATATGCTAAGGTATCTCATTCAGGTTTGATGTATGTTGCTATCCACACGTTTCTTATTCATTGACCGATTGGTATTCATACGTCTCCTATACATGGACTGAAATACCTAAGCTCTCATAATGTTGTTGTAACTACTAAAACAAACTGTTACAAGGAAAGCGACGACGTAAGGAGAACCTATTCATTCCTAAGTCACGTATCCCTCATTCATTAGTCGTTGTTGTTCATGAGTTACCTAATTATGGACATGGGTCCAAAGTCCTCATAATAGTATGTTCTAACGGAGTCATAACGTTGTGATTCTAGAATAATTATCTCAAGGAGAGTAAGATGTAAAGAGAATCTAGTTATTCTTGAAAAGCATTCGCCAATCATGTCATGTTCCAAATTCCAATATTAGCATGATCCTTAAAGTATCAATCTCTCATAAGTGGATGTGTTAATCTCTCACAAGTTGAAGTATCAATCTCATAAGGGTAATAAGAGAGGTGATGTGCAAGTTAATATAATTACTTCTCATAAGTGAAGATGTCAATCTCAGGAAGTAAAAGAGTGAAGTAATTTATATGTAGGAGTGTGCTTCAATTAATTTCATGATATTTAATGTGTTACTCTCCTAACTATGTAAAGGGTATAAGATTTGTAGAGAAGTAATGTACGTATGGTTACTATATGTTACATTGAGTATGGATCACAATCTAAACGGTGTAAGTTCAAGATAGAACAATCTCAATACTATGCTATGTTATATATTTATATATTCTAGCCCATCAAAGGTGGAGGCCCGATACTATATATCCCACCAAGATGGAGGCCCGGTACTATATACTCATTTATTATATTCAATCAAAGGTGGAGGCCCGGTACTATATATCCCATCAAAATGGAGGCCCGGTACTATCTACATATACCTTATATCCCACCAAAAGTGGAGGCCCGATATTATATACTTACTTATAAGGTGATGATCCATAAGGTATTATGAATCACTAACTAGTTGAGTGAATAATAATAAAGATAGTTGTAAAAGAGATGAGACTATATCCCTTGCATGAGTATATAAATATGGAGGTTATGATACGAATGATGATGATGCGACTGAATTGATGCGAATGAATAACCAAGTAATGAAATAATAAAAGTAATGAACATGGTTCCACACATTCAGGTTGGAGGTCTATTCACATTGATTATTCTCTTATGCTTAATTTCTTGGAAGTACTTATGTATTACTATAGTTTCATATGGCCTTACATACTCAGTACTTTTGTAACACCCCGTAGATTTTCGAACCAAATTGATTCCCGTGATATACATGGAATTAATTAAACATGCATGAGATTTTTGAGGAAGTACACATAAAAGGGTTGGGCCAAATTTATATAGGCACAAAGGGCTTAATTGAAGCCCAAATGGAGAAAAGAGACCCATTCTTCCATTTGACCCATTCAACATGATAATTAATGTTGATAAAGTATAATAAGAGACTTTAGGGCCTATTTATAAGCATGAAAATCAGATTTTTATTCCATTGGGCACCCATGCTTTGTCTAGAATTTTCCACAACATTTCTCTCTTCAACCAAACCCTAAGCCTTCATTCCTTTAGTCAAGATCACCATGGAGCAAGACTTGGTAAGTGTATATTATCATGGTTTAATATATTTTATGCATGGAATATGGTTTATATCATGTTGGTTATGTTGGTGAAGAGTGAGAAGTCACTATGTGTAAACAAATTTGTGTTTGCTAAATCGGAGGATGATTTTTGTCTTGAAAACTTGAATAGGGACTTGTGATCTTGAAGGAAATAAACTTGATGGATTCAATATTGACATGTTATATGTGATTATAGTCTTGACTTGTTTTGTCATGGTGTATAATATTTGGAATTTCTATTGTGAAATTGGTTATGGTTTTGGTGGCGGATTGGCCGTAAAGTGTCGTTTTGGTGATGTTATGTGATTTGTGAGACCATGTATGGTTTTTGGCATGTTATATGATCAAAAATATGTTTAAAAAGTTTGGTTATGATCATGGACCATTCATTTCATAAAAAGACCCCAAAAAGACCATTTCGGACCAAAACGGGCACCCGCCCTCGCAGACGAAGCACCTGCGGGCGCAGGTGCCTCTGGCTACTGCCAAAGGTCACCTGCGTACGCACGTCATCCACCTGCAGGTGTAGTTGGCTTAGCGGATCGGCCCAGAACTCCGAATTGCTTGTTTTTGCATCCCTTTGGCCCCCCAAAACCCCTATACCCTTCATGGATGTAATTATCAATTTGGGATGTCGTTTTAATGACTTTAAAATGTCGTATGGAAGCATGTTGGACTATTTTAAGTATGGATTAATGTTCACATGTTGTTATGAAAGAGTAATGGCGACGAAATAACAATGAAGGGACGTAAGGGGTAAGTGTAGTGTGAAATGTTATTGGGTTGTGATGTATTAGTCAATGTGTGGTCTGTTATGATATTGTTGGCATGTTAATGCAGTGAGTTGTGTTGTGAAGTAAGAAATGATGCTATAAAGCAACCACATAACTCATTGTGACACTTATGCGTTTGTAAGGTGAATAGTTGTTAACAAGACTTCTATTATGAACTTGTGATGTAGAGTAAGACGCAAGGAAGGAGATGGCTCATCGTTATCAGATATAGGATTGTACTTTCACATTGAGTACATAAGGTATGTAAGGTTACTCTTCTATATCCTTCTGCAGCATGAATGTTCACAGTGTTAGAATACTCATTCGATTTCGAAATGCCCTAAGGTATTCCATATCCGAAAGTTGGCTAGAGTTACTCATATGTTCCTTATTCATTGGTCAATGGTGATTCGTATTGTCACGCCTCGAATCCCATCGAGACATGATTGGCACCCATAGCCGATAAGGCCCGAGAGAACCAACATTTGCCTATGTTCAATCATATACATCACCGAAGCATCACCACCATTACATAAGAACTTGAATGACGCATAACAGAAAACATGGGACATATATATACATACATATGAAACTTGGCCGTTGAGGCCATCCAGTCAAAACAACATATGCCTTTTTCACTGATACACCCACATCCGTCTACAAAAGCCTCTAAGAAATGCATTGACCAAAATGAACTAAAAGTCGGGACAAGTCCCCTCTTAATACAACATGTACAAAATCATAACACAAGTACAACAGTGACTCGAAGAAGCCCCGAACTAACTGGAGCTCACCAAAGATCTGCAATACTGACAATTTACTGTGGAGGACTACTAATACCTGCGCCTGCAGCAAGTAAAATAAATTCCCCAAAAGGGGTCAGTACGAAGAATGTACTGAGTATGTAAGGCCATATGAAACTTATAAGATATGAAAACATGTCAAAAACTCAAGTTCAAATGCATAACCAATATAGATAAGTCACAATGTAGATGAGTCACTATTCTGTACTTTGGAAGCCATGTATATTACATTCATTCTTTCTCTTGCCTTTACTTTTACATTGCTCATATACTGTTAGGGCCCTCATCATGCAGGTGTTCTTTTCACCCCATGGATAACATATCATCGTCATGCAGGTATTCGTTTTACCCCAAGGATAAGATCATATCATCATGCAGGTGTTCTTGCACCCCATGGATAAATGGCTATCATCATGCGGGTATTTGTACCCCATGGATAAACTAACGTCCTCATGCGGGTATTTGTACCCCATGGATATCACCCATGAACACAATCATTATGCATTACTTTATTCTTACATCATTTTATTACCTTTGAGATTGATACAAGCACTTGTGAGAGATTAATACTTTCGCTTATGAGAGATTGATACAATGGTAGCCATAACCTCATTTGAAACTTTGGATCATTAACCAATGAGTCAGAGACATATGAGTAACATTGTTGGAAACACAATATCATCAAGAACATAACACCATTAGAACCATTGGAATAATATTCAATGAACAAGAGACATGAGCATGACTACTATTGGAATATCGCAACATAACCTTATTGGGATTTTTGGAACATTAACCATGAATATGAGACATGAGATTCACCATTGCTCAATGAGTAGGAAATATATGACAATGACCATTGATAACCGGATATGGGATACCTTAGCATATTTCGGGATAGGACTAGTGAGATGTCAATGGGAATACTATTTGCTGCAGAAAATATGGACAAAGTAACCTTACATACCTTGTACTCTCAATACGGATATACAATCCTAGGTGCACACAATAGTCCCGCTCCTTCTTTATATGTCACTCTACAACACAAGTACATAACGATATTCACATTAACCATCAACTACTTGACAAATGCATACAACATCAATGAGTTACATGTTTGCCTTTAAACATGTCATTTCCCCTTGACAAAACCATTGACAAAATTATTATTCCAAAAATTCCATAATATTCCCAACATTGACCAATACTTGATAATTGATACATTTCACCACAACACTTCTCCTTTACACTTTCTTATCCATATCATATCGCAAATAATCCATCCAATTACCTTAATACAACTCATAACACATATCGGCCAAAATCCCACAATTTCCACTTATAGACAAGAACAAGTTTAATACAAAAAATAACACCATACATGTTCTTATTTTGTCCATACCATCCTTTTTCATCAAAGGCACAAGGCCTAATTCAAGTTCAAATTACCAAGATAGCACATCCTTCACCAAAAGCAAAAATATACTATTCATCATCTTGCCAACACAACTAGCATAATATACATAATCTTCCATGCATATAATATGTTAAACCATAATAATAAACACTTACCCAAGCTTGAATAGTGATGATCTTCTCCAAAAGTGGACTTAGGGTTTTGAGAGCAAAAGAGGTTTCTTGGAAATGTCTAGAAAAAAGATAGAAAAACATGTGTGTTTGTGATGGATAAACAATCAGATTTTACCCCTTTATATAGGCCCTCAAGTTCCACCCTTAGTCACTCTTTAGCATTAAATGTTATATCTAGAAGGTCAAATGAAAGAATGGGTCATTTGACCCATTTGGGCCATGTATTTCTTCCACTTTTGGGCCTTCATTTGGGCCCAATAATACATATCCATGTAACCCATCAACTTTAATGTATTATTCACCATATATCTCATGTTTACATAATTCCATAATGTCACGACAATATTCTCTTACGAGATTTTCATTCGTCGTCTCGATCGCAAAAATAGGAATTCTAGTCGCCCATGGCTTCATTAGACATTTTGGATCACTATTAATTTTTCATGATTTGATCATGTAAGAATATTTATGAGTGTATTGAAGTGTTTGAAGCTTTAACAATTCTCAAGGAACTCCAAATAACCAAAAGAAACCATCTAAGGATCATCGAAGAATTGCGTTGCGAAACGAGCCCGGAAAGGCAAAACATTTGTTCCTTGCGCCACTGCTGCAAAGCAAGGAAGTGGCGCAAGATTTTCTTGCCCTCTGAATTAGTGGCTTGCGCCACACCCCCTGAAACAGGGTAGTGGCGCAAGTTTTGATGCTTTGCTGAATTTTTCGGCCATTTTTTCAACACTTGCGTATCGTCCAATACCTTATCGAAACACTACAAAATACTTACTTAGTGATATTAATAATGAAGTAAACATGACTACAAGTCACCAAATGAGGTTATAATGTGTATGGGGTATTACACAAATGCTCCACGAAATTGCAAAACCCTTTCTATTAAAGTCTAATTGCATGTACGTGGCCAAATTTCAATTTTCTCGTCGGTAGCATTACCAAATACATACTTATATCTCTTGACACCTAAGAAAACATTATTCAACATCATCGAATAGGGTTGGGAAGATACGGGGTGTTACATTCTTCCCCCCTTAGAAACATTCGTCCTCGAATGTAGTAACATCGTCTCATGTACATCCCATGCATCTATATATTCCCCTATATACTTATACACATACTACTAATTCCGTACTTTGCATTTTCTCTTCTGTTTGAAACCATTACGGGTACTCCGACTTTATCTTTTCTTTGACTTTCCACGTGCTTTCTTCTATTTACCAATTCCTATGTCGTACTTTTCCTAATCTTTTCACTTACCCCTCTAGCATAGCAATATATATCTCTTAGTAAGTAGGATTCTCTATAATTTGCACATTTTCAATAAAAGCAATGGATCTCAGCATATGACTTGTATTAGCTTGTAGCTACTATGGTACCACCTTAATCTTCTCTCTAGCCTAGTGAACAAAATCTAACCCCCAAGTACGGTAGTTCCACTTGCTTTAAACTTTCGTCCATATAAACCTTTGTCATTTTTGGATACTTGAATTTTATCTTTCCACTCAAGGACAGTCTTTTGAAAACATAGAAATATACTTTCGTAGCTCGTCACTCTTTGTGTCATACAAGAAGTCAACCACTCCATAACCATTACAACACAAAACACAATGCTTTATTTCCATCTCCATAAGATCAACCATCATAACATGATCAAAAACATCTACTATACCATTACGATATACTCTTTTATCTTAGATTCACCAACTAGTGTATAGACTCCAATTAGCATAACTAGTAATTCTGGTTTCTTTCACCTTCATTACACAATCAATGGTATAACATATCATAAGGAATAATACGGGTCATTCAATGCATATACATCATGGTAATATATCTAAATACCTGTATCGTCGTCAGGAGATGTTCCCTCATTTTGTAGGTACACTAAAGCATAAGTGCGATTCTGGACCCCACTAATACTGGCTGCTCCTCTGGCACCTCTGCCACGGCCAACAGACTGAACACCTCGGCCTAAAGAAGGAACCGATGCTGATGATGCCGCAGTAGACCCTGCAGGTCGTACCATACTACCCAAGCCTTGTCGTGGGCAGTCTCTCATTATGTGACCCGGCATACCACACCAATAACAAGAATTTGTTCCCCTCCGACATTCACCTTTATGAAATCGTCTGCAAAACTGGCACAATGGGCGAGAAGACCCTGCTGTCTGTGAATCTGGCATCCTACCACTCTGTCCAATATGACTGCCCCTGAATCCTCGAGAGTGAGATGGGGCGCCTGCTGTGGAGTAAGAGAATGAGGGTCTAGGTGGTAACATTCGAGATCCAGATCCTCCTGGGGACACTATAGACTGCCCCATGGATCTGGCCCTTTTTACTGGCCCTTCCTCAGATTTCTGTATCCTCTTCCTTTGACTTTGGTCTTCCATTTTTTGCGCGAAGGCCTGAATTCTAGCGATGTCCATATCTCAATTTAAAGCAGCGATAGTGCAGTCCCGTACCAAATAAGGCTCCAATCTGTCCACATATCTATGTACTCTATCTTCCATCGTGGCCACCACATTTGGATCATATCATGCTAAGGAATTAAACTGCAAACTGTATTCTCTAACACTCATATTTCCTTGACGTAAATTTAAAAATTAATCCGCACGAGCCTCACGGATCTCATAGGGAAGATAGTGATCCAGAAATGTCGCTTTAAATTCTTCCCACGTAGGTGGGTTTACACCAATACCTCGAGCTTTCTTCCAGTCCACATACCACAATATAGCCTCGCCCTTCAACCTATAAGCTGCTAGCTCAACCGTTTCTACTCCTGTTACATGCATTACCTCCAAAGCTCTCTGGATTTGATCCACGAAGTCCTGTAGATCTGCTTGCACGTCTGAACCAGTGAATATAGGAGGGTCCAATTTTAGAAAGTCCTTTGTTCTGCGACTTGCCACTCTAGCTGCATCATCATCATATATCATTGGACCAGCTCATCCTTGACTCTTGGCTGCCACTAACTGTGTTAACATATGAACTGCATTTCTAAGATCCTGGTCTGTGGCATTCATCGGTGGTTCTACGGGTATTTCTCTACCAATTGGCTCCTCCGGAGATGGAAAAGTAGACGAAGACCGTGATGAAAGTTCAGCATTAAAAGTAGATGAAGACCGTGATGAAAGTTCAGCATTTGCTCCACCTTGACTAGCTTGGTCAGGTGGTAGTCTACTCATTCTTTCTTCAGCAGGCACATCTACCTGCTTCCCTTTACCTCTACCTCTCGTGATTGGTATTTTTGACTATACCAAAGAAAAACAAGTACCATGATCAAATACACTTCAACTTACAACACAGGCTCTATTGCACGATCTAGAAGTGAAGAACAGAAACAACATCCTAAATGCCCCGTAGCCTCCTACTTATAAATGTGGTGCACAACACATCGATAAGAAAGACTCTACTCAGACACGGCTTTGTATACACCCTTAGACCGACCTGCTCTGATACCACTTTGTCACGCCTCGAATCCCATCGAGACATGATTGGCACCCGTAGCCGATAAGGCCCGAGAGAACCAACCTTTGCCTATGTTCAATCATATGCATCACCGAAGCATCACCACCATTACATAAGAACTTGAACGACGCATAACAGAAAACATGGGACATATATATACATACATATGAAACTTCGCCGTTGAGGCCATCAAGTCAAAACAACATATGCCTTTTTCACTGATACACCCACATCCGTCTACAAAAGCCTCTAAGAAATGCATTGACCAAAATGAACTAAAAGTCGGGACAAGTACCCGTTTATACAACATGTACAAAATCATAACACAAGTACAACAGTGACTCGGAGAAGCCCCGAACTAACTGGAGCTCACCAAAGATCTACAACACTGACAATTTACTGTGGAGGCCTACTAGTACCTGCGCCTGCAGCAAGTAAAATAAATTCCCCAAAAGGGGTCAGTACGAAGAATGTACTAAGTATGTAAGGCCATATGAAACTTGTAAGATATGAAAACATGTCAAAAACTCAAGTTCAAATGCATAACCAATATAGATAAGTCACAATGTAGATGAGTCACTATTCTGTACTTTGGAAGCCATGTATATTACATTCATTCTTTCTCTTGCCTTTACTTTTACATTGCTCATATATTGTTAGGGCCCTCATCATGCAGGTATTCTTTTCACCCCATGGATAACATATCATCGTCATGCAGGTATTCGTTTTACCCCATGGATAAGATCATATCATCATGCAGGTGTTCTTGCACCCCATGGATAAATGGCCATCATCATATGGATATTTGTACCCCATGGATAAACTAACATTCTCATGCGGGTATTTGTACCCCATGGATAACACCCATGAACACAATCATTATGCATTACTTTATTCTTACATCATTTTATTACCTTTGAGATTGATACAAGCACTTGTGAGAGATTAATACTTTCGCTTATGAGAGATTGATACAATGGTAGCCATAACCTCATTTGAAACTTTGGATCATTAACCAATGAGTCAGAGACATATGAGTAACATTGTTGGAAACACAATATCATCAAGAACATAACACCATTGGCACCATTGGAACAATAATCAATGAACAAGAGGTATGAGTATGACTACTATTGGAATATCGCAACATAACCTTATTGGGATTTTTGGAACATTAACCATGAATATGAGACATGAGATTCACCATTGCTCAATGAGCAGGAAATATATGACAATGACCATTGATAACCGGATATGGGATACCTTAGCACATTTCGGGATAGGACTAGTGAGATGTCAATGGGAATACTATTTGCTGCAGAAAATATGGACAAAGTAACCTTACATACCTTGTACTCTCAATACGGATATACAATCCTAGGTGCACACAATAGTCCCGCTCCTTCTTTATATGTCACTCTACAACACAAGTACATAACGATATTCACATTAACCATCAACTACTTGACAAATGCATAGAACATCAATGAGTTACATGTTTGCCTTTAAACATGTCATTTTCCCTTGACAAAACCATTGACAAAATTATTATTCCAAAAATTCCATAATATTCCCAACATTGACCAATACTTGATAATTGATACATTTCACCACAACACTTCTCCTTTACACTTTCTTATCCATATCATATCGCAAATAATCCATCCAATTATCTTAATACAACTCATAACACATATCGGCCAAAATCCCACAATTTCCACTTATAGACAAGAACAAGTTTAATACAAAAAATAACACCATACATGTTCGTATTTTGTCCATACCATGCTTTTTCATCAAAGGCACAAGGCCTAATTCAAGTTCAAATTACCAAGATAGCACATCCTTCACCAAAAGCAAAAATACACTATTCATCACCTTGCCAACACAACTAGCATAATATACATAATCTTACATGCATATAATATGTTAAACCATAATAATAAACACTTACCCAAGCTTGAATAGTGATGATCTTCTCCAAAAGTGGACTTAGGGTTTTGAGAGCAAAAGAGGTTTCTTGGAAATGTCTAGAAAAAAGATAGAAAAACATGTGTGTTTGTAATGGATAAACAATCAGATTTTACCCCTTTATATAGGCCCTCAATTTCCACCCTTAGTCACTCTTTAGCATTAAATGTTATATCTAGAAGGTCAAATGGAAGAATGGGTCATTTGACCCATTTGGGCCATGTATTTCTTCCACTTTTGGGCCTTCATTTGGGCCCAATAATACATATCCATGTAACCCATAAACTTTCATGTATTATTCACCATATATCTCATGTTTACATAATTCCATAATGTCACGACAATATTCTCTTACGAGATTCTCATTCGTCGTCTCGATCGCAAAAATAGGAATTCTAGTCGTCCATGGCTTCATTAGACATTTTGGATCACTATTAATTTTTCATGATTTGATCATGTAAGAATATGTATGAGTGTATTGAAGTGTTTGAAGCTTTAACAATTCTCAAACAACTCCAAATAACCAAAAGAAACCATCAAAGGATCGTCGAAGAATTGCGTTGCGAAACGAGCCCGAAAAGGCAAAACATTTGTTCCTTGCGTCACTGCTGCAAAGCAAGGCAGTGGCGCAAGATTTTCTTGCCCTCTGAATCAGTGGCTTGCGCCACACCCCCTGAAACAGGGTAGTGGCGCAAGTTTTGATGCTTTGCTGAATTTTTCGGCCATTTTTTCAACACTTGCGTATCGTCCAATACCTTATCGAAACACTACAAAATACTTACTTAGTGATATTAATAATGAAGTAAACATGACTCCAAGTCACCAAATGAGGTTATAATGTGTACGGGGTATTACACAAATGCTCCACGAAATCGCAAAACCCTTTCTATTAAAGTCTAATTGCATGTACGTGGCCAAATTTTAATTTTCTCGTCGGTAGCATTACCAAATACATACTGGTATCTCTTGACACCTAAGAAAACATTATTCAACATCATAAAATAGGGTTTGGAAGATACGGGGTGTTACACATATGACTTATGTTCATTGATTGACTCATGTCCATTGGTTAACTCACGTTCATTGGCTAATATGTCAAGAGTTCCAAATGTTGTAAGGTATGGCATCTCAGGTTGGTGAACAGTTGATATCCATATGTATAGTATTTAGTGATCATTATCCTAAGGTTCCAAAAGTGTTCGATTCCAAAGGGGTTCTATAGTATTCCAACTAAGGTTGATATATTGTTATTCACAAGTGTCCTACTCCTAGATGAATTATGATTCACTTATTTCTTATTCATTGACTAAGGTTACTAAGATGTCATAATGTTGTAAAGTCTAAGAGAACTATCTCAACAAGAGTAATGAGGTAAATAGGACTTGTTTAGTTTGAACAACATTATTCCAATCATGTCATGATCCAAAGCTCCAATAGAGTTATACACATGTCTCCTCTTCGTTAGTATGTTCCAAAGGTCCAATGAGGTTAGGTTCCAAGGTTTCAATAGTGGTTATACTCATGTATCTTGTTCATTGGTCATTGTTCCAAGGGTTCCAACAGTGTTATATTTCCATGAAGGTTATGTTTCCAATAATGCTTATTCACATGTTTCTCACTCATTGATCATGGGTCCAAAGCTTCAAAGAAAATTGTGAGTATCATTGTGTCAATCTCTCACAAGTTACCGTATCAATCTCATAAGAGTAAGAAGGGAGGTGATGTGCAAGTTAATATAATTAATCTTCATAAGTGAAGATGTAAATCTATAGTTCTCATGAAGTGAAGTGAAGTGAGATGTGTATATAAGGGTGTGCTTAATTAATGTCATGATCTCTAATGTGTCACTCTCTTAACTATGTTAAGCAAATAAGATTGTAAAGTAATGTGCACATAGTTACCTTATATCTCATTGATCTTGGATCACAATCAAAAGGGTAAAAGTCCAAGAGGGTATTATTACGGTATATATTATTATCCACCTATAAGGTGATGAATGGTATATATTATTATCCACCTATAAGGTGATGAACGGTATATATTATTATCCACCTATAAGGTGATGAGCGGTATATATTCTTATCCACCTATAAGGTGATGAGTGGTATATATTATTATCCACCTATAAGGTGATGAACGGTATATATTATTATCCACCTATAAGGTGATGAGCGGTATATATTATTATCCACCTATGCGGTGATGACCGGTATTATATTATAATCCACCTAGAAGGTGATGATCGGTAGTATATTGGGATCCACATAATGAAGATGGTTGTAAAATAAGTTAGAGTATATCCCGTGCATGAACAAATATGGAGGTTATTATAAGAATTATGATAATAGAGTAAATGATCAAGTGATGGAAATAATAGAAGTAATGAACATAGTTCCACATATTCAGGACGGAGGTATATCCATATTGATTATTCTCTTACGTTTAATTTCTTGGAAGTACTTATGTATTGTTATAGTTTCACATGGACTTACATACTCAGTATTTTCTTCGTACTGACCCCTTTTTGGGGATTTACCTTACATGTTACAGGCACAGGTGTCAGTAGATCTCCGCAGTAGGCGTCGAGATATCTGCAAGTTGTTGGTGAGCTCCAGTTGCTTCGGGGCTTCCCAAGTCACATGGGTTCATTAGGTTTTGGCATTTTGTAAATATTGTATACACATGGTCATATATCTATTAGAGGCTTTGTAGACATATGTGGGGGAGATGAAAGTAAAAGATGTACATTCATTTTGACGTAATGGCCCTATCGGCCAAGTTTCATATATTTCACATATTGCTATGACTTCCTCCATTGATATTTAATTACGTGAAATAAATGATATGCATACGCGAACATTCACATGAGAGTACAAGAGTAAAGATTGGTTCTCTCAGGCCATATCGACTTCGGGTGCCAATCATGCTTTGTTGGAATTCGGGGCGTGACAAAAGTGGTATCAGAGCAGTTCGTTCTAAGGGGTGTCTACAAAGCCGTGTCTGAGTAGAGTATTGCTTATGGATGTGTTACGCACCACATTTATAAGTAGGAGGCTACGGGACATTTAGGAGTTGTTTCATTTCTTCATTCCTTTATCGTGCAATAGAGCCATTGTCATAGATGGGATTACATCTGACCATTGAAATTGGTTTTCTTTAATATAGTACCATGCCGATTACAAGACAAGTTAGGGGCAAAGATAAGCAGGTGGACATGCTGGCAGGGGAAGGGAGTGGTAAATCACCACCCGACCCAGCTAGACAATATGGGTCTGAAACTGAGTTCCCGGAATCACCTGTTAATGTTATAAAGCAAGAGTTACAGGATTTGAAAAATGCAGTACATATGTTGACTCAGATAGTGGCTGCACAAACTCAGGGATGAGTTGGTCCAATGACAAGTGATGATGGTGCGGCTAGGATAGCTACCCGGCGGACACAGGATTTCCTGAAATTGGATCCTCCCACATTTACTGGATCAGATCTTGATGAAGATCCGCAAGACTTTATAGATCAAATTCAAAGGGCTTTAGATGTCATGCATGTTACCGGTATAGAAACAGTGGAGCTTGCAGCTTATAGACTAAAAGGAGAGGCTATACTATGGTATGAAGATTGGAAACGATCCAGGGGTATCGGTACACCTCCATCTAGTTGGGAGGAATTCAGAGAAGCATTCATTGATCATTATCTCCCATATGAGATCTGCGAGGCTCGTACGGATCAGTTTTTAAATCTTCATCAGGGAAATATGAGCGTCAGGGAGTACAGTCTTTGGTTTAATTCATTGGCTAAGTATGCTCCTAATATGGTATCGACTATGGCCGATAGAGTTCATTGGTATGTATATAGATTGGAGCCCTACTTGGTAAGAGACTGTACTATTGCTGCATTAAATAAAGATATGGATATAGCTAGAATACAAGCCTTCGCGCAAAAGATGGAGGATCAAAGGAAAAGGAGAAGGATACAAGAATTTGAAGAAGGGCCATCAAAGAGGGCGAGAACTGTGGGACAGTTCATAACGTCCCAAGGAGGATTTAGGCCCCAAATTTTTCCTAGACCGCCCAGACCATTAGTTTCTTATTAGACCGTAGGTAATCCATCTCAATTACGCGGGTTTAGAGGCAGTCACGTCGGGCAAAGTAGTGAGACTCGGGGTTCACAGACAGTAGGGTATAGAGAACAAGGAAGCATGGGCCAAGCGAGGTCTTCTTGTTAGCTGTGCCAGCACTGTGGAAAGTTTCATTCAGGAGAATGTTGGCTTGAAATGAATGTTTGCTTCTGGTGTGGTAAGTCAGGGCATCTGAAGAGAGAATGTCCACAGAGGGCCCGGGTAGTATGACACGACCTACGGGGTCCGTAGAATTCGGAGGCTCTCCTTGATATAATGACAGGTATGTTATCTATAGTTTTACCTAATGAATATGCATCAATTGATCCGGGTTCTACCCTATCAGATGTTACTTTATTGACTGTGGGAAAATTTGAAGGAACATTAGAGTTAATAGTTAAGTCAGTTGGGATGTCCACACCAGTTAGTGAATTTACTATATCCAAAAGAGTATGTCGCGATTGTATAGTAACTGTAGTGACCAAGTTATATTGATGAATATTATTGAGATGGAAATGATAGATTTTAATATTACCATGGGCATGTCTTGATTGGATTTTTGTTAGGCCGCAATAGATTACCGAGCAAAGAAAGTTTATTTTTATTTTCCATAAAGAATTTTCTTGAATGGAAGGGTACATATGTCACTTGGTCATAGTGAAGGACACTAATATTCATACTAATGTGAAAGATACTAGTCTACCTCCGTAGAATGTCCTAGTTTAAATGGTATCGACAAGGGATGACACGTTGAGTATGTATAGGCAATGGATTGAAGTGTCTGGAAGATTTAATGTATTGAATATATATATATATATACGAGCTAAAGAAATGCATTATGGTAAGGAGAAATCAATATGCACCATGATTTGGATGCGACTTATTGACAGGATTACATGAAAATAATATTGTGAAAGTTATACTTAGGTGATTGAAGGGATGGCTAGTAAAGGTAAGAAGTAGATGTGATGCCATATGGGCGATAATTGATAGGCTTACCAAGTTAACACAATTGTAGAACTGTTTATGGGAACCCAAGGGAATGTAAGCATGGTTTTTGGTCTTCAGACAGAGGGGCAAGTAAACCGTACTGTTTAAGCATGAGACAATTTTACTAACATTCGAGGACGAATGTTCCTAAGGGGGGAAGAATGTAACACCCCGTAGATTTCCGAAACAAATTGATTCCCGTGATATACATGGAATTAATTAAACATGCATGAGATTTTTGAGGAATTACACATAAAAGGGTTGGGCCAAATTTATATAGGCAAAAAGGGCTTAATTTAAGCCTAAATGCATGGCCCAAATGGAGAAAAGAGACCCATTCTTCCATTTGACCCATTCAACATGATAATTAATGTTGATAAAGGATAAGAAGAGACTTTAGGGCCTATATATAAGCATGAAAATCAGATTTTTATTCCATTGGGCACCCATGCTTTGTCTAGAATTTTCCACAACATTTCTCTCTTCAACCAAACCCTAAGCCTTCATTCCTTTGGTCAAGATCACCTTGGAGCAAGACTTGGTAAGTGTATATTATCATGGTTTAATATATTTTATGCATGGAATATGGTTTATATCATGTTGGTTATGTTGGTGAAGAGTGAGAAGGTCACTATGTGTAAATAAATTTGTGTTTGCTAAATCGGAGGATGATTTTTGTCTTGAAAACTTGAACAGGGACTTGTGATATTGAAGGAAATAAACTTGATGGATTCAATATTGACATGTTATATGTGATTATATTCTTGACTTGTTTGGTCATGGTGTATAATATTTGGAATTTCTATTGTGAAATTGGTTATGGTTTTGGTGGCGGATTGGTCGTAAAGTGTCGTTTTGGTGATGTTATGTGTGTTGTGAGACCATGGATGGGCATGTTAGATGATCAAAAATATGTTAAAAAAAGATTGGTTATGATCATGGAACTTTCATTGCATAAAAAGACCCCAAAAAGACCATTTCGGACCAAAACGGACCCCCGCCCTCGCAGACGAACCACCTGCGGGCGCAGGTGCCAACGCAGGTGCCTATGGCTACTGCCAAAGGTAACCTGAAGACGCAGTTCATCCACCAGCAGTCGTAGGTGGCTTAGCGTATCGGCCCAGAACTCCGAATTACTTGTTTTTGCATCCCTTTGGCCCCCCGAAACCCCTATACCCTTCATGGATGTAATTATCAATTTGGGATGTGGTTTTAATGACTTTAAAATGTCGTATGGAAGCATGTTGGACTATGTTAAGTATGGATTAATGTTCACATGTTGTTATGAAAGAGTAATGGCGACGGAATAACAATGAAGGGACGTAAGGGGTAAGTGTAGTGTAAAATGTTATTGGGTTGTGATGTATTGTTCAATGTGTGGTATGTTATGATATTATTGTCATGTTAATGCAGTGAGTTGTGTTGTGAAGTAAGAAACGATGCTATAAAGCAGCCACGAAACTCATTGTGACACTTATGCGTTTGTAAGGTGAATAGTTGTTAACAAGACTTCTATTATGAACTTGTGATGTAGAGTAAGACGCAAGGAAGGAGCTGGCTCATCGTAATCACATATAGGATTGTAATTTCACATTGAGGACATAAGGTATGTAAGGTTACTCTTCTATATCCTTCTGCAGCATGAATGTTCACAGTGTTAGAATACTCATTCGATTTCGAAATGCCCTAAGGTATTCCGTATCCGAAAGTTGGATAGAGTTACTCATATGTTCCTTATTCATTGGTCAATGGTGAATCATATGACTAATGTTCATTGATTGACTCATGTCCATTGGTTAACTCACGTTCATTGGCTAATATGTCAAGAGTTCCAAATGTTGTAAGGTATGGCATCTCAGGTTGGTGAACAGTTGATATCCATATGTATAGTATTTAGTGATCATTATCATAAGGTTCCAAAAGTTTTAGATTCCAAAGGGGTTCTATAGTATTCCAACTAAGGTTGTATATTGTTATTCACAAGTGTCCTACTCCTAGATGAATTATGATTCACTTATTTCTTCTTCATTGACTAAGGTTACTAAGATGTCATAATGTTGTAAAGTCTAAGAGAACTATCTCAACAAGAGTAATGAGGTAAAGAGGACTTGTTTAGTTTGAACAACATTATTCCAATCATGTCATGATCCAAAGCTCCAATAGAGTTATACACATGTCTCCTCTTCGTTAGTATGTTCCAAAGGTCCAATGAGGTTAGGTTCCAAGGTTTCAATAGTGGTTATACTCATGTATCTTGTTCATTGGTCATTGTTCCAAGGGTTCCAACAGTGTTATATTTCCATGAAGGTTATGTTTCCAATAATGCTTATTCACATGTTTCTCACTCATTGATCATGGGTCCAAAGCTTCAAAGAAAATTGTGAGTATCATTGTGTCAATCTCTCACAAGTTACCATATCAATCTCATAAGAGTAAGAAGGGAGGTGATGTGCAAGTTAATATAATTAATCCTCATAAGTGAAGATGTCAATCTATAATTCTCATGAAGTGAAGTGAAGTGAGATGTGTATATAAGGGTGTACTTAATTAATGTCATGATCTCTAATGTGTCACTCTCTTAACTATGTTAAGCAAATAAGATTGTAAAGTAATGTGCACATAGTTACCTTATGTCTCATTGAACTTGGATCACAATCAAAAGGGTAAAAGTCCAAGAGGGTATTATTACGGTGTATATTATTATCCACCTATAAGGTGATGAACGGTATATATTATTATCCACCTATGAGGTGATGAACGGTATATATTATTATCCACCTATAAGGTGATGAGCGGTATATATTATTATCCACCTATAAGGTGATGAGCGGTATATATTATTATCCACCTATAAGGTGATGAGCGGTAAATATTATTATCCACCTATAAGGTGATGAACGGTATATATTATTATCCACCTATAAGGTGATGAGCGGTATATATTATTATCCACCTATAAGGTGATGAGCGGTATATATTATTATCCACCTATAAGGTGATGACCGGTATATTATAATCCACCTAGAAGGTGATGATCGGTAGTATATTGGGATCCACATAATGAAGATGGTTGTAAAATAAGTTAGAGTATATCCCGTGCATGAACAAATATGGAGGTTATTTTAAGAATTATGATGATAGAGTAAATGATCAAGTGATGGAAATAATAGAAGTAATGAACATAGTTCCACATATTCAGGACAGAGGTATATCCATATTGATTATTCTCTTACGTTTAATTTTTGGAAGTACTTATGTATTATTATAGTTTCATATGGCCTTACATACTCAGTACTTTCTTCGTACTGACCCCTTTTAGGGGATTTACCTTACATGCTGCAGGCACAGGTGTCAATAGATCTCCGCAGTAGGCGACGAGATATCCGTAAGTTGTTGGTGAGCTCCAGTTGCTTCGGGGCTTCCCAAGTCACATGGGTTCATTAGGTTTTGGAATTTTGTAAATATTGTATACACATGGTCATGTATCTATTAGAGGCTTTGTAGACATATGTGGGGGAGATGAAAGTAAAAGATGTACATTCATTTTGACGTAATGGCCCTATCGGGCAAGTTTCATATATTTCACATATTGCTATGACTTCCGCCATTGATATTTAATTACGTGAAATAAATGATATTCATACGCGAACATTCACATGAGAGTACAAGAGCAAAGATTGGTTCTCTCGGTCCATATCGGCTTCGGGTGCCAATCAAGCCTCGTTGGAATTCGGGGCGTGACAACTTTCTTCATACTGACCCCTCTCCGGGGACTTACCTTACATGCTGCAGGCCCAGGTGTTAGTAGATCTCCGCAGTAGGCAAAGAGATATCCGCAGATTGTTGGTGAGCTCCAGTTGATCTGGGGCTTTTCCGAGTCATTATGCATATTGGTTTGAGACTGTATGTGAGTGTACAGCGGGATGTGTCCCGACTCTAGTTTGTCACAGTCATGTATCTATAGAGTCTTTGTAGATGTATGTGAGACGTATATGGGAAGCTGAATGTATTATATATACATTCATTTGGACATAATGGCCCTAACGGCAAAGTTTCATATATTGCACGCATATCCATGACTTCCGCCATTGATAATTAATGACATGTGATAAAATGATACTCATATGCAAACATGCACACGAGAGTACATGAGCAAAGATTGGTTCTCTCGGGCCTTATCGGCTCCGGGTGCCAGTTCGGCCCAAATGGAATTTGGGTCGTGACATCCAAGTTACAGAGTATCTTACTTATTAAGAGATACCCATTGTTATTCTTGATTGACAAGTAAAGAGGTTGAGGAATAAGGACATAGCTTTCGTAAAGGTAATTTGGAGAAATCAACAAGTAGAAGAAATCACCTGGGAAGCCGAGGAAATGATGAAGTCCAAGTACCCTCATCTTTTTCAAATTGAAGGGAAAGTTCAAGATGCAGGATCGGAGAAATAACAAGTAAGTATCTATGAGCATTAAGTGTATATGTATATATGTGCTAATATAGAGATACATTTGGTGTACATGAGACGATGTTATTAACATTCGAGGACGAATGTTTCTAAGGGGGGAAGAATGTAACACCCCATACCTTCCTGACCCTACTTTCCAACCTTGAACCATGTTTACCCTAGGTTTGAGAGCAATAAGTACGTATTTTGTATTGTTATTGATGGAAAATTTGATATTGTACTAGTAAATGTGATTAGACCTTTGTAGGAGGTGTTTGTGACTTTGTAGAGAATTTCTGGGGTTAAAAGTGAGGTTTAAAGGACATCCAAGAAAAGGATCTTAAAGATAAGAGGCAAGCAAAAGGTTGGAACTTGAAGAATCCAACCAAATACGCAAAGAAAAGTCGAAATCAAAAATTAAGCATGGGCGCCGCGTCAGGTGGCGTACCGGGCCAATTTTGGCCAAAATATTTTTGGCATAGGCAGCAAGGGGGCACGCCCAGGGGCGTGCCAGGCCTCTCTTGTCCACCTTTTCAAGATCTAAAAATTTTCTAAGTCCCTAGGGCACCTGGGAGCGTGTTGTGGTGCTTTTTGCCAAATTTCTTCTACGATTATTAGTCGATAAAGAGGAGTCTTGGGTTATGGTATCCATATTCAATCGTAGTAGGACTAATCTTGATCAAGTTTTGCATCCGAGTTGGGGTTAATTCTTCGTCACAAGCATTTTATCAAATTATGTTCAATTAAGCCATGAGTGGCTAGAATGTCTTATTTTTGAGATTGAGGCTACGAACATGAATCTCGTTGGTTGAATATTGTTGTGACATTTATGGAATTATTTAAGCATGAGATATATGTTGAATCATACATTGAATTTGGTGGGCTAAGTTAACATGTGTTAATGGGCTCAATTTGAGGCCTAAAATGAAGCCAAAATGCATGGCCCAAAGGGCAAATGACCCATTCTTCAAATTTGACCAAGTAAACATGGCATTTAATGCCAAGAATTGGCTAAGGATGACTTGAGGGGCTATATAAATGCAAAAATCAGATTTTTATTCCAAAAACCACACATGCCTTTCTAGACATTTTCTAAAAGATATTTCTCATATCTTCCAAACCCTAAGTCATCTCTTTGGACAAGATCATCACTTTGCAAGCCTTGGTAAGTGTCTACTCTCATGGATTAATATATTAAATGCTTAATATGGTGTGTATATTTTTATGGTTATGTTCCCAAATAGGGCACTTTTGCATTTTGCTAAAAGATGTGTCATCTTTGTGATTTGAACTTGAAAAGAGACTTGAGGTTTTGATGAAAGTGCATGGTATGGATGAAATATCAACATGTATGGTGTGGTTATGTTTCTTAAATTGTTATTTTTCTATATGTATAACTTGTGGGATTGTTGTGGGATTGTTGTTATTCAACATATTGAGATGACTTGATGGAGTAATTGTGATGTTGTGTTGATAGAGAAGTGTAAAGTAAGAACTTGGTGTGACTTACTATTGGTTTATGATGTCTTGGTCAATGTATGGAATGTTGAGGTATTGTTGGTATGATAATTCAATAAATGGTATTGTGAAGGGTTAAATGACGTTATAGGGCAATCATGCAACTCATTGTCGTCTTATGTGCGTGTAAGGTAGTTAGTTATTAATGTGAGCTCCGCTATGTACTTGTATTGTAGTGTGAAATGTAAGGAAGGAGCTGGATCGTTGTATTCACCTATAAGATTGTGCATTCATATTGAGAAGATAAGGTATGTAAGGTTACTCTTTCCGTATCCTTCTACAACACATAGTGTTCACATTGTCATTGTAATTTTTCCATTCCGAAATGTTCTAAGGTATCCCATTTACAGTTATTAATTATTGTTACTCACATGTTCCTTATTCATTGATCAATTGTTCTTCATGTGTCATATAACTATGGGCATTGTTCTAAAGTTCCAATAATGTTACGTTCTAAAGTTCCAATAATGCTATGACTACCAACGTATCAATCTCTCAGAAGTAAAGAAATGAAGTAAAAAATGAAGTAATGTATCACTCTTATAATGAAAGAACGGAAGTAATGTATCATTGTCTGTATATTCTTGAATAACATCCCAGGGGCAATATAAAAGCCTAGCATGGGTTACTTTAACATCCCAGGGGTGATATAAAAGCCTAGCATGGGTTAAAATACCTTGCATGGGTTAATCTCATCCCAAGGCCGACAGAAAATCCTAGCATGGGTAGAACAATAAATCTCATCCCAGGGGAGACAGAAAAGCCTAGCATGGGTAGAACGATAATAACGAATGAATGTAAAGGTAAAGAAAGTAACGAATGTAATGTACATGGTTCCAACATACAAAACGATGGTTTATCCATATTGACTATTCTCTTATATTTGATTCCATTGATGTTCTTATGTATGATGCAGTTTCTTATGGCCTTACATACTCAGTACATTCTTCGTACTGACGTCCCTTGGGGGACTTACCTTACTTACTGCAGGCACAGGTACTAGTAGACCTCCACAGTAGGTTGCGGGTCATTGGTGAGCTCCAGTTGGTTCGGGGCTTTCCGAGTCACTATGTACATTTATTTTGGTTTTGGTATTATGTAATGTTGTATAAAGTAGGGACTTGTCCCGACTTTAGGTTGGTTATGTATATGCATCGGTTATAGGCTTTGTAGACGTACGTGGTAAGATGAATGAAAGAATGTATGTCCATTTTGACTTGATGGCCCTAACGGCCAAGTTTTGTATATGTATATATCACATGTTTTCCATGACTTCCTCTATTGGCATCTTATATCTCTATGTGGTGGTGATACTTATTGAGTGACATATGTATGAGTGTATATGAATGAGTATTGGTTCTCTCAGGCCTTAACGGCTTCGGGTGCCAGTCCGCCCCGTTAGAATTCGAGGCGTGACACAAAGTATAAATAAGGCACAAGCTGTTTACCCAAGAATGACGAGAACCATAATAGAAATTTGTCGTAGCCATAGGAAGACTTCATGTCCAAATTTAACAAGTCACAACAGGATAGATTTAACAATCCCTTACAGTCAAAATAGACCACCATCAGCAAAAGGAATAACAATTAAGAAATGAAAAGCTAGAGGAGAGAACTTACCGGATTCAACAAAGCATTAAAGCACCGGACCCTTCAGAAATGAAAACAACGATGATGAGCAGTCGGAGAGGACAGAAAGACAACAGCGAGTTCAACATACATCGTAAAAAGGCATGCACGCCTCAACTCTTTTTGTTTGTTTTGTTTTGGACCGTTCGAATTGGGTCTGGACCCTTTTGTTGGACATGCTCTCTTTGGGCCTTTTCATAAATAAAATTGACCCTATGGAAAAAAAAAATTTTAAAAAAGATCATGTTGAGTATTTGATTACTGGATCCCACCATGACCAAGAACTCTTGCATATGATCTATGCATTCCAGAAAATTTATCCAACTAGCACCAACAAGAAAAACAACAACAACATACCCAGTGTATTCTCACCAAGTGGGGTCTGGGGAGGGTAAAGTGTACGCAGTCCATACCACTACCTCAAATGAAGGAGAGGAACATTAATAAAAGAATGTGCATATTGAAATTGTATGTTGAACTTGATAAGAAGTTAATATAACTAGCACTATTTGGAGCACTAGGAACTTAGGATATTTTGAAGGTGTTTGTATCTAAATATGTGATTCAAATATTCAAACACACCTATAGTATTTGTTGCAGACAAATTTCTCAACAATTCCTTAGGACTGTTACTATAATTAATTCTATGTACCTGTAAGAACAAGGTATAACACTACTATATCATCAAAGCATTATCAATAAATGACAAACTCTTCCATCGAGAACTAGGGAATTGAAGCAAAAACAGACGACAATATTGCTACAATTTGGAAACTTTATGAGTAGCAACTATTTGCTCTAAACAGTAGCCGAATAACAAATTTCAATCTTGTAGTCTACATAATAGTTGAAGAAGTCATCATTGTGAATAATGGACATTACAAAATAAGTAGATCAATTCAAGAAGCAATTACTATTGTAAGAGATAAGTTACTTGGATATTTGGGTTGAAATTAGGACAACTTCTTAAGCACTAGCAATTGGCACATTACATGATTTTCACTCTAAAAATAGATGAAAACTAAGAAAATAAGTATTAGCTTCGCATAACCCAAAAGATGAAAGTCAATTAGGTGTGGAAACAACAATATTGTACCTATTGCAAATACTCATAATATTCTAATTCTTGTGCCTAACAAGCTCTACCTATATGTTCTGGATCAAGATTGCAGCTCAAAAGCTTTTACAATTGCAAGTAAACAAAAGTGTATTAACAACTGTGAATTATGAGAAGAATAAATTTTAGAGTTTCTCTCGTTTACAAATGATTAGTGAAGCTAGATTTATGTTTTTGGATAAGATAAACATGGATTCTTCACTTGTTTCTTAGCACATAAAGGCAAGAGTTTGGATAGAGTATCAACTAAGGACAATGGAACTTATTTTAAGAAAATATAATCCTAAATGTCGATTTTAATTCCATTGTAACTTTGCACAACTATAATTGTCAAGTTAATCTCTTTCTCTAAAGAGAATCCATCCAAACTATATAAGAAAATCAAGTAGCTTCCATTTTCTACAACTAGTGTTTACTGACCTAGAGAAAGCAAATGATATAGCATTACTAGAAGTCTTTTGGTGAGTGTTGGAGAAGAGATGAATTCATAGTAAACATATAAATGTCATAAAGGACATGTATGAAGGAGCTAACATTAACGTAAGAGTAATGGTAGGAAAAATAAATGAGTTTTCCATAATCGAGGGTATATACTAGAGCTCGGCATTGAGTCTGTACTTTTGTGCATTAGTTATGGATGAATTAACTGAAAATATACAGGACGAGGTCACATGGTAGTATGTTTTATATAGGCGATAGTGTGTTTTAGGTCTACTTTTAGCTATAATTTTTTAGACTTGTTATAGAATTGTACATCAACAGAAAAAGTTAAAATTTACTAGCACTAAAGAAACTAAATTTTAAAATATTGGATTGAGATAGGTTTAAATGGGCGACATGAACAATGAGGATGCATATAGCCAATTGCCAACTAGTTTAGGATTGAGATGTAGTTATTGTCTAAATGCAATAACTATTTTTTTATTTTAAAGGATCAAAGGAACAAGACAGGTTTTTCCCTTTCTCTTTCTTTTTTTCTTTATGAAGTAAAAAAGGAACAACACAATGAGTTCTCTAACCTGGAAGCAGAATGAACAGATTCTAGGAAATTTTGTAACTTGAAATAAATAGAAAATCAAAGGTTAGCAGTGCAACACCAAATAAAATACAAATAAGTAGCTGAAATCCTTTAAGAGAAAGAGTGAGATTATAACTTTGGGACATGTACAGTTTGATTCATTATATCAAGTATGATTTCCTACAAAAGATGCAAACTTTACCTGATAATTCATTATATCAATACAATATAATCTATCTCTTACAATAAAAATAACAACAATAGAATATAGTCTCATTATAAAGGACTTAAATCCTCCTAAACTACGTAAAAAGAAGTAACACAAATTTTTTGCCCCACGTGTTCAAACTCATACTTCTCTATAGCCAAGAAACAATGCCAACGGAAAGGAAGTAGTCTTAAAATGTAGGTACATTCTTCACTCATTTTATTACCATAGAATCCTAATTGAAAAAAAATAAAATAACAACCTAATAGGATACTGATTCTTTTCTCCATAAGAACAACAAACTTGTAGGTATTAACACTCTACATCGTAACTGCAAGTTTGTAACTGGTAGCAATCTCTCTGAGCCCTTGTGTAACCCATTTTCTTTCCTTTCAATTATTTTCCAAGTTCCAGCTGAAAGAAATTAAAGGATTCAACATGCATGATACCAACTATAGCAACATTTGTTTCTCTTGTTCGATTAGTAAAATCGTCAAAGGACATCAACATATTAATAATTTGTAAAATAAGCAACAATAATGATAAAGCTTTACAGATTCTGTCCAGCAAGGTAACCCAATTTCATACATTTGATAAAAAAAAATCATAAAAATAGCAAACACCACATCTATATATGCCAAATGAACCAGAGAAAAAACTAAGTCCATTACGAACACACAATTAACAATAGACAATAAGCTTTCAAATTATCCAAAGAAAGAGATACCTAAGAGATTAAAAACTTCTATCAAGACCGAGGATAGACAAAATAGGTAGTTACGATGGACGGACACCACACCACCAACAAGTAGATGACTGTTCCTTTTCAAAAGGGGGAAAACAGTTCTAAGGTGAAATCAGATCTGAAGCATCACTGAGGGGGTTTTGGGATTTGAGAGAAGAGGGGTAGAGAGCGAGAGAGAGCAGAAGATAAAATGGCCTAATATAAGAACAACCCTATTTTGTTTATGTAACATTTTTCCCATATTGTCCCTTATTGTTTGCTTTTTCACTTTAAAACAAAAAATATTAGCGAATTAGTAGCAACCTCGTCGCCCCAAAAGAACTATACTGGCGAATATTAATAAGTCGCTACAATAACATTGGAGCCAAATTTTTTATATGGGCGGGAATGAGAAATTCAGCCATGTTAGAGGCGACACAAGAAAGATCGCCACTAAAAATTCATAATTTGTAGCGACATATAGGGTTGCCTCAAAAACTATACCTTTTGTGGAAACATATTATGTCACTACTAAATGTTTCTACTAATAGTCTGATTTCTTGTAGTGGGTATACAACTGAATGTGAGGGGATAGATAGTGATAGAGTGGATGGATTTCTATTGGGCTAGCAAGAAGGGACCCTACCTTCTTGGTCTTGTCTCAATGTTGTGTAGGTGCATCGGGGTGTCTAAGGAGGATGTTAACAAAGAGCTGGAGATGGATATCCCTTTCCATCAACTGAAAGTGAAGGTGGTCATGTCTAAGGGAAAGAAGAAGAGAAAGGTGGGTGAGGCTGAGAGCAGTTGGGGCCACAGAGGAGGAGTATGATGATGAAAATAATGTTGTCCCTCCCTCCTAGCCCCAGATTTCTAGCTGTCACCTGGAGGCGGACTTGGCTGTGGTGAGGAGATACAGAGAGCACACCCCTTCTAGCTCTGTAGATACACCTACATAACTTTTATCTTTTATTTTATTGTACATGGATGATACTTTTTAGAAATCTCAATATTGAATGTATACTTTTACCTTTCTTTATGCGATTTCTATAATTCATGTTGTAGCTCATAGCTTAAATTAACGAACAATACAGGCTGCAAATGAAAAACAAAATAGGGGAAAATAGGGTAGGTATTTCGTCTTAGCCCATCTCACTATAGCGACTTGCAAGCCGCTATAGCGACTTACAAATCGCTATAGCGATGCCGCTATAGAGATGTTGCTATACCGATACTTCTATAGCAATGCCGTTGTAGCAAGCTCACTGTAGAGGGTCAGTACTGATATTGTAGCCAAATAGCAGCAGCCCAGAAATTTTATATTTTCTTTAATTCCCTCATTCCCCTTCCCTGTTTCCGATAATAAAGTATGAAATCACACTATGGACTTTAATGTAATCCCAAGACAGAACTCAACAATTCATGAAACAACAACTTAGCATCATATTGCTTTAAATCACTTATGAATCACAACAAGAAACTTTTCATTACAACAAATCCCGCTATTATGTAAAATAGCCCCCTTTTTCCATGGTCCTTAGTCAAATACCGACTATTTAAAACAACAGTTTCCCCAATCATAAACCATTTCCCCCTTACCATTTCACCAATTATAAGTCCATTCCTAGCATTCAGCATATTATTTCCAATTAAACCACATAACAATCAATTCCTTTATCCATCAACATAAAACCAAGTTATGATTTTTCACAATTCACTAATTCACTGTCATTCAAGAAAAACTAATCCACATAAGTATCAATCTCAAATTTTCATCTATAAACAAGCCTTTTTTACTATCCTTTATTTGCTCTGTGGATAACCACTAGCCGATTATTCATAAGTTTACATTGCCTTTATGGCCAGATACTAATGGGAACCTTCCCAGTTCAAATTTCCATTGCTTGTGTCATTCCAATGGATTCAAACAACATCTATTTACTCTTGTACTGGGAGAGATAAAAGTGGAACAATTTCTTAGAATGCCCCATAGCTCCCCGAAGATTAGATGTGGACGTCAACACACCAATCTGCAGGACTCTACTCGACATTTACTCTTGTACTGGGAGACCGGTAACCTAGGCTCTGACACCAAGTGTAACTACCCAACTACTCGAATCGTGTGGAAACCTACTTTAATCAACCTATATAGGAGAACCCTTACCACCTATTGTAAAAATACATGCGGAAGTCAAATCAGAAATAGTACAATTACCTTATTTATTACAACCAGTTTACAATCTTGAAATACAATTGAAAACCTTCCCCAAGGAAAAAGTCTAAACATGTAAAATAGCTACTAAGCGATGATGCAAAACTGTACACATGACCCAGCTTCCACCATAGGAATAATAACAAAAGCTGTTGGAGATCTTTACTGTGTCAAGCATAAAACACCTACTGACCCTGCAACCAAACTATACCCATGAAAAGAGTATTGCAAGAGTAGTACCAGTACAAACAACACGTACTGGTAAGGAGCATTGGTCGACCAGAATTAAATAACATAAATATCCCCAAAAAAAATGCAACTAGAGAGTTATTTAGTCAAAGATCTTTCATAATAATAATTTTGTAACACCTTTGGATTTTCCTAGCCATACCATTAAGAACAACTTTACCATTTACTCAAAGGCTCCCCAATCACCATCTATCTACTACGTCATCAAGTCAAAACACATTCGGTTATTACTTGTGAGTTCTATAATACTCAACCCGCAAGGTTTCCATTTTCCTAATAATTCATCTTTTATGACCTTTATGTAATGCTTAACCTTGTTCCACTAATCTGGTTATGGATTAACACCCTAGCATCTTAAAATTTATTTAAGGCTATGCAAATTAAATATCAAGACTGTAACACCCGCCTTCCAGATCTCAATTGTAATAACCAATAGACCACCGACCAAACACATACCATATGCATAACCATAAACACCTACCAGGTAGCCTTCCTTTAAGTTTATGACATTTATCCTTATTCAATAATACCAAGGAATTTAGTCATTACAAGTCAACATGGATAATAAGTAAAGTCAAGACTATGGCTACTAACAAGACTCCAAGCCAACATACCATAAGTCAAATACTTTTATCATCCATGTCTCAATTACACAAGTAAATAGACAATATAGAAATATGCCATTCTTGCAATTAAATCTGGACCACTCAAGTTTTCATTCCAACAACAACTATGGTGATATCATGAATCCCAACTTAAATCAAGAAACCAAATATAGCAAGCAAGCATATAAAGCCCGCTTACTCAAGGAACCAATACAATAAGTCAATACTTAAACCCGGCAAACTAAAGGAACCAATGTAACACAAATATGTTACGAGTAAACAATAACCCAATTCACTCAAGGAGCATATATAACAAGTAATCACATAATCCCCGGTTCACTCAAGGAACTACCACACTCATCTGTACCTTGTACATACATGCAAAGCATCACTAGCGATGACATGCAGGGGACGAGCTCTTGTTCATATACATAATCTCAGACATCAAGTGTCATCCAAACTTATACCAACAAATCCTGTGAAGATATCTAAATAGAAGTACATCCCATAATAATCATAAATAAATAGTATAAGTCCTATGAAGATGCCCAAATATCGGTACATCCCTTAATAACCAAAGATATCACAACTATCACAATAATGATGATAACAATAATAACACTAGTAAAATCAACAAACTTTTCATATAAGTTCATTGCATGTGACTAACACTTAGGATATCAAATGGTCATTCCCTTTTTGTTAACATACATTATAACAAGCAATACGACCAAACAATTATGATGCACATATAAACAAGTTAGGTGTCAAATACTTTAAACCATCACGTACAGTTTGTACCTATTATCCATGCCATAATAAACCCCAACCTTTCATCCTAATATTGATACCTTAAAAATTTCCCATACCTCTTGTTACTACCATAGATTTTTTAGAATTCACTAACACTAACCTCCTCTAATTTAGGCATTTATTTGTCTCTTACCCAATTTCTAGGTACAACACTATTATAATCATGCAAGGATGTACAACAACAAAGCAAACATGTTAATTACTTGATAATTTTAACTATCACAATTAACATCAAATTCACACAGAACAACCCAGTTTCCATTCTTTTTATCCATCCCAACACTGTGCCCAAAGGCCGAAGCATGAAATCTCCTATCAATCTATTTTACGCTTATGCTTTCCAACCCAAGTCTAAGCAAATTAGTTAAATCTAGCCTACCTGGATGCCAAAAAGCTGCTACAGAGGCATGAACATTAGCTTTTGACTCTGTGCTAGTGATTTTTGGTATGAGATTTGTAGTTAAACCATGGGTTTTACACTATTCAAGCCAAATCCCTTTTCTCCATTGCTCCAAGGCTATGAGGTAACCCTAGAAGAGTGTTAGATCAAACCTCATCCTTTTTGCAACTAAAAAGGAGAATAGGATTTATTAAAATCATGCTTCAGTTTCTGGTCCCGTCATCCCGCTGTAGTGGCATGTTGTGGGATGACGTTAGCCCGTCCCAAAATTTTAGATTCCAAAATTTTTAGTTGTGTTATCCCATACTAGCTCAAAAGTGTATTTTCAAAAATTTCCATAACCTGTACCCATAATGAGGTTTTTTGTAATAATGACGACACAGGGCGTTATAATAGATACCAATTTACCAACCATTCATCCCCAAACGATCACGATAAGGAGAGAAAGGTACAAGTCTAATTTGAACGTTAATTCCCTCTAAACAATAGCGTATTTACACACTTGAAGTGAATCAACAAATTTTCATTTCCCTGGTGCACTAAATTTCCAAGCCATATTTTTTTGATACTTTGCTCCATCAAGGAATCTTCCTTACTTACGAGTCACACAAGCCTAATAAGAGCAAAACATTCTTCCGACTACCCAAGGTGTTCGAGGACTTTTTAATATAATGGGAAGAAATTAACTCCAAAAATAAAGGATAAAAATTTCATTACTCCTGCAATTGCGGCATTGCTATAGTGGGAGAGGGCCACTATAGTGGGAGGTAAGTATTTAAAGAGGTGAAAATAAGGTAATTATCGATATACTTCACATCTTTACTACGTTACCTGCATTTTTGAATGTTTTACACTTGAATTCATAGAAATGGAGTAGTTTTTTGGGTTGTTTTGAGAATTTTGAAATTGGGATTTATTTGGCCAAAATGTTGAAGCATGGATGATTCTCTTACGTTTACAACACTTCTATGCCATTCTGGGCATAAAAATTCTGAATTCATGGCCAAATTGGGCCGGAATTAGTAAGGAATGTGAAAAGTGACTCTCGGTTAGAATTTGAAAATTTAGGCACGTTTTAGGAGCTATCATGCCTAAATTTTAGCATAAACTTGTGTTAGGACACTTTGTGAACACTGATCTGGAGTCATAATACCAAAAATGAAATTTTTCATCAAGAGGCGCCACTGTTGCACTTCTTGAGTTTTTGAGATAATGAAGGCCGCTATCCCACTATTGTGACCCTGCTATACTGGATAAATTCTAGCTATAGCAGTCCCATAGAAGAGGGATGCAACCCGCTATAGAAGGAGGCTTTAGCCAGTAGCCTCCCCTCCCAATCTAACCCAGACATGGCCTTTTTCTGAAATTTGATTTCCTTGATACATTTATGAGTTCTAAATGTTTTCCTAGTAATGATTTTGCAGATTTACTACCCCAATGGCTGAAAAACAAGAGGATGCCACCACTTTAAAGAGATTTCAGAACAAAAATTGTCAGGAGAGATTTTTGCAGTATAGGAGGACGGTATTTTGCTATGAGAATTTCGAGATAAAGGGGGTGGCAACTAAGGCACCTGAATTCTAGAACCACCTCCAGGAATTTCTCTTGATACCACTAGTCGAAGATCCTCCATCTAGGGTCTCGGGCTGGGTTAGGGAGTTCTATGCCATACTCCATACCGTGCTTTGGAATGACCCCAACCCCATCACCTTAATTAGGATAGTAGATGTCCCCGTGGATGCTGGTACTATCAATGAGGTGCTTGGAGTGCCAAATGTCTCCAATGTTGGGAACCTATCTAAGGAACCAAACATGGATAGGAAGTGGCTGCGAGACACTCTAATTGTGAAGGAGGAGAGAGACCAGATCTATTCGCCACTATTGAGGGGATCAGAAGCACGTACACCTAAGCCGATGCTAGAAGTTGGTTTAACCTAGTGTCCAAGAGGATTTCATCCATTGGGACACTTTCAATGTGACCTAACCTCAAGCTCTGGCAGTGGCTTGTGCCATACAGGGTATACCGCTGAATGTGGGGGCATAAATAATGATGGAGTGTAAGAATTTCTATCGTGGTAGCAAGACGTGCCCCTACCATTCAGGTTTGGTCTTTGCACTGTTTAGAAACATCGGGGTACCTGATGAGGATTCTGACACAGAGTTGGAGATGGATATCCCTATCCATCCCCTCAAAGTGAAGGAGGTCATATTAAAGGGTAAGAAGAAGAGAAAGGTGAGTGAGGTTGAGAGCAGTCGGGCTGTAGAGGATGACGACGGTGATGAGAATGATGTTGCCCCTTGCCCTCAGCCCCAGATTTCTAGCCATCACATAGAGACGCACTTAGCTGTGGTGAGGAGATACATGGAGCATGCCCCTTCCAGCTCCGCACCCCCATCTCCCATCCTTTTCCCTTTTATTTAACTGCACATGGATGCTAGTTTTTAAGAATGTCAATGTTGAACGCATGCTTTTACCTTTCTTTATGCAATTTATATAATTCATGTGGTAGCTCAAAGCATAAATTAAAGAATAATACAGGCCAGAAATGAAAAACAAATTGGGAAAAACAAGCCAGGATTCTGTCCCTACCCATCCCGCTACAGTGACTTGCAGGCCGCTATAGCGATGCAGCTATAGAAGAAGAATTCCCGCTATTGCGGGTCAGTGCCGCTATGGAGTCCAAACAGCAGCAGCCTAGAAATTTTATATTTTCTACAAATTCCCTCATTCCCCTTCCCTATTTCAAGCAATAAAGTATGAACTGGCACTATGGCCTTTAATGTAATCTCAAGACTGAACCCAATAATTCATAAAACAACTTAGCATCATATTACTTGAAAAAAGTTATGAATCACAACAAGAAAATTTTCATTACAACAAATCCCGCTATAAGGCAACATTAGCCCTTTATCTCGTGGTCTTTAACAAAATACCGACTGTTTGAAACAAGAGTTTCTACAATTATAAACCATTTTTCCCCTTACCATTTAACCAATGATAAGTCTATGCCTAAAATTTAGCATACAGTTAAATTAAACCACATAGCGAACAATTCCTTTAGCCACCAACACATAACCAAGTTATGACCTTCTGCAATTCACAAATACACAGTTATTCAAGCAATACTAATCAACACAAGTTTCAATCACAAAGTTGCATCTATAAACAAGCCCTTTTTATTATCCTTATCCGCTTCGTGGATAACCATTAGATGATTATCCATAAGTTTTCACTGCCTTTATGGATAGATACCAATTGGAACCTTCCCAATTCCAATTTCCATTGCTTGTGTCATTCTAACGGAGTCAAACAACATCCATTTACCTCATTGAGATAAGAATTGGAATCGAGAGATACCAATTGGACTCAACTAATATAAACAAGCCGCACGAAAAGAGAGAAAGAAGTGGCACAATTTCCAAGTATGCCTCATAGCTCCGTGAAGATAAGATGTGGACGTCAACATACCAATCTGCAGGACTCTACTCGATATTTGCTATTTTACTGGGAGAATGATAACCTAGGCTCTGATACCAACTATCTAGACCCAACTACCTGGGTCGTGCGGGCACCTACTCGACTTCACCTAGATAGGATAACCCTTACCACCCATTGTCAAAATACATGCGGAAGTCAAGTTAGAACTAGTACAATTACCATATGTATTACAACCAGTTTACAATCTTCAAATACAACTGAAACTTTCCCTAAAGAACAAGTCAAAACTAATACAATAGTTGCTAAGCAAAAGATTCAAAATTGGACACACGACCCTGCTTTCGCCGTAGGAACAATAACAGAAGTTGGTGGAGATATTTACTATGTTAAGCATGAAACACCTACTGATCCTGCAACTAGACTATACCCCAGAAAAGGGTACAACAATACAAATAACACATATAGGTAAGCATCATCGGTTAACCTGAATCAAATCACATAAACTTCACATAAAAATTCGAAAAGAAACATGCAACTCGAGAATTATTTAGTCAAATGTCTTCCATTATAATAATTCCTTAACACCTTTGGCTTTTAATAGCATTACCATTAAGATCAACTTAACCATTTAGTCCAAGGCTCCACTAATCACTATCTATCCACTACATCATCAATTAAAAACCCATTTTGTAATAATCTGTGAGTTCTATAATACTTAAACCTTAAGGTTTCAAATTTCCTAATTATTCATCTTTTAAGACCTTTACGTGATGCTTAACCTTGTTCCTCTAATCTGGTTATGGATTAACACCTTAGCATCTTAAGTTTTATTTAAGGCTATGCAAATTAAATATCAAGATTGTAACACCCCGCCTTCCCGGTTCCAATTACAATAACCAATAGACCACCGACCATACACGTACCACAAGCATGACAATGAACACCTCCCAGGTAGCCTTACTTCAAGTTTATGACACTTAACCTTATTCAATAATACCTAGGAATTCATTCATTAAATGTCAACATGGATAACAAGTCAAGTCAAAACCATGGGTACCAATAATACACCAAGCCAACAAAGCATTACTATAACACTTTATCATCCATGTCTCAATTACACAAGTAAATAGACAATATAGAAATATGTCATTCTTGTAATTAAACCAAGACCATTCAAGGATCTATTCCAGCAAAAACTATGGAAAAATAAAGAATCCCAATTTATAGTAAAAAACCAAATACAACAAGCAAGAACATAAATTCGGTCCACTTAAGGAACCAATACAATAAGTCAGCACTTAAACTCGGTTCACTTAAGGAACCAATATAACTCAAATGTATAACAAGTAATCAATAACCCGGTTCACTCAAGGAACCAATAAAACAAGTAACACCACAATCCCTAGTTCACTCAAGGAAACGCCACACTTATATGTACCTTGTACATAAATGTTAAGCTTCTTATGGTCGCCCACTAGACATGACCAGCAGGGGACCAACTCATATCCATGTACCAAATCCCAGACATCAAGTGTCTGTCAACCTTATACCAACCAATCCTATGAAGATGTCCAAATACAGGTACATCCCACCATAATTATAAATAAATGGTATAAGTCGCGTGAAGATGCCTAAACACCAGTACATCCCATAATAACCAGAGATATCACAACAATCACAACCACACTAATAATAACCATAACACTTGTAAAATCAACAAGCTTTTCATATAAGTTCATTGCATGTGATTAACACTTAGGATATCAAATAGTCATTCCCTTTTCTTGAACATTGATTATAACAAGCAATACGAAGGAAAAGTTATTATGCACATATAAACAAGTTGTGTCTCAAATACTTTAAACCATCACATATAGTTTGCACCTATGATCTATGCCATAATAAACCCAAACCTTTTATTCTAATATTGATACTTTACCATTTTCCCATTCCTCTTGTTACTACCATAGATTCTTCAGAATCCACCAACACTAACCTCGTCAAACTTAGGCATTTATTAGGCTCTAAGCTAATTTATAGGTACAACACCTTTATAATCATACAAGGATGAACAACAACAAAGCAAACATGTTAATTACTTGATAATTTTAACTATCAAAATTAACAACAAATTCCCACCCAACAACCGGGTTTCCATTCTTTTCATCCATCCCAACACCAAGCCTAAAGGCCTAAGAATGAAATCTCCTGTCAATATATGTCACGCTTATGATTTCTAACCCGGTTCTAAACTACTCAATTAAACCTAGCCTACTTAGACGCCAAGCAGCTGCTACAAAGGCATGAACACAGGCTTTTGACTTTGAGCTAATGATTTTTGGCATGAGTTCCATAGTAAAACCATGGGTTTTACCCCATTTGAGCAAAATCCCTCCTTTCTATTACTTCAAGATGAGGTAACTCTAGAATTGTTTTTAGAGCAAACCTTATCATTTTTACAACTGAAAAGGAGAAAGGTAATTATTAAAATCATGTTTGAGTTTCTGGTCCCGTCATCCCGCTATAGTAGCCAAAAGGCCAATATGGCAACTCTACTATAGCAGAAAAATTCCTGTTATAGCGGGATGACGTCAGCCCAACCTAAAATTTTAAATTCCAAAATTTTAACTACGTTATCCTATTCTAGCTCAAGACCGTATTTTCAAAAATGCCCCTAACATGTAACCATAATGAGGTGTCTTTTAATAAAGATGGAACAGGTTGTTACACAATGTAATCAAATTAACATGATAAGAAATATGAAATGGAATTTTTTGAATGTCTCATAGCCTCTTAAAGATAGGTAGCAGACGTCTCCTGACCGATACACAAGACTCTATTACATTCGGCTTGTAATGTGTGACCAATGAACCTAGTGATCTGATACCAACTTGTCGTGATCCAAAAATTATGGGTTGCAATAACACCTGTCTAACCCACTGTTAGATAAGCCAATCCAAGGACCAAAACTCAAAAATACAATGATAATGCAGAAACTAATGAGACACCTAAATAAATAAAGTAAAGGAGTGCTTTCTAATAATATTAAGGGTGGAAATGGAACTAACAACAACAACTCTTCCAAAACCAGGAAGTCACTAGTACAAGCCTCTATAGAATTAAATATAAATCTAAAAGTCTCAAAACATCAATAAAGAAAATTAGAATAAGATACAATAGAGGAGATCGGAGTATGATGTGGATCAGCCAAGAAGCTACCTCAGGACCTCAAGAACTCCACTAAATACTACAAGTGAATCAATGGCCAAACCTACACAATAAGGTATAGAAAATAACAAGCATAAATAATAATCCATATGTACTCAGTAGCATTATTAGCTGACACTTATTTGATGTTATGGCGAGGGTCGTCCCTATACCGCCTAAACCTACATTCAAACTCAAATATTAATATAGAACTAAATAGACAGGGACTAGCAGCGATCCAATAATAGTTTAGAATACACAAAAACCAACTCCTAAGTAAATGTCAAATAATCATCTACCTTGTTTTACAATAGTTAAGCACATAATCAAGTATACCCTTGTAACATCTCATGTAAAGAAGAATGAATAAATGAATATAATGCATATATTGTATATACACCTACTACTCTATATAGATAGTTATGACCTATGGGGGACTCCCTCAATTGATATCCTTCGTGATGGATGTATTAACCAGACATATTTAAGTAGAGGTACCTTGGTGTATGTTATTTACAGATGATGTAGTTCTTATTGACGAGTCTCGGGGAGGATTTAATGACAAATTGGAGGTTTGGAGACATACCTTAGAGTATAAAGGGTTTAGGCTAAGCAGGACCAAGACGGAGTACTTGGAGTGTAAGTTCAGTGATTTGATGCATGAGGCTAACGTAGTAGTGGAGCTGGATTCTCAAGCCATTTGAAAGAGGGGTAGTTTCAAGTATCTTGGGTCTATGATTCAGGGGAATAGAGAGATTGACGAGGATGTCATGCACCATATTAGTGCAGGGTGGTTGAAATAGAGGCTCACTTTGGGAGTCTTGTGTGATAAGAACGTGTCTCCTAAGCTTAAAGGTAAGCGCTACAGAGTGACAGTCTTACCATTTATGTTGTACGGAGCTGAGTGTTGGGCAGTTAAGAACTCCCACATCCAAAAGTTGAAGGTGGAGAAGATGAGACTATTGAGATGGATGTGTAGACTTACTAGGAGGGATAGGGTTAGATATAAGTTTATTCAAGAGAAGGTGGGAGTAGCTTTGATTGATGATAAGATGCGGGAAGTTAGGTTGAGATGGTTTAGGCATGTTTGAGATGGTGCATGGATGCCCCAGTACGGAGGTGTGAGAGGCTCACTATGGATGATTTCAAACGGGGTTGAGGTAGTCCAAAGAAATGTTGGAGGGAAGTAATTAGGCATGACATAGAGCAGTTATAGCTTACAGAGGACATGACCCTTGACAGAAAGGTTTGGAGGACACGAATTAGGGTAGAGGGTTAGTGAGTAGGAGGGCGTCCTTACTTATAGGAAGTAGTGCTTTGTTTGTCGATGTACCTATAGTCATAATGTTATGCCTGTGTCTTGTAGTTTCTTATAATTTGCGGTGTTTTGGTGATATGTGTGATTTCAGATAGACAGTTCAGTGCATTACACCGTGGGTGTTTTTTTATTTGTATGCAGTGGTTTGTTACCCCATTTTGTTGTTTGTTTTTATGTTTTCTGCTTGTTCTACTGTTATTTGTTCTGAACCGGGGGTCTATCGGAAACAACCTCTCTACTTCATCTGAGGTAGTGGTATGGACTGCATACACTTTACCCTCCCCAGACCCCACTTTGTGGGAATACACTGGGTATGTTGTTGTTATTGTTGTAATCCATTCAATTACAAGAGAATGTTTTCCTTTTCTCAACTTCACTGTCAATATAGGCATCGTTTTTTTCACAAATAACTCGAATATAAATTTTTTTCATCAATTACCATCACAATCCGACTCAATTTCTCAATGAGGAGTAAAACCATCAACTTGCATGCTCAATAAGACACTTTCATTTACAATTCACACTAATCATGCTCGCTAATTAAGGGAAATAGTAGAAACAATCCAATCGATTATTAAACCCCTTTATATAACACTGATATCCGAGTAGATGCTCTTTACTTCTCCTATATGGGATTTTCATTTCCCGTTAATCCCTCATACAAGCAATTAGCACAAAAACACTTTAAAAAAGAGTCAAAGAAAGTTTTAACTTGCCTTAAACAAATCCCAAAAAGTCAAATCAAAGCCTTTCCCTTATGTAAAGCCTCTGAATGAGCCAAATCTTATCAAATCCATATTCCACATGAGAAAATGAAATCATACACACCTATATTACAATACTTCTATTGTGGGTCCAAAAAGTCAACCTTGGGTTTAAAAGGGAAAAACTAAATTTTTCCTTTAAAATCCGCTTACCCATGGCGCAAGGAACTCAAATATAAAATTCATCGAAAATAGATTTTCCAAAAACCCCAAATTTCCCAATTTAAAATAAATATTTGAAGATCAATGCATAAAAAAATGTCATGGCCCAGAATTCGAGGTCATAATGGAACCTACCCTATCCAACCTTGGTAGGTAAGTCCAACACCCAAAAGAGATAGAAATACGAAAAGAAGACAAATAATACCAAAATATGAGACTTTAAAATAAAATCAGGTCAGATATATAAAACAATATTCGAAATTAAATAAATACAACTCAAATCCCAAAATCTAGTGTCATGAGTAAAGAGCGCTATTAACTAACATAGAATACAGAAATAAATAACTGTCTCTGAAATTTAAAATAATGAAAAGATGGAAATATCATGAAGTCTAGAATCATGCTCAGAACAGAGAGCTCAACAGTACTCTGATATAGCCTTAACTCTACATGATCTCAAGCTCCGTGGGTAGCACTAGAACTTGGATCTGCACCGAAAGGGTATATAAATTAAAAGTGAGTAAGGTACACATATATTCAGTGGGAATCATAGGCCGACCATACTAAGTAGAATACTAAACATATAAAGGATACTATGAGCACGCTTCCACCTGCATATAAAAAAGTTCCCAATAGCGGCTTAAATCGTATCTCCTAATAGTATAAATGTTATAACTATAATAACAATATAAGAATAACTACACACGAATATATAAAGGAAGGCTAAATTATATAATTAGAACCTAACATATGAGAAATGTAAATAATGCAATGTAATGGTATGATAAGGATGGAATGTCTCATTATTGCCTCATATATACCTTCTGATCATAAGCTTCTAGGACAGGACCACTGGGGGGGGTTTGTAACCCATATACTTTCACAATCTTATTAATCAACCTTGCCGGCACATCCCCCGATCAAGGCATTTTATAAAGTGTCTTATTTTATATTAAAATCAGTGTTTCTTAATAACACTTGTTCCATAAATATAGATGAATGATATGAGGATGCATGCTCATAACCAAATCAATAGCATGTACTGAATCAGCTCAATAATTGAATAAATGAGCTTAAATCTCCTCAAATCTTAATAGATCATGATTTAAGCAATCGCATGGTATCACAGTAATAAACAGTCATGTAAGACATTAATAATAGCGATCCAAGACTTCACTCGGGCATCACAATAACAATAAAGGCAATTAATTATCAAAGAAGACCAATACCAGCTCCGGCACGGGAATCACAATAATAATATTCTCTTAAGTCAATAATAATATGCACATAAGCCCCAACATGGGAAACAAAAAAAAAATCTCAAAAGATGAATCACATGATAAAATCCCCAACACATAGCATACTTTACATGAATGGTTAACTATCCAGCCCTGTCTGAAGAAAGCTAAGCCATAAGATACCTGAAAAGCCAAAACACAAGCCTAGACCCTTCAAGAAGGACCTTTTTCTTTTTATGCAGTCTCGAAATGAACCAAATCTATCAAAAACGTAATAGACACATCAAAAGGAAACTAATAATACCCATATTAGCTACTTTCGTTCCTGGTCCAAAAATAGTTCAAAAATCAACCCCAAAGGAAAAGAGGGTAGAATCAAAATTTTATTAAGGAATCATTTTTTCCATACTTTAAGGATCTTAAATATGAAAACCCATCGTAAAACAAGCTGAAATCGATCTTGATATTGAAGAAAACCCATTTTCTTACTTTATCAGGTAAAACTCCAAAATTTCAAGTTTAAAATCCAAGTTTTGAAGTTGTTTTTGAGATAAAATCGATGGGTAATGATAGAAATAAGGTTTAGAAATTTACCCAAGCAAGATAGAAGAAGAATCCTCTTGAGATCACAAAAAACCGAGGTTTCAAGGTCCAATAGTGAAGAAAAAAAAAAGATAATCAAGAAAATGGAGAATTTATACTATTCAGGTGAACAATGACTCATGATCATGGCACCCTCTACGCGATAGCAAGGGTCAAAGTTTGACCTGCATTAAATTAGTCAGTTACGATAGCCAGAGATGGGCCTCGCGTCCTTGTTATAGCGATGAGTATAATGATCAAGGCCTTCGAACGCGACATGTGGCCGTGTAATCACAATGAAGGGCCACATTTTGGACCAGATGTCAATAATTCAACTAAGGAAATGATCCAAAATCCTCCGAATGGACCCTCGAAATTCATTTGGGACCCGACAAAATAAATCAGTAATGCTACTAGGCTAATTTTGATGTTCTGAGCTCAATGGAACTATCAAATTTATCAAAATAGGTCATTTTAAATAAGTTACGTACCCCCCCCCCCTCGAGAACCCTTTTAGGCTAACTTTAGGGAATATGCCAACCATCCCCACAACTCATAAATGATATATCTCAACTACGGAGAAGGGAATAATGGTCAAAATACGAAAAAAGCTAAAAATCACAATAAGGGTTGTTACATTATCTACTACTAAAACACGCATTCATCTTTGAATGAAAAATCAAATGAACTACTTGAATTTGTAAAAGGATAGGGGTATCTACTCCATATATAGGACACAACCTCCCACGTAGACTCTTAAATTGGGCAATTTCTCCACTGAACTTTCACTAAATCAATATACATAAAACTCAACTTCCTAGTCTGCCTATCTAGGATAGCAATAGGTTCCTCCTCGAAAGACAAATCATGATCTAAAGCAACTCAATCCCATTGAATCACATGAGTTTCATCTAGATGGTACTTCAACATCAAAACATAGAATACTGGATGAAGAGTTGACAGATTTGTAGGCAAAGAAAGCCTATAGGCGACATCTCCAATCTTCTCAAGAATCTCAAAAGGCCTATTAAATCTCAAACTAAGCTTTCCTTTGTTCCCATTTCTCATCATACCCTTTATGGGTGATACCTTCAACAAAATTTGCTCACCAAGAATGAATGCTACATCACAAACTCATCGATCAGCATAACTCTTCTTCCTACTCTAGGCAGCCACAAGCCTCTGCTGAATCAACATTAGCAGATCCATCGAGTCACTCAACAAATCAGTGTCCTAAGGCCTAACCTCAAGCAAATTAAACCATCCCATGGGGGATCTACACCTCCACCCATACAAAGCCATAAAATATGAAGTCTAAATTCTAGAATAGTAACTATTGTTGTAGGCAATCTATGCTTATGGAAAGAACTGATCCCAATGACCATTAAAATCCTTTATGCGTGCTAAAAGCATATCCTCTAACAACTGAATGGTCCACTCTAACTGGCATCCATCTGTGGGTGAAAAGTTGTGTTCATATCAATATGAGTACCCAACTTACTCAGCATAGATCTCTAAAAATTAGAGGTAAATTATGTACCTCTATCATAAATAATAGAGATAGGTACACCATGCAACCGAACAATCTTTTAAATGTAGATCTTGGCCAACTTCTCCATATTATAATTCACTTTCATAAGTACAAGCTGTGCTGATTTAGTCAACCTATCCACAATCACCCAAATGGAATCAAACTTCCCCAAAGTTGGAGGTAAGCCAACCACAAAGTCTATAGTAATCTACTCCCATTTCCATTCAGGAATAGGCATCCTCTGCATTGTACCACCCAGTCACTGATGCTCATACTTCACTTGTTGGTAATTCAAGAACTTGGCCACAAACACCATAATGTCTTTCTTCAATCCATACATCAATAGTGTTGCTTCAAGTGATGGTACATCTTAGCTGCTCCTAGATGAATAAAATACTTTGAACAATGAGCCTTTTCCAAGATCAGTCTAATCCAACCACCAACTCTTGGCACAAAAACATGACCACCAATCCTTATAATACCTTTGAATCAGGAGATGTCATCTTTGCATCCCCACTTAACACTTTATTATGAATTACCCTCAACTTCTCATCATCAAACTACTGAGCTTGAATCTTCTTCATCAATAAAAATCTAGCCTTAATATTTTCCAAAACACACCTAGGTGTCAAAATATCAAGTAGAACCAACTGGTTAACCAAAGACTTAATGTCTAAGGCTAAAGGTCTCTCCTACACCTAAAGATATGCCAAACTCCACATACTCGCCGCCTTCCGACTCAAGGCATCTGCTACCACATTAGCCTTGCCCTGTCACAACCCGAAATCCCATTCGAGCGGAACTGGCACCCGAAGCCGATATGGCCCGAGAGAACCAGTCTTTGCTCATGAACCATCATATGCATATCATCATATGAATCTTATTCAACCTTATACAACTATGCGGAAAACATGAACATGGAACGTATGTTATACATATATATTTATGAAACTTGGCCGTTGGGGCCATCAAGTCAAAACAGACATTTGTCTCTCACATCCATATACCCACATATGTCTACAAAAGCATCTAACAGATGCATTTACAAGACCAACTTAAAGTCGGGACAAGTCCTCGCTTTATACAAGATTTACAATGCCAAAACAAATATACAACTATGACCCAGAAAGCTCCGAATCAAGTGGAGCTCACCAAAACTCTGCAAATGATCCCCAATCTACAGAGGAAGTCTACTAATGCCTGTACCTGCAACATGTAAGGTAATTCCCCATAGGGGGGTCAGTACGAAGAATGTACTGAGTATGTAAGGCTCATCATAAATAACATCATACATGAGAATGTCAATAGAATAAAATATGAGAGAATAGTCAATGGGGATAAGCCATCATTTTCGATAATATCATTTATAATTACTTTGCTTGAAGGGAAATTACCTTCACTCAAGAAACTTGCCTCCAATAGCTTCTTCTATGTACAAGAGATTCTTTCTTGCTTCTAGGTTCATTACCACTAGTGTTCATCTACTTGGTTAGAAAGAATAACACTCATCCACATACGTCCACTCTAGTGGTGGGGGTAATAATATAACATATATCTAGTCTATTAACGTACATCCACTCTATTGGGGGTTTTAACCTACATCCACTCTATTGGTGGGGCAACATACATCCACTCTATGGTGGGGCAACATATATCCACTCTCATGGTGGGGCGACGTACATCCACTCTCATGGTAGGGAGACATACATCCACTCTCATGGTGGGGAGACATACATCCACTCTCATGGTGGGGTAACTTACATCCACTCTATTGGTGGGGTAACATACATCCACTCTCATGGTGGGGAATTATACATCCACTCTCATGGTGGGGAATCATACATCCACTCTATGGTGGGAGAACATACATCCACTCTATGGTGGGAGAAATTGATATATCAACTTATGAGAGATTTATACATTAAGGATCATGACACTAATTGAAACACACAAATATGCTTTACCTTACTCTTATACTTCATGAGATTAACACCTTAACTTATGAGAGATAGATATATTAGCTCGCACTTCACCTCCTTCACTAATCCTATGAGATCTTACATAAGTAAGTGTATTATACCGGACTTCCACCTTGGGTGGGCTATAATAAATGACATATCACAATATTGGGATTATCCCATGTTGAACTTATACTCTCTAGAATGTGATCCATACTCAATGAAACATATAGCAACCATGCACATTACCTCTTTACAATCTTATACCCTCTACTTAGTTATGAGAGTGACACGCTAAAGATCATGGCATTAAAGCACACACCTATATACACACCTCACTTCATTCCTTTACCTCATGAGATTGACAACTTCACTTATGAAGAATAATTATACTAACTTGCACATCACCTCTCTTATTACTCTTATGAGATTGGTACTCTTACTTATGAACAATTGGCACAAGGATAATCATCATACTGTAGGACTTTGGAACAAGAAATGATTGGAAAAAATGCTATTCAAACTAAATAAGCTCTCTTTACCTCATTACTCTCGTTGAGATAGTTCTCTTAGAATTTACAACGTTATGACACCTTTGGAACTTCCATCAACGGCTAAGAGATAAGTGAATCATCATTCATCTAAGAATAGGAAACGTATGAATAACAATATACGTCAACCTGAATTGATATTCTTTAAGCCTCTCGGAATTGAAACAAGTCCAATGTCAAGGTGAACAACATGTTGCAGAAGGATATGGAAAAAGGAACCTTACATACCTTGTATTCTTAATAGGAATACACAATATTAGACGTGCATACAATAGTCCCACTCCGACCTTGTTTTTTGCTCTACAACACAAGTTCATAACGAAACCAACATTAACCACCAATTACCTTACAATGGCATACAATAACAATAAGTCACATGTTTAGCTTTAACATGTCATTTCCCCCTTGAAAATACCATTTATGAAATCATTGTACCAATAATCCCACAATACTCCATACATTGACCAACACATGATAACCAATAGCATGTCACACCAAGTTCATATTTTACACTTCTCCACCACCACTACATCACAATTATTCCATCAATTTACTTCAATACACCTCACAACAACAAATCGGCCAAACTCCCATAATTTACACTTATAGAAAAATAACAAGTTTAGGACCATAATAACACCATACATGTTATTTTATCTATACCATGCTTTTTCATCAAGACCACAAGTCATAATTCAAGTTTAATTCACAAGGATGCACATCTTTTTGCAAAAACCCCAAGTGCCATATCCAACACTTTCAAGCATAACCGACATGATCTACATAGTCTCTCATGCATATAAGATATTAAATCATAATAATATACACTTACCAAGACTTACCAAATGATGATCTTGTCCAAAGAGTTGGCTTAGGGTTTTTAAGACATGAGAAATATCTCCTTTGGTTTCTTGGAAAATACTAGAAGTGCTTGTGTGTTTAAATGAATAAAAGATGATTTTTGGTGCCTTTTATAGGACCTTAAAGTCATCATTAGCCATTTGTGATCAATAATTGCTTGGTCAAAGGGAGAATGGGTCATTTGACCCATGTTTTCTTTCACATTTTAGGTCCTTTTTGGGCCCAATTCATCCAACCCAATAAAATCAATAATTTCTCGTGTTTAAATCATATCATACGTGTTAAAACAATATTCCCACTCACTCCATTCATATCCTTAGCCTCAATCCCAAAAACAAGTGATTCTAGCCACGTATGGCTTATTTGGATCAAAAGGGTAAAATTGTCATTTTGATGCCAAATTCGTTTTCGCGTCATTTTATCCTACCAATATCATACTTTACTCATTTCATGTATATTCTCATGGTTGTAGAATAAGCATAGCAAAAATCGGCTCGATACGTCCCCGGGCACCCTTGGGACTTAAGAAAATTTCCAACTTTAAAAAAGTGGCAAAACCAGCGTGGCACGCCCTTGGGCGCGCCAGCTTGCTGCCTCTAGACTAAAATTTTTAGCCCAGAGAGGCGTGGCACGCCCCCTAGCGCGCCCCAGACTTAATTTTTTCGAAAATTTCATTTTTCGACTTTTGTTCGCGGGTTTGGTTAGATACTTCAAATCCTATTCTTTAACTTGCTTCTTAACCTTAATATCCTTTGTTTAGAGGTCCTCTTAGCCTCATTTTTAACCCCACAAACACTCCACGAAAATCACAAAACACCTTCTACGAAGGGTTAATCATATGTGTGAGACCAAATTTCAATTTTCTCATCATTCACATTACCAAATACATACTCATGGCATCTCGATACCTAAGTAACCATTGTTCAACGTCATCATATAGGGTTGGGAAGGTACGGGGTGTTACATTCCCGAATGATAATGAATAGTCAGATCATAATCTTTGGCAACTCTAACCATCTACGTTGTCTAACATTAATATTTCATTGAGTGAAGAAGTAGTAAAGGCTACGATGATTGGAGAAGATCTCACAATGAACTCCATACAAGTAGTGAGGCCACAATTTCAACACAAACACAACTGCAGCTAACTCCAAATCATAAGTAGGGTCGTTCTTCTCATGAACCTTCAACTTTTGAGAAGTATAAACAATCACTTTTATTCTTATGCATTAATGCACCTCCCAAGTCAACTCCGGAAGCATCATGAAACACGGTGAAACCCATGTCCTTCTCATTCAAAGTCAATATAGGACCCAAAGTCAAAACTCATTGAGCTTTTAAAAGAAACTCTTATAATCATTCGACCACTGAAAAAAAATCTTCATCTGAGTCAACATGGACAAAAAAGATGCAACAGAAGAGAAACCCTACATAAGCCATTGATAATAGCCCGCTAACCTAACTAAACTTTGAATCTCAACAGAAGTTATGGTGTAGCCCAATTATGCACCACCACTACCTTAGTTGGATAGATAGAATACCATCCTTGGTCACCATATGACGCAAAAAAATATATAGAATCCAACCCAAACTTATTCCTAGAGATCTTGGCATATAACTTCTCATCCCTCAATCTCTTAGGTGCGGTCCTCAAATACTGCATATGTTCAGCCTTATTCTTACAATAAACCATATCCACAGAAGAATCAATATAAGGAAACACCTTATTTATTAACTCCATCAATGATGTTGGGGCAGTAGTCAGCCCAAAAGACATAACCAAGAACTCATAATGGCTATTTTACATCAGAAAAACTATCTCTGGAATATCCAAAGCTCTAATCCTCAACTGTTGGTAACCCAATCTCAAATCAATCTTACAAAACACTAATGCACCCTGAAGCTGATCAAACAAATCATCAATTCATGGAAGAGGATACTTGTTATTGATAGTCACATTGTTCAATTGCCAATAGTTAATACACATGCACATGGATCCATGTTTCTTGTTCACAAAAAAGATAGGAGAACCCTAAGGAGACACACTAGATCTAATAAAGACCTAACTCAAAAATCTTGCAATTACTCCTATAATTCCCATAAATCAGTCGGGGCCATCCTATCAGGAGGAATGGAAAAGAGATTGGTATCTGGCTCTACATCAATAGAAAAATCAATATCCCTATCCAGAGGAGCACTAAGTATATCCGTAGGAAACACATCTATGAACTCTCTAACTACTCACATAGAATCCAAAGGAGGCAATGAATCAACATTGGTATCACGCACATAGGCCAAATAATAAAGAAACCCCTTCCTTACTAAGCCACGAGCACGTAGAAAAGATATAACCCCCTTTGAATACGAACTAGAAGTACCCTTCCACTTAAATCTCGGTACACCCAAAGTAGCTAATATCATGGTCTTGGCAAAATAATCCAGCACCGTATGATAAAGAGCCAACCAATCCATACCCAATATGATATCAAAATATACCATATCATGGATAATAAAATCTATCCAAGTCTCACGCCCCAAAATGGTCACCACACATGATCGGTACCCCCACTCCACCACTAAAGAATCACCTATGGAAGTAGAAACAAAAATTGGCATAGCAAGGGACTTACTCATAACATCAATACTAGTAGCAAAATATAAAGACACATAAGAGAATGTAGACCCAAGGTCAAATAGTTCTGAAGCAGGATGATGGAAAATTTAGACGACACATGTAATCACTATATCAAAGGCCTCTACCTCAGGTCTCCCATGAAAAGCATAGCACTGGCCACATCTGTTACCACACTGGGCAAATCCTCATCTACTACTATAAGCTCCATGATCTCTACCTCGGGTGTATCTAGAACCATATCTACTACCCTTTATATCCCCTCTAACTGCTGACACTAGAGAGGATATAAAGGGACAATCCCTAATGCACACCAGGGACAATCCCTCGATTAGTGACCATGCTCACCATACACTAAACATCCCCTACTAGTAGAATCATAATAACAGTGCCTAGAAGAACCAAAATGACCTCCATAACCTGATGAACTAGATTGAGACCCTTATCCTGCATGACCTAATCTCTGACCACTCAAAAATTCATAACTCACAAACCTACCATCTAAACACTATAAGGCTACTCTAATCAATCTGACGTGGTAACCATTAGAACCTCTACTTAAGAAATCCCTACCTTGGGATGAATGACCACTAAAATTGCACTTTCAGCACATCCTCTTGGCATGACCACTCTTAATACCCTGACTAATAGTCTTAATCATTTTTGAATGATCCATTATACTATAGAAAAATCCACCAGAAAACACTAATTGAGTTATCGCCAACAAGTAATAACTAGTCAAACCCTTAATAACCTTCTTAATGCTCTCAAACTTTATGGAAATACTAGCGGTGGTATATCTGGAAAAGGTGTGAAAATTAGCCTCACACTTGGTGATATTTATGGAGCCCTGCTCCAAATGATCAAACTGGTCTCTATGTTGTCTCAAGCTAAAGGGCATAAACCTCTCCAGAAAAGTCTTAAAAATTGGTTCCATGTCAAAAGAAAAAAACCCATAAGTCTACAACTGATAAGAGATCTCCACCAATACCAAGCCAAATCAGTCAACTGGTATGTAGTGTAAGAAGCACCATGGGACTCAAAAAAAATTGAGGTTATGCAACCTCTCCTGACAATCAACCAAAAACTTATAAGCATCCTCTCTAATAGCACCACTAAACTTGGGAGGGGCCAACCTGGTAAATATCTCAAATCTCTTCTGCTCATCAGTAAACATCACAGGACCAAGAGCCATAGGGGGAATAATAAGTCTAACAGGCAATTTCATAACACGTTGGGCTACAACAACATCTGGTTGTGTCCTAAGATTCTAAAAACCATGAGTAGGAGCCTGCCCTAGTTACTGAATGCCTCATGTAGTTTAACAACCATTCAGTGTACCTAGTAGAATACCTGTCTGGGGAATGCCATCCAAACAACCAAAAAGGTAAATTAACAGATCCTGCAACATGGGAGTAACAATAAAACCCTAAAGGGCATAGGCTGGTCCCCTATTATCTGGATGATATGCTACCTCATTATGGTAAATCTTAGGCTCGGGGGAGACTGTTCTAGCTCATTCTTTAGCGGGAGCCATTTCTCATGCCTGACCTCTATCTTTGTCTCGGTTGCATCCCCTTCCTTGCTCCCTGAGAGGCACTTCAACAGCGGGTGATAACTCAGCATCATGAATAACTCTTGATCTAGATCTCACCATCTGCACAAAATAGAGTGGAATACATGTTTAGAATACTAGGTAAGAATAATACTCCTGATCGTCAATCAAGAGAGAAAAGTTTTCCTAAAAACATCCCATAGCCTCCGACGATAGATACTGACATCAATGTATTGATCAACGAGACACTATTAGATATCTTGCTCTTTTACTCATGAGACCAGTGAACCTAACATTCTGATACCAATTTGTCATGACTCAAAATTCGAGTTCATGATGGCACCTACCCTATCCTAACCTTTGTAGCAAGCCCAACACCCAAAAGAGATAGAAATTTATAACAAAGATAAATAACACTCAAATATGATACTTTAAAATAAAATCATTCCATATATATAAAACAGTCTCTAAAACTTAATAAATACAACTCAAATCCTAAAATCAAATATCATGAGTAAAAAGCGCTAATAACTGACATAGAATACGTAAATACAGAGCTCTATCTCTAAAATGTAAAATAAAGAAAAGATAAAGATATGATGAAGTCTAGATTCATGCTCTAAAGGGGAAACTCACCAGTACTCCGAAATAGCCTCAACTTAGCAAGATCTCAAGCTCCATAAGTTACACTCAAACAAGGATCTGCATCGAAAGGGTATAGAAAGTAGGAGTGAGTATAGTGTACTTGTATATAGTAGGCATCATAGGCCGACCAAGCAAAGCAGAAAACTAAACATATAAAGGATACTATGAGAATTCTTCCACCTGTATACAAAAAGGTTCCCAATGGTAGATCAAGTCGTATCCCCTATTTGTATAAATACTATAAGTATAACAATAGTATATGAAAAACTACACATGAATATATAAATGAAGGCTACATTACATAACAAGCAAAAAACATAAGGGAGATACAAATGATGCAATGCAATGGTATGATAAGGATGGAATGTCTCAATATCACCTCGTATACACCTTCAGAGCATAAGCTTCCAAGAGAGGGCCCATGGGGGATTTGCAAACCATATACTTTCATAATCTCATCAACCAACCTTACCGACAGATCCCTCGATCAAGGTATTTTATAAAGTGTGTCATTCTATTTCAAAATCAGTGTTTCTTAATATACCAGTTCCATAAATATGGATGAATGAAATGAAGATGCATGCTCAGAACCAAAGCAATATCATGTACTGAATCAAATCGATAATAGTATAAATAAGCTCAAATCTCAATAGATCATGATATAAGCCATCACATGGTAACATAGTAATAAAGAGTCATGTTAGATATCAATAATATCAATCCAAGCCCCTACTCCATCATAATAATAATAAAAAAGGCAAATAATTCTCAAATAAGACCAATACACTACTGGAAAATAGGCCTACTACAACAGCAAAAAAATCACTGTTATAGGCCTAAAAACCCTTATATCAACTCTATGGTAACGGTTGATATACCCGCCGCACCAGCTCGTGTGACCATAGGTCAATGGCAACGGTTTTGATCACAGTTTGCAAAATTATTGCTTAAAGTGTACCTATCGTACAGTTTTTCAACCCTCAAGAATGACTATTTTGTATATTAAATGGAATGGGTAAAACCCTTACAATTAACTATTTGCAATGGTTCTCTAATCTATATTGCAACGAAACTGTTAGCTCGTTTGCAATGGTTATTGTAGTTTTGCAACAATTTTTAGCTATGTAGCAACGAATCTTTTAGGTCAAATGCAATAGTTATTATAGTTTTGCATCAGTTGTTTTATCTATGTTGCAACAAATTTTTAGCTCAGTTGCAACAATTATTATTATTCTTGCAATGAGTTTGCATAGTGATAAAATGCTACAAAAACAGTTATATGTTACCGATTGGAATAGTTCTCATGTGTTCCAACTATATGTACCCTGTGCTTTGGAAAAAGCTACTGCAACAATTGTGTTTTACCTATTGGAACAGTGCATCTATGTTCCAGTAGGTTAGGCTGTATATCTCTCTATATATAGCTAAAATCAAGAAATTGTATATAACACAAAAGATGATAATTATATAACAAACATGAATGATCATCATTCAAAATATAGCAGTCACATAATATCATCCGGCATAGTCTTAAAATATACACAACACCACCCAGTCTTAATATGTCATCCGCCATAGGTGCAAACTAATAAAAATATCAGTCTTAACTAATCCACATATAGGCAAAATATACACAGTTGCACATGAATATTTCAACTGTACTCTGAACAAAAAGTGAAGATCCATAATGTCACCAAAATATTAGAGTTGATCAACTTGCAACCAAATCTCAAATGTCATCTTCATTAATGCTTGCATCATCTTCTTAATTATCATCTCCACCTACAAAAATCGATAAATATAAGCTATGAACTAATTTTATTTGGGAATTTTATGAAACTGCAATTTTAGTCAAAGATAGGCTATGAGATGGAAAAGACAATAAAGGTTCCTTCAATGTGCATCTGAGATAATTTTATAACATGAAACCCAACTTCTAGGCTTCAGGAAAATTTGAGCCAAATGATTTATGGGTTCTTAATCAACTCAAAATTTATTAGCATCGAGAAGTTATCCAAATATTACCATCTCAATTCATAGGTTCAGAAATTAAAATGGTGATTGAAGTTGCACTAGAATTGTCAATGCATGTTATGTACCAGCAAAACACTACAATGGAGATGTAGTTTAACATACTATAAATGCCAAGGTAAAGTGCAGAACATAATTCAAAACTAAAAGCAATTATCAATCTTTTAATAGATGCAGTACCACAAACTCCTATCCTTTTACCCCATCCCATAGTTCTCCCAAAGTACAGATTTTAAAATTAAATTTGTACATAAAAAATAAACTTTGAAGTTCAGTTACTCAGTATAACTTCATAGCAGTTCAATTACCCAATATAACTTCATAGCAGTTCAATTTCCCAATAACTCAATAACTTTGAAGTTCGGTTACTCAATATAACTTCAAACTTTTAAGCAAAGTAACTTTAGAAACTATTCAACATATAGTCAAAACACTAACCGCCTTGCTGACGGATTAACTTAGCTCCTTAGGAAACATATATATTCAGTTTTTACAAAACACAAAGCATCACCCTTGTAGTAGCATCAGGCTGCTAAATCTCATAGTCAATTGATTTTCATGATTAAACACGACATGATATAAGTAACTTTTAAGTGTTCACTAACTTTCTAAGAGTATTCATTACCAAATATATGTTTGTCATGAAGACATATACTAAACATACTTCAGTTAAGAAGACTTTGAAAACAAGTTAAGAGATAGGACATCTTACATCATGTTTACCCCATGACATAGTTTGAAATATTAAGGAATTACACTATAGTGTTAATTTCTAGAACATAACCATATAAATTTGACCTTGAATTTAACAACATAACCATATAACCATTTACGAATATTATCGTCTTAATTTCCATAATATAACCATGTAATTTGACCTTAAATTTGACATCATAACCATATAGCCAATTGCCAGAACACTATCGTCTTCATTTGTATAACATGACTGTATAATTTGACAACATACTCATACAACCATTTCCCAAACACTATCGGCTTAATTTTCAGACCATAACCATATAATTTGACCTTATATTTGACAACATAACCATATAACCAATTGGCAGAACACTACCATCTTAATTTTCATAACATGACCATATAATTTGAATTTCTATTTAACAATATAACCATATAACCATTTTTAGAACATAACCAAATAACCATTTCCTGAACATAACCATATAACCATTTCAGTTGAAAACAACTTTGGGATAGTTTGCAGATGTATCAAAACCAAAAGAGAGCATTAAAATAAAAATATTTTTCAACACCATCCAGAATTACAACTATAAAAAAGCTAGTATTAATAAATATAAGAAAAATAATAAGAAGAAAAAGATAAAGCAGAAGATGAAGATTTAGAAAAAGAGGAGAAGCATACCTTGAATGTTGCTACTGGCAGACCGTCGATTAATCGGTTGGATCTATTCTTGTTGTCCCTAATCACAATTTGCTACCAACTTGTCAGCATCCAATTGAAGGCCAGGGTACATACGATTAAGTCGTCCAAGGAGGTCAATGGTAACTTCCTAACGAATTCTTATTTATTTTTTTCTGATTTTTCCAGCAACCTCTCTTCGAAGTCATCAAATTTTTGTTGCATCTCACTGGCAGTACTTGCAGAGGGTTCAAGGTGTCCCTTCCCTTTCAAGGCAGTTTTAGTAACTCCTTACCTATATAACCTTACAAATCATGGATGTTCAGGTCCCAGGAGAGCTGCATAAGCATCAACATATTGACCTCCATTTTCACTTTGTTCATCACTTTGAACTTTCTCCATTTCAGCCTACAAATCAAGTTTAAATGACGAGAATTCAAGTAAATCAAACTAATTATATATAAGAACAACTAAAAAATGCCAACAATAAAGATGATTAATACAAGTTTATTAATTGTATCGTCATCAGTATCCTTGTATGATCGACTAGCTTTTCTTTTTCTTATAGCCACAAAGACATCTTTAAGTGAAACTTCACCGGGGGTTTCCTTATCTTTCTCCTAATTATATAAAAATTAGTATCAAAACACTTTAATGACAACAAGTTTATATTTAATGAGATATTAAGAAGAGAACAAACCAATTGATCACGTATCACAACAAACTTGTTTTACCAGCAGTATATGGATTCTTCAATTTTTGTCGATTCTTGGTATTAGTTTCACTCATTTTCTAAAAATAAATGAGCCAACAAATTTACTTAAACACTAAATCAAGAATAGTTAACTGAGTCAATGCGAATATAAATAAACCGAGTGATCAGATTCTTGTTTCACTTCATTCACAATGATCATACAAACTATCTTACTACGGTTTTAGAATGGTCTGCTTGATTATATTATGATCTAACATATCAAAATATATGAAACAGAACAATGTTAAAGTATGCATGATCACACCTTGAACTTATCAGAGTGCCATTACTTGAGAAGATCCTTGAAATCATATTCTAAAAAATCATCGGGCTTGTTTGCTAGTCGAAGATCGTCATTATCAAAGGGTCTAAAGTGCTTACTGTACAAATGATTCTTGTACTTCCTGTGAGCAGATTGAATTCCATCCAAAACCCACTTCTGTCTAGCATTAGGAATGTTATATTTATCCTACAATTTGTTTTTTTGATTAGTAATATAAAAAGTAGAAATTGTTCTTAACCAAAATTAAAGAAGTACGAGCTCAAACCAGGGTATATTCCCACAATTCCTTTTATGTATCCACATGTTTCCACTTGTGTATATGAAGGGGACAAAGCATTGTATTTCTTTCCAAAGTTCCAAAAAAGCTACCGAGCTCTACTACAATTGCTTTTGTAGGACCAACCGGTTGTTTGTGACGATTCAGAACAATGAGTTTACTATCTTTGCTCGCATGTACATGCTACATTATCATATTTCCTTTACTTTTTTTAGCTCAAAGGGCCTATAATAAGATGAAGCAGAATGGAATAACATATAATGCAACAATGTAAGCTGATTTTATAATGAAATGCATCTCAATATTTAAAAGTAAATTTAGATGTGCTTGCCTTCTTCTCCACATGGTTCATTTTCTTCAGAATTCACTGGTTCTTATTGAACTTGGTGTTGTACATCTTCTCCTTCAACAGTGAAAGAAGCTCTTGGCACTTGCTACAATTGTTTCTCTACAACTTCTGTTACTATATTGAAAGAATTCATAGGCATTTGTTGTAGTTGTTCCTGAACAACTTATGCTTTGATAGTGGATGAATTTCGAGTTGCCAGTTGCAATGATTCCTACATAGCTTGTGGATCTACATTGGAAGATTTTTTAGGAGACTTTTGAATTGCTTTCTGCATAGCCTGTGGTTTTACATTGGTTGAATTTTGAGACAGTTGTGGCACCTACTTCTGTATAGCTTGTGCTTTCAGAATGGTGGACTTTCGAGGAGACTTTTGAGGAACCTGTTCCTGTAAAGGTTGTGCTTTCAGAGATACAGACTTTCCAGCTGGAGACTCTCGAGTCACTTGTTCCGGAATAGCTTATGCATTCAAAAGGGAAGTCTTTCACGAAGACCTTCGAGGCACCAGTTCCTACATAGCTTGTGCTACTAGATCAATAGGAGATTTTTTGCACAGAATTGTTCATCATCAGTCTTTGTTCTCAATTACGACAATCGTTTGCAAGCCATGGATGTAAGACTTCCATCTTCCATATATTTCCTTCATTTCACATTATTGTTTTTATCTTGGAGTAATGATATTACATACCATGTTATGAAAAGTCAACACCAAAAAGTGCAAGAGATTTAAATTTGCATCAATAGGTGCAATCTTTTTGACCAATCAATATGCAGAAATTTAAATACTGTGGAAGTGTTAGCCTATAATCATTTTTCAAATTAAGCTTAAACCTTTTCCTCAAGAGAAACACCTTAAAAATGGCTCAAATAATAGTTAGGCTAGCAGTAGTAATGGAGTATATCATTGTTCATGCAAAGGAAATAACCAAGTAGTATTGTAAAATTTATATGTTTCGGTCAATGACAAACTGGAAATAGATGCAGCAAGAACATGACCACTCTAGTGCCACAGTTTTACATTTCCACAACCAAAAATAAAAATAACTCTGCATCTAGTTAATTAGCTAGAAATACAAACCTTGAAGTAAGTATAATCAGACAGTAGCAACAATCAAGTCGAGACACCTTTCAACAATTCACCAGCTAGCTCGCACACTAGATGTTGAATGTCCTATAAAAATTAAGCAACTTATAACAAAATTCTAATGAAAAAATAACTAATAAAAAGTGAATAATGAGATACAGGAAAGAAACATGACCAAAGTATTTCGGTCAAAAAACCTTTATCAATCAGTCAAAACAAACTAAAAACATATGAACAATATATATTTACATTAAGTTCAGATTTCTTTTGGAAGTAAATAGATATTAATAATAAGGACCATCCGGTTGAGTTTATAGTCAAACATCTACCGAAGAGGTAGCACTAGTGTAAGATCCTAATCTAGAGTTAAATAGGTAACCAAATCGATAGAAATGTCAATTACAGAAGACAAAACATTCTACGAAAACAAGTTTACTAGGTAACTAGCTTTTACAGAAATATTCAAGCCACAAAAGTTCTAAATTTTGTTATTTAATCATCTGCCTCCATACAATCCCAATTAGTATCATCATACTCATCCTCCTCTTCAGATGTATCCGAAGTTGCAACTTTTGAATGTTGCCCATCAGGTGGTATATAAAAAACATCTACAGGAATATCTTCTCTTGACCATTGAATGTCATCATCGGGAAATATGTTCGAGGGACCAATGTCTTCAGTAGGCTTTCTCCAAAATATTTCTCCTATATTAGAGCAATTTTCATTCTTCAAGTCATACAAATAAATAGGAACTTTATTCCTTGCATAGTATACATCCGTCTCTGTTGGATCCTCTACATAGAAAACTTGATGTACTTGAGATGCCAAAACGAAAGGGTCATCCTTACTATGTGATCTATTGAAATACACATAGGTCAACCCATACTCATTTTTTTCATTATAAAACCAAGCACATCTAAATAGTACAACACCAAAACAACCATAATAATCAAGTTCAATAATATCTTCAATAGCACCATAAGAGATAACCTCTCCATTAATGGAATTTTAATCCCCGACCACTACCGAAACCGTCAGTTGTCGCAGCAAAAGACACTCCGCTATTTTGCGACTCCCATGTGGAATCCTGTTTTAATGTATGAAATTGGTATACATTAACGAATTATGAGGTATAGCTTCTAGTTGCCACCTTCTAAGGCCATTTAGCTAGCCATCTTAACTGATTAGGAACTTCAGTAGTTTTCACTTTCTCTTTCAACTAGTTGCTGAAATCTAGACTATGAATCCTTACTCTTGTCCATGCGTTTGATCTAATAGTACCCCTAATTAAAGATTTATGCTCCCTACAAGTATGAATAATTCAAATTCAACCATTAAACATTTATAATTGAAATTTATAGTATAATAACAAAATATATAAAGTTCAAAATATAAAGACTTACTTGATAAAATCCTCTACTTGTTCATCTCCAGTATTGAACAGAACATATCGATGTGCTTCACTTGATAACTGTTCATTAATCTTCAAAGCCTTCCCTTTTGTTTTCTTCTTTTTTTCCAATTGGATTACCTAACTTAGGAACTATAGTTGGTACATCATCTTGCTCTTGTTCAGCATCCTCATCTTCCTCAATTTGCTACCTACTGAATCTTGTCTTCACTCCATCATGTAGGTATCTCGAACAAAAGGTCAAGCACTCTCGGGCAACAAACCCCTCTATAATTGAAGCTTCCAAATTAAATCGATTACGAACAAATTCCTTCAACTCACCTCTATTGGATACATATATCGAGGCTGATTTGGACCCTTAACTTAATTTCATCTGCCAAATGAATAGGTAAATTCTCCATTATATCAAAAAAACTTGGAGGAAAAATCTTTTCAAGCTCACATTAAACTTCTTTGATTTCAGCCTGCAATCCCTCTAGATCTACCGGCTTTATAACCTTACTACAAATAGCTTTAAAGAAGTTCCCCAACTTAATCAAGAATACTGCAACATTCTTAGGCAATGCTTTTCGAACTGCAGTTTGGAGCAAGTAATTCATCATAATATGAGCATCATGGCTCTTATAGCCTGATATTTTCATTTGTTCCACATCTACATGCTTTGATATATTTGAGTCACACTCTTTTGGAAACTTGGCATTCTTAAACACACTACAGGATATTTATTTTTCTTCTAGTTTCATGGAAATACAAGATTTAGCTAAAAATTCTTTTCCCCTTGTATTATCTTTTACTAGATGAAGCTCCTTCTTTATCCCTATTTCTTGTAAGTTACAAAGAGAATTAATGTGATCCTTTGACTTTCCTATAATATCCAGTAAAGTCGCAATCAAACAGTCAAAAAAGTTCTTCTCTATATGCCTCACATCTAGATTATGCCTCAACAAATTTTTAGGCAAATATGAAAATTGAAAGAAGACAAATTTTTTCTTCCATGGACCCTCCGTAGTCCGATGCCTTATCTTTCAGCCCTTTTCAAAGGCATTGCTGAAATCTTGGAACTTTTTAAGTACCTCTGTACCCGACAATGGTGTAGGTGTAGGTCTATGATCCTGTGCACCATTAAATGATTTCTTGTCTCTTCTAAATGAATTATTAGGAGGCAAAAATGCTAGACGACCTAAGTAACACATCTTACGACTATGTTTGAGGTACTACGCGCATGTGTTATATTTACAAGTTGGGCATGCAAATCTCCCCTTAGTGCTCCATCCGGATAGCATTGCTAATGCTGGAAAATCACTAACTGTCCATAATAAGGCTGCCGCATTTGAAATGTTTGCTTTGAATGAGCATAATATATTTCTACCCCAAATTCCCATAGCCCATTCAATTCATCAATTAATGGTTGTAGGTATACATTAATATCATTTCCTGGAGAGTATGGACCTGGAATTATCATTGACAGCATTATGTACTCCGAATTTATGCAAATCCACGGTGACAGATTATAATTCATCAACATAACTGGCCATGTGCTATGGGAAATGCTCATGGTTCGAAATGGATTGAACCCATCACTTGAAAGACCCAATCTGATATTGCGAGGATCATTCGAGAAGTTTGGATGCAAAGAATAAAAATGCTTCCAAGATTTTCCATCAGTAAGGTGTCTTAAATTCCCATTATTAGGTCGTTTAGAAGAATGCCATGTCATTGCAACTACAGTTTCAACATACATAAACATTCTCTGAAGTCTAGACTTCAAAGGACAGTATCTCAAAACCTTTACCGATATTTTAGAGGTTGCATTGGTTGAACTGTCACCAACATTCATCCATCTAGAAGAGCCACACATAGTGCAATTATTTGCCTCTACCTTTTATTTCTAAAATAACATGCAATCGTTAGGGCATGCATGTATTTTATAATAACCGAGACCCATATCTTTAATCATCTTTTTAACCTTATTGAAAGACTCTGGTAGTTGAGCATTGGGAAATGTTTCTTTTAACAAGTCTAACTAATCTGAAAATACAACATTACTCAACCCATGCAGGCTTTTAAGCAAGTATAACCGAATGACGAAGCTCAACTTGCTGAACTTCTCACACCCTAGATATAACGTTTTTTTCCCTTCTTTGACAAATCTGAAAACCTTCTTTGCATCTTCAGATAATCCTTCTCTCAGTCCTTCTTCATTCCCTGCATCATCCTCTATATTTCTAAATGTATCATGAAGTAGATTATCAATATCATCATGACTGTTACAATCCACATCATTACTGTTTGGGTGTGGTGTACTAGAGGATACTCTTTCCCAATGAGAAATCAACCTATTGTATCCTTCAACAGATCATTTTGCAACCAAGTGATCCTCCACCACATTTCTGTAATGCCAACAAAGGTTCTTGCAATCATCACAAGGGCACAATATTTCATGTCCCTTAGCAACTAGCTCAAAAGCCTTTTCAAGAAACTCCTTCACTCCATTTATGAACTCAAGGGAGCTTCTTCTTAAACTCATCCAACTTCTATATAAATTATTCATCGTAAGCTATGTGACATAATAAATCAAAATATTTATAACTTATGATAAACTATGAAACATAAAAGGCAACAATCTTCAGCAAACACAATATCATTTCAACAACCACTTCACAGTATTACACATTCTTAATACAAAGAGAAGAAAGATTAACAACTAGGAAATTAGTAACTTAAATTTTCACAAAAAAAAACACTAGCAAACCAACAGTTTAGCAAATTTTTGGCACTTCAAGAAAAGACATTTTCAGACGTATGTTTTTTGAACAAACAATGGAGGACATTTTCTTAGTATGAAACTGATACATGTTGATCTAAATTTATTATCAAGACATGACTAGGATGCTACACTTTCTTCTAATAAACATGTACATTTCTAAAGGGATGGCTAGCATTCCAGTAGCCAACATTACAAACTCTTAGTCATAATAACTTCAAAGTGGCTTAATTAAAATAATTTAAAGAAAAACACTAAAGGTAATAACTAATTATATTAAAATAGCCCTAAGTTTCTTACTATAACTAAAACAAGTTTATTATGCTTCATAAATTTATGTTTTCAATGACTTATGGTCATTCGATAAAGGCGAGATAGTTAGACATACTATTATTAGAACAAAAAGAAGATCCAGGTTTAACACACACTACCCAACATAATAGCTCATGCATCAGAAAAGCAAACATCAATGTCCTGGGTGATATGGTGTATAGTAAATAATTCCACCATAGCTAACATCAAAATTTAGTCATACAAATCAATTATCACAAAACAAAAAGAAACAAAGATAGGCCACATTACCAGATTCATTAATACCTTATGCAACAGGAAATCCAACATCGATGACAAGAGAAATAGGGTGTAGGGTAAATAATTTCACCCCAGCTACCAACAAAATTATTTCACCACAGATACCAACAAAATTAAGACCCATAAAAGCAACACTTTAAACAAACTTAGATTAATATATATTGAGAATGCACAAATTTAAAGAGGGAACAACAAAGGGTTCAACTAACCAGGTCACGAATTCTAACTAGATCACGAATTCTTTGGATCAACAAAAAAAAGTTACTTGTAGGTCTTTGATAGATGAAAGTTCTTCAATAATCAATTGACAAATGATTAAACTTTAGGAAATGTGAGTTGTTTGACTGCAAACATGAAATAGCCAAAGAAAGTGAGTGAAATTAACATGTCCATGTACTAATTAAAATACTTATGGCATGCAAATAGTAAGCTAAAGCTTTATACAATACAAATAATAATAAAGTCTATCTTGCTCGGACTATTCTGTAATATCACAGTGTGTAAGTGTTCCTCCGCAAGAAGTTCATTTTTGAAGGATCAGACACAAGTACAGTAATATTTTTGGACAGTTCGAGCAACAGAGAACACAATACTTGCCATATGTAGCTTTACATAATAAAAAGAGGCCAAATTACATTCAACTAACAATAAGAAGCTTCACATCCATGCCAAACCACAAATACATTACATATAACCTTTTGCAAAAGGACAAACTAGTTTGACATTTTCTTTTGAATATGATCTTTGTCATGCCCCAAAATCTGAGTGAGGCGTTACATGAAAACTAAAGTTTTTTAACTTTGACTGAGAAACTAATTAAATATGGCTAACCATTCCCACAAAAGTATATGTTACAGTTTAATATAATACACAGACTCAGTGAATAAAATTGTCAGTGAAGGGAATACTCTTGAAAAGAAAAAACTAATGCCTTGTAAAAATTTACTAAAACACTTAAATATGAGAATACTGGACCAAACGGTTCCTTTTTTATTAATAGAAACATCTTTCAATGAATTCTTGAGGAAAGCATAGCAAAAACCAGAAGATGAAACTTCAATAAAATACATTCCACAGTGAAGTAGACACACTAAATAAACCAACAACTTAGCCAAATATGTAAATCAAAAGAAAGAAATGACCTACTAAATAAACCGTCAGGCTAGCCAAAACAAGTAACATAAATAAAAGAAAACAAGTAACATAAATAAAAGAAAACAATAACATAAATAAAATAGATGTCATACTAAGTAAACCAACAACTTAGCCAATGTTTGGACACTAAGAGATCTCACACTAAGAAAACAGATTCCACAATTAACTATTTTGAACAAACAATGTTCATTACTTACAAAGAAGCTGATACATTTTAATAACACATACAACAACAAATCTCACAATTATACCATACCAAACAACAACAAATTAAGACCACAAACAATACCTAATTTAACAGCACATGTAACAACAAAATCTCACATTTATACCATACCTTACAACAACAAATTAACACCAACACACTGCACCAACTAAATTGTACATGCAACAAAAAAATCCAATAATTTCACCACACCTAACAACAACAAATTAACACCAACACATATCACCAACTACATTATACATGCAACAGAAAAATCCCACAGTTTTACCACACCTTACAACAATAAATTAGCAACAACATGCAATAACTAAATTCAAACGGCAAAATTCAACAATATCACTAACCCCCAAACAAACAAAATAAGATCCACTCATAGTGATAACCTAACAGCACATGCAAAGCAAAATCCAACAATTTCACTAACCCCATAGCTCAAAACTTAAATAGAAAACAAGAGATTAAAGAAAAATTCCTTAAGAGATCAAACTTGTTGAAGAAATCCAAGATTTATCACATTAAGCTCCTGTCACAAATAAATTTTGCTAAAATTTAAGAGATTAAGCTAAAATCAGCTCCAGCTCCAACTATAATAACCAAAACACCAACTAAAATCACACAAACCCTCAAAGAGATAAGAGGGGTTTGTAGATTTTAGCTCGTAATAGACAAATACGAGTAGAGATTAGCACTAATCTGAGAATGCTGGCTCAGATTTACAGCGAAGCTCTTGTTCTAAAAGAGAGACGTCTGTTTCGACCTAGAGAGAGGTTAGAGAGATGACAGAGTGAGCTTTGAGAGATGAGTATAATTTCCAAAATGATTTTTCTGTCTATATACCTATTTCTAAAGTGTATCTTACAATATAAAGAAAAATTGAAAAAAATATTATTATTGGCGGGTGATGAAAATTGTTGAGGGAAATGTGATGGATTTAATGAACCGTTCCAATAAATAAAACTTTTCCAACAACAGTTACAATAGATAGGTATACCGCAACGGTTGTCTGAACAGTTACTATAGGTGGGCCTATTGCAACGGTTATCTTCCAATGGCAACAGCCATATGTTTAATCCATATCAATAACGACCAAAACCTTTGGCAATGGTCATAACCGTTGCAATATACTATTTTTAGCAATGATTTTAAAATGGTTACTAGCATGTCTGTTCCCGTAGGCCCATTTTCCAGTAGTGATACTAGCCCACGCACAGGCATCCCAATAATAATAATCTTTCAAGTCAATAATAAAATCTATAGAAGACTCCACACGAGATATACAATAAAATAATAATCTCAAAAGAAGAATCTCATGATAAAATCCCCAACGCATAGCATACTTTACATGAATGGTTAACTACCCGACCCGGTATGAAGAAAGTTAAGCCGTAACCTACCTCGAAAGGCTGAAAGACAAGCCTAGACCATTTAACAAGGAGCTTTTCCTTTTTGTTTCATCTCATAAGGAACCCAATCTATCAAAAATGTAATCTACACATCAAAAAGAGTCTAATGATACCCATGTTAGCTACTTTTGTTTTGGGTCTACAAATAGTTCAAAAATTGACCCTTAAGGAAAAGGGTAAAACTGAAATTTTATTGAAGAATCATGTTTCTCAAACTTTAAGGATTCTAAATTTTAAAACTCAGTGAAAATGAGTTAAAATTGTGCTTGAAATTAAAAAGAACCATTTTCTCACTTTACCGGGTAAAATCCCATAATTTCAAAATTTAAAATCAAATTTTCAAAGTTATTTTTGAGATAAAATCAATGGGTAATGATAGAAATAAGGTTAAGAAATATAACCAAGCAAGATAGAAGAAGAATCCACTTGAAATCACAAAAAACCGAGGTCTCAAGGTCCAACAATGGAGAAAAATTGAGAAAATCGCAAAAATGGGAAATTTATATTGTTCAGGTGAACAGTGACTCGCGATCGCGGCACCCTCTACGCGATTATGAGGTTCATAGTTTGATCGGCATTAAATTGGTCAACACTTATGGGGTAACCCACCTCGCAATCAAGATGAGTAAAATAATCATGGCCCGCGATCGTGACACATGGCCATGCGATTGCAATGAAGGGGCAGATGCTGCACCAGATATCAGAAATTCAGCTAAGGAAATGATCCTAAATCCTTCAAAAGGACCCTCGAGATTTTTTTGGGACTCCACAAAAATAAATCAGTAATTCTACTAGGCTAATTTTTTCATTCCGAACTCAATGGAACCATCAAATTTATCAAAATAGGTATTTTTCAAGAAGTTAACCCCCGAGAACCCTTTTAGGCTAATTTAACTAGTTTCCCATCTAAATGCTCAAAACTATAAATAAAGACTTGAGACACGATCTTACATTGCTACTAACCCATTAATGACATTCTGGATCTAATAGAACTGATGGAATCACCATTCGATGCTCGACTCACAAAATGTTTGCCAAAGTGCAAACTAATCACTGTCAAGGATACTCAAAACCTCAAACTCATTTAAATTAATCCCTAATGCTTTGGATGTCATGAGCCAAATGGTCATGATTGGCACCCACCCTGCCACTATGGTGGGAGAACCATCTAACCCGAACCATCTAACCCACTCCTTATAAACCAAGTCAACCTGGTCATAAGTTATTTTTATCTAATTCTTAACCAAGTCACTAACACACTAACAATCAACCGAAACAAATCCAAACTTAATCAAATTTCAAAACTAAAGAATAGAGTGTGGAATATCTCTATCTATTACAACCCTGAGACTTAAAGTCACCTTAAAGGAACATCTAAGATTGTTCATAAACTATGGCTAAATGACTACCCAAACATGAAATAAAATACGAGAATGTCTAAGTCCCAAAACAAGGGACTTGAACACAAGTCATAAGATTGAATGGCTATCCGATCATGATGCTCACCATTGAAACAAAGTCTACAGATGTTGGCTAAAGAGAAGGTTTCATCTCAAATGCTGGAAAACACACTACACTCAACAAAAAGAAGAGCATATGTAGAATCAGTACATCATCTAATGACTTGTAGGCATCATAAATCGACTCAACTTAACACTATACAAATATGCAAACCAAACATAAGTAACAACAATCACAACAGAACTTATAACTAATGACAACCAACCACAAATATGACACTTCGATCTAGGATGAATACAAGCTCACAATTACACGTTTAACACTTAGTCATTTCATCAAAAAGATTCATCACAACATGTAGGTATAAAGGTACATTCAAATGCATATGATGAATGTATATATGTAAGATGTATGTATCATCTCTTTCTCATCTCAATATCATCATCATCATTATCTCGTCATCATCATCAGTATAATTATCAACCTCAACATCATCATAATCTCAATATCATCTCCACAGCAACACTATATCCACCATCAGTATCAATGAAATTGCAATGCAGTCAACAATCACTAGTAGTGCCCGAAAGCAATTACAAACATTCATTTTATATAAAAGCACAGAGTCAAACAAGTCTTATTGCTACAAATAAATTATAACCTAACTCGATTTCCTACTCGAATCACTTTAAGGTAAAAAGCTTGCCTTTCCTCACTTTCAATATGTTCTTGATCTATAAACAATATGTTTACACACCCATTTCAATAATCTCATCTTTCCTAACCATTAGAAAGCCATAATTATCGATTTAAACCATAAACTTTCCCTAGTTCATCATCTTAGGGTTTTCTACCTTTTATACCATATGAATTCTCCATATTTTAGCATGAACAATAATAATTCTACTCAATCTAGTTTTTTCTGAAACCCTAAAATCATTACCAAATCAATTACTCAAATTCCCATCAACTTACATTCAGTTCATAAATTAGAGCTAAACCCCAATTTCTACCATGATCATGATTCTAACAATTTCTAAGAATTCTAAGAAATAATTCAAATTTATAAAGTAGAGAAACCTTACCTCCAAAGATGAAAACCCCCAAAAGTGCAAAAATTACCCCTTGCTAAGCCTCAACTCATTTTTGGAAAAGTGGAAATGAAAAATGAGTTTTCTGGCTTTAAAAATTAGAATTCTGCATTTTTACCATTGCGGCATTACTTTTACCACTACAGCGGTATCGAGGCAATGGTAACTTTGGACCTTTTCCTAGTTCAAGTTTTTTTACAACACACCTCTCAAAATTCAACATCACGAACTAACCCTTTCTTGATAAACTCTATAATCGGAGTTTAATTAATTTGCTTTACGTACCGAAAGTTGCTACAACTTTCTAAGCTCATCTTCTACTACAAAACCAAATCAAACCACCCCACCAACTCTCCATTTACTACCAGATTTCCATATACTATCACATCTTCAAAATTCACCTACGACTAGACCAACTTTAACTTGTCAAAAATTTGTCTAAGGAAAATTAAGCAAAGGTTATACTCTTTATTTTAGCGAATGATGAATTGGGTTTGTTACATTAGATAGAACTTTACCCCTCGTTCTTCCTCGAATGACAACTAGCACCACACGATACAACACATAGCAAGGGTAATCACCTAAATCAATGAATAAGTGTGGATATCTCTAACGCATATCTGTCTCTTTCTCCCAAGTTTCTTCCTTAGCCAAATGATTCCTCCACTGAACTTTCACAGATAGAATAACCTTGTACCTCATCTTCCTCACATCCCTATCCAGTATAGCAATTGGATCCTCTTTATAAGAGAGCTCCTGGTCGAACAATTCGGAGTCCCAACGAACAATGTAATCACCATCACTGTGGTACTTCTTAATAATGGATATTTGGAACACCATATGAACCCCAGAAAAGCTAGGAGGTAAGTCAAGCTTATAAGCCACTAACCCTACTCTATTCAAGTCTCAAAGGGGTCTAATATACCTCGGACTTAACTTGCCTTTCTTACAAAAAGGTATCACATCCTTCATGGGTGACACTTTCTATAGTACTTTCTCACCTTTCTCAAACTTTACATCCCTTACATTGTTAGCAGTATATCCTTTATGTCGGCTCTGTGGGGATACCAACTTTTCATGAATGAACCTTACCTTCTCTATCGAATACTTGGGCATATTAGTGTCCCAAGGCCTCACCTCAAACACATCAAACCATTTTATTGGTGACCTATATCTTCTACCATACAAGGCCTCAAAAGAAGCCATGTCAAATACTAGGTAGCTATTATTATATGAAAGTTCACACAAAGGTAAATATTAATCCCGTTGACCTGCGAAGTCCAATACACAAGACCGAAGCATATCTTCCAACACTTGGATTGTTCTCTTTGGCTGTCAGTCGGTCTGTAGGTTAAAAATTGTGCTGCGGTCCAATCTAGAACCCGATTCTTATTGAAACTTCTCCCAAAAACTTAAAGTAAACTGAGAACCTCTATCTGACACAATATAAATAGGTACCCCATGGAGCCTTAAAGTAACACTTCTTCCTCGTTTGTCACTTCCAATCTGTTAAAATCATTAGCTAAAGCCTGTACCTCTCTAGCCAATATGCGTCTCACTACCTCCAACTATGCCAAGCTACCCATGCGTACCGGCTTCTGGCTCTATGAGCCTTCCACCAAATTGGCCTTGCCCGAATGATAGAGGATGGAGATGTTATAGTCCTTGATCAATTCTATCTATATTCTCTATCTCAAATTTAGGTCTCTTTGAGTGAACACATGCTAAAAACTACGGTGGTCTGTGAACACCTCACACTTTACCTCATAGAGGTAGTGTGTTCAAATCTTCAAAGCAAAGGCCACAACCACCAACTCAAAGTCATGAGTGGAATAGTTTTTCTCAGAAGGATTTACTTATATAGAACCATAAGTGATCACACTTTGACCCTACATCAAAATAGTACCTAAACACAACCGTGAGGCATTATAATATACAATGAAGTCCTTGTCTTCTATAGGAAAAGTAAGAATATGAGCTAAAGTTAAAAAAGTCTTAAGCTTTTGGATGCTCTCCTCACACTTGTCATCCAACACAAACAAAACCTCTTTCTGAGTCAAATGGGTCATATGTGAAGCAATAGCAGGAAACCCCTTTACAAATTTGTGATAGTAACTAACCAACTCCACAAAACTACAAACCTAAATAATATTTGCCGATCTACCACAATTCTTACCAGCTTCAACTTCTGCGGATCTACCATCACCCATTATTTGGATACCCTCTGTCCCAATAAGGACACTGAAGACAACTAGAACTCACGCTTTGATTATTTAGCATATAGTTGGTTCTCCTTAAGCAACCCCAATACTGTACACAAGTGAGTTTCATGATCCTCTTCATTCTTGGATTAAACTAGAATGTCATTAATGAAAATGATAACAAAGCAGTCCAGAAATGACTTAAAAAACCCATTTGTTAGACTCATCAAAGTAGCTGGGGCATTGGCAAACCAAAAGACATAACCAAAAATTTATAATGCCCATAACGAGTTAAGGAAGAAGTCTTTGGAATATCCTCCAATCTAATCTTAAGCAAATGGTCACTTGACCTGAAATCATTTTTTGGAGAACACTGTCGCTCCCTGCAACTGGTCGAACAGATCATCTATCCTAGGCCAAGGGTATTTGTTGCAAATAGTCACCTTATTCAACTAATGATAGTCTATGCACATTCGCATACTACTTTCTTTATTTTTCACAAATAAAATAGGAAAACCTCAAGGTGAAACAATTGAAAGAATTAAACCCTTTTCTAGCAACTTTTGCAACTGGGATTTCAATTCCCTTAACTCTGTTGGTGCCATACAATAGGAAGGGATAGAGATGGGGAGAGTTCCTGGCTCTAAGTCTATACAAAAGTCAATCTCATAGTCCAGAGGCATACCATGAAGATCATTAGAAAATACTTCTAATAATTCACACACAACTGGAACCAAAGTTATAGAGAAACTACTGAACCATCTTCCCAAAGATGAGCTAGAAATGCTCTACACACACACACACACACACACACATACTTAACTAACTTCTGTACACAAATAGCTGACATAATTCTCACTGGAGTAGGGTTAAAAGTACCCTCCCACTCTAACTTTTCCATCCTGGGCATAGCTATAGTGACGGTCTTAGTATAATAATCAAGAATGGAACTATATGGAGACAACCAACTCATTCGAAAAATAATATCAAATTCCTCCATATCTAAAATCACTAATTCTGCCAATGTCTTAAACCCCATAAGCATCATAGGACATGCACGATAAACTTGATAAACACATACAGACACCCCAACTAGTGTGGATACATACATAGGAGTATCAAGATATTCATAGTCTAAATCCCAACCTAAGAAAAATTTCACAGAAATATAAGAGAAAGTACACCCGAGATCAAACAATAAATAAGCCATATAATCACAGACAAGAATAGTACCTATGATCACATCATCATAAGATTCCGCTTCAAGACAGGCCAGAACAGCATAAGAATAAGCCTTTTCGCTACCCTGACCGCCACCTCTACTCGCCTGAGCACCACCTCTACCAACCTGTCTTTCACCTCGGTTGGCTTGGTAACCACCCTTTAATGTAGTCTGGCCACCATGCCCACCCTATAGAAGACCCCTTGCATTTCTACCACTACCACGACCTACTTGAACTAGCACACTAGAAGCTGGTTGTTGAGTCAACTAACCTGTAGAGAAGAAATTAGGACAAAACCTCTTGATATGGCCAAGTCCTCCACAATTATGGTACCTGAGGCCTAAGGTAGGTCTCTGAACTAAAGATGACAAAGGTGTATACCTAAACATCAATAAAGTCTGATAGTTAACCCTAGACAGGCCCCTTGTAGACACAAACATAGTTGAATGATAAGGCCAAGAAGAATGACCTTGAGAACCACGATCTCTAGAATAAGTACCATTGAATTGTCCAGATATCTGGGCCTTATTCCTCCCGTTGCTTCCAAATGGCTTCATCCTTCTTAGCAAACTCAAGCATGTATTAGAATGACTTGCCCAAAGCCACTACTGACAAGGTAACCATTTTAATCCTTGAATTTAAACCTTTCACAAAGTACCTGATTTTCTCTTTCTCTGAAGTAATCAACAAAAGTGCATAATGGGATAAGGAATGAAACTTGGCCTTATAGGCCGCCACAGTCATATCACCCTACTCTAATTTTAGAAACTCATCCTTTTTCTGATCACAATATATGCGAGGAACATACTTTTCACGAAACACATTCTAGAACTGAGCCCAAGTAAGGGGAGGTAAGGCAGCCCTACACTCAATAAAAGACCTCCATTATTGATTGGCCTCAGCCTGCAACTGAAAGGACACAAATTCAACATCATACCTCTTAAACACATCTATCATATACAGATTCTCATGTCACTCAATTAAAAACCTGAAAGAATCCTCAGACTCAGTACCCTAGAACATTATAGGCTTTATTTTTTTGAACACACAGAAAAGTCAATACTCATCGTCAATCATTACCGATCCCAATATCTGCTGGGGAAAGACTTTGATCTCATATCCATCAACTATGTTATATGTTACACCAGTTGTATGTTGCATGGCTGGGGACAAAAATGTTGGAACATCTAAAGTACTATCGATTCCAGCCAAACTACTCAAAAAATCCAGCACCTGCTAAATCAACTCTGCGAACATAGGCACTTGAGTTGCACCATTCTGCATAGGCACCTGAGCTGCACCATTTTGCATAGGTACCACATTCTTTGGAACTGCTACTTCTTCCTCCTAAATTACCACATCCTTATTCTGAGCTAACTCGAGAGCATCCTACAGTGGGGGAGGGGAAGGGGTTATCTATCTATCTAGTCCTCCAACTGCCTGAACTCCACTCCTGATAGGTTTTTACCCTCTTCGTCCTCTCCTTTCCCTACCCTTCACATGAGGCCTACCCCAAATTACGACCCTTATGGATGGTATGGGTGCTACTTTAGGTGTGGCTACTATGTCTAGTACTGCTCTAGTGGAATGAGTATTCATCATCTACGAATAAGAGATAATTCGGTAGATGCCAGTTTGTATCACCAGATACCAATTGGAATGAAGTAATAGCATGAAAGGAATAAAGAAAGGAATTTTGTTTCTTAAAATCCTGTAGTCTCTTGAAGAAAAGTACAGACATCTCTGTACTATTCCAAAAGATTCTACTAGACTTGTTCTTGTACAATGAGATCTACGAACCCAGTGCTCTGATACTATTTTTTGTCAATACTCAAATGGTCATGATTGGCACCCACCTAAAAATTATGGTGGGAGAACCATCTAACCCATCCCTTACCAACCAAGTCAACCTAGTCACAAGTTACTTTTATCAAATTCTTAACCAAGTTACTAACATAATAATAGCCAACTGAAATAAATCAAAACTTAATCAAATTTCATAATTGAAGAATAGAATGCGGAATCTCTCTATCTATTACAACCCCGAAACCTGAAGTCATCGTACAAGAATATCTATGATTGTCTAGAAACTATAGTTAAAAGATCATCCAAAACATAAAATAAAAAATAAGAATGTGGTTGTCCTAAAACAAGGGACATTAACACAAGTTACAAGATTCAATGGTTGCCCGGTCATGATGCTCACCCTTAAATCGAATTCTAAAAATGATGGCTAGATTTAAGGTTTCGTCTCAAACAATGGAACATGCTCTACACTCACCAAAAAGAAAAGCACATGAATCATCAGTACAACAACTAAGTATTGTTAGGCATCATAGGTCGACTCAACTTAACACTATACAAATATACAAACCAAACATAAGTAACAATGATCACAACAAAACTTATAACTAATGACAACCAACCACAAATATGACACTTTAATCTAGGATGAATACAAGCTCACAATTACATCTTTAAAACTTAGTCATTTCATCAAAAAGATTCATCACAACATGTAGGTATAAAGGTACATTCAAATTCATATGATGAATGTATATATGCAGGATGTATGTATCATCTCTTTCTCATCTCAATATCATTATCATTATTATATCATCAGTATCATTATCAACATCATCATCATCACAATTTCAATATCATCTCCACAAAAACACCATATACATCATTAATATCAATAAAAATGCAATACAGTCAGTAATCACAAATAGTGCCCGAAAGCAATTCCAATCATTCAATTTACAGATAAGCACATAGTCAAGCAAGTCTCATTGCTACAAATAAACCATAACCTACCTTGATTTCTTGCTCGAATCACTTTAAGGCCACTAGATTACCTTTCCTCTCTCTTTCAATCTGTTCTTGATCTATAATCAAGTTTACACACCCATTTCAATAATCTCATCATTCCCAACAATTAGAAACCTATAATTATTGATTTAAACCATAAAATTTCCCTTGTTTATAAACTTAGGATTTTCTACTTCTTATAGCACATGAATTATCGATATTTTAGCAAGAACAATAATAATTCTACTCAATCTAGTATTATCTAACAACCTAGGGTCATTACCAACTGAATTTTCTCAAATTCCCATCAACTTACATTCTGTTCATAAATTTGGGCTAAATCCCAATTTCTACCATGAGTATAATTTTAGCGATTTCCAAGAATTCTAGGAAGTAATTGAAGTTTAGAAAGTATAGAAACCTTACCTCCAAAGATGAAAATCCCCAACAATGCAAAAAATTGCCCCTTGCTAAGCGCCAACTCATTTTTTGAAAAGTGGGAATGAAAATAGAGTTTCAAGGTTTTAAAAACCAGAATTCTACATATTTACTGCTACGGAGGTAAAGTTACCACTGCAGCGGCTCGCAGGCCACTGAGGTCACTATTGCAGTGGTACTTTTACCACTGTAGAGGTCTTTTACCATTGCAGCAGTCCCGAGGCAGTAACTCAGGACTTCTTCCCAGTTCATGCTATTTTACAACATACCTCTCAAAATTCGACATCATGAACTAACTCTTTCATGGTAAACTGTATTACCGGAGTTCTATTAATCCATTTTACATACCAAAAGTTGCTACGGCTTCCTAAACTCATCCTCTACTACAAAACAAAATCAAAACATTCCACAAACACTCCATGTACTACTAGATTTCCTTAGACTATCACATCCTCAAAATTTTGCTAAGACTAGACAAGCCTTAAATTTTCAAAAATTTGTCCAAGGAAAACTATGCAAAGGGTATACTATCTATTTCAGCATAAAGAGGAATTGGGTCATTACATCGTACATTGTACCAATCATCCCCACTACTCATAAATGATATATAAAAACTATTAAAAAGGACAAAATGGTAAAAAATACAAAATAAGCTAAAAATCACAATGAAGGTTATTATAATAAAACATTGTTGATTGTGTCAATATAAGTTAAGAAACATATCAAACACCTTTTACATATTCAAAAAATGAGTTTGGAAGATTCAAAAATTGAGTAATGAAGTCCAAGTTTTAAATGGTTTTTAAAGCTGTCCAGGTACTTTGTACATCACAAATGTGGTACATCATTCACAAATGCAACCCTCACAATTGCAAAGGCCATCTACCTACTAACAGGACACACAAGAAGTCTTCATAGTGAACGCAGCCCATTGCATACGAATGTGAAGACCATGAGCACTCCTTCTTCAGGAATGCAAAGGAGGCACCAGATGACACCAGAAACTAACACTAAGCCAAGACGAAAAAATTCTGAATGGACCCTTAGTATTCGTTTGGATTCCTATGAACACACACAATAGATGTTACTAGATTATAAATGATATTCCAGACACAATGAAATCATCAAAACGTCAAACCGAGCTTATCTTGACCATATGTTGACCAAAGATAACTCTTATCCTTTAAACTTCAAAATTTTCAACAAACTACTTTAAAATCCATCTGAACTACCCTAGACCCAAACCAAAGGTGAAACAAACCTAAAAATCATGTCTCGAAGCTAATAGATCTTTTGAAATTTCATTCTGAGCTTAGTTTCATCAAATGATGAGTTTGATCGGCTATATCAACTTTCAAATACTATAAAGAAACTACCACGGGAAATGTGTCACCCACACCCGTAGACCACAAATACCATAAAGTAACTATAGGAGGAGTAAAGTTGTCAAAATATGCAAAAAATGAAAAACAACTATGAGGGTTATTACAGATCATCATGCACTATATATATATATATATATATATATATATATATATATGAAGAAGTATGACCCACTTCAATTATAGTAATATAAAGACATTATATCTTTTCCCTATTTATAGTCTCAATATAACTCATTTTTGACATTTGTCTTTGTAACTTAACATGTACTTTTGAGGATTTTTAAAATCCCAATATTATGAATAATATCATTCCTCTGAGAAGTCACCAATTAGCTCACAGTTAATATATATATATATGAAGAAGGATGACCCACTTCAATTATAGTAATATAAAGACATTATATCTTTTCCCTATTTATAGTCTCAATATAACTCATTTTTGACATTTGTCTTTGTAACTTAACATGTACTTTTGAGGATTTTTAAAATCCCAATATTATGAATAATATCATTCCTCTGAGAAGTCACCAATTAGCTCACAGTTAATTTTGACACCATTCATATGTTGACTTATCTCCTCCAAGGAGAAAATCATATTAGTATTTCATGATCGTCAAAACTATTATAGGAAAGACAATTTTTTAAGTTTTACAATACGTTATGACACCATCATTATAGGCAAGACTTGTTTCAAGTTTTACTTTCGCATATATATATATATATATATATATATATATATATATATTATAAGATATAACAAAATATTTTTGACGCACCATGGGTACGTGACCAATGAAAAATTTATATAGCCATACTTATATTTATTCTGGTCATTGTTTGTATCACAAATAAGTTAAGTAAAAGTGGAAAAGTAAAGGATCAAATGTCTCAAATATGCTCCAAATACTCATAAAAAGTAAATGGTATATATATTTCGTGATTTGTGCTATTTTGAGGTTACCTTTTTCATTGAAGTTTTATTTATCATTTATGTTGTTATAGTTGCTCTGCTTATGATATTTCCCATCTGTTCCTTTTTCTGGTCATTATTTTTTGCTTGTGTCTTTCTTTGTGGAAGAAAAATGATTTTAAACAAATACTACATTGATGGCAAACGAAAAAAAAATAAAATTTTGAAGCCATTGCCCCTCTGATTAGCGCTTTGTTGTCTCTAAAGAAATTTTTGAGGCGATGATGAAATTTCTGGCTAAGTTCAATAAGGTGTGAGAATAAAGGTATAGTACCTTGGCTAGGCAAAAATCTAGATGGCCCACAATTCATGCAACCGGTGTTTTGTAGCCATTACATGTCCAGTCGCATAACTTGAATACATATCTTAGCCATGACATGCTCGTGTATTCTATTTCAAATGCTTTTTTATTTTACCATCTCTAAATAAGCCATATTCCTACTTGTAGTTTTCATCTATGATACTTTTTGTTTATACATCCAGCTAAATCATTTGATAATTTTATTAGATCGTATGTGCCCCCATTGGTTTGATTATTTTGTTACTTGATTTGCTTGATTGATGGTGAGTGAAGAATGTATGTGTTATTATATTCTGTGATAGAAATGAAGATTATGATTCAGTCTTTTCTTTTCTTTAGTTTCATGTTTTAGAATATTGAACCCTCATGATAGTTAATTTCGTCCAATTTGTTGTGCAAACATGATATCTGTTGTTACTGAGTTTGATCCTATCAGGCTTAAATTATGTTCTATATTAGGTACATAGTGTATATGTTTAATTCTAATATCATGATTTAGTTTGTCTATATTGTCATGGCTCTAAGACTATTTACCTTATATAAAGAAAAATAATAGTGTTAGATATAATGTTTGCAATCTGCGTCGCTTCCTTATTACTATTTTCCCCTACCTTGTTGAGTTTGTATTGTCATACTATTAGTTCTTTGTTTGTTACTATATACTCATAGTCACTAAAATAAGAATGAGTCCTTGTCTGTACTGTAATGACCCAAACCGTTGTTATGTGAAAAAATGATCCAAAAATAATCTACAATGAATAATAGGCTCAAAATGAACCCGGAAAAATTAAATCATGGAGGAAAATCAGGGCCTGAGGGAATGGGGAAAAGAGGCCCAATAAGGGACTGGGTCGTACTGCTGGTAACCGTTATAGCGGTTGTGGAACTACTGCAGTGGTAAGAGGAAGTAGCCCAGCTGAGGAATTTTTAAAAACCCACTTTCTCTTAATTTCACTATGTCACCCCTTTCAGACAAAAAACACTCTGAAAAATCCTCTCTCTCCAACCATGAGATTTCAAAGTCCACGATTCATGAGAATGGTTTTGAGGCACACCCTAAGGGAACCTGCCATGAGAATATGCTTAGCACTATCAGGACAGCTCACTTCCCTCCATAGCAGCATGTTTTGACTAAGAGGTAAGTTATGGTTTATTTTGTAGCAACAAGACTTGGGCTAGATGCATTTAACATTAATAGTAGTGTCAGGAATCTCATACATTAGGCCTTTGGGAATGGAGTTGGACTAATGGACACTTTTAAATCTGGTTAGGCTCAAATATGATGGTGTAATTGTACATTATGTGATATTTTAATTGTGACGAGAGCTGAATAGAAAAATGGATCGAATGTATGTAGCTTAGTATCTTTTCGGGCTTAAATATAGGGGAAAGTTGAATGAGATAGCATGGAATAGTAAAAAGGTGAAATTAAGGGAATTTGTTTAATTCTATTGTCTTAATGTTCAGATATCACTAAAGAAAGTAGCAAAGCGGTGAGGTATGGTAAGTTTAGGGCTAGTAATTAGCATAACTGGGTCTCGTGACTGGTGAATGAATATAAAGGAGCAATATTGTGAAGTAAAGAAAAAAATTCCCGTTAGAAGTAGTTAGGGAAGATTAAAAGGTAATGCGAAAAACTTGAAGTTAGAATGTGGATAGAAAAAAGTGCATGACATGTGAACTTGGGTTACTGAAGCCCCGTAGGGGTGTATGGTAAAACATGGTTGTGAATACATATGTTAAGACTAATGTCAGTGAATAAATGAGTAAAATGGTTGATGTAACATTTGACTGATTTGACCTGTGTTGGGTTGTGAACTGAACATCTATGATTATCTTTTGCACAAATTATGATTTATTGATTTCATGTATACATTCATATGCATTATGATGACATTGTGTGATATTAGTCGAGAACCACACTAGTGCAAATATGATATATTCTAATATGGGTTGGGTACCACACTGGTATAAATATGATATGTTGAAATATAAGTTGGGTACTACGCCGATACAAATATGATGTGTTTGATATAGGTCAGGTACCATACCGGTATGGATATGTTATATTGTAATATGGGTCGGGCACAACGCCGGTATGATGTGATATGGTTGATGCTGATAAGATAGATGAGAAAGGATAAGAAGAGATGATGCGCATATCTGTATTCACTCATGTGTATTTTTATGTGCTTCACAACGTATACGTATATTTCACATATGTTCATATTGTGGTGAATTATAGAAAATACTTTATAAGAGTATAAAAGGGTCCATGTGTGGACCAACTATTTGACAAAAATTTATGGTCCCTTAGGTGGACTGGGTTGCGATAGAATAGGGTTGCTAGCACTTTGATTCCTTAGCGGTGATGTAGTTCATAGTGCGTTGTTATAACTATTTACAGAGAAAATTGGTGGTTGAGTTGGATTCAAAATTTTGGATACCGTAAATATAATATAATTAAACGTAGAGGAGGCACGGGTTGGAATGGACAGTCAAAGGACAAAGATATACGAAAATATTAAATGATAGGTCGGTCATAGAGATGTTAAGTATAGGACACAGAGATGCTAAGTGTAGGTCATAGGGTAGCTGAGCATAGGTCACAGGACAGATGGGCATAGGTCACAGAGATGCTAAATGTGGGGTGCTAGGAGTTGTTTAATTTGGGATTCAGAACCAAAACTTTACTTGATGTTATTATTTCTCCCTATTTATTATTGATGTTATTTGTTTCTAACCCTGGTTGGCTGGTGATGCTTACCAGTGCGTGTGGTTGTACAGATGCTACACTAACTATATCTCTAATCGGGGGTATAGCCATGGTACAGGTTAGTTGGATTTTCTATAGCATCAATGCCGATCACTTAGCATCAGCTCCTGTCATCTCTATTTTGCATGGATATTGTGTCATGGATGTCCGTACTCATTGTCTAGTGCTCTTGTGCCAGTTTAGACTAGCTTTTGGGAAGTCGTTTAATAGAATTCCACAATGTATCTTTTTGTAATAATGTTTTGTTGTTGAAAAAGAAAGGTTATTTATTCATGAATTTATATATGTTTAAGGTTTAATAATGTCTTCCGTAATAATTGAATGGTTGAGTGATGAGGATTTTCCTATCTAGGATAGAGTTGGATAGGGACCCAACACGATCTACAATTCAATGGGTGGGGTCGTGATAATATGGAATAAGAGTCAGGTTTTCGGCCTCCCAGTATAAAAGAAAATATTGAGTAGATTCCTATGGATTGATGTGTTGACATCCACATCAAACCAATAGGAATCTACATGGCATCTATGAATCTACTTCACTTTCTTCTATCCTATCATGCCATTCCAATGGCATATCCCCTGGTTGAATCCAATTGGTATCTAGTGGATTCCACTTTGTATCTCAATCGTTATAATTAGAACTAGTTTGTCCCAATTGGTATCTTTTAACCTGGAAAGGTTGGGACAAGACGCTCAACCAATAGAGGTCAATAAGAAACTTAGGAAGTGGACTGTTATGCTTTGTTTAATAAGGTGTTAAGTACTTGTGATGAGGCAATGATGTGTTAAAAATGTAATGTGTGTAATTTTGTTAATAGTAGTGTATGGTAACTTAAGTTGTGATGTTTAAACTCTCGAATAAGATTGTTGAGTGTGTGTATGGTTAGATGGTGTGTAGCCAAGTAGATCGGTGGATGTAAGGACAAGGTGTGATCTCGAGAGTGCCTTCATTTCCGTGACTTGAGCTACAACTCATCTTCTCATGATTTGGAGTTCTTCTGGTCTTATATCGTATCCCTTACGAACCACCCAGGTCCCTGGATATTAGTGGAACACTGTTGAGGATAATGAATTGAGTAAGTAAAAATATTGACGAAAGTGTAGTACTGATAGTGTAATGACCTTCCCGGTCATTTACCTCCTTTTCGTGCGTTCTCAGCGTTTAGAGCTTTTCTATAACTGCTCCAAGTTATTTATGACTTGCTAGGACTGACAGTTCGGTTCCCTGGCAGTTCGTTTGAGAATATTATTTAGACCGAGCACGTTGTAAAATGTTAAATTAAATTAGAATTTGATAAAATGACATAGTTAATTACCTTTCAAAAATATTTATGATATGCTTTAGTGATGATGTATCTATACTATTTTATAAAAGTTCTATAATTTATTTATATTTTAAACGGAGATAGTAAATCTAAATATGTTAAAATAATATTTTTATTTTATAGAAGTTTTGTTCAAAATAATTTTCTATTCATGATGGTATATTTAAAATATTATATTTATTTTACCACGAGCCTATGCAGTATCCGAATATATATATACGGAGAGCAAAATAATGGATAAGGCCATGTGCATGCAACATTAATTGGCATTTGACTAAAAGACTTACTTTTTTGTTGGTCTTGTACGTGTAGTGTATATATATATATACTATAGTTTTATTTACTTTTTCCTCATTTTGTGTTCTTTATTAAAACTACATAATACATATATTCCACCATTTTTTTTTAAGTACTTTAAGCTCAATTTTAGGCATTTCTAGAGAGATTCAAGGTTAGGGGTTGGTATATTTGAGTTCGTGGACTCGTTCTCGTCATTTCTACGGTACGTTTTCTTATTTTTACGGTAGTTTTAGTTACGGTGGTTGTTGGAATTGGTGTTGATATTTGAGCTAGATATTGAGCTCAAATTGAGCGGTGTTAGTTGTGACTATTGGTCACGGGGTGATTTGGGACGCTGTGACAGTTTCGGTTTTTCGATTCCGCAAGTGGGCCCCACATGGACCGTTTGGATATTTTTTTGAACTAATGCAATATGGGTATCAAAATTCATGTTTTGACATGTAGTTTATTATTTTGCTAGCGTGGCAGCAATCGGAGGTCTCTCGAAAGGGAAAGACTCCTATTTAGCAAGCTTTGGCAGGCGTTTGGCGGCGTCCAGGTAGGCTAGGCTTACCATATACCTAGACTGAGTTTGTTTATAGTATTTGCATATTATTATGCTAGTGTTTGGGCTGGTAGTTGTAGATTGGCATTGGCTTGCTATGATTAGGCCTTTTGGGCCGGTTAGGGCCTTGTTCGGATGTGTTTCGGGCCTATTATCCTCGTGGTGTGCCAGATATTACTTTTATAGGGTTGGTTAATGTTGTACCGCTGTTAGTAGGGGTTTGGGGAACCTTAGCCCAGACTTGGTTCCGGGACCCTGTAGTGGGCCCCGCTACTCTTCACAGTCGGTGTAGTTAGCTTTAAACCTTATTAGGCTTAGTTAATCCCCGAGATGATCTTTTAGGATAACATTTGTATTAAATTACCCTATTTATGCCCTTTTGACCTGTTTAGCCTTGTTAACGTATTTGACCGGGGTCGGCTAGTTTGATTTAGAATGCGGACCCGCCTTGCCATGACTTAGAATGTATACCCAGACTTGTAGTACGTGGTGGGTTAGCTCCTTTACTTATGTTTCGAGTTTATTTTGGGGCTGGTATGTCCCCGTTTACTTGTATTTGTATGGATTCTGGCACTATTATGTCACTTGGCCACTGATTATTATGAGTTTCGGTTCGAGTCCGGCATCTGGTTATGATATGATTAGAGAGTTTTGGTACTGAGTTCCGGTTCGAGTACGGCGGTTATGATATATGTGGCCTATTGTTATTATCCACTATGTCCGGTTCGATTCCGGTGTCTGGCCTCTTGTTATTACCCATTGGTGCCGGTTCAAGCCCGGTGCACCCTTGTTGGTTATTCTGGTTACTGGATACTGATACAGCTTCGAGACACTGGTGACTATGCATTTACTATTCTTGTGTGTCCCGCCGGTTTATGGGGGCCAGGCTGGGTTATTGTTTTCTTTCGTGTGCCTATCGGGTTTATGGGGGCCCAGATAGGTTATGTTTGACTTGAGTGCTTACTTATGCATTTATTTACTCTTTACTTAGTATCGTATTTATTTATCTCCTGAGCATATCTACACGCCTCGGCAGTAGTGTATTTACTTATTATTTATACCCCGGACCTAGCATGCACCCTCATATTTTAGCTTGCTTATATTATATTGAGCTCAGTCGGCCGATGATGCCTACTGAGTACCCGTTGCCCCGGTACTCATACTGCACTTCTGCATCTTTTTCCCCGATGCAGATCCGGGCACTAGTCGACGGTTTTGACGTGACTCTCTTTCCAGCACTTACTCCGGAGCAGGGTGAGCTTACTGACGTCCGAGGCAGATCCTACTCCATCTCTATTGTATAGTCTTTTGCTCTCGAGACTGTAGTACTTGTTGTATATATTTGGTTTCTGTCTTGTTTTTTTTGACATGTCTAGTAGTGGCTCTTGTACCGACTTCACCAGGTCTTGGGAGGGGTTCTCAGCTGTATATATTGTTCTCTTCCTTCTCAGTCTTGGTATGGATATATATTTTGATTTTGTTTTTTTTTGTATTTCTAGCATGTTTATTAGTATGGTTACTTCCACTTCATCTCTGTTTCCTGAGATTCCACCCATTAGCCTGTCGCTCCGGGCTAGGGTTTGGCTTGCCTATTGGTGGGTTACGGTAGGCGCCATCAGGACTCAGAAAAATTGGGTCGTGACAGCTTGGTATCAAAGCCTAGGTTTCACTGGTATTGTTGGTGCATGAGCCGATGTTTAGTAGAGTCTCGCGGATCGGTACGGAGACGTCCGTATCCTATCTTCGGGAGGCTACCGAGCATGTTTAGGGTAAATCTTATTTCTTTGATTCGCCTTAGTGCGTTGGTGTCTATGTTGGTTTCTAATCTCGATTTGGTTCATTCTTTACGCAGATGGTTAGGACGCATAATACGAGAGCCGGGGGTCGGGACCCCGAGCCTGCAGCGAGGGCTCCAGTTAGGGGTCGAGGTCGACCTAGAGGTCGAAGGCAGGGCAGAGTAGCAGCCCCAGGACCAGATCGTGCTAGGGATCAGTCACCCGATCCCGTTATAGTTCCAGATGTTCCGCCGCCACAGCAGCCGGTGGGCCAGGGGGCAGCCCAGGCTCCACCCGGATTTATTGATGCTTCTTTGCTCCGAGCTACATTGCTTCAGTTGTTGGAATTAGTTGGAGGTTCGCCTGCTGCGGGAGTACAGCCAGCCGCACAGGGAGTTGGTGCTGGGGCTCAGCCTGTAGCTGTGGCACCGAGAGTTGAGGTTCTGCCTGTACCAGTAGCTCTACAGCCAGTTATAGATCAGCCAGTTATGTCTGCCGAGGAGCTGAAGATGTTGGGTCGCTTCCTGAGATTAGCTCCACCGAGATTTGCTGGTACTCCGGGTGAGGATGCATATGAGTTCTTGTCCAGCTGCGAGGATAGACTTAGGAATTTGGGATTGGTACAGTCTTGTGGTGTTGATTTCGTGGCATATCAGTTCGATACTGCAGCGAAGAGATGGTGGAGGGGATATCTTGATTCCAGGCCAGTGGGATCTCCACCGATTACCTGGACCCAGTTCTTCGAGATTTTCTTGGGAAAGTATATGCCCCATACTATGCGGGAGCGGCTCAGGGATGAGTTCTCCAGGTTGACTCAGGGTTCATTATCTGTCGCCGAGTATGAGGCGAGGTTTCATGATCTGGCTAGGCACGCTACTTCTATTTTGCCTGATGAGTACGAGAGAGTTAGATGTTTTGTCAGGGGACTGAGATTGCCACTCCGCAGGGCTACCCAGAGTTTAGTGACTTCAGGGAAGTCATTCGCAGAGATTATTGAGCATGTATACTCTATTGAGGAGATGGATCGCGAGGCCCAAGGGGGCAGCGATAAGAGACCTCGTGTCCAGGGTAGTTTCAGTGGGAGCTATAGTGGTTCGCAGCTCAGAGGTCGTGGTTTCCAGTTTCAGGGTAGGTACCCTCATCATCAGCAGCAGTCTTTTCAGCGACAGAGTCAGCCTAGTAGGCCCGTACAGTCAGCTTTGCAGATATCTGATAGGGGTCAGCCCACCTATAGTGGTTCTATTAGCCAGCCTCAGGGACGTGGTCAACCCAGTTCATCTGCTAGAGGTGGTCATATTGGATCTTCTAGGCCAAGCAGGGAGCCAGGAGCATGTTATACTTGTGGGGTTTTCGGTCATTTCGCGCGTGAGTGTTCTCAGCGCAGGGCTATTGAGCCTTCAGTTCAGACAGCACAGCCCATCAGATCTGTACCGCCAGCAGGCAGAGGTGGTGCACAGGGTCGTCGGGGTGGTCCCCAGGGTTCTCGAGGTGGAGCACAGGGAGGTCGGACTGGTAGTCAGGTTGGTACTCAGACTAGTGGTAGCCAGCGTCAGTTGTATGCCATGCCAGCTAGGCCGGAGGCTGAGGCTTCGGATGCGGTGATTACAGGTACGATTTCTGTATGCCGTCAGCCAGCTTCTGCATTATTTGATCCCGGATCCACGTTTTCTTATGTATCTACTTATTATGCACCACGGTTGGGTTTATGTTCTGAGTTATTATCTGTGCCCTTACGTGTATCTACCCCCGTTGGTGATTCCTTAGTAGTGGATTGGGTATATAGATCATGTCTGGTGACTATTCAGGAGTTTGAGACGCAGGTTGATTTTATTGTATTGGCCATGGTAGATTTTGATGTGATTCTGGGCATGGACTGGTTGTCTTTTCATCATGCAGTCTTGGATTGCTTTGCCAAGACCGTGACCTTAGCCATGCCTGGTGTACCCCCGGTAGTGTGGCAGGGTTCTGTTAGCCGCACACCGACGGGGATTATTTCATATGTTCGGGCTCGTAGATTGATAGCGAGGGGTTGTGATTCATTCCTTGCCTATGTTCGGGATGCTAGCATTGAGAGTCCGTCACTTGACTCCATCCCTGTTGTTCGTGAGTTTCTTGATGTATTCCCGACTGACCTACCTGGCGTCCCTCCTGAGCGTGATATAGAGTTTATTATTGACCTTGAGCCGGGCACCCGACCTATTTCTATGGCTCCGTATCGTATGGCTCCTGCTGAGTTGAGAGAGTTGAGTAGTCAGCTTGAGGATCTTTTAGGAAAGGGTTTTATCAGGCCGAGTGTGTCGCCGTGGGGTGCTCCAGTTCTGTTTGTAAAGAAGAAGGACGGATCTATGCGTATGTGTATCGATTACAGGCAGTTGAATAAGGTAACAGTGAAGAATAAGTATCCTATGCCTCGTATTGACGATTTGTTTGATCAGCTTCAGGGTGCAGCAGTGTTCTCAAAGATAGATTTGAGATCTGGATATCATCAGTTGAGAGTTAGGGCTGAGGACATCCCAAAGACAGCCTTCAGGACTCGGTACGGCCATTACGAGTTCCTGGTAATGTCTTTTGGATTGACTAATGCCCCTGCAGCTTTCATGGATTTGATGAATCGGGTATTCAGGCCATACTTGGACTCCTTTGTAATTGTGTTTATTGACGACATCTTAGTTTATTCGAGGAGTAGCGAGGAGCACGAGCAACATTTGAGGATTGTGCTCCACACTTTGAGAGATCATCAGCTTTATGCCAAGTTCTCAAAGTGTGAGTTATGGCTTGAGTCTGTAGCTTTCTTGGGGCATGTTGTATCCAGACATGGTATCATGGTAGACCCAGCGAAGATTGAGGCTATTCGAGGTTGGGCTAGGCCCACGTCGCCTACTGAGGTTCGCAGTTTTGTTGGGTTGGCAGGTTATTACAGACGGTTTGTTGAGGTCTTCTCGTCTATTGCATCTCCTATGACCAGACTGACTAGGAAGGAGGTTTCATTTCAGTGGTCCGAGGATTGTGAGGCAAGCTTCCTGAAGCTCAAGGATCGACTTACATTTGCCTCTGTGTTGACACTTCCAGTTGAGGGCGAGGGTTTCACCGTGTATTGTGATGCGTCTGGTATCAGTTTGGGGTGTGTTCTGATGCAGCGGGGTCGTGTTATTGCTTATGCATCGAGACAGCTGAAGGTGCACGAACGTAATTACCCCACTCATGACTTGGAATTAGCAGCGGTAGTATTTGCACTGCGGATTTGGAGGCATTAGCTATACGGTGTGCATTGTGACATCTTTACAGACCACCACAGTCTTCAGCATATTATGACTCAGAGAGATCTTAATTCGAGGCAGCGCAGGTGGATTGAGTTGCTGAAGGACTATGATATCTCTATTCTCTATCATCCGGGCAAGGCGAATGTGGTAGCGGACGCCTTAAGCCGGAAGACAGTGAGTATGGGTAGCTTAGCCTTCATTCCAGTCTCTCAGCGGCCATTAGCTTTGGACATTCAGTCCTTAGCTAACTCGATGGTTCGATTAGATATTTCTGACCCCAGGAGGATTGTTGCTTGTATTGAGGCTAGATCTACTTTGCTGGAGCAGATTCAGGGTCGTCAGTTTGAGGATAGCGGTCTCTGTAGCATTCGAGATCAGGTATTGAGGGGTGAGTCTGAGAGAGCTACCTTGGGTTCTGATGGTGTTCTGAGGTTTGACGGTCGTATTTGTGTCTCGAGGGTTGGAGATTTGATTCAGTTGATTCTGCACGAGGCACACAGTTCCAGATATTCTATTCACCCTGGGACAGCTAAGATGTATCGGGATCTGAGGCAGCACTATTGGTGGAGTGGTATGCGGAGAGACATAGCAGGGTTTGTAGCTCGATGCCTTTGTTGTCAGCAGGTAAAGGCCGAGCACCAGAGACCTGGTGGTCTACTTCAGCCGTTACCCATTCCTGAGTGGAAGTGGGAGCGGATCACGATGGATTTCGTTGGTAGGTTACCTCGCACCTCTCTTGGCTTTGATAGTATTTGGGTTGTTGTAGATCGGTTGACTAAGTCCGCGCACTTTATCCCTGTTCGAACTTCCTATAGTGCTGAGAAGTTAGCTCGTGTATATATTCAGGAGGTAGTTCGCCTACACGGAGTGCCGGTGTCTATTATCTCAGACAGAGGGTCTTAGTTTACCTCCAGTTGCTGGCAGGCTTTCCAGGAGGAGTTGGGTACTCAAGTGGACCTCAGTACTGCGTTTCATCCTCAGATCGACAGGCAGTCAGAGCGGACTATTCAGGTGTTAGAGGATATGTTCCGTGCTTGTGTGTTAGACTTTGGGGGTCAGTGGGATCAATTCTTGCCTTTAGCGGAATTCGCGTATAATAATAGCTTCCACTCCAGCATTCAGATGGCTCCGTTCGAGGCTTTATATGGCAGATGGTGTCGGTCTCCAGTTGGTTGGTTCGAAACTTTGGAGGTCAGTCCTCGTGGCACAGATTTGCTCCGAGAGTCTTTGGACCGAGTTCGGGTGATTCAGGACAGGCTGCGGACAGCTCAGAGTAGACAGAGGAGTTATGCTGACCGTAGACGTCGTCCGTTGAGATTCAGAGTTGGTGATAGGGTCTTCTTACGAGTATCGCCAATGAAGGGCATGATGCGATTCGGTAGGAGGGGCAAGCTTAGCCCCAGGTATATTGGACCCTTTGAGATTCTTCGGACAATCGGGGAGGTAGCATATGTACTGGCCTTACCTCCGACCTTTTCAGCTATCCACCCAGTATTTCATGTTTCTATGCTGCGACAATATATCCCGGATGAGTCGCATGTGCTTCAGTGGGACTCGGTTCAGTTAGACGAGAAGTTAGCATTTGTTGAGGAGCCTGTGTCCATTTTAGCCAGAGATGTCAGACGGTTACGCTCCCGGGAAATTCCAGTGGTTAAGGTACAATGGCTTCACCGTCCAGTTGAGGAGGCTACTTGGGAGCTTGAACGTGACATGCGAGCCCAGTATCCCTACTTGTTTACGTCTTCAGGTATATGCTTATTCTTGACTTTCGCGGACGAAAGTCCTTTTAGTAGTGGATATTGTAATGACCTTCCCGATCATTTACCTCCTTTTCGTGCGTTCTCAGCGTTTAGAGCTTTTCTATAACTGCTCCAAGTTATTTATGACTTGCTGGGACTAACAGTTCGATTCCCGGGCAGTTCGTTTGAGAATATTATTTAGACCGAGCACGTTGTAAAATGTTAAATTAAATTAGAATTTGATAAAATGACATAGTTAATTACCTTTCAAAAATATTTATGATATGCTTTAGTGATGATGTATCTATACTATTTTATAAAAGTTCTATAATTTATTTATATTTTAAACGGAGATAGTAAATCTAAATATGTTAAAATAATATTTTTATTTTATAGTATTTGAGTTTGTGGACTCGTTCTCGTCATTTCTACGGTACGTTTTCTTATTTTTACGGTAGTTTTAGTTACGGTGGTTGTTGGAATTGGTGTTGATATTTGAGCTAGATATTGAGCTCAAATTGAGCGGTGTTAGTTGTGACTATTGGTCACGGGGTGATTTGGGACGCTGTGACAGTTTCGGTTTTTCGATTCCGCAAGTGGGCCCCACATGGACCGTTTGGATATTTTTTTGAACTAATGCAATATGGGTATCAAAATTCATGTTTTGACATGTAGTTTATTATTTTGCTAGCGTGGCAGCAATCGGAGGTCTCTCGAAAGGGAAAGACTCCTATTTAGCAAGCTTTGGCAGGCGTTTGGCGGCGTCCAGGTAGGCTAGGCTTACCATATACCTAGACTGAGTTTGTTTATAGTATTTGCATATTATTATGCTAGTGTTTGGGCTGGTAGTTGTAGATTGGCATTGGCTTGCTATGATTAGGCCTTTTGGGCCGGTTAGGGCCTTGTTCGGATGTGTTTCGGGCCTGTTATCCTCGTGGTGTGCCAGATATTACTTTTATAGGGTTGGTTAATGTTTTACCGCTGTTAGTAGGGGTTTGGGGAACCTTAGCCTAGACTTGGTTCCGGGACCCCGTAGTGGGCCCCCTTACTCTTCACAGTCGGTGTAGTTAGCTTTAAACCTTATTAGGCTTAGTTAATCCCCGAGATGATCTTTTAGGATAACATTTGTATTAAATTACACTATTTATGCCCTTTTGACCTGTTTAGCCTTGTTAGTCTCTAATAGCACCGTATTTGACCGGGGTCGGCTAGTTTGATTTAGAATGCGGACCCGCCTTGCCATGACTTAGAATGTATACCCAGACTTGTAGTACGTGGTGGGTTAGCTCCTTTACTTATGTTTCGAGTTTATTTTGGGGCTGGTATGTCCCCGTTTACTTGTATTTGTGTGGATTCTGGCACTATTATGTCACTTGGCCACTGATTATTATGAGTTCCGGTTCGAGTCCGGCATCTGGTTATGATATGATTGGAGAGTTTTGGTACTGAGTTCCGGTTCGAGTCCGGCGGTTATGATATATGTGGCCTATAGTTATTATCCACTATGTCCGATTCGATTCCGGTGTCTGGCCTCTTGTTATTACCCATTGGTGTCGGTTCAAGCCCGGTGCACCCTTGTTGGTTATTCTGGTTACTGGACACTGATACAGCTTCGAGACACTAGTGACTATGCATTTACTATTCTTGTGTGTCCCGCCGGTTTATGGGGGCCAGGCTGGGTTATTGTTTTCTTTCGTGTGCCTATCGGGTTTATGGGGGCCCAGATAGGTTATGTTTGACTTGAGTGCTTACTTATGCATTTATTTACTCTTTACTTAGTATCGTATTTATTTATCTCCTGAGCATATCTACACGCCTCGGCAGTAGTGTATTTACTTATTATTTATACCCCGGACCTAGCATGCACCCTCGCATTTTTGCTTGCTTATATTATATTGAGCTCAGTCGGCCGATGATGCCTACTGAGTACCCGTTGCCCCGGTACTCATACTGCACTTCTGCATCTTTTTCCCCGATGCAGATCCGGGCACTAGTCGACGGTTTTGACGTGACTCTCTTTCCAGCACTTACTCCGGAGCAGGGTGAGCTTACTGACGTCCGAGGCAGATCCTACTCCATCTCTATTGTATAGTCTTTTGCTCTCGAGACTGTAGTACTTGTTGTATATATTTGGTTTCTGTCTTGTTTTTTTTGACATGTCTAGTAGTGGCTCTTGTACCGACTTCACCAGGTCTTGGGAGGGGTTCTCAGCTGTATATATTGTTCTCTTCCTTCTCAGTCTTGGTATGGATATATATTTTGATTTTGTTTTTTTTTGTATTTCTACCATGTTTATTAGTATGGTTACTTCCACTTCATCTCTGTTTCCTGAGATTCCACCCATTAGCCTGTCGCTTGTCGCTCCGGGCTAGGGTTTGGCTTGCCTATTGGTGGGTTACGGTAGGCGCCATCAGGACTCGAAAAAATCGGGTCGTGACAGATAGTTTGATAAATGAAAATTGTATTGGTTGTAGCTCGAGGGCAATAGAAAATGCAAATTCAATTTACACTATGCATACACGACAGGTTATTACATTGCCAGAATAGGCATAAAAAGTGTATGATGTAGAAAAAAGGACTAAGACTTGGTAAGGAAACAAAAAGGAGGAGCTACTTGAGGCTACCGCTGCAGCGGTACCAGCTCAGTGGTACAATTAACCGCTACAGCTGCTCCAGGTAGTGTCGATAACCCTCAAAATATGAAAAGAGGAAAAAGATACGAAAATGAGATAAAAAAGGAATGAAAAAGGGAAAGATAGAAAGATTAAGAAAGAGATAGACCCAAAGAATAAAATTGAATGCAAATTAAGGGTATATTAAACCCCAAATCCTCAATCAAATTAATCCTACAAAGCACCTAAAGCTTACGTAGACCACAAAGGAATCGAACTCCCAAGCAACCAACGTTTCCAAACGACTGTTCAACGCAAGCTATTCCAAGCCCACTCACACTCTTAAGTGTATAATTGTTCATTAGCATCAAAGTTAACCTAAAATAAAGAAGAAACTAATATTTATAGCCATGGTCCATTTATTACAACTATGGGCCCAAAAGTGACCCATTTCCAACAAAATAGGAAGCCCAACCGATTTGGGCCACCTACCCACGCAGGTCAGGGGCACAGATGGCACTGCCTGTCACTTGCAGACGCATGTCCTTCACCTGCAAGTGCAGGTGAGCTCGCAGGTCCCTCTATGGCCTCTTTTAGCTCATCTTTGCTTCCCTTTGACCTCTCCAAGGCCCCTCTACCCTTCTTGGATGTAATATCTAACTCATGGAACCCTTTGGATAGAACTAAGAGGTCGTCAAACACCTCTCGCTTCATGATCATTCCATCAAAAGGTCCGAAGGCATTTTGGATTCTATCATCCTCCCCTTCTTGAAAAAGATTCATCCTCGAATCTAAGTCTTGAAAGCACAAGAGACAAGCAAACAACAAATATTTCCTCGAAGAACGAGGGTTAGCATCAACATTTTTGTGTCGAGGAGACACCCACTTGACGTATAACCAACTATCCTTCATGTTCAATGAAAATAACCCATCATACAAGGCAAAAAGGTGTTGGCTACAACAAGCATCATGTAATTCTCCCAAGGTGTTTCCATTAACAAGATTACCAATAAGCTCAAGTGAGTTAGCAAGATCTCAAAACCCACTTTTCTTTTTCTTTAAGTTTTTCTCAACAATGGAGTTTTTCTTCCAATCTCTTCAAAAACACACCCAAAACTCAAGATTTCAACCTTGATAGTACTATATGGAAAAAATCTAGTATAGAAACTACAAAAATGACTTAAAAACACAAAAATATTTTTGGGGTTTTTGTTGTAAACGTTTTTGACTCTCTTTTTTTTTGAATATCAATCTCAACACTTAGGATTGTGGAAAAAACCTTTATCCAAGCTCTAGATACCAAATGATAACCCTCAAAATACGAAAAGGGGGAAAAGATATGAAAACGAGATAAACAAGGAATCTAAAAAGGAAAGATAGAAAGATAAACAAATAGATAGACACAAAGAAGGAAATTGAATGCAAATTAAGGGTATATTAAACCCCAAATCCTCAATCAAATTAATCCCACAAAGCAGATAAATATTACGTAGACCACAAGGGAATCGAACTCCCAAGCAACCAACGTTTCCAAATGATTGTTCAACGCAAGCTATTCCAAGATCACTCACACTCTTAAGTGTATAATTGTTCATTAGTATCAAAGTTAACCTAAAATAAAGAAGATACTACTATTTATAGCCATGGGCCATTTATTACATCTATGGGCCCAAATGTGACCCATTTCCAATAAAAGAGGAAGCCCAGCCAATTTGGTCCACCTGCCCACGTAGATGGGCATTTACCCATGTAGGTCAAGGGCGCAGATGCCACTGCCTGCCACCTGCAGACGCATGTCCTTCACTTGCGGGAACAGGTGAGCTCGCATGTCCTCCAGGGCCTCTTTTAGCTCGTCTTTGCTTCCCTTTGGCCTCTCTAAGGCCCCTCTACCCTTCTTGGATGTAATATCTAACATATGGAACCCTTTGGATAGCACTAAGAGGTCGTCAAACACCTCACGCTTCATGATCATTCCATCAAAGGTCCGGAGGCATTTTGGATTGTATCAAGTGTCCTGCCAGGCATTTTCCATTTTTTTTGTGATTTTGCAAACTTGCAAAGCACACTGTTTTCGAAGCAATAAAATTAAAAAAAAATCAATATGACACACATTATAAGCTAAGATGATTATTATTATGGGGGCGAAACGGAGAAACTTCTTAATATAAGAGAAATAAAAAGAGTAATTATTTCTTACAAGCCCTAAACTGGAGTAACCCAAATCCAAAAGAACTTAAAACATAAAAGATGGGGGAAACTAGTTGGTGGCACTATATCTAAGACTCGAGGCATACAAAACCTTCTCCTCAATGCCACGGAGGAAGAACATTTCCTCAATGCCCTTCTTGGTCAGCTTCGGCAACTTATTTAGGGGAGAGCCACACCCAAACATCACCTAGACCCCATTCCAAAATCTCACAACCATGCTGTCATAGGAGCTATGCTTTTTCATTTCTTCATTCATCTCTCCTCTAAGCTTCGCATAAGCTCGACCGATTTCGGTGGGTCAATACAGCTCAAAAGAGCCAATTCGAGAGAGGACAGGTGAGACCTTTCTAGATAGCCTTGGATTGCAGCAAGATCAGCTTCCCAACAACCAAGTGATGTGGGAGCCTAAGTAGAAGGGGAACTCGACCACCCAACCCTACCAGCATGATTGCTCTCACATTCTTTCCCCACTTTTCTCTTTTTCTTACTTCCTCCTTGTATGTCCTTACTCCTCAACAGATTATACACCACCTCACATTCGTCCATAGTGTCTTGATTCTCCTTAGGCATATCCACCCTATCACAGAGTGTGGTAACTAAAGAAGGTAGGAAAAGATCTGTTGCCAATCTCTCTTGAGTATAAAAGTACCACCACATATCCATAATCTGCAACACTACATTCACTCGGACCCCCACGAGATAATAAGCCACCACCATGGCCCAGTGGAAGGCCACATCTGTAATATTTCCTGAAGGTCATATCCTTTGGGATACCAAATGTAACCAAGGGTTTGGTACACCCAAAGTATCATTGATGGTGGCTACATCAACCAGGACCTTCTTACCTCAAACACGAATAGTGAGGAGAGACACCGACCAGTCTATGGTCGGGAGGTTAGATTAAAACTCCCAAATGACCTCCATATTATGTTGAGGGATGGGCTCAATTAACATCTCCCACCTAAAATCCTACAACTATTTTTAGAAGCCTGGTAGCTCTTCCTTCATGTTCGTCATCACCATGCCCCGTTCGAGAAGAAAACCCCTATTATGTAACCCTTTCTCATACCGGTTACAATATTTGACATTGGGAAACCGGTGGTAGGTGGTTTGTTGGGTCATGATGATCCTATAAATGCCACAAAACTAGTTTAGAACCACAAAGGAGGGAAGGATAGTTTAAAATTTTAGGAAATGCCAAAACTGGGGACTTAATTCTCAGTGTCACAGCAGTGGTTAATTAATCATTGCAGTGGTACCATAGCGGTAAAATTTACCACTGTAGCGATACCGTTACCTCTATTGTGGTTCATTTTACTCAACACACCAACCTCCCCTCCCATGGGGTATTTTCAACTTTTGTCTATAATTTTAAAAATTAAGCACAGATCGGGCATGGGGATGTGTGTGTGAACATTTTTACGCTAAAATGGGGGTGTAGAACACTCAAAATCAAACCCAAATTCAAAGAAATTGTTTGAGATGATGACCTTTCATCTTTCTCCCCTCCCATAGCCGAAATAAACCACGAACTACATTAATATTACGTGCCGAACATTGTAGGAGCGTTAAAAATGTAAGAGAACTTAACATGTCAACCAATATGTTCAAGAACACCACCAATTGAGTTCAAAAGTTGCACCCACAAAAACCACCACCACCACCACCCCATTTCAACAAAATTCTATAATCTACCATGAGAAATGCATAAAGTAAGTAGCGGAGGAGAAAAAATTACCTTGAATTTATCGTCAGAGAGAGTTGAGCGAGTTTTGAGAAATAGAGTGAAGATGGGGGAAAATTTAACTGATGCAAACCGCTGCAGCGAACCTTTCTGAAACCGATTTAGTCTTGACTTTTTGTGCATTGTGGTGTCTTATCATGTTGAGGTAACCATGGTAGTAAGCTATTCCACAGATTAATTATGTACATCGACTTGGGGAAAATGTAGAAATAACCGTCAAGCATAGATTAGGCAGTACATCGGTAGTGGCTTGATTGGGAGGAAGGACGTGTAATGAGCTAGTATATGATGAAATAATTATCCTAAAAGCTTATTGTAGTTAAAATCCATCAAGTGCTCATGCAAATATATAGACTTCACCCTTAGGGTTGTTCGGGGATCAACGGTGGATAAATTTGTATCTAATGTAATGACCCAAACCGTTATTACGAGTAAAAATGCTCCAAAAATAATCTTAGATGAATAATAGACTCAAAATGAACTCAAGAAAAATTAAATTGAGAGGAAATCAAGTCCTGAGGGAAATGTTCCAAGAGGCCGAATAATGGACTGGGTTGAACTATCGGTAACCGCTGTAGTGGTAAGAGGCAGTAGCCCAATCGAGGAATTTTTAAAAATCCTCTTTCTTTTTATTTCCCTAGGTCGCCCATTTTCTCCAAAAACACTCTGAAAAATCCTATCTCTCCAACCATAAGATTTTAAAGGCTAGGTTTCATAAAAGCAGTTTCGAGGAAAATCCAGAGGGAACCCGACATAGAAATATGTTTAACATGTGCGGGACAACTCACTCCCCTCTGTAACAGTATGTTTCACTTAAGAGGTAAGTTATGGTTTATTTTATAGCAACTAGACTTGGGCTAGATGCATTTAACGTTAATAGTAATGGTGGGAATCTTAGGCATTAGGCCTTCGGGCACTGAGTTGGACTGATGGAAACTTTGAAATTCGGTTAGGCTCAAATATGGTGGTGTAACTGTACATTATGTGATATTTTAATTGTGATGAGAGATGGATAGAAAAATAGAGTGAATGTATGTAGCTTAATATCTTTCAAGGCTTAAATATTGGGAAAAGTTGAATGAGATAGCGTGGAATAGTAAAAAGGGGAAATTAAGGGTACTTGTTTAATTCTAATATCTTAATATTCAGATTTCACTAAAGGAAGTAGCTAAGAGGTGAGGTATAGTAAGTTGGGGGCTAGTAATTAGCATAACCAAGTTTCAAGACTAGTGAGTGAACATAAAGGAGCAATATTGTGAAGTAAAGACAAGAATTCCCATTGGAAGTAGTTAGGGAATATTAAAAGGTAATGTGAACAACTTGAAGTTGGGATGTGGATAGACAAAAAGTGTGTGACAATGTGAACTTGGGTTATGGCAGCCCCGTAGGGGTGTATGGTAAAATGTGGTTGTAAATATATATGTGAATACTAAGGTCACTGATTAAATGAGTTAGATGGTTGATGTAACATTAGAATAGTTAGACTCGTGTTGGGTTGTGAACTGAACATCTGTGATTATCTTTTGCACAAATTATAATTTATTAATTTCATGCACATATTCATACGCATTGTAATGACATTTTGTGATATGGGTCGGGTACCACATTGGTACAAATATAATATGTAGTAATATGAGTCGGGTACCATACCAGTACAAATAGATATGTTGTAATATGGGTCGGGTTCCATGCCGCTCCAAATATGATATGTTGTGATATGGGTCAGGTACTACATTAGTACGGATATTTTATGTTGTAATATGGGTCGGGTACCACGCCGTTATGATATGATATGGTCTATGTTGATGAGATGGATGAGAAGGGATAAGGAGAGATGATATGCACATCTTGCATACTTGTTTACATTAAATATATATATATATATATATATATTTCACATATGTTTGTGTTGTGGTGAATTATGGAAAAGAGTTTATAAAAGTATAAAGGGGTCCATGTGCATACAAGTTGTTTGAAAAGAATCTACGGTCCCTTGGGTGGACTAGGTTGTGATAGAGTAGGGTTGCTAGCACTTTTATTCCTTAGCGGTGGTGTAGATCGTGGTGCATTGTGATAGTTATTTATTGGGAAAATTGTGGGAAGAGGTGGATTCAGAATTGTTGAATCCATAAAGATAATATAATTAAATGTAGAGGAGTCATGGCTTAGAATGGACAGTCAAAGGATAAAGATATATAAAAATATTACATCTTTTTCTTTTCTTATCTCTTTCTTTGTCGGTCTTCTGTCGGTAGGTCAATTCTGTCGGTAGCTTGTCTGCTAACTGGGTCTTCTCTTCACTCTAACTGAACATCTGGAATATGTACTGTATCTCCTCCGTTACATTTTGAACATTGATGATCTGTGTATTTTGGTTCTATCATCTGACAGTATCTTGTTAGTAGTTCTTCTGAAATAAAGTCCTTTTTCAAGGCTCTTGTCATAGGTAGTTCTTCTGGTCGTAGTAATGAAAGAATCCATTGACGGACTTCCTCCATATCTGTTGATCTTAGTTCTCTTGAGTGTGAATATATCATAACTTGATTTCTAGCTGAATATTTCCATATTGCATTGCCATTAGTGTAGTTGTGCATTAGCTCCTGGATAATAGTATTTAGTCCTATTAATCTTTTATTTGCATAGAAATTGGGTATATCTTCTCTTTTTATCTCTGGTTGGGGACTAATTTCTTCTGGTATTATCATTTCTCTAGTTAATCCCATTTTTACAACTTGTATAACTGGTTTGATTCCTGTGTATAGTATTTCTGCTGGGGCTGTATAACATTTGACATAAAAGAATGTTCCTCTAGTAATTCGTTGGTAGGTAGTGAATGCTGAATATAACTCGGGTATTTTCTGTATTTTGTTTCCTGTAGCTGTGTAGACTGTGTTTAGCAGTCCAAAATCGTAACATGTCTTGAATAAATTGGCATTTGTGCCAGGTTGTGCAATGAACTTGTTATATCCTTGTAGCTTTGGGGTGATATAATCAGTTTCTGGATTTGTGGTAGTGGTAGATCTTGGTTTAAGATTTAGGTATGTTTGGATTTGGTGTAAATTTTTTATATATGAGCTGGAAATATGGTCGTATATTTGTTTTTCTTGGTTTAGACTGGCTGCGTATGATGCGGTTTGTGGGGTTGGTATATTTATTTGTGGTATTTTTTGGACAAATGGTTTGTTAAACAAACTGTTTAAATTGTTGTTAGCTGGTCTTTTACTAGCTGTTTTGTTTGGTCTTGCACTGCTTGTTCCTGCAACTGCATTAACTGAATTGTTATGAGTTTTTAGGAGTGTCCCAACGTCTCCTTCTAGTTCTGGATTTTTTCCGTCTTCCGATCGACGTAGCTCAGCATTTTTAGAGTCATGCGGCTGACTTACAGTAGCTTTAGGTTTCAGTATAACTTCATTAACCTTTAGCTTTTGTATTTCTATGTCCATACTATCCACTTTTTGACAAAGTGTAGTAATGGCTTTTAGTATATCTTCCATTATATTATCTGGCTCTGTCTGTGTAGCTTTGTCTTGATAGGTGATCTACAATAATATTTTTGTCAGTTCGAATTACTTCAATATTAAATGTGAAGTTTTGTATGTTTAATACAAGTCTTCGTATTTCCTTTGTTGTAACTGAGTCCTGTATTTTCCTTGTTAGCCACCATTTTACTTGTGTATTATCTATTCTCACAATAAATTTGTTATAAACAATATATGGTTCGAAAGCTAATAAACATTTATATAAAGCAAATAGTTCTTTTCGATTTATCTCCCATTTTACCTGTGGTTCTGTATATGATCCTGAATAATACCTGCAGTGATGTTCTGTTGTTTCATTCACGTATTTATATTTTAATACTCCGCCATAGCTATGTTCACTTGAATATGTTTCCACTATGTATGTGAATTCTCTTTTTTCGTCCGGGAAGTATAGCTTTGGTAGTTTTTTGCACAATGTTTTGATATGTTGTATATGGGTTTTATCTTGTTCATCGAAATGGTACTCTACATCCTTTTTTAATTTTTTCTGTAAAGGTTTTAAGTGTGTTGCTAATTTTGGTATGTAATCACGTACTTGATTAACTAATCCTAAAAAGGATTGTAATTTCTTTTTTGTATCTAATAATTCTTCTGAAGTAAGTATTTTTTGTACTATATGTGTTTGCATTTTTATTCCATCTCTATCTATTTGTATTCCTAGGAATTCTATTTGGTTTTTCATTATTTTTGCTTTTTTCTTGCTTAAACTGATTCCTGTTGTTTCGACAATATTTGCAAATTTGTGTAGTAATTGAATATGTTCATCTTTTGTTCTTGAATATAATAGTATATCGTCTATATATATAATGCAATTTTCTAATTGGTTAAAATATTTATCCATGAAATGTTGATATCTTCCTGGAGCGTTTTTATATCCAAATGGTAAAACGTTCCATTCATAAAATCCTTGTGGTACTGTTAATGTGGTTAGTTATTTTGATTCGTCATTTAACTTAAGGTGGTAGAAGCCTGATTTGCAATCAAACTTACTAAAATAGTTAAATCCTTGTATCTGTAGTATTTTTAATATTTTATTAGGGATTGGGTAATTATAGGTCTTTGTTTTTGCATTTAAATTTCTGTAATCTATAACCATCCTACTTTTCCCTCTTTTTTATTCACTATGTTTGTTAACAATAAAAGCTGAACTAGTATGTTTACTATTGCTTGGTTGTATATAGTTGTTTTCTAGTAGTTCGTTGATATGTATTTTAAATTCCGTAAGGTCTGCAAAGTTGTATTTTAAAGGTTTTTGGGTAATTATACTATCAGGGTTTATTAGTTCGATTGTTACTAATGTTTTATGTTTATGCCATCTTTGGAGAGGATTTTCATTATATAATGTTTCAAATTTATCTTGTATAGGTTTTAAGATGTTAATAGAAAATTTTATAATTTCCACTGATGTATCTTTTGTACGAGTATTTTCTAATTTTTGTGTTATCTTTTCACTTCCTTTTATCCATGGAGTTGTTTTTCTAGTTTTATTGTATACTCTTTTAGCTCCTAATTTTGTTTTAGATGGTGTAGTAAACCACCAATGTGTTTTAGTTAATATATGTGGGTATAGGTTATCTAAGAAGGGCATTCCTAGTAGCATATCTCTAGTTGTAAATTCATAATTGTCCCTTAATTTTATTGTTAGTATTTTATTCCAAATTTGTATCTTAACGTTTTTAGCTATATATGTAATCATACTTCCTTCGTTATTAAATCCTGTTATGACTATGGGGTATCGTACGTTTTCCCATTTACTTTCTAGTAGACAATTGTATCTACATAAATTAGCTTCTGCTCCTGTATCTATCATAGGTGTGTAATATCTGCTATTATATCCATCTACTATTATCTTAGCAAGTATATATACTTTTGTCATTACATTATTATTCTAGGTTCTACTGATAATAACTTTTTTGTTATTATAATAAATAACTAGTTGTCTGTCTTCTAGGTTATAGGGTTTAACTTGTTCTAACCATGTTAATCCTAAGACAATATTTTCATTTGTTTGTTCTTGTGTTATTATAAATTGTATGTTAATTGGTATACCTCCTATAATTAATTCTTGGTTTGTTATTTCTTGTGTTTGCCGTAATTCTCTAGGTAGGTCTAAACATAGTTGTTCTTGGTGTTTAATTTCATCTTCTGGTACTAGTTCTCTTGTAATATAGTTTTCTTGTTCTCCAGTGTCTATTAATATTAAATATTTTCGTTGGTTTAATATCCCTGTTATATAATATTGGTATGCCTGTATTTCCATTGGTATTTTTTCTATTCTTCTAGATGTACTCATTCTAGATGATGTTGATGGGGTCTCTATTAGTCTTTTAGAAGAGGTTTTTATCCTATCTTGTACTATTTCTAAATCGGATTCGATATCTAATTCTTTGTAACTATAATCGTTATTATCGATAGCTGTTACTATATTATCAAATGGGTTTTCTATCTTGATTTTTTCTATTTTATTTACTGCTTTTACAGTATGTTGTGTAGTTAATATGTATAAGTTTTTACATCTTGTTGTAAATATTTTACTTCCTGGTGCTAGTTCTATTTCTGTCATTTTCCAATGTAATACTAATGATTTATCTATGTTTTTATCGTGTATTGCTACTGAGTAGTTAGGGCTTATTATAAACGAAAATTTTTGGTATATTAGGTTTCCTTTTACTGCACTGATTATACTTTTTTCTATTGGGTGTATTATTCTATCATCTGCTAAGTAAAGTTCTATTGGTGTATCTATTCCTTCTCTAAAACATGCTTTTATTAATATTTCTATTGCTCCTAAGTGAACATATGTTATATTACTTTTAGTTTTTAATTTTTGTATTTCTTTATTTAATTCTTTTTTGTTTATTATGGGTACCATAGCTTTTCCTTTAGCATATTTACAATCGATTGTGTGTTCTTTTTGACTTATGACATAGTATTCTTCTTTTTCTTTTTTAAACCAATTTTTTACTGTGGGTACCTCTAATATTTTATCTATTTTTAATGGTGCTTCTTGTTTCTTAATCTGGTCAAATATATTTGTATCAAATATTATTTTCTGACTAGTAGATTCTTCATCTTGGTGATCTTCTCGACTAATTATTCTTATATTATTTTCAGTCATTAGTTACTTAAATTTTCTAAATTTGTTTCTAGATTTTCTTCTTCAGAACTATATCCGGTTTCATTTTCTAACTCTAGATCATATATACTATCATCACTTTCTATTTCATAACTGATGAAAGGTAATTCTGTATATAAATCCTCTTGTATTTGTATTTCGGTTACTTGCTTTTTCTTAGGGTCTTTGGGTATAGTACAATTTTTTGCTAGGTGTCCTAGTTTTCCACAATTATCGCATTTACATTCTGCTATTTTCTTTTTAGGTCTATATGGTTTTTTCTGTTTATAATTTTTTAAATAATACCTTTTCCTGGGTTGTTTATATTTACCTGGATTTATGAGTTTTGTACATTTTTGGTCGTTTCTTATATCTATATTTATTTGATATTTTACATCCAAATTGAGGTGCTGTTTTATTTGTACAACAAGTCATATTTTTATTTAATATTTTATCTATTTTTTTTGTCTCTTTATATTTATCACATAGTTCTGTAAACCAATTTTGTAAGAATTTTATTCTAGATCCTAATGTATCTGTTAAGCTAGCATTGTCCCAATTTTCAGTTATCTTTGTACTAAATGGTTCTGGTAGTTTTGTAAAATATAATTTTCTAATTTCTGTACTTTCGTCACTGCTATATAATCCCTTATAATAGTATTCTTTAAATGCACATGTATATTCATCTATGTAACACATATTACATATAGATATTTTATTCATTAATTGTCTATTTAGATTTTTATCTTTGTTTTGTTCTTCTATTTCTGTGGTCATGCTTCCAAATTCATTCCTTATTCCTAATTCATACTTATACAGTATATATATATTTGATGTGGTTATTGTCCCTTCTGAATTTTTATTATTTCTTAGTGTAGCTAAGCTTTCTGTTGTTAGATTATGTAGCTAAGCTACACTAAGAAATAATAAAAATTCAGAAGGGACAATAACCACATCAAATATAGATATACTGTATAAGTATGAATTAGGAATAAGGAATGAATTTGGAAGCACGACCATAGAAATAGAAGAACAAAACAAAGATAAAAATCTAAATAGACAATTAATGAATAAACTATCTATATGTAATATGTGTTACATAGATGAATATACAACACATGAGCGGGGGGAGAAAGAAGAGTTTGCTGAGAGAGGATTTCTCAAAGCCTGCTCTTCTTATGAGAGTTGCACACATATATATATACATAAGGATTGGCTATCGGCTAATCCGAAAGGCCAATTACTATTCTACGATAGGGACTTTTGCCCTTTCAAAAAAGTAAGAGGTGCACAGTAAAGTTACTGTACACTTTTTCTTTTTTTTTTTTCTCTTTTTTTTTTTTTTTTTCCTGGGTTGTTTATATTTATACCTGGATTTATGAGTTTTGTACATTTTTGGTCGTTTCTTATATCTATATTTATTTGATATTTTACATCCAAATTGAGGTGCTGTTTTATTTGTACAACAAGTCATATTTTTATTTAATATTTTATCTAGTTTTTGTGTCTCTTTATATTTATCACATAGTTCTGTAAACCAATTTTGTTAGAATTTTATTCTAGATCCTAATGTATCTGTTTAGCTAGCATTGTCCCAATTTTCAGTTATCTTTGTACTAAATGGTTCTGGTAGTTTTGTAAAATATAATTTTCTAATTTCTGTACTTTCGTCACTGCTATATAATTTAGATATAAATAAATAAAATATTTAAGCAGGTATTATCATGGAAAACTCAGATAATCAGGATATACACACCTCAGTGTCACATACCATAGAAAACATAACAGCTAAGGTACACTCATGTCCACCTATGTGTAACTAAATCTGATATTCCTTATAGTCTCTAGATTATTATTAATGTTTATCATATAGTAGTATGATTATGCTAAACTGCTTAAGTAAGTTTGCTATGGTTAGGTAAGCCGCGAGTAAGTAATCCCAGATTAAGCCATCCTAAGAGTCGAAACCAAAGAAAGGCGAGGAAAGCCGTACAAAGGGTAGTAGATTAATGTTGAGGCATTGTTAGGGTAACTGATTAAGGCCGAAACCCATAGTAGTGACATAACAAGTTTGTTAAGCATACTGAATTACTAGATGATAAATATAATAATACAATAGAGATTAGAAGGAATAATGATTTAAACACACAAATAGGAATTATGGACAATTATCAACTAGGAACAAATAATTACTTAATAAATGAAGATGAAGATTATAAGATACTACTTCTATATATACTTAGAAGATTAGATACGGATAGTACTAGAAAGATTTATGACTTACTAATGACCTATGAAGTTATAGAATTAATGCAAAATAATTGGATAGAATTTATTAGATCAGATAATGATAATGCTTATCTAGAAGATGATTATCTAGATTACCCAGATATTGATTAAAATGAACCAAGAACAGTTTGAAAATTGGATACAAACTGTAGATGAGATAAAAGAAACAGCTACCCTAATACAATACAACCTAGACCTATACAATAGAACCCAAGATACGACCTACTTACAAAGAATACAAGAAAATATAACACATATGCTAATATTAATTCCGCTACGTAATAGATATTTTGAAGCAACATTCATCTAAAATGGAAATGTGTACAGTAACTTTACTGTGCACCTCTTACTTTTTTGAAAGGGCAAAAGTCCCTATCGTAGAATAGTAATTGGCCTTTCGGATTAGCCGATAGCCAATCCGTATGTATATATATATGTGTGCAACTCTCATAAGAAGAGCAGGCTTTGAGAAATCCTCTCTCAGCAAACTCTTCTTTCTCCCCCCGCTCACGTGCTGAGCATTTCTTAGATATAAATAAATAAAATATTTAAGCAGGTATTATCATGGAAAACTCACATAATCAGGATATACACACCTCAGTGTCACATACCACAGAAAACATAACAGCTAAGGTACACTCATGTCCACCTATGTGTAACTAAATCTGATATTCCTGATAGTCTCTAGATTATTATTAATGTTTATCATATAGTAGTATGATTATGCTAAACTGCTTAAGTAAGTTAGCTATGGTTAGGTAAGCCGCGAGTAAGTAATCCCAGATTAAGCCATCCTAAGAGTCGAAACCAAAGAAAGGCGAGGAAAGCCGTACAAAGGGTAGTAGATTAATGTTGAGGCATTGTTAGGGTAACTGATTAAGGCCGAAACCCATAGTAGTGACATAACAAGTTTGTTAAGCATACTGAATTACTAGATGATAAATATAATAATACAATAGAGATTAGAAGGAATAATGATTTAAACACACAAATAGGAATTATGGACAATTATCAACTAGGAACAAATAATTACTTAATAAATGAAGATGAAGATTATAAGATACTACTTCTATATATACTTAGAAGATTAGATACGGATAGTACTAGAAAGATTTATGACTTACTAATGACCTATGAAGTTATAGAATTAATGCAAAATAATTGGATAGAATTTATTAGATCAGATAATGATAATGCTTATCTAGAAGATGATTATCTAGATTACCCAGATATTGATTAAAATGAACCAAGAACAGTTTGAAAATTGGATACAAACTGTAGATGAGATAAAAGAAACAGCTACCCTAATACAATACAACCTAGACCTATACAATAGAACCCAAGATACGACCTACTTACAAAGAATACAAGAAAATATAACACATATGCTAATATTAATTCCGCTACGTAATAGATATTTTGAAGCAACATTCATCTAAAATGGAAATGTGTACAGTAACTTTACTGTGCACCTCTTACTTTTTTGAAAGGGCAAAAGTCCCTATCGTAGAATAGTAATTGGCCTTTCGGATTAGCCGATAGCCAATCCGTATGTATATATATATGTGTGCAACTCTCATAAGAAGAGCAGGCTTTGAGAAATCCTCTCTCAGCAAACTCTTCTTTCTCCCCCCGCTCACGTGCTGAGCATTTCTTAGATATAAATAAATAAAATATTTAAGCAGGTATTATCATGGAAAACTCACATAATCAGGATATACACACCTCAGTGTCACATACCACAGAAAACATAACAGCTAAGGTACACTCATGTCCACCTATGTGTAACTAAATCTGATATTCCTGATAGTCTCTAGATTATTATTAATGTTTATCATATAGTAGTATGATTATGCTAAACTGCTTAAGTAAGTTAGCTATGGTTAGGTAAGCCGCGAGTAAGTAATCCCAGATTAAGCCATCCTAAGAGTCGAAACCAAAGAAAGGCGAGGAAAGCCGTACAAAGGGTAGTAGATTAATGTTGAGGCATTGTTAGGGTAACTGATTAAGGCCGAAACCCATAGTAGTGACATAACAAGTTTGTTAAGCATACTGAATTACTAGATGATAAATATAATAATACAATAGAGATTAGAAGGAATAATGATTTAAACACACAAATAGGAATTATGGACAATTATCAACTAGGAACAAATAATTACTTAATAAATGAAGATGAAGATTATAAGATACTACTTCTATATATACTTAGAAGATTAGATACGGATAGTACTAGAAAGATTTATGACTTACTAATGACCTATGAAGTTATAGAATTAATGCAAAATAATTGGATAGAATTTATTAGATCAGATAATGATAATGCTTATCTAGAAGATGATTATCTAGATTACCCAGATATTGATTAAAATGAACCAAGAACAGTTTGAAAATTGGATACAAACTGTAGATGAGATAAAAGAAACAGCTACCCTAATACAATACAACCTAGACCTATACAATAGAACCCAAGATACGACCTACTTACAAAGAATACAAGAAAATATAACACATATGCTAATATTAATTCCGCTACGTAATAGATATTTTGAAGCAACATTCATCTAAAATGGAAATGTGTACAGTAACTTTACTGTGCACCTCTTACTTTTTTGAAAGGGCAAAAGTCCCTATCGTCGAATAGTAATTGGCCTTTTGGATTAGCCGATAGCCAATCCGTATGTATATATATATGTGTGCAACTCTCATAAGAAGAGCAGGCTTTGAGAAATCCTCTCTCAGCAAACTCTTCTTTCTCCCCCCGCTCACGTGCTGAGCATTTCTTAGATATAAATAAATAAAATATTTAAGCAGGTATTATCATGGAAAACTCACATAATCAGGATATACACACCTCAGTGTCACATACCACAGAAAACATAACAGCTAAGGTACACTCATGTCCACCTATGTGTAACTAAATCTGATATTCCTGATAGTCTCTAGATTATTATTAATGTTTATCATATAGTAGTATGATTATGCTAAACTGCTTAAGTAAGTTAGCTATGGTTAGGTAAGCTGCGAGTAAGTAAGCCCTGACTAAGCCATCCTAAGAGTCGAAACCAAAGAAAGGCGAGGAAAGCCGTACAAAGGGTAGTAGACTAATGTTGAGGCATTGTTAGGGTAACTGATTAAGGCCGAAACCCATAGTAGTGACATAACAAGTTTGTTAAGCATACTGTATTACTAGATGATAAATATAATAATACAATAGAGATTAGAAGGAATAATGATTTAAACACACAAATAGAAATTATGGACAATTATCAACTAGGAACAAATAATTACTTAATAGATGAAGATGAAGATTATAAGATACTACGTCTATATATACTTAGAAGATTAGATACGGATAGTACTAGAAAGATTTATGACTTACTAATGACCTATGAAGTTATAGAATTAATGCAAAATAATTGGATAGAATTTATTAGATCAGATAATGATAATGCTTATCTAGAAGATGATTATCTAGATTACCCAGATATTGATTAAAATGAACCAAGAACAGTTTGAAAATTGGATACAAACTGTAGATGAGATAAGAGAAACAGCTACCCTAATACAATACAACCTAGACCTATACAATAGAACCCAAGATACGACCTACTTACAAAGAATACTAGAAAATATAACACATATGCTAATATTAATTCCGCTACGTAATAGATATTTTGAAGCAGCATTCATCTAAAATGGACACAATTAATCTAGAAGGACCCACACCCCCAAAATTGGTATCAGAGCATAGGAATAAAAAATACACTTCTAAAATATTAGAATATGGAGATGAAATATCATCTAATAGTTACCAATATAAACAACTTCTAAAAACTATACGAAATGATAAAAATATACAAAGAATAAAAAAGAAATTAGCAAAATTATACTCAGAATATAAAAAACTAACAAATAATAATTCAAATCTTAGCAGATTATCCTAGTTAATAATTATAATATCAGAAACAGAATACAAATATATACAATATCTTAAAAAGAAAGTATGAATAACGATACAGAAACCAGTATATGCGACAGAAAAATATCAAAAAATCAGATAGAATTACTTAAACAACTTATGAATCTAAGAGAAGAATTACATCATAGAAGAGATAGATTGCAAACTAATATATTTGCAGGAGTTAGTTACAAATCTATATTAGCACAAAAACAGACATTACTAGACTTAGAATTAAAAGAACAACATTTAAATTTAAAATACAAATACGACTTAAAATGAATAAGGAAGAATACCCCGTAGAAGAAAAAACATTTGTAGGATCAGAAGGTATAACAATAACAATAATTCACTCAAATCTAGGACGAAGATATAAAAAACTAGGTAACATTTTGCACTTAATGCCAGACCAAAATTCGGCAAAGCTAGAGGATAGTTTAACAGCAATGGTAAGATTAACAAGAGAAAATAAAGAGATAGATCAAAAATTAGAAATAGAAAAAATCCGTGATCAAGCCAAAAAAGAAATCGAACAATTAAAAATTACACACATAAAGCAACCAGAACAAATCGAAAAACCTGAAAATGAAAATCCACTACCAGAATCGCCTACCAGCTCATTAAGAATTAAAGAATTAGAAAAAGAATTAGAACTTTTAAAACAAATATATGCGAAAAAATTACGAGAAAAAGAAGAACGTCAAAAGATCAACAAAGAAAAACAATTAGCAGAAGAAGTAGAAAAAATAAAGGAAAAAATACAAAATGAAGAAAATACCCTTTTCTTAAATGAAGAATTTACCAACATTAGCATAGATGACATAAATGAAGATACAGATGAAACAATAATGGAAGATCAAGATAGTGAAACATATACAGAAATACTAGACCAAATCAACCAAACAACACAAACAGACACTATACCAGAAATAAATACAACAAATGCTAAACCAAAAGAAGTAAATACAAATATGAAATACGAACCTAGTACATCATCAACATCAAATGATAAAAAACATACTAATCCAAGAACGTCAAACTTCACACCTAGCTATACAATGGGAACAAGATATGATACAAGATGGACTCTAAATAAAACACCAGAACAATCTAGTTTCTTAGACTTAGATTGTGTTAAAGATATAAATAAGGTAATACAATTATGGTTAGAAAATATTGCAAAACAGTTAGTTGACAAAAAGATATCAATAGCAGAAACACCAGGATATATAGAAAAAACATTAATAGGAACAACAAAACTATGGCTACATAATCTAACAACAGAAAGCTTAGCTACACTAAGAAATAATAAAAATTCAGAAGGGACAATAACCACATCAAATATAGATATACTATATAAGTATGAATTAGGAATAAGGAATGAATTTGGAAGCATGACCACAGAAATAGAAGAACAAGTCAAAGATAAAAATCTAAATAGACAATTAATGAATAAAATATCTATATGTAATATGTGTTACATAGATGAATATACATGTGCATTTAAAGAATACTATTATAAGGGATTATATAGCAATGACGAAAGTACAGAAATTAGAAAATTATATTTTACAAAACTACCAGAACCATTTAGTACAAAGATAACTGAAAATTGGGACAATGCTAGCTTAACAGATACATTAGGATCTAGAATAAAATTCTTACAAAATTGGTTTACAGAACTATGTGATAAATATAAAGAGACACAAAAACTAGATAAAATATTAAATAAAAATATGACTCGTTGTACAAATAAAACAACACCTCAATTTGGATGTAAAATATCAAATAAATATAGATATAAGAAACGACCAAAAATGTACAAAACTCATAAATCCAGGTATAAATATAAACAACCCAGGAAAAGGTATTATATAAAAAATTATAAACAGAAAAAACCATATAGACCTAAAAAGAAAATAACAGAATGTAAATGCTATAATTGTGGAAAACTAGGACACCTAGCAAAAAATTGTAATATACCCAAAGACCCTAAGAAAGAGCAAGTAACCGAAATACAAATACAAGAGGATTTATATACAGAATTACCTTTCATCAGTTATGAAATAGAAAGTGATGATAGTATATATGATCTAGAGTTAGAAAATGAAACCGGATATAGTTCTGAAGAAGAAAATCTAGAAACAAATTTAGAAAATTTAAGTAACTATGACTGAAAATAATATAAGAATAATTAGTCGAGAAGATCACCAAGGTGAAGAATCTACTAGTCAAAAAATATTATTTGATACAAATATATTTGACTAGATTAAGAAACAAGAAGCACCATTAAAAATAGATAAAATATTAGAGGTACCCACAGTAAAAAAATGGTTTAAAAAAAGAAAAAGAAGAATACTATGTCAAAAGTCAAAAAGAACACACAATCGATTGTAAATATGCTAAAGGAAAAGCTATGGTACCCATAATAAACAAAAAAGAATTAAATAAAGAAATACAAAAATTAAAAACTAAAAGTAATATAACATATGTTCACTTAGGAGCAATAGAAATATTAATAAAAGCATGTTTTAGAGAAGGAATAGATACACCAATAGAACTTTACTTAGCAGATGATAGAATAATACACCCAATAGAAAAAAGTATAATCAGTGCAGTAAAAGGAAACCTAATATACCAAAAATTTTCGTTTATAGTAAGCCCTAACTACTCAGTAGCAATACACGATAAAAACATAGATAAATCATTAGTATTATATTGGAAAATGACAGTAATAGAACTAGTACCAAGAAGTAAAATATTTACAGCAAGATGTAAAAACTTATACATATTAACTACACAACATACTGTAAAAGCAGTAAATAAAATAGAAAAAATCAAGATAGAAAACCCATTTGATAATATAGTAACAACTATCGATAATAACGATTATAGTTACAAAGAATTAGATATCTAATCCGATTTAGAAATAGTACAAGATAGGATAAAAACCTCTTCTAAAAGACTAATAGACACCCCATCAACATCATCTAGAATGAGTACATCTAGAAGAATAGAAAAAATACCAATGGAAATACAGGCATACCAATATTATATAACAGGGATATTAAACCAGCGAAAATATTTAATATTAATAGACACTAGAGAACAAGAAAACTATATTACAAGAGAACTAGTACCAGAAGATGAAATTAAACACCAAGAACAACTATGTTTAGACCTACCTAGAGAATTATGGCAAACACAAGAAATAACAAACCAAGAATTAATTATAGGAGGTATACCAATTAACATACAATGTATAATAACACAAGAACAAACAAATGAAAATATTGTCTTAGGATTAACATGGTTAGAACAAGTTAAACCCTATAACCTAGAAGACAGACAACTAGTTATTTATTATAATAACAAAAAAGTTATTATCAGTAGAACCTAGAATAATAATGTAATGACAAAAGTATATATACTTGCTAAGATAATAGTAGATGGATATAATAGTAGATATTACACACCTATGATAGATACAGGAGCAGAAGCTAATTTATGTAGATACAATTGTCTACTAGAAAGTAAATGGGAAAAAGTACGATACCCCATAGTCATAACAGGATTTAATAACGAAGGAAGTATGATTACATAGATAGCTAAAAACGTTAAGATACAAATTTGGAATAAAATACTAAAAATGAAATTAATGTACAATTATGAATTTACAACTAGAGATATGCTACTAGGAATGCCCTTCTTAGATAACCTATACCCACATATATTAACTAAAACACATTGGTGGTTTACTACACCATGTAAAACAAAATTAGGAGCTAAAAGAGTATACAATAAAAGTAGAAAAACAACTCCATGGATAAAAGGAAGTGAAAAGATAACACAAAAATTAGAAAATACTCGTACAAAAGATACATCAGTGGAAATTATAAAATTTTCTATCAACATCTTAAAACCTATACAAGATAAATTTGAAACATTATATAATGAAAATCCTCTCCAAGGATGACATAAACATAAAACATTAGTAACAATCGAACTAATGAACCCTGATAGTATAATTACCCAAAAACCTTTAAAATACAACTTTGCAGACCTTACGGAATTTAAAATACATATCAACGAACTACTAGAAAACAACTATATACAACCAAGCAATAGTAAACATACTAGTCCAGCTTTTATTGTTAACAAACATAGTGAACAAAAAAGAGGGAAAAGTAGGATGGTTATAGATTACAGAAATTTAAATGCAAAAACAAAGACCTATAATTACCCAATCCCTAATTAAATATTAAAAATACGACAGATACAAGGATTTAACTATTTTAGTAAGTTTGATTGCAAATCAGGCTTCTACCACCTTGAGTTAAACGACGAATCGAAAAAACTAACCGCATTTACAGTACCACAAGGATTTTATGAATGGAACGTTTTACCATTTGGATATAAAAATGCTCCAGGAAGATATCAACATTTCATGGATAAATATTTTAACCAATTAGAAAATTGCATTATATATATAGACGATATACTATTATATTCAAGAACAAAAGATGAACATATTCAATTACTACACAAATTTGCAAATATTGTCGAAACAACAGGAATCAGTTTAAGCAAGAAAAAAGCATAAATAATGAAAAACCAAATAGAATTCCTAGGAATACAAATAGATAGAGATGGAATAAAAATGCAAACACATATAGTACAAAAAATACTTACTTTAGAAGAATTATTAGATACAAAAAAGAAATTACAATCCTTTTTAGGATTATTTAATCAAGTACGTGATTACATACAAAAATTAGCAACACACTTAAAACCTTTACAGAAAAAATTAAAAAAGGATGTAGAGTACCATTTCGATGAACAAGATAAAACCCATATACAACATATCAAAACATTGTGCAAAAAACTACCAAAGCTATACTTCCCGGACGAAAAAAGAGAATTCACATACATAGTGGAAATATATTCAAGTGAACATAGCTATGGCGGAGTATTAAAATATAAATACGTGAATGAAACAACAGAACATCACTGCAGGTATTATTCAGGATCATATACAGAACCACAGGTAAAATGGGAGATAAATCGAAAAGAACTATTTGCTTTATATAAATGTTTATTAGCTTTCGAACCATATATTGTTTATAACAAATTTATTGTGAGAATAGATAATACACAAGTAAAATGGTGGCTAACAAGGAAAATACAGGACTCAGTTACAACAAAGGAAATACGAAGACTTGTATTAAACATACAAAACTTCACATTTAATATTGAAGTAATTCAAACTGACAAAAATATTATTGTAGATCACCTATCAAGACAAAGCTACACAGACAGAGCCAGATAATATAATGGAAGATATGCTAAAAGCCATTACTACACTTTGTCAAAAAGTGGATAGTATGGACATAGAAATACAAAAGCTAAAGGTTAATGAAGTTATACTGAAACCTAAAGCTACTTTAAGTCAGCCGCATGACTCTAAAAATGCTGAGCTACGTCGATCGGAAGACGAAAAAAATCTAGAACTAGAAGGAGACATTGAGACACTCCTAAAAACTCATAACAATTCAGTTAATGCAGTTGCAGGAACAAGCAATGCAGGACCAAGCAAAACAGCTAGTAAAAGACCAGCTAACAGCAATTTAAACAGTTTGTTTAACAAACCATTTGTCCAAAAAATACCACAAATAAATATACCAACCCCACAAACCGCATCATACGCAGCCAGTCTAAACCAAGAAAAACAAATATACGACCATATTTCCAGCTCATATATCAAAAATTTACACCAAATCCAAACATACCTAAATCTTAAACCAAGATCTACCACTACCACAAATCCAGAAACTGATTATATCACCCAAAAGCTACAAGGATATAACAAGTTAATTGCACAACCTGGCACAAATGCCAATTTAGTCAAGACATGTTAAAATTTTGGACTGCTAAACACAGTCTACATAGCTACAGGAAACGAAATACAGAAAATACCTGAGTTATATTCAGCATTCACTACCTACCAACGAATTACTAGAGGAACATTCTTTTATGTCAAATGTTACACAGCCCCAGCAGAAATACTATACACAGGAAGTTATGATATATTCACACTCAAGAGAACTAAGATCAGCAGATATGGAGGAAGTCCGTCAATGGATTCTTTCATTACTACGACCAGAAGAACTACCTATGACAAGAGCCTTGAAAAAGGACTTTATTTCAGAAGAACTACTAACAAGATACTGTCAGATGATAGGACCAAAATACACAGATCATCAATGTTCAAAATGTAACGGAGGAGATACATTACATATTCCAGATGTTCAGTTAGAGTGAAGAGAAGACCCAGTCAGCAGACAAGCTACCGACAGAATTGACCAACCGACAGAAGACCGACAAAGAAAGAGATAAGAAAAGAAAAAGATGTAATTATTATATTACTTTACTTTACTTTTCTTTTTTCTTTTTTTTTTTTTTTTTAGTAAATAAGTCAAAAAGTGTACAGTAACTTTACTGTGCACCTCTTACTTTTTTGAAAGGGCAAAAGTCCCTATCGTAGAATAGTAATTGGCCTTTCGAATTAGCCGATAGCCAATCCTTATGTATATATATATGTGTGCAACTCTCATAAGAGAGCAGGCTTTGAGAAATCCTCTCTCAGCAAACTCTTCTTTCTCCCCCCGCTCATGTGCTGAGCATTTCTTAGATATAAATAAATAAAATATTTAAGCAGGTATTCTCATGGAAAACTCAGATAATCAGGATATACACACCTTAGTGTCACATACCACAGAAAACATAACAGCTAAGGTACACTCATGTCCACCTATGTGTAACTAAATCTGATATTCCTTATAGTCTCTAGATTATTATTAATGTTTATCATATAGTAGTATGATTATGCTAAACTGCTTAAGTAAGTTAGCTATGGTTAGGTAAGCCACGAGTAAGTAAGCCCAGACTATGCCATCCTAAGAGTCGAAACCAAAGAAAGGCGAGGAAAGCCGTACAAAGGGTAGTAGACTAATGTTGAGGCATTGTTAGGGTAACTGATTAAGGCCGAAACCCATAGTAGTGACATAACAAGTTTGTTAAGCATACTGTATTACTAGATGATAAATATAATAATACAATAGAGATTAGAAGGAATAATGATTTAAACACACAAATAGAAATTATGGACAATTATCAACTAGGAACAAATAATTACTTAATAAATGAAAATGAAGATTATAAGATACTACTTCTATATATACTTAGAAGATTAGATACGGATAGTACTAGAAAGATTTATGACTTACTAATGACCTATGAAGTTATAGAATTAATGCAAAATAATTGGATAGAATTTATTAGATCAGATAATGATAATGCTTATCTAGAAGATGATTATCTAGATTACCCAGATATTGATTAAAATGAACCAAGAACAGTTTTAAAATTGGAGACAAACTGTAGATGAGATAAGAGAAACAGCTACCCTAATACAATACAACCTAGACCTATACAATAGAACCCAAGATACGACCTACTTACAAAGAATACTAGAAAATATAACACATATGCTAATATTAATTCCGCTACGTAATGTTATGATTTCTCCCTATTTATTATTGATGTTATTTGTTTCTAACCCTGGTTGGTCAATGATGCTTACCAGTACGTGTGGTTGTACTGATGCAATATTTACTATATCCCTAATTCGGTGTTTAGCCATTGAGAAGGTTTGTTAGATTTTCTATAGCAGCGATGCCAATCACTCAGCAACAACTCCTGACATCTCTATTTTGTATGGATGTTGTGTCATGGATATCCTTACTCCTTCTGTAGTGCTTTTGTACCAGTTTAGACTAGGTTCTGGAAAATTGTTTAATAGAATTCCATAATATATCTTTTTGTAATAAAGTTTTGTTGTTGAAAAAGAAAGGTTATTTATTCATGGAATTATTTATGTTTAAGTGTTAATAATGTCTTCCACAATAATTGAATGGTTGGGTCATAAGGGTTCTCCTATCTAGGATAGATTTGGGTCGATCTACGATTCAGTGGGTGGGGTCGTGACAAGTACAAAAATGTTTTCCTATTCTGTTGTTTCTTATCTAGTTAGTATGCTGAAATTTTAGTAAAAGAGTATTGTTAATTACTTAGAGCATGAGCTAGCTTGCATGTGTTTTTTTAATTGATGATTTATTTTCATAATAAGCTAGAGACCCCCGGCTTACTCTCCCGCACACTAGGGAAAGTACATTGATTCATGAAAATTAACCAAATTAAAAATGATTGATCTCTGCGGCCATTTACAACCAGATATAAAACTTCAATATGGAAGCAAAAAATCTTTAAGCTACCAATAATTCTACACTATTAACAATACTCTGTGATTTCAAAAGAAAGGCAAGATGGAAGAGCAAACCGTAGTACAGAAGCTTTAATAATAGCTTAAGTTATGATAGCAAAGGCAACAATTTCTTCATGTGAAGTGTCGTAAAATGAGCTCAATTTTGTTATAGCAACTGCTTCTCCACAGAGTGATGCCCTTGTCGTTACATGTACTTTAACATAATCACCAATCTTTGAATTTTGCATCCCATTATTATCAACCTTATCCGGGATAGGCAGGTTCGTAAATGATACCCTATGGCATCTGTCGCTCTTACTTATTAACTCTGTGTTTGGGGATCTCTTATTAGGTCATTCAACTAACACAAGTTGGAGAGTGCCAATTTTTGCATCATAGAATTGTCCTATACTTCCACGAAAATCCTGAATTAATTCTTTGAGCCTCCTCTACTCGACATCTTTAGGAACATCATCAAATTTTCTGTGGGCATTTGTTTTTTCTCTCATGTTGTAACCAAGCATGTATGCCACATCATAACCAACAGTCTTAAAGAGGCTTAATGTGTCTTTTGTGATCCTCTTCCATTTCTCTACATAAACCATATATACAGTCACTCCTTATGCCCATATTAGGTATTATATCCCTTATCTTCTTCACAAGATCTAAGTATTCTTCGTGAGTGTATCCATGATGCATTCTTTCAAGCACTGCACTACTGCCTGACTGTGCTAGCAGATAAAGGCTTTTGCAGATAGTGTACTTGTCCCCTATTAACATACAACAATCTTCTGGATAATCTTTAGGATTTGAGGAAGTGTATATGAAACGCATTTCATAAAATTCTCTCGCAACTCTATATAGAAGATCAGCAAATCATAGACTCAGCAAATCATGCACTTCCGGAGGATTTTCAACTCCAGATGAATCATTATAGTTATTTACATTTTGGCCAAAAAGCATACCCTCTTTGACTCCCTCTTCCAAAGTTCAATGACCACTTACACAATTGATTCCACTAAGCGAGACTATTCTCAAACTCTAATGAAGGGGAAAATACGAAATGAGCACATATTATTACAACCCGTCGTCACAGATACAAATGCAGATATAGCATATTTGGAGATATGAGCACATATTCTTGGCTTGTTCAGATGTTGTGGCTTTTTATCGAGGCATAAAGCTTGTCATGTATTTAATTCTTGAAATTCTCAATAAGTTTTATTGTAATGTAATTTTATTTGTTGTGAGTAGTTCATATTCAAGCAAGTGCACTAATAGTAGTTCAATGCCTTATCAAATTATACATGGGATGATACATAATTGATAATACAACACTGATGCACCATCTTATGACCTTTGGGGCTGCTCTTTTTGTTCAAAATTTACTTGTTTTGCTATTTGCTGAAAGGAACAGGTTTTCTAGTGGCTGCAACTTATGAGATTCAATTTTGGTTAATTCTTTTGGCAATGAAGAGACCAGTGAACTGAATTATGTAGGGTAATTTCAGGTGTCTCATTATTTTTTCCTTTTTTTTAGTTTTTTTGTACTTTTAGAGGTGTTTTAATTTTTTGAGGTTCTACCCGTTACATACTAATTATTGATATTTTCTCCTTAAATTTAGGAGACAGGCAAGTGATTTTCAAGGAAGTGAAACTTCTTTTATCCTGGATGCCTACTTTCTTCTTTCCAATATCTGCGATATAGTTTGAATAGTTATGTCGTTTAGATAGCTAATTTGACTGACCTTTCATGTCATGGATTGTGACTAATTATCAGTAACTATTTTTATTGATTTTTTGAGTAAATATCAATTAATTTTAATGTGTGGATCTGCACTTGCAGGTTCCTTCACGTTTCAGTTTTGGGCCTAAAAATTCCCTTCCCCTGGTACCAAAAGGTGCACCTGCCCGTTGCTCCTAGACCAACAATAATTTCAAAGGTTTCATGATACAATCATAATATATATGTGAATCATCTCTTGGTATAATGATGAGTTTAATTTAGTGTTGTGATATTCATCTTATTGCTAAAAGGAGCTTAAGATGGTTCTAAATTTTTTCTATGTTGCGGACTTTGGCACTTTTTTTCCTATTCGTTAGGTTTTTTGGTGCTCTAATCGTTGCCAAATTCATATAGATGATGATATTTATGTCTTACAATATGCACGAGCATGTGTAAATTCACACTTATGTATATTTTGTTTCCATATGGTAGATTTTGTAGCTTCTATTAATACATGATTCAAGAAGCGAATAAGATTTTTCTCTATTGATATTCTGATGAAAAACATAAAGAATGAGTTTCTGAAGCCATCTCTAGCATTCCTCTATTAATTAAAGGCTATATGTTGATCGTGACTCTAGTTCTGCAGATAACTTACCTAGATATATCTTTAGTTGATTGGTGTAACATATATGGATGATTAACAAGTACGTGAACAAAGCATTTTCATCTCCAGTATCTATTCTCTGTCAGGTCTTAAGCTCTATAAACTAATGGTGAATCTTACTTGAAGGGAATGTGGAGCTGGCTTAAGCACAAATTGATGTGCAAGAAGAACATTATTTGTTTTTCTAAGGGTTCTTAAAAGATGTTTCCATGTGAGTATATTTAAGGAGGTGCAACATGAGTATACATGTGCTACAATTCAATACTCTTTTGTTAGGTATCGTAATGATTTAGTTGTTGTCATTAATAATGGTGTTTTATGAGTATTGACTATTTTCTGTGTTCGAAAGTGTATCTATATGTGAAAATAATGAAATAATCATTACTATTGTATAATCGCAAAGAGAAATATAATTTTCATCTAATTATTTTTGTTAAAATTTAATATTAACAAAGGAAAAATTTGGCCATTAAAATTACTATCGTCAAAAGTAACATACACTTCCTGACCGAATAGTTGTTATTATTGATGTTTATAATGATCGGAATGATAGTTAGCAAAGGGAAAATTCGGTCACTAAAGGAGGTATAACGACTGTATTTGTTGTCATTGCTAAATGGTCTTTAATGACATGATAAAAAATTGGTCATGTACTTTAAACGATGGATCTTTTAATAACTGGGCACGATTGGATTTCTTCCGGTCATAATTAACCTATAACGACAGGATTTCAACTTTTAGCAACTGAATTTCCACTTGCTAAAAGATTTTTTTCTTGTAATACATGAAGGGTATTACACTTTTTTGAAAAGGAAAACCCAATCCCTGGTTCATTGGTCCTCATCAAATTATTAATAAGATTGGAAAGGAAGCTTATGAGATGGAGTTACCTTCAGAGTTAGCATCCGCACATCTAGTGTTTCACATCTCTGTGTTGAAGAAGTGTATTGGTGATCCTTCATTTTTTGTGATAATGCAGAATGTTGGGGCTAAGGAAAACTTGTCATATGAAGAGGTTCGAGTTCAGATTTTAGATCGTCAGGTTCGCAAGTTGAAAAATAAGAAAGTTGCATTAGTTAAAGTCCTTTGGAGGAGTCAGACAATTGCAGAAGCTACATGGGAATTCGAAGAAGATATGAAAGCTAGATATCCCCATCTTTTCACTCCTTCCAATGAAAGCGTTTAAGGTAGTAACATCATTGCTACAGTAACTCTTAGGACTCTTATGTCAAATCTTGATGCCTTACATGCTCATGTCCATGTTTGTACTCCTATACTCTATATTCAAGTTCCATGTCTCAGTATGATTCAGTTAAATTCAGCTTATGAAGGTTCCTTTGTACTTTATCCTATCCCTAGTCTTCATTCAAGGACGAATGATCCCAAGGAAAATATATTGTATTACCTTGGATTCTGAACCTAGGAATGCTTAGCATTTAGTACAATAACCAAAAATATGAGACTTGCAATCCCTGATCAATACTATTCAATCTACGAGCCGTACAATGGTATTACGAGTTATGGTATGACTCGTGGTGTAAACCCCCAACTTTTACCAAAGTCTTCAGGCACCACAACTCATACCCCGAGTCATGGATGTATGTATGAGCCATACTGTGGATCCATGACCCATGCCTGAGACTTGACAAAATTCCCTTGAAACTACTAGTTGGGGTACATATCACAGAATTAATGTACGAGTCATGAAATGTGGTCTACAAATCATATTGTTGAATCATAGAAGTGATCCTAAAGTTTGATACACCTCTCAAGTACCACGGCTCATAGTACTAGTCATACTATAGGCCACGAGCCATACTATGACTCTTGGAACCATGCACCCGAAAAAGCAGCAATGTTTTAGTAAGGGTAAATTCAACTTTTTCTTATCATTTTACCCTATCCCATGACATTTTGGTCACCAGAAAGTATAAATATAAGATCCTAAAGTCTATTCTTCCTTTATGCTCTCAAGAACAAGTCTAAGGTAGGATCGAACAACCTAGGGTTCCTAATCTAGCAAGCAAATCATGTTTCTCTTGTCAAGTATTTGTCTTTATTCAGGTATGAAAAGTTTAGTGATAGATTCCTTTCATTCTTACGTCATAGTACTTTCAAGATATATGCAAATTATAATTCAAAGCTAGGGTTCATGCCCAAATTATTAAAGTTGATTTCTTTACATGCTTTACTTGAATTCTATTAACATGGTTTTCCTATGATCTTATGATTTCTGTATGAAACTCTTATTTATGTATCAAAAATCATGCTTTAAGGACTTTTTTATGAAATTAAGATGTATATTTAAAATACATGCTTTTAGTTACATGGTTTTATGCACATGATCTATGGTATGCAATTGAGCACGGGCTCACTACAGTATAGTTTACAGACATGTTGATTACAGACTCAATCCTAGATTCAGTTATGATATAGCGCACTATTTTAAATTTAAGAGAATTATTTACCACCGAGAGAACAAGGGTTCAGATATATCAAGTCCTATAATTACGTTGCCACCATAGTTGTTTCTCAAGGGCATGATTATAGGATCTTCATGTACATGGCTTTGTTCCTTGGCCGGTCAGAGCAACCTTTTTCAGTCTGGGTGCATGACACTTAGCATCATGAGCTCAGATGATGGCTTATCGGTTATAAGAAACTCCCCACATGACTATACTTTATAAAAACTAATGTTTATATACTCATGAACTACTTTTATGCATAAATGTCTCTCGTGATTTTACATCTCATGTTTTAAATTATTTTGAACTACTCTCTGCATGTTTCCATGATCAGTTCTTAAGTTTATATTATATATATGTATATATACTTGTGTACAAATACATTTCATTATATTGACTGCATCTTGCACTACATTTTTCATGTGATGTAAATCCAGGTACTCGATCTTAAGGTTTGTTGCTAGACATTCGTTAGCACGTGATATCCAACTTATTAGTGAGCACTCCTATCATTGGGGAGGCTTGAAGATTCTTTAGTTTTCTTCATTATTTTAGTTTTAGACTATTAATTCAATTAAAGTTAAGGGGCCTTGTCCCAGTTAACTTTTATATTAGTAGTCGAGGCTTTACTAGACAGACAATATTTAGTAGTGGCATTCTCTTAGTCATTCTATTCATGTCTTAATAAAGGATTACTCTTTCCATATTTAGCCCACTATGATTGCTTATATTTCCGCATGAGTTTCTTTAACCATATTAGCTTATAGATATGTGATGCCAAGGGTCCCATCAAACCACTAGTGACCAGCTAGTTATGGCTCACAACTAGGGTATAGACTCTAGTTGTGAAAATAATACAGTCAATAAAGAGAGATCCAAGACATATCAATGATAAATGAATAATGTAGTGTATGTGATAACAAGCAATGGACAATGTATAATGATATACACCCCTCTCCACAGTGGCATATAGAGAGTGGGACCTATGGAGGACTCTCAAGGTCCGTATATCTCTCGCCCAGAATCTTCTCCTGCCAACAAAAATTATCTTTCTCAATATCACTATCTGAACTCAAACCTGGGCCAAAATTAGTGGATTTTTCAATAAAAAGAGTTTTCTTTCCACATTATGTACCAATGATCCATAAGTGTGAATATGAATATATGAGCACAATAATAAGGTGACTGTAAATACAATAGATATAGATACATGTATTTATCAATTCAAGTCAACGGCTACAAGCCTCAATATTGATAATGTTTCTGGATCATTCCCATAGTTCACACTTCCTCTTTGCTTTCATTATTTCTCATATTGTGACCATAATGACATTTAACTCCTCATATAATTAATAATGAATAAAACATCTCAAAGCACACTACACAAGTCAATAATTCTAAGTTCTAAGCCTCTCACCGGGATAACCCTAATTCGAGCATCACAAAATCAATTTAGCTCAATAACTACTTCAATTACCTAATTCTCCCACCCAATAGAATTATTTATAGGATTAGTCCCCATCCAATCTAGGTATGAATAAGAGAAAGTCATAATCTATCTCAAAGTCGAACTGCAATCCAGCAATGGTCATCACTCTATGGCCTTGTCCTTTTGAATGGCCTTAGAATGTTCCCAGTCTCTCCAAAATACAATCTACGAATGATAACGAGTTCAGTGATATCCATATCTCAATATAAAGTGGTTGGGTCAATGTTGAGTTAAAAATCAATCCCCAAAAACTTGCTACAAATCTGAAATTTTATTTTAAAAACATCTTACACAAATAATAAGGGACTTGAATATGAAATTTCACTGAAAACAAAACGAGAATTGACCCTTAATTCATTAAGATTTGATTGATGAACTTTGGGCTTAACACCCCCAATTTCAAAACACAATCCTTGATTTAAGCTTACTATCCAAGATAAAAATAGCTGGAAATCATCAATTTAGAGAGTAGTAACTTACCCCCTTCCATAGACGAAGAAATTGCACCACAAATCACTCTAATTTGAGCTTTCGATGTCTATCGATGGTGGAAAGAAACGACAAGTGATAAATTAATTTTTTATTTAACTGCTGACACATTCTTGGTGCTATCATGTGTTTAGCACAATATCACTTTACTCAGAGGTCCTGGCAAGCATTATACTGCCCAAGTAGTGTGATATGATGCATATGATAGCATTGTGGCATCGGTTGTGTGTTAGTGCACTCCTAGCATGATTGTACTACCTAAGTGGTTGTTCTGTGTGATTGTGCATTGGCTGTACCGATTGTGATGACCACCCAACCTCTTCAGTGAGATTGTTCTCATTTAGTGTGATTGCACTTGCCCTAGATATTAGAAATCTTAGATGAATTCAAAACTTTGTTTTAACATTGAAAACTCATTTGGAACCATGTATACATGAACTAATAGTTCAAATCAATAAGAAAACACGCTATTGACTTATAGGACTCGTCTAAACACTAGTCAGAGGTGGTTTGGTTCGAATGTTGATCGTGGTCAACTACAACCATAAGAAGCCTAAATTTTCAAACCTAGGGGCCAAATCATTATCAAGTGTATCGGGACCCTGGCTAACCATCCACCTAAGTCATAAAACGTTCTCCAAATTTAGTGGAATCGTCAAAACTCATAAAGGACCTTGCTAGCTCAAAAGATTACATTGGTAAACTCTCTTAAGCTTTCAATTTCCAAAACTAAAAAACTCTACCAAAACACATTCAACCACCCCAAAATTTGTGGCACCCATCCCCCATGTCATAAATACCATTCAAAACTATGAGGAGGATTAAATAAGGGAAAAAAATTAAAAATCACAAAACAACCTTGAGGATTGTTACATCATCCACTACAAAAACAGGCTTTCACCCTCAACCAAAACAGATAAAACATACCTAAAATCTCAAAAAGTAGGAGATTTCTACTCTCCATATCCAACTCTATCTCCCAAGTAGGATCTTCTATTAGACATTGATCTAAAACCACTATAACTTGTGAATCTGCCTATCCAATATAGCCATAGCCTCATCCTCAAAAGTCAGATGTTGATATAAAACCATCAAATCACATTGAATCACAAAAGAACCATCTGAGTCATAGTTCTTCAACATGGAAACAGAGAAAATGGGATGTATAGTTGAATGACCCAGAGGTAAGACTACCTCCGAAACACGCTTGAAAATCTAAAATGAACCAATCAACATCAGGCTAAGATTGCGCTTCTTTCTAAAACTCATGACACCCTTAATGGCTATACCTTGAGAAAAACCTTCTCATCAACCATGAACTCTATGTATCATATCTTTCACTCCACATAACTAGTTTGCCTAGTTTGAGCTGCCAAACCATGCTCATACATCAACTTCACTTTTTTTCATCGAATCCCTGAAAAAATTCATGCCCAAAAGCATAACCTCAAATGCATCAAACCAACCCATTAAAGATCTATACCCGCTATAATATAAAACCTCTAATGGTGCTATCTAAATGCTAAAATGGAAGTTGTTGTTCTAGGAAAACTCAGCTAAAGGCAAAACTATTTCCAATAATCTCTGAAATCAATGACACATGATTGTAACATATCCTTAAGGACCTGAATAGTTCTATCTAACTAACCACCAATCTTCGAGTGAATGTTATACTAAGAGCAACTAGGGTACCACAAGTCCTTTATATCAAACCCCTAGAAATGAGATATAAATTACATGCCTCTATCAAAAATAATCAAAATAGGCACACATGAATGTAAAATACCTCCTAAATGTAAATATGAGCTAGTTTATTTAAATTGTAACTAGTTTGAACCAATATAAAGTGAACGAATTTGGCCAATATATCAATAATGACCGAAATGGCATCAAATTTCCTCTATATACATGATAGGCCTACCACAAAGTCCATACCAATCTACTCCCAGTTTCACTTGAGTATAGGCATTCTCTGAATTGTCCCACCTGGTCTCTAGTGCTTATACTTCACTTACTAGCAATTCAAATACATAGACACTAAATCCATGGTTTACTTGTTTATTCTACACCATCAACAAGTCATAATACATCGTAGTTGTTATTGGATGAATATAGTACTTGAAATTTTAAGCCTTCTCCATAATCAATCTGGTCAAGTCACTAACTCTAGGAACACTAACATGGCCCTTAATCCTCAAAACCTCTTTAACATCTAGCATTGCCTCTCTAGCTTAACCCACAACACTTTGTTTCCAATCAGCCTAAATGTTTTTATCTTTAAACTATTTAGCTTTAATCTATTCCAGAAGCATATATCGAGTATTCATATAAGCAAAAAAACTCATAGGCTCAAAAATACCAAGTCTCATCAATCGGTTAACCAAGGACTGAATGTATAAATCCAAAGGATGCTCCTCAGCTAGTACCAATGCAAAGCTACCCATGCTTATTTTCTTCCTACTCGAGGCATCTGCTACCATATTTTTCTTATTCAAGTGATATAAAATCATTATGAAATAATCCTTGATCTACTACGACCACATACACTACCTCAAATTGAGATCCTTTGGGTCAAATATGTATATGATGATTAGTGACTATCTCACAATGAATGCCATAAAGATAATGCTTATAAACTTTATAGAAAAAACTACAGCTGCCAAATCCAAATCATGTGTAGGATAGTTATTCCTATGAACTTTCAACTGCCAAGAAAAATATGCATTAACCTTGCCTTTTTGTATCAACACACACCCAAGACCAGTCCTAGAATCATCACAATACATGGTAAAGCTCTTACCATCTATCGGTAAGGTCAAAATTAAAGTTAAAGTCAACAAAGATTTGAGATTTTGAAATCTTGCCTCACACCCGTCAAACCACTAAAAACCACATGCTTCTAAGTCAACTTAGTCAATGGTGCTATGATCAAAGAAAACTCTTGTACAAATTATGTATATTAGATATCTAACCCAACAAAGCTTCTAATGTTGGTAGGAAAGTTTCTATTATTGGTAGGTGAAGTAGGCCTAGCTCAATGTAATACTGCCTTAATCTTCTTCATACTATGATCCCATCCTTGAACACTATGTGCCCCATGAATGACATGGACTCAATCAAAAACTCATACATGGAGAACTTTTCATACAACTGCTTATCCTTCAAAATCTGAAGGACAATCCTTCTACGTTTCTCATGCTCCTCTTTACACCTAGAGTAGACCAAGATATCATCAATGAATACAATCACAAATTAATCCAAATACAGTATAAATACCCTATTCATGAAATCCATGTATACTATTAAAGAATTGGTCAACCCAAAAGACATTACAAGGAACTTGTAGTGGACATACCGAGTCCTATTAATGGTTTTAAGATTATTTGAAGACTGATCTTGAACTAATGACAGCTTTGTTTCACGTCAATCTTTGAGAACACTAAACCACCTTGAAGCTAATAAAAAAAATCAATGCATGGTATCAGATACCTGTTCTTGATATTCACCTACTTCAATTTCCGATAATAAAAACATATCTACATAAGACCATCCTTTTTCCACAAATAAAATTAGAGCACCCCAAGGGGAAACACTAGGGCCAATGAACCCCTTAATCAATAAATTCTACAACTGCTCCTCCAGATCCTTCAAGCATACCAGTGCCATTATATTGGGCAAAATGGAAATGGCTTGAGCATTGACTCTGCATCAACTCTAAAATTAATGTTGTGGTATGGTGGAATACCCAACGAATCTACAGGAATGACCTCAAGAAACTCTCTCACTACAAAAATAGACTTATGTGAGAGAATGTCAACACTAGTATTATGAATGGGTGTGATGTAAACCAAATACCCCTTCTATACCATCCTCTTAGCCTTCAATAATGAAATTACCTTCTTCAGTGCGTGGCTATTTGTACCCTTCCACACCAAATAGGGAATACAAAATATAACTAAAGTAACAATCTTGGCATGGTAATCAAAGATAGCATGATGAAAGAGCCAATCCATACCTAAAATAACATCAAAATCCATCATATCAATAATAATAAGATCAAACCAAGTCTCATACCTCAACAATGTAATAAGACTAGATCAATACACTCGATCCACTACTAATAAATCATCTATGAGAGTAGAAACATGAATAAGGATTTCTTGGGTACCACATATCATATCTAGTCGCATACTAAAATTGGCATGTATATATGTATATATATGAATAAGTTGATCTAGGATCAAATAACACTAAATTCGGCTGATTTTAAACTATAGTAGTTGTAATCACTATATCAAAAGCCTCAACCTCTAATTTATCTTAGAAAGCATAATAATGGCCACATTTTCTTTGAACTATGTGCCTCCAAGACCAAACCCACAACCTATTCAACCACCATATTTGGCAATCTAAGAACCACCTTTACCAATATATACACCTCATCTAGATAGCGGTGCTAGTGACCTATGGGCCCGGATATGAGAACCATGGTGTGCCCAATTATGCCTGTGCCTATGACAAGCTATTGTAAAATGACTGACTGCTCCAAAATTAATGAATCCACCACTAGTAATAGGTTGATGAGATGACCCGGATGAAATAGAGAGTCCACTACAACCTGAAAATCCATAATAAGAACCACTAGATATCTATCCTAAACTCTAGCTGCACTAGCTGCTATACCTTGAGTAATACCCTCAAAAGTCTTCAATGTTGCATGAATGGTCTTGCTAGTATGATAATTATGATCTCTTCTCAAAGATTAACCACCATGTCTGTAAATCCTCTTGTTGCTGCCCCCATAGATATGATGATAAATCTGCTCAATAATCTTAGCATGATTTATCACCTGGTGAAAGGTAACTCCAGTAGTCACTAGATGCTTGGGGGCCAAATAAAGAGGAGTAATCAATCCCTTTACTAACTTCCCAGTGTGCTCGTTCTCTATTAGTATTCTCATTAATGCATGTCTATCCAAGACATGAAACTTGGTCTCATACCCAGTAACAGTTGTGGTTCCTTGCTCAAGATTATCAAACTAGTCCCTCAAACTCTCTCTTAAGATACGAGGCACATACATTCCTAGAAAGTCCTTAGAAAATAATATATATGTCATAAGAGGAGACCCAACTAGCCTGCATTCAAGATAAGACCTCGACCACTGATTTGCCATCCATAACATATGAAAAGTAGTGTAGTCTTTATCATGTGAATCGACCAAAAAAAGGCAAAGCAACCTCTCCTAATAACTCACAAAAATCTCATAAACATTCTCCTTAGGTGCACCCCTGAATCAGAAAGAACCCATTCTAACAAAGTTGTCAAATAAATTTTACTCCTAAACTATCATCATCGGACTAGCCACAACCAATGGAGAAATAATTGGTACTGACAAAGCATTAGTGTATAGAGCCATAACAGCAGTTGGCTATGCCCAAGAATTTGAAGCACCTGAATTGATACTTATTCTAGAGGGTAAACCCTAACTGTAGTTTATGATCTATTAGGAATGACAAGTAGAGCTCTTGTCTGAGCCATACAGAAACTCAAAATATGGACCATGGTAACCTAAAGCATAGGATAGCTACAAAATCCAATGGCACCTAGTCTAGCCCCATTCTCTCAGGATAATAAAAAAACATCATTTATCTTAACCTCTCGCTCTAGGGTTGTTGTTCTAGCACAAACCATAGCTAGAATGCATCCCATGATTAAAAATTTGATGAATTTGACCACTGTCTCGACCCCTAGCAAGAGCTGTAGCAATAGGTGTAGGCGTATCATCCCATGTCACTGTTGATCTAGTTCACACAGTCTCTGACAGAATGAACATGAAGTTTAGAAAAGTCAAGAGATAAGTGAATTCACATGATAAGGAATCAACAAACAAAATTTTCCTAAAAACTTCCCATAGCCTCTCGAAGATAGATACAGACATCATCGTACCAATCTAGGAAACTCTACTAGACACTTGCACTCATGAGACTTGTGAACCTATTGATGTAATACAAATCTTTCATGACCTAAAATCTAGAGATTGTGATGGAACCTACCCAAACCCAACCATGGTAGTTAAGCTAACTTATATCAATCACAATTAACTTAACTAAAAATAGAAAAGTGATGGTCAGTACAAATATCTCAAATACTCATAATTAAAAAAATAATACAAAGACAATACTAAGCTATCATGTGTACAGGAGCAACCTCTATACAAAAATGTCAAAATTGCAATACATAGTTCTCTATAAAGTAAATAAGATAGAAATAAAAGACAGAGGAAACTGGGTCAATCCCTGAATTTAGGAGCTAACCACAACTTCAAAATCAATAACTCTACATGGTCAAGGATTGCACTGACAACTCATATGCAGATTTGCATAAGAAAGATGCATAAGAGTAGGGTGAGTACAACCCACTAGTACTTAGCAGGAATCATAGTCCGACCAAGCTCAAGTAGTTACTATATCAAATAAAAAATAATAAAATAACTATGCATGTAGAAAAGTGGTAACAGTTTAATAATATAGTCAATAAAGAGAACTCTACGGTATAACATTGATAAATGAATGATGAAGTTCAATTCTATGAAATGAAATGTAATAGCCAATGTGTACTGATATATACACCTCCATTGTGGCCTTCTGGGAAGTGAGACACATGGGAGACTTGCGAGGTACATAATTCCCCAGATTAGAACCCTTTCCTACCAACAAATATCCTCTCTCTCAATATCACCACTCAGACTTGAACCTGGGCAAATATTGGTGTTTTCTTTCAATAAAAAGAGTTTTCTTTTAATTCTTTACCAATGATGCATAAGTATGAATTTGACTATTGTATAAGCATGATAATAAGATAAGTTCAAATGCGATAAATATATATAAATATATCTCAATTTAAGACATTGGCTAGAAGCCTCAATATCAATATAGTATCTCAATTATGCTCGTTGGCCATATTTCTTATTTCCTTTCATTAATCATTATTTCATGCCAATCATGACATTTAACTCCTTATATAATGAATGATGCATGAAATAGCTCAAAACCAATTATACAAGTCAATAATTCTAAATCTCAAGCCATTCATAAGCATAAACCCCAATTCAAGCATCACAAAAATCGATTTAGCTCAATGACTACTTCAATCTCCTAATTTGCCCATCCAATAACATTCTTTATATGATAAGTCCCTACCAAAACTAAGTCTTAAGAAGAGAAAGTCATAATCTATATCGAATATGAACTCCCAGATACCAATGGTACTCTATGGCCTACACCTTCTAAATAGCCTCAGAACAATCCCAGTCTATAAAAAATACATCTACAAAAGAAAATGAGTCCATTGATATCCATACCTCAATATAAAAGGGTTGGGTAAACCCGTAAAAATCAGTAACGAATATGAAATTTTATATTTGAAATCATCTTACCTATAGAATATGAGATTTCACTCAAAATAGAGCAAATATTTACCATCACATTAAATTTCAATTGAAGAACTTTTGGGTGAAAACCCCTAAATGTTAATTGTGGTTAACTCCAAACTTAAGAAACCAACATTTCCTAACTAAGGATCTAAATAATGACTGAGTTCCTTCAGACCCTTCCCACCATCCACCTAAGTCACAAAACACCCTCTAAACTTAGCAAATCATCATAACAAGGAAACGGCCTTCCTAAACTCAAATATTGACTTTGGTCAACTCTCTTAAGCTTTTAACTTGAAAAATCTAAAACCTTTACCAAAACACATCCAACCACCTCAAAAGACATGCCATCCATCTCGTAAGTCAGAAATATAGATCCAAAGTTATGTGGAGGGTAAAATGGGGGATAAAGAATGGAAATCACAGAAACAACCTTGAGGGTTGTTACAGAAACCTTTAGAGAAAAATAGTTTCTAGATTTTAGCCTTCAGTTGTTCAAGATAAGATATGTTACAATATTAGAAAAAAACTAAGAGTACATGACCAATGATCTTTGTGCCAAAATAAAATTTCTTTACTTCTCTCAAAAATCCCATAAAGGTGAGAAGTGGCATTTATCAAATGTTACATATGTATATCCTTATCCGTAATTTTTACCACAACTTGATACATTCACTTCCATGAATATACAAATATTTATGATACTTATTATGAGTCACGCTTTCTTCAAGGAATGGACAATAAATTGTTGATGGAGAATCCTTCTGATAAATACCCCGCTGACCACACCGGAGAAAATATCACTCCCATAACATCACTCTTCTGGGTGATTTTTATCACTGATGTTTCAAGTAGGGTGTTTTGGGAACCCGTAAGCAATGCTAAACTAGGACTATGATCCTATCTCCCTAAAACTCTAATCAGCATGAAACCTCTAGTCCTTCAGGGTCTTGATGCAATTGCAATAGCCAAAGGTTAAGCAGGCCTTGATGTGGACGTCAACACATCAATCTGCAAGACTCTACTAGACATTTTCTCTTATATTGGGAGACCAGCAACCTAGGATTTGATAGTAACTTTCATGACCCACCTAACCAGATCATGTGGGCACCTACTCTAATCCACTTAGAAAAAAGAACCCTTACCACTCAATTCGAAAACATGCGAAAGTCATAAAAGAAACCAATAAATCTTTCAACTATTACATATCTGGTTACAATTCTTTGAATAAAAAAAATCATCTACTTAAAAGATCTAGTATAAATAGGTACAAGAGCTACTACAAGAGAATTCAAAAAATACATATGACCCAGCTTACACCATAAGAGACAAAGGATAGAAGTTGTTGGAGATCTCTACCACATCAAGCAAAAAACACAACTGATCCTGCAACCAGACTATACCCCAAAAAAGGGTATAGCAAGAGTAGTATTAGTACAAATAACATGTACTAGTAAGCATTATCGGCCAACCCAAATTAAATCACATAAAAACCACATAAATATCTGAAAGGAAAATATGCGCCTTAAGAGCTCTTATTAGTCAAACAAGCTTCTTCCCATTAGTTCTTTATCTCCCTTATCTTTTTGCCCGTAAGTCAACTTCCATACCATATTCAACTCTAATATACTACCCTTTACCAATTTCATCACCTCTAGTTATGCATTTAACAATCACTTAATTATAAACTCAACCATACATAACTATAATGATTTCCAACCCTTAGAAACCAATCAGTTCAGACTCTCAAGTAATCATGCTTTGGGACTATTCACAATTTAGGGGCACCTCCCACATAATATAAACACATAGCCAACTATTTGTAAATGAGTACTACCACGTACACTTTAACAACTACCTTTACCTCTAGTATACTTACATGCACCATTTAGTCTTCCTCAAATGATACCACAGAATTCAGTCAAGTGTATATTGATACAGATAAAATACCAAGTCAAGACCATGACTACCAACACAAGACTAAATTCACAAATCCAGGACCCACGACAATAAATTTCACCCTTCCCCAAATATATAAGTAAATCGACATCAATAGAAGATAAGTCCTTCCTTTATACTTTTAGCCTGGACCACTCATGGATCCAATTTAACAATCACAATAGCAATGAAAATAACAATAATCACAAACCCGGTCAACTCAAGGAATTGTCAAACTTACCAACATCTTGTACGCACATGCTAAAGGTCTTATGGTCTCCCATTAGTCATGAGCTACAGGGGATGAGCTCTTCTCGAGACATATAGTGCCTGCCAACCTTATACCAACCAAATCCCATGAATACGTCCATTACTGACTCATCTCATAATAATAGAAAATCCCATAAAGATGTCCATTACTGACTCATCTTTCAATAATAGCAATTAGCACAACAGTCACAATATATGAGAATAAACAACTATGCTTGAACAATCAACAAGCCCTAATTATAACCTCATTATATGTGATTAACACTTAGAATATATTTCAGCAACTTTACATTACCTTAAACATGCATTGCACAGGTACCAGAAGAAATAGTGAACATGTACACATAAACAAAGTTGGGTTTTAACTACATTTAATCATCACCTACTAGGTCATGTCACACCAATATTCCATTTATCAATTGATGGCTTACCTAGGACCTTCAATGTCTAAGGTACACATGCCCACATTTAATTCACACCCTAATACATCCAACCTTTCATCTTAATCCTTGGTCATTACCGAGTGTACATCTCTACCTAGCATCCAAATTTAACTTATACCGAGTTACCAATGATCTCTAATTCGGCCTTCATTTGATTCTAACATAAGTTCTTAGTATTATACCATTACAATCATCCATAATTAGTTTAGCATGAACCATAATATACACAGTTTATGTCACAATCTTAATATTACACACAACATCAAGTCATTTTCAACAATTCTAGAATTATAATTTTATTCCTCCAAACACCGTGCCTGTGGACCTAAATATGGAATCTCCCATCAATATATGTCATGCATATGTTTTCTAATCTAGGTATATACTACTCAATTAAACCTAGCCTACCTGTATGCCAAGTAGCTTCGACGGAGGCATGAATGCAAAATTCTGACTCCATACCAATGATTCTCAATGTGAAATATGTGAGAAAACAATGTTTTTTGCCATGTTCAAGTGTATTCCTCCCTATATAATGCTCTAACACTATAAGGAAATCTTAAGGGGTTTTAGAACTAAACCTCATCCTATTTACAACTAAAAAGAAGAAGAAAAAAATAATAAAATGAAGGACTGATTTTTGGTCCTCGGTGTCCCGCTATAGCAGCCGGTAGGCCTCTACCACGGCGCTAATATAGCGGGAAGATGTCTGCTCGACCCAAAATCTCTAATTCCAAAATTTTCAACCAAGTATATATGCACTAGTTCGAGACCATATTTTACAAGAATTCCCGTACCTCGTGCCCTTGGATGAGGTGCCAATAGTAATAATGGAATAGTTCATTACAACAAATACCAATTTACCCATCATTGGTCCCCAAACGATTATGGTAGAAAGAAGAAGGAACAAATCTCACTTGGACAATAATGCCTTCTCAATGATCACATAAATACAACACTTCCCTCGATCACTAAATTTCTTACCACTGACGCACTTAAATTTATGTCGCACTTTATTACTACTCCGCTCCCTCCTCGATAATTTTTTACACTCACACATCACACGAGACTACTTGAACAAAAGTTTTTTGAGTACCCAAGGTAACCGGGGCCTCACTAATATATCGAAGAGAAAAAGATTTCAAAAACATAATGGACAAGAAATTCTCTATCCTTGAGAAACTGGATCTTGCTATAGCAGAAATATTCCTGCTGTAGCTAAAGGGATCAGTTTAAGAAGTTGAGAAATGGGTGTCACTTTCTATACTCCAAAACTTCCCCCTAATAACTTTGCTCCCATCATCGGAAATAAGGTAACTATCATTATAAGATTATCCCTTTACTTTATTACTCTTATTATCGAAAAAAAATTCTCTTGAAATCATAGAAATAGCATAGGTTTGGGTTGGTTTTTGAAATTTTAAAATTTGACTTGATTTGAAGGAATTGTAAAAGCATGGTTGCTTCTCTTATGTTTACAATGCTCCTACTGCATTCTATGCTTAAGAATGATGGGATTTAAGGACGAATGGTGCCAAAAATAGTAAGAATTGTTGATAACGCTTAAATACACTCTAGGAAATGAATGTACGCGGTCTTTAGCAATACTTTTACCCAACTTATGAGTTGAGGTTAAATCCACAGGGAATGAGAGCAATAGCTTTATTCTCAAGTGTACCAAGTGACAGTAAGTTATCACGTAACGCTAGGAATAAAGCAAATAAAGTAAATGGGGGGGGGGTTGTTCAATCAATTTTGCTTTCAAATAGTTAATCACTAGTTTGGTTTGCAAAATTGGAATCTAAAGAATGTAATCAAGTATAAGAGAGACTTGGGGTTATGACCTTATGAGTGCGATTATAAGCATGGGTAAGCACTAATTTTCCTAAGTTCAATTAATTGCTAAGGATAGGCTAAGTGATGGGTTTCAACGTTAATCATTCAATAAAACTTCAAAATCTCATATGTGGGTTCTTTCAAACATCTCACAGATGTGTCCTTGTAATGAACCAATTTTCTCAATTAGTAGTCTTATGTATAAGATCTACTATTACATGATTAAATCAAGTTATTGTCAATTACTACTCCTCATCTTGAACCCTTTTTTCAAGGATGAAAAGGGTTCTAGAAAAAACTAAAGTTTGCAACCTCTTATCTTATGTTAAGACATGGAGTAATGACTAAATCCTTAACAAATAATTGATAATATAGGAAAATGGGTACAACCCACACACAAACCACAACCCAATCATGCATAACCCTAATTTGGTAACTTTAGCTACTCATGACAAGGGAAGAAGAAAATCTACCTATATTATCATTAAATTCGGCCATAGAATCCAAAATCCTCAAGAGAATTTCCAAATTCCAAATTCTAAGACAGAAATCAAGAACAAGTACTAAATCTAACTCTTAGGGTTTCAATTACAAACTTTGGATCTCAAAATTACAAACAGATAGAGTTTCAGATCTAAAAAATCCCTTTTATAGCTCAAAAATCTTGTTTTAGATAATTATGAAAATGCCACCGCATTGGTCACATGCTAGTGCATGTGGCATATGCCCGTGGATAGGTGACCAATTTTCCTTCCATGCATGATTTTTTGCTCCTCTCCTTTATTTTTGCACTCCATTTGACTCGTATGGTTAACTCGACCTCAAATTATTCAATAACCTGCACAAATGAGCAATTTAACATGAGTTACACCTCGAATCAAAGGAAACTAGACTATAATTCAAGCTTAAACGACTAAAATGTTGGAAAATTACCAACTTATCAACCCCCAAACTTAAACTTTTGCTTGCCCTCAAGCAATCAAGGATCTTCCCAATAAAAAGGATATTCATGACTCCAAAACAAACACAACACACTATGCTAAACAACCAAAATCACAAAGTTCAATTGGTTCTCCTAATAAGTCATGGAAAATGGTCATCTAGCACTTTTACATTCAACTTAAAAACCTTTTCTTTGAAATAAATGAAAGACATCAAAGGATGAGAGTTTTTGAAACAACGAGCTTCTCATGTGTTGGCACTAGACTTTCAAAACTTTCCTCAAACTCACTTTACGACTTGTCTTGCTCACTTTCCACTAATTGGAAGTAAGACATCACTCTCTATTTCAAGATGTAGGTGCCACTCACATGCAAGAGTTTGGTCCAATCACATAATATAATGCAAATCATAAGGAATATAAATATAAAAAGAATTTTCAGTCACTCTCACAAGGAAATTCAAGTACAACAAGTAGAACCACAGGCATGCCCTTTGTGTCATTTGCCAGTAATGTGACCTAAAAGGTTTGAATTCACCAAGGACTTATGGGCATTGATGAAGGTTAGGGTGAAGGATGGGACTTATGGAACAAGTGAATCGGGAACCTCCCTAAACACAATCTCTTTAACAACTTCTTAGGCCTAATTCTTTCAAGTTCTCCACCTTATTCACCCTCTTTTTTTTGTGTGTGTGTGTCCCAAAATCTTTTCATCCTTTTTCTAATCATATTTATGAGATTTTCCTCTTCATTCATTTCTTTGGCTCTTTCAAGAGATATTCTACTCACAAGCCAATTATGCCCCCTATTCTCATTCTTTTCACTTATTCAATTCATTTTCTTTGGGCTAGGCTCTTTGTTTTCATTTTCAAGCTTATATTTTGTCTTATTCCATGTCGGAGAGAGCTCAACAAATATAAGAGGAAGAGGCCCTCCTAGGATCGCATGATTTCCCAGATATGGAAGATCATCAAGATCATGTTCAAGTGCATTGTCCCTAACAAGGAGCTTCCCCAACTAGAGCTGGAGAACATATAAGAATTATCCTTCCTGAGTTACTTGGGAGGAGAATACCCCGATACCACAACCCATGATGATGATGGAGCATCCATCTAGGTCCTTTTTTCATGCCAACTTATTCCCCCCCCTCCCCCCCTCTTTTTTTATTTTATTGATATTAGATTTTGGTTTCCCCCATTTGGGGCATGTAACATACTATGTTTCTTTTCCTTTGTTTTATTCGCACATAGATGCTTATTTTATTAACTAATGATGAATGCTTCCTTCTTACCTTATTCTATGTGATTTCTGTCAATCACGTGGTAGCTCGTAGCTTAAAATATTGTATTATACTGGTTGGGAATATAATGTAAAATAGGGGAAAGTAGTGTAGGAATTCTATTCTAGCCCATCCCGCTATAGTGGCCTGCACATAGCAACTACGGTGCCGCTATAGCGGGAAAATTCTTGCTATAGCACTCTTGTAGTAATGGAACAATGCCCGCTATAGCGTCCCCACAACAGTAGCCCAGAAATTTCATTTTCTCGACAATTCCCTTCACTCTCATTCCCTTCCACAACATTAAAAATCAAAATTGCACCATGGTTAAAATTACAATCCCAAGATCAAACCCAAAAAATCAAAGAAAACAATCAATTAAGCATTATCACTTTAATTCACAATTATGCACCACATCAAGGATTTCTCCTTTACCATAATTTCCACTATTATGCAATAATTGCAATTTTTATAGCCTTACCCACATCAACCTCTTGCAACAAAACCTTCACAAGCATATACCAATTTTACATGTATCAACACCCTTATTAGCACTTTGCATTCACTTTCTAATTCCTACCATATAACATATGATTTCTCAACCAACCACATATGACAATTTACGACCACCTCACTCATCATAGATTTACTGTCATTTAAATAGTTACAATTCACACAATTATCAACTCAAAAAATTTTGTACACTAAATAAGCCATTTCTATATTCCACTACTCACATCATTGACAACTACAAATTGATTATCTTGAAGTTATATGCAGAAAAACAAAGTCGAATAACATCCATATGTCCCGTTGAGATACTAATTAGAATCAAGAGCTACCAATTGGACTAAACCTATAAAAAAACAATCATACAGACCACACGAGAGGAAAGAAAGAAGTGAACAATTTCCTAGAATGCCTCATAGCTTCCTGAAGATTTGATGTGGACATCAACACATCAATCTGTAGGACTCTACTAGACATTTTCTCTTATAGTGGGAGAACAGTAACCTAGGCTCTAATAACAACTTTCACAAGCCAACTAACCAGATCGTGTGGGTACCTACTCTAAACCATCTAGAAAAGAGAACCCTTACCACCCAATTTAAAAACATACAAAAGTCATAAAAGAAACAAATAAATCTTTCAAATATTACAAATCTGGTTATAATTTTTTGAATACAAAAGAGATACTCTACCTAAAAGATCTTGTCTAAATAGGCACAAGAGCTACTATAGGGGAATTGTAGATCTAGCTTCCACCGTAAGAGACAAAGGATAGAAGTTGGTGGAGATCTATACCGCATCAAGGAAAAAAACATCAACTGATCCTACAACCAGAATATACCCCAAAAAAATGGTATAGCAAGAGTAGTAACAGTACAAACAACATTTACTGGTAAGCATCATTAGCCGACCCAAATTTAATCACATAAAAACCACCTAAATATCCAGAAGGAAAACATGCACCTTAGGAGTTCTTGTTAGTCAAACAACCTTCTCCCACTAATTCTTTACCTCCCTTATCTTTTTGCGCATAAGTCAACTTCTATAACATATTCAACTCTAATGCACTACCCTTTAACAATTTTTTCACCTCTAGTTATGCATTTAACATCCACTTAATTATGAACTCCGTCATACATAACTACAATGATTTCCAACCCTTAGCAACCAATCAGTTTAGACTCTCAAGTAATCATGATTTTAGACTATCTATAATTTAGCAGCAACACCCATATAATATAAAGACATAGCCAACTATTTGTAAACAAGTACTACCACGTACACTTTAACAACTACATTTACCTCTATTATAAATACATGCACCTTTAATCTTTCTCAAATGACACCAAAGAATTCAGTCAAGTGTAATTCAATACAGATAAAATACCAAGTCAAGACCATGACTTCAAACACAAGACCAAGTCCACAAATCCAGGACCTATAATAATAAATTTCACCTTGACTCAAATACATAAGTAAATAGACATCAATAGAAGATAAGTCATTCCTTTATACTTCTAGCCTAGACCACTCAAGGATCCAATTTAGCAATCACAATAATAATGAAAACAACAATAATCACAAACCCGGTCAACTTAAGGAATCGTCAAACTTACCAATACCTTGTACACACATGCTAAAGGTCTTATGGTCTCCCACTAGTCATGACCTGTAGGGGATGAGCTCTTGTCTAGACATATAGTGCCTGTCAACCTTATACCAACCAAATCCTGTAAAGATTTCCATTACTAGCTCATCTCACAATATTAGCAAATCCTAGGAAGATGACTATTACAGGCTTATCTTATAATAATAGCAATTAGCACAACAATAACAATTTATGAGAATAAATAACCATGCTTGAACAATCAACAAGCCCTTATTATTACCTCGTAATATATGAATAACACTTAGAATATATTTCAGCAACTTTATATTTCCTTAAACATGCATTCCACAAGTATAAGAAGAAACAGTTAACATGAATGCATAAACCAAGTTGGTTTTCAACTCTATTTAACCATCACATACTTAGTCACATGCCACACCAATATTCTATATAATAATCGAGGGCTTATCTAGGACCTAAAATGTCTAAGTTACACATCTTCACATTTGAATCACACCCTAAGACATCTAACCTTCTATATTAACCCTAGGTCATTGATAAGTGGAAATTTTGCCAATTATTTTTATCCATTTTCTTATAATTTTATATTTTTATTCTATAATATGAGTCTAATTATCATTTGAAAGGTGTAGATTTTAGGTAATTTAAAGTTTACAAGGAGCTCTGATGAAAAGAAGTGAAATCGAAGCAAAACGAAGCTAAAACAGACAAGTCAAGAAAGCTGGATAAAAATTAGTCATCGCTTTAGAGAAGGCTAGGTCTTGCAATAGCGATGAGGTCAAATCCAATGCCTTGCAATCGTGTGTCCAATAGCCACAATCATGGTCAATAAAAAGTCAACCCCTCACGACCGCGAGGCTCCTGATCGCAATAGCGATGAAGAGATGTTCATGCATCAGGGGGTAGATACAGAATTACACTTTTTCAATAAAAATTCATCAAAACACGACCCCAAGCCATACCAAGACTACATTTGACATATTTCTCGATATTGGAGGCTAGGATTCTTGACCCAACACCCTTGGAGTGAAGATTTGGAAGCTTTATAGTAATAAATCCTTAAACCTTTCTTTGTTTCCTTTCTTTGTATAGAATATTTAGGTGTAGATAAATTCTTACTTAGATATTGTTGTTGGACAGGGTTTTGATTTATCTCATGCTTTCGTATTAGTTGATTACTCTTGATTTATAAATAACTTTTGCATGTCTAAATTAATATTGTATTTTAATGATTTCTACTCTAGTTGAGCTTGAAAGAGGATATTAGAGTGGGAATTTCCCTTATACTTCGATTAATACTTGAAAGAGCTAATTGAAGTTGGGAAAGATTAATTTAGCCCGATTTAGGATGTATAACCCATCTTATGAATTTTGTTGCTAGACATAGTCAAATACTATTATAGTCATAGATTGGAACTCTTCTTGTTGACACTTGGCTAATATTCGATGCAATTTAGCCAAGAAATATTCATCAATCGATTGAAAGGAATGGAATATACTTGAAGTTCCAAGGCTAATTTGATAATCCATGATTAAGTCGTGAGTAATTAGTTAGTTCAATGGATCGTCGATAGCATTGATTTCCTGTAGTTTTATCCCTTGCTATCCATTGTTTCTGAAAGCCATTGATTAACTTGTTCATATTATAATTCATTTTATATGTGTAACATTCTATTATTGAAAATCCCTAAAAAATATTTTGTATTCTTTGTTTGGATTTTAGTGAGTTACTTTTATTTTGTACTCTTTCAATCAGTAGTCACATTGTTCCTCATGGATTTGACCCTGATTCTAAGTTGGGTAAATTTATTGCTAACGACCGCAGACATTCAATCCTATGGTGTATTTGAGTGTTATAAAAAATGGCATCAATATCGGGGAACAATTTGGTGTATTGTGTTAGTTTGGAATGTTAGTTTAGTTCCTTTGATTCGAAATTGTAAATATGTGTTTGTGATTTTCTTTTGTTTCTTGTTTTAGTTAGATTTTGTTTTGTTATACTTGTTACTATGGCATTATGGAATGAAAATGAGTTTGGTGGTTGCAAATCTTATCTTTATGATCCATGTCCATATTGTAGAGGACCCCACTTTTGGCAAGATTATAGAAATGCTCTTGGGAGAGAGGTGTGTGCATTATCTTAATCCAATAGGGAGTATGATTGTTACTTGTGTGGTGGTTGAGATGGACATTGGAGTGCCCTCTACCCTAGTTATGCTAACAAATATGTTAGTTTTTCTTGTGATTTTGATAGGTCTCATGATGAGGCAACAAAACAGCAATGTGCCGGACACAAAGGTATTGAAGCAATGCTTCAAACTATCTTGGACAGGGTCACTAACGTGGGTGATGATATACAACTCTTGCACCAATCCATGGTGGCATTTGGGAAGGAATGTTAAAAAAACGAAAAACCTTGTGAAAAGGCCAATCTATTAAGTGCCATGGATTTGCCTACTTCTCAAAACAAAGTTGTAGAAAAAGAGATTTCAAGTTATGTGGTTGAGCCAAAAATGTATGATGACTCAAATGAAAATTATCGAAGTGAAGAAGTTACTCAAATTGAAGAAGAAGAGCAAAATTGTGATGAAGAAATCTCGGATTCTCGGAACAAACAAGTTGAGGAGATGTTGAAAAGCACAATGGAGAAGAGTGAAAAATATAAAAAAGTCTTGGCTAAATGGTGGGACCTAGAACAACATGGTGATGATGAAGTTTTCAAAAATATTGATTTTTCCATGGGTGGATCTTTACAAGCGGTGATTGAGTCCCAAAATGAGGAAAAACTTGACAAGAAAGAAATTGTGAGCCAAGAATGGCTATTGAATCAAGCTCAACTACTTAAAATCAATGAGAGTCAACTTGATAGAATTTTTCTAATAATGGATAAATCCCTCAAAGTGCATGTTATGTGATGGAAAGTGTGGGTTCAAATTGAAATGGCTGCCCTAAAATTGGAAATCAAGTTGGATGCAAAATTTGAGGCATGTGGTGTTCAATGCTAAATGGTCATAAATAAATGTGATGAAATGGTTTCCAATTGAAGAATTCATGGTGATTTTTCAACCAACCGAGCCAAAAAATAATGAAGGATGCTGAAATTGATGAACTGATTCTAGAGTTGCAAAGAAAATTCAATCAAATCATTTGTGAAGACTCTAGTTTAGTTTGGGGAGAGAATGTCAAGAAAGAAGCAAATTCAGGAATGCAGAGGCTTGAATCTCATTCCAACCATTTTGGATGTTCTTCCTGGTGGATATGATGGAAACCGAAATAATCGAGCAAAGGGACAATTTTAGAAATGAGGGACAAATTCGCTACTTTTTGGAGTTTGTCATTCCAAGAGAGAAAAATGATGTCCCTCACTTGAAGGCTAAAAAGTACAAAATACGGTGTCTAATAAGTGGCCTATTGATCTTCTTACCAATGCCCAACGAGCCTAAATAAAATTTTGATGTGAAGTTGGGTAAAAGATTCAATTCATCCAAAAGTCAAGATAGAGTTGGTCTCGTTGCTTCTTTACCTTTGCCCCACGTGCCTCAACGAGATTTTGATATAAAATTACGTTGAAGATTCAAATCCTCAAAGTGGAAACATAAATGGTAAGGTTGCTTGCATTGTGCTGGAACGTTAAATCAAGAGCTTGGTGGGAGACAACCCATCGTTCCCAAAAATTTGCATTTATTTTTGTAAGTATAATTTTTAGAATGGCTTAAGATTCTATTTTTTGACAAATACACAAAATTTTAGAGTTTTTGAAAGTGATTTGAACAGGTTTGGATGCAAAATTTGAGTTGGGACGAAGTTTGAGGTTGTACTACCTCAAAAATGGGTGTTTGAATACTTTTATAGAGTGTTTGGCTCGCCAAAAGCAATGGTGCATCGTAAAATTTGTCCTGGGTATAGCCAAAAATGACAGAATCTACCCAGGTTTGTGACCCCTCTTACCCATCGTTATCATGTGGACTAGCCTCTCGATTTCAATAAGTTAAATTTTGGTGACTATTGTGATCGTATGACACTACATTGCGATCGCATGAGTCTAATAAATTTTAACTCATTACAATCGCGTTGCACTCTAACGTGATTGCGACAGTGTGGGATATTTGAAAAGTCACCTGACAACTCCCCTTTCCCATTTGTTTTCATTCACTCATACTCTTATTCTCTAATACCCGAATAAGAAAAGAAAGGTTGCATTCCAAATTTTCAAATTCCCAAATTTGTTTATCTCTCCTCTCATCACTCTAAAGTATGAACTTTGTCTTTTCCTTATGTTTCTTCAATTTTTCCATCTTGTGGTAAGTGAAAGTGGAGAAATAATACGACTAGAGCTTGAAACTTATTTCAATCATGAATTTTGTGATTAAAATTTAGTTGTTGAATCGAAAATTACTAGATGTGTGGGTGTGATAAAGCTCAAAATATACTTCAAGATGTATGCGGTAGTTGTCAATATAATTTTTTTACCCAACTTGGAGTCGAGGTCGATTCTATAGGGAATGAAGGCAATAGGTTCACTTTCGAGTGTTGTAAGTGACTAGGTGTTTGCACGTAATGCTAAAATTAATGCAACAAAGTAAATGGGAGATTAATTCAAAAAGATTTTGTATTCAAATTATCAATTTCTACTTTGGATTGTCAAAATTAATGCTAGAGAATATAATCGATAGGTAAGAGAACTTGGAGTTATTCCCTTTTGAAAGTGTTTATAAGAGTGGGTAAGTGAAAATGCACCTAAAATTCAATTGATAGTTATGACTAGGCTTGGTCTTAGGTATTGGAGGCAAAGGCTTGGTCTTAGGTATTGGAGGCAATCTTTCAATCTACCACCAAATTTCATATGAGTTTCTTTCAAACACCCTTATGTATACCCTATCAAGCAACTAATGACCTCAAATTAGTTAGTCCGTTTCTAGCACTAGCTATTAAGTGAGAAATTCTTACATTTTTGTCAACTAAATAACTCCACTCTTGTCTTATCTTTCAAGGAAGACAAGATATCTAAGCATGAATAGAGTTTGCAACCTCAATTTTATAATTGAAACATAGAGATTTAGCTAAAATCATTACATTCAACCAAATAAAAAGGTAAATAATCACTACCCACACAATAATCCACACGTATAGCCTGTTTGGCCAAGATTATTTTTCCCCAAAAGTGCTTATTTTTTTTTTCTTAAAAGTGCTTATTTTTAAAAATTGAGGTGTTTGGCCAAGCTTATGGAAGAAAATAAGTGCTTCTAAGGAGTAAAAAAAGCAGTTTTTCATATGCTAAAAAAAGCAGCTTCTCTCCAAAAGCACTTTTGAAAAAGCATTTATGAGAAAAACACACTTAAAAGAACTTTTAAAATCTTGGACAAACACTAATTGCTGCTCAAAAGTGCTTTTTTAATTGTATTGGCCAAACACAAACTGCTTCTCACCAAAAGTATTTTTTTGAAAAGCACTTATGAAAATAAGCTGATTTTAGAAGCTTGCCCAAACAGGCTATTAATAATGCATAACCCCAATCTTGTGAATTTAGCTACTCATAACAAGAGAATAAGAAGATATACCTAGTTTCTCATTAAAATTTACCTTAGAATTCAAATATTTCCAAAGAGTATCTAAATTCCAAGCAAGAAATTTGCAATAAGTAACTAAGCTTCGAACTAGGGTTTAATTATAAGATTTAGCTTCAAAAATATGACAACAGATAGGGTTCCATGCTGCCAAAAAGGTTTAAATAGCTTCAGCAAAAATGGGCTTTAAAATTACCAAATTGCCATCGTGTCCCAATTGACTGAAGAAATGGCCTTCGCCTAACACTTTGGCGATACGTTGAAGTGACCTAGTGTCGCCGAATTGACATTGAACTTGAGCTCTAGGGGTTGGCATCTTTTGCTTTTGGCGGTGGATTTTGGCTTCGCCAATCAGTTCGGTCATGCGCTGATTTCTTACATCACTGTTTTGTCAAAAGTTGACCTAGCCTAGACTGTTAGAATTAACAATGGAAGCCTACTTTTTACGATGCGCAGGTGAGTTTAGTGATGTGTCAATTGTCGCTTGTGATGCTGTTGCATACTTTTAGCTCCAATCTTCTATCTTTTTTGCTTCTTTTTTCTCTTTTAACCACTTCTTGGCCTTAACCCTAAAATTTAACCAAATTAACATTAAAACACATTCAAATTAGCATTGAGGACTTTATTTATTACCATTTTTAGGATAAATGAGTCGCAATTTGCCGACTTATCAACACCCCTAACTTAAATCTTTGCTTGTCTTTGAGTAAATTAATGCACAAAACAAAATCAAAAATACCTACAAATGGTACTGCATGGGAGTTTAGACACAAGCTTATTTTGTGAAAACACTTTACCATGATGGGTTTGAAAACAATTGCACAAGTCTCACCTACCAAATGCTCATATTGTGAACAATGAGCCTCAAATGTTGACTAAATGTTACCACCCAACGCACATTCTCATAGCCTCCAACTAAGACCAAAAGTGATCAAGTATTGTAATCAAGTGCCCTTTCACAAAGAAGTTCTTTCTCTTAAGAACAACTCAATATTAAAACAAAGGACTATCATAAATCACTCGCACTCCAAAAGATGATTATGCACATGAGAACCACTCTATAGGCTGGCCTATAAACTCCACTTCAGCACATTAGAGCGTGCTATTTTGGAGATCACTAAGGTCTTTCTTCTGCATGTAGTGTAGGCATCGGGTAAGGTAGGGATTGTTAAGGTTATAGTGAATCTACCCTCTCGAAGCATCTAACAAGACCTCAATTACACTTATTTCCCAAATCTTACTTCTCTAGTCATTACAAGGACCAATTCTCAAAGGTTTTCATGCTATCTTCCCCCTCCTATCCTTTCAATACAAAAACTTCTTATTAAAATGCTAACATAATCTCAACTATTTTTTCAAACTCTTTTTCAAATCTTTTTCATGCTTTTTTTTTTTCCCTTTTTTTATCTATTCACAAGGAATACTAGGAGGAGGGATGGAAGTGATTGGTTCTCAAATTCATAAACTTCCTATTACAAATCCCACCAGGGATCTCTAAACCCTCCCCCCCCAACTAATGCTTTTGGCCTACGTTGGTTTTCGATCACACCTAAACGCTTCAAGAAGGGTTAGGTTAAAAAAAGGGGGACTTTGAAAAATGGATTTTGGCTTGTAATGAGGTCATCCAAGAAAAAGGGCTCCAAGGCTCGAATTAGGGACAAAAATTGTCACTCAACTCACAATAGGATGGATATTTTGATCAAATTGGATCACTGGCCTAAGATTACTTCTCCAACATCTCACACTCATTACTTTAGAATTAGAGCAACCGAGCAAGTTCTAGGTAGACTCAATGAGCAAAATCAAGGAGAATTCTCACCCACACATGGCACTCAATCGCATACTCGAAGCACCATTCCTCAATTGATGTACCACATTCATAGAACATATCGAAGAAGGTACTCAAGTAGTCAAACATAGATGCGGATGTACACAAATAATAAGCGCCTAACTAGTTAAGCTAAACCCAAAAAAAAAATTGAAAAGGACATTTTGAAAAATAGAGAAATGCACATCGATTCATCATTTTTAAGAGTTAAGCATGTAAAACATCTCTCTAAGAGTACTATTTTAGTCAACGTGTTCTATGGCTAGCACACTTTTCTCTTAAATGTGCATGCCAAAAAAGAAATTTTATTTGCAACTAACTATGAACTACAAAGCTAAAAATAAAAAGTAAAGAAATAAAAATGAAACATCACACACCAAACACTCAATGAAATCCAAAACACCAAATTTCAAATATTATAACCCGAATGAAATATCCAAAACAATATTCAAATCACAGTCACAACCACACACCAAAAGAAACAAAATATCCAGAATAGAGTGTTATAAAAAAATATCAAGAGACAAATATTACATATCCAAATAAAATAAACACCCCAACCCTAACTCGAAAGTATGCATTGTCCTTAATGCAATATGAATAAATAAAATAAAGGAGAAGTAGAGTAATAGTCCCCCTGAACATGACAAAGTCTGCAGCAGTGATTGGTGTGGAAGCAGCTTCTGTGTAGGCATCAGTGCCCAGCTCAATCCCAAGTGTGGCCTGTAGGGGTAGATCTGGTACAGTGTCCTCGGTCTCTCTAGAAGCAGCTAAACTGGAGGACCCAACCTATGTCGTCTCTTGAATATACCTCTCCAAAGTGGCAGCAAGAATAGCATCATCAGTCTCCTGCCTATCAAGCTACTCATCAATTTATGTTACATCTTGAGCTTCAAACTATATACCAGTCTGGACCTGCTCCTCAAAGTAGCCTTAAATTTGGGCCTCATCAATCTCCTCATTATCTGAAGGACGGTCCTCCTCATCTTTTTTCTCCTCCTTAGCAACCAGGAAATCCATGAGAATAGGTGTTGGCGATAGTGTCTCATATTAATATCCCTATAAATGTGATAAATTAGGGGATCGGAGCTCATCCATATGCTTTCATAGGAAAGCCAGCTCATTCTACATCTTCTGTAACATATTATTAGGAACTACAAGTCGTGGAGCACTTAATTCATCCATCTTGGTACCATAAATATGCAAGGTATCTCGAATGCCCTATAACTCATCATGAATGCGTACCATTATGTCTTTCACTATTTCAGCAATTATTTAAGGCATCTCCCTCTCTAATCTAGATGACCTCGCATCCCCAGAATATTCTAACTTCCCTACCAGGATAATGTTAGTCAAAGTCAACGGGGCCCTTGATATGCTTGGAGTAGTGGATGGGTGAGGGCCAACAATAGTTGGTCCAGGAGACTGAGTAGAGGGACCTGCGGAGGAAACTAGAGGAGGAGCTGTAGATGAACTAGGTGGAGGAGGAGTTGTAGATGAACTTGGTGGTGGAGGAGCTGTAGTAGTAGGAGTGGGATGGTTGGCACCACTATCAAGAGAACCAATGTCAATCACTGGTGAAATATCCACCCGGTCTTTCTTCTTTTTTACTTCGTCCACAGTCTCAAGGCAAGTAATATCAATATTAAAGGTGGGAAATACTCATAATATTTCTTCGTATCAAAGGGAACCCTAGCACGGCAGCAAACCACTGTAATCAAACACGAAAAGTCAAGGGAGTTTTGCTTTTGTTAGGCCTAGTGAGCAATGTCTGGGGCAATGAGCATGGACATATTGAGCCTCTCCTTCACAATGATCTTGCCTACAATCACTTCCCACAGGTGCACAAGAATGGATTAATTTTGGGATGGCAAAATGTTGTTGCACACAAAACTGAGGCAATATCGAGCCTCTAAGCTTATATCACTTTTTTCTATCGAAGTCCCCTGAGTGATTTATTTAGGTGTCTCATCACTAAGAAAAGGGGCTAGCCAACCTCGAAGATCATTACCATTACGCAAAGCACGGGTAGCGAAGTAGTGATTTGAATTGAGTCTATTGCCATAGACTACATTAATTGTGGCACCATTACTTTTGACATTGACAACCTCGCACCTTGACCACATCACAAGTTTCTTGAGGTTTACCCTTCCTCCTTTTCTCGAGCAATAATCTCCCGTAGGCTGGCTGTATAAAACTCTTGTACCCAAGATTCAATATACAACTTCAAAGACTGAGTGAACTACTCGATGTTGTGATACCGAATGATATATTACACCCAAGGGTGTTTGCCTTCTAACCCATCAAGGCTTAGTCTCTACTCTTTAATGATTGTTATCTGTTTGTGAACCTTGAGTCGATTGAGGAATCTATGACCTCCCTGAGGATGGGGTGGAGACCTTGCTACAGTAGTGGAGGGTTGTTCTACCCTCTTCTTTATTGGTGGTGCAGCCTCAAGATTAGGCAATGACTCATGAATAGGGGAAGTGTTCCCCTCTTCTTAGGAATCAAGGTTGTACCTGTCAGAGTTAGAACTATGTTTCGAGCTTTCCTCCTTAACTATTGGTGTCTTTCTTGCAGTCTCATCAACCCTCTTTTGTTTGTAAGCCTCTTTTGTTGCTAAGTGTCTGGGGAATACCATATATGCACATAAGATTAGTAATGGTCTCGGCCAAAGTTATCAAAACTACACATAAAAAAATTCCCAAATTATCTTCGCAGAACCAATAAGCACATCGCCAAATAGTTCGGCAATGCAAATGGCTATCGCCAATTTGGACAGAAAGAAAGGCAAGTGATCGGCAAAGGAAAATGGTGGTTTGGTGACATGGAGTATCACTGAACTACTAAGGTATAGACGGACCTCAACTTAAATAGACCATCCTACTCTGACATTATGCGATATGGAGAGCGCTTTGATGATATGCCACGTAATTCGGCGCATCGCCAAAGTGCTCAACCCATCACCAATAGTCATCTTTTCAAAGCTGACTGTTGCAATTTTCAAGCCATTTGAATGGTGATTTTCAATTCTAATGACCATGGGTACTTATACCTCCCCAGGTTTCAACAGTTAAACCACAATACGAAGATTTTACCCTTAAGAACGTCATCACCCAATCTATAATTGGGAAAAATCAATCCATTTCAAATTCATCCAACAAAAATTCAATAATTTCTAACACCTACTAAAACAACAGTAGCGCACAATGTAAGAATGAACAAATATTAAGCATAAATGCCCCTACTTTCAACAATTTAACTTTAATTTAACGAATTCCTATTTCAAGTCAATAAAGAATTTTAACAAAACACACCCACCATTAACAAGCAATACGAACAACAAACTAAATCACAATTACCCACATGTACGAATAAACAAACATTAAATCAAAGTATGAATTGGATTCTAACCTTAAGAACTTAAAATGAAATTGATGAGAAAAAGCGAGGAGTGTTGTGCAACTCAATGGTGGTGATGCTATGTGCAATTTTGGTGTGAGAGAGATGACTAGTGCGCATATGTTTGTATATTGATTTAAGAGAATGAGATGAAAAAAGGAAATGGGGAAAGGAGATATGTTTGAATAATACTAAGAGTCAAAAGAAAATGAAAAGTCAAGGGTCATAGGAAATCATACCGTCATCACTTTAACGTGCGACGATTTTTGGAGATCCAATTTCCATCACTAAACTCATCGGCGATATGTCTATTTGCATTTCTATCGCCAAACATAACTGTTGTCAACACTTGGGTCCTTCTTAATGGTGAACCAATTTGGCGATGGTTGGCCTTTTGCCAAACTGTTCGGCTATACGTCAAATGGTAGGTCACCACCGCTGATTGTGACACTTTATTTGGGTTGGGAGATCTTTTTCGGTGAAGGACTTTGGCGATTTATTGATGTGATCGACATATTTCCAAAGCCTCTTCCATAGAGCTTTGTGCATGATCTCCTAAATTTTCTCCTCCGACTTGTGTCATGACATATTTCAAAACAACCAATAAACTTAGGTTGCCTCCCAAGAAGTGCCTTAGTTATCGTCGTGACACGATGTTGTTCTAAATCAATAATGCATTATCAAGATAGAGCACCTCCAAGAAATCCACTTTCGATGACATCCCATGATAATGTTTAACTTATTGCCCATTCACCATAAATCGGGTTCCCGTGTAATTCTGTAATTCTAAAGCTCTACTAGGAAAACATTGGACCACCTTGAAGGGACCCGACCATCTAGTTTTAGCTTACACAAAAATAACTTGTTCCTTGAGTTGAACACTAGGACATCGTCACCGCTCTTGAACTCCCTTTTTAGAATTTTAGCATCATGACATCTCTTCATACACTCTTTGTAGAGAATGGAACTCTCATAAATTCTCAAGAAGAATTTATTTATCTCTTAAAGTTATTCCACTCTTAATTTGGAGGCATCCTCCCAATTCATATTCAACATGCGCAAGGCCCACAATGCCTTATGTTCTAATTCAATGGGAAGGTGACAAGCCTTTCCAAACACCAATTAATATGGTGGCATGTCAATGGGAGTTTTGAATGTGGTTCTATAATCCCACAAAGCATCATCGAGTTTTTAGGCCCAATTCGTTCGACTAAAATTCATGGTTTTTGTCAAAATACTTTTTATCTCCTAGTTAGACACTTTCTCTAGCCCATTGGCTTAAGGATGTATTGAGAAGCCACCTTATGCTTCACTCCATATTTAGAAAGCAAGAAACTGAACGACTGATTACAAAAATGAGAGCCCCCATCACTTATGATAGCACGGAGTGTCTCTAATAATTGAGTAACACTCTTAGCTTCATTATTTTGCAATGCGATGTCCTCCACCCATTTGGAAATATAATCAACCACTACCAAGATTTAGTGGTTCCCATACGAGCTCACAAAGGGTCCCATGTAGTCCGATCCCCATACATCAAATAACTCAACATTCACACTCGGTTGCAACTACATTTCATGCCTTCTTGAGATCCCACCTTGCTTTTGGCATTGATCATATTCTCGCACTAACTCATCGGTATCACAATAAAAAGTTGGCCAACAAAATCTGCTTTGGAGGACCTTTGCAGTTGTACGTACATCACCATGGTGACCACCAACCACTCATGAAAGGAAAGTCTCGAGAATACGACTCATTTCTTCTTTCATAACGCAATAATGTATCACTCCATCTACATACTCTCAAACGAGATAGGGTTTATCCCAATAATAACGTTTCATATCATAGAGGAAATGTTTTCTTTGGTAATGGTTCAAATCATCAGGGAGCAACCCACTCACTAGATAATTTGCAAAATCAACATACCATTGTAGGATATACCCCTTAAGAACCATGACAAGCTCATCAAGAAATATGTCATCAATCTCAATTTCACTCCACTTTTCTTTGTTAAATTCGAGGAGGGATAGGTGGTCTGCTACTTGGTTTTCACATCTTTTCTGAATCTTAACTTCAAAATCAAACTCTTGAAGTAGCAAGATCCACCTAATCAATAGATTTTTGGCTTCCCTTTTAGCCATTAAGTACATAAGGGTTGCATGATAGGTGTGAACATGATTTTTGTGCCCAACAAGTAGGCACGAAACTTCTCAAAAGCATAGACTACGGCAACCAACTATTGCTCCATAATCATATAATTTCATTATGAATCTTTTAAAGACTTTCTAGCATAATAGACAGGATGAAAAAGATTGTCCTTCCTTTTTCCTAATACTGCACCTAATGCGAGGCCAGTTGATTCACACATCAATTTAAAGGGTTGTGACCAATTTGAGGCTACAATGATAGGGGGAGACAGAAGACATTCCCTGAGGAAATTAAATGACCTCACGCAATCACCATCAAACTTAAATTTTTCTTCCTTCTCAAGAAGCTTACACATCGGATGAGAAATCTTGGAGAAGTCCTTGATGAATTTTTGATAGAAGCCGACATACCCAAGAAAGATTCGAAAACCTTTCTTGAAAATTGGGGGTAACATGGAAATAACTTCAACTTTGGCTTGGTCAACTCTGATACCTTGACCTGAAATCGTATGCCCAAGTACAATGGCCTTTTTTACAATAAAATGACCCTTTTCCCAATTCAACACAAGATTAGTTTCAATACATCATTTAAGAACCTTGCCTAAGTGTTCAAGACATGATTTAAAGGTATCACCCACAACATAAAAATCATCCTTAAAATCCTTAATAGTGTCTTCCATCATATTTTAAAAGATTGATAGCATGTGCCTTTGGAAAGTGGCGGGTGTGTTCCATAGCCTAAAGGGAATGCACTTGAAGCAAACATCCCATATGGACATGTGAAGGTTGTCTTCTCTTGGTATTTGGGTGTGATATAATTTTTTTTATAGATATAGTAACCATCACTGAAATAATAAAAACCCCACCCCACTAATGATCAAGCATTTGATCCATAAATGGCATGGGAAAGTGGTCCTTGTCTGTCCACGAATTCAACTTCCAGTAATCCATGCATACTCTCCAACCTGCCATCGATCTCATAGGGATAAGATCATTATTTTCATTAGGAACCACCGTGAATCCCCCTTTCTTTGGAATGCATTGAACAAGGCTTACCCATGTGCTATTTGAGATCAGATGCACTATGCCCACGTCCAACCACTTAATTATCACCTTTTTCATGACTTCTTGCATCGGAGGGTTAAGCCTCCATTAATGCTCAACACTCAATACACAATCAGACTCTAAATTTATCTTGTGAGTATAAATGTCGGGTGCAATCCCAAAAATATCCACAATAGTCCACCCAATAGCCCGAATGAATTTTCTCACAACCAACTTCAATGTTTTGACTTGCCATAGCAATAAGTCTCCGGCAATAATAATGGGTAAGGTTCTACCTTCCCCCAAAAATACATAGCAAAGATGCGGTTGTAATGGCTTGAGCTCAAGCTGAGGTGGTTCCATAATTGAAGGCTTCCCAGGAGGATTCTCCCAATTCTTCAAGTCAATATCTAATTTGCATAGGTCCTTGGTGTATGAACTAAGACCCATCAATGAAGTTGCGACTTCATAATACTCTTCGTCCTCTTCACTTCCATGATTCCACAATACTCCCGCTAATGGCTTACTAATGAAATCCACATCCATAGCCTCGGCCACCTCATCACCAATTATATCAATCATGGAGATCAATTGTAAGTCCTTTGGTTGCTTCATGGACTTTCACACATTGAAGGCTACCTCTTTATTATTCATTCTAAACTTTATCTCTCCATATTCCATATCAATTAATGCCATTTCAGTGGCAAGGAAAGTACTACTAAGGATAATGTGAACTTCATAGTCTATCTCACAATCGAGGATCACAAAGTCAGATGGAACTATGAATTTATCGACCCAAATAAGAATATCATATAGAATTCCCACCAGTCGTTTAATAGACCGATCCGCCATTAAGTGTCTCAAGGTTGTGGACTTTGGAGCTCCTAATCCCAACTTCTTGAATATAGCTAGAGGCATCAAGTTAATACTTGCCCCTAAGTTGCACAAAGCCTTGCCAAATTGATACACCCCAATGGTGCAAGGGATAGTGAATGCACTGGGGTCTTTTTTCTTAACCACTATGTTGCTAGACATAATCGCACTACAACTATGTGAGATCTCTACCATTTCAAAGTCCATAGTTCTTTTCTTTGTCACCAAGTCCTTTATGAACTTTGCATACCCGGGCATCTCTTTCAAGGCTGCCAACTAAGGAATGTTCACTGATAATTTGCTAAATTTTGAGAGGAACTTCTTGAACTTTGTATCATCCTCCTTCTTTTTGATCCTTTGTGGAAATGGTAGAGGTATTTTGATCAGTGGCTTTGAGACAACCATACTTTTCTCCAGTTTTGAGACATTATCATCAACTGCTTGTGGTATCTCTTAACCATTAACACTTTCTTGCACTTCTTCTGGATTTTATACATTTGGCTCATTCGGAATAGGGACTTCATAATTTAACTTATCAAGCCTTTTTCTCTTTCCGCTCACTTGTTCTTAAACTCCTCTGTTATTGGGGTCATTACCAAGATTAATCACATTATTATGGAGGGTTCTACCACTCCTAGTGAAAATTTCCATGAAGTTGGAATCATTTTTTGGATTTGCCACTATGTCACTAGGTAAACCACCCTTTTGCCTTGTGTTAAGATGAGCCGAGATTTGTCCCAATTGCAATTCTAGTTGGATTTGCCACTGTGTCACTAGGTATATTTTTTACCCTTTGCCTATCATGTGGAGGGATGTATCTATCATGGTCATGTTCTTTTCTCTCTAATCATGGTCCCTATCTCGCTTATTATCCCTACAATTTCATTCGTGATTGTGGTCTTTCTAATCACGCTCTCTTTTCTTTCAACCTTAATTCCCACCTTACCTTTGATAGATAGGTTGGGAACACCCCATTTGTTTTTGACAATTACTAAATTTCTTCATCAAGTTACTCCACATCATCATCTTCATATGCTCTATCCCCCTTTGATTCAATGGCATTGACCACATTTGGAGGTGTATCTAGTACATGTTTTGTGAGGAGATTTAATTGTGTCATTATTTTGGCTATGTTTTTATCTCTTTCCTCATCCTTATTCCTTTGTTCTTGGATCACATAAAACATGCATGGAGCCCTCGCATCCACCTCGGTATCTCATGTGTAACATGCTCTGCTTTCTTTTGTCACTTGGTCTAACAACCCCGAAAGAACTCCAAAAGATTGGTTTATCAAAGATCCTCCTACTGCATTGTCTACTACCATTTTGTTCAATTGGTCCAATGATATATAGAAAATTTATACAAGCATCTTATTAGATACTTCATGGTTTGGATACTGTAACAATTTCTTTTTGAATTGAACCACACTTCATACAATGGTTCACCGCTTACTTGCCAAAAGTTTGTTATCTCATCCCTCAATTGAAGCATGCAAGATGGTGGGAAGAACCAGTCTAGAAAAGCTTCCATCAACTCAACCCAAGAGGTTATACATCCTTCAGGCAATTCCTATAACCACAACACCGTACTACCCATAAATGAGAATAGGAAGATCCTTAATGGAATAGACTCTTGTGAGATATGAGCAATGTCGAATGAGTTACAAACATCTATAAAGTTCTTTAAGTGAATGTTCGCATCATCATGAGCTTGACCTCCAAATAAACCCTTCATTTGGATTAAGTGGATCAACACACTTGTCACATGGAATATTCCATTACCCTTCGAAGGTGGAATGCGAATTGCACTTGCCTTTCAATATCCCCTAGGTGATCTTAATTTTCAAGTTATACATCAAAGGTAGCGGTATCACTAAGATGTTGACTCATTGTACCGTGTAGACTCAGATTATCACCTAGATAAAACAAAAACAACAAATAACGCAAAGTCTACACTAGCCTATCAAAAGTAACTTATAACACTACAAGGAATGAAAGCTACATTTCATTCCCCGGTAATGGTACCATTTTGACACTGCTCAAGATACACTTCAAGATGTATGCTGTCATTAGTAATATAATTCTTTTTCCCAACTTGGAGTCTAGGTCAATTCTATAGGGAATGAAGGTGGTAGGTTCACCTTCGAGTGTTGTAAGTGACTAGGTGTTTGCAAATAATGCTAAAATTATTATAATAAAGTAAATGAAGGATTAATTCAAAAATATTTTATATTCAAATTATCAATTTCGAATTTGGGTTGTCAAATGAATGCTAGAGAATGTAATTTATAGGTAAAAGCTCTTAGGGTTATTCCCTATTGGGAGTGATTATAAGTGTGGGTAAGTGAAAAATGCACCTAAAATTCAATTGATAGTTATGACTAGGCTTGGCCTTAGGTATAGTAGTTAATCTTTCAATATACCACAAAATTTCACAAGGGTTTCTTTCAAACACCTTTATGTATACACTACCAAGAAACCAACGACCTCAAATTAGTTAGTCTAGTTCTAGCACTAGAAATTAAGTGAGAAATTCTCAAGTCTTTTTCAACTAAATTTCTCTACCCTTGTCTTCTCTTTCAAGCAATACAAGAGATCTAAGAATGAATAGAGTTTGCAACCTCAATCCTAGAGTAGAAATATAGAGATTAAGCTAAAATGATAACATTCAACCTAATAAAAAGGTAAATAATCACTACCCACATAATAATCAACACTCAATAACTCTTAACCCCCAACTTGGGAAATTGGCTACTCATAACAAGTGAAGAAGAAAGTATACCTATATTCTCATTCAAATTTTCCATAAAATCTAAATATTTCCAAAGAAAATCCAAATTTCAAGTAAGAAATTAGGAATAAGTAACTAAGATTCCAACTAGGGTTTAATTACAAGCTTGATCTTAAAACTATGGTAAAAGATAGGCTACCAAGATGCCAAAAAGATTTAAATAGCTTTAGCAAAAAATGGGCTCCAAAATTACATAATTGCCACCGCATCCAAATCGACTGAGGAAATAGCCATTGCCAATCAGTTTGGCAATACACTGAAGTGACCTAGTGTCGCCAAATTGACCTTGAAGTTTAGATCCAGGGATTGGTATCTGTTATTATTGGAGATGGAATTTGGCTTCACTGATTAGTTAGGTGATACGCTGTATCACTTCTTTTATTGTCATATTATCAAAAGTTGACATGTCCTGTATTATTAGAATTGGTGATGGAATCCTACTTTTGGAAATGTGCAAAAGGGTTTTGCATTGTGCTAATTGTCCCTTGCAATGCTCTTGTGTACTTCTAGCTCCAATCTTCCATCTTTTTGCTTCTTTTTGCTCTTTTAACTACTTCTTGGCCTTAACCCTGAAATTAAACCAAATTAATATTAAAACGCATTCAAATTAGCATTGAGGACTCTATTTCTTACCATTTTTAGACTAAATGACTCACAATTTTCCAACTCATCAGTGTTCTACGATTCCAATAAACCAAATTGTCTGAAAAAAAATAATAAACCTTTGCGATCGCGATGAACCATAATGTGATCATAAAGAATAATTATTTTTAAAAAATATAAGCTTTCGTGATCGCAAGGCAACAGTGTCGCTATCGCGATGAAAACATAAAACTTTTCCCAAAATAGTAGCTCTGGCCTGAGCTGTCCGATGCCCATTCCACCTATTTATTTATCGTAAGTATGTTCTAATACACTGCTTTATGTACCTATACACTCATTTGATGTGTGTGCTTTTTTATAGGTACTTCATTCTTCAAAATGGCCACGAAATAAAATGTTAAGTGCCCAAAAATGTGGAACAAGTAGTGGATGATGAGTACTTTGATCAAGGAACCTTTTTCTCACTCAAGTTCTCATGGTTGTATAATCGCCTCTTGTCAAAAAATTTCACAAGGTAAAGAGGCATTCTTTTGGAGAGGCTTGAAGCCTGATAGGCTGATTTTTATGGGTGATTGAGGGATAACGGCTGGTTGAGCTTTGCCCATGAGCCAATAAAGGAAAATTTGCAAATTGTGTGGGAATTCTATGTCAACGCTACTGAGACTAACATACAAATGATTTGGTTGAGTAGGTCTAAGGGAAGCAAGTACGATTCGACCCTACTTTGATTAATGGTTACTATAGCCTTCCCGATGTGGATAATGAAATATATAAGCAAGGGAATCCAATGAGGGAACAGAGTTGTATGTGAGACATTTTCATGGTGAACATTTACCTAAGTGGATCACTAATAATATACAGGTCGACTTCTTAAAGTTTACTGCTGAAGCCAAGTCTTGGCTTTCCATTATTTGTACCCGCATCATTCCATCTAAGAATGAGATAGATGTTTCAATTGAGAGATCATAGGTCAGTTGTGCCATTATGGAGGGCCTTGAAGTTAATATTGGGGTGATTATCACGCAGCAGATTCAAGTGGTGGTTCTAGAGAGGTCTAAGAGTTAGTTGTTCCCCTCCTTGATTACATGGTTATACAATGAAGCTGGGTTGATAAGAGGGATAAGTATAAGGGTATTGAAAATATGATTCATTCATTGAAGAAAAAGAGAGTTGGGAATGTTCTTAAAAAAAATATTGATGTGAATTCACCAGCTTCAGTATGCATTGAGCCACTCTAGACTAGACCTCCTACCGTGCAATACATATCTGGCTAAGTGCATGGTATGGATGCCCAAATTTGGAAGCTTGTAGCTAGCCTTCCCTCAGTCCTATAGAGAGTTCCTTCTTTTAGTAGGCACCTAATGTACCTACCTTGACCACCATAGCTCGTGACCAGTAGTACGTCAAAGAAAGGTTGGCGAAAGTGGAGAGAAGGCAACAAAAGATGAAAAAGCATGAGAAGAAGAAAACCAAGTTCTTTTACAAGATGATGAGCACACTTCGGATGTTCTGTGGTAGCAAATATAATAATGGTGAGGATGATGAGGATGAGTACAATTATGTCCTAAAGGGGCCCAATAGCTCTAATTCTGATTGATGTAGTTCAGGGTGTCCCTACCCCCCTTCTTTACTTTATTTTTCTTGCATTCAGGACAATGCAAAATTGTTTATTTGGGTAGCTTTTCATTTGGGTCAATACTATTGATATGTTTTAATACATTTATTACCTTGCTTGGCCTTGATCTATTTATGTTCTATTCTGATACATTTGTACCTTTGTTGGTTTTATTATCTCTTTGTGTACCCTTGCCGGGCGTTGTTGGAAACTGTTGCACCTTTGTAGGGCTTTTCTTAGTTATATGGATATTTTTTTCCCTTACTAGGATTTATATATTTGGATATGGATTTTGTACGGCCTTGTCAGGCTTGAGCTTAATTTTTATTTTGTTGGATTAGTCATTTTCTTATTTTTGTTAGTAGATTAGTTTATTTATCGTGTCGCTTTTTGTTGTTTTTCTTCTTCTAGTGGTTTTGGGTGACAGTTTCCCAATAATAGATTGAGTGACGACATTTTTAAGGGAAATTGTCATTTTTTGGTGTTGGTGTCATTTGTGCAGGGGAAGTCTGGGTACCGTAGCCATTATGAATTGGGGTTGTGATTGTTGTCATGGTGAAGTTTTATTATCCAATTGCTATGGTGAAGTCTGAGTAGCCGTGGTATTATTGCCCTTGGTGAAATCAAAATATGGGATTGTGACTTGTTTGGTACTAATAGATTTAGTCTTGCATTGTGAAATGTTGGAATGAGCATATCCCTCTGAGAACTTTTGTGAAAAAAAAAGTGCATGGAAGTGAATGATTTTTGTGACAACACTTTGACATTTTTCGTGAGAGGTGGTGATAATGTGGAAAATACCTCTTTTTGTTCTTGTTTAGGAAATAAAACCAATCCTTCTAGAATAGTTTGCATGCCATGTGTGGTGAGTTTTTGTTCAATAATTCTTGTGCTTACATGTGTCATCTAGAACTTTCCTGGTTGGTTTTTCAATTCTAGTTTTGATTGTGTTTGGTTTGGAAAATGATCTTAGGCCTTCTTTGTAATTTTTAGAAACCTCTTTAGCCTTAAAAGCCTACCCGTGTATAAATGTTACCACTAGTTACCCTATTTGAGCATTTTTACCCTTTTTTTGGCAACCATATTACAATCCCTGAACCTTTTTGAAATTTTCCCTCTCTTGAATCCTACCCTCCTTGAACTTGTAAATTCCAACTTGAGGCTAAAACCCTAAGTTGAGGATGGTGGAACTTAGAAGAGGCGATCATGCATCGTGGTTTTTAAGTGAGTGTCTTGTGAACAAATTAGTGATTGAGTAAAGAAGATTGAATAAATCAAAGAAAAGAAAAAGAAAAAAAAGAGAAAGAAAAGAAAAAGAGAAAGTTGTCAATAAGTGAGTGAACTAGAATAAAGAGGGAAGGCACTTCTGTTGTATGGAAATGAAGAGGCAAATGATCAAAGTTTGTATTGTATTGTGTTTTGTAGAGTTCAAGGAGGGTGTAGTCATTTTTTCCTAAATTCTTATCCTACCCTTCCCCAAGCCGAAATTACAATCTAGAAAAAGTCCTTCGAGATCTCCAACTAATGCTTTTGACTTAGTGGCGATTAAAAATAAGGGCAAGCCTATGGTATGATACTTGTTTATTAAAAAATTTTTATTGAGTGTGAGTGTTTGTGCATTTCTCCCTGGTATAAGTGTTGTAATTTTGTGAGTTGGTACTTCCTTTCTTGTGAGGGCATGTGAACTAGGATAGATTGGTGAAGTTGACAAATTTTGAAAATGAGTCAAAGGAGCATGTTTTGTTGACTAGTGGTTTGAGTCACTTCTTGAGAATTAGTTGTTGTTACTTGATCATTCTTGAAATTTCATTGTATCTTTGAAAGAATGTTTGAAATTAAGGGAGTTTCTTGACTAGGACTCACGTGCTTGTTGACTAATTGTTTAAACCAACAAAAGTCATAGTCATGGTGCCTAATTGACAAATGTGAAGTGAAAAAGTTGATTTTGATTTTTGAGCTTAAATTGATAGCCTCATTGAGTTTGATTTTGTATTTGCTTGAGGACAAGCAAAGTCTTTATGTTGGTGGTGTTGATAAATGGTGATTTTGCCACTTGTTTGTAACCATTTTCTTATGATTTTATATTTTATTCTATAATATGAGGCTAATTATCATTTTTAAAGTTTTTGATTTAAAGTAAATTGAAGTTTACAAGGAGCTCTGATGAAAACAAGTGAAATCAAAGCAAAATGGAGCTGAAATGGACAAGTCGAGAAAGATGGGTGAAAATTTGTCATCATTATCCCAAAGGCCAAGGCTTGCGATCATGATGAGGTCAAAGTCAAGTCCTCGTGATAGCGTGGCCAATAGTCATGACTGCGGTCAATAAGAAGTCAACCTCTTGCGATAGTGAGGCTCCTAATTGCGAAAGTGATGAAAAAATGTTTAGGCATAGGGAGGAAAATATGGAATTACACTTTTTCAACCCCAATTAATCAAAACTCGATCCCAATCCATTCCAATACTATCTTTAGCATAATTCTCGCTATTGGAGGCTAGGGTTGTTGACCCAACACCCTTGGAGTGAAGATTTGGAAGCTTTGTATTGATAAATCCTTAAACCTTTCTTCATTTCCTTGCTTTGTATAGAATATTTGAGAGTAGATAAATTGGTACATGGATATTTTTGTGGAATACAATGCAATTTTTATGTTTTGAATTTGGGTTTTCATTTTATCTCATGCTTTCGTAGTAGTTGATTACTCTTGATTTATAAATGTGTTTTGCTTGTCTAAATTAATCTTGTGCTTTATTGATTTCTACTCTAGTTGAGCTTGTAAGAGAAGATTAGATTGGGAATCGCCCATCTACTTCGATTAATGCTTGAAAGAGCCAATTGATTTGGGAAAGAATAATTTAGTTTGATTTGGGATGTATGACCCATTTTATGGATTTTGTTGCTAGACATAGTCAAATCCTAGTGTAGCCATAGATTGGAACTCTTTGTGTTGACACTTGGATAATATTCGACGGAATTTAGCCAAGAAATATTCGTCAATCGATCGAAAGACATGGAGGATACTTGAGGTTCCATGGCTAATTTGCTAATCCGTAATTAAGTCATGAGTAATTATTTTGTACTATGGATCGTTGATAGTATTGATTCCCCGTAGTCTTATCCCTTGTTCCCAATTGTTTGTGAACGTGATTGATCAACTTGTTCATATTATAATTCATTCTATCCCTGTAACATTTTATTATTGAAAATCCCCAAAAAACATTTTGTATCCTTTGTTTGGATTTTTGTGAGTTGTTTTTATTTCGTACTCTCTCGATTGCTAGTCATATTGTTCCTTGTGGATTAGAATCCCACTCTAAGTTGGGTAAATATATTGGTAACGACCATATACATGCAATCCCAGGGTGTATTTGAGAGTTATCAGCCAATACCAACTGTACATCTCCACCTACCATCACAATTTAACTTACATCGAGTTACCAATCATCTCTAATTTGGCCTTCATTAGAATCTAACACAACTTCTAAGTATAATAACATTACAATAATCCATAATTGGTTTAACATCAACTATAATATATACAGTTCATGTCACAATCTCAATAATACACACAACATGAAGTCGCATTCAACAATTCTGGAATTACTACTTTTATCCATCCAAACACCATGCCCACATGCCTAAACATGGAATCTCCCATCAATCTATGTCATCCATATGTTTTCTCAACAAGGTCTATACTACTCAAGTAAATCTAACCTACCTAGATGCCAAACAACTTCTACAGAGGCATTAATACAAACTTCTGGCTCCGTTCCAATGATTTCTGGTGTAAAATCTATGAGAAAACAATGGGTTTACCCCGTTCAAGTGTATTTCTCCGTCTCCATTGCTCTAAGGCCATAAGGCATCCCTAGTGGGTTTTTTAGAAGTAAACCTCATCTAATTTGTAACTAAAGAGGAGAAGCAAAAATAATAAAATGAGGGACTAAATTCTTATCCTCGGCGTCCCACTATAGCGGGCGATTGGCCACTACCACGGCGCTGCTATAGCGGGAAAATTCCCTCTACTTTTGGATGATGTCAACTTGATTCAAAGTTTCTAATTCTAAAATTTTCAACTAAGTCTATACACACTAGTTCGACATCATATTTTACAAGAATTCTCGTATCCCGTGCCCTTAGATGAGATGCCTTTAGTAAATATGTAATAGGTCGCTAAAATATGGGCACTTCAACATTACTTTGAAAGATCAAGTGTACCACAAACTTATATTCCTTTCTTTTGAGGGAGAATTTATAAAACTTTATCAAATTAGGCCGCACGACAATCGGGAGCCCAAGACCTTTCATACCAAATTGATGGTAAAAATTACCTTCGCTTTTGAAAGTCTATTTGAAGTACTCATAGTGTACTTCCTTTTATTATTATGAACATGATGACTATTAGTTTATCCTTTATCATGTCCACAAATACTTATACAACCATAATAATTATTTTATAATCTTTCAAACTTATCATATACTGCTACCACATCCACTTCATGAAATGGAGAAAATTTAGTGGGACAGGCTTGATAAGTGGCGATTTTACCACTTATGTGTATCTCTTTTTATTGATTTTGTGTCATTAATCGATAATTCAAGTCTAATTCTAGTTTGAAAGGTGTTGATTTAAGGTAATTTGAGGTTGAATGGGAGTTTTGATTAAAAGAAGTAAAATCAAGCTAAAACAAAGTAGAAACGGAGAGGTTGGAAAACTGGGTGAAAATTACCCATCGTTATCGTAATGGAGGAGGATCGCGACCGCGACCCAGTAAAAGTCAACCTCACGAAATTGCTAGGTCACCAACAGCGATTGCGATGCACTAAAAGTTAACCCATCACAATCGCGATGACTTAAGTTTACGACAGCAATGAACAAAAGTGTCAGGCGTTAAGGTGGATTTGGAACTTCATAAATTCTATCCCAATTTATCAAAATTCTATCCCAATCCATTTCAAGACTATCTTTGGCTTATTTCTCAACCTTGGAGGCTAGCATTCTTAACCAAAAACCCTTGGAGTAAAGATTGGATGCTTTGTATTGTTAAATTCTTAACCCTTTCTCCATTCCATTACTTTATATATAATATTTGGGTGTAGATAAATTCATGCTTGGATATTGTAGTTAGAAATAATGCAATGTTTGTGCTTTGAGTTTTGGTTTTGATTCTATCTTATGCTTTTGTATTAATTGATTACGCTTAGATTTGTTATATGGGTTTTGCTTGTCTAAATTAATCTCATAGTTCACTTGATTTTCAATTGGAGTAGCTAACCCGAGGACTCACCCATTTACTTTGATTAAGCTTGAAAGATTTAATCGACGTTGGAAAAGATTAATTTAGCGTAATTTGGTATGCATGACCCCTCTTATCAATTTGACCTAGACATTGGAAATCTAGCTTAGCCAAAGTTTGTTTTACGATTCATGCTTCTTAGCTTGGTTTGAAAGAATAAGTAAGGACTAAACCCTCAATGGTCGAAAGATGTTAGTGGGAGATTTTGACTCTAAGGCAAGTTTGCTAAATACGTGATTAAATTTGAGTTATTAATTGAATACGATGGATCATTGATAGAATTGATTCCCAGTATTATTTCCCTTATTTCCCATTATTGTGAAAGTCATTGATCAACTTGTTCATATTTTAATTGGTTCTATCTGTGTTTCATTTTTATTATTGAAAGCCCCAAAAATACTTGTATCCTTTGTTTTGAGTTTAGTGAGTTGCTTTTATTCCATTCTTTCTCGATCGTGAGTCACATCGTTCCTGGGGGATTCCATCCCGACTCCAAGTTGGATTAATATATTGCTAACGACTGCATACATTCATTTCAAGGGTGTATTTAAAAATTATAAAAAATAGCACCATTGTCGGGGAACAATTTGGCATATTGAGTTAGTTTGGAGTTTTAGCTTACTTGCTTAAATTCGAACTTGTGAATATGTGTTGTGATTTTTTTTCGTTTCTTCTATTAGTTAGATTTCTGTTTTGTTATACTTGTTACGATGGCATCATGGAATGAAAATGAGTTTTGTGGTTGAAAATCTTTTCTTGATGATCCAAGTCGGTATTGTGAAGGACCCCACTTTTGGCAAGATTATAGAAATTCTCCTGGCAGAGAGGGGTGTGCACCATCTCAATCCTATAGGGAGTATGATTGTTACTTGTGTGGTAGTCGAGATAGACATTGGAGGGATTGTCCCAATTATTGTGTCCCCTCCCCTAGTTATGTAAACAAAAATGCTAGTTGTTCTTGTGAGTTTGATAGGTCTAATAATGTGGCAAAAGAAGTGCAATGAGCCGGACACAATAGTTTGAAGCAGTGCTTCAAACTATCTTAGACCAGGTGACTACAATGGGTGAGGATATACATCTCTTGCACCAATCCATGGAAGCATTTGGAAAGGAATATGAAAAAGATGAAGAACTTTGTGAAAATGCCAATCTCTCAAATGCCATGGATTTGCCCAATTCTCAAAATAAAGTGGTTGAAGAAGAGGTTTCAAGTCATGGGGTTGAGAAAAAAATGAGTGGTGGCTTAAATAAAAACTGCCAAAGTGAAAAAGTGGCTCAAATTGAAAAAGAAGAACAAAATTGTGATGAAGAAATCTCAGATTCTCCAAGGAAACAAATAAAAGAGATAGTGAAAGGTACGATGGAGAAGAATGAAAATGTGGGATAGTTTTGGCTAAATGGTGGGACCTAATCCAACATGGTGATGATGAAAGTGTCAAAAACATTGATTTTTCCATTGGTTGATTTTTGCAAGCGGTGACTAAGTCCCAAAATGAAGAAAAACTTAACAAGAAATAAATTATGAGCCAAGAGTGGCTATTAAATCAAGCTCAACAACTTGAAGTTCATGAGAGTAAACTTTATAGAATTTTACTAATGTTGAATGAATCTCTCAAATTGAATATTGAGCAATGTCAAGTGTGGATTCGAATTGAAATGGCTACCCAAGAATTGGAAACCGAATTGAATGCAAAAATTGAGGCATGTGATGTTCAATGCCAAATAGTCATGAGTAATTGTGCTTATATGGTTTCCAATAAAGATGTGGGTGAGATTGATATTAAAAAATTCATGCTGATTTGCCAACCAACTGGGCCAAAAATAATGAAAGATGCCAAAATTGAAGAAGTGATACTAGAGTTGCAAAAAAAAGTCAATCAAATCATTTATGAAGACTCTAGTTTATTTTGAGGTGAGAATGTCAAGAAAGATGCAAATTCAGAAATGGACAGGCTTAAAACTTATTCCAACCATTTTTCGACGTTGTGTTTGGTGGATATGATGGAGATGGGGGACAAAGTCCCTACATTGTAGAGTTTGTCATTCCAAGAGGGAAAAATCACGTCCCTCACTTAAAGGCCAAGAAATGTAAAATGTGGTGTCTAACAAATGGCCTCTTTATCTTCTCACCAAAGCCCAACGAGCCTAAATAAAATCTCTATGTGAAGTTGGGTAAAAGATTCAAGTCTTCCAAATGGCGAGACAAAGTTGGTCGCATTGCTTCATTACCATTGTCCCGCATACCTCAATGAGATTTTGATTTAAAATTTCGCTGCAGATTCAAATCCTCAAAGTGGAGACATAAATGGAAAGTTTGCTTGCATCGTACCGCAATGTTAAATCAAGCGCTTGATGGGAGGCACCCCATCGTTCTCAAAAAAAATTTCTTTTACTTTTGAAATTTCAAGTTTTAGAATAGCTTAGGATTTTTCTTTTGACTAATCCAAAAAATTTTAGAGTTCTTGAAAGTGATTTGAACAGATTTGGATGCAAAATTTGAGTTGGGATGAAATTCAAGCTTGTACTACCTCAAAAATAGGGGTTTGAACACTTTTTTAGAGTGTTCGAAACTCCAAAATCAGTAGTGTGTCACAGAAGTTGGCCTGAGCATCCCCAAAAATAATAGAATCTTCCCAGGCCTGTGACCCCCTTTACCCATCACTATAGCATGGACTAACCTCGCGATCTCAATGAGTTAATTTTAGTGACTACTCGCGTGAGTCTAAGAAATATTAATTTATCATGATCACGCTGAACTATCTTGCGATCATGATACTCTGGGATATTTGAAGGGTCACCTGACAGTTTTTTTTCCTTTCATTTGGTTCAACTCTCACACTCTCATCTCTCATAACCCAAAAACAAGTGCAAAGTAACATCAAAAGATCTCTAAATTTTAATTCTCAAGTTTGTAGGTCATATCATAAAATCTAAGGTATGAACTTCGGCCTTTCTTTTTGGTTCTTCAAATATCTTATATCTTGACAGATACAGAAGTAATTTTTGTTAGTGGGATTCGTGTGTTGAATTTGGTGAACTGTGTATTTGTTGATAGAAAATTGATGGGTGTGTGTATGTACTGGTTTATTGGGAAAGATTAAGCATTTATTTATCTGCAAAAATAAGCAATAAATTGATGCCCATGAACTATTTGATTAAATAATTGAGTGAATATTGGGTTGGTGATGAATATGACCATCGCGATCGCGAGGCCAAGTGTTGTGATCGCGATGAACAAATATGTCCATAAAAATAATAAGCCTTCACGATCGAGATGAACCATGCCACGATTGCGATGAATAATTTTCCTAAAAAGAAATTATCAGCCATCACAATCGGGAGGCAACAGTGCTACGATCGCAATAAACAACTGGCTACTGTGTCAAAAATAATAGCTGGCTATCTGGTGCCCATTCCACCCATTTCTTTGGCCTAATTATTTGCTAATATATTACTTTACATACATATATCCTAATTTGACATTTTTTCTTATTTTCTAGGTACTTGTTCATCAAAATGGCCGCAGAACTAAATGCTAAAGTGCCCGAAAATATAGGCCAAGTGTTAGATGATGAATACTATGATCAAGAGAGCTAGGTGTCACTCAAATGTTCTCAGTTCTACGATCGCCTTTCGAAAAAGAATATCACAAGGGAAAGAGGCATATATCACAAGGGAAAGAGGCATCCTCTTGGAAAAACTCAAGAGGCATCCTCTTGGAAAAGCTCCAAGCCTGATGGTCGATATTCATAGGATATTGGTTGGTAGCAACTAGATGTGTTTGGCCGAGGATCTAATTGAGATGAATTTGCGAATTGTGAGAGTTCTATACTAATGCCGCTAAGACGGACTTTGCTAATGATTTGGTAGTGACAATCTGAGGGTAGCAAGTAAGGTTTGACCCTAGATAATCAATTATTACCACAACCTTCATGATGCGGACAATGAATTGTACAAGGCAAGAGTAGGTGAAGAGGGACACAAATTGTATGTAAGACACTTACATGGTAGACACTTGTCTAAGTTGATAGTTAATAATGGGCAGGTCAAATCCTCAGAGTTTACTACTGACGCCAAGTCTTTACTTTTCATCATTTGTGCCCATATTGTTCTTTCCAAGAATGAGACATATGTCTTCATTAAGCGATCCCAGATTATTTGTGCTATTATGAAAGGTCACAAAGTTAATGTCGGGGCAATTATTGTTCAGCAGATTCAGAATGTGGTTACTGAGGAGTCTAAGAGGTTGTGCTTCCTTTCACTTATAACATGGTTATGCAAAGAGGCAGAGGTTGAAAAGAAGGGTAATGACCGCATGAAAGGTCCAAAAATGAATATTCATCCATTGAAAAAGAAAAGAGTTGGAAATGTTCTCAGGAAGATTGATGTGAATTCATTGGCATTCGACACTTTTACCGAGTCCAATGAGAATCTTGATCCTACTAGAGCTTCAGTATCCATTGAGCCACTCCAGACTAAACCTCCTACACTATAATACATATTCGGCCAGGTGCATGATATGGATTCCTAGATTAGACAGCTTGTAGCTGGCCTTCCCTCAGGCCTAGGAGAGAGTTCCTTCTCTCGTTCAACGCCTAATGCACCAATCTTGTACACCATAGCTCATGACCAGTAGTACATCAAAGAAAAGATGGCAAAAGTGGAGAGAAGGTAGAAAAATATGAAGGAGAATAAGAAAAATAAAACCAAGTTCTTCAACAAGATGATGATCACACTTCAGAAGTTTTGTGGTAACAAAAATAATGATGAGAAGGAGGATGAGGATGAGAACGACTATGTCCTAAAGGATCCTAGTAGTTCTAATTTTGATTGATACTCTTTCTAGGGATATCTTTTTATCTATTTATGCTTTGATGTTATGCATTGAGGAACCTACAATTTCTTTAGTTGGGGGTGGTTTTTGTTGATACTTATGCAGTTGTCGTACGTGGATTGGATTTGTATTTTGTTCTATTTTGATGCATTTGTGCCCTCGTTGGGCGTTACTATTACTTTGTGATTTATTATGTGCCCTCGTCAAGCTTGACATTATTATGCTTGTGTCGGGCTTTTATATTTATGTAGATATTTTGTTCCTTCATCGGGTTTGAACTCTTTGGTTATGGATTTTTTGCACCCTTATTGGACTTGAGCTTAATTTGGATTTTGTTGGATTAGTCATTTTTCATGTTTTTATTTTTAGATTAGTTTCTTTATCGTGCTAGCTTTTTGTAGTGTTTCTTTTGATAATTGATTTTGGGCAACCTTTTCCTAATGATAGATCGTGTGATGATATTATTAAGGAAAAATCATCATTTTGGGGTGTTAGTATCATTTGTGTAGAGGAAGTCTATTTAGTCACAGCCATTGTGAATTGGGGTTATGATTGTTGTTATGGTGAAGTCTGAGTAACCCTGTTCTATGGTGAAGTTTGAGTAGTTGTGGCGCTATTGCCATTATTGGAGTTAATATGTGAGATTGTGGCTTGTTTGGTACTAAAAGAGTAAGTATTGCATTGTGAAATGTTGAAATAAGCATACCCCTTTGAAAATTTTTGTGAAAAACAAGTGCAAGAAAGTGAATGATGTTGGTGACAACACTTTGACTCTTTTTATTTCTTATTATGTGGTGTTAGTTTGTATTATGAGACATAGCTCGTTTTGTTATTGTTTAGTAAATGAGATTGATCTATCTCGAATAGTTTGCATGCCATGTGTGGTGAGTTTTTGTTAAATAATTTGTGTGCTTAATTGTGTCATCTAGAACTTGCCCCATTGGTCTTTCTATACTATTCTTGATTGTGTTTGGTTGGAGAAAATGATTTTAGGCCATCTTTATAATTTTTAGAAACCTCTTTATCCTTAAATGTCTAGCCGTGCATAAATATTATCACTTGTTACCCTATTTGAGCCTAATAACCTTTGTTTCACAACCACATTACAAGGCTTGAACCTTTTGAAAGTTTTCCCTCTATTAAACCCAACCCACCCTTGAACTTGAAATTGCAAACTTGAGGCTAGAAGCCTAAGTTGGGGGTGTGGTGGAACTTGAAAGAGGTAATCATGTGTCGTGGTTTTGTAAGTGAGTGCCTTAAGATCAAATCAATGGTTGAATAAAAATAAAAGAAAAGAAAAAGATAAAGTCATCCATAAGTGGGTGAACTAGAATGAAAAAGATAGGCACTTATGCTGCATGAAAATGAAGAGCCAAATGATCAAAGATTGATTTGAGAATTTTGTAGAGTTCAAGAAGGGTGTAGTCACTTTTATCCTATATAATTATCCTACCCTTCCCCAAGCTAACATTACAAGCTTGAAAAAAAGTCTTTCGGGATCTCCAACCAATGCTTTTGAGTTAGTGGCGATTGAAAATAAGGGCAAGCCTATTGTATGATACTTTTTTCCATTGAAAATTCTTTATTGAGTGTGAGTGTTTGAGCATTTGTCCCTTGTATAAGTGTTGTAAATATTGTGTGTTTTGGGACTTTCTTTCTTATGAGGGCATGTGAACTAGGATAGATTAGTGAAGTTGACAAATTCTGAAAGTGAGTCAAGGGATCATGTTTGGTTAACTAGTGGTTTTGAGTCACTTCTTGAAAATTAGTTGTTGTTACTTGATTATTCTTGAAATTTCATTGAATTCTTAAACGTATGCTTGAATTTGAGGGAGTTGCTTGGGTAAAACTCACATGCGTGTTGACTAATTGTTAGTAGCAACCAATGTCATAGTCATTGTGCCAAGTTTGAACATGTAAAGTGAAAGTGTTGGTGGTCGTGCTTGATCCAAAGTTGATAGTATCATTGAGTTTGATTTTGTTTTGCTTGAGGACAAGCGAAGTCTTTAAGTTAGGGGTGTTCATAAGTGGCGAGTTTGCCACTTATTTGTATCTCTTTTCTTATGATTTTGTGTCACTAATCGATAATTCAAGGCTAATTCTAGCTTGAAAGGTGTTGATTTCAGATAGTTTGAGGTTGAACGGGAGTTTTGAAGAAAAGAAGTAAAATTGAAGCAAAACGAAGCTGAAACAGAGAAGTTGGAAAACTGGGTGAAAATTACCCATTGCTATCGCGATGGAATAGGATCATGACCGCAACACAATCAAATTAAACCTCACACCATCACGAGTTCACCAGCCGCAATCGCGATGCACTAAAAGATAACCCATAGTGACTGCGATGACTTAAACTCGCGACAGCGATGAACAAAAGTGTCAGGCATCAAGGGCAGATCTGGAACTTCACAAATTCGATCTCAATTCATCAAAACTCTATCCCAAGCCATTTCAAGACTATATTTGGCTTATTTTTCAACCTTGGAGGCTAGGGTCCTTTACACAACACCCTTGGAGTGAAGATTGGATGCTTTGTATTGTCAAAATCTTAACCCTTTTTTCATTTCATTGCTTTGTATAGAATATTTTGGTGTAGATAAATTCTTGCTTGGATATTGTAGTTAGAAATAATGCAATGTTTGTATTTTTAATTTGGGTATGAGTCTAACTTCTACTTTTGTATCAATTGATTAGTCTTAGATTTATGAAATGGGTTATGCTAGTCAAAATTAATCTCATGCTTCACATGATTTCCAAAGGGAGTAGCTAACCCAAGGACTCACCCCTTTACTTTGATTAAGCTTGAAAGATTTAATCAGGTTTGAAAAGATAAATTTAGCGTGATTTGGGATGTATGACTCATCTTATGGATTTGAGCTAGACATAGGAAAATCCTAGGGTAGCCAAAGTTGGTTTTGCGATTCATGCTTCTTAGCTTGGTTTGAAAGAATAAGTAAGGACTAAACCCTCAATGGTCGAAAGACGTTAGTGGGTGATTTAGAATCCAAGGCTAGTTTGCTAAATCCGTGATTAAATTTGAGTAATTAATTGAATATGATGGATCGTTGATAGAATTGATTCCCCGTATTATTGTTTTGTTTCCCATCATTTTGAAAGTTATTGATTAATTTGTTCATATTTTAATTGGTTTTATCCGTGTTTCATTTTTATTATTGAAAACCACAAAAACACTTGTATCCTTTTTTCATATTTTAGTGAGTTGCTTTTATTCCATTCTTTCTTGATCGCCAGTCATATTATTCCTCGTCGATTTGACTCTGACTCCAAGTTGGGTAAATATATTGCTAATGACCGCAAACATTCATTTCTACAGTGTATTTGACGTTATCAAGGCTTCATGGTTTTTCATCAAAAGCATACTATTTTACCTTATTCATCATTATATCATTACTATGGTGCATTAGGACTTAAACCCAATTTCTTATCCATAAAAGAGCATTTTAGGTCATAATGTGAAGGTAATCAAATCCAAAATATTTTCATCATGGTGCACTTGGACTCAAACCCAACATCTTATAATCATGTTGCATAAAACTTTAACCTGATGTCTTACCCTTTTGAAGCAATGGAACTTGAATCAAACGTCTTACCCTCTATTAGTGGCATCATAGGACAAGTGTAGTGAGACTCAATCACAAGCGTTTAAAATATTACCACTCTATAATTATACGCATAATTAGATTAAATTCTTAACAAAATATGAAATATAATTATATGAACTCCGATTATCTCTCTCAGAATTATGTTCTATTATAGTACAATGTAAAGAGCACACACATGAACCTTGACCAATGGATAGTTAATTTATATTTATTGTGCAAATAATGTAACTGTAAAAATATTGAATCTCTGCTGTCAAAGACTGTTCAATCCCTTGAGAATAATTTCCATATTTGAGACAAAGTGGTAACTAAAATTAGTAAAATATCAATAAAATAAAAGGGCTTCACTGTAAAGATCAATAGAAACTATTGAGGACAAGGTGCTTTGCCTCACAGATCAATGAAACCTTTTGAGGACAAGTTGCTTTACGGCACAAATCAATGAAGAAGGAAAATTAAGTAGGATAAAAAATGAGTGCATCCATTACATAATAATAGAGAAGAAAACAAGTAATATATCCAATTGTGTTGAGCTTAAAACATGTGAGAAACAATACTTAGAATGTAAATGTTTATTTACTGGATGTGACTAAAGATTGGAATTATGCAACAACAAAGTAATAATCCCCATGGAAACAAATTTCACTGTTATACTAATTTAACAACCCTTTTCATCGTCAGGGTATAGTCTAGCATGCCAAAATTTAGGTTAGTATTCTCTCCAGGTGAAGTGTTAGAAATTTCAGGCTAGGCTAGTCTTTAATGAATTCCAAGTGTGTTGCGGTCTAGGTAAATTTGGTAATGGATAGGTTGTTGATTGTGTAATTTGAGATAATAATATGATAGCTTAGAGGTTATGGAGTTCGTATAAACTTTTGGAATTGGAATTGGGTTAGTGAACTTCGGATATAGTGTTTGAGGTAAAGGGATTAGTTTGGGATGTCAAAATCTTGAAGTGTGTTGCAAAATTAGCAAAAATCAGGGTTTGTTGAACTTTTTGCTTCAACTAGGCCTCTATAGTAGAGGGCAGGCCCCTACCATGGGCCCACTATTCCCGCTATAGCAGAGGTCAAAGTTAGTCAGTCCCACCATTATAGGTAGATCCCGCTATAGCGGGAATTGGGCTGTTATACAGGCTACATAAAGTTAAATGCAGTTTTTAGACTTAAAATGTATTTTTCATTACAAACTCATTCAAGACCAGGAGAGGGCGGTTTAGGGCGAATTCCATTAGTTTCCACCTAAATTTCTTTGTTGAGGTAAGTTACTCCACCTATTTAACTACTTTTTTGATGATTAATCCTTAGAATAACTAGATTTTGATCATGGTGGAGGAACTAACTTGATCTAGGTTTATTTTCTTATGTAAAGTAGTGAAACCAAGGTGTAATCCTTGGGTTTGGGTTGAGGGTGGATGGGTTTTGATTACATGGTTAGAATTCATTCTTATAAACATGAATTTGATAGAATTAAAATGGAATGAAGGTAGAAAAACCCTAGAATAAGGAAATGTTCATGATTTTCACCATGGGGTTATGGGATTAGGTCGTAATCCTTCAAATTGTTAGAGTATTATTTGATTAGTGATTGTATTGTGGTTTTTAGACCAGAATCTAGTTGAGGTTGCAAGAAAAGGCAAGATTCAAGTTCATTAGAGCATTGTGAGGCTTGGATTAAGGTATGTGATGGTTGAATTATAGTTAAAGACTCAATTTATGTGGGCATGTTAATTACCTATTTATCAAGTGCAACAATGGTTAAATTATCTCATATTGTTATTATACTTGTTATGACATGAGTTGATATTGCGAGATGAACCGGTAAAGGTCATCATTATGGAATTGGTGGATCTTAGGGAATATAAGGGTGGACACTGGAATAATGGTGGTATAACTCTTAGTTTGGGATAAGGTAGGCAGACACTAGTTGTCTGGGTTATTTTGTACATGGACTGAGCTCGTCCCCTGTAGGTTGTATCTATTGGGAATTTATGACCTATAGCATGCATGTACATGGTATTGATAAGCATGATGGTTCCAAGAGTGGATCGGGTTATGTTGTGGTTGTTATTTTGGTTCCATAGTGGACCAAGTTATATAGTGGTTATTATTTTTGTTCCATGAGTGGATCGGGTTATATTGTGGTTGTTATTTTTATTCCTTGAGTGAATTGGGTTATATTATTGTTGTTATTTGGATTCATGAGTGGTCCGGTCTATTAATATACTTGATCTGATTTGATATTATTGTAGTGCAGTAAAATAAATAATTATGAAAATTTGAGTGAACTATTATGAGTCATGGTTTTTGACTTGGTTGAATATTTATACTTGTTCTATGCTTTCTGGTTTATTTGGTTAATTATTGAGGAAATACTAAGAAGGTATAATTGCTAAGAGTTACATGGTGGCTCTTGTTTACAAATTGTTGGTTATGTATTCATATATATTAAGTTGAGTCAGCCTATGACCCTACCAGTACATAGTGATTTTGTATTGATACTACATTTTCTCTTCTTTTTATTGAGTGCAGAGTATATTTTTAAGAGTCTCAGATGAGACCTCAGTTGTAAACAATGACCGATTCTGACTCAAGGTTGAGCGTCATTTTCTGAGAAGCCATGGGTCTTCTTACACTATATTCTTGTCCATTTGTTTCAGACACAAACATTTTAGTTGTTCTAGCTTTCCAGGTTGTAGCCGTAGATTATTTTTTTTAGATGTTTTGATACAATGACTTTCAGATTCTGGGGGCATTTTAGACATGTGACTTACTCTGCATTATTTCATTTTTAGCACTATTCAAAATATTATTTTGATCATAGAATTATTTTGTATTATTTAAAATTGGTTAAGTGTTGGTGTTGGGTGTTTGAGTAAGATGGTTTTCCCACCGTGCGGTTAGTGTGTGTGCCACTTGTGATGGGGTTTGGGTCATGATAAAGTTGGTATCAGAGCCCTAGGTTCATTGATCTAATCATATCAAAACAAGTCTAGTAGAGTTTTGCAAAATGTTACAAAGATGTTTGTACTTTTCTTCGAGAAGCTATGGGACTTTAGGAAAATATCACCTTCTTTCTTCTTTCATACTATAACTTGATTCCAATTGATATGTGGTGATCATTTTTTGTATCTGAACTCTTCACTCTTTTGTTCGCATATGGTAAATATGAAAGCTAATGGAGATAAAGCAGTAGCTCCTGCACCAATGGTCCTAGCCACAAAACCCGCAGCCAGGGGCAGAAGATGAAGTAGAAAGAGAGGGAGAAGTAGAGCAACACCTGCCAGGGGTGGAAATTGGGTTGGAGACAATCTAGCCCAACAGAGATCTGAGACACCTCCCCCACTCGAGGATTATCATGATGAGGTTATAAATGTGGAGATTCTGGAATATGAGGAGGCAGTTCTAGTTCTTGGAGGTGCATCTCTTCCCCAAATGTCTTCTGAATTGATTAGGCTAAAAGGTACTGTAGCCATGCATATCATACCTACTTACCAGCATCTAAGGTGCAGCATGCTACTGCAGTGGCCCATTGGATGGATGAGTTTTCTATAATGGAAGATGTCACGACACGAATCCCATGCGTACCGGACTGGCACCCGGAGCCGATAAGTCCTGAGAGAACCAATCTTCGCTCATGTACTCTCATATGTATGATGGCGTTAGAATCTCATTTTATCTAATGTAATTAAATATCAATGGCGGAAGTCATGGAAATATGTGCAATATATGAAACTTGGCCGTTAGGGCCATCACGTCAAAATGAACGTACATATCTTACATTCATCTTCCCACATAAGTCTACAAAGCCTCTACAGATACATGACTATGAAAAACCTAGAGTTGGGACACACCACGCTCTATACTCATATACAATCTCAAACCAATATGCATAACGACTCAGAAAAGCCCCAGATCAACTGGAGCTCACCAGCAATCTGTGGATATCTCGTCGCCTACTGCGGGGATCTACTAACACCAGTGCCTGCAGCATCTAAGGTAATTCCCCCAAGAGGGGTCAGTACGAAGAAAGTACTGAGTATGTAAGGCCATATGAAACTATAATAATACATAAGTAGTTCCAAGAAATTAAGCGTAAGAGAATAATCAATATGGATATACCTCCGTCCTGAATATGTGGAACCATATTCATTACTTCTATTATTTCATTACTTGGTCATTCAGTCTTACCGTCATCAGTCTTATACTAACCTTTACCTTTAGCTCTAAATTTATGCAAGGGATATACTCTACTTTCGTTTACAACTATCGTCATTATGTGGATTTTAATATAGCACCGTTCATCACTATCTAGGTGGGTTATAATATAATACCGATCATCACCTTGTAGGTGGATAATAACATAATACCGCTCATCACCTTATAGGTGGATAATAATATATACCGCTCAACACCTTATAGGTGGATAATAATATATACCGCTCATCACCTTATAGGTGGATAATAATATATACCACTCATCACCTTTTAGGTGGATAATAATATATATATCGATCATCACCTTATAGGTGGATAATAATTTATACCGCTCATCACTTTATAGGTGGATAATAATATATACCGTAATAATACCATAGCATAATATTGGAATTATACCATCTTGAACTTATACCCTTAAGATTGTGATCCATACTCAATAAAGCATAAAGTAACCATATGCACATTACTTCTTTACACTACCCTTTCCTTTACATAGTTATGAAAGTGACACATTTCACTTCACTCCTTTACTTCATGAGATTGACATCTTTACTTATAAGGAATAAATATATTAACTTGCACTTCACCTCTCTTCTTACTCTTATGAGATTGGTGCTTTTACTTGTGAAAGCTTGGTACAAGGATAATCATAATATTCTTAGACTTTGGAACATGACATGATTGGAGAAAAAATGCTTTTCAAGAATAAATAGATTCTTCTTACATCTTCTCTCTTTGAGATAGTTCTTTTAGAAATTTCAACGTTATGACCACTTTACTTGAAGCTTTGGATCATTAACCAATGAGTGAGAGACATGTGAATAAACATTGTGAGAAACATAACATTATTTGAAACATAACACTATTGGAACAATGTCCGTAATTAGGTAACTCATGAACAACAACGACTAATGAATGAGGGATACGTGACTTAGGAATGAATAGATTCTCCTTACGTTGTCACTTTCCTTGAAACAGTTTCTTTTAGTAGTTACAACAACATTATGAGAGCTTTAGGAATTTCAGTCCATGGATAAGAGACATATGAATACCAATCAGTCAATGAATAAGAAACGTGTGGATAACAATATATATCAAACCTGAATGAGATATTTTAGCATATTTCGGAATAGGACCAGTGAAATGTCAATATGAACATTATTTTCTGCAGCAAGATACGGACAAATTAACCTTACATACCTTATCCTTCCAATGTAAATACACAATCCAATATGTGAGCACAACAATTCCGCTCCATCCATACGTTTCACTCTACATCAATAGTACATAACGGAACCAACATTAACCACCAACTTCCTTACAAATGCATATGATAACAATGAGTTACATGTTTATCTTTAAAATGTCATTTCCTTCTCTACAATAACATTTACGGCATTGTCATTCCAACAATACCCCATTCATTCCATACATTGACCACAAGCTACATTCCAAGTGTATAAGACGGCCATGAGTTACATGAGTCCCCTATAACATTATTTCACCCTTTACTATACCATTCATGGCCTTTTCATGCCCACAATACCATAACATTCTATACATTTACCACAACATCACATACCAATAGCATTTCACAACAAGGTTTCTCCTTTACACTTTCTCATGAGCACCATATCACAATTAATCCATCAAGTCACCTCAATACACCTCATATCACATATCGGCCAAAATCCCATAATTTACACTTATAGAAAAATAATAAGTTTAATAACATAATCACACCATACATGTTGATATTTTATCCATACCATGCTCTTTCATCAAAACCTCAAGTCATAATTCAAGTTACAATCCCATGGATAACACATCTTTTTAACAAAAACCAAAAGTGCCATGTCCAACACTTCCAAGCATAACCAACATGATATATATAATCTCTCATGCTCATAATATATTAAAGTACAAGAATAATCACTTACCCAAGCTTGGAAGATTATGATCTTGTCCAAAAATGCCTTAGGGTTTGAAGAGCCAAGAGAAGCTTTCTTGAGAATTCTAGAAAATGAGAGAATGTGATGTGTGTGTGTAATAAATTAAAATCTAAATTTTTTTCCACCTTTTATAACATCATAAAGACATCCTTATCCTTTTAATCCAACCTTTGACAAGTCAAGGCATGAATGGGTCATTTTGACCCATTGGGCCTTTCACGTTTTGCTCATTTTGGGTCTCAAATTAGGCCAAATAACCCATATCATCTTAACCCACTAACATCAATGTGTAATCCATCATATATCTCATGTTTAATTATTTCAATAATCTTCACGACAATATTCACTTACGAGATTCCCGCTCGTAGCCTCAATCGCAAAAATAGAAATTCTAGTCGCGTATGGCTTCTTTGACATAATTTGTCAAAATACTTGTGATGAAGCATTAACCCCAATTCGGATGCTAAATGTGCTTAATAATAGTCTTACTATGATGGGGTAATGATACCATGACTTATAGGTCTTATACGCATCATAATAGTCGAAGAAAAATTTTGGCGAAAACCACCCCGGCACGGTGCTTGGCGCGCCCCAGTGCTGCCTCTGGGCTGAAAATTTCATCCTAGAGCGGCCTGGCATGCCCCTAGGCGCGTCCGACCTTATTTTTTTTAATTTTTTTTCGATTTTTCTTTGCGGATTCGGTTAAATACTTCAAGTTCTAATCTTTAGCTTGCCTCTTGTCTTTAAGAACCTTTATTTAGGAGTCATTCAAGCGTCATTTATAGCTCCTAAAATTTTCCAAGAAGTTTCCAACTCCTCATACAAAGTCTAGTCACATTGACTAGTACGATATCAAATGTGCTATCCAAAACCAATGCAACACACGTACTTAGTGTAAGCATAGCTAAGGTTTATAATTATATCCTAGGTCACAAATCAATCAAATTAGGGTCGGGAATGTACGGGGTGTTACATCCTTCCCCCCTTAGAAACATTCATCCTCGAATATTAGTAACATTGTCTCATCGTAATAACTTAAGCCGAAGTGAATCCTTCATATTATCTATATAGAATACTTGTAAAGACTTACTTATTATGACTCCAATTCCATATTCTGAACTTTTTCTTCCGTGTCCAACACTTATGAGTACTTTAGATTTCATTATTTCTTTGGTCTCCCTTGTGACTTCTTCTGTGTGTTCATTTCTCCAATTGTGCTTTTATGGAAGCTCCTTCTTTATTTCTTATTGCTTTCGCTTATCAAGCTAGAATAGTAATTTGTACTTCTTCACATGTGAGATCTTTCTATAACTGGTGTATTTCCACTGGGAGCAACACGGGATAATCTCCTATATACTTTCAAAGCATCGCATATGATATACTGAATGAACTGTAAAGAGTTCTTGGGATACCTCAAAGTCATATACGACTTGACCACATCTTCGAACCATCTTATAAGGTATGATATATAGAACTAACTTCTCATGTTTAGATTGTACGGTTTGCTTGTTCCTCTTTCTGAAGACGAAAAGCCATGCTTACATTCACTTGGGTTCCCAACTTCTTCTAAAAAGATTTCCACAAATGTGTTAACTTGGTAAGCCTATCAACTATTACCCATATGGCATCACATTTGTTTCTAACTAAAACGAATCTCGACATAGCCTATAACCTTCAGATTCCAAACACTTTACCTTTACTCGTTATCACTTCGATTACTGAAGTATAAATTTTGCAATATTCTTTTCATGTAATCTTGTCAATAAGTCGCTTCCAAATCATGGTACATACCTATTGATTACTCCCTACTAAATAGCAAATCATGAATGATGTGCTTTGCCATAATGCATTTCTTTAGCTCATATATATATCCGATACATAAAATCTTCCTGACACTTCAATCCGTTGACACTGGTACACCCTACGGGGGTATCATATATGTATCATACCTCGTTGATACAATTTACACTGGTACACCCTACGGGGGTAGACTAGTATCTTTCACATTAGTAGCTTTAACATTAGTATCCTTCACTCTGACTAAGTGACATATGTACCCTTCCATTCAAGAAAATTCTTTGTGGAAAATGAAAATATAATTTCTTTGCTCGGCAATCTAAGAAGCCATCAAGTCATACCCATTGTAACATTAAAATCTATCATGTCCATCTCAGTAAGATTAGTCAATGTAACGTGATCACAACATTTACTATACAATTGCGACATACTCTTTTAACTATAATAAATTCACCAACTAGTGTGGACACCCCAACTAACTTTACTATTAACTTTAAAGTTCCTTCAAATTTTCCCGCAGTCAATAGAGTAACATATGATAGGGTAGAACCCGAATCAATCGATGCATATTCATTAGGTAAACATATAGATAACGTACCTATCACTATATCAAGGAGAGCCTCCGAATTCTGCTGACCCCGTAGGTCGTGTCATCCTACCCATGGCCCTCTGTGGGGATTCTCTCTTCAGGTGCCCTAACTTACCACACCAGAAGCAAACATTCTTTTCAATCCAACATTCTCCTGAATGAAACTTTCCACAGCGCTGGCACAGCTGACGAGAGGACCTCGATTTGACCATTCTTCCTTGTTCTCGATACCCCACTGTCTGTGAACCCCGAGTCTCACTACCTTACCTGGCTTAACCACCCTTAAACCCGTGAAATTGCAATGGATTACCTGCCATCTGGTAAGAAAATGATGGTCTGGGCGGTCTAGGAAAAATTTGGGACCTAAATCCTCCTTGGGACGCCCTGAACTGTCCCACAGATCTCGCCCTCTTTGATGGCCCTTCTTCAGATTCTTGTATCCTTCTCCTTTGCCTATGATCCTCCATCTTTTGAGCGAAGGCTTGTATCCTAGCTATATCCATATCTTTATTTAATGCAGCAATAGTACAGTCCCTTACCAAGTATGGCTCCAATCTGTCTACATACTGATGAACCCTATCGGCCATAGTCGCTACAATATTAGGAGCGTATCTAGACAACGAATTAAACCGAAGACTGTACTCCCTGACGCTCATATTTCCTTGACAAAAATTCAAAAACTGATCCGCACGAGCCTCGCGGACCTCATATGGAAGATAGTAATCAAGGAATGCCACTCTGAATTCCTCCCAACTAGCTGGAAGTGTACTGATACCCCTGGATCGTTTCCAATCTTCATACCATAGTATAGCCTCTTCTTTCAGTCTATATGCTGCAAGCTCCACTATTTCTACACCAGTCATATGCATAACATCTAGAGCCCTTTGAATTTGATCGATAAAGTCCTGCAGATCTTCATTGAGATCGGACCCGATAAATGTGGGAGGATCCAATTTCAGGAAATCCTGTGTCCACCGACTAGCTATCCTAGCCGCACCATCATCACTTGTCGCTGGACCAACTCATCCTTGACTCTGGGCAACAACTATTCAAGTCAACATTTTCACCGCATTTCTCAAGTCCTGTAACTCCTTTCTAGTAATATTAACAGGCGATTCTGGGGATACTTCCCTCTTTTGTGGCCTCCCTGGAGAAGGGGGAGGAGAAGGTGCCCGTGATGTAAACTCAGTTTCGACCCCATATTGACTAGCTGGGTTAGGTGGTGATTTACTAATTCGTTCTCCCACATGCATATCTACCTGCTTATCTTTGCCCATACCTTGTCTTGTAATCGGCATTTTCCTCAATCAAAGAAAACCAATCATAATGGTCAGATGTAATCCCACCTATGACAATGGCTCTATTGCACGATCTAGAATGAAGAAATAAATTAACTCCTAAATGTCCCGTAGCCTCCAACTTATAAATGTGGCGCGCAACACATCCATAAGCAAGACTCTACTCAGACACGGTTTTGTATACTCCCTTAGAATGACCTGCTCTGATACCACTTTTGTCATGACCCAAATCCCATTCGGGCCGGACTGGCACCCGAAGCCGATAAGGCCTGAGAGAACCAATCTTTGCTCATGTACTCTCGTATGCATGCTCGTGTATGAATATCATATTATCTCATGTAATTAAATATCAACAGCCTAAGTCATGGCCATATGTGCAATATATGAAACTTGGTCGTTAGAGCCATCACGTCAAAATGAACGTACATATCTTACATTCTGCTTCCCACCCAAGTCTACAAAGCCTCTACAGATACATGACTATGACAAACCTAGAGTCGGGACACACCCCACTCTATACTCATATACAATCTCAAACCAATATCCATAATGACTCGGAAAAACCCCGGATCAACTGGAGCTCACCAACAATCTGCGGATATCTCTTCGCCTACTGTGGGGATCTACTAACACCAGTGCTTGCAGCATGTAAGGTAATTCCCCCAAGAGGGGTCAGTACGAAGAAAGTACTGAGTATGTAAGGCCATATTAAACTATAATAATACATAAGTATTTTCAAGAAATTAAGCGTAAGAGAATAATCAATATGGATATACCTCCATCCTGAATATGTGGAACCATGTCCATTACTTCTATTATTTCATTTATTGGTCATTCAGTCTTACCGTCATCGGTCTTTTTTATTAATAATTGGTACCGTTGCTCTTCCTTTTGCATATTTACAATCTATTGTATGTTCTTTTTGGCTTATAACATAATATTCTTCTTTTGGTTTTCTAAACCAATTTTTTATTATTGGTACTTCTAAAACATTATCTATTTTAAGTGATGCCGCATGACTTAAAAGATGCTGAACTACGTCCACAGGCAGACGGTAAACAGCCAAAACTAGAAGGAGACGTTGAGAAACTCTCTAAAACTCATAACAATTTTGTTAATGCAGCTACAGGCAAAGTACATACAGGAGCAAGCAGCTCAAGCTCAACCAACCAACCTACCAAAAAACAAAATACCAATTTAAACCTAAATCTTGGGAGTTAGATTGGCATTAACTTTTAGTAATATTTCTATTGCTCCTAGGTGTACATGAGTTATTTCATTTTTGGTTTTTAAAGCTTGTATTTCTTTATTAAGGTCTTTTTTATTAATAATTGGTACCATTGCTCTTCCTTTTGCATATTTACAATCTATTGTATGTTCTTTTTGGAATAATGGGGGGTCCCTTATATCTTTGTTTTGTTTAGTCATGTTTGAAATGCGGAATTATAATAAATATCTCTTTGTCTAATTAATCTTAATATTTGGTTAATATCTTGCACTATTAAATCTAGATAAGCTTCTTCTTGAGTTTGTATATATTTATCTAGGTTATATTGTATTAAAGTTTCTCTTTCTCTTAATTCATTTATAGTCCGTTGCCAATTTTCTAAATGTTCTTGATTCATTATTTTAGTTAAAATCTAAATATCCTTCTGAATCTATGTCATCGTATATATCATTAGTTTTATAATCTGTATCTTCATCAGTGTTTACTATTAATAGACTATCTAGTAATGCTTCTTTCATTAAGTCTATAAGTTCATAGGTAAATAGTAAGTTATATATTTTTTGTATTGAATCTTTATCTAAAGTCCTTAGTATATATAGTAGTAATATTTTGTAATTGTTATCCTCATTGAGTAAATACTTAGGTGTTTTATCCTGGTCATTTTCTATGTTTCTATCAGGTGATGAGGTGTTTTTACTAGATGTGGCCATATTTGTCATTCATGTGTGTTCAAATCATAGTCCCTTTAACCTCTATTCTTATTATTATATTTATCACTAAGCAATTCAGTATGTTTAATTATTCTTTGTGTCACTACTATGGGTTTCAGCTTTGATCAGTTACCCTAACAATGCCTCAACTCTGGTCTACTACCCTATTCTCGGCATTCCTAGCCTTTTCCGGTTTCGACCTCTAGGATGGCTTAGTCTGGGCTTACCTAACTCTTAGCTTACCTAACCATAGCAAACTTACTCGAATAATATAACATAATCAAACTGCTATATGATAAACATTAATAATAATCTAGAGATTATTAGGAATATAGGATTTAGTTACACATAATTAAATAAGAGTGTACCGTAGTTGTTATTTCCTCTGTTGTATATGATATTGAAGTTTGTATGTTGGAATCCTCCATAGTTTGTTGAAAAAGCTGTAGATAACTGAAAGATTTTTTATTTAGTGAGTTCTCAGCACATGAGAGGTTTTAGGTTTCGATTGCTCGATACCTTCTCTTCCTCTTTGCTTCTCTATTTATATACATACAAAACGCGTAAGTGTGCAGTGCTAATCACTGTGCACTTTACGACTTTCTAAAAAGAAAACGCGTAAAATAAAGTAGTGGCTGTCTATCCTATCTTTAATTTACATTATTACTAGACGACAAAATAAAAAGAAAAACGTGTAAAGAGCATTATGCTCTTATCCTAAAACACGGAAAGAATCTAATAAAGAAAAAGTAAAGTAATTACATAATTGCTTCTTGTCGGTAGGTTGTCGGTAGATGATGTTTGACTAGATGGTCATCCTGCTCCGCTTGTTTATCCTAGTTGAACATTTGGTATATTGACAGTAGTTCCTCCATTACATTGTGAGCATTGATGATCTGCATATTTTGGTCCAATGTATTGACAATATCTGGTTAATAGATGTGTTGAAATAAATCCTTTCTTAAGTGCTCTTGTAGTAGGTGTATCTTCTGGTTTTAACAAGGAAATTATCCATTGTCGGACTTCTTCCATGTCTGCTTGTCGTAGTTCCCTTGAGTTGGCATAAATCATAACTTGGTTTCTGCAGTAGTAGCTCCATATAGCATGTCCATTTGTATAATTATTTACTAGTTCTTGGAGAATAACTTGTAAACCAATAAGTCTTTTATTTGCATAGAATTGTGGTATTTCTTCTTCAGGTATCTCTGGTTGTGGTTCAATTTCTTCTGGTAAAATCATGTCTCTAGTTAGTCCAATTTTGACCACTTGTATGTTTGGTTTTATCTCGTCAAATAATATCTCCGCTGGGGCAGTATAAAATCTTATATAAAAGAATGTTCCTCCAGTAATTCGTTTGTAGGTAGAAAATGCGTTGTATATTTCTGGTATTTTCTGTACTTCATGTCCATCCTTAGTATATACAGTAGCTAATAGTCCGTAATCATAACATGTCTTAACTAGGTTTGCATTTGTATCTGGTTGAGCTACAAGTTTATTGTAACCTTGTAACTTTGGGGTTATATAATCTTTTTCTGGGTCAGTGGTTGTGGTTGACCTTGGATTGAGATTTAAATGTGTTTGGATTTTGTGAATATTGCGGATATATGTCCTAGAAAGGTGATTATATATTTCTTTATTATTACTTAAGCTAGATGCATAGCTGGATGTTTGTGGACTGGGATTATTTGTGGATTGAAATTTTTGGATAAATGGTTTTGAGAATTGGTTGTTTAAATTGGTATTTTGTTTTTTGGTAGGTTGGTTGGTTGAGCTTGAGCTGCTTGCTCCTGTATGTACTTTGCCTGTAGCTGCATTAACAAACTTGTTATGAGTTTTAGGGAGTTTCTCAACGTCTCCTTCTAGTTCTGGCTGTTTACCGTCTGCCTGTGGACATAGTTCAACATCTTTTAAGTCATGCGGCTGACTGCTTGTAGCTTTAGCTTTCAGATTAACTTCATTAAGCTTTAGCTTGTTCATTTCTAGCTCAATACTGTCCACTTTGGAACAAAGTGTAGTAATGGCTTTTAGCATAGCTTCCATTGTACTATCTTTTTCAGGTTCGGTCTGAGTTCCTTTGTCTTGATAGGTAGTCTGCAACAGTATTTTTGTTAGTACTAACTATTTCAATTGTAAAAGTAAAATTTTGTATGTTTAATACAAGTCGTCGTATTTCTTTTGTAGTAACTGAATCTTGTATTTTTCTTGTTAGCCACCATTTTACTTGGGTGTTATCTGTTCTGACAATAAATTTGTTATATACAATATATGGTTCAAATGATAATAAGCATTTGTATAAAGCAAATAATTCCTTTCGATTTATTTCCCATTTAATTTGCGGTTCCGTATAAAATCCTGAATAATATCTACAGTGATGTTCGATAGTTTCATTTAAATACTTATATTTTAATACGCCTCCATAACTATGGTCACTTGAGTCTGTTTCTACTATATATACAAATTGTTTTGTTGTATCTGGGAAATATAATTTAGGTAATTGTTTGCATTGTTCTTTTATTCTTTGTATGTGTGTTTTGTCTGTATTATCAAAGTGATATTCAACATCCTTTTTTAATTTCTTTTGTAATGGTTTTAAATGTTCTGCTAATCTTGGTATATATTCTCGTACTTGGTTTACTAATCCTAAAAAAGATTGTAATTTCTTTTTCGTATCTAATAATTCTTCTGATTCAATTATTTTTTGTACTATATGCGTTTGCATTTTTATTCCATCTTTATCTATTTGTATTCCTAAAAATTCTATTTGGCTTTTCATTATTTCTGCTTTACTTTTACTTAAGCTTATTCCTGTGGTTTCTATGATATTTATAAATTTGTTTAATAAGTGGATATGTTCGTCTTTTGTTCTAGAGTATAATAATATATCGTCTATATATACTATACAATTTTCTAATTGTGTAAAGTATGTATCCATAAAGTGTTGATATCTGCCTGGTGCATTTTTGTATCCAAAAGGTAGTACGTTCCATTCGTAAAATCCTTGTGGTACAGTGAAGGCTGTTAATTTCTTAGATTCTGTTTCTAATTTTAGGTGGTAAAATTCTGATTTACAGTCAAATTTACTAAAGTAATTATATCCTTGGATTTGTCTTATTTTTAATATTTTATTTGGTATTGGGTAGTTATAGGTTTTAGTTTTGGCATTTAGGTTGCGATAATCAATAACCATCCTACTTTTGCCTCTTTTTTGTTCACTGTGTTTATTCACAATAAACGCAAGACTAGTATGTTTGTTGTTACTTTCTTGGATATAGTTATTTGTGAGTAATTCATCAATATGAAGTGTAAATTCTTTTAAATCATCAAAATTGTATTTTAATGGTTTTTGTGTGATTATACTATTTTCATTAATTAATTCTATTGTAACCGTAGTTCTATGTTTGTCCCATCCTTTAAGGGGATTATCACCATAGTGTTTAAAAGACCATACAAACCTAAGAAAAAATTATCTGAATGTGAATGTTACAATTGTGGAAAACTAGGACATTTAGCTAAAGATTGTAAAATACCTAAAAATATAAAGAAAAAACAAATAACAGAAATACGAATAAAAGATGACAAATACACTGAACTACCATATATAGATTACGCTATGGAAAGTGAAGATAGTATATATGAAATAAGTGAAATAAATGAAATAGATAATATAACAGATCTGGACTATACAATTTTCTAATTGTGTAAAGTATGTATCCATAAAGTGTTGATATCTGCCTGGTGCATTTTTGTATCCAAAAGGTAGTACGTTCCATTCGTAAAATCCTTGTGGTACAGTGAATGCTGTTAATTTCTTAGATTCTGTTTCTATAACCATCCTACTTTTGCCTCTTTTTTGTTCACTGTGTTTATTCACAATAAACGCAGGACTAGTATGTTTGCTGTTACTTTCTTGGATATAGTTATTTGTGAGTAATTCATCAATATGAAGTGTAAATTCTTTTAAATCATCAAAATTGTATTTTAATGGTTTTTGTGTGATTATACTATTTTCATTAATTAATTCTATTGTAACCGTAGTTCTATGTTTGTCCCATCCTTTAAGGGGATTATCATTATATAGTAATTCTAGTTTCTGGTGTATTGGTTGTAATGTATTTATCGAAAAAATTATTATTTCTATTTGTGTTTCTGTATTAGGGTTATTTTCCAGTTTTTGTTTCCTTTAATCCATGGGGTTGATTTTCTAGGTTTGTTTTGTACTCTTTTAGCTGCTACTTTGTGGTTACAAGGTGTTGTAAACCAACAATGTGTTTTGGTTAATATATGAGGGTATAGGTTGTCTATAAAAGGCATTCCTAATATCATATCCCTTGTTGTAAATTCATAATGATACATTGTTTTTATGGTTAATATTTTATCCCATATTTGAATTTGTACATTTCTTGCTATTTGAGTTACCATGCTTCCTTCATTATTAAATCCTGTAAAGACTATGGTTTTTTTTTTTTTTTCCCCATTTTGTGTCTGGTAAACAATTATATCTACATAGATTAGCTTCTGATCCTGTGTCTATCATTGGTGTATAATATCTACTATTATATCCTTCTACTATTATTTTTGCTAATATATATACCTTTGTCATATTTCTACGATGGTTCTTGAAATTATAATAGGCTTCTTTTCATAATGAATTATTAATTGTTTATCTTCTATCTTATAAGGTCTAACTTGTTCTAACCAATTCAATCCTAAAATAATATTTGTATTTATTTTTGTTATCGTAAAGGGTATACTAATAGGTATTCCTCCTATAATTAGTTCTTGGGTTGTTGTTTCTTTTGTTTGTCTTAGTTCTTTAGGTAAATCTAAACATTCTTGTTCGTGTAGTTTAATATCATTTTCTACTACTAATTCTCTAGTAATGTAATTTTCCTGTTCTCCTGTATCTATTAATATTAGATATTTTCTTTGGCCTAACATTCCTGTTATATAATAATGGTATGGTTGTATTTCCATAGGTATATCATATTCTAGTCTTCTAGATGTGCTCATTCTAGATGATGTTGTTGGGGTATCTATCATTCTTTTTGCTTTTCCTATTCTTTCATTTACAATGTCTAATTCTTGGTTTATATCTAATTCTTCATAACTATAATCGTTATTGTCAATTATTGTTACTATATTGTCAAAGGGTGTTTCTATTTTTATTTTATCTATTTTGCTAACTGCTTTTACCGTATGTTGGGTTGTTAATATATATAAATTTTTACATCTTGCTGTAAATATTTTACTTCCTGGTGTTAATTCTATTCCTGACATTCTCCAATATAATACCAATGATTTGTCAATATTCTTATCTTTTATTGCTACTGAGTAATTTGGGTTTGCTGTAAATTTAAATTTTTGATATATTAAATTTCCTTTTACTGCACTAATTATGCTTTTTTCTATAGGAAATTTGATTCTATCATCTGCTAAGTATAGTTCTATTGGTGTATCTATTCCTTCTATAAAACATGCTTTTAGTAATATTTCTATTGCTCCTAGATGTACATGAGTTATTTCATTTTTGGTTTTTAAAGCTTGTATTTCTTTATTAAGGTCTTTTTTATTAATAATTGGTACCATTGCTCTTCCTTTTGCATATTTACAATCTGTTGTATGTTCTTTTTGGCTTATAACATAATATTCTTCTTTTGGTTTTCTAAAACAATTTTTTATTATTGGTACTTCTAAAACATTATCTATTTTAAGTGATATTTCTTGTTTTTTAATTTGGTTAAATATAGTTGTATCAAATATTACTTTCTGGTTTGAAGTTTCTTCAGTTTGGTAGTCATCTTTTTCAATTACTCCTGTTTCAGTCATTTATATATTCTTCAATGTCTGTATCTTCGTTATTTATTTGTTCTATTATATCCTCATCCAGATCTGTTATATTATCTATTTCATTTATTTCACTTATTTCATATATACTATCTTCACTTTCCATATCGTAATCTATATATGGTAGTTCAGTGTATTTGTCATCTTTTATTCGTATTTCTGTTATTTGTTTTTTCTTTATATTTTTAGGTATTTTACAATCTTTAGCTAAATGTCCTAGTTTTCCACAATTGTAACATTCACATTCAGATAATTTTTTCTTAGGTTTGTATGGTCTTTTCTTTTTAGGACGAAGATATAGAAAAATAGGAACTAAATTACATCTAATGCCAGACCAAAACTCAGCTAAACTAGAAGATAGTCTAACAGAAATGGTACGATTACAAAAAGAAAATAGTGAAATAGATCAAAAATTAGAAGTTGAAAAAATACGTATGGAAGCAAAAAAGGAAATAGAACAATTAAAACTTAAAAAAGTAAAAGAAGAAACACAACAAGAATCATCCCAAGAAATAACTCCAAGTATCCCGCAATTAGAATTTGAACTATCTACAAAAATAAAAGAATTAGAAAAAGAATTAGCCTTACTCAAACAAATATATGCAAAAAAAATTAGGGAAAGAGAAGAACGTCAAAAAATGTATAGGGAAAAAGAAAGAGAAAGACAGTTAGCAGAAGAATTAGAAAAGATTAAGGAAAAAATACAAATTGAAGAAACTAACCCAGATTTAACAAGTGAATTTACAACCTTAAGCATAGACAATATAAACATTATAGAAGAGGATGAACAATCCGAAGAAGAAGAAAACCAAGAAATTAGTGAAACTTATACAGAAATTATGGATCAAATTACAAACACTAATTTAGAAATAAATACAACAAATGCTAAACCAAATATAAATACCATAAAAAATGAAGCAATTACCAGTAAATCATATGATAAAAGAAGATATAATAATCCAAGAACAACAGGACCAACTTATTACACAGTAACAGATGATAATAGATATGAAGCAATATGGAATAGTAGACTAAATACAAAATGGACACCTAATAAAGTACCAGAACAATCCCAATTTTTAGATTTAGATTGTGTAATAGATACAAATAAAACAATACGGTTATGGATAGGACACATTGCAAAGCAACTAGTTGATAATAAGATATCTGTAGCGGATACACCAGGATATATAGAAAGAACATTAGTAGGAACAGTAAAATTATGGCTACACAATATAACAGAAGATAGTAGAACAACTCTAAGAAGTAATAAAGATAAAAATGGCACAGTTACAACATCAAATATAGAAATCTTAGACAAATATGAATATGGAATACAAAATGAATTTGGAAGTATGACTACCGAAATAGTAGAACAGGAACAGGACAAAAATCTAAATAGACAATTAATGAATAAATTAACAATATGTAATATGTGTTACACAGACCAATATACATGTGCTTTCAAAGAATATTACTACAAAGGAATATATACTCATGAGGAAGCAATAGAAGTTAGAAAAACATATTTTACAAAATTACCTGAAGCATTTAGTACAAAAATAATAGCTGATTGGGAAGCAGCAAGTTTAACAGATACTTTAGGAGCAAGAATAAAATATTTACAAACATGGTTTATAGGATTATGTGATACCTACAGAGATAGAAGAAAACTAGATAAAGTATTAGATAAAAATATGAAAGCATGTTGTATACAAAAAACAGCACCCCAGTTTGGATGTAAACAATCCAAATATAAATATAAAAAACGATTTAAGAAATATAAGAGTTTTAAATCTAAGTATAAATACAAACAACCAAGGAAAAGATATTATGTAAAAAACTATAAAAAGATTTAATAATCAATATATATAAATTTTTGTTTTTGGGTAGTTATTAATTAATGTCCCTTAGGTTTAATAGCAAGAAAGTAACAGCAAACATACTAGTCCTGCGTTTTTGTGTGATTATACTATTTTCATTAATTAATTCTATTGTAACCGTAGTTCTATGTTTGTCCCATCCTTTAAGGGGATTATCACTATATAGTAATTCTAGTTTCTGGTGTATTGGTTGTAATGTATTTATCGAAAAAGTTATTATTTCTATTTGTGTTTCTGTATTAGGGTTATTTTCCAGTTTTTGTATTATGTTTTTGTTTCCTTTAATCCATGGGGTTGATTTTCTAGGTTTGTTTTGTACTCTTTTAGCTGCTACTTTGTGGTTACAAGGTGTTGTAAACCAACAATGTGTTTTGGTTAATATATGAGGGTATAGGTTGTCTATAAAAGGCATTCCTAATATCATATCCCTTGTTGTAAATTCATAATGATACATTGTTTTTATGGTTAATATTTTATCCCATATTTGAATTTGTACATTTCTTGCTATTTGAGTTACCATGCTTCCTTCATTATTAAATCCTGTAAAGACTGTGTTTTTTTTTTTTTCCCCATTTTGTGTCTGGTAAACAATTATATCTACATAGATTAGCTTCTGATCCTGTGTCTATCATTGGTATATAATATCTACTCTTATATCCTTCTACTATTATTTTTGCTAATATATATACCTTTGTCATATTTCTACGATGGTTCTTGAAATTATAATAGGCTTCTTTTCATAATGAATTATTAATTGTTTATCTTCTATCTTATAAGGTCTAACTTGTTCTAACCAATTCAATCCTAAAATAATATTTGTATTTATTTTTGTTATCGTAAAGGGTATACTAATAGGTATTCCTCCTATAATTAGTTCTTGGGTTGTTGTTTCTTTTGTTTGTCTTAGTTCTTTAGGTAAATCTAAACATTCTTGTTCGTGTAGTTTAATATCATTTTCTACTACTAATTCTCTAGTAATGTAATTTTCCTGTTCTCCTGTATCTATTAATATTAGATATTTTCTTTGGCCTAACATTCCTGTTATATAATAATGGTATGGTTGTATTTCCATAGGTATATCATATTCTAGTCTTCTAGATGTGCTCATTCTAGATGATGTTGTTGGGGTATCTATCATTCTTTTTGCTTTTCCTATTCTTTCATTTACAATGTCTAATTCTTGGTTTATATCTAATTCTTCATAACTATAATCGTTATTGTCAATTACTGTTACTATATTGTCAAAGGGTGTTTCTATTTTTATTTTATCTATTTTGCTAACTGCTTTTACCGTATGTTGGGTTGTTAATATATATAAATTTTTACATCTTGCTGTAAATATTTTACTTCCTGGTGTTAATTCTATTCCTGACATTCTCCAATATAATACCAATGATTTGTCAATATTCTTATCTTTTATTGCTACTGAGTAATTTGGGTTTGCTGTAAATTTAAATTTTTGATATATTAAATTTCCTTTTACTGCACTAATTATGCTTTTTTCTATAGGAAATTTGATTCTATCATCTGCTAAGTATAGTTCTATTGGTGTATCTATTCCTTCTATAAAACATGCTTTTAGTAATATTTCTATTGCTCCTAGGTGTACATGAGTTATTTCATTTTTGGTTTTTAAAGCTTGTATTTCTTTATTAAGGTCTTTTTTATTAATAATTGGTACCATTGCTCTTCCTTTTGCATATTTACAATCTGTTGTATGTTCTTTTTGGCTTATAACATAATATTCTTCTTTTGGTTTTCTAAAACAATTTTTTATTATTGGTACTTCTAAAACATTATCTATTTTAAGTGATATTTCTTGTTTTTTAATTTGGTTAAATATAGTTGTATCAAATATTACTTTCTGGTTTGAAGTTTCTTCAGTTTGGTAGTCATCTTTTTCAATTACTCCTGTTTCAGTCATTTATATATTCTTCAATGTCTGTATCTTCGTTATTTATTTGTTCTATTATATCCTCATCCAGATCTGTTATATTATCTATTTCATTTATTTCACTTATTTCATATATACTATCTTCACTTTCCATATCGTAATCTATATATGGTAGTTCAGTGTATTTGTCATCTTTTATTCGTATTTCTGTTATTTGTTTTTTCTTTATATTTTTAGGTATTTTACAATCTTTAGCTAAATGTCCTAGTTTTCCACAATTGTAACATTCACATTCAGATAATTTTTTCTTAGGTTTGTATGGTCTTTTCTTTTTAGGACGAAGATATAGAAAAATAGGAACTAAATTACATCTAATGCCAGACCAAAACTCAGCTAAACTAGAAGATAGTCTAACAGAAATGGTACGATTACAAAAAGAAAATAGTGAAATAGATCAAAAATTAGAAGTTGAAAAAATACGTATGGAAGCAAAAAAGGAAATAGAACAATTAAAACTTAAAAAAGTAAAAGAAGAAACACAACAAGAATCATCCCAAGAAATAACTCCAAGTATCCCGCAATTAGAATTTGAACTATCTACAAAAATAAAAGAATTAGAAAAAGAATTAGCCTTACTCAAACAAATATATGCAAAAAAAATTAGGGAAAGAGAAGAACGTCAAAAAATGTATAGGGAAAAAGAAAGAGAAAGACAGTTAGCAGAAGAATTAGAAAAGATTAAGGAAAAAATACAAATTGAAGAAACTAACCCAGATTTAACAAGTGAATTTATAACCTTAAGCATAGACAATATAAACATTATAGAAGAGGATGAACAATCCGAAGAAGAAGAAAACCAAGAAATTAGTGAAACTTATACAGAAATTATGGATCAAATTACAAACACTAATTTAGAAATAAATACAACAAATGCTAAACCAAATATAAATACCATAAAAAATGAAGCAATTACCAGTAAATCATATGATAAAAGAAGATATAATAATCCAAGAACAACAGGACCAACTTATTACACAGTAACAGATGATAATAGATATGAAGCAATATGGAATAGTAGACTAAATACAAAATGGACACCTAATAAAGTACCAGAACAATCCCAATTTTTAGATTTAGATTGTGTAATAGATACAAATAAAACAATACGGTTATGGATAGGACACATTGCAAAGCAACTAGTTGATAATAAGATATCTGTAGCGGATACACCAGGATATATAGAAAGAACATTAGTAGGAACAGTAAAATTATGGCTACACAATATAACAGAAGATAGTAGAACAACTCTAAGAAGTAATAAAGATAAAAATGGCACAGTTACAACATCAAATATAGAAATCTTAGACAAATATGAATATGGAATACGAAATGAATTTGGAAGTATGACTACCGAAATAGTAGAACAGGAACAGGACAAAAATCTAAATAGACAATTAATGAATAAATTAACAATATGTAATATGTGTTACACAGACCAATATACATGTGCTTTCAAAGAATATTACTACAAAGGAATATATACTCATGAGGAAGCAATAGAAGTTAGAAAAACATATTTTACAAAATTACCTGAAGCATTTAGTACAAAAATAATAGCTGATTGGGAAGCAGCAAGTTTAACAGATACTTTAGGAGCAAGAATAAAATATTTACAAACATGGTTTATAGGATTATGTGATACCTACAGAGATAGAAGAAAACTAGATAAAGTATTAGATAAAAATATGAAAGCATGTTGTATACAAAAAACAGCACCCCAGTTTGGATGTAAACAATCCAAATATAAATATAAAAAACGATTTAAGAAATATAAGAGTTTTAAATCTAAGTATAAATACAAACAACCAAGGAAAAGATATTATGTAAAAAACTATAAAAAGATTTAATAATCAATATATATAAATTTTTGTTTTTGGGTAGTTATTAATTAATGTCCCTTAGGTTTAATAGCAAGAAAGTAACAGCAAACATACTAGTCCTGCGTTTTTGTGTAATTATACTATTTTCATTAATTAATTCTATTGTAACCGTAGTTCTATGTTTGTCCCATCCTTTAAGGGGATTATCACTATATAGTAATTCTAGTTTCTGGTGTATTGGTTGTAATGTATTTATCGAAAAAGTTATTATTTCTATTTGTGTTTCTGTATTAGGGTTATTTTCTAGTTTTTGTATTATGTTTTTGTTTCCTTTAATCCATGGGGTTGATTTTCTAGGTTTGTTTTGTACTCTTTTAGCTGCTACTTTGTGGTTACAAGGTGTTGTAAACCAACAATGTGTTTTGGTTAATATATGAGGGTATAGGTTGTCTATAAAAGGCATTCCTAATATCATATCCCTTGTTGTAAATTCATAATGATACATTGTTTTTATGGTTAATATTTTATCCCATATTTGAATTTGTACATTTCTTGCTATTTGAGTTACCATGCTTCCTTCATTATTAAATCCTGTAAAGACTGTTTTTTTTTTTTTTTTTCCCATTTTGTGTCTGGTAAACAATTATATCTACATAGATTAGCTTCTGATCCTGTGTCTATCATTGGTGTATAATATCTACTATTATATCCTTCTACTATTATTTTTGCTAATATATATACCTTTGTCATATTTCTACGATGGTTCTTGAAATTATAATAGGCTTCTTTTCATAATGAATTATTAATTGTTTATCTTCTATCTTATAAGGTCTAACTTGTTCTAACCAATTCAATCCTAAAATAATATTTGTATTTATTTTTGTTATCGTAAAGGGTATACTAATAGGTATTCCTCCTATAATTAGTTCTTGGGTTGTTGTTTCTTTTGTTTGTCTTAGTTCTTTAGGTAAATCTAAACATTCTTGTTCGTGTAGTTTAATATCATTTTCTACTACTAATTCTCTAGTAATGTAATTTTCCTGTTCTCCTGTATCTATTAATATTAGATATTTTCTTTGGCCTAACATTCCTGTTATATAATAATGGTATGGTTGTATTTCCATAGGTATATCATATTCTAGTCTTCTAGATGTGCTCATTCTAGATGTTGTTGTTGGGGTATCTATCATTCTTTTTGCTTTTCCTATTCTTTCATTTACAATGTCTAATTCGTGGTTTATATCTAATTCTTCATAACTTTAATCGTTATTGTCAATTACTGTTACTATATTGTCAGAGGGTGTTTCTATTTTTATTTTATCTATTTTGCTAACTGCTTTTACCGTATGTTGGGTTGTTAATATATATATAAATTTTTACATCTTGCTGTAAATATTTTACTTCCTGGTGTTAATTCTATTCCTGACATTCTCCAATATAATACCAATGATTTGTCAATATTCTTATCTTTTATTGCTACTGAGTAATTTGGGTTTACTGTAAATTTAAATTTTTGATATATTAAATTTCCTTTTACTGCACTAATTATGCTTTTTTCTATAGGAAATTTGATTCTATCATCTGCTAAGTATAGTTCTATTGGTGTATCTATTCCTTCTATAAAACATGCTTTTAGTAATATTTCTATTGCTCCTAGGTGTACATGAGTTATTTCATTTTTGGTTTTTAAAGCTTGTATTTCTTTATTAAGGTCTTTTTTATTAATAATTGGTACCATTGCTCTTCCTTTTGCATATTTACAATCTATTGTATGTTCTTTTTGGCTTATAACATAATATTCTTCTTTTGGTTTTCTAAAACAATTTTTTATTATTGGTACTTCTAAAACATTATCTATTTTAAGTGATATTTCTTGTTTTTTAATTTGGTTAAATATAGTTGTGTCAAATATTACTTTCTGGTTTGAAGTTTCTTCAGTTTGGTAGTCATCTTTTTCAATTACTCCTGTTTCAGTCATTTATATATTCTTCAATGTCTGTATCTTCGTTATTTATTTGTTCTATTATATCCTCATCCAGATCTGTTATATTATCTATTTCATTTATTTCACTTATTTCATATATACTATCTTCACTTTCCATATCGTAATCTATCTATGGTAGTTCAGTGTATTTATCATCTTTTATTCGTATTTCTGTTATTTGTTTTTTCTTTATATTTTTAGGTATTTTACAATCTTTAGCTAAATGTCCTAGTTTTCCACAATTGTAACATTCACATTCAGATAATTTTTTCTTAGGTTTGTATGGTCTTTTCTTTTTATAGTTTTTTACATAATATCTTTTCCTTGGTTGTTTGTATTTATACTTAGATTTAAAACTCTTATATTTCTTAAATCATTTTTTATATTTATATTTGGATTGTTTACATCCAAACTGGGGTGCTGTTTTTTGTATACAACATGCTTTCATATTTTTATCTAATACTTTATCTAGTTTTCTTCTATCTCTGTAGGTATCACATAATCCTATAAACCATGTTTGTAAATATTTTATTCTTGCTCCTAAAGTATCTGTTAAACTTGCTGCTTCCCAATCAGCTATTATTTTTGTACTAAATGGTTCAGGTAATTTTGTAAAATATGTTTTTCTAACTTCTATTGCTTCCTCATGAGTATATATTCCTTTGTAGTAATATTCTTTGAAAGCACATGTATATTGGTCTGTGTAACACATATTACATATTGTTAATTTATTCATTAATTGTCTATTTAGATTTTTGTCCTGTTCCTGTTCTGCTATTTCGGTAGTCATACTTCCAAATTCATTTCGTATTCCATATTCATATTTGTCTAAGATTGCTATATTTGATGTTGTAACTGTGCCATTTTTATCTTTATTACTTCTTAGAGTTGTTCTACTATCTTCTGTTATATTGTGTAGCCATAATTTTACTGTTCCTACTAATGTTCTTTCTATATATCCTGGTGTATCCGCTACAGATATCTTATTATCAACTAGTTGCTTTGCAATGTGTCCTATCCATAACTGTATTGTTTTATTTGTATCTATTACACAATCTAAATCTAAAAATTGGGATTGTTCTGGTACTTTATTAGGTGTCCATTTTGTATTTAGTCTACTATTCCATATTGCTTCATATCTATTATCATCTGTTACTGTGTAATAAGTTGGTCCTGTTGTTCTTGGATTATTATATCTTCTTTTATCATATGATTTACTGGTACTTGCTTCATTTTTTATGGTATTTATATTTGGTTTAGCATTTGTTGTATTTATTTCTAAATTAGTGTTTGTAATTTGATCCATAATTTCTGTATAAGTTTCACTAATTTCTTGGTTTTCTTCTTCTTCGGATTGTTCATCCTCTTCTATAATGTTTATATTGTCTATGCTTAAGGTTGTAAATTCACTTGTTAAATCTGGGTTAGTTTCTTCAATTTGTATTTTTTCCTTAATCTTTTCTAATTCTTCTGCTAACTGTCTTTCTCTTTCTTTTTTCCTATACATTTTTTGACGTTCTTCTCTTTCCCTAATTTTTTTTGCATATATTTGTTTGAGTAAGGCTAATTCTTTTTCTAATTCTTTTATTTTTGTAGATGGTTCAAATTCTAATTGCGGGATACTTGGAGTTAATTCTTGGGATGATTCTTGTTGTGTTTCTTCTTTTACTTTTTTAAGTTTTAATTGTTCTATTTCCTTTTTTGCTTCCATACGTATTTTTTCAACTTCTAATTTTTGATCTATTTCACTATTTTCTTTTTGTAATCGTACCATTTCTGTTAGACTATCTTCTAGTTTAGCTGAGTTTTGGTCTGGCATTAGATGTAATTTAGTTCCTATTTTTCTATATCTTCGTCCTAAATTGGAATGTACTATGATTATTTGTAGACCTTCTGTTCCTATAAATGTTTTTTCTTCTACTGGATATTCTTCTTTATTCATATGTGTATTTATGTTCTAAAATGTCTAATTGTAATTCTAATTTACTTATAGTTTGTTTTTGTGCATAACCTTTACCTTTAGCTCTAAATTTATGCAAGGGATATACTCTACTTTTGTTTACAACTATCATCATTATGTGGATTTTAATATAACACCATTCATCACTTTCTAGGTGGGTTATAATATAATACCGATCATCACCTTGTAGGTGGATAATAACATAATACCGCTGATCACCTTATAGGTGGATAATAATATATACCGCTCATCACCTTATATGTGGATAATAATACATACCACTCATCACCTTATAGGTGGATAATAATAGATACCGCTCATCACCTTATAGGTGGATAATAATATATACCGCTCATCACCTTATAGGTAGATAATAATAAATACCGCTCATCACCTGATAGGCGGATAATAATATATACCGTAATAATACCATAGCATAATATTGAGATTATACCATCTTGAACTTATACCCTTAAGATTGTGATCCATACTCAATAAAGCATAAAGTAACCATATGCACATTACTTCTTTACACTACCCTTTCCTTTACATAGTTATGAAAGTGACACATTTCACTTCACTCCTTTACTTCATGAGATTGACATCTTTACTTATGAGGAATAAATATATTAACTTGCACTTCACCTCTCTTCTTACTCTTATGAGATTGGTACTTTTACTTATGAAAGCTTGGTACAAGGATAATCATAATATTCTTAAACTTTGGAACATGACATGATTGGAGAAAAAATGTTTTTCAAGAATAAATAGATTCTTCATACATATTCTCTCTTTGAGATAGTTCTTTTAGAAATTTCAACGTTATGACCACTTTACTTGAAGCTTTAGATCATTAACCAATGAGTGAGAGACATGTGAATAAACATTGTGAGAAACATAAAATTATTAGAAACATAACACTATTGGAACCATGTCCGTAATTAGGTAACTCATGAACAACAACGACTAATGAATGAGGGATACGTGACTTAGGAATGAATAGATTTTCCTTACGTCGTAACTTTCCTTGAAACAGTTTCTTTTAGTAGTTACAACAACATTATGAGAGCTTTAGGAATTTCAGTCCATGGATAAGAGACATATGAATACCAATCAGTCAATGAATAAGAAACGTGTGGATAACAATATATATCAAACCTGAATGAGATACTTTAGCATATTTCGGAATAGGACCAGTGAAATGTCAATATGAACATTATTTTCTGTAGCAAGATACGGACAGAGTATCCTTACATACCTTATCCTTCCAATGTAAATACACAATCTAATATGTGAGCACAATAATTCCGCTCCTTCCTTACGTTTCACTCTACATCACAAGTACATAACGGAACCAACATTAACCACCAACTTTCTTAAAAATGCATATGATAACAATGAGTTACATGTTTATCTTTAAAATGTCATTTCCTTCTCTACAATAACATTTACGGCATTGTCATTCCAACAATACCCCATTCATGCCATACATTGACCATAAGCTACATTCCAAGTGTATAAGACGGCCATGAGTTACATGAGTCCCCAATAACATTATTTCATCCTTTACTATACCATTCATGGCCTTTTCATGCCCACAATACCATAACATTCTATACATTTACCATAACATCACATACCAATAGCATTTCACAACAAGGTTTCTCCTTTACACTTTCTCATGAGCACCATATCACAATTAATCCATCAAGTCACCTCAATACACCTCATATCACATATCAGCCAAAATCCCATAATTTACACTTATAGAAAAATAATAAGTTTACTATCATAATCACACCATACATGTTGATATTTTATCCATGCCATGCTCTTTCATCAAAAACTCAAGTCATAATTCAAGTTACAATCCCATGGATAACACATCTTTTTAACAAAAAACTAAAGTGCCATGTCCAACACTTCCAAGCATAACCAACATGATCTACATAATCTCTCATGCTCATAATATATTAAAGTACAAGAATAATCACTTACCCAAGCTTGGAAGATGATGATCTTGTCCAAAAATGTCTTAGGGTTTGAAGAGCCAAGAGAAGCTTTCTTGAGAATTCTAGAAAATGAGAGAATGTGATGTGTGTGTCTAATGAATTAAAATCTGATCTTTTTTTGCCACCTTTTATAACATCATAAATTCATCCTTAGCCATTTAATCCAACCTTTGACAATTCAAGGCAAGAATGGGTCATTTTAACCCATTGGGCCTTTCATGTTTTGCTCATTTTGGGTCTCAAATTAGGCCCAATAACCCATATCATCTTAACCTACTAACATCAATGTGTAATCCATCATATATCTCATGTTTAATTATTTCTATAATCGTCACGACAATATTCACTTACGAGTTTCCCGCTCGTAGCCTTAATCGCAAAAATTGAAATTCTAGTCGCGTATGTCTTCTTTGAACATAATTTGTCAAAATACTTGTGACGAAGCATTAAACACAATTCGGATGCTAAACGCGCTTAATAATAGTCTTACTATGATGGGGTAATAATACCATGACTTATAGGTCTTATACGCATCATAATAGTCGAATAAAATTTTTGGTGAAAACCACCCCGGCACGGCGCTTGGCGCACCCCGGTGCTTCCTCTGGGCTGAAAATTTCATCCCAGAGCGGCCTGGCACGCCCCTAGGCACGTCCCACCTTATTGTTTTTAATTTTTTTTTCGACTTTTCTTTGCGGATTCGGTTAAATACTTCAAGTTCTAATCTTTAGCTTGCCTCTTGTCTTTAAGAACCTTTATTTAGGAGTCATTCAAGCGTCATTTATCGCTCCTAAAATGTTCCAAAAAGTTTCCAACTCCTCATACAAAAGTCTAGTCACATTGACTAGTACGATATCAAATGTGCTATCCAAAACCAATGCAACACACGTACTTAGTGTAAGCGTAGGTAAGGCTTATAATTATATCCTAGGTCACCAATCAATCAAATTAGGGTCGGGAATGTACGGGGTGTTACAGAAGCTTTCCCTCATCCAATTTTAGATCATGTTATGACCGGGACTGAGTATGATATGTTGACTATGTTTTTGAAGATGAAACTTCCCACCTTCATTGGTTCTAAGATAGAGAATGCTTTTGAGTTTATTAGTAACTGTTATGAGTAGCTACATAAGATGGGCATTATGGAGCAGCATGGTGTAGAATTTGTGACCTTCTAACTGGAGGGTGATTCTAAGTAGTGGTAGATGTCTTATGTAGAATATCGGTCTCCAACTTTACCGTTATTGACATAGACTCAATTTCATACCCTGTTCGTATAGAAGTATGTGCCATGCACCTTGCGTGATAGGAAGAAGCATGAGTTTCTAGCCCTTGAGCAGTTCAATATGTCGGTTGCAGCCTATAAGGATATGTTTTATGCCTTGTCCAGATATGCTACTCAGTTGCTTGGTACTGAAGAGGAGAGGATTCACCTCTTTTTGAAAAGTTTGAATAATGACTTGTAGGCTATGGCATTACAGATATCTTTTTTAGGAAATACTTTTAATGATGTTTCTGACTTTGTAAAGAAAGTGGAAGGAGTCAAACAAATTAGGCAGGCGAAGATGGTAGAGAAGAAGGCTCGAAATGCAGGCGACTTTAGCATATCTTACTCCAGAGGCCATGGTAATCAAGCCTATCCAGCTCGTCTGAAAGATTCATCTTTGCTAGTATCTACAGGGGGTCTGTCAAGGACCATTTAACAAACTTCAATTGTTAGAAGCCAAGGGGATTTGTATTCTTTTGTTATTCAGCCTTCACTAGATTGAGCTTGTTTTACTTATGGTGGTATTGGGCACTTCAAGAAGAATTTCCCTAGTGGTAGGTAGTCAAGTTTTTAGGGGCATCAACAGTCTAGAGCTATGGTTCTGGATGGTAAAGATGGTGTCGGTAATGGTAGAGGTCGTCAACAGGGTGGGCATAGTGGTTATAAGGGTGGTCATGGTGGAAATTGAGGTGGTGGTAATGCATGTCGAGGAAGTGCACAGCCTGCTAGAGATATTGCTCAGATAGATGGTAGAGTTCATAATTATGCCTTTCTCAGAAAATTTGAGAAAGAGGCTTCAGATGTAGTTATTACAGGTACTATTCTCTTCTGTGACTGGATGGCTATGGTCTTTTTTTATCTGTAATTCACCTATTTATATATGTATTAAATTTTCCTTGGGTTTAGACATTGTTTGTGATATGCTTGAATTACATGTGTATGTATCTACTCCAGTTAGAGACACTGTAGTAGTGACTCAAGTATATCAGGCTTGCTCTGTAATGTTTATGGGTTTTCAGACATGGGTAGATTTGGTGATTTTGGATATGCTTGACTTTGATATCATCTTGGATATGACTTGGTTGTCCCTGTATCATGTTGTAATGAATTGTAATGCTAAGACTATGACCTTAGACATGCTGGATATGGATATGTTAGAATAGGAAGGTTATTATAAGTCTAGCCCTATGAAAATAATTTCCTTCATTCGTGCTAAGAAGAAAGTGGGGAAGGGGTGTTGGGCCTTTCTGCCACATTTTTGGAACACTAGTGCAGAGATCCCCTCAATTAAGTCAGTTCCCATAGTGTCTGAATTTCAGGAGGTATTTCCCACTGACTTGCCTGGTATGCCTCTGGATCAGGACATTGACTTTTGCATTGATTTAGAGCCAGGCACTCACCCAATCTCTATCCCTCCCTATAGGATGGCTTCGGCTGAGTTGAGAGAGCTTAAGACTCAGTTCCAGGAGTGCCACGACCAAAACGCTCATGATTGACACCCACCCTAACCTATGGTGGGAGAACCATACTAATATCTACCCTTACTAACTCAAGTATTACTTTCACATTCACCTTATATTAATCCTCAGTTTTAAACAAGTGCAAAAAAGTGTTTATTCAATAACTTAAATCAACTATCAAACTGACATCAATATCCAAAACTAATAGAGTGAGGAAACCTCTATTTATTACATCTCTAGGACCTACAATCACCATTCAAGAACCACTAAGAATGTCTAAATCGATAACTAAGATAATATCCAATAATGAAATAACAAAGAAATGTCTTAGTCCCGAAACATGGGACATGAACAATCATAAGAAGATCCAAAGGTTGTCCGGTCATGGTGCTCACCCTTGAAACTGAATCTAGAACTGCTAGCTAAAGGCGAGGTCTTGTCTGAAATATCAGAACACGCTTTGTACTCAACCAAAAGAAGATCACAGATAGCATCAGTACAACAACACATACTGGTAGGCATCATAGGTCGACTCAACCCGACACCATATGAATATATAAATCAAATAGATGTAAAGCGATCATCACAGAACTTATAATCAAAGACAATCAATCAATTATGCAATTCACTTTAGGAAGAACACAAGCTCACGATTATGTATATTTACACTTAGTCAAATTCTTCAACAAGTTCATCACAACATAAGATCATAACTGAACATTCAAAGCATGTGAATGAGTATGAATGTAAGATGTGCACATCTCCTCTTTCTCTTCTCAATCTCACTAACATCATCAATAATCATCATGAACATCATGATTTACCACATCATCGTCATCAACATCATCACCATTATCATGATCATTTCCCCGAATTCTCAACACCAATGTATATAAACATGCAATGCAGTCAATAATAACAAGTAGTGCTTGAAAGTCATCATAAATACTTAATTAACAAATAAGCATAGAGTCAAGTAAGTCTTATTGCTACAATAAACCATAGCCTACCTCGAATCCTTGATCAAAGTCACCTTTAAGCCACATTTTTTCCTTTTTCTTCTTGTTCAACTTGTTCTTAGTCTATAAAAACAAGAACATACACCCATTTCAATAACTCACCCCCTTTTAACTACTAGGAATCAATACCCACCGATTCAACCATAAAATTTCCCTATTTCATCATCCTAGGGTTTTCTATCATTAAAACCCCATGAACCCTATTTGAATTAGCATGAACAATTGCAATTCTACACTCATTAGTATTTTCTAGCACCTTAAGATCATTATCTACTAATTTTATACCCATTCTTACCAATTTCCATTAATTTAATGAACTAGGGTCAAACCCCAAATTCCATCATAAATTATTTTCTAATGATTTGTAGATATTATAAGAAGTAATTTCAAGTTTATAAAGTAGTAACTTATCTCCAAAGATGAAAAACTCCTAAATTTTATGAAAAATTGCCTTCCCTAGAGCTGTCTCACATTTTTCAGAAAGTGGGGAATGAAAAATATTTTTGGATTATTAATACTATAAAACACTACATGTTACCACTACAGAGGTTTATTACCACTATAGCAGTACCACTACAGTGGTTAAATTACTGTGGCAGCAGTTCGCGCCTTAAAACTGAGGTTCACTATGGTGGTACCTATTTCCACTGCAGCGGTACCACTACAACAGTTACTTTTTACATTGAAGTGGTCTTAGGTAGAAACTCGGGACCTCTCTTCAGTTATGCTCATTTTACAACACAATTCATAAACTACGACATCGCGAACCAATCCCTCCACGTTAAACTCTATAACCAGAGTTCTATAACTCCGTTTCAAGTGTCAGAAGTTGCCACGACTCCCTAAAATTGTTATCTATATAATTATCACATCAAACATCACTAAAAAAAATCAAATTATTACTAAATTTCTTTTGACTAACATCCCCTCTAAAATAGTCCAACACTAGACTAGCGCTGAATTTCTATAAATTTGCTTAAGGAAGGACTAGGTGTCAATTGTACCCCTTAATTCAGCATAATGATGTTTTGGGTCATTACAAGAAGTTATTTGAAAATGGATTCGTTCATCCTAGTGCTTCGCCTTGGGGTGATCCAGTGTTGTTAGTTAAGAAAAAGAATGGTAGCATGAGAATCTATATAAGCTATCGAGAGTTGAATAAAGTGACCATTTAGAATAAGTACCCTTTACCCCAAATAGATGATTTATTTGACCAATTGTAGGGTGATTTAGTTCTTTCCAAGATAGATTTGAGGTTAGGGTATCACCGGTTGAAGATCTGGCCTGAGGATATTTCCAAAACAGCTTTCAGGACTTGTTATGGGCCTTACAAATTCCTAGTAATGTCCTTTAGGTTGAATAATGCACTGACAACATTCATGAGTTTGATGAATGGTATATTTAAATCTTTCTTGGATTCGTTTGTTATTATATTCATTTATGACAATTTGGCTTACTCTAGGAGTAAGGAGGAGCATGCAAGTCATTTGCGCATAGTCTTGGGTATTTTGAAGGAGAAGAAGCTTTATGTTAAATTCTCTAAGTGTGTGTTTTGGATGGCATCTATGTATTTTTAGGGGTATGTGGTTTCTGAAAAGGGGGTGATGGTGGATCCCTAAAAGATTACGGCTATTAAGAGTTAGGCTCGGCCTAACTCTATGATTGATGTTTGGAGTTTTGTGGGTCTAGATAGCTATTACAGGAGGTTTGACAAGAAATTTGCCTCCATTGCTACTCACTTTAAAAGACTGACACAGGAAGAGGTACCGTTTGCTTGAGGTCTGATAAGTATGAAGAGATCTTTCAAAAGCTCAAGTCATTTTTGACAGCAGGCCACATCCTTGCTTTTCCAATTGAAGGTATGGATTTTATAGCACTTTTTGATGCTTCACATTTTGGTGTGGCTGTTGTGTTGATGTAGGCTAGAAATATGATAGGTTATGCTTCAAGACAATTAAAACCTTATAAGAGGAATTATCCAACTCATGACTTGGAGCTGGAGCGGTGGCTTTTGCACTTAAGATTTGGAGACACTACCTATATGGTGTTAAATGTGAAGTTTTCACAAACCATAGCAGTTTAGAACCTGAGGAAGACACGGTGGATAGAGTTACTAAAATATTATGATGTGACCATCTAGTATTATCTGGGAAAGGCTAATGCGGTGGCAGACGCATTAAGCCAAAAATTTGTAAGTAAGGGCAGTTTGGCTTGTTTGAGAGTGACAAGAAAACCTTTGGATTGAGAGCTTCTAACTCTAAAAATGAGGTTTATATTGTTTGGTGTGCCTAAAAGGGGTAGAGTGTTAGCTAGTGTTAAGGTGAGGTCAATATTCCTTGATCAAATCAAGGCTAAGCAATTCAAAGATGCGAGGTTGAACAAGATTTGGAACAAGGTGGTATTTAGTGAGGCCAAAGATTCCACACTTGATGCTTGTGGTATGTTGAGGATTAGGTAGCGCGTGTATGTGCCTCATGTTGATGATGGGCTTCCTATTTTACTTGCAGAAGCTCATGGTTCCCAATATTCTATACATCCTGGTACAACCAAGATGTATCGTGATTTGAGATAGCTCTATTAGTGGCCCCAAATTCAGAGGGATATAGTAGAATATGTCTCTAATTATTAGAATTGCCAGCAGGTGAAGTATGAACATCAAAGGCCTGCAGGTTTGTCGCAAAGGATGCCTATTCCCAAATGGAAATGGTAGAGGATTGCTATGGATTTTGAGATGGGAGAGATGATTGCTATAGATTTTGGGATGGGTTATCCTAAGACCTTGGGATAGTATGACTCAAATTGGGTAGTTTTTGATAGGCTAACAAAGTCCACTTATTTCATTTCGGTTAAGGTGAACTACAACACAGAGAAGTTAGCCAAGATTTATGTTAAAGAGGTTCTAAGATTTCATGGAGTGCTAGTATCCATCATATCCGATAGAGGTACGTAGTTTACCTCCAAATTTTGGCATTAATTACATAAAGAGTTGGGCATAAAGCTTGATCTTAGTACTTCATTTCATTCTCACACATATGGGAAGTCTGAGAGGACTATTTAGATACTTGAGGACATGCTACGAGCATATGTGCTGACTTTGGGGATCATTGGGACCAGTTTTTATTATTGTGTGAATTCTCATACAAAAAATTTTATTGCTCTATCATTTACATGGCCTCATTTGTAACACCCCGTACATTTTCGACCCTACTTGACAACTTTGAACCATGCTTACCTTAGTTTCGAGAGCCATAAGTACGTATTTTGTATTGTTATTGACGAAAATTTGATAGTGTGCTAGTACATGTGATTAGACCCTTGTAGGAGGAGAAGTTTCTGACATTTTGGAGCATTTGTGGGGTTAAAAGTGAGGCTTGGAGGACTTCCAAGCAAATGATATTGAATATAGGAGGCAAGCAAAAGATTAAACTTTAAAGATCCAACTAAATCCGCAAAGAAAAGTTGAAATCTGAATTTTAGTGTGGGGCGCGCCTAGGGGCGTGCCAGGCCGCTTCTGGCAAAATTTTTTTTTGGTAGAGGAAGCAGAGGGGCATGCCATGGGGCGTGCCAGGCCACTCCTTCTCCCCTTTTCCAAATCTGAAAATTTTCTAAGTCCCTCGGTCGTCCGGGAGCGTGCCGGGGTGCTTTTTGCCAAATTTCTTCTACGATTATTAGTCTATAAAGAGGACTCTTGGGTTATGGTATCATTATTCCATTGTATTAGGACTACTCTTGAGCGAGTTTGTCATCCGATTTGGGGTTAATTCTTCGTCACAAGTATTTTGTCAAATTATGTTCAATTAAGCCATGAGTGGCTAGAATTTCTTATTTTTGAGATTGAGGCTACGAACATGAATTTCGTGAGTCGAATATTGTAGTAACATTTATGGAATTATTTAAACATGAGATATATGGTGGATCATACATTGAATTTGGTGGTCTAAGTTAACATGTGTTAATGGGCTCAATTTAAGGCCCAAAATGGAGTAAAAGACACGGCCCAAAAGGGAAAATGACCCATTCTTCCAATTTGACCAAGTAAAAATGACATTTAATGCCAAGAATTGGATAAGTATGACTTGGGAGAGTATATAAAGGCACAAAATCTGATTTTATTTCATTATAACTCTCATGCCTTTCTAGATATTTCTAAAACATTTCTCATTTCACAAACCCTAAGGCAACTATCTCCTTGGACAAGATCATCACTTGGAAAGCCTTGGTAAGTGTCTACTATCATGGATTATTATATTATATTCTTAATATGGTGTGTATATCATGATGGTTATGTTGGCAAGGTGTTGAATAGTGCACTTTTGCTTTTTGCTAAAAGATGTGTCATCTTTGTGATTTAAACTTGAAAGGAGACTTGAGGTTGTGATGAAAGTGAATGGTGTGGATGAAATATCAACATGTATGGTGTGGTTATGTTTCTAAAATTGTTTTTTTTTTATATGTCTAACTAGTGGGATTGTTGCTATGAAATATATTGGAGTAATTGTGATGTGGTGTTAATGAGAAAGTGTAAAGGAGAAACTTGGTGTGAAATGCTATTGGTATGTGATGTTATGGTCAATGTGTGGAATGCTGAGGTATTGTTGGTATGACGATGCTGTGAATTGTATTGTTAAGGGTGAAATGAAGTTATAGGGCAATCATGTAACTCATTGTCGTCTTATACCCTTGTGAGGTAGTTGGTTGTTAACGTGAGCTCCGTTATGTACTTGTATTGTAGAGTAACACATATGGAAGGAGCTGGATTATTGTATTCACATATAGGACTGTGTATTCATATTGGGAAGATAAGGTATGTAAGGTTACTCTTTTCGAATCCTTCTGCAACGCATATTGTTCACATTGTCATTGTACTTGTTCTATTCTGACATATTCAAAGGTATATCATTTCAGGTTGTCATCTATTGTTATTCACATGTTCCTCATTCATTGATCAATTTTCATTCATGTATCACATAAGTATGGACATTACTCCCAAGTTCCAAGAATGTTATGTTCTAAAGTTCCAATAATGTCATGATCCCCAATGTATCAATCTCACAAAAGTAAAGGAAAGAATGAAAGACGTAATGCATATATGGTTAATCTATGGTTACTTTATGGTTACTTTATGGTTACTTAATGATTATTGAGTACGGGAGACAACTCAAAGGGGTGAAAGCCTAACTTGGGGCGATGCCGATATTGTTGGATTAGGGGGAAAGCTCAGTGGGATAAAAGTCAAACTTGATGCCGAACTTGCTTCATTGATTTTCGAGTGATAGCAAGGGGGAAACTCCATGGGGCAAAAGCCTATCTTGATGCAAAACCTGACAGGGGGTAGCCCAAAGGGCCGAACCTGCTTTATTTATTTATGGTATATTATATTATTCTCCCACTGATCTGTTGGGCCTGGGTTATATTGACGGATATATATTTACAGTTAAATATTGACGGTATTATATATTGACGATTATAAATATTGTATTGACGGTTATAAATATTGACGGTAATGTACATAAAGGCAAAGAAAGTAATGAATATAAGGTACATGCTCCCACACATACAGAACGGTGGTTTATCCATATTGACTATTCTCTTATCTTGATCTCATTGAAGTTCATGTCTTTTATGCAGTTACTCATAGCCTTGCATACTCAGTACATTCTTCGTACTGACCCCCTTGGGGGACTTACCTTACTTGCTGCAGGCACGGGTGCTAGTAGACCACCACCATCGGCTACGAGTCATCTGCGGATCATTGGTGAGCTCCAGTTGGTTCGGGGCTTTTCGAGTCACATGTGTACATTGTTTTGGTATTGTAATTATTGTATAAAGTGGGGACTCTTCCCGAATGTAGGTTGGTTATGTACATGTATCTGTTAGAGGCTTTGTAGACGTAGGTGGGAAGATGAATGTAAGAGATGTATGTCCACTTTGACTTGATGGCCCTAACGGCCAAGTTTCGTATATTGTATATTTTTTTCATGACTTCCGCCTTTAGTATTTATTAGTTTCATGGGATAGAAAGATATTCATACAGAAACATGCATATGAGTGTACATGGATACCGATCGGTTCTCTTGGGCCTTAACGGCTTTGGGTGCCAGTCCGCCTTAATGGGATTTGGGGTGTGACAAAAGTGGTATCAGAGCAGGTCGTTCTAAGGGTGTCTGCAAAGCCGTGTCTGAGTAGAGTCTTGCTTATGGATGTGTTGTGCACAATATTTATTAGTAGGAGGCTACGGGACATTTAGGAGTTGTTTCATTTCTTCATTTCTTAGATCGTGCAATAGAGCCAAGGTTATAGAATTATACCGGACCATTGACTTTGTTATTTTTCATTATAGTAAGAATGGCAATTACAAGAAGAGGCAAGGGTAAAAGTAAGAAGCTAGAAAGGATTATAAGAGAAGGAACTAGAAAATCACCACCTGAATGGGTTGAGCAAGGTGAAGCTGAAAGTGAGTTTGTATCGCGAGCTTCTTCTACCTTTCCAGCTCCAGAAGAGCCGAGAAGGAGAGAAGAACCTGTTGATCCATCTGTTAATGTCACCGAACAGGATTTAAGAAATGCAGTGTACATGCTGACTCAGATAGTTGCTGCACAGAATCAAGGACAAGCTGGTCCAATGACAAGTAATGACAGTGAAGCTAGGGCAGCTAGTCGAAGGATACAGGATTTCCTGAAATTAGATCCCCCTATATTCACCGGATCGAATCTTAATGAGGACCCGCAAGATTTCATAGATCAAATCAAAAGGGCTTTGGATGACATGCACATATTTGGTGTAGAAATAGTTGAACTTGCGGCGTATAGATTGAAAGGGGAGGCGATATTATGGTACAAAGATTGGAAACGATCTAGGGGTATCGGTGCACCTCCAGCTAGTTGGGAAGAATTTAAAGTGGCATTCCTTGATCACTATCTTCCATATGAGATCCGAGAGGCTCATGCCAACCAGGTTTTAAATCTTCATCAAGGGAATATGACCGTCCGAGAGTATAGTCTTCAGTTTAATTCTTTGGCCAGATATTCTCCCCATGTGGTAGCCACCATGGCCGACAGAGTCCATCGATATGTGGACAGATTGGAGCCATATTTGGTGAGGGACTGTACCATTGCTGCTTTGAACAAATATATGGATATAGCCAGAATACAGGCTTTTGCACAGAAGATGGAGGACCAGAGGCAAAGAAGAAGGGTGCACAAATTTGAAGGGGGGCCATCAAAGAAGGCTAGACCTATGGGACAGTTCATGGCGTCCCAAGGAAAATTTAGGTCTCAAATTTTTAATAGACCGCCGACACCATCACTTTCTTATCCTATAGTAGGCACTCAATCCCAATTCCAAGGGTTTGGTGGCAGTCACATTGGATAAAGTAGTGGAATTCGAGGTTCACAAACAATGGGGTATTAAGAGCAAGGAAGTATGGACCAACCAGGGTTTTCTCGCCAGCCGTGTCAATACTATGGAAAGCTTCATTTAAAGGAATGACGGTTTGGGACAAATATTTTCTTTTGGTCCAGTATGTCCGGGCACATGGGGAGAGATTGCCCAAGAAGGGGCACGGGTATTACTACGCGACCTACGGGATCAACTGTTGCATCATCATCATCGGTTCCTTTTTTAGGAAAAGATGTACAGACTGTTGGTCGTGGTAGAGGTGCAGGAGGAACAACTAGTTTTAGTGGAGTACCGAACCGTACCTATGCTCTAGCGGGTCGGCAGAATCTGAAGGCCTATCCTGATATAGCTATAGGTATTATCTGTTGTTTTTTTTCACATAATGTATATGCATATGAATTGATTGATTCGGGTTCTATATTATCATATGTTACTCCATGGACTGCTACAAAATTCAAGGAACACTGGAATTATTAGTTAGATCATTTAAGGTATATACCCCTGTTGGTGAATCTACTATTGTTAAGGAAGTACATCGTAACTGTATAGTACCTATTTGTGAGCATGCTACGTGGGTTGATTTTATTGATCTAGAAATGGTAGGGTTTGATGTTATAATGGGTATGGATTGGTTGACTTCTTGTTATGCCATAGTGGATTGCCGAGTTAAGAAGGTTCATTTCCATTATCCACAAAAGACCGTCCTTGAATGGAGGAGTAATATTGGCGTACCGAGGGGTAAATTTATTTCATATCTTAAGGCAAGGAAAACGATATCCATGGGGATTCATAAGGCCTAGTATGTCCCCTTGGGATGCACCAGAATTATGTGTATAGAAAAGAGATGGCACGTTGAGAATGTGCATTGGTTATCGACAACTGAATAAAGTGACAGTCAAGAATAAATATTCCCTCCCCAGAATTGATGAAACATTTGACCAATTATAGGGTGTCAAATGTTTCTCAAAGGTTAACCTGAGATCAGGATATCATCAGGTAAGGGTAAGAGAAAAAGGATATACCCAAGATAGTTTTCCGAACGCGGTATGGTCACTAAGAATTTTTGGTTATGTCTTTTGGGCTAAAAAATGCACCCGCAGTTGTTATAGATAGGATAAATAGGGTGTTCGATCCATTTTTGGATATGTATTGATGCAGCATGGTAACGTAATAGCTTATGCCTCAAGACAGTTGTGACTACACAAGAGGAACTATCCGACACATGATCTTGAGCTAGTAGTTGTGATATTGCTTTAAAGATATGGCACCATTATTTGTATAGGGTCATGTTGACATATATACTGATCACAAAAAGGGGTTTGTAATATATTTTTTAAGGCAGAAAACTTAAATTTAAAGTAGCAAAGGTGGCTGGAACTATTAAAGACCATGTTATTGATATTACATCCGAGAAAAGCAAGTGTAATAGCCGATGCGTTAAGTCGCACAACAATCGAAAGCATTAGTAGCCAATTTCCTGAAAAGCAAAGTATAGCCAAGGAGTTACATCAATTAGCCAGCTTGGGAGTTCGTCTTCTCGAAACTCCAGATGAATGAATTATAGTGTAAAATGCGGCAGAATCTTCATTTGTAACTGAAGTGAAGAAAAAGCAATATACGAACCTTATTGTATTTCAGCTGAAATTGAATGCACACAAGATTTGACAAAGGTATTTGATCTTACGCAAGAAAGAGTGAATTAGGGCCAAAGTAGATTGTGTGTACCGGATATAGATGAATTAAGGAAATGAACTATGACAGAGGCACATCATTTATGGTATTCTATGCATTTGGGAGCTACCAAAATGTACCATGATTTGGAAGAGATGTATTGGTAAGGTTACATGAAAGAAACATTGCAGAATTTGTAACTCATTATTTGAATTGTCAATAAGTAAAAGTAGAGCATCCAAAACCTGGAGGTTTTATGCAATGTATAAATCTTCCAGTATAAATGGTACATGATTAACATGAATTTCATCATAGGCGTACTAAGTCAGCGCATTGTCTACCAGTCAAGACCACTTATACAGCTAAAGATTATACAAGGTTGTATATTAAAGAGATAGGGCGATTACATGTGATTCCACTCTCTATTATATCCGATAGGGGATCTCAATTTACTGCACACTTTTTGGAAATCTTTCCAGGAAAGTTTGGGAATCCAAGTGAATTTAAGTATGGCTTGTCATCCTCAGACGGATGGACAGGCAGAACGTATTATATAAACATTTGAAGATATGCTACGAGTTGTCCATTGTATTTTAAAGGTAGTTGGGATGAACATCTATCACTTATTGAATTTGCCTACACTACTAGCTATCATTCAAGTATCAAATTGACACCTTATGAAGCCTTGTATGGAAGGGAGAAAAGTTGGCCCTATATAACGTACCATACGAGATTACCCAAAGAGTTGGGTAAGTTGCATATAAACTATCATGACCCCAAGAATTCTCCACAGTTCATTAAGTATTTCATGTTTCGATGCTTCGAAAGTGCATAGGAGATCCCTCTTGTATTGCTCCCATTGACGATGTACAAGGTATGGAGGATCTCACCTATGAGAAGATCCCTATTGCTATTTAGGATCGGCAAGTAATGAGAATAAGGAATAAAGAAGTAGCTTCCGTAAAGGTACTTTGGAAAAATCAACAAGTAGAAGAGAAGAAATGATGACATCAAAGGTCCCGTAATTGTTTCACATGGAAGAAAAAGTTCAAAACGTGAAATTAGTGCAATAACAAGTAAGTATTTATAAGCATTATGTGTATATGTGATAACCTGAGGAATGAAACTTGCATTTGTCTCAATTGGATAACGTCATTAACATTCGAGGATGAATGTTTATAAGGGGGGGAGAATGTAACACCCCGTACATTTCCAACCCTACTTGACAACTTTGAACCATACTTACCTTAGTTTTGAGAGCCATAAGTACGTATTTTGTATTGTTATTGATGGAAGATTTGATAGTGTGCTAGTACATGTGATTAGACCCTTGTAGGAGAAGGAGTTTGTGACTTTTTGGAGAATTTGTGGGGTTAAAAGTCAGGCTTAGAGGACTTCCAAGCAAAGGATATTAAATATAGGAGGCAAGCAAAAGATTTGAATTTGAAAGATCCAACTAAATCTGTAAAGAAAAGTTGAAATCTGAATTTTAGTGTGGGGTGTGCCAGGCCGCTTCTAGCCAAAATTTTTTTGGCAGAGGCAGTAGAGAGGCATGCTAGGGGGCATGCCAGGCTGCTCCTTCTCTCCTTTTCTAGAGCTGAGATTTTTCTAAGTCCCTAGGGCGTCCGAGAGCCTGCCGGGGTGCTTTTTGCCAAATTTCTTCTACGATTATTAGTCTACAAAGAGGACTCTTTGGTTATGGTATCATTATTCCATTTTATTAGGACTAATCTTGAGTGAGTTTGGCATCCGAGTTGATTTTAATTCTTCGTGACAAGTATTTTATCAAATTATGTTCAATTAAGCCATGAGTGGCTAGAATTTCTTATTTTTGAGATTGAGGCTACGAACATGAATTTCGTGAGTCGAATATTGTCGTGACATTTATGGAATTATTTAAACATGAGATATATGGTGGATCATACATTGAATTTGGTGGGCTAAGTTAACATGTGTTAATGGGCTCAATTTAAGGCCCAAAATGGAGTAAAAGAAATGGCCCAAAAGGGCAAATGACCCATTCTTCCAATTTGACCAAGTAAACATGGCATTTAATGCCAAGAATTGGCTAAGGATGACTTGGGAGAGTATATAAAGGCACAAAATCTGATTTTATTTCATTATAACTCTCATGCCTTTCTAGATATTTCTAAAACATTTCTCATTTCATAAACCCAAAGGAAACTATCTCCTTGGACAAGATCATCACTTGGCAAGCCTTGTTAAGTGTATACACTCATGGATTAGTATATTATATTCTTAATATGGTGTATATATCATGATGGCTATGTTGGCAAGGTGTTGAATAGTGCACTTTTGCTTTTTGCTAAAAGATGTGTCATCTTTGTGATTTAAACTTGAAAGAAGACTTGAGGTTGTGATGAAAGTGAATGGTGTGGATGAAATATCAACATCTATGGTGTGGCTATGTTTCTAAACTTGTTTTTTTTTATTTGTCTAACTAGTGGGATTGTTTTTATGAAATATATTGAGGTGACTTGATGGAGTAATTGTGATGTGGTGTTAATGAGAAAGTGTAAAGGAGAAACTTGGTGTGAAATGCTATTGGTATATGATGTTGTGGTCAATGTGTGGAATGTTGAGGTATTGTTGGTATGACGATGCCATGAATTGTATTGTAAAGGGTGAAATGACGTTATAGGGCAATCATGTAACTTATTGTCGTCTTATAACCTTGGGAGGTAGTTGGTTGTTAACGTGAGCTCCGTTATGTAATTGTATTGTAGAGCAACACGTAAGGAAGGAGCTGGATTATTGTATTCACATATAGGATTGTGTATTCATATTGGGAAGATAAGGTATGTAAGGTTACTCTTTTCGAATCCTTCTGCAACGCATATTGTTCACATTGTCATTATACTTGTTCTATTCCGACATATTCAAAGGTATATCCTTTCAGGTTGTCATCTATTGTTATTCACATATTCCTCATTCATTGACCAATTTTCATTCATGTATCACATAAGTATGGACATTACTGCAAGTTCCAATAATGTTATGTTCTAAAGTTCCAATAATGTCATGATCCCCTATGTATCAATCTCATAAAAAGTAAAGGAAAGAATGAAAGAAGTAATGCATATATGGTTACTGTATGGTTACTTTATGGTTACTTAATGATTATTGAGTACGGGTGACAACCCAAAGGGGTGAAAGCCTAACTGGGAGCGATCCCGATATTGTTGGATCAGGGGGAAAGCTCAGTGGGGTAAAAGCCAAACTTGATGCCGAACTTGCTTCATTGATTTTCGAGTGATAGCAAGGGGGAAACTCCATGGGGCAAAAGCCTATCTTGATGCAAAACCTGACAGGGGGTAGCCCAAAGGGCCGAACCTGCTTTATTTATTTATGGTATATTATATTATTCTCCCACTGATCAGTTGGGCCCGGGTTATATTGACGAATATATATTGACGGTATTATATATTGACGGTTATATATTCACAGTATTATATATTGACGATATTATATATTGACGATTATCTATATTATATTGACGGTTATAAATATTGTTGGTAATGTACATAAAGGCAAAGAAAGTAATGAATATAAGGTACATGCTCCCACACATACAGAACAGTGGTTTATCCATATTGACTATTCTCTTATCTTGATCTCATTGAAGTTCGTATCTTTTATGCAGTTGCTCATAGACTTGCATACTCAGTACATTCTTCGTACTGACCCCCTTGGGGGACTTACCTTACTTGCTGCAGGCACAGGTGCTAGTAGACCACCACCATCGGCTACGAGTCATTTGCGGATCATTGGTGAGCTCCAGTTGGTTCGGGGCTTTTCGAGTCACAGGTATACATTGTTTTGGTATTGTAATTGTTGTATAAAGCGGGGACTCATCCCGACTGTAGGTTGTTATGTACATGAATCTGTTAGAGGCTATGTAGACGTATGTGGGAAGATGAATGTAAGAGATGTATGTCCAATTTGAATTGATGGCCCTAACGGCCAAGTTTCGTATATTGTATATGTTTTTCATGAATTTCGCCTTTAGTATTTATTAGTTACATGGGATAGAATTATATTCATACGGAAACATGCATATGAGTGTACATGGATACCGATTGGTTCTCTCGGGCCTTAACGACTTTGGGTGACAGTCCGCCTCAATGGGATTTGGGGTGTGACACCATTCGAAGCTCTTTATGAGAGAATATGTAGATCACCCATAGGTTAGTTTGAGGTGGGGGATGTGAAACCTTTGGCCACAAACATAGTAAAGTAAGATCAAGATAAAGTAAGGTTCATTCAGGATAAGTTGTTGGAAGCCCAAAGTAGACATAAGGTATACACTGACCGCAAGGTAAGAGACATGTACTTTAAGCCAGGTGAGCATGTATTATAAAAAGTGTCTCCTATGAAGGGATTTATGTGATTTGGTAAGAGGGAAAAGCTTATCCCCAAGTATATCGATCTATTTGAGATTCTTTATGATGTGGGTCTTATAGCTTACAGACTTATGTTGCCTCCAAGCCTGTCAAGAGTCCATTCGGTGTTTTATGTCTCTATTCTTAAGAAATATCATGGGGATGGTGATTACATATTCAAGTGGGACTCAGTATTACACGATAAGAATCTTTCTTACGAGGAAGAACCAGTAACTATTCTTGATCAACATGTTTGGAAGTTGAGGACCAAAGAGATTAGATCCGTGAAAGTCTAGTGGAAGCACTATCCTATTGAGAAGGACACTTAAGATACTGTGTTGGATATGCACCTCAAGTACCCTCACTTATTTGAGGATTCAGGTACTTTCCTTGTTATTTTTTCCTTATTTTTCTTGATTTGTCATTCAAGGATGAAAAATGGGTAAATTGGTATCTATTGGAACGACCCTTTCCATCATTATGGTATAGTGTAGCATGCCAAAATTTGGGTTAGTATTCTTCTCAGATGAAGTGTTAGAAATTTTAGGCTAGGCTAGTCTTGTATGAATTCCAAGTGTATTGTGGTCTAGGTAAATTCAGTGATGGATAGGTTGTTGATTGTTTGATTTGAGATCATAATGTGATACCTAAGGGGTAAATTCAGAGTTTGGCGAACTTTTTGCCTCGCCTAGGCTGCTACCACGAACTCGCTATAGCTGGAATATTCCTACTATAGCGAAAGTCAAAGTTAGTCAGCCCCGCCATAGTGGGTAGAGCTCACTATAGCAAGGCCGCTATAGCTGGAATCGGGTCGCTATAGTGGGCTACACATAGTTAAATACAGTTTTTAGACTTAAAACATATTTTTCATTTCAAACTCATTCAAGACCAGGAGAGGGCGATTTAGGGTGAATTCCATCAGTTTCCACCCAAATTCCTTCTTTGAGGTAAGTAGTTTTTCTATGATTAATCCTTAGAATCACTAGGTTTGAGCATGGTGGAGGAATTAACTTGACCTAATAATGTAAAGTAGTGAAAACAAGATGTAATCCTTGGGTTTTGGTTAAGGGTGGATGGGTTTTGATTACATAGTTAGAATTCATTCTTCTAAACATGAATTTGATATAATTAAAGTTGAATGAAGGTAGAAAAACCCTTGAATAAGGGAATGATAATGATTTTGACCATGAGCTTATGGGATTAGTTCATATTCCTTGAAATTGTTAGAGCATTGTCTGATTAGTGATTGTATTATTGTTTTTAGATCACAATCAAGTTGATGTTGCAAGAAAAGGCAAGGCTCATGTTCGTTAGAGTATTACGGGGCATGGATTGATGTAGGTGATAGTTGAATTGTAATTAAAGACTCTATTTGGTTTATGTGTGGATTTAAACTGCCAATTTATCTACTCGTTGTAATGCATGTTGTTGAATTTTAACTTGTTGGATAATTGTACACGTTGTTTGATCTCCAGAATTAAGATTGTGTAAAAAGGCTTATTTTAAAGTGCAAGTATGGTTAAATTATTTGATATTGTGATTGCACATGTTATGACATGAGTTGATATTGTGAGATAAATTGATGAATGTCATTGTCATGAAATTGGTGGATCTTAGGAAGTATAAGGGTGGGAACATTGGAATAAGGGTGGTACAACACTTGGTTTGGGATAAGAGTGGCAGACACTAGCTGTCTCGATTATTTGATATATGGACTGATCTCATCCCCTACAGGTCATGGCTAGTGGGTATTTATAAGACCCATAGAATGTGTGTACATGATATTGGTGAGTTTGACGGTTCCATGAGTGTACCGGATTATGTTGTGGTTGTTATTTTTTTTTCCATGAGTAGATCGGATTATATTGTGGTTGTTATTTTGATTCAATGATTCGACCGGGTTATATTATGGTTTTATTTTTATTTTTTGAGTGAACCAAGTTATATTATTGTTGTTATTTGGATCCATGAGTGGTCCGGGTTATTAATATACTGGAACTGATTTGATATTGTTGAAGTGCAACAAAAGAGGTAATTGTGACAAGTTGAGTTAACTGCTATGAGTCATGGTTTTTGACTTGGTTGAATATTTGTACTTGGTCTATCCTTTCTTCTTTAGTTGTTTAATTGTTGAGAAAAGACTAAGTAAAGGTATAATTGCTAAGTGTTACATAGTTACCGTTGTTTACAAATTGTTGGATGTGTGTTCATATTGATTAAGTTGAGTTGACCTATGACCCTACCAGTACATAGTGATTTTGTATTGATACTATCTGTGCTCTTCTTTTTATTTAGTGCAAAGCATATTCCAGCAGCTCAGATGAGACCTCAGTTGTAGATAGTGACAGATTTCGACTCAAGGGTGAACTTCATCTTCCGAGCAATCATGGATCTTCTTACACTATGTTATTGTTCACTTGTTTCGAATACAAACACTTTAGTTGTTCTAGTTTTCTGGGTTGTACCCACAGATTATTTTGTTTAGGTGTTTTGGTACAATGACTTTCAGTTTCTGTGGGCATTTCAAACATTTGACTTATTCCTCATTGTTTCATTTTTAGCACTGTTTGAAATGATATTTTGATAATAAAATTGTTTCATCTTATTTAAACTTGGTTACGAGTTGGTGTTGGGTGTTTGGTTAGATGGTTCTCCCACCGGGGAGTTAGTGTGGGTGCCACTCGCGATGGGGTTTGGGTCGTGACAACTAAAATAGTTTAGGTGTTGTCGATCTACTGAATTATAAATCTTACCTTTAAACAATTTGTGAGCCTCGTGATAGTAACATGTTGTAAAATAAGAGTTAGCAAGTAACAATATAAACAAAAAAATATAGAGAAATCAAATAAAGAGAGGAGAATTTTTTTATTCTTCCATATGTATTAAAGTGTCTATAGTATGGATGTTTATGTCTCTATTTATAGTGTTGTATAGAGGCATACAAAATGTTGTCATAAACATGACATTAACCATGAAGGTTATGAAGGAAGTTCAAGAGGGAAGGTTATGGAGGTAGAGGAGTTAATATCACAATGGTTAAGGAGTAGTAGATGATTTATGTCAAGAGTAGTGGGCATCAACATAATATAATATATTTTATAATGTATGGCATTTATATTTATCTTTTAAACTAATTATTCTTATGTCTTGTTTGTTACATAATTTTTTCTTTCTTTTTACTTATTCATTCTCTTTTTCTAGATATACTCTACATATTTCATAAATAACAATAAATTAGTTGAAACTCATAACCTTTAAATAATAGTAACATAAAAAATAAAAATAATTAAAAATAATCAATCTAATTAAAAATCACGATTAAATTTTATTACAATAGTAAATTTAGTTAAAAAGATAACTATAAAATGATAGAATAACTAAAAAAAAATTAAAATTAAAATTAAAAATAAATTGAACATTATATCATACCAATAAGTGTTGCACGTACCGAGTACGAGCTCAATATGTATTTTTAATATTATCATTTTCTATTCGAGATAAATCTATACATATATGTATTATATTTCTTGTGATATTAACTGCGCATCATATATTAAATTTTATACTCGTGACAGTAGAACTCAAATAATGAACTATTATTTCAGGTTATGATCCTCAATGTAATTTTGGAATTAAAATAATAGTTTAATATCATTTATTAGCAATTATTCTCTTATTATATAAGAGGAAGTTGAGGCAACAAGTAGCCTCCTCTCCGTTAACATATCTGCCTGGCATAAGGGGCAATTTTGGTAGTTTCTAATTGTTTTGTCTAAACTATGTTGTACTTGATGTTGTTTGGCAGTGTACCGTTTTGTAATTAGGCAAAAGCCAACTTACTTTTATTTAATTCCTCTGTATACTTGAGACATATGAAGTATCCTATTGTAACTGTGAGGTCTACACCACCGATTGTTCACATGCGCCCACACGTAACATCATTTTGCATTTGATCCTTTTTTTCTCTCTGTCTATTCAATTTATTTCTGCCAAATGAAAAGAAATAAAGGCTACTCTAGCAATTCTTCAACCAAATAAAATAAGTAGTATATTTTATATTATAATTGTATAGTCAAGTCAAGAGTTTTAAAATATTATGAATAAGATTAATTTAATAAAATATAAATCTAATAAAGCTTTCTTAAGGGACAAGTCAGATCAACAAGATCAAATAATATGAAATGGAGGGAGTAATATATAAGTTTGAATTTTAACGTAACATGCAATTATGTTAGTACTAATTATTGGCAAAAGTTCTCGATAATAAAATACAAAATTTATCTAAAGTAATTCGTTTTCTTTTTTTCGTAGTCAGTACGTTGTTGAAAATTTAATAATCAAATATTTTTTAAAAGTAACTTTTGTGAGAATTTTTGTAAAAAAATAGCAGATTCGCATAATGAAGTATCTTTTTGTACAATCAAATTTTAGATTATTCTAATTTCTAAACACAATTTGAAGAATTGCTAAAGTAGACTTTATTTCTTTTCATTTGGCAAAAATAAATGGAATAGACAGAGATAAAAAAAGGATCAAATACAAAATGATGTTATGTGTGGGCGCATGTGAACAATCGGTGATATAGACCTCACAGTTACAATAGGGTACTTCATATGTGTCAAGTATACAGAGGAATTAAATAAAAGTAAGTTGGCTTTTGTCTAATTAGAAAACGGTACACTGCCAAACTACATCAAGTCCAACACCGTTTAGACAAAACAATTAGAAAATACCAAAATTGCCCCTTATGCCAGGAAGACATGTTGACGGAGAGAAGGCTACTTGTTGCCCTAACTCCCTCTTATATAATAAGAGAATTTATGAGAAAACTAACCAAACATTTTATTAATTGAAAATATTTTTTTTATGTATATTTTCTAATTTTTAGGTTAAAAAAATTAAATGTACAATCTTTAACATTGCTTTCCAATTGGAAAATAAAAAATGTTACTCGCTTTGTTCCTGTTTAATTGTCATAGTTTCCTTTTTTAAGAGTCAAACAATATAAACTTTGACCAACATTTTAAGATGTATTTTTTAATCATATTGAAAGATGAAAAATATTGCAACTTATAAAACTTTTTATATGGTTTCTGGATATCTAATTAAATTCTATTTTATAATATTTAATTTATCTAATCTAATTTATCTTTAAAACTTGGCCAAATTGACTCTCGAAAAATAAAACATGACAACTTAAAAGAAACGAAGAAAGTAATATGTAAATAAACATGACAACTTAAAAGAAACGAAGAAAGTAATATCTAAATATTAGGCCTTTGCAAAGCACGGGCTAAACACCACTAGTATACTATTAAAATGCAAAATTCCTTGCTAATAAACTTTCTTATATTTTAGCAAATTTAATGTTCTTTTCTAAACGTTAGTTTCAACTTCTACAAAATTGATTTTAATATAATTTATGTCTAATTTAGGCATCTTAATTTGTTACATTACATGATACCACTGACATTGTAGCTTATATATATATGTATATATAGTATAAGAGAGAATACATAATTATACCCCAAGTAAGACTGAGAATACATAATTATACCCTCAAGTAAGACTCTTTTTCTAAGAAGACACTTGAAATTTGCGGGGATCTTATTACCTCCTCAATCATTTTAAAGTGGTATTATTACATTCATTTTGAACCAACCCCAATTTTTAAAAGTAAGTGTTAATCACACACCAATCCTTATTTGACACGTGTTAATTTAATTAATTTTATTTTTTTTATTTTTAGTGTTTCTTTTTTACTTTTCTTTCTTTTTTCTTTTTCTCCTTCCCACTTCTTGACTTGTTTTACTTTTTCTTACCTTTTTTACTTTATAAATTCTCCATACCCCCCCCCCCCATACATCCCCTCTACATTCTTCTTCTTCAATAACCCCATCTCCCCATATTGTCTCTTCCATTCTTTCTTTCTTCTTTAGCAGCAGCTAACTTTCACCCCTTTTTATATAAATTAAAGCTTCTTCTTTGTTTTTATTTATATAACATACTTCTTCTTCTTTTATTTTTTTTGTTTTGAGCAGATTCAAAGTTTTGAAATATCATTAATTAATGAGTGAAGTGTCAAAAATATACCTAAATTATTTCCTTTTTTGAGCTTCATACCTAAACTATTGGGAGTGTGAAAAACACGAAACACACCTAAACTATCACTCTTTAGTTTGAGAAACACATCTCATCGCTGACAAGACCGAATGTTCGTTTACAAATATTTTAAAGTGTGTTTAGCCATTAAAGGTTGTTTCAGGTGGCTTTTTTTGTTTATTTGTTATTTTTCAATCGATTTACCAAAAACGTTAACTCTCCCCTTCTTCTTCATGATTTCTCAATCATTTTTCTTCATTTCTTCTCCTATACTGCACACTTTCTCAACCTTCTTCTTCTTCATTTATCAACATCCTTCTTTATTTTATCCTTCTTTTATGACTATCCTGAATTGTTTATATTAAGATCCATTAATCTGGTGGAACATACTGATATTTTTCCTCTAGCGGAAGCATTCGTACTACTGTTATTTGGTAAAAGATGAAAAGACAGTAAACTTCAAAGCTTTATCCCCTCAATCTAATTTTGAAGGCTTGGAGATCTAAGGAAGGCTTAGGAGTTATTAAATAAACAATTAGAAGTATAGCAGGCATTTATGATTTCACCCAAAACATCCCAATAAAGCAATATTGACACACTTCATAAAATTTAATCAGTAGACACCTTAGGCCATGGTGGAATTGTTTTCAACGTGGCAATCCATGTGTAAAATTTCTTTTAAAAAAAAAGAGAGTGTAGTACACACACCATCACGTATTAGTTGAGGTATGTTTCTCAAACTAGTAGGTGATAGTTTAGGTATGCAACTCGCACTCCTAATAATTTTTTCACGATCTAAAAAACAGGGCCCATGATGGCACCTGTCATGCCCTCTGGTACAGGTAAGCCTATCCCAACCCAAATGCGATTATCAAAGTGAAACAGAAGCGGAAGAAGTAAGTTATAGAAATAATCCCCAAATGACATAAGAAAGAGGTATAATATCATCACAACATCTCGGGTCTTGTTGTCATTAGCACAAGCCTCTAATACCGAATACAATAAAATAGTTTGAAGTATCTCAAATGTAAATAAGCATAAGATAAAAGAAGGAGAGATCAAGGTAAGCTCTGAGATGCGACAGTCACTATCTCAATCTCTGAAAAAGATGACACCAGGAGTCACAATCAATGCTCAGCTACTTGCTCAATACTTGGCATAGGTGCAGAAAAGAAAGGCAAGGGTGAGTACGAAACACCTGTACTCAACAAACATCATCGACAATCGACCCTAATCCAAAGTGATGACGAGAACCACCACACCAACAATCCAAGATTACCTCAAATGAACCTGCACGAAGAAAAGTTGCAGCCTATTCTAGTATATAACAACAATTAACAAGGTAGCTAAATCAACTCAATTAAGGCAGACACGTACAGGTCTAATATCAACAGTAATAGTAATAGGTCATATCAGGAGAGAATTTCACCAACAAAGTATATTATATCCACTCACCATGTCAAACCAACAATCCAGAATAAAATAGAGAAAATGCATATAACGCTATCAACGGATGTGACATAACAGTCTTAACATATCAAGACATAACCAATACACAATATATAATAATATCTCAACCACAATATTATCCAAGAGAAAGTATAGTTACAATATAGTCATATGAGATGAAATGCAATGACCAAAGTACAACCTGTATACACCTTCCAAGCCTAAGCTCGAAGAGACCACCCATGGGGGGTTCGTAACCTATATACTAATTACAATCTCAATATTAGATCTTGCTGGTAATTCTCTCAATCAAGTCATTTTATAAAATGGTTCATTTTCTTTCACAAAGAATCCAATTTTCACAGCAGTACAAGTTCCAAAAAAAAAAAAAAGAGAAATGAATGAGTATGCATGATCATGGAAAAATCAACAATGCATAATAATCATTTCAATAATAATATAAATGAACCCAAAAAACTCAAATCTCAATAAATCATAATACAAGCCCCCAATACGGGCACTGTAATAGTAAAAGAACCAAATAAGACACCAATGAGGTCAACAAAAGCCCCTGCTCGGGCATCAGAATGATAATAAGCTCTTTAATCAATAAGAAAGTCAACACAAGCCCCCACTAGGGCATCAAAATGATACTGAGCTCTCTAAACATTAATAAAGTCAACACAAATCCCCACTCGGGCATCACAATGATAATAATCAATCAAATAAATAATAAGGTTCACACAACTACCCCACTGTAACGGTTTGTTCCATCGTTACTAAACTTGTAACATCCAAAAAGGTATGAGGGTGGGACGGTTTTTAAAATTTGTCTAAGTGTCAGTTAAAAAACTATTGGCAGGAAAACTAGGGAATAAAATTATAGAAGGGAAAATTTTGAGGAAAGCTAACTGCCTTCATCCCGCTATAGAAGGACGTTTCCCGCTGTAGCAGTGTCGCTGCAGCGACAGTCGGGCTGCTATAGTGGGAAGTGAACGGTCAACTCTATATTTTTAAAAACTTTTTTCCTTCTCAGCTTAAGCATATGATGTTGCCAATTCCTAAAAACAACCTAGGATTATCCCTAGAACTGGGAACAATGCAAATGGAGAGGTAGCTTTGAGAGGGCGTGTTCCAATGGAAAATTTATGGAATCCTTGTCAGGATTGGTAGTGCTTATCCAAGGAATTATAGTTCATACAATTTGTAGCAGCATCATGGCGTCCAGGTAGGCTAGGTATAATTGAGTAGTAAACTAGGATTAGAAAGCGTAATCATGATATATATTGACAAATGATTTGTTGTCTAAGCCTGCGGACATGGTGTTTGCCTGAATAAAATGTAGTAACTAATGTTAACACAAAATTAATCTGGTGTAACTATTATTGTTGCATAAATGTGTTATTGAGGCCTATGTGTTGTTATGTAGTTTATGCTAATTGAGTAATGATGTATGACTTATTAGTATGTAATAAAGAGAGGTAAACTTGTATTAATTCTAGTGTTAATGTCATTGAAATTTCTGCTATAATTGATGATTGGTATGCTTGGTATATTATATGGTGCTAAAATGTCACAACCTGATTTCTCAGGTTATGATGACACTTACCATAACCCACCAGTAGGTAAGCCAACCCATAGTTCGGAACATCTAGTAACAAACTAATAAGAAAAGAGGAAGCATTACTAAATGAAGATGAGAAAAAAGTCAAGAAGGAAGTAAACATATCCCCAAAACGTGGTGAAGTCAGTACAAGAGCTTCTAGCAAAATAAGAGTACTACGTAAGCATAATACATATACAGAACTGTCTCTGAAATGCAAAATAAAGATCATCCCAACAACTGAAGGAGAGCAAGAACAACTCTGAAATATAGGAGCTCACCCTAAATCTCCAATCCATAGCAGCTTTGCACGATGTACACTTTAGCGGCAAGAACTCGTACTATAATCTGCAGGGTGTAGAAGTGTTTATGAGTACCAAAAATGAGGTACTCAGTAGGCATCGGCCGACTGAGCTCCAAAGATAATACAGGTATAAACAACAATGTAAAGTAGGAATATACATAAATGGTAACTATCTAAGAAAAATACGCAATAAGGAAAATAGAAAGGTACAAGTAGCCTGCTATACTCCACCAGTAATTAGGAACGACAGTGCTATACAATAAGTAACTGAACAAAATACTATAGTAGTAGTATGAAGCAAGAGATATACAATAGTAGTACGAAGGAAGAGATATACGTGAGATATATAATAGTAATACCAAGAAAAAGGGATATATATAATAATATTACGAAGAAAACCGGTCATATATCATAAGAATAGTTAAACCTGAAAGTGCTAATCTAAGGGAGTTGGTCTAACAACCCAAATATCACAAGGATTACAACATCAAGAAGGAAGCAAACTCTAGCATAATCCGGGTCTCTAATCAAAATATGCATATCGATAAAATGGTCTAATAATGATAAAGCTTACCATAATAAGAGGGAAAGGAACTCGGAAGCGTACATACAGCCTCAGGTACCAATCCATAACTATCCTGCCACAAACCATGTGAAAATATCAAAGAAATAACATAACTGGCTAGCCCGGACAAACAATAACCTAACCAGACCCTCATAAGCCTAAAAGGTACAAACAATCACTCAGCAAACAATAACCAAAATCTATACCTATCCTGCCTCTCATAAGACTAATAGGTGTAGGCGCCAAACAATTATACTAGTGATAGGCGATGTATGTGAATGAATGGAAGTCATGAAAAGAGCCAGATGATGCAACATAAACTAAGTACCATAACCAACACAAGTGTATACACCTCGTCCAGCTCAGTAGCTCGTAAAGGTAGGACCTATGGAGACCATCCTTCTCTGGTACTATGGCTCATCGGATGAAGGTGGCCCATAGGCGACTCGGGATATCCATATACACTACCTGGTCCCAAACTAGGACTTCTTTAATCTATATCAATAACAATAGTGATAAAGAGAATCAAATTCGAATATAAGCCAGTGGATAATAACAAGAGGCTAGATGATCCATTTACAAACGCAGGAAATTCCCAGACAAGAACCATACACAACTCCCAGAAAGTCCAAGCATTAACCATAACCAAGCGCCAGATCTCCCAAGTTGCAACCACAAACAGATGCCACACTCAAATCGAAACTCATAAGCTTGACATAACTATCGGTAATCCAGGGGTCCTAAGCCCATCACCAACTAATTAATTCATAAAATTCAGTCTCGAGCGGTCAAATCTTCTAGGGCCAGGTGGGTTTTAACTACTAGATCAAAGAGGTACGGGCAAAGATCAGTTACTACCTTTCCCAAGGATAATGAAGCTAAATAGGCATGTAATCAAGTTTAAATCAACCCAGACTCAAGGTAATAGCCTAAGAAAGTAGTCATAAACCCATCTAAGCCTAAAGGAGAGTCATTTGATGCATTCTATCTAAATAAAAGGTAATAGGCCCCACTACTGGACCCAGATAACCCAATCTAAAGTAAGCACCTACCCGAACCTTGGCTAAGGTTTCTCAATCCCATTCCAAGGCACTAAAAGAGCTAAGTCTAGTCCTAAAGTCGGACCATATACTAACCTAAGGAAAAATAGGCCCAAATTCTGGAAAAAGGGGCCTTAACTGGCTAAAGATAGGTGTGAAAATGTGGATAATATATGCATGCCAGCACCAGTATCCAAACAAAGAAAACGTAAGAGCCTAAGCGTCTATAAACTAAGCTACAACTCCATTAAAGCATAGAGAATTAACTTGGTGTCCATGGTCTAGTAACGAAGGCCTTGGGATCAATAATGTAATATACAGAACAATAAGAGTATATAAGCATATGTAGAAAGTCAGAAGTAGGATCAATGAGAGGCATCATTTTACCAAGAGAATTTAATCGAGAAATATCATAGAAATGGATAAGTAATACCCCAACTCCTACACAAAGGATTACTCGTGTCAACCTAAGTTCCTAACAGGTATATAAGTGATCCTAATACAATCCTATATCTATGGCATATATTCTAAACTAAGGCTCAAGCTGCTATTTTAAACTAAAGTTTTCCCAAAGCAGGCCAAGTAGATAAAAAGGAAATACGGTAACCTAAAAACTATTCCTATGACCCCTAACCCACATGCAATCAATACGATACATAATCTCATAGAGAAGAGTAGACCGAAGCCTACTTCGTAGCCGACCCACAATCTCGAACTGTCCACAAACTGCTCATTTTAACTCCACGATCTCTGAATGATGTCATGCTCTAAAAATCATAATCTACATATTAATACGATTAAAATGATACCCATATTGCAATATAAAAGTTAGAGTTGAAAATCTAGTCAAAAATAGGCCCATGTGGTCCACTAACAAAATTCCAAAATTGAATCCATCACGAGGTCCCTTGAAAGACAATGAATGCATGCTTAAATTTGAGCACAAATGGAGTCTCAATAGGGTCAAAACATCACCAAGATCTAAAAAAATAAGAGGGAAAATCACGAATTTAACAATGAATTAGGACGAAACTTACGGAATAACGATAGGAAAAAGGTCACCTCAACATCTCCAACCCAAACCCAGCTTCAATCCTAGGATATACCACTAAAATCAAGCTCCTAAAAGTGAAAATGGAGGTTTTAAACTTTAGAACAATGGCTAGAATTCGAGGAAATGAGAAATATATAAATATCAGCGACGACCGCTAAAGTTGTCAAATGATCGCTAAAGCCGTAAGGGGTCTCTAATGTCGTTATAGCTTAACCCGTTAGGGGTCGCTAAAGACCCTATCACTTAAACCGTAAGGGGTTGCTAAAGCCATCACACTAGTAACATAGGCACCAGCAATATGCTAAGTCCCATCGGGCTCCAATCGGGTGGTCGAGATTCGTTCTGAACCCCATGCGCACAAACAAACTATGGTACCCCATAAAATTCAGCATTCTGGACTCAATAGAACCATCAAAATTTTAATACGAGGTCGTTTTGATCAAAAGTGGGCCCCACACCTACTATTCTATTTTTACCAATTTCCAACCAATAGCCTAAAAGGAGTCCAAAAGCCTCGAGACCCAGACCAAGGGTTCCCCCTAGCCTAAAATCAATGTTTCGGGGCTAAAGGCGCTGTCAGAATTTTCATCTGAGGATGTTTACTAGAAGTTTTAGTCCAAGACTTATTTCTTAACTTCAAAAGCTCCAAAATAGGGAAATGGGCTTAAAAGCCAAACGAACTGGCCGAAGACTGAACCGATGGTCCCGGTAAGTGATTAATGACCCGTAGCCGCAAAGGAAAGATACGAAATGCCAAAAATACACGAAAAAGGAGAAAATGATTTGGAGGGTCATTACAACATTTATTACTAAAAGAACATTTGTCCTCGAAAGTCAATAGATAGAAAGAGCCCAAAAGCTCGAGGGACGAGATGTTGGACCTGCATACCTTGCAAGGCTCCCCATACAACATCTATGGTCCTAACTAATGCTTCCAAGGGATTTTTCTAAAGGTATCCTTTTTTCATTCACATCCTTACTTCACTTTCAAAATAACAAAAAACTTATTCTCAACAACCATGTGGCCTCCAACTGAATCGTACATGACTGCAGCACGCAAACCCAAACCACAACTTACCGACATTACACCAATATAGCACAACCAAGCGGATACTCGGCCAAGCTAAAGACAACCCATGGCATGTACCATATAACCAACTCCAAACTCCAAATCTAACAATTGTCTTGCCTTTCCAAACCTGTTGTCTACTCTGAACTACACAGAAGCTCTCTAGCATCATCCAAGTCTTGTCGCATAGTTGCATCATATTAAACTTGAAAGATTGAAGCTGATCTACCAAAAACACATATGGACTAGCATAAGAACAAAGCCCATCAAAAGAGGAAGAAATTTAGATGCTGTTTTTTTCACCCCTCTTCTCCACTCTTTGTTTTTCACTAGGATTTTAGAAAAACTTATATAGGAAAAGATTATGTCAAAACCTTCTATCAACATCTTAAAACAAGAGTTAAGAATAGTAGTAAATGACATAAAAATAATTGATTCCACCAAATTAATGTTTCGACTAATAGCATCAGTTATGTTTGACCAAAGAAATAATGACAAATGAATGTTATCTTTTTAGGATAATAAAAAGTGATTAATTCTTTAGACAAATATTAATGGCAAATATAATTCTAAAAGATAATTTTTATTCTTTTTGAGATACTAATAATATTTTACCAACAGGATTGTCATAGTATAAGGAATATAACTATTTAATATTAAATATAAAGGATATATCCCAAATAAATTATATGATAGGAGTGTTTAGTGCAATTAACACATAACTAAACAAAGGAAAAAAGAGAAAACAATTGACTTAAGGATTTACAAAAACCATTGGGATCAATATTTTCATTCATTAAATTTTCTTTTTGTAACTTCTTTCAATTCACATAAAAGAAAACATGAAATAAAGAGTAAATAAACTAAAAGCGGGACGGAAAAAGCATTAAAAATATAGCAACAATAGTTGTGGTATTGGTCCATTAAATTACATTTTTTTTTCAATTGTTTTCTTTCATTTTAGTAAAAAGTTATTTTCTTTCATAGTTCTTTTTCTTAGCTTTTATTTAAAGAATAAGTTGTAGACTTGCGACATGTGTATTGCATTTTTTTTGTTAATTAAATTGTTTCAAAATTTAATTTCACTATTTTTTTGTTCTATTTTAATCTCCACCTATTCATGATCCCCTAAGTAAACGTGAAAAATAAAAGATCCTCTAAGTAAGCTTATTACAATCCAAACAAGCTTATTCAAAGAAAAAAAATAATTACTAACCTCTTCATTGTATTATTATCACGATCCAAAAACTCAGGTCATGATGGCACCTACTATAATCCACCAGTAGGTAAGCCAAATCGATAGCCGAATAGAAAGTAATGAGCTAATGAGCTGAAGAGAGAAGAACAGGATTACAACACTAAATAAAATGACTAATAAAGGAAATAGACAGAACATGCATATAAAAGGGGAGGGGAAAGAACAAAATATACAAAAATATCCCCCAAGACCCGGTATAGTTAGTCCAAGAGCCAATACAACATAAAGAGTACTAGATAGGTGCAATAGAAGGAGATAGATCAGCTCTGGTCACCAAAAGCTCACTCTACATCTCGGGTCAACAGCTCCACACGAGGAAAGGCGTCAGCAGTGATGACTCGTACTAGGATCTACATCAGGAAAAAAGATGCAAAAGTATAGTATGAGCACCAAAATACACAGAACTTAGTAGGCATCATAAGCCGACTGAGCTCAAATAAGATAAAAGAACAATAAAGTGTGAATATAGCTAAGGTAAGGCCAAGGAGGGTCAGAAGGAACATAACAACTAAAAGATAGGCAATAAATGGAGATATAAGTAAATAACGTGAAAAACATAATAATAAAAGTCCAACAATAACCTAACCGGACCCCTGCATCTCGAAAGGTACAAGCAACAATAAATAATACTAAGTACAAGCCAAGCAGGAAAGTAAATAAGTGTGGAAGAACTCCATGAAATACAATATGAAATGAGAGAAATGTCCAACTATAATGTATGCTCCTCTTCCTTTGTGTACCTTGCCTGAACTCAAACTGGGCTTCCAACATAAGAACCAATAATATCGAATGCCCGAAATCGAATCAAGGCTAAAATAAATAATAATCAATAATATCAAGTGCCCAGATTCAAATTGGGGCTAAAATAATCCACTTTCCTTTCAGAAAGCCAAATCCATTTAAATTGTTCAAAAATCCCCTTTTAAGTGGAAAAATGGTATTTTTGATGTCGCTAAAATTATAACTCACAATTAAGGATAAAGAGGTCGTTGAATCAAATAAAGAACTCTACTAGGTTGGGGTTAATCCTATAGGGAATATGGCTAGAAGCTAGGTCAATGCGGTTATTGTAACTATTAATTAGTATTTCCTAAAGGGGTATTTTAAAGTGACAAGTAAGCAGTTTGCAAGATTTAGTAACAAGTAGCAAAGAATCAATTTATGTTTTAACAATTATTGAGAATGGAATAGGATTACGCTCCCCATGATTTTATAAATCAGTAAGCGTAGCCTACTAGTGATCTATCCTGGTGCGTATCATACAAAATTAGTAAGTTAGGTTCACCTAAATAGTTGGTCCCCTATCTGGATAAATATCACTACACAATTTGGTCCGTCTACGAGTGTTTGCTTTACTAAATCTTACCGTTGATCCCAGATTGACTATTCCCAGAAAAGGCTCAAGCTATTAGATGCAAGAACGAATAAGGTGAGTTCTAATGTTTGCAACCATTAAAAAGCAATCAATATGAAATAAAGAACAATACATGCACAAACACTATTCAAAAATCACTAAGTACTTTCATCTACTTCGTTAATTCATCATGGTTCCCATAACCAGAAAGATATTTAGCTACTCATGTTCATAAGTTCACAACAAAAATTTGTAGAAGAATTCATAATCTCAAACTTACGAATCAAGACTAAAAATCCAGAATCTTGAATAATCAATGAAATCTCAATTATCAAGAATCAAAGTATGAAATTTTCTCCAAAACCCAAGAACAAAATAATTTTATGTGATTCTAAGGTTTAAGAGTGTGTTCACTGTTAAAAGAAAACCTAGGAAAGTTATTTATAGACATTACAAAACCTATCCTACAACCACTAGGAAACAATTATTGGCACACTCTTTATGGTTAGTGGTTTAACTCCACGACCCATAGTATGGAGTTAGGTTTCATAGTTAACAGATTGCTTCTAGTTTCCATGAACCAATCTCACCCCGTAGACAATCTTCATGGACCGTATTGTAACTCGTGGTATCAATCTCCATAATCACTCTTTTCAGGTCTTTCTTATCACAACTCTCAGTATAGACATCTCAGGTTCGTGATCTTTTTTCCATGACCCAGCGAAAGGTTTTGTGTTGTATGAGCCTGATTTTCAATCTCCTGGACTTCTACTTTACGATGCAAACCATGGTTTATGATAAATAGTGTACGGATCGTGGAAATCCACTTGGAGTCACTTTGATCTGATTCAACCCATTCTTTACTTTTTTTCATTCCGTGACCTATTTTTATAAACAAACAAACAAATGAAAATCAAATCTACTAAAACGATCTTAAAAACGTACAATAATCTGATATTTTAAGCATCGAAGTGTTGTAAAATTATGTCACATCAACACCCTCAACGTAAAATGTTTGTTTGTCCTCTAGCAACAAAATAAAAACTATACTAACATGGCTCTTATGCAAAAGAAAACTAGGAAACTACGATAGTCACAAGGTTTTTAAACAATAAATCTCACAAGTTCGACACCCCCTTCTTCTTACTACAAAATAAGTGTGTGTACACCACTTAGAGGATCCATGAATGCCATTACGATATTAATGGATAATTTTCCATACACGAATGATAGTTATCCTAAAAATCAGTAGTCAACAATGTTACCCTAGTGCCTGCACCATAAAAAAATCTCTTTCACATAATAAGCATTCAAATTAGGACTAGTACGAATACACTTGCTCTCACAAAGAAAAACAAACAAGGCATGGACAATATCATAGGCTTGCCCTTATTTTCTATGCCTCAATTTTTGAACAGTTGGACTAGGATCAGTATAGGACTTTACTCGACATTTAATATAGGCTTGGGGACTGGTATGGTACATCTGAAAATAGTGACTATGACCTTCTTGACACTATGCTATCTTTGTTCCACTTTTAGACCAATCCTTTTCCTCCTTATTCTCCTTTTATTATTTTTCTTTCTTCTTGAGATGGGTGCGACTTTATTTCAGACTCAATTTTCTTTTTCTTTTTTTTTTTTTTTTTTAGCACGTGCCACACCCGTTGCTCCCTTTTTTATCACTAGTCTCATTTTTCATGTACCTCTACAGTAGACACCCTCAACTTAGGCAATTTGCCTGAGTTGAGGTGGATAATGTTCAAGGAGGGACCAGGTCCAAAACAAAGGTTTGAAGAAAAATTGGGAAGGTGAATAGGCTAATCAATAAAAAGGGTCAATTTAGGCACAAAATCAGGGATCAAGGAATTATTACATTATTTGGATGGTCATTTCAGTTGATAGACTGAAATAAAAAATGGCCTATGACCCTTTTCTAGTCAACTATCCTATGACCTAAGCAAGACTAACTGGGAAAGTTCTAGATTACACACACAAAGTAAGAATAACACGAATGAAAGCTCACACACACTTGGCACAGAGTTACACTATCAATCACTAACTATCAAGTTCATGCCCTAACTTAAGAAACAATTATCTCATCCATATACATAATGTCATGCAAAGATCCATAGCAGTCAATATATCAAAGCAGATAACATGTCACACAAAATTTGGAGGGGTCTCCATTCAAACAGATTTTCATACCATAGACTGTTAAGTTCTCCTATTTTTCTTTTACATACATAAACACACAAAAAAATTAAATTAAAACACAAAATTAAAAGGAATCCTAAACATGCTGGTTCTACTAGATAGCACACCCGAGAGAAAAGAAACACGACAGTAAAAACCCTCAGGTAGTGAGAAAATCCTATACCATACTTCACTCTTAACAAATATCGGAAGATATCTCACTACACTTAAAATCATGCTTTGTCCCCAAAGTATTAAACAAAGTAAAATGAGGGTTAAAGAAACTCCTTGAGGCCCTCCAGGGCCTAGCTAGCAACATGTTTCTTCAATTTTCTAAGGGTCGTGTGGGCCCCACACTTAAGCTCAAACGTTCTTCTTAGCTTCAAATTTAGGTACTCAAACTTTTGCTAATCTGCAAAAATTAAAACAAAACAAAAAAATGTGGCATTGTAAAAGTAAAAATAAAAAGTTACAATACTAATTGGGTTGACTCCCAACAAGCACCATATTTAACATCGCGACACACGCCATCAACTTCACGACTTTTTCTTCCACTTTGAGGATATGAATTGCACCCCTAATTTCTTTTCTAATTTTCTATGCTCAAGGATCGGTGGTATAAAAATAAAGGAACCAAGCAACAGAGGTCGCATGTTGCAATTCATGGCCCTTAAGTGAGGATAGTAATGTTTTTTTTTTGGCAGAACAATTTCAAGAATATAGACATATTTCTCCTCCACTTTACACTTTTTCATAGGCTCAGATGGCTCGATCAATATCTCACTAGCTAAACCCAATTTGGAAAAATGATTAGAACAAGGTCAAATACATCCTAACTCATGTATTGCATTATTATTTACATTCTCATATTCCCACACGCTGGAGTCTTTAAAAATAATACTCTCTACTTCCTAGCATAACTCTAGTGTACTCTTCTCAACACTGAAACCCTTAATAAAAGTATGGTCGAGTCATTGACTCTCTAATTTTTGCTCTTCAATTTGGCTTGTAAGACTTTTTTCAGTCTCACACGACTCATAACTAAATTGTTGGGTGTTATACACATCAACCTTTTCACTCAAATCTTCTTCTAAGCTGTAAATATCAAAACCAAACCTCTCAACCTCTCGAATGAGCCCAAATCTTTCTTTTATGAAGTGTATAATCATATATTTCATGCTCTCATAGAGATCCCCAAATCAATCTAAGAATTTCATGTAAGAATCAATATTCTTAAAAGGATAATGATCAATAAAATAGGGGTACTTGTCACTCCTCACTTTTTCTTGTAAAGATGCCAAATCAAGAAGAGTAGTAAAATATTATAAAAATTATATAAAAAATAAAAATAAAATATATACAGGAAATAAGGACTAATAGTCAAATAAATATAATTGATCTAATCCTAAACCGTATTCCCTGGAAACGACGTAAAAATTTGATGTCGCCAAAATTACACCTTTCAATGAAGTATAAAGCGGTCATTGAATCAAATATAGAACACAAATAGGTCGGGGTCGATCCCACAAGGAATATGGCTAGAAACTAGGTCTATGCGGTTATTGTAACTATTAATCAGTTATTTTCAAAAGTTTTTTTTTTAAAAAAAATAACAAGTAAACAATTTGCAAGGATTAGTAACAAGTAGCAAAGTATCCATTTATGTTGTAACAATCAGTGAGAATGGACTAGAACTGTATTCCCCATGATTTCATAACTCAGTAAGCATCGCATACTAGTGATCTATCCTAGTGCATAGCATGCATAATTGGTAAGTTAGATTCTCCGAAACGGTTGGTCCCCTATTAAGATGAATATCACTACACAACTTGATCCGTCTATGAGTGTTTGCGTCACTAACCCTTACCCTTTATCTCAGATTAGTTGTTCCCGGACAAGGCTCAAGTTATTAGATGAGGGTTGATAACCTCAAATCTCTGTTGTTAATCCCTTTTCCCATTCGTTACCCTTTTGGTCCAATAAGTAAAATAAGGTGAGTTCTAACATTTGCAACCGTTAAAAAAACAATCTATATGAAGGGAAAACAATACATGCATAAATCCATTCAAGAATCACTAAGTACTTTAATCTACTTTGTTAATTCATCATGGTTCCCACAACCCTAGTCATGGGATTTAGCAACTCATGTTCATAAGTTGACAACAGGAATATGTCGAAGAATTCATAATCATACACTTACAAATTAAGAATAAAAAATCCAGAATTTTGAATAATCAATGAAATATCAATAATCAAGAATCAAAGTATGAAATCATCTCCCAAACCCAAGAATAAAACAATGTTATACGATTCTAAGGTTTAAGAGTGCATCCACTGCAAAAGAAAATCTAGGAAAGCTATTTATAGACCTTATAAAACCTATCCTACAACCACTAGGAAAACAGTGTTGGTATGCTCTTTACGGTTTGTAGTTTAACACCACGTCCCATAGTATGGATTTAGGCTTCATAGTTAACAGATTGTTTCTAGTTTCCATGAACCAATCCTTACGGACCGTACTGTATGTCATGGTACCAATCTCCAGAATCACTCATTTAAGGTCTTTCTTATCATGGCTCTCAGTACAGACACCCCAAGTTCGTGATCTTCTTTCCATGGCTCGTTGAAAGGCTTCGTGTTGTATGAGCCTATTTTTCAAACTCCTAGACTTCTACTTGACAGTGCAAACCAAGGTTCATAGTAACATAGTATTGCTCATGGAAGGCCACTTTGAGTCACTTTGGTCAGATTCAACCTATTTTTTACTTCTTTTATTCTGAGAACTTGTAACACCCCGTACCTTCCCGACCCTACTTTATGACTTTGCACAATGTTTACTTAGGTTTCGATATGCCATAAGTATGTGCTTTATAGTGTCATTGATGAAACATTTGATATTGGGCCTAATATGTGTGATTAGACCTTAGTCGGAGGTGTTTGTGACTTTGTGGAGCAATTGTGGGGTGAAAAATGAGGCTTGGAGGACTTCCAAGCAATGGATATTAAGTTTAGGAGGTCAGCAAAAGACTTGAACTTGAAGGATCTAACCAAATCTGCAAAGAAAGGTCGAAGAATGGGAAAAAATCACATTTTGGGTGTGGGGCATGTCGGGCCACTTCTGGCCAAAAAGTTTTTGGCACAGGCAGCCCTGGGGCGCGCCAGGCAGCGTGCCAGGCCACTCTGGGATTTTTTTTTTTATTCCACAGGCAGCAAAGGGGCGCGCTAAGCGGCGTGCCGGGGTGGTTTTCGCCAAAATTTTTCTTCGACTATTATGATGTATATAAGATCTTTGAGTCATGGTATCATTACTCCATCATTGTAGGACTATTATTAAGTGCGTTTAGAATCCGAGTTGGGGTTAATCCTTCGTCACAAGTATTTTAACAAATTATGTTCAAATAAGCCATGAGTGACTAGAATTCCTTATTTTTGAGAATGAGGCTACGAACATGAATTACATGAGTCGAACATTTTTGTAACATTTTTGGAAGTATTTAAACACAAGAGAATTGGATATTTCACATCGAAAAGCTACTATGTGTAATTGGGCTCAATTCAAGGCCCTAAATGGATTAAAATACATGGGCCCAAAAGGCAAATGACCCATTCTTCTATATTTGACCAAGTAAACATTATATTAAATGCCAAGTGTGGCGAAGGATGACTTGAGTACTATAAAAAGTCCCCAAAATAAGATTTTTATTCCAAGAGACACACATCACATTTCTAGAATTTTCAAGACAATTCCCTTTTGGCTCTTCAAACCCTAAGTCACCTCTTGGGCAAGATCATCATTTATCAAGCTTGGGTAAGTGATTATTCTTGTACTTTAGTATATAATATACATGAGAGATGGTGTATAGCATGATGGTTATGTTGGCAGGTGTTGAATAGTGAACTTTTGCTTTTTACTAAAGATGTGCCATTCTTGTTATTTAAACTTGAAAAAGAACTTGAGGTTTGAATAAAAGTGAATGGTATGGATGAGATATCAACATGTATTGTGTGATTATGATCCTAAACTTGTTATTTTTCTATAAGTGTAAATGATGGGATTTTGGCTGATGTGTTGTTGTGAGGCGTATTGAGGTGATTTGAGAGAGTATTTGTGGCATTGTGTTGATGAAGAAATGTAAAGAACAAACTTGGTACGAAATGCTATTGAATTGTGATATTTTGGTCAATGTTGGGAATGTTGTGGTATTTTTGACATGACAACGCCGTAAATGGTATTATAAAGGGTGAAATGACATTATATGGCAGTCATATAGCTCATTGTCGTCTTGTACACTTGTGAGGTAGTTAATTGTTAATGTAAGCTCCGTTGTGTACTTGTAATGTAGAGTGAAACATAAAGAAGGAGCGGGACTATTGTATGTACATTTAAGATTGATTAAGAATACAAGGTATGTAAGGTTATTTTATTCGTATCCTTCTGCAGCACATAGTAGATACATGGACATATTAACTGTTCCAACTTGTCTACCCTTAGACTTTACTCATTTAAGGTATTCATATGTTGACTTTCTAATTATTTGTGGGATACTGTAGCTTGAATACACTCTATTTAGGTGTTTATTATCCTTATAGCTTGTTTAGGAGCCTTAAAGTAGAATTACACCTTGAAATCCTTAGTTTGATAGTCGCTTCCCCTTTGGGACTTGACTTAGTGTACATAGTATCCTTGGGGTTGGACGAAGATACCTTGGTTTAGTTTCGGGTAGTTTCTTACATCAGGTGGGGCTTCCTCGGGGATTTATGGTTAGTGTAGCATTTTACAAAGAATAACTACCCTAGGATAGTACCTTTTCTATGGTATGGGGCCTTAGACTCGTTTGGTATTGTATGGTTGGTTTGGTATTGATCATAGACTTGTTTATTCACCTTATTAAGTGTGTTTGTATTTCAATGAAATATTGACAACTTGGTAAAAAATATTATTTTTCAACTTAAAAAGAGGATATTTTTAATACTTTAAATGGACTTGGCTTTCTTAAAGGAAATTGGACTAGTTTAGGCCGAATTTAAATCTGGGCACTTGATATTGTTGATTATTATCTATTTAGCCTCGATTCAATTTCAGGCATTTGATATTATTGGTTCTTATATTTGAAGTCCAGTTAGAGTTCATACAAGGTACATAGAGGAAGAAGAGCATACAGTATAGTTGGACATTTCTCTTTTTCATATTGTATTTCATGGCATTCTTCCACACCTATTTACTTTACTGCTTGGCTTGTACTCTGTATTACTTATTGTTTGCATCCATCATGCTTATGGGGATCAATTGAGCTTTATTGTCTATTGTTTGTACCTTCCGATCTTATGGGGGTCTGGTTAGGCTGTTGTTAGACTTTTATTATTATATTTTTCGAGCTATTTACTTATATCTCTAGTTATTGCCTAACTTTGACCTATTATGTTCTTTCTGACCTTCCTTAACCTTACATTTGCACTTTGTTGTACTTTTATCTTATTCGAGCTCAGTCGGTCTATGATGCCTATTGAGTATCACATTTTATAGTACTTATACTACACTTCTACATCTTTTTGCCCAATGTATATCCTAGTATGAGTCATCACCACTGATGTCTTTCCTCATGAGGAGTTGTTGACTTGAGATATAGGGTGAGCTTTTAGGGACCGGACCTGATCTATCTCCTTCAATTTTGGACTAGTCATATTTTGTACTTTCGGAGACTGTTCTATATATATATTGCACCTATCTAGTACTCTTTATGTTGTTGTGGCTCTTGTACTAACAATACCAAGCCTTGGGGATCTTTTTGTATATTTTATTCTTTCCCCTCTATATTTGTATGCATGTTTTGTCTATTTTCTATATTAGTCATTTAATTTAGTATTGTTATCTTATTCTTCTCTCTTCCGCTCATTAGCCTGTTACTTGTTATTTCAGGCAATGGATTTGGCTTACATACTAGTGTGTTATAGTAGGTGCTATAATGACATAAGTTTTTGGGTCATGACATCAACTGATCAATAATGACTCAAATACTATCAGAACCTCGAGAAGTGCATGGTAGACCAATCACGAAATCCATAATAATCCGCTCCCACTTACACTCAAGAATGGGCAGCCTCTAAAGCAACCCATCAGCTCTAGAGTGCTTGGACTTCACCTGCTAACAATATAAACATCGAGATACAAAGTTTGCTATATCCCTATTTATCCCCCCCCACCAGTAATGCTACCTCAGATCCCTAAACATATCCTACAATATTATATGAATCAAATCACCAACCCTTAGAATGCAAATACAACCCTCAAATCTCAAGACACCCTCCGGGTCCAAGATGGCCATTCTGGTCTTACACCTCAACACTGAATCTCGAATACCACAGAGTCGACTATCCTTCAACAACCACCCCCGAATATGCTCCAACAAAGTATACTGAGCCTCAACACTGGCAAGAATCCTCCCGGGTTAGAAATATCAAGTCGAACCAACCTTTTGCCTGAAGACTGGATTCCAAGGCCAATAGTCGCTTTAAAAGTGAAAGGAAAGCCAAACTGTCCATACTCACCACCTTCCGGCTCAAGGTATCCTCTACCACATTTGCCTTTCCTAGATGGTATAGGATAGAAATGTCATAATCCTTTGGTAACTCTATCCACCTGTTCTTTCTTGAATTAAGATCCTTCTAGCTCAAAATGTACTGAAGACTATGATGATCGGCGAATATATCATAATGAACACTTCAAAGGTAATGCCTCTAAATCTTAAGAGAGAAATCTACCGCCACTAACTCCAAGGCATGGGTGGGGTTGTTGCACTGATGCACCTTTAGCTGTCTAGATGTATAAACTATTACTCAGACCTCTTGCATCAGAACACAACCCAAACCAACACCTAAAGCATCACACTAGACTGAAAACACTTGACCCTCAACTGGAAGAGTCAATACCGAAGATAAAGTGAGTAAGTCCTTGAGCTTCAGAAAGACCACCTCACACTCGCCGAACCACTGGAACGGAACATCTTTCCTAGACAATCTGGTCAGTGGTGCTACCATAAAATAAAATTCATCGACAAACCATCCGTAGTAACTTACCAACCCAATGAAACTGCAAACCTCGATAGGAGAAGTAGGCCTATCCCAATCACAAACTATGTTAATCTTCGCCAGTGGCCCATCCCTAGACACTAAGTGCCCCAAGAATGCTACAAACTCAAGCTCGAACTCACACTTTGAGAATGTGGTTTAAAGCCACTAATCTCTCAAAGTCTAGAGCGTAATCCTTAAATTCTGCTCGTGCTCCTCCCTACTCCTTGAGTAAATAAGGATGTCGTCGATGAGTACTATCATGAAGGAGTTCAAATATGGCCTAAACATGAGGTTCATCAAGACCATAAATGTTGTTGCGGCATGGCATTGGTCAGCCCAAAAGATATCACCAAGAACTGATAATGGTCATAACGAATCTTAAAGGTTGTCTTTGGAATGTACGCCACCGGAATCCTTAATTGATGGTAGCTAGATCTCAAGTCAATCTTAGAAAACATGGCTACACATAGGACCTGGTCAAATAGATCATCAATACATTATATTAGATACTTATTCTTTATAGTCACCTTGTTCAGCAGTCGATAATCAATACACATTCGCATAGAACCATCCTTTTCTTCACAAATAGAACATGATTACACTAAGGAGAAACACTCGGTCTAAAGAAGCCTTTAACTAAAAGATCCTGAAGATGAACATTAAACTCTCTTAACTGAGCTGGAGCCATAAGGTAAGGTGGAACAGAAATAAGCCTTGTTCTCTGCTCAACATCAACAACAAAGTTAATATCACGCTCAGGGGGGAGGCCAGGAATTCGGTAGGAAAGACATCAGCAAACTCATAGGCCACAGGAATAGAATCAAGTGAAAGAATATCGGCACTAATATTGCAGACATAAGCAAGGTAAGCCAAACACCCCTTCGACACCATCCTCCTAGCCTAAATGTAAGAAATAATCCCTTCAGGTGCGTAACTGTCAGAACCCTACCACACAAATAAAGGAATGCCAGGCATGGCTAAGGTAAAGGTCTTGGTGAAGCAATCCAAGATCGTGTGATAAAGGGATAATAAGTACATGCCAAAAATAGTGTCAAAATCAATAATATCAAGGAATATAAGATCAACCCAAGTGTCATACTCCACAATAGTCACTACATAGGATCTCAGAACCCGATTCACTACTAGAGAATAACCTACTAGAGTAGCTACACGTATAGGCACGGGCAAAGGCTTGCTAATCATCCCCAACCAGGAATCAAAATATATCTACACATAAGACTAAGTAGAATTTGAATCAAATAGCATTGAAGCTAACTGCTGACACATTGAAATTACACATGTGATCACTGAGTTTGTGTCATGCCCCGAATCCCATCGGGAAGGATTGGTACTCGTAGCCGACAAGGCCCGAGAGAACCAAGCTTTGTCTCTATTAAATCATATGCATGCCATAAGAAACCCATAATCACATTATGGCTTTAGATACCAACAATGGAATTCATGGAACATGATATATACATATACATATGCGAAACTTGGCCGTTGAGGCCATCAAGTCAAGAACGATATATCCCTTTTACATTTATACACCCACATCCGTCTACAAAAGCCTCTAACAAATGCATTGACCAAAATAAACTAAAAGTTGGGACAAGTCCCCTCTTTATACAACATGTACAACACCAAAACATATGTACAAATGTGACCCGGAGAAGCCCCAAACTAACTGGAGCTCACCAAAGATCTGCAACACTGGCAACCTACTGTGGAGGCCTACTAGTACCTGCGCCTGCAGCAAGTAAGGTAAATTCCCCAAGAGGGGTCAGTACAAATAATGTACTGAGTATGTAAGGCCATATGAAACTTGTAAGATATGAAAAATATGTCAAGAACTCAAGTTCAAATGCATAACAAATATAGATAAGTCACAATGTAGATGAGTCACTATTCTGTACTGTGGAAACCATGTATTTTTCTTTCATTACTTTCTTTGTATCTTTGCTTCCATGATTAATCATCTTTTCCTTTGACCTGTGATAACCGGGCCCAGACTAAATAGTGGGTTTTAAACATAACATAGCGTTATGTTGGGATCGGCTCGAGCTAGGCTAATGCCCCTAGAGCTGCCACCCTATGAATCAATGTATATATCGGGATCGGCTAGAGCTAGGTTATTACCCCTAGAGCTGCCCCCTGTCAGGATCGGTCCGAGCTAGGCTTATGCCCCTAGGATTGCCCCCTGATCCAACAACCTCGGGATCGGCTTGAGCTAGGCATTTTGCCCCCAAAGCTGCCACCTATACTTGATCATTGAACATATATGCATTACTTTGTTTATTACTTTGAGATTGATACAATGATAGTTATACTTTACTTGAAGCTTTAGATCATTAACCAATGAGTGAGAGACATGTGAAAAAACATTGTTGGAAACATAGCCTTATTGGAAACATAACACCATTGGAACCATTGGACAATAATCAATTAACAGGATACATGAATATAATCATTATTGGAACTTTGGAACGTAACCTTATTGGGATTTTGGAACAATAGTCGTGAATATGAGACATGAGATTCACAATTGATCAATGAGTAGGAAATATATTATAAGGACCATTGATAACCGTATATAGGATACCTTAGCACATTTCGAGTTGGGGCAAATGTAATGTCATTGTGAATATTATTTGCCGCAAAAAGATACGGACAAACTAACCTTACATACCTTGTATTCTCAATAGGAATATACAATCCTAGAGGTGCATACAATAGTCCCGCTCCTTCTTTATGTGTCACTCTACATCACAAATATATAACGGGATTCACATTAACCATCAACTACTTTACAAATGCATATAACATCAATGAGTTACATGTTTGCCTTTAAACATGCCATTTCCCCTTGACAAAACCATTGATGAAATTATTATTCCAAAAATCCGCCAATATTCCATACATTGACCAATACATGATAATCAATACATTTCACCACAACACTTCTCCTTTACACTTTCTTATCCACACCATATCACAAATAAACCATCAAATTACCTTAATACACCTCATAGCACATATCGGACAAAATCCCACAATTTACACTTTTAGAAAAATAACAAGTTTAATAAAAAATACATGTTCATATTTTATCCATACCATGCTCTTCCATCAAAGTCACAAATCATATTTCAAGTTCAAATCACAAAGATGGCACATCTTTTATCAAAAGTAAAAATACACTATTCACCACCTTACCAACATAACCCTCATAATATACATGCCATCTTAAGCAATAAGATATTAATTCATAAGAGTAGGCACTTACCAAGGCTTCCAAAGTGATGATCTTTACCAAAGAGTCCAAAGGAAATAGGTGCTTTAGGGTTTGGACGAATAGAGAAAGGTTTGGAAAATATCTCAAAAGGCATGAGAGTTATAATGGATTAAAATCTGATTTTTGGCCTTTATATAGCCTCTTGATTCATGCTTATCCACTCCTTGGCATTTAATGCAATGGTCCCTTGGTCAAGTGGAAGAATGGGTCAATTTTCCCTTTTGGGCCTTGTCTTTTATTCCATTTTGGGCACTAATTATGGGTCCAATTGCACATGTTAGCTTAGCCCATCAAATTTAATGTATAATTCACCATATATCTCATGTTTAAATAATTTCATAATGTCACAACAATATTCACTTACAAGAGTCATGTTCGTCGCCTCAATCGCAAAAATAGGAATTCTAGCCACCCATGGCTTACTTGAACTTAATTTGATAAATACTTGTGTTTCATGATTTGATCATGTAGGAGTATGTGGATGTGTATTAAGGTATGTGAAGCTTTAACAATGCTTAAAGAACTCCAAAGAACCAAAAGAAACCATATAAGAATCGACGTAGAATTGCGTTGCGAAACGAGCTCGGAAGGGCACAATCTTTGTGCCTTGCGCCACTGCTGCAAAGCAAGGCAGTGGCGCAATAAATCACTGACCTTTGAATTAGGGGCTTGCCCACACCCCCTGAAATAGGGAGTGGCGCTAGTTTCCATGCTTTGCTGAATTTTTCGGCCATTTTTCCAACACTTGTATATCATCCAATACCCTATCAAAACACTACAAAATACTTACTTAGTGATCTTAATCATCAAATAAACATGACTCCAAGTCACCAAATGAGGTTGGAATGTGTACGGGGTATTACACAAATGCTCCACGAAATCACAAAACACCTCTTACGAAGGTCTAATCGCACATATTAGGTACGATATCAAATGTTTCACCAATGACACTATAAAACACATACCCATGGAATCTCAACACCTAGGTAGATATGACCCCAAGGTATCAAATGAAGTTAGAAAAGTACGGGGTGTTACATTCTTCCCCCCTTAGAAACATTCATCCTCGAATGTTAACAACATCGTCTTATGTACAACAAATGCATCTCTATAATAACATACGCATACATAGACACATAATGCTTTTAGATACTTACTTGTTATTGGTCCATATCCGCACTGTGAACTTCTTCATCCATTTGAAATAGATGGGGATACTTGGATTTCATCATTTCTTCCGCTTCCCATGTGATCTCCTCTACTTGTTGATTTCTCCAAAGGACTTTTACGAATGGGACATCTTTATTCCTCAATCTCTTTACTTGTCGATCTAGAATAGCAATGGGTACCTCTTCATAAGTAAGATCCTCCGTAACATGAACATCCTCTACGGGAACAATACGAGATGGATCTCCTATGCAATTTCGAAGCATCGAAACATGAAATACCGGATGGACTGAGGAAAGTTCCTGGGGTAGTGCCAACTCATACGCAACTTGCCCAAATCTTCTAATGATTTCATATGGGCCTATGTAACGTGGACTGAATTTTCCTTTCTTTCCGAACCGCATTACCCCTTTCATCGGTGACACCTTTAAAATACCCAATCACCTATGGCGAATTCAAGCCCTCTTCTTCTAACATCGGCATATGACTTGTGATGACTTTGAGCCATTTGTAACTGCTGTTGGATCACTTTAACTTTCTCCATAGCCTGATGAACAATATCTGGCCCAAGTAAAGCAGTTTCACCTGCTTCAAACCATCCAATTGGTGATCTACATTTCCTTCCATACAAGGCTTCATAAGGTGCCATTTTAATACTTGAATGATAGCTATTATTATACGCAAATTCAATAAGAGGCAAATGGTCATCCCAACTGCCTTGAAAATATAACGTGCATGCTCGTAGCATATCTTCAAGTGTCTAAATAGTACGTTCTGCTTGTCCATCAGTCTGAGGATGGAAAGTTGTACTCAAATTCACCTGTTTACCCAAACTCTGCTGAAAAGATCTCCAAAAGTGTGCTGTGAACTGTGCTCCTCTGTCTGATATAATGGAAAGTGGAATACCATGCAATCGTACTATCTCTTTCATATACAACTTCGCATAATCCTCAGCTGTATAGGTCGTCTTGACTGGTAGAAAATATGCTGACTTGGTAAGCCTGTCCACTATAACCCATATAGAATCAAACTTCCGCAATGTACGAGGCAAACCTGTAATGAAATCCATATTAATCATATCCCATTTCCAGACTGGAATATTGATACATTGCATGTAACCTCCCAGTTTCTGATGTTCCACTTTCACTTGTTGACGATTCGGGCATTGCGCGACAAATTCTGCAATGTTCTTTTTGATATTTCCGCACCAATACACTTCTTTCAATTCATGGTACATTTTAGTGGCACCCGGATGAATAGAATAGCGCGAATGATGCGCCTCTATCATAATTCATGTCCTCAACTCATCTACGTCCGGTACACATAATCTCCGTTGACATTGAAGTACCCCTTCTTTTGTAAGATCAAATGCCTTGGTCAAATTCTGCTGTACATTTTCCTTTAGCTGTAATAAAATAGAATCCGCAAACTGCTTCTCTTTCACTTCAGCTATCAAGGAAGATTCTGCTGCATTTTGCATAATAACCCTTTCATCTGGAGATTCAATAAGTTGAACTCCCAAGCTGGCTAGTTGATGTAGATCTTTGATTAGCTCTTGTTTTTCAGTCAACTGGCCATTAGTGCTTTATATTGCCTGGCGGCTCAATGCATCAGCTACTACATTTGCTTTGCCTGGATGATAAAGAATATGAATATCATAGTCTTTTAAGAGCTCTAACCACCTTCGCTGCCTCAAATTGAGTTCCTTCTGCTTAAAGAGATATTACAAACTTTTGTGATCCGTATAGATATCAACATGAACTCCATATAAATAATGACGCCATATCTTTAAAGCAAAGACCACCGCTGCTAACTCAAGATCATGTGTGGGATAATTTTTTCTCGTGTGGCCGCAACTGTCGTGAGGCATATGCTATGACATTACCGTGTTGCATCAATACACATCCAAGGCCAACCCTGGAAGCATCACAATACACTACATAACCTTCGGTACCTTCGGTACCTTCGGGAAGCACTAAAACTGGTGTGGAGGTTAATTTATCTTTCAACCTTTGGAAGCTTTTCTCGCACGCATCATTCCACTGAAATTTTACTGCCTATGTGTAAGATTTGTTAACGGTGCATCAATGGAGGAAAAACCTTCCACAAATCTTCTGTAATAACCTGCCAGTCCAAGAAAACAACAAATCTCTGTAGGTGACGTAGGTCTTGGCCAATTTTCACTGCTTCGATATTTTGTGTATCAACCTGTATACCTTCATCTGACACAATGTGGCCCAAGAATGCAACTAATTTTAACCAAAACTCACACTTAAAGAAATTGGCATACAACTTACGCTCACGGAGAATCTGTAACACCTGTCGTAAGTGATTAGAATGGTCCTCTGGTGTTCTGGAATAAAATAGGATGTCATCTATAAACACCATGACGAACACGTCCAGAAATGGCTTAAACACCCTATTCATCAAATCCATGAACACAGCTGGTGCATTTGTTAGTCCAAATGACATAACTAAAAATTCATAATGGTCATACCGTGTTTGGAAAGCTGTCTTGGGTACATCTTCTTCTCTAACTCTGACTTGATGGTAACCCAACCTCAAGTCAATTTTTGAAAAACACTTGGCACCCTGTAACTGATCAAACAAATCATCAATTCGAGGGAGGGGATATTTGTTCTTGATCGTTACCTTATTCAATTTTTGGTAGTCAATGCACATTCTCAATGTGCCATATTTCTTTCGTACAAATAATACCGGTGCACCCCATGGGTACATACTAGGCCTGATGAAGCCTTTGTCCAGCAAATCGTTCAACTGCTCCTTCGATTCACATAATTCTGTTGGAGCCATTCTATATGGAGGAATAGAAATAGGTTGAGTTCCTGGAATCACATCAATGCCAAATTCTACTTCCCGTTCTGGGGGTAAGCCCAGAAGATCCTCTGGGAACACATCTAGAAATTCATTGACCACTGGAACCGACTGCGGAGTTAGTGGTTCCACATCATTATCTTTCACCCGTACTAAATGACATATGTAACCCTTAGCAATCATTTTCCTGGCTTTCAGATAGGAAATAAATCTCCCTCGTGGTGCCCCTACATTACCCTACCATTCAAGAACATTTTCTTGTGGAAAACAAAATTGCACCTTCTTGGCCCGGCAATCTACCGTAGCATAACAAGAGGCCAACCAATCCATTCCTATGATCACATCAAAATCCACCATGTCTAATTAAATGAGATCGGCCAACGTATCATGACCACACACAGTTACCACGTAGCTATGATATACTCTTTTTGCAACAATATATTCACCGACCGGTGTAGACACTTCAATTAATTTAATTAATAATTCTGGTGCCTTTGCAAATTTCGCAGTAACCAATGGAGTAACATAGGAAAATGTAGAACCGGGGTCAATCAATGCATATACATTATATGAAAATATGGATAATGTACCTATGACAACATCAGGGGAAGCCTCTGAATTCTGTTGGTCCACTAACGTATAAGTGCGATTCTGAATCCCACTAGTACTGGCTGCTCCTCTGGCACCCCTACCACGGCCAACAGACTGCACACCTCGGCCCAGTGAAGGAACCGATGGTTATGATGCAACGGTCGATCCTGCCGGTCGTGCTATACCACCCATACTCCTCTGGGGACACTCTCTCATCATGTGTCCTGTCATGCCGCACAAGAAACAAGCATTTGTCCCCACTCTGCATGTACCTGCATGAATACGCCCGTAGTGCTGACACTGCTGACGAGGAAAACCTACTGCCTGTAATCCGTGACCTCCACTACTCTGCCCTGCTGGACCACCTCTAAACCCTCTAAACTGAGAGTGTGCACCCGCTGTGGAATGCGAGAACGATGTTCTAGGTGGCCTAGGAAACATAAGGGGCCTAGATCCTCCTTGGGACATCATAGATGGTCCCATAGGTCTAACCCTTTTGGACTGTCCTCTGTCAAATTCATGTACCCTTCGTCTCTATCTTTGATCTTCCATTTTCTGGGCGAAGGTTTGTATTCTAGCTATGTCCATGTCCTTGTTCAAGGCAGCAATAGTGCAATCCCTTACAAAATATGGCTCTAGTCTGTCCACGTATCTATGGACCCTGTCTGTCATCGTAGCCACAACATTTGGCGTATGTCGAGCCAAGGAATTAAATCGCAAACAGTATTCCCTGACGGAGATTTAGGAACTGATCCGAACGTGCTTCACGGATCTCGTAAGGAAGATAATGATCGAGGAAAGCCACTTTAAATTCATCCCAATTAAGTGGATTTGCACCAATATCGCGGGATTTCTTCCAATCCTCATACCACAATATCGCCTCGCCTTTCAATCTGTACGCAGCAAGTTCAACTGTTTCTACCCCTGTCACGTGCATAACTTCCAAGGCTCTCTGAATTTGGTCCACGAAGTCCTGTGGATCTGCTTTTGAATCTGACCCTGTGAAGACAGGAGGGTCCAGTTTAAAGAAATCCTGTGTTCTGCGACTTGCCACTCTAGCCGCATCATCATCATGTGTCATTGGACCAGCTCGTCCTTGACTCTGGGCTGCTACTAACTGCGTTAACATATGAACTGCATTTCTAAGATCCTGATCTGCGACATTCATTGGTGGTTCTGCGGGTACTTCTCTACCAACAGGCTCCTCCAAAGCTGGAAAAGTAGACGAAGACCGCGATGAAATTTCAGCATTTGCTCCACCTTGACTAGCTTGGTCAAGTGGTAGTCTACTCATTCCTTCTTCAGCAAGCACATCTACCTACTTCCCTTTACCTTTACCTTTCCTCGTGATTGACATTTTGACTATACCAAAGAAAAACAATTACCATGATCAGATTCAATTCAACTTACAACACTGGCTCTATTGCACGATCTAGAAGTAAAGAAAAGAAACAACATCCTAAATGTCCCGTAGCTTCCTACTTATAAATGTGGTGCACAACACATCGATAAGTAAGAATCTACTCAGACACGACTTTGTAGACACCCTTAGAACGACCTGCTCTGATACCACTTTTGTCACGCCCCGAATCCTATCGGGACGGATTGGCACTGGTAGCCGACAAGGCCCGAGAGAACCAAGCTTTGTCTCTATTCAATCATATGCATTCCATAAGAAACCCATAATCACATATTGGCTTTAGATACCAACAATGGAATTCATGGAACATGATATATACATATACATATGTGAAACTTGGTCGTTGAGGCCATCAAGTCAAGAACGACATATCCCTTTTACATTTATACACCCACATCCGTCTACAAAAGCCTCTAACAAATGCATTGACCAAAATGAACAAAAAGTCGGGACAAGTCCCCGTTTTACACAACATGTACAACACCAAAACATATCTACAAATGTGACCCGGAGAAGCCCCGAACTAACTGGAGCTCACCAAAGATCTGCAACACTGGCAACCTACTGTGGAGGCCTACTACTACCTACGTCTGCAGCAAGTAAGGTAAATTCCCCAAGAGGGGTCAGTATGAAGAATGTACTGAGTATGTAAGGCCATATGAAACTTGTAAGATATGAAAAATATGTCAAGAACTCAAGTTCAAATGCATAACAAATATAGATAAGTCACAATGTAGATGAGTCACTATTCTGTACTATGGAAACCATGTATTTTGCTTTCATTACTTTCTTTGTATCTTTGCTTCCATGATTAATCATCTTTGCCTTTGACCTGTGCTACCCGGGGCCCGACTAAACAGTGGGTTTTAAACATAACATAGCGTTATGTTGGGATCGGCTCGAGCTAGGCTTATTCCCCTAGATCTTCCACCCTATGAATCAATGTATATATCGGGATCGGCTCGGGCTAGGTTAGTACCTCTAGAGCTTCCACCCATACAACATTTCAGGTTTGCCTCGAGCTAGGTTATTACCCCTAGAGTTGCCCCCTGTCAGGATCGGTCCGAGCTAGGCTTATACCCCTAGCACTGCCCCCTGATCCAATAACCTCGGGATCGGCTTGAGCTAGGCATTTTGCCCCCAAAGTTGCCACCCATACTTGATCATTGACCACATATGCATTACTTTGTTTATTACTTTGAGATTGATACAATGATAGTTATACTTTACTTGAAGCTTTGGATCATTAACCAATGAGTGAGAGACATGTGAACAAACATTGTTGGAAACATAGCCTTATTGGAAACATAACACCAGTGGAACCATTGGACAACAATCAATGAACAAGATACATGAATATAATCACTATTGGAACTTTGGAACGTAACCTTATTGGGCTTTTGGAACATTAGTCGTTAATATGAGACATGAGATTCACAATTGATCAATGAGTAGGAAATATATTATAAGGACCATTGATAACCGGATATAGGATACCCTAGCACATTTCGGGTTTGGGCAAACATAATGTCAATGTGAATACTATTTGCTGCAAAAAGATATGGACAGAGTAACCTTACATACCTTGTATTCTCAATACGAATATACAATCCTAGAGGTGAATACAATAGTACCGCTCCTTCTTTATGTGTCACTCTACATCACGAATATATAACGGGATTCACATTAACCATCAACTACTTTACAAATGCATATAACATCAATGAGTTACATGTTTGCCTTTAAACATGCCATTTCCCCTTGACAAAACCATTGATGAAATTATTATTCCAAAAATCCCCCACTATTCCATACATTGACCAATACATTATAATCAATACATTTCACCACAATACTTCTAATTTACACTTTCTTATCCACATCATATCACAAATAAACCATCAAATTACCTTAATACACCTCATAGCACATATCGGCCAAAATCCCACAATTTAACTTTTAGAAAAATAACAAGTTTAATAACAAATACATGTTCATATTTTATCCATACCATGCTCTTCCATCAAAGTCACAAATCATATTTCAAGTTCAAATCACAAAGATGGCACATCTTTTATCAAAAGTAAAAATACACTATTCACCACCTTACCAACATAACCCTCATAATATACATGCCATCTTAAGCATATAAGATATTAATTCATAAGAGTAGGCACTTACCAAGGCTTCCAAAGTGATGATCTTTACCAAAGAGTCCAAAGGAAATAGGTGCTTTAGGGTTTGGAAGAATAGAGAAAGGTTTGGAAAATATCTCAAAAGGCATGAGAGTTATAATGGATTAAAATCTGATTTTTGGCCTTTATATAGCCTCTTGATTCATGCTTATCCACTCCTTGGCATTTAATGCAATGGTCCCTTGGTCAAGTGGAAGAATGGGTCAATTTTCCCTTTTGGGCCTTGTCTTTTATTCCATTTTGGGCACTAATTATGGGTCCAATTGCGCATGTTAGCTTAGCCCATCAAATTTAATGTATAATTCACCATATATCTCATGTTTAAATAATTTCATAATTTCACAACAATATTCACTTACAAGAGTCATGTTCGTCGCCTCAATCGCAAAAATAGGAATTCTAGCCACCCATGGCTTACTTGAACTTAATTTGATAAATACTTGTGTTTCATGATTTGATCATGTAGGAGTATGTGGAAGTGTATTAAGGTATTTGAAGCTTTAACAATGCTTAAAGAACTCCAAAGAACCAAAAGAAACCATATAAGAATCGACGTAGAATTGTTGCGAAACGAGCTCGACAGGGCACAAGAAATCACTGCCCTCTGAATCAGGGGCTTGCGCCACACCCCCTGAAACAAGGAGTGGTGCAAGTTTCCATGCTTTGCTGAATTTTTCGGCCATTTTTCCAACACTTTCATATCATCCAATACCCTATCAAAATACTACCAAATACTTACTTAGTGATCTTCATCGTCAAGTAAACATGACTCTAAGTCACCAAATGAGGTTGGAATGTGTATGGGGTATTACACAAATGCTCCACGAAATCACAAAACACCTCCTACGAAGGTCTAATCACACATATTAGGTCCGATATCAAATGTTTCACCAATGACACTATAAAACACATACCCATGGAATCTCAACACCTAGGTAGATATGACCCCAAGGTATCAAATGAAGTTAGAAAAGTACGGGGTGTTATAGTTTGATCCCTTTGCCTCTAGCCTACCAGGATAGACATATAAATGTCCGCACATACTACCAGATTAAAAACCTGACTGACCACCTGTCCACCTATATGAGAACTCTGAGAACCACCCCTGTCGCTCTAGGAACTATCTCTGACCGGTGGTGCCACTAATCAAAGAGGTTGTGTTATTTGCGCTAAAGGTTCGATCATCCAATGATGAGACCTCTCTATCAAAATGACCAACAATACTACAACCATATTAAGCTCGGGGTATCCTACCCTAAAGTGATGAGCTGGTTGACCGTGAATGGCCACCACAGTTTGAAGACCCAGAAAATAAATCCCATGATGCCTGACAGGAGCTTTGGTTGCTGAAATTGCTATGACCCATCTGACCACCTCGATAATCTGAAGTGATGCCTGAATGGGCTGACTAGACTGACCATGTTGCTGATACTGTTGCTAATGATGTTGGCCCCTACTAAGGAAACACCTACCTAAGAACTGTGACTACTACTGAAACCTCCCTAATGACTGGGTCTCTTATCACTAACCCCACGAGCCTCATGATGCAAAATCCTTAATAGAGAAGCATGATCAATGACATCTTAGAATGACCAACCAAAAATACCATGCTCTCAATAGCTAGATGGAGTAAAGTCTCAATCCGCTGATGAAGAACCGCACACTCTTATGCTCAGTAATTAGAATCATAGTGGCATGCCTTGATAACTTATGAAACCAAGCATCATACTCAGACATGATCATGGAACCCTGCTCCAACCTTGAAAACTCATCCCTCATCCGCTTACATACATTGTGGTATACATACTTCTTTAAGTTAGCCACAGAGAACTGCACTCATGTCATAGTAGGGGACCCAACTTGCCTGCACTTAATATACATCCTCCACCACTGACTCACTGAACCGTCAAACTAAAATGTCGTGTAATCCACACCATGAGAATGAACTAGGCCAAGATTATGTAACCTTTCCTGGCAGCTGGTAAGGGATTCATATGCACCTTCCCCTAGAGTACCTGAAAACCTCAAAGGAGAAAATCTAAGAAACCGACCCAGTATCTTCTGCTCCTCAAAAGTCATGGCTGGTTAGGCTGCCATCGACTGAGCAACCATCAACACTGGTAAAACCTAATCTTGAGAAGCCGCAACTATGGATTGGGCTCTTATACCTGGTCCACCCTGTGGTGCCCTCTAAGCAAATGTCTGGTCCCATTTGTTTGCTGACCTCCAATCATACCCAATAACTACACTAGAGCATTTCGTAGAACTGATGTGGCTATAAATCTGGATGGAGCTTGGGCTGCTCTCTGGCCCACTTGCTATTGTGGTTATCGATCTACTGGTGTTGGATGCAGATTAATAGTTTGCTCTAGTGCTATAGCTAGTTTTGGAGCAATAACTAGCTCTTAGGCTGGCGCTCTACCCTAGCCCCATCCTCACAGTCTGCCCCAACCTTGGCCTCAAGTAGGAACCCTAGTTGCAGGTGCAAGGGCCTTACCCTTGCCGGCTGTAGCCCTCATCCTAACCATCTGCAGAAGAGTGAAACAATTGAGAATTCAGAAACTAACATGAACAAAACACACAATAAAGAATCAAAAGGTGATATTTTCCTAAGAATTTCATGTAGCCTCCCAACGATAGGATACAAGCATCATCATACCGATCCAAGGGACTCCACTAAACACTTGCTCTTGTACCAACAATACCTATGAACCTAGGCTATAATACCAAACCATCATGACCCAAAAACTCAGGCCATGATGAGACCTACTATAGCCCACTAGTAGGTAAGCCAAATCCATGGCCCTGAACAATAAGTAACGAGCTAATGAGTGGAAGACAGAAGAACAGGATAACAACACTAAATAAAACAACTATTAAAGGAAATAAGCTAAACATGCAAACAAGAATGGAGGGAAAAGAAAAAAATATGTAAAAAGATCCCCAAGACCTGGTATAGTCAGTATAAAATCCACTACAACATAAAGAGTACTAGATAGGTGCAATATATATAGAACAGTCTCTATGTGCCTAGCCCGGACTCTAACCGAACTTCTAATATAAGAACCAATAATATCAAATGTCAGGAATCAACCGAGTCTAAAATAGATAATAATTATGAATATCAAGTGCCCAGACTCGAACAGAGGCTAAAATAGTCCAATTAGCTTTATGATAGCCAAATTCATTTAAAGTATTCAAAAATCCCATTTTAAAGCCGAAAAATAGTATTTTATACCAAGTTATCAATATGCCATGGAAATACAATAAGAATATACAAAATAAGGTGAGTAACAAGCCAAATAACAATACCAAGCCGACCATACAATAGCGAAGGAGTTTAAGGTACCGTACCATAGAAAAGATACTATCCTAGGGTAGTTGTTTTATTGAAAATGCTACACTAACTATAAATCCTTGAGGGAACCCCACCTTAGGCAAGAAAATATCCCAAACTAAGCTAAGACATCTGACTCTAATCCCAAGGATACTATGTACACCAAACCAAATCCAAATAGAGAAGCGACTACCAAGGTTAAGTTCTTCAAGGCAAAATTCTACTCTAAGGCTCTAAAAAAACAAGGATCATAAATACCTCAATAGAGTGTATTCAAACCACAGTATTCAACCAAAAAATAGACAATTATCATACAAATACCTTAAATAAGCCAAGTCTAAGAGTAGGTAAGCCGTAGCCTACCTAGACGCTGGAGATCGCACTCATAACCCACTAAACCGGAGCTTTTCCCTTCCAAAAAACCTCCAATCGATGCCGCAGCACCACAATAATAATCTATACATCAATAGGAAAAGAATGATACCTAAATTGCAAATTTACGCTTTGGGTCAAAAATAAGATTAAAAATCACCCATGGGACCAACTTATGAAATTAGAAAATTGAACCCCTAATTATATTCCTCTTGGGATAAGGATATCATGCTCAAAATTGGAGCATTACCAACCCCCAATTTGTGCCCCAAACTAGTCTCACAAATCAAAGAAAAACCAAGAATTTAACTACCGAATTAAATTGGAATTATGCCGGAATTTATGGATTATCGATGGGAAAATAATCAAGGATCAAGAAACACCCTAGTTTTAGCTTCAAGTTATGTTTCCACTAAGTTTTCCAAGCTCCAAGGGTCCAAAAATGGAGGAAATTCAGGTAAAAATGGACAAATGATCAAGTGGAGGGTATATACCCAACTACCTTCACATAAGAGGAGGTTTGGCTGCTTTAGCAACTCACAAGCCACTTAAGAAGTGGTCACTATTAACCCACCCTTCTGCTTAAGCAGCTCCCAAGTTGTATAAGTGGTTCCATATAAGCGAAAGAGAGCCCACTTGAGAGTGGGAGCTGATATCAGCTTTTGCCGCTTAAGTGCCTCCCTAGGTGCATAAGAGGATCAACTTAAGAAAACCAAGGGCCGAAAAAGTGGTTGCACTAGAAAATTATGGTAAGTCTAAAAAGAATCCAACAGGATTTTTGGGATTTATTCAGAACCCCGTATATGTAAATAAAATATGCTACCCTACTAAAAATGGCATTCTGGACTCAACAAAATTGATAAAATTCTCAAAAGAGGTTATTTTGATGAAAAGTGGGCCCCACACCCAACATTTTATTTTAATCAAAAATCAACCAATAGCCCAAAATGAGTGTGGAAGCCTCAGGAGATGAACCAAAGGTCCTTCTAGCCCAAAATTCATATTTCGGAGCTAACGAAACTGTCAAAATTCTAATCCGAGGCCTAATACTTGAAGTTTTGGATAAAGATCAATTTCTCAATTTTATAATCTCACAAACAACAAAACTGACATAAAAAACAAATGAACTACACGGGAACGAAACTACCAGTTTTAAAAAAGTCATAAATGACTTGGAACAGCTATAGGAAAGCTCTAAATATAGAAAATACACAAAAAAGAGGAAACTAACCTTGAGGGTTAATACAGTTATACACTTTAATATTAAGAATCCAATATAATGTCCTACATAAATCATAGTATAGAAGAAAAGCCAACATGAAGAAAATTAGTAATATAAGGAAAGTGAGACAAAAAAATAATTATTTTTACATTATATAAATTGTGAAAGATAAAGTATAATCCATAATGTAAGAAAGCAAATTTGATTGTTGTTCCTGGATAGCTTTTACTAGGGCAACAAATGATGTTCTATAAGGTAGAGCCTATTTTTCTTTGATCAAGAGTCTCTTCAACACGATTAAACAAAAACCCAAGAAAACACTAATATGCATGACATATAACATTTTATCATGACTACATCAAATGTGAATTATGATACACCAACATTTGGTTCAAAAGCTTTCCTTACAATATACATTTATATAGGTATTCATGGAGGAACACAATAAATTATCATAAATTTACACATTTAAGTTTGAAAGTTATGGAAATAGAAGGAATAGGAGTTATAGAAATTATTAAAAATATAAGTTATTATAATGACCCTCCAGGTCATTTTCCTTATCTTCATATTTTTTATGTGTTTAGAGCTTTCCTATAGCTTCCCCAAGTCATTTATGACTTGCTGAGACTGATAGTTTAGTTCCTAAGCAGTTCGTTTGGTTTCTATGTCATTTCCCAATTTTAGAGCTTTTGGAACTAAGAAACTGGTGTTTAGCTAGAACTCATGGTAAAAGACCTCAGATTAAAATTATAACATTTTTGTTAGCTCCAGAATGTGGATCTTAGGCTAGGGGGACCTTTGGTTCGGGTCTCGAGGCTTTTGGTTTCATTTTGGGCTATTGGTTAGAAATTGGTAAAAATAGAATAGTGGGTACAGGATCCACATTTTGTTGAAACAATCTCTGTTGGTAATTTCAATGGTTCTATTGAGTCTAGAATATCATTTTTGGTAGGGTAGCATATTTATTTCTTATGTACAAAATTACGAATAAATCCTGAGTACCCGATCAGAGTCTTTTTAGACTTAGCAAAAATTCTGGTGTATGGTAGCTGGTGTAGCTGCTTAAGTGGCTCGGGGAACTCTTAAGCAGTATTCAATTTAGCCACTGGGTGATGCTTTAGCAGTGGTTGTGTACCTTGGTAGGGGTTGCTTTAGCAGTCCTTTTCCTCTTTAGCAACGACTGCTTAAGCGTTCATTTGGCCGCTTAAGAAACCACTGTTGTATGTGTATATATAATTTTTCTCTGACCCCAATTCATTTTCTAAGTCTAAAATCACCATTTTTACACCTTGGGAGCTTCAAATACATTGTGGAAACATAATTTGGAGCTGGGGATACGTGTTTGCTCGATCCGTGATCAGATTTTCATCTTTAATTTGTAAGTTCCCGATATAAATTCTGATTTAATCCTTGGTTTTAATTCTTGTTTTTCACTTATTTGTGGGCTGCTTTGGAACTCGATTTTGGGGTTAATCATGCTCAAATTTTGAGCATTAGATCCTTTTTCCATGAGAGACACAATTGCGGATTCAATTTATGGAATCTGTAAGCAGGCCCCACGGGTGATTTCTAATCCAATTTTGGCACGGAATGTAAATTCACAATATTAGTACCATTTTTCTCGTATTGACGCATAGATTACTATTTTATTAGCATGGTACCGATCGAAGAATTTTTGAAAGAGACAAGCTCTAATTTAGTGGGTTGTGAGCGTGTTCTTCGGTATCCAGGTAGGTTACAGTTTACCGGTTGTTAGACTTTGCTTGTTTAAGGTATTTTTATGATAATTTGCTAATTAGTGGTGAAATATTGTGGTTTGAATAATCTATTTATGTATTTATGATCCTTATAGCCTGTTTAGGGGCCTTAGAGTAGAATTTTGCCTTGAAATCCTTAGTATTGGTAGTCACTTCTCTTTTAGGACTTAGCTTAGGACACATAGTATCCTTGGGATTAGATTCATATGCCTTAGTCTATGCCTGAGTAGCTGCTTACTTTAGTATGGGTTCCTCGGGGCTTGTGGCTAGTCTTATCGCTCCTTTATGACTATTCATCTTAGGATAGCGTATTTTTCCATTGTAGATGATTGTAAAACACCTAGGTTACGTATTGATAGACTGATTGGCATTTGATTGGGTTGCTTGCTCTGTTGTACTTGTTTGATTTTATATCCTTGGCATATTGATATTTTGGCCTGCAAACACTATTTTTCAACTTGAAAATGGGATTTTTAAATACTTTAAATGAATTTGGTTCTATAAAAAGGAAAATGGACTATTTTACCCAGTTCGATTCTGGGCCCTTGATTTTACTGCTTAATTATATATTTAGCCATAGTTCGATTACAGGCATGCATTATCATCGACTTCTATTTTAAAGTCTGATTTGATATCGGGCAAGGTTTACGGATATGGCTAGAGGAGGAGTATACGGTGCAGTTATTGCATATTATGGCATTCTTCCGCATATGTTCACTTTCATGCTTGGTTTATATTTAGAATTTCTTGTTGTCTGCACCCACCATGCTTATGGAGGCCGGTTGGATTTATTTATTATTGTGTATACCTTCTGGGCTTATGGAGGTTCGGTTAGGTAATATTTAGATGCTTACTTTATGCTTTTCAAGTTATTTATTTATATTTCTTGTACTGTCTAGATTTAGCCTATTGCTCTCTTTCTAACCCCTCTTTTCTTACCTTTAGCATATATTCACACTTTGTTATACTTTTGTCTTCTTTGAGCTCAGTCGGCCTATGATGCCTACTGAGTATCGCGTGTTTTGGTATTCATACTATACTTTTTATCATTTTTCCTGATGCAGATCCTAGTATGAGTCATCGCCATTGATGCCGTCCTCGTGTAGAGCTTTTGATCGGAGATATAGGGTGAGCTTTAAGCGACCAGAGCTGCTCTATCTCCTTGTATTTTGGATTAGTCTTATTTTGTACTTTTGAAAACTATTCTGTATATATTGCACTTGTTTAGTACTCCTTATGATTTAGCGGCTCTTGTACTGACTATACCAGGTCTTGGGGTATCCTTTTTATATATTTTGTTCTTTCCCATCGCTATATGTATGCATGTTCCATTTATTTCCTTACTAGTCACTTTATTTAGTGTTGTTACCCCATTTTTCTCTCTTCCGCTCATTAGCCCATTACTTGCTTTTCCGGGCTATGGATTTAGCTTACCTACTAGCGGATCATAGTAAGTGCCATCATGACCTGAGTTTTTGGATCGTGACAGTTATGAAGATAAAAAGGTATGAATTAAGGAAGTGTTAATATAGATAAATGAAAAAATAAAAAAAGAGAAAAAGGATTAATATATTTTTTTGGCTTAAGAGAGGAGAATTATTTAAATTAATTTACGAAAAAGATGGACGGTTTACGGGAAGGGCAAATTCAAACTTTAATGTCCTAATTAAGTATAGCAAGATTACTTCGATCTCCCCCATTTATTTAATAGAAGAAATGAAAAGGTTTTACGTTGATTAAGCCAATACCGTTACTTGAGCTTTGTTGCAAAAAATTATAATAAATATCATCATTTATTACTGCTAAATGGGCTATATTTATGTAGGATGCATTTTGTTAATTCAGTAGGTAAATTATGTAAAGAAATGGAGAAAAAATGCAAAAAAAGACAAATAGAAATGGAGATTATAGAAAGGTGCCACATCACCTAATCTTTGTTCCTACTTTAGATATATATATATATACTGGTGACATTTGATCCATGCTAAGTCCGGACCTAGTCACTTTAACTCAATAAAAAAGTTTCAAACTAATCATTACTTTAGAAATTCAGAATTAAAACTTATAAATTTTTTTCAACTGTACCCTTAACATGAAAGAAATAATTCTCTTAAATACTATTTTTTTATAATAATAATACTATTCAATTCTTAAAAAATAATAAATAAAAGTAATTTAGTAAATTAAACGGTGTATCTGTTACTTTGTTTAATGGTAAAGAAGATAAAATCACTCTTTAAAATGAGACTTAGGAAGTATCATATTCAGGTTGATTCAAAGTAGGTTTCTTTAATATGCGTAGATTTTTATTGAACTTTTTAATACTATATATAATAATTTTTTAAATCGTTGCAGGCAATATAAATTATTGTAATTTAATAGATAAGTTAATAACTGTCCAACAATCACTCGATTAGTATAAAATGATACTCCTTCCATCCTATTTTAACTATTCTTTTAGCCATTTTCCACATTCATTATGAAAAATAATAATACAATATATAATTTGTATAGTTATTCCTATTTATTAGCTGATTTTTGAGAATTGAGCATTATTAAAAAGAACTGCTTATGATAATGACATAATTGATGACAATTATCAATTTTAATCTTAAATTTATAAAGTAAAAAAATATACAAACTGTCACGATCCAAATTAGAGCCCGTAATGTCACCAGTCACACCCTCTGGTACAAGTAAGTCTATCCCAACCCAAACTCAATAATCAAGGCAAAAAAGAAGCGGAAGAACTACGAATAGAAATAATCCCAAATGATATAAAAGAAGTATAATCTCAATGATACATCTCATGTCTGATTTTTACTATACAAGCCTCTGATAAAGAATATGATCAAATAATCTAAAGTATCTTAAATGCGAAATAAGCATAAGCTAAGATAAGGAGAGATCCGAGTAAGCTCTGAGTCTCGTCCGTCGCCACCTCGATCTCCATAAAGCAAACGTTGAGAGAATGCAATCTATGCTCCGCTACTCGAATCAATACCTGCACAGGGTGCAGAAAAAGCAAAAAAAGCAAGGGTGAGTACGAAACACGTGTACTTAGCAAGCATCATCAATAATCGACCCGAATCCAAAGTGATGGCGAGGACCACCACACCAACCATCCAATTTACCCCAAATAAACCTGCACTCAGAAAAGTAGTTATTCATTTGGATATGGGGTAACTTTTCTAACATTGCGCGGGTTCATTCCTACCATCTCCTAGCAGATGGAAAAACTTATCAAAATAATCAAATCAGTGTATTTAAGGTGGGCACGTACAGGTTCCAACATCAGTTTTTCTCAGTAGTACCAGTTCCATGAATATGGATGAATGAAATGAGGCTTCATGCTCATAACTAAATCAATATCATGAAATTAACCAACTCAATAATGGTAAAAATAAGCTCAAATCTCTTCAAATCTCAATAGATCATGATATAAGACATCGCATGACACCACAGTAGTAAAAAGTTATGTAACACATCAATAATATCAATTCAAGACCCCACTCAGGCATCACGGTAATAAAAAAGGCAAATAATGCTCAAACAATACCAATACCAACCCCCGCATGGGCATCTCAATGATAATAATCTCTTAAGTCAATAATTTAGTCAATACAAGTCCGCACTCAGGCATCACAATAATAATAATAAACAAAGGCATAACAATAATAACAGGCAATCCAAACAATGTAAACATAGAGAACTTACCCAAAACCTAGCTTGTTTTACACGATAAATTTCCATCATTCCCAATCCTAACACCATTAAATTAAATTACTAAAAGGAGAACTATACTAGTTGACAACAGTTCCTAAAGTTCACCTTCATTCGCATACCTAATAACTAAGTTGATATTTCTTTCTTAACTACTTAATTATACTATCACCGGTTATATCCTAAGAGATGATTAAAATCCAATAATTACATCAACTACTACAATCTATTTATACCCTAAGTGTTTACCAAATTCCAATCATTTCATAAAATAACATAATAGCATAATTATCCCCTAAATGGCTACTAAACTCCAATCATTCCATCAAAATTCACTAAACATGATTCAAGCTCTTAAATAGATACTCACAATCAATTTACTCAAGATCCATAAGTAATCTATCCATAATTTACCATAAATGTATTCACAAGTAGAGAGACTTTGGTACCCAATGAAATACTAGCCATCTCATCTAAGTGGGACCTCCAAACCCCTAGTGATTCATAAAACACAAGTAAATAAGCACATAACACATAAACACCTCAGAAAAGAGTCAAAGTACATCTCAACTTGCCTTAAAGAAGATCCGTAAAGATAAAACACAGTCTAAAGGATCAACCGGAAGCTCTACTCATTAGAATAACCACCAAATGAATATAATCTAATTAAATATAACATCTATACGTAAATACAAGATCAACAATACTCATATTGACATACTTTTGTTCCAAGTCCAAAATAACCTTGAAAATTAACCCCAAATATAAAAGGGTAAATCTGAAATTTTAATAAAGAACCATTTTATCCATAGTTTAAGGGTTCTAAATCTGAAATCTCATCGAAAACCAAGTTGAAATCGGGTCAGAAATCATAAAAATATCAATATTTCACTTTACCGGTAAAACCCCAAATTTCCATTAACAAACGCGGTTTAAAATGAGAATTTTTGAAAATATTTTATCAAAATCAAATTACCCATGATTCAAGGACCTTAAATCTCTAAAATCAATGAAAACCATTTCAAATCGACCTCCAAATCAAAAACTTTCAATTTTATAACTTTGAATTTGAAAACTCAACTTTATGGATCAAAATCGTGAAAACCGAGATGGATAATCTTGGAAAATGAAAAAAATGAAGGTAGAATCACATATACAATTATTATACGAGAAAAACATAACAAGAATCGCCTCAAATAGAGCTTCCTAGCTCCCAAAATGTCAAAAATATCAAAATGGATTCGATTTAGGTCATAAACTCACAGATTTCTACTTAAGCGGACATTTTCTTGCGTAAGCAGCATCGCTTAAGTGACCCCATTATTGACTAAACACCCCTATCACCTAAGAGTACCTATTTCAGCTTAAGTGGACCCACTTAAGCAGCCATTTGATCGCTTAAGCGTCTGACAAGCACCAACAACATCAAACTTCATTAAAACAGGCATAACTTCCTCATACATACTCGAAATTCGTCGATTCTTTTTGGGTTGATTTTGAAATTTCAATACGGATCTAATGGCACCATGCAGATGCCCAAAATAGCTCATTAACTATAGGCGATACTATTAAAACTCAACAACATACAACTCCAAACTCCAAACAAGTACCCAAAATGCATCTGATACCTCTCGAACACAATCCAATTATGCTACTAGGCTAAATTCAATATTCCAGACTTAACGGGACCATCAAATTTATCAAAAGAGATTGTTATCAATAATTTTATCCCAAAAACCATTTTAGGCAAATAAAACTCGTATTTTGACCAAACACTTAAAAATCACAAAATGGGTCTCGGAACCCAAGCCAACTATGTTACTAACCTAAAATTGACGTTTCGGATCTAATGGAACTGAAAAAGTAACCATTCGATGCTCGGAAAATAGAATATTGACCAAAGTCAACTATGTCACTTTAAAGGCTACTTAAAACCATAAACTCATATAAATCACTCTTGAATGCTTTGGGGACCGTGCAAAGCATTTTCACAACTCATAATTAATATAAAATAACAACAGGGAAGGGTAAAATAGTCAAAATATAGAAAACTCTAAAAATCATAATGAGGATTGTTACATTATCCACCACTAAGACTCACATTTGTCCTTGAGCATCAAGGTAAGAAAAGTACCAAAACAGACAAGGAATTGAAAATACCTCCGCAAACCTCATGCAAATACTCTCAAGAAGAGTCACATCTATAGTAACACCAATTCACTATAGTAACCACACTTCCCTCACATTATAACCCATAAGGCCACCCCTCAAGCATTTGAAGTCAAATTTCTCAATGAAGTCGAGTTTCTTTATTTTTAAACTGACTCTATTCCCAATAATTGAGTTGATCGCAATAGAAGTTTTGAACATACCTGGCTTACCTATTTCTATCAAAGACACCACAATTCACTGACTGTACCAAAAACCAATATCATCCCTATACCAACAAAATACCAAAGAATCTATGGAATCACATTGTAACTCTCCACTATATTGAATCATGCATTTCTCTATCTCAAAAAGAACTTTTCGCTATTTTAAGCCTACTATAAGTATTTTGCTGACTGAATCAAACTTACTCAAGGTTGATACCATAAATTCCAAATCAGATAGTACTATCTCCTCAAGCTGAAGCAACTAAGTCAAAAATCGATATTAATTCCACACAAAACCTCAAAAGTCACTCTTAGTACATTTTGATCACTATTCAAATAGTTATATCCTCATGCTCAACCCTTGGAGGAAACCATGAATCATCACAAAACTCTTTATACCATAATTATTTATGCTCTATATGTCACCAAATTCTTATGCAACTCATCATAACAATCTATGTAGTTCTCAACACCCATGCACTGTCAATCAACCTAAAGTCCTCAATAGTTCGGTAGAACAAAAAGCCCATTCAATCATACATATGTAATAAACCCCTCATAGCAGAGATAATCAACCCATAGTAGAAGTGCAAAAATGACTAGATATCACTGATTGACACCCAAATCACAAATTAAATCTCCGAAAAGTCACCACTAATACTGTCAGAACTTTGAATTTCCAACTCGTACCTATAGCACAACTCGAAATGTTTCAAATTTTTTATGTACAAGTTCCTTATATTTTTCTTAACTCATGTCCCATTCAATATTCTTTAACACAAGAACCATGGTATAATATCACATACTCTAAATCAAAACTCCTGAGTCAAATACTTCATTAAGCCCTTTAACTTCCAAAGTAACAAAAGCTACAATCCAGGTGCCTCTCCATTCGTAAATCCTTCCAAATCAAAAGCAAGTACCCTTATAAGCTGAATTCCTTAAAGTCTAACTAAGAAGTGTTTCAACACCATAAGTCTTTTCATGCAAGCAAAGCAAATCACTAAGTAAGTAACAAATTGCAAGGCCTGAATGCCTTAAAACCTTCCTTTATTCAGCTAGAATCCTTTACTTACAATCTTTCCAAGTCAGTCATACTACGAGTCTAGTAACTCACCATATCTTTTTGACCAAACTGCTTAGTATCACTAGTCATCTCACAAAGCTGATCTCATCGTCAATACGCTAACCCAAACTATAAATATACCATTATGATCCTGTAAAACAAACTAACTTATGCATGCACCCTACTGATAATACTTGCAGATAATTTCCACACAAGTCTACCAGTTGTAAGCTTACTCTATTCATGACTCATCATCCCAATAATCGAGTCACTTTCTCGATCCCAACTAATATCACCACCCTTAAGTAAACCTCTGAAGTACATCCTACAATCTACATATACCAATATCTACCATTGATCCATCACTATTCTATATTATAACCATCAAGAATATCATGCTCAAATCACACCAAAATCCATAATATACAAGGAAATCAAATCTAACTCACCGATATACTCTAAATAAGTCACAACATAGAATTAGCACACTCTATTCACCACTAAAGAATCACCTACTAGGATAGTAATATGAATAGACATGGCAAGAAACTAACTAATTACATCAAGACCTAATGCAGAATATATAAGCACATAGGAGAATGTTGAACCACAATCAAACACTCATAAGCATCAACACCGAGATCCCTATTAAACTGAGAGGGATCCGTCCTCATGAATTCCTTGAACCTACCCCGTCCCTCTACAAACATAGCGGGTAAACTCAATGGATTTGGGGAAATGCCCAACAATACCACATTAACACTAGGGAAATCTATAGCTTAGTCAACTATGTATCTGGAGTCTGAGCTTTGAAGTAGTATGCTGAAGGAAAGTTTGAACCATTCCCTCAAGGAAATCCAACACATGTATCAAGAAATTCTCAAGCATAGGTATAGAATAAAAATCGATGGTGTCTGAACTGGGTTGAGCCCCTCTGTCTCAACAGACCCATTAACATGAGCAACTCCTGAACCTATGGTGCAATGTCAGCCTGACCTTTAACTAGTTTGGATGCTCTAGTATGATCGGTAACACCCCATGTGTTTTTATTGTCCTTCGATCCGTGTCATAGTCTTACGAGCCTAGATTTGAAATTTTTTATTAATATTGAGTATGTTTGGAAATATTTAATTTAAATTAGAATTTGATAAAAAGTTATATTTTTATTGCCATCCTAAAATGTTTTAAATATTTATAAAAAATATTTAGTTACGATACATTTGCGTATGTACTTATTTTAAAAGAGTGTTATAATTTATTACTATTTTAACAGAGATAGTAAGTCTAATTATGTTGATAAATTATTTTTATGAGAGGTAGGATTTATTCGAAATAATTTTCTATTAATTGTAGTATATTGAAAATATTGTATATATTTTACAATGAACCTATGCAATACCAGAGTACATACATAATGGGATAAGAAATATGAAATGTTGGCCTCTCCACCCCCACATGGGAGTGAAGGGATGGTACAACAAAATCAAACGAACCAAATAGGTGGTATCTATTTTACTTGACACATTGCATGGTGAATATTTTATTATTATGACCTTAATCTATTTGTTGGATAAGGAAACCTTTATTTTTATACATAGAAAGAGGCCATCAGATCTTTTCCATTTTTGGTACCAACATAGTGGCAGAAGGCATTGTTTCTCTTGCTTTGGCTCTATGCCTTAATAATATTAATATCGTTTCTAATTTCTTTCCTAAATTTTATTACCTTATGGAGAAAGAGACCAAGTGTTGATGGAATATGCAACCTTAACAATGTAAATCTATTATCTCATATGTTGCCATAAGTTCCTATTTGTCTTTTATTCGGTATTTAATCACTTCTTGTCACATTTGAGGAAAAGATCAAAACTACATAATAGTACTTCTTTATAGTGCCACTAGTAACTACCTTCTCTACTTAATGAGGTTGAGAAGAGCAGCAAAGTCATTTATACTCTTCCCAAATCAAAATTTATGGAACTCTTATTCTGGGATTCCACAAGTTCTTTTGTACTCATTCTTCTTTTGACAAGGGATTATTTTGTCTTGTTTTTATCCACATGTCGGTCTTTTAGTAAGGAAGCTTGGTGTATCTCTACCTGGATTATAGTAACAACTCATGTGTTTTGACCAAGGAGAACATATAAACGGAGTTAGTGGTAGCTTCGAGAAGTGGAAAGTAAGGTATGTAAAGGCTATTCCTATCCTTTTTTGGCATGATTCCATAATATATATGATCTTTAAATCTAGCCTGCTATCAAAGATTCAGTTATTAGATGTCTCTAGATTGTTGTTAATATTTTTCATGTTAAAAACTTGTATTCGATAAAATTGTTTTGTGTGAAATTGAGGAATAGGAGGTGGTGTTTATATGATTGTGATTGTTGTATCTTGTGATGATCGAGTTGATCGTGGTATTATGATTATGATAGTTAAGAGGAAATAGGATACTAAATGCAATGAGTTAAAATTGATTAAGAATAAGCTGTTTTACCGTTCAATGGATTACTATCACTATGCAGTTTGTAATTTGATTTTGCCCTCTAATTTGTGTGCACAATCTTGAATTGAGAGCACTACTAAGAGGTACAGGACCTAGCCTATTTTTCCATTAAACTACAGTAAATGTGGAATTCTTGTGAAAGTCACTAAGGTCAGATGTAAAGTATGTCAAGGTTATTCATGTTCTTTTCAGCATGATTTCATAGTTAAATAAAACCTAAATCTAATGTGCCACCAAAGAATGTCTCATAGAGCTTTTAGATTGTATTGTTCTGACTGATTTTGAGGTAGTTATCTCTTTTGGGAACTCATACTCGGTTGGCATTGATGTTGTGCCTAATTGAAAAGTAAATAAATAGATGAAGTCTATTCATAAGTATAGTTCATGTGCGATGTAAGGCTATAATCGAGGAAATGTTGGGGGTTTAGATTTATGATAAACTCTACGTAAGTAACTTGAACATGTTTTAAAATTATTTAGTGTCTGGTAAACATAGCTTAGCTCATTGTGTTGAGCTTCATTTTGAGTAACGGAATATGTTTTGGAAATATAAACTCTACAACTTTCATTTTTATAACAAAAGCTGATTTTTTTGTTATGGACTTGAAATAAGTGACGCAAGGGAAGACAAATTCTGTCCAGTTTTCCAATTTAGAAATATCCTATGTGCTACTGTTAGTATTTTGATGATATCTCTTTGTACAAAATGTATTTTTTGGTGTTTCTAGACTATTTACAACCCCAAGACATATACCTACAACTTTCATGAAGGCTATAAAGATAATTTATAACCCCAATACATATACCTACAACTTTCATGAAGGCTACAAAGCTTGTCTTTGTCGTTTACCTATTCAAAACTAAGTTATAACACAAGACAATGGGGTTGTCCAGGTATACTGTTTTGAGAATTTAGTGAAATTTGTGTAAGCTAGCCTTACTTTTGATGGTAATCTTGATTCATATCAACTAATTACTGGAGTCACTAGAAATTTAAAAGAAATATAATTGTGTTTTCAAGGTCGTATGTACTACTGTATAAGTTGAGGAACTTGACATACTTGGTTGAGTTACGATTTGAACTCTTCAACCTATTGTTGGACTGTTTATGTGTTAAAACAATATGGTTTGTGTATAAATATGAACTTGTATTGTTGTTACCTGCTTGTGTATTTGAACTGTTATCTTGATACCTTGGTTACCTTCTCATCACTTTATACCGTCGTGTTGGTATTCTTGAAGTCTTGCAAGACATTTGCTTAACTCGCCCACTTGTACGGATTGCTTGATAACTTTGCATTCTTGTTAGGCCTTTGTCCTTCTTGTGGTTGTGAATTTTCTCTATTGGAATGCTTCTTGATTCAGATCATTTGCCATCTTGACTATAGATTTGTAGTTTGTCTTAATTATTGAGCTTGTCCATTTTAAGTACGAACTAGAAAGCCATTTTTAATATGGTTCTTGATTCTCTTGATTATTGGGTTTCGACCCTATTTCATACAAGGCTTTGACCCTTCTTGATACAAGACTTCGGTCCTTCTTGATATTTGATTATGCTTGGTGTGACGGCATGACATACTGTAACACCCCGTACGTTTTAGAGTCTATCTGACTACCGTAACATTTATGGAAATATGCAAACATGAGAGATTTGATGAATTATGTATTAAATTATGGGCAATAATAAGTCTTGTACAATTGGGCCCTACATGAAGCCATAAAACCATAGAAAGACATGGCCCAAGTGGGAATTTGACCCATTCTTCCAATACTCATCCATTGAACAAGTAAACACACCAAGTGTGTGGATGAGGATCATTATAAAGGGAATATATAATCCAAAGAAATCAGATTTTTATTTCATTTGAACTCTCATGCCATTTTCTAGACTTTTCCAAAATTTTCTTTTTGTCTCTGAAGAACCCTAAGTCATTCCTTTGGCCAAGATCATCAACTTGTAAGACTTGGTAAGTGTTTATTATAATGGTTTAATATATTTTATGCATTAGATATGGTTTATATTATGTTGGTTATGTTGGTGGAGTATTGAGAAGTACACAATGTGTGAAATGTTACATGTTGCTAAATCGGAGGATGGTTTTGCCTTGTATACTTGAATATGTACTTGTGGTCTTGAAGGAAGTGAACTTGATGAAGTAAATATTGACATGTGATATGTGATTATAGTCTTACTTTGTTTTATCCTTGTGTATAATGTTTGGAATTGTTGTTGTGAAATTGGTGATGGTTTTGGTGACGTATTGACCGTGAAGTGTAGTTTTGGGTGTTGTTATGTGTGTTGTGAGACCATGGCTGATTTTTAGTGTTCAATATGATCAAAAATATGTCAAAATAAGTTTGGTTATGATCATGTACCATTCATGGCATTAAAAGACCCAAAAGAGACCATTTCGGACCAAAACGGGCATCCGCCCCCGCAGACGAGGGCACCTGCGGGCGCAGATGCCAATGCAGGTGCCACTGGCATCTACCACCAGCCACCTACGGGCACACCTCAGCCACCTGCAGGCGCAGGTGGCTTCGCAGGTCAGCCCCAGGTTCGGTTTGGTATGTTTTCGTATCGTCTTGGTCCCCGAAGACCCCTATACCCTTTTTGGATGTAATTATCAACTTGTGATGTCATTTTAATGACTTTACAGTGTCGTATGGAGGTATGTTGGAATATATTAAGTATGAATGGTTGTTCATATGTTGTTATGAAGGAGTAATTGTGACGGAATGATAAAGAGAAAAGCAAAAAGGGTAAGTGTGAAGTGAAATGCTATTGATGTATGATATCTTGGTCAATGTGTGGAATGTTATGATGTTGTTGGTATGAAAATGCAGTGGATTGTATTGTAAGGGGTGACATGATGTTATACGGCATCCATATAGTTCATTGTCATCTTGTACGCCTGTATAGTGACTAGTTGCTAATGTAAGCTCCGATATGTACTTGTATTGTAGAGTAAGACGTAAGGAAGAGGTTGGACTATTGTGTTCATACATAGGCTTGTATATTCATACTTGGAAGTGAAGGTATGTAAGGTTACTTTGTCCGTATCTTTCTGCAGCATATAGGATTCACATTGACGTTACACTTGTCCTATTTCGAAATGTGCTAAGGTATCCTATTCCCAGTTACCAATGGTTATTATAACATGTTTCCTACTCATTGGTCAATTGTGAATCACATGTCTCAAATTCATTGATAATGTTCCAAAAGCCCAATAAAGTTATGTTCCAAAGTTCTAATAGCAGTTATACTCATGTATCTTGTTCATTGATTATTGTCCAATGGTTCCAATAGTGTTATGTTTCCCATAAGGCTATGTTTCCAATAATGTTTATTCACATGTCTCCCACTCATTGATTATTGATCCAAGCTTCAAATAAAGTTATGACTATCATTGTATCAATCTCAAAAGTAAAGAATGGAGTAATGCATATATGTGGTTAATGATTGAGTATGGGTGGTAGCTTTGGGGGAAAAATGCCTAGCTCAAGCCGATCCCGAGATTGTTGGATCAGGGGGCAGTCCTAGAGGCATAAGCCTAGCTCGAACCACTCCTGACAGGGGGCAGCTCTAGAGGTAAAAACCTAGCTCGAGCCGAACCTGATAAGTTTATTGATGGGTGGCAGCTCTAGAGGTAATAACCTAGCTCGATCTGATCCCGATATATATTGATTCATGGGTGGTAGCTCTAGAGGCATAAACCTAGCTCGAGCCGATCCCAACATAACGTTATGTTATGTTAAAACCCACTGTTCAGTCGGGGCTCGGATATCGCAGGTCAAAGGCAAAGATGAATAATCATTGAAGCAAAGTAATAAAGAAAGTAATGAAAGCAACATACATGGTACCCAAAGTACAGAATAGTGACTTATCTATATTGATTATTCATTTGTATTTGAGTTCATTGATATATTTACATATCATACAATTTCGTTTGAGCCTTACATACTCAGTACATTCTTCGTACTGACATCCCTTGTGGGACTTACCTTACTTGCTGCAAGCGCAGGTACTAGTAGGCCTCCACAGTAAGTTGCCAGTTGTTACGGATCATTGGTGAGCTCCAGTTAGTTCGAGGCTTATCCGAGTCACACTTTGTACTGACGTCCCTTGTGCGACTTACCTTACTTTCTGCAGGCACAGGTACTAGTAGGCCTCCACAGTAAGTTGCAGTTGTTGCGGATATTTGGTGAGCTCCAGTTAGTTCGGGGCTTCTCCGAGTCATAGTTGTTCATATGTTTTGGTTTTGTATATGTTTTATAAAGTGGGGGACTTGTCCCGACTTTCAGTTGGTTTTGGTAAATATTCTGCTAGAGGCTTTTGTTGATGTATGTGGGTGTATAAATGTAGGAGGTATATGTTGTTCTTGACTTGATGGCCTCGACGGCCAAGTTTCACATATGTATATCTACCACATATTCCACGATTTTCGTTATTGGTCTTTTATGCTTATACATGATTGTGGTATTTCTTATGTCATGCAAATGAATGGATATAAGCAAAGTTTGGTTCTCTCGAGCCTTATCGGCTATGGGTGCCAATCTGTCCCGATGGGATTCGGGGTGTGACAAAAGTGGTATCAGAGCAGGTCGTTCTAAGGGTGTCTACAAAGCCGTGTCTGAGTAGAGTCATACTTATTAATGTGTTGTGCACCACATTTATAAGTAGGAGGCTACGTGACATTTAGGATGTTTTTTCTATTCTTCACTTCTAGATCGTGCAATAGAGCCAATATGGTAAGTAGAATCGTATCTAACCATTGAAATTTATTTTCTGTGATATAGTAATAATGCCGATGACAAGAAGGGGTAGAGGTAAGGGTAAGCAGGTAGATATGCCTGCTGATGAAGGCATGAGTAGATTACCACCTGACCAAGCTAGTCAAAGTGGAGCAAATGCTGAAATTTCATCACGGTCTTCTTCTACTTTTCCAGCTTCGAAAGAGCCAGTCGGTAGAGAAGTACCCGCAGAACCACCAATGAACACCACAAATTAGGATCTTAGAAATATAGTACATATGTTGACACAGTTAGTGGCAGCACAAAGTCAAGGACGAACTGGTCCAATGACACATGAGGATGATGCGACTAGAGTGGCGAGTCCCAGAACACAGGATTTTCTTAAACTGGACCCTCCTATGTTCACTAGGTCAGATCCGAAAGTAGATCAATAGGACTTTCGTGGATCAGATTCAGAGGGTTCTGGAAGTTATGCATGTGACGGGGGTAGAAACAGTTGAACTTGCTGCGTATATATTGAAAGGAGAGGCGATATTGTGGTATGAGGATTGGAAGAAATCTCGTGATATTTGTGCAAATCCGCCTAATTGGGAAGAATTTAAAGCGACTTTCCTTGATCATTACCTTCCCTATGAGATTCGTGAAGCACGTGTAGATCAGTTTCTAAATCTCCGTCAAGGGAATTTGAGTGTTAGAGAATATAGCTTGCAATTTAATTCCTTGGCTCGATATGCTCCAAATGTTGTGGAAACAATGACAGATAGAGTCCATCAATACATGGACAGATTAGAGCAATATTTGGTAAGGGATTGCACTATTGCTGCCTTGAACAAGGATATGGATATAGCAAGAATTCAAGCCTTCACCCAGAAAATGAAAGATTAAAGACAGAGAAGAAGGGCACATGAATTTGACAGAGGACAATCTAAAAAGGCTAAACCCATGGGACCATCTATAGTGTCCCAAGGAGGATCCAGGCCTCGTATATTTCCTAGACCACCTAGACCATCGTTTTCTCATTCCACAGCAGGTGCTCACTCTCAGTTTTGAGGGTTTAGAGGTGGTTCATCTGGGCAGAGTAGTGAAGGTCATGGATCACAGGAAACCGATTTTCCTCGTCAGCAGTGTCAGCACTGTGGGCGTATTTATACAGGTACATACTGGGTGGGGACAAATGCTTGTTTCTGGTGAGGTATGAAGGGACACATGATGAGAGAGTGTCCCCAGAGGAGCATGGGGGGTATAGCACGACCGGCAGGATGGCCATTGCATCATCAGCATCGGTTCCTTCATTGGGCCGAGGTGTACAGTCGGTTGGCCATGGTAGGGGTTCCAGAGGAGCAGCCAGTACTAGTGGGGTCCAGAATTGTACTTATGCTTTAGTGGACCGATAGAATTCAGAGGCTTCTCCTGATGTCGTCACAGGTACACTATCCATATTTTCATATAATGTATATGCATTGATTGACCCCGGTTCTACATTGTCCTATGTTACTCCATTGATTGCTACGAAATTTGTAAAGGCACCAGAATTATTAATCAATTCAATTGAAGTGTCTACACCGGTTGGTGAATATATTGTTGCAAAAAGAATATATCGTAACTGTGTGATAACAGTGTGTGGTCATGATATATTGGCCGATCTCATTGAACTAGACATGGTGGATTTTGATGTGATAATGGGGATGGATTTGTTGGCCTCTTGTTATACCACGGTAGATTGCCGGGCCAAGAAGGTACATTTTTCATTTCCGCAAGAAAATGTTCTTGAATGGCAGGGTAATGTGGGGGCACCAAGAAGAAGATTTATTTTCTATTTGAAAGCAAGGAAAATGATTGCTAAGGGTTACATATGTCATTTAGTACGGGTGAAAGATACTGAAGTGGAACCACTAACTCAGCAGTCGGTTCCAGTAGTCAATGAATTTCTAGATGTATTTCTAGAGGATCTTCCAGGCTTACCCCTAGAACGGGAAGTAGAGTTTGGCATTGATGTGATACCAGGCACTCAACCTATCTCTATTCCCCCATATAGAATGGCTCCAGCAAAATTGTGTGAATTGAAGGAGCAGTTGAAAGATTTACTAGACAAAGGCTTTATCAGGCCTAGTATGTCCCCGTGGGTTTTACCGGTATTATTTGTACGGAAGAAAGATGGCACATTGAGAATATGCATTGACTACCGACAATTGAATAAGGTAACGATCAAGAACAAATATCCCCTCCCTCGAATTGATGATTTGTTTGATCAGTTACAGGGTGCCAAGTTTTTCTCAAAGATCGACTTGAGGTCGGGTTACCATCAAGTCAGAGTTAGAGAAGAAGATGTACCCAAGACAGAATTTCGAACACGGTATGGCCATTATGAATTTTTAGTTATGTCATTTGGACTAACAAATGCACCAGCTGTGTTCATGGATTTGATGAATAGGGTGTTTAAGCCATTTATAGACGTGTTCGTCACGATATTTATAGATGACATCCTGGGTTATTCAAGATCACCAGAGGACCATGCTTATCACTTACGACAGGTGTTACAGATTCTCTGTGAGCGTAAGTTGTATGCAAAGTTCTCCAAGTGTGAGTTTTGGTTAAAATCAATCGCATTCTTGGGTCACATCGTATCAGATAAAGGGATACAAGTTGATACACAGAAGATTGAAGCAGTGAAAAATTGGCCAAGACCTACAACACCCACAGAGATTCGTAGTTTTCTTGGGTTAGCAGGTTACTACCGAAGATTTGTGGAAGGTTTTTCTTCCATTGCAGTACCGTTAACAAAGCTTACACATAAGGCGGTTAAATTTCAGTGGAATGATGCGTGTGAGAAAAGCTTCCAAAATCTGAAAGATAAATTAACCTCCACACCAGTTTTAGTACTTCCTGAAGGCACCAAAGGTTATGTAGTATATTGTGATGCTTCCGGGGTTGGCCTCGGAGGTGTATTGATGCAGCACGGTAATGTCATAGCATATGCCTCAAGACAATTGCGTCCACACGAGAGAAACTATCCCACACATGATCTTGAGTTAGCAGCGGTGGTTTTTGCTTTAAAGATATGGCGTCATTATTTGTATGGAGTTTATGTTGATATCTATACTGATCACAAAAGTTTGCAATATATCTTTAAGCAGAAGGAACTCAATTTGAGGCAAAGGAGGTGGCTTGAACTATTAAAAGACTATGATATTTATATTTTATACATCAAGGCAAAGCAAATGTGGTAGCTGATGCATTGAGCCGCAAGGCAGCAGAAATCACTAGTGGCCAATTGACGGAAAAGAAAGAGATAATCAAAGACCTACATCAATTAGCCAGCTTGGGGGTTCGTCTCCATGAATCCCCAGATAAAGGGGTTTTTTAAAAAATGCGGCTGAATCTGTCACGATCCAAAATCCCATTCGGGCTGGACTAGCACCCGTAGCCGATAAGGCCCGAGAGAACCAATCTTTGCTCATGCCCAAACGTATGCATACCGTAAGAATCATAAACAACTCGTAAAGACATAAGATGCGAAGTGTGGAAATCATGGAACATTATATACATATAAGAGACTCGGCCCTTAGGGCCATCAAACCAAAATGAGCATACATATCTTACATTCTGTTCCCACATAAGTCTACAAAGCCTCTACAGATACATAGCCATGACAAACCTAGAGTCGGGACAACACCCCGCTCTATACTCATATACAATACAAAAATACATGTACATAGCAACTCAGAAAGCCCCAAACCAACTGGAGCTTACCAAAAGTCGGCAAAAGGCCTGCAACCTACTGTGGAGGTCTACTAGTACCTGCGCCTGCAGCAAGGTAAATCCCCCAAGAAGGGTCAGTACGGAGAATGTACTGAGTATGTAAGGCCATATGAAACTGTCATAAATACGTCAATAGAATCAAAATGTAATAGGATAGTCAATATGAATAACCCATCGATTTGCATATGTGGAACCATGTAGCTTACATAAATTAAGTTCTTCTCTTTATGGTTTATTCCTCATCGCTCATATCATAACGTACCCGGGCCCCAACTGATCAGTGGGTCTTAACATAACATAACTTTATGTTGGGATCGGCTCGAGATAGGAATTTGCCTCTAGAGCTGCCACCCATAAATCAATACACATTGGGATCAGCTCGAGCTAGGCTTATGCCTCTAGAGCTGCCACCCATACCAACATATCAGGTTTGGCTCGAGCTAGGTTATTACCTCTAGAGCTACCCCCTGTCAGGATCGGTCCGAGATAGGCTTATGCCCCTAGGACTGCCCCCTGATCCAAGAATCTCAGGATCGACTTGAGCTAGGCATTTTGCCCCCAAAGCTACCACCCATACTTGATCATTAACCACCAATAAATATGAATTACTTTATTTCTTACTTTTGAGAGATGTACTTGCGAGGGATTGATTCATACTCTTATGAGAGATTGATACAATCAATTATGAGAGATTAACATATATATACATAGCCACAACATTATTGGGACTTTTGGAACATGTCCATCATTATGCAACTCATGAACAACCATGACTAATGAATGAGGAGTAGGTGACTTAACACTAGATAACATTATTGAAACCATTAGACACAAGTCAATGAACAAGAGGTGTGAGTATAACAACTATTAGCACTTTGGGACATAACCTTTTTGGGCTTTTGGAACATTCACCAACGAATATGAGACATACAATTCACAATTGATCAATGACTAGAAAATATGTGATAATGTGATAATAACCATTTCTAACCGGATATAGGCTACCTTAGCACATTTCGGGATGGTACAAACGTAATGTCAATGTGAATACTATTTGTCGCAGAAAGATACAGACAGAGTAACCTTACATACCTTGTATTCTCAATAAGAATATAAAATCTTAGGTGTGCATACAATGGTCCCGCTCCTTCTTTATGTGTCACTTTACAACACAAGTACATAACAGAATTGACATTAACCACCAACTACCTTACAAACGCATATAACGTCAATGAGTTACATGTTTGCCTTTAAACATGCCATTTCCCCTTGACAAAACCATTGATGAAATTACTATCGCAAAAATCCCACAATATTCCCAACATTTACCAATACATGATAATCAATAAATTTCACCACAACACTTCTCCTTTACACTTTCTTGTCCACACCACACCATAAATAATCCATCAAATTACCTTAATACACCTCATAGCACATATCGGCCAAAATCCCACAATTTACACTTATAGAAAAATAAAAAGTTTAATAAAAAAATCACACCATACATGTTCATATTTTATCCATACCATGCTCTTTCATCAAAGTCACAAGTTATAATTCAAGTTACAATTCCATGGATATCACATCTTTTACGAAAAACACAAAGCACCATATTCAACACCTCCAAGCATAACCAACATGATTTGAATACTCTCCCATGCATATAATATGTTAATACATAAGAATAATCACTTACCTAAGCTTGAGAAATGATGATCTTGCTCCGAAAATTGTCTTTGAGCTTTTAGGGTTTAAGAGATATGCTTGAGAAAATATCTAAAAGGCATGAGAGTTCCAAATGAATAAAATATGATTTTGTCCCCTTTTTATAGTCCTTGGGGTCATCCTTATCCACTCTTGTCATTTAATGCAATGTGAGGCTTAGTCAATGGAAGAATGGGTCATTTGACCCATTCTTTGCCCATGTTTTCTTTCTCATTTTGGGCCCTTTTTGAGCCCAATTCACTTAACCCAATAAAATCAATAATTTCTCATGTTTAATTCATTCCATATGCGTTACAACAATATTCCCACTCATGCAATTCATACTCGTAGCCTCAATTCCAAAAACAAGTGATTCTAGCCACGTATGGCTTATTTTGACCACAAGGGTAAAATCGTCATTTTGATGCCAAATTCGTTCACGAGTAATTTTATCATACCAATATAATATTTCATTCATTTCATGTACATACTCATGGTTGTATAAGAAACGTGACAAAAATCGGTTTGGTACGTCCCCGGGCACTCTTGGGACTTAAGAAATTTCCAACTTTTGAAAAAATGGAAAAAACACCCTGGCACGCCATTGGGCGCGCCAGATTTCTGCCTCTGGGCTAAAAAGTTTGGCCCAGAGCGGCCTGGCACACCCTCTGGCGCGCCTGTGCTTTAGTTTTTCCAAAAATTTCATTTTTCGACTTTTCTTCGCGGGTTTGGTTAGATACTTCAAGTCCTATTCTTTAACTTACTTCTTTCCCTTAATATACTTTGTTTAGAGGTATTCTTAGCCTCATTTTGAACCCCACAAGTGCTCCACGAAAATCATAAAACACCTCCTATGAAAGGCTAATCACATGTACGAGGCCAAATTTCAATTTTCTCATCATTAACATTACCAAATACATACTTATAGGTATCAACACCTAAGTAAACATTATTGAATGTCGTCAAGTAGGGTTGGGAAGGTACGGGGTGTTACAGAATCTTTACTTATAGCTGAGGTGAAAGAGAAGCAGTTTACAGATCCTATGTTATTGCGGTTAAAGGAGAATGTAGAACAGAATTTGACAAAGGCCTTTGATCTTACACAAGAATGGGTACTTCAATGTCAAGGAAGATTATGTGTACCGGATGCAGATGAACTGAGGAAATAAATTATGACAGAGGTGCATCATTCGCGCTATTCTATTCATCTGGGTGCTACTAAAATTTACCATTATTTAAAAGAAGTGTATTGGTGGGAAAATATGAAGAAGAGCATTGCAGAATTTGTCGCTCAATGCCCGAATTGTCAACAAGTGAAAGTAGAGCATCAGAAACTGGGAGGTTACATGCAATGTATCAATCTTCCAGTCTGTAAATGGGATATGATTAACATGGATTTTATTACAGGTTTGCCTCGTACACTGCGGAAATTTGATTCTATATGGGTTATAGTGGACAGGCTTACCAAGTCAACACATTTTCTACCAGTCAAGACCACCTATATAGCTGAAGATTATGCAAGATTATATGTCAAAGAGATAATGCGGTTACATGGTATTCCACTTTCCATTATATCAGACATAGAAGCAAAGTTTACAGCTCACTTTTGGAGATCTTTCCAGTAGAGTTTGGGTACACAGGTGAATCTGAGTACGGCTTTCCATCCTCAGACTGATGGACAAGCAGAACGTACTATTCAAACACTTGAAGATATGCTACCAGAATGCACGTTAGATTTTCAAGGCAGTTGGGATGACCATTTCCCTCTTATTTAATTTGCTTACAACAATAGCTATCATTCAAGTATTAAAATGGCACCTTATGAAGCTTTGTACGGAAGGAGATGTAGATCACCAATTGGATGGTTTGAAGTGGATGAAACTGCTTTACTTTGGCCAGATCTTGTTCATCAGGCGATGGATAAAGTTAAAGTGATTCAACAGCGATTACAAATGGCCCAGAGTCGACACAAGTCATATGCCGATGTTAGAAGAAGAGGACTTGAATTTGCCATAGGTGATTGGGTATTTTTAAAGGTGTCACCGATGAAAGGGGTAATGCGGTACAGAAAGAAAGAGAAATTGAGTCCACGTTATATAGGCCCATATGAAATTATTAGAAGATTTGGGCAAGTTGCGTATGATTTGGCGCTACCCCAAGAACTCTCCACAGTTCATCCAGTATTCCATGTGTTGATGCTCCGAAAATGCATAGGAGATCCATCTCGTTTTTCTCCTATTGATGATGTACCGGTTACCGAGGATCTTACCTATGAGGATATACCTATTGCCATACTGGATAGACAAGTTAAGAGGTTGAGAAACAAAGACATAGCTTCCGTAAAGGTACTTTCGAAAAATCAGCAAATAGAAGAGGTCACATGGGAAGCTGAAGAAATGATGAAATCCAAGTACCCTCATTTGTTCAAAAAGGAAGAATGACAAGTAAGTATTTATAATCTTTGAGTATATATCTATATGATGACATGAAGAATGTTCCTAGATTTGTAATTGTTTACTTTGAATAATAACACTAACATTCGAGGACGAATGTTTCTAAGGGGGGAAGAATGTAACACCCCGTACGTTTCGGAGTCTAGCTAACTTCCGTAACATTTATGGAAATATGAAAACATGAGAGATTTGATGAATTATGTATTAAATTGTGGGCATTAATAAGTCTTGTACAATTGGGCCCTACATGAAGCCCCAAAACCATAGAAAGACATGGCCCAAGTGGGAATTTGACCCATTCTTCCAATACTCATCCATTGAACAAGTAAACACACAAAGTGTGTGGATGAGGATCATTATAAAGGGACTATATAATCCAAAGAAATCAGATTTTTATTTCATTTGAACTCTCATGCCATTTTCTAGACTTTTACAAAATTTTCTTTTTGTCTCTCAAGAATCCTAAGTCATTCCTTTGGCCAAGATCATCAACTTGTAAGACTTGGTAAGTGTTTATTATGATGTTTTAATATATTTTATTCATGATAGATGGTTTATATTATGTTTTTTACGTTGGTGGAGTATTGAGAAGTTTACAATGTGTGAAATGTTACATGTTGCTAAATCGGAGGATGGTTTTGCCTTGTAAACTTGAATATGTACTTGTGGTCTTGAAGGAAGTGAACTTGATGGAGTAAATATTGACATGTGAGATGTTATTATAGTCTTACTTTGTTTTATCCTTGTGTATAATGTTTGGAATTGTTGTCGTGAAATTGGTGATGGTTTTGGTGATGTATTGACCGTGAAGTGTAGTTTTGGGTGTTGTTATGTGTGTTGTGAGACCATGGATGATTGTTAGTTTTCAATATGATCAAAAATATGTCAAAATAAGTTTGTTTATGATCATGGCCATTCATGGCATTAAAAGACCCAAAAGAGACCATTTCGGACCAAAACGGGCATCCGAGGGCACCTGCGGGCGCAGATGCCAACGTAGGTGCCGCTGGCATCTAACACCAGCCATATAAGGTCACACCTCATCCACCTGCGGGTGCAGGTGTCTTCGTAGGTCAGCCCCAGGTTCGGTTTGGTATGTTTTCGTATCGTCTTGGTCCCCGAAGACCCCTATACCCTTTTTGGATGTAATTATCAACTTGTGATGTCGTTTTAATGACTTTAAAGTGTTGTATGGAGGTATTTTAGACTATATTAAGTATGAATGGTTGTTCATATATTGTTATGAAGGATTAATTATGACGGAATGATAAAGAGAAAAGCAAAAAGGGTAAGTGTGATGTGAAATGCTATTGATGTATGATATCTTGGTCAATGTGTGGAATGTTATGGCGTTGTTGGTATGAAAATGTAGTGGATTGTATTGTAAGGGGTGACATGATGTTATACGGCATCCATATAGTTCATTGTCGTCTTGTACGCCTGTATAGTGACTAGTTGCTAATGTAAGCTCCGATATGTACTTGTATTGTAGTGTAAGACGTAAGGAAGAAGTTGGACTATTGTGTTCATACATAGGCTTGTATATTCATACTTGGAAGTGAAGGTATGTAAGGTTACTTTGTCCGTATCTTTCTGCAACATATAGGATTCATATTGACGTTACACTTGTCCTATTCCGAAATGTGCTAAGGTATCCTATTCCGGTTACCAATGGTTATTATGACATATTTCCTACTCATTGGTCAATTGTGAATCATATGTCTCATATTCATTGATAATGTTTCAAAAACCCAATAAAGTTATGTTCCAAAGTTCCAATAGCGGTTATACTCATGTATCTTGTTCATTGATTATTGTCCAATGGTTCCAATAGTGTTATGTTTCCCATAAGGCTATGTTTCCAATAATGTTTATTCACATGTCTCCCACTCATTGATTATTGATCCAAGCTTCAAATAAGGTTATGACTATCATTGTATCAATCTCAAAAGTAAAGAATAAAGTAATGCATATATATGGTTAATGATTGAGTACGGGTGGTAGCTTTGGGGGCAAAATACCTTGCTCAAGCCGATCCCGAGATTGTTGGATCAGGGGGCAGTACTAGAGGCATAAGCCTAGCTCGGACCGATCCTGACAGGGGGCAGCTCTAGAGGTAAAAACCTAGCTCGAGCCGAACCTGATAAGTTGATTGATGGGTTGCAGCTCTAGAGGTAATAACCTAGATCGAGCCGATCCCGATATATATTGATTCATGGGTGGTAGCTCTAGAGGCATAAGCCTAGCTCGATCCGATCCCAACATAACATTATGTTATGTTAAAACCCACTGTTCAGTCAGGGCCCGGGTATCGCAGGTCAAAGGTAAAGATGAATAATAATTGAAGCAAAGTAACAAAGAAAGTAATGAAAGCAACATATATGGTTTCCAAAGTACAGAATAGTGACTTATCTATATTGATCATTCATTTGTATTTGAGTTTATTGATATATTTACATTTGAGCCTTACATACTCAGTACATTCTTCGTACTGACGTCCCTTGTGGGACTTACCTTACTTTCTGCAGGCGCAGGTACTAGTAGGCCTCCACAGTAAGTTGCCAGTTGTTGCGGATCATTGGTGAGCTCCAGTTAGTTCGGGGATTCTCCGAGTCATAGTTGTTCATATGTTTTGGTTTTGTATATGTTTTATAAAGCGGGGAACTTATCCCGACTTTCATTTGGTTTTGGCAAATGTTCTGCTAGAGGCTTTTGTAGATGTATTTGGGTGTATAAATGTAGGAGGTATATGTTGTTCTTGACTTGATGGCCTCAACGGCCAAGTTTCACATATGTATATCTACCACATGTTCCACGATTTCCATTGTTGGTCTTTTATGCTCATACATGATAGTGGTATTTCTTATGTCATGCAAATGAATGGATATAAGCAAAGTTTGGTTCTCTCGATCCTTATCGGCTACGGGTGCCAATCCTTCCCGATGGGATTTGGGGCTTGACTGTCATGACCCGACCTCCCATTCGGGTCGGACTAGCACCCGAAGCCGATATGGCTCGAGAGAACCAATCTTTGCTTATGAACACTCTTATGCCTCTCCTTGTATGGACCTTATAATACCTCATGCACTTATGCGGAAGTCATGGATATGGAAACATATGCCATATGTATATATATATCAAACTTGGTCATTGGGGCCATCAAACCAAAATGAGCATACATATCTTACATTCTGTTCCCACATAAGTCTACAAAAGCCTCTACAGATACATAGCTATGACAAACCTAGAGTCGGGACAACACCCCGCTCTATACTTATAAACAATACCAAAATACATGTACATAGCAACTCAGAAAGCCCCGAACCAACTGGAGCTCACCAAAAGTCTGCAAAAGATCTGCAACCTACTGTGGAGGTCTACTAGTACCTGCGCCTGTAGCAAGTAAGGTAAGCCCCAGGAGGGGTCAGCACGGATAATGTACTGAGTATGTAAGTCCATATGAAACTGTCATGAATACACCAATAGAATCAAAATGTAAGAGGATAATCAATACGAATAACCCATCAATTTGCATATGTGGAACCATGTAGCTTACATAAATTAAGTTCTTCTCTTTATGGTTTATTCCTCATCGCTCATACTCGGGCCCAAACTGATCAGTGGGTCTTAACATAACATAACGTTATTTTGGGATCGGCTCGAGCTAGGACTTTGCCTCTAGAGCTGCTACCCATAAATAAATATCTATTGGGATTGGCTCGAGCTAGGCTTATGCCTCTAGAGCTGCCACCCATACCAACATATCAGGTTCGTCTCGAGCTAGGTTACTACCCCTAGAGCTGCCCCCTGTCAAGATCGGTCCGAGCTAGGATTATGCTTCTAGGACTGCCCTCTGATCCAACAATCTCGGGATCGGCTTGAGCTAGGCATTTTTCCCCCAAAGCTACCACCCATACTTGATCATTAACCACCAATAAATATGAATTACTTTATTTCTTACTTTTGAGAGATGTACTTGCGAGGGATTGATTCATCCTTTTATGAGAGATTGATACAATCAATTATGAGAGATTAACATATATATACATAGCCACAACATTATTGGAAACTTAAGAACACAAGGTTATTGGAACTTTTGGAACATGTCCATAATTATGTAACTTATGAACAACAACAACTAATGAATAAGAAATATGTGACTTAAGAATGAATAGATTCTCCTTATGCCGTCACTTCCCTTGAAACAGTTTCTTTTGGTAACTACAACATTATGGGAACTTTTGACTTGTGAGAGATTGGTACAAAGATAATCACAATAACATGAGACCTTGGAACATGACATGATTGGGAAAATACTTCTCAAGAATAAATAGATTTTTCTTCCATCCAACTCTCTTTGAGATAGTTCTTTTGGAATCGACAACATTATATCCACTTTGGAACTTCAATCAAGGGATAAGAGATACGTAAATCATAAGTCATCTAAGAATAGGACACATATGAATGAAAACATATGTAAACCTGAATTGATATACTTCAAGCCTCTCGGAATAGGACAGGCCTAACATCAATGCGAACAATATGGTGTAGAAGAATATGGAAAGAGTAAACTTACATACCTTATATTCTCAATACGATTATACAATCTTAAATGTGTATATAATAGTCCCGCTCCTTCTTTACGTGTCACTCTACAACACAAATACATAACGGAACCAACATTAACCATCAACTACTTTACAAATGCATACAATGTCAATGAGTTACATGTTTGCCTTTAAACATGTCATTTCCCCTTGACAAAACCATTGATGAACTTATTATTCCAAAAATCCCATAATATTCCCAACATTGACCAATACATGATAATTAATACATTTCACCACAACACTTCTCCTTTACACTTTCTTATACACACCACATCACAAATAGTCCATCAATTCACCTTAATACACTTCATAGCACATATCGGCAAAAATCCCACAATTTACACTTATAGAAAAATAACAAGTTTAATACCAAAATAACACCGTACATGTTCATATTTTATCCATACCATGCTCTTACATCAAAGGCACAAGTCATAATTCAAGCTTGAATCTCATGGATCACAAATCTCATACAAAAACACCAAGTACCATGTCCAAAATTTCCAAGCACAACCAACATGATCTACATACTCTTTCATGCATATAATATGTTAATACATGAGAATAAATACTTACCAATGCTTGGAATAGGATGATCTTGCTCCAAGAGAAAGCTTAGGGTTTGAGAGAAAAATGATTGAAAAAATATCTAGAAGGCATGAGATTTCCAAATGACCAAAAATCAGATTTTTGGTCCTTTATATAGGCCTTTAATCCATACTTAGCCACTCTATTTCATTACATGTGGTGTTCTAGAAGGTCTTTGAAAGAATGGGTCTTTTGACCCACTTTTGGGCCATGTCTTCTTTTCATTTTTGGGCCCAATTCTCTTAACCCAATAAAATTAATAATTTATCATGTTTAATTCATTCCATATGCGTTACGACAATATTCCCACTCATTCCATTCATACTCGTAGCCTCACTTCCAAAAACAAGCGATTTTAGCCACGTATGGCCTATTTTGACCAAAAGGGTAAAATCGTCATTTTGATGCCAAATTCGTTCTCGAGTAATTTTGTCATACCAATATGATACTTGAATTATTTCATGTATATACTCATGGTTGCATAATAAACGTGGCAAAACTCGGCTTGGTACGACCCCGGATACCCTTGGGACTTAGAAATTTCCAACTTTCGAAAAAAGTGGAAAAACCAGCGTGGCACGCCCTTGAGCGCGCCAACTTATTGCCTATGGGCACAAAAATTTGGACCAAAGCGGTGTGGCATGCTCCCCAACGCACCCCTCACTTAGATTTTTCAAAAAATCCGTTTTTCTACTTTTCTTCGCGGGTTTGGTTAGATACTTCAAGTCCCATTCTTTAACTTACTTCTTAAACTTTATATACTTTGTTTAGAGGTCCTCTTAGCCTCATTTTGAACCCCACAACTACTCCACGAAAATCACAAAACACCTCCTATGAAAGGCTAAGCACATGTACGAGGCCAAATTTTAATTTTCTCATCATTAACATTACCAAATACATACTTATAGATCTCGACACCTACGTAACCATTATTAAATGTCATAAAGTAAGGTTGGGAAGGTACGGGGTGTTACAGTGACACATACATAGTGGACGATACTCGTTACTTGACCTCTTTTGAATAGATCTTGGAGCTTTCTATACACTTGAGTCTTTAAATATCGAATTTGATAATTTTACGAAGCAGGAAGCCATTTTTAATATGATTTTTGAGTCTCTTGATTATTGGGTTTTGGCCCTACTTGATATCTAGTTTTGGCCCTTCTTGATACAGGGCTTCGAACCTTCTTGATATAGGGCTTCAGTCCTTCTCGATATTTGATTATGCTTGGTGTGCCATCATGATGTACATATTATCCAAAACTTATTATTTGACCTCTTATAAAATAGTCGTATGAACCTTCTTGAAACTCAAGTCTTTAATCAAATTTAATACTTTTGATATATTCATTTACTTGATTTATGTCAAGCTTATGGGGGCTTGGCTAGGATGTTGTTTGATTATTATTATAGAATTTGCATCAGGGGCCATTAGATTGTATTGTGACCATTCCTGACTCTCCTTCGCGAGTACGTCCAGATCTTGATAATATCTATCATCTCACTTATTTAAGTTAACTATTAATTAGTAGGTCTAAGCCATGAGAAGGTGGGTACTTTCTGGTTAAGCTTGAATCTCCATTCGATCATTTATAGTACTTTATGATATCAGATTAGCTATCCATAAATTCAGGAGCCGGTAAGCACGCTTATATTATCTTTGATCCTTATCTGTATGTATATTCATTACTTCATGATACCATCTGAATTATTATTTGCCTTACATTCTCGGTACATTATTTTGTACTGATGTCTCTATTGCCTGGGGGACACTGCATTCATGCCTGGAGGTTATCAGGTATACATTGATCCTCGTTGTGTGTGGTCGAGTTCAGCTGATGATTGGTATGCTCCATTTTTTTTGAAGTTGCTGAGTCTGGAGTCCTCTTCTATTTTGCATAGCTGATGGGTATGTCCGGGCCTTGTCCTAACTAGTTATTAGTGGTTCTTCATCTTAGAGGCTTATAGATGTTTGTTGTGGGTATATGAGTCAGTTGTGTTTTTTCTGTCAGTTGTATTCTTGGTTTTTGGCCTTGTCAACCTCGTGAATATATTTGTTTGATGAGCCGGTTTTCCTATGATTTGTGGGTTAAAGCAACCTTATTGGTCAATTATCTTACTCTCTTACTTTTATATTATGAATTGTTGGTGTTGTTCGGGCCTCGTCGGCCCTGACTTATCACAAATTATGTTATTTGGTTTGATGTTTGTTGGTTTGCTCAGCCAAGTAAGGTGTTGGGTGTCAGTTGCGCTCCTCCGCATTTGGGGAGTGACATGACCACTCTCACGACCTCTGTCCTGACCACGTACCAAGGGCACTTGTCATATTATCTAAGTGGGAGCCCCAAACCCCTAGTGATTCATAATACAAAACCAAATAAGCACATAGCATATAAACACCTCAGAAAAGAGTCAAGGTACATGTCACTTGCCTTAAAAAAGATCTTCAAAGCTAAAACACAATTCGAAGGATCAACCTAAAGCCTTAATCCCTCGAATCACCACCAAATGCATCGAATCTAAACATATATGACATATATACATAACTACAAGACCAACAATATCCATATTGTCATACTTTTATTCTAGGTCCAAAATCCCCTTGAAAATCAACCCCAAAGATAAAAGGGTAAAACTTGAATTTTAATAAAGAATCACTTCACCCATAGTTTAAGGATTCTATGTCTGAACTCTCATCCAAAACTGAGTTGAAATTGAGTTAGAAATTATCAAAATATCAATATTTTACTTTACCGATAAAATCCCAAATCTTAATTATCAAATGCGGTTTAAAACGAGAAATTCTGAAATTTTTTTGTCAAAACCAATTTACTCACGATACAAGGACCTTAAATCCCAAAAAATAATTAAAACCCATTCCAAATCGATTTAATTTAATAACTTTGAATTTCAAAACTCAACTTTATGGATCAAAATCATGAAAAACGAGAAGGATAATCTTGGAAACTAAATAAATGAAGGTATAATCACATAAACAATAAATATATGACAAAAACACTTTGAGAATCGCCTCAAATAGACATTTCTAGCTCCCAAAATGTCAAAAATATGAAATGGATTCGGTTTAGGTCTTAATCTCAGTTATTTCTGCTTATGCAGACATTTCCTGGCCTATGCGGTATTGCTTAAGCGACCCCACCATTGCCTAAGCATCCCTAACACCTAAGTGGATCTATTTCCACTTAAGCGGACCTGCTTAAGCATCCATTTGGTTGCTTAAGCGACGCACCAGCACCAGTAACATCAAACATCACTAAAATGTGCATAACTTCCTCATTCAGACTCGAAATTCGTCAATTTGTCGGATTTAATGGCACCATACACATGCCCAAAATAGCTCATTAACTACAGGTGATACTATTAAAACTCAAAAATGTACAATTCCAAACTCCAAACAAGTACCCAAAACTCATCCATGGCCTTTGGAACACAGTCCAATTATGCTACTAGGTAAAATTCACATTCCGGATTCAATGAAATTATCGGATTTACCAAAAGAGATTGTTATCAATAAATTTCACCAGAAACCACTTTAGGAAAATAAAACTCGAATTTTGACAAAACACTTAAAAATCACAAAAAGGGCTTGGAACCCAAATCAACTACACTACTAACCCTAAATGGACGTTCCAGATCTAATGGAACTGACAGAATCATCCCCTGATGCTCGGATCACAAAATATTGATCAAATTCAACTATATCACTTTAAAGGCTACTCAAAACCATAAACTCATATAAATCACTACCGAACGCTTTCGAGAACCGTGCAAACGATTACCACAACTCATAATTAATTTAAAGAAACAACGAGGAAGGACAAAATGGTCAAAACACAAAAACTCTAAAAATCACAATGAGGGTTGTTACACAAACATGGCGTTCAAGTTAAATATTTATTTAAAATATCTAATATGCATGAAAAAATGTAGTTTTATGTTTTTTCATTCATTATTCAAAAATATGTTTTTATCATATTGACACGAGAAGAATTGCAACTTTTTGTAACTTTTCATACAATTTTTAAAATTTTAAGTTTTAATTCAATTTGGCTACTTCAAAGATTAACCAAATTAACTCTAGTAAAATGAAAAATGCTGGCTATCAAAAGGTATAAAGTAAGATTTTAGATTAATATACACTTTTGATTTAATTAAACGATCTGATGAACTCATATATGATGTACCAACATATTTCCTTTGTTCCAAATGATGTGGAGCTTTTTATTTTTTAAGATTCAAAATATGTGAATTTTGATTAATCTATTAAAATTTATTTTTTAATTTTATTGACACGAGAAGAATTGTAGTTTATTTTATTCTATATAAAAATTTTGAATGTTCAAATTTGAATTCAATTAACTTTAAAGATTAATTAAATTAACTTTTGAAAAATTAAAAAAAATTACAGCTAAATTTAAACAAAGAGTAAGAGCTATCACAAGATATTGCTGAAAAAAAGCTTAAAGACCTATGTAATTTATCCACGTGGAAATTTTTTGACTAAATGCCACGTAAAGCAATATCAAACTAAATCAGGGGCAAAACAAAAATGGGACAACAAATGCAAAAGCTGAGACAACACATGTCACCCAATGGACAATGCAAAGGGACTAGGAAAATGTCAAAAGTAGCCCTACGAGGACGACCAAAAAGGGAAATTCTCCCTTATATATAAAGTATAATATAATATATATAGATTGATTGAGAAAATAAAAAAAAGGATTAAAATCTTAAAAAAAAATGAGGAAAGATGCTTATGTGAGGTAAGGGATTTTAGATCATTTAACTAGGTTGTTCATTTTCTATAAAAAAAAAAAAAGGAAAAAAGAAATGGAAGACAAAGAAGGCAAAAAAAGGTTTCTTGGAAAAGAAATAAATAGCAATAATAATGAGGAAAGAGAAATGGTAAGAGTAACTAATTTTCTGAGATTTTTTGAATATGAAATACAGAAAATATTCAAAAAAAATGAATATAGATTTGCCAAGCTTTTATCTTAATACTTCAGCTGTTTCAGTTTATATAACATAGTTTAAATTTTGAGAGTCAAATTTCTTTATTTTGACTGTGCATTCGAACGTATAATATTAAGATTTTTATAAAATAATTTATACAATTATAAACTATAGAAAAAATATTAGAAATTACAAGAAATTAACAAATATAATATATTTAAAGGGCATATGAATAAATCACAAAAAAACAAATTCTTCTTTAACTCGCAAAATCCGAACTATATCATATAAATCAAGAAAGAGAAAATATAATGCTCAACAGAGGGAGTATGATGCAGGTGTTGTTGGAGCCTCTGCAAGATTTTGTTTATGGAGATCCTTGTTTGTGCCGCCCACTGATTTGAAAATATTATTTTCCCACTATTTGTGGTGTAACACTACAACAAAAATAAAATCAATTAGAGGTTGTACATTTTTTTTTGTTTTTCATCGTGTGTTGATAATTATATTTGGATGGATAGTGTGCTGAGTAACTGAACGACCCCAATTCGTCGTTATTGAGAATACCTCGATAAATAACTGAGTTTAATACATTACATCAATATCGAGTTAATGTCGTAATTAGCCATCGTTAGGGGTATCAAAAATTTTTGGAGCAAAATCAAAAGGGGGGATGGGTTGACTGCCTAGGACTGTTGTAGCGGTCCCTTGATTTATCGGGTCCGTTGTAGTGGATCCCAATAGTGTTCCACTCGGGGTCTTAAACCCTTTTACCATGTACTTATTTTAATATGGTTGCCTCCTCCTAAAAACGCTCTAGGGCTATTTATAAGCCAAAACTCCTAGAACGGAGAAAAAAACCTTTAGATGAATGTGTCCCAAACATATTCCCGTGAACTCTCCATCAAAATTGCAAGAATGGAATCAAGAAGTGTGGACCCATGCATCTCGTACCAGTAACTTGGCATCGAGGTAGGTTATGGTTTATGAGTAGTAAACTATGGTTAGAGAAACATAAATATTATATAGATTTGAAGGGAGAAGTCATGCTTAAGCCTGTGGGTATGGTGTTTGGAGGGATAAAATGTAAAACCCCGTACCTTCCCAACCCTACTTGACGACTTTGCACAATGTTTACTTAGGTGTCGAGATGCCATAAGTATGTGTTTTGTAATGTTATTGATGAGATGATTGATATTGGGCCTAGTACATGTGATTAGACCTTCGTAAAAGGTGTCTTGTGACTTCGTGGAGCATTTGTGGGGTTAAAAATGAGGCTTGGAGGACCTTCAAACAAAGGATATTAAAGGTAAGAAGTAAGTTAAAGAATAGAACTTGAAGTATCTAACCAAACCCGCAAAGAAAAGTCGAAGAACGAAAATTTTCAAAAAAAAAGGGGCCAGGCGTGCCAGAGGGCGTGCCAGGCCACTTTTTCCCAAAAATTTTTGGGCACAGGCAGCAAGGTGGCGCGCCCAAGGGCGTGCCAGGCTGCTTGTGCACACCTCTCAAATATTGGAAATTTTTCTAAGTCCCAAGGGTGCCCGGGGGTGTACCGGGTCGCTTTTTGCCATATTTATTCTACAACCACGAGCCTATACATGGGATAATTGAATTATTATATTGGAATTCCATTTTGATAATATTATTCGTGGACGAATTCTGCATCCAAATGACGTTTTTACCCTTTCGGTCAAAATAAGCCATACGTGGCTAGAATCACTTATTTTTGGGATTGAGGCTACGAATATAAATAGCGTGAGTGGGAATATTGTATTAACACGTATGAAATGATATAAACATGAGAAATTATTGATTTTATTGGATTAAGTGAATTGGACTCAATAAAGGCCCAAAATAAGGAAAAAAACATGGGCCAAATGGGTCAAATGACCTATTCTTCCATTGACCTTCTAGGCATGACATTTAATGCTATAAAGAGTGTCTAAGGATGAATTGAGGGCTTATATACAGGGCCAAAAATCTGATTTTTATTAATTACAAACACACATACTTTTCTAGACAATTCCAAGAAAACCCATTTAGCTCTCAAAACCCTAAGTCATCTTTTGGAGCAAGATCATCATTTTTAAAGCTTGGATAAGTGTTTAATATTATGGTTTAACATATTATATGTATGAGATATTATGTAGGTCATGTTGGTTATGCTTGGAAGTGTTGAACATGGCACTTTGTGTTTTTGTAAAAGATGTGTCATCTATGGAATTTAAACTTGAAAGATGACTTGTAGTTTTGAAGAAAGAGTATGGTATGGATGAAATATCAAAATGTATGGTGTGATTATGTTATTAAACTTTTTATTTTTCTATTAGTGTTAATTATGGGATTTGGGCCGATATGTTGCTATGAGGTGTATTAAGGTGACTTGGTGGATTAATTGTGATATGGTGTGAATGAGAAAGTGTAAAGGAGAAGCTTTGTTGTGATATGCTATTGGTATATGATGTTGTGTTCAATGTATGGCATGATTGGGGTATTGTTGGTTTGGCAATGCCGTAAATGGTATTGTAGAGAAGGAAATGACATTTTAAAGGCAAACATGTAACTCATTGTTGTCATATGCATTTGTAAAGTAGTTGATGGTTAATTAAAATCCATTATGTATTTGTATTGTAGAGTGAAACATAAGGAAGGAGCTGGACTATTGTGTTCATATATAGGCTTGTGTATTCATACTTGGAAGGGAAGGTATGTAAGGTTACTCTGTCTGTATCCTTCTGCAGCACATAGTATTCACTTTGACATTACACTTGTCCTATCCCGAAATGTACTAAGGTATCCTATATCCGGTTATCGATTGTCATTATCACATGTTTCCTACTCATTGATCAATTGTGATTCACATGTCTCATATTCATTTACTAATGTTCCAATATCCCAATAAGGTTGTGTTTCAAAGTTCCAACAGTGGTTATACACATGCCTCTTATTCATTGATTATTGTCCAATGGTTCCAATAATGTTATGTTTTCAATAATATTATGACTATCATTGTATCAGTCTCAAAGGTAAAGAACAAAGTAATGCATAGATGTGGTTAATGATTGAGTACGGGTGGTAGCTTTCGGGTCGAAATGCCTAGCTCAATCCGATCCTGAGATTATTGGATCAGGGGGCAGTCCTAGAGGCATAAGCCTAGCTCGGACCGATCCTAACAGGGGGTAGCTCTAGAGGTAAGAACCTAGCTCAAGCCGAACCTGCTATGTTGGTTTATGGGTGGCAGCTCTAGAGGTGATAACCTAGCTCGAGACGAGCCCGATATATTGATTCATGGGTGGTAGCTCTAGAGGCACAAGCCTAGCTTGAGCCGATCCCAACATAACGTTATGTTATGTAAAGACCCACTGATCAGTCGGGGCCCGGGTACATAGTGACACAAGTGATGATGAATAAGCATAGAAGTAAAGAAGCAAAGAAAGTAATGAAAGCAATGTACATGCTTTCCAACATAGAGAATGTTAACTTATCCATATTAAATTCACTTGTATTTGAGTTCTTGGACGTATTTACATATCATACAGTTTCTTATGAACCTTACATACTCAGTACATTCTTCGTACTGACGTTCCTTGTGGGACTTACCTTACTTGTTGTAGGCGCAGGTGCTAGTAGGCCTCCACAGTAGGTTGCCAGTTGTTTGTGGATCATTGGTGAGCTCCAGTTAGTTCGGGGCTTCTCCGAGTCACAGTTGTACATGTGTTTTGGTATTGTACATATTGTATAAAGCGGGGACTTGTCCCGACTTTCCGTTGGTCTTGTAAATGCATCTGTTAGAGGATTTTGTAGAGGTATGTAGGTGTATGAATTTAAGAGGTACAAGTCATTTTTGACTTGATGGCCTCGACGGCCAAGTTTCACATATGTATGTATATATATCACATGTTCCATGATTTCCGTTTTTAGCCTTTTATGCTCGAACATGATAGTGGTACTTCTTATGTCATGCATATGAATGAATATAAGCAAATCTTGGTTCTCTCGGGCCTTATCGGCTACGGGTGCCAATCCGTCTCAATGGGATTTGGGGCGTGACAAAGTGGTATCAGAGCAGGTCGTTGTAAGGGTGTCTACAAAGCTGTGTCTGAGTAGAGTCTTACTTATCGATGTGTTGTGCACCACATTTATAAGTTGTAGGCTACGGGACATTTAGGAGTCGTTTCTTTTCTTCACTTCTAGATCGTGCAATAGAGCCAGTGTTGTAAGTTGAATTGTATCTGACCATTGGAATTGATTTTCTTTGATATAGTAACAATACCGATCACAAGAAGAGGTGGAGGTAAAGGTAAGCAGGTAGATATGCCTGCTGGAGAAGGAATGAGTAGATTACCACCTGACCAAGCTAGTCAAGGTGGAGCAAATACTGAAATATTATCGCGGTCTTCTTCTACTTTTCCAGCTCTGGAAGAACCAGTCGGTAGAGAAGTACCCGCAGAACCACCAATGAATGCCACGGATCAGGATTTAAGAAATGTAGTACATATGTTAACTCAGTTAGTGGCGGCACAAAGTCAAGGACGAGCTGGTCCAACAACAAATGAGGATGATGCGGCTAGAGTGGCGAGTCGCAGAACACAGGATTTTCTGAAATTGGACCCTCCTATATTCACTGGGTCGAATTCGAAAGAAGATCCACAGGACTTCATGGATCAAATCCAGAGGGCTCTAGAAGTTATGCACGTTACTGGTGTTGAGACAGTTGAACTCGCGGCCTATAGATTGAAAGGTGAAGCGATATTGTGGTATGAAGATTGGAAGAAGTCTCGTGGTATCGGTGCAATGCCACTAAATTGGGAAGAATTTAAAGCAGTATTCCTTGATCATTACCTCCCATATGAGATTCAGGAGGCACGTGCAGATCAGTTTCTAAATCTCCGTCAGGGAAATTTGAGCGTTAGAGAATACAGTTTGCAATTTAATTCCTTGGCTCGATATTCTCCAAATGTGGTAGCTACAATGACATACAGAGTCCATCGATACGTGGACATATTAGATCCATATTTGGTAATGGATTGTACCATTGCTGCTTTGAATAAGGATATGGACATAGCTAGAATACAAGCCTTCACCGAGAAAATGGAAGATCAAAGACAGAGAAGAAGGGCATATGAATCTGACAGAGGACAGTCCAAAAGGGCTAGACCTATGGGACAATCTATGATATCCCAAGGAGGATCTAGGCCTCGGATGTTTCCTAGACGGCCTAGACCATCATTCTCTTATTCCACAGCAGGTGCTCACTCTCAATTCCGAGGGTCTAGAGGTGGTCAGTCTGGGCAGAGTAGTGGAGTTCACGGATCACAGGCAACACAATTTCTTCATCAGCAGTGTCAGCACTGCGGGCGTATTCATGCAGGTACATGCTGATCGGAGACAAATGCTTGCTTTTGGTGCAGTATAACGGGGCACATGACGAAAGAGTGTCCCAAAGTAGCATGGGTGATATAGCATGACCGGCAGGATCAGCTATTGCATCATCATCATCGATTCCTTCTTTAAGCCGAGGTATGCAGTCTGTTGGTCGTGGTAGAGGTGCCAGAGGAGCAGCCAGTACTAGCGGGGTCCAAAATTGCACTTATGCTCTGGTGGACCGACAGAATTCGGAGGCTTCTCCTGATGTCGTCACAGGTACATTATCCATATTTTCATATAATGTATATGCACTGATTGACCCAGGTTTTACATTGTCCTATGTTACTCCATTGATTGCTGTGAAATTTACAAAGGCACCAGAATTATTAATTAAGTCAATTGAAGTGTCTATACCGGTTGGTGAATATATTATTGCAAAAAGAGTATATCGTAATTGTGTGGTAACTGTGTGTGGTCATGATACATTGGCCGAATTCATCGAACTAGATATGGTGGATTTTGATGTGATAATGGGATGGATTGGTTGGCTTCTTGTTATGCCACGGTAGATTGCCGAGCCAAGAAGGTACATTTTTGTTTCCCGCAGAAAATTTTTCTTGAATGGCAGGGTAATGTGGGGGCACCAAGAGGAAGATTTATTTCCTATTTGAAAGCAAGGAAAATGATTGCCAAGGGGTACATATGTCACTTAGTACGAGTGAAAGATAATGATGTGGAACCACTAACTCCGCAGTCGGTTCCAGTGGTCAATGAATTTCTAGATGTATTTTTGGAGGATATTCCAGGCTTACCCCTAGAACGGGAAGTAGAGTTTGGCATTGATGTGATACCAGGTACTCAACCTATCTCTATTCCCCCATATAGAATGGCTCCAGTAGAATTGCGTGAATTGAAGGAGCATTTAAAAGATTTGCTGGACAAAGGCTTCATCAGGCCTAGTATGTCCCCATAGGGTGCACCGGTATTATTTGTACGAAAGAAAGATGGCACATTGAGAATGTGCATTTACTACCAAAAATTGAATAAGGTAACGATCAAGAACAAATATCCCCTCCCTCGAATTGATGATTTGTTTGATCAGTTACAGGGTGCCAAGTGTTTTTCAAAGATTGACTTGAGGTTGGGTTACCATCAAGTCAGAGTTAGAGAAGAAGATGTACCCAAGACATCTTTCCAAACACGGTATGGCCATTATGAATTTTTAGTTATGTCATTTGGACTAACAAATGCACCAGCTGTGTTAATGGATTTGATGAATAGGGTGTTTAAGCCACTTCTAGACGTGTTCGTGATGGTATTTATAGATGACATCTTGGTTTATTCAAGATCACCAGAGGACCATGCTAATCACTTACGACAGGTGTTACAGATTCTTCGTGAGTGTAAGTTGTATGCAAAGTTTTCTAAGTGTGAGTTTTGGTTAAAATCAGTCGCATTCTTGGGTCACATTGTGTCAGATGAAGGGATACAGGTTGATACATAGAAGATTGAAGAAGTGAAAAATTGGCCAAGACCTATGACACCCACACAGATTCATAGTTTTCTTGGACTGGCAGGTTATTACCAAAGATTTGTGGAAGTGTTTTCCTCCATTGCTGCACCGTTAACAAAGCTTACACATAAGGCAGTTAAATTTTAGTGGAATGATGCGTGTGAGAAAAGCTTCCAAGAGTTGAAAGATAAATTAACCTCCACACCAGTTTTAGTACTTCCCAAAGGCACCGACGGTTATGCAGTGTATTGTGATGCTTTCGGTGTTGGCCTCGGATGTGTGTTGATGTAGTACGGAAATGTCATAGCATATGCCTCACGACAGTTGCGGCCACATGAGAAAAATTATCCCACACATGATCTTGAATTAGCAGCGGTGGTTTTTTCTTTAAAGATATGGCGTCGTTATTTGTATGGAGTTCATGTTGATATCTATACTGATCACAAAAGTTTGCAATATATCTTTAAGCAGAAGGAACTCAATTTGAGGCAACGAAGGTGGTTAGAACTCTTAAAAGACTATGATATTGATATTCTCTATCATCCAGGCAAAGCAAATGTGGTAGTTGATGCATTGAGCCGCAAGGCAGTAGAAAGCACTAGTGTCCAGTTGACTGAAAAGCAAGAGATAATCAAAGATCTACATCAACTAGCCAGCTTGGGAGTTCGCCTTATTGAATCTCCAGATGAAAGGGTTATTATGCAAAATGCAGCGGAATCCTCCTTAATAGCTGAAGTAAAAGAGAAGAAGTTTTCGAATTCTATGTTATTGCAGTTGAAAGAGAATGTGCAACAGGGTCTAACTGTGGCCTTCGATCTTATGCAAGAAGGGTACTTCAATGTCAAGGGAGATTATGTGTGTCGGATGTAGATGAGTTGAGGAAACGAATTATGGCAGAGGCGCATCACTCGTGCTATTCTATTCATCCGGGTGCTACTAAAATGTACCATGATTTAAAAGAAGTGTATTGGTGGGGAAATATGAAGAAGAACATTGCTGAATTTGTCGGTCAATGCCCGAATTGTCAACAAGTAAAAGTAGAGCATCAGAAACCAGGAGGTTACATGTAATGTAGCAATCTTCTAGTCTAGAAATGGGATATGATTAATATGGATTTCATCACAAGTTTGCCTCGTACACTGCAGAAATTTAATTCTATATGGGTTATAGTGGACAGGCTTACCAAGTCAGCGCATTTCCTACCAGCCAAGACCACCTATACAGCTGAAGATTATGCAAGATTGTATGTTAAAGAGGTAGTGCGGTTACATGGGATTTCGATCTCCATTATATCATACAGGGGAGCTCAGTTTACTGCACATTTTTGGAGATCTTTTCAGCAGAGTTTGGGTACACAGGTGAATTTGAGTATGAATTTCCATCCTTAGACAGATGGACAAGCGGAGCGTACTATCCAAACACTTGAAGATATGCTACGAGCTTGCACGTTAGATTTTCAAGGCAGTTGGGATGACCATTTGCCTCTTATTGAATTTTCTTACAACAATAGCTATCATTCAAGTATTAAAATGGCACCTTATGAAGCTTTGTACGGAAGGAAATGTAGATCACTAATTGGATGGTTTGAAGCGGGTGAAACTGCTTTACTTGGGCCAGATCTTGTTCATCAGGATATGAAGAAAGTTAAAGTGATCCAACAGCAGTTACAAATGGCCCAAAGTCGCCACAAGTCATATGCTGATGTTAGAAGGAGAGGGCTTGAATTTTCCATAGGTGATTGGGTATTTTTGAAGGTGTCACTAATGAAAGGGGTAATGCGGTTTGGAAAGAAAGGAAAATTGAGTCCACGTTATATAGGCCCATATGAAGTTCTTAGAAGATTTGGGCAAGTTGCGTATGAGTTGGCACTACCCCAAGAACTCTCCTTAGTCCATCCAGTGTTTCATGTTTCGATGCTTCGAAAGTGCATAGGAGATCCATCACGTATTATTCCCGTTGAGGATGTGCAAGTTATGGAGGATCTTACTTATGAAGAGGTACCCATTGCTATTCTAGATCGACAAGTAAAAAGGTTTAGGAATAAAGACATAGCTTTCGTAAAAGTCCTTTGGAGAAATCAACAAGTAGAGGAGATTAAATGGGAAGCTGAAGAAATGATGAAATCCAAGTACCCCTATCTATTTCAAATGAACGAAGAAGTTCAAGGTGCAGAAGTGGAGCAATAAAAAGTAAGTATCCATGAGCCTTAAGTGTTTATGTATATGTATGCTAATATAGAGATGCATTTACTGTAATTGAAACGATATTGTTAACATTCGAGAATGAATGTTTCTAAGAGGGGAAGAATGTAACACCCCGTACCTTCCCAACCCTACTTGACGACTTTGCACAATGTTTACTTAGGTGTCGAGATGCCATAAGTATGTGTTTTGTAATGTTGTTATTGATGAGATGATTGATATTGGGCCTAGTACATGTGATTAGACCTTCGTAGGAGGTGTCTTGTGACTTTGTGGAGCAATTGTGGGGTTAAAAATGAGGTTTGGAGGACCTCCAAACAAAGGATATTAAAGGTAAGAAGTAAGTTAAAGAATAGAACTTGAAGTATCTAACCAAACCCGCAAAGAAAAGTCGAAGAACGAAAATTTTCAAAAAAAAGGGGGCCAGGCGCGCCAGAAGGCGTGCCAGGTCGCTTTTTGCCCAAAATTTTTAGGCACAAGAATCAAGGTGGCGCGCCCAAGGGCGTTCCAGGCTGCTTGTGCACACCTCTGAAATGTTGGAAATTTTTCTAAGTCCCAAGGGTGCCCGGGGGCGTACCGGGCCGCTTTTTGACACATTTCTTCTACAACCACGAGCCTATACATGGGATAATTGAAGTATTATATTGGCATTCCATTTTTACAAGATTATTTGTTGACGAATTCTGCATCCAAATGACGTTTTTACCCTTTCGGTCAAAATAAGCCATATGTGGCTAGAATCACTTGTTTTTGGGATTGAGGCTACGAATATAAATCGCGTGAGTGGGAATATTTTCGTAACACGTAGGAAATTACATAAACATGAGAAATTATTGATTTTATTGGATTAAGTGAATTGGGCTCAATAAAGGCCCAAAATAAGGAAAAAGACATAGGCCAAATGGGTCAAATGACCCATTCTTCCATTGACCTTCTAGACATGGCATTTAATGATATAAAGAGTGGCTAAGGATGAATTGAGGGCTTATATAAAGGGCCAAAAATCTGATTTTTATTCATTACAAACACACATGCTTTTCTAGACAATTCCAAGAAAGCCCATTTACCTCTCAAAACCCTAAGTCATCTTTTGAAGCAAGATCATCATTTTTAAAGCTTGGGTAAGTGTTTAATATTATGGTTTAACATATTATATGTATGAGATATTATGTAGGTCATGTTGGTTATGCTTGGAAGTGTTGAACATTGCACTTTGTGTTTTTGTAAAAGATGTGTCATCTATGGAATTTAAACTTGAAAGATGACTTGTGGTTTTTATGAAAGAGTATGGTATGGATGAAATATCAACATGTATGGTGTGATTATGTTATTAAACTTATTATTTTTCTATAAGTGTAAATTATGGAATTTTGGCTGATATGTTGCTATGAGGTGTATTAAGGTGACTTGGTGGATTAATTGTGATATGGTGTGAATGAGAAAGTGTAAAGGAGAAACTTTGTTGTGATATGCTATTGGTATATGATGTTGTGGTCAATGTTTGGCATGATTGGGGTATTGTTCGTATGGCAATGCCGTAAATGGTATTGTAGAGAAGGAGATGACAATTTAAAGGCAAACATGTAACTCATTGTTGTCATATGCATTTGTAAAGTAGTTGGTGGTTAATTAAACTCCATTATGTATTTGTGTTGTAGAGTGAAACATAAGGAAGGAGCTGGACTATTGTGTTCATATATAGGCTTGTGTATTCATACTTGGAAGGGAAGGTATGTAAGGTTACTCTGTCCGTATCCTTCTGCAGCACATAGTATTCACTTTGACATTACACTTGTCCTATCCCGAAATATGTTAAGGTATCCTATATCCGGTTATCAATTGTCATTATCACATGTTTCCTACTCATTAATCAATTGTGATTCACATGTCTCATATTCATTTACTAATGTTCCAAAAGCCCAATAAGGTTGGGTTTCAAAGTTCCAACAGTGGTTATACACATGCCTCTTATTCATTGATTATTGTCCAATGGTTCCAATAATGTTATGTTTTCAATAATATTATGACTATCATTGTATCAGTCTCAAAGGTAAAGAACAAAGTAATGCATAGATGTGGTTAATGATTATGTATGAGTGGTAGCTTTGGGGGTGAAATGCCTAGCTCAAGCCGATCCTGAGATTATTGGATCCGGGGGCAGTCCTAGAGGCATAAGCCTAGCTCGGACCGATCCTGACAGGGGGTAGCTCTAGAGGTAAGAACCTAGCTCAAGCCAAACCTGCTATGTTGGTTTATGGGTGGCAGCTCTAGAGGTGATAACCTAGCTAGAGACGAGCTCGATATATTGATTCATGGGTGGTAGCTATAGAGGTATAAGCCTAGATCGAGCCGATCCCAACATAACATTATGTTATGTAAAGACCCACTGATCAGTCGGGGCTCGGGTACATAGTGACACAAGTGATGATGAATAAGCATAGAAGTAAAGAAGCAAAGAAAGTAATGAAAGCAATGTACATGGTTTCCAACATAGAGAATGTTAACTTATCCATATTAAATTCACTTGTATTTGAGTTCTTGGACGTATTTACATATCATACAATTTCTTATGAGCCTTACATACTCAGTACATTCTTCGTACTGACGTCCCTTATGGGACTTACCTTACTTGTTGTAGGCGCAGGTGCTAGTAGGCCTCCACAATAGGTTGCCAGTTGTTTGCGGATCATTGGTGAGCTCCAGTTAGTTCGGGGCTTCTCTGAGTCACAGTTGTACATGTGTTTTGGTATTGTACAAGTTGTATAAAGCGAGGACTTGTCCCGCCTTTTAGTTGGTCTTGTAAATACATCTGTTAGAGGCTTTTGTAAATGTATGTGGGTGTATGAATGTAAGAGGTACATGTTATTTTTGACTTGATGGCCTCGACGACCAAGTTTCACATATGTATGTATATATATCACATGTTCCACGATTTCCATTTTTAGCCTTTTATGCTCGTACATGATAGTGGTATTTCTTATGTCATGCATATGAATGAATATAACCAAAGCTTTGTTCTCTCGGGCTTTATCGGCTACGGGTGTCAATCCGCCTCAATGGGATTTGGGGCGTGGCATAAAAATACGGTAAAACCTTTATAAAAAGATTTAATTTGGTGTTAATGTGGATTATGTATAAATTTCATGTTGAATGTTGTATGTAGCTCTATGCTAATTTTTATATGTTTTGGTTTTTGAGTGTATCAATAACAACTATACATTAAAATAAAATCTAAACAATTTTCTGGATACTTAATTAGAGTGGCGCAGCGGAAGCAGGGTGGTTAGGAGAGTCTAAAAATTATGAGGCTAGGATGAATAAGTGTTGAGCATGGTTTAGATGAGGTTAGACTCAAGTTGATCATATGTGCATCTCTAAATTAAATTGTAGTTATAGACTTGATTTGGATTTCCATGCCTATTAGTAAGTTAAAATTTATGAATTGGCCTTCGGGCATACTTACAATTGGTGAGTTTGTTGATATTGGTTTTATACATGAAATGATGAGCATTGAATTTGACTAAGTGTCCAGATAAAATGTGTACTTGCATTTTTGGTGCATTGCATTTTATCCTAAATGACAATTGATTTTGATATCTTATAATTTGATTTTCAGAGGGTTGGATACTGCGCCAGTGCATGTTACTTATTCATTGATATTCAAAGGGTCGGGTAACATGCTGGTATGGTACATGGACGAAGTTGGTCCCCTTCAATTTATGACTATTAGGCATATAAGTCCCCTTAGTATGTGTGTGCAGATTGAGAGGATGTTGTAAAATGGTTGTGTCCATTGTCACATAGTCATAGTCATTTGATTTTTCATATTCATTTCATAAAGTTTTGCATTAAAATTGAGGTGGAATAAGTCTACTTTGGGAGATGGTTAGGTGATGAATGTTTCGGTGTGTCTACACTTGTGGTATTTAGAGAAGTCATAGACCCTTCGCTTTGTTGTTGAAATTATACTTGTGGTTGCAACTGTGAAAGTATTGGTAGGATAAATACTTATTTTCTTGAGGTTATTGGTTGTTAAGTGATTTATTTGTGGATGGTAATTGTTGGTTGAGATTACTTGATATGTGTGGATTGCTAATTCACTCATGTTCAATTAACATTTAAGTGTGGTAGTGCTTATCTGTTGGTTTAGACAATCTATGAGTTTCATGATTTTTACACCTTGATAATTGTTGTGATGCTATTTTAATTTTATAAGAGGATAAGAGAATTGTGGTTAAGCATGTGGGAACATTGTGGCCACCACCGACTTATGGAGTTAGTGCTTGTGGTATATGTGTGGTGTCAATATTAATATATATAGATTAATCCTTGAGTTGGAGTTATGAAAAGTTGTATTGTTAGAATACATTCAAAAATTTAGTGAGGAATTAGAATTATTTTATGGAATTTGAATTGTCAACTAAATTGGTCAAACCAAGCTAATAAGATATAATCGGAAGCTACTAGGAAAGTGAACAGTGGGAATGGGAATTTCAAACTTGATGTTGAACTGCTATATGAATTTTTCATGTTTTCCTTCTGTAGTTTCTATATGATGTTTACGTGATCTAATTCTGGTCGACTAATGATGCTTACTGGTACTTGTGGTATACTGATACTACTCTTGCTATATCCCCTTTTTGGGATATAGATATGTTGCAGGAGTTTCTTATGTGGAGCGGCGGTCATTCAACATCACCTTCTGCACTATTTTTCCATGGAAGTTGTGTATTTTCTTATTGTTTTTCTCACCATAAAAGCTCTTGTACATGTCTAGACAAGGTCTTACCTAATGTTGCAACCTGTTGATCATGTATATAAATGCTTGAGATGATTTTTGTTTTATGATTATGTCGACTTACATATTTGGACTCCTTAACTATAATAAGGTTTTTATTTGAATTTCCACTAATTAATTGATTGGGTGGTAAGGGCTCCTATCTAGTTAAAATAGAGTAGGAGCGCGTACGATCTCATAATTTAGGTCGTAACAGTTGGTAGTAGAGTACTAGGCTACCGGTCTTACAAGTACAAGATCAAATGTCGCGTAGAGTCCTGCATATTTGTGTGTAGACATCCACATCAAATCCTCAGGGAGCTATGAGGCATCTAGGAGTCATTCCTTTTCTTGTTTCTCATCATTCTACCGCGGTTTGTTGCCTAATTGGGTTGATTCCAATTGGTACCTCTACAACCACAATTGGAGTCTACTTATTTCCAATTTGTATCTCAACATTGTAACCTAGTTGATTCCAATTAGAGTCGGTTAGTAAGAGTCGGATGTATAATTTTCATGAGAATTGTTGTGAACTTTTTGGGTAAATTCATGCTTGTGAATATTGATAATAAGAATCCACTGTATGATTGTCACAACTCAAATAGTCATGATTGGCACCCATCCTAACACTATGGAGGGAGAAATACCTAACACAACCATACAAAGTGAGTATGGCACTTCATAAGTTGTTTTCATTAGTGTATTACTTTCAGAATTAGAAAACACATTAACACTGAACCAAAATCAAAATCCAACTTAATCAAACATCATAACTTAGGAATAGAATGCAAAATCTCTCTATTTATTACAACCCCGAAACCTGAAGTCACCGTACAAGAACAACTAAGAATATCTAAAACCTGTAACTAAATATTATCCATAAATATCAAAAAAAATAAAATATGACAATGTCTTAGTCCCGAAACAAAAAGACATGAACAAAAGCAAGATGATTAAGTGGTTGCCCGGTCGTGGTGCTCAGCCTTGAATCAAAGTCTAGAACTGCTGGCTAAAGTCGAGGTCTCATCTCAAATGCTGGAACACGCTCTGCACTCAACAAAAAGAAGAGCACAGGTAGCATCAGTACATCAACAAGTACTGATAGTCATCATAGGACGACTCAACTCGACACTATACAAATAGGTAAATTAAACATAAGCAACAATGATCAAAACAGAACTTAAAATTAAAGAGAACTAATTGTAAACATGATACTTCACTTTAACAAAAGTACAGGTACAAGATTACACTCTTAACACTAAGTCAAATCCTTCAACAAGGTTCACTTCAGCATAGATGTATATATATATAAAATTAAATGCATATGATAAATGCATGTATACAAGGTGTATGTATCACTTCTTTCTCTTTTCAACATCATAAACATCTCATCATCATCATCATCATCATCAATATCAATCTTAAAATTACCATTATCATGATCTCAATATCATCAATTTCATTATCAATATCATCATAATCATGGTCTCACTACTGTCACGCCCTGTTTTTCTCGTGAAAAGTGGGATTCGACTTGACAACTCTTTTTAGGATGGTTAAAAGAGAAGAGTACCACCTAATGAATTAAGGTACGTTAGGGCATCTTTCTAAACTAATTAGGAATTATTTAATTAATTAGCCTACATCACCAGAAATTCAGGTAAGGGTTTAAATTACCTCAAAGGAAGGTGTTAGGCATCTTTCGAGGTCCACAAAGGTGGGTCCCAGCTGAATTCGTATATTATGTGGGGAAACTATGTGATAAGCAAAGGTCAATTAATTAATTAATCTAAAATAATCAAGTGTCTAAGCATGCAACATTTAACTTAATTATTCTAGATGAAGAATAAAAGCAAATAAAAAAGGTAATGAAAAGATGAATAAAAATCTAACAAAATACATGTATTTTAAATACAAACACAACTTAATATTATCATGCAAGTTGACACACAATCTATTTTATAACTAAAAAAGTACAAATTCAATTGTTACTTAGTTACATTATACGAGCATAAAGAAATGAAAGAAATTAAGTTAATTAATTTATACTATACAAAATAATTGCGAAAGTCGAGGGACTGACCTGGTTTGTGGAGCGTCAACTTAATAAAAAATGCTAAAGTATTCAAAATATTGTGTTACGAATAATAACAGGACTCCAATAAGCCAGCTGATATTCTCGAAGAACTCCGATCTATTGTCTATTCCACATAGTATTCTAGACCTCTCGTAAATTATAACATCTCACATAAGAAAAGAAATTGTTAGTAAAATGTATGCCACCTTAATTTGATAACAAATATAATGTAAGAGAACGAATAATAAATTAACAATACATAAAGTTAAGGTTAAGAGTGAGAGAATATGGGATCAGGGTATGACAAGGCTGCTACAGGCCAATGCGATGTTACATCCCTCTTCTCTATTTTTATATGGTCAACTCTCTTAAACGCCTCAAGACAAGACGAATATAATTTTTAAAAAAAACTTATTTAAGAGTATTAAATAAAATATTTTAGCATGTAAAAGTCATGTAAAGCAAAAAATATGTTGTAATAATATATAAATTATATCAAAGCATGTCGACAATTAGTATAATTGTAAGAATTGTCAAGTCTTTGAGATTTTTAAAAGGGTGATATATTAAATAAGAAAAGAATGGAGTAACGAGGGGCTTTATATTTTAATAAAGCTATGTGTATGTTTCATACAAGAAGTCAGCTATAGGTTGTCTTTTTTGTCATCATTTACCGAACGTACCTGACCCCCACTTAGGGGCGACTACTCCATTTGAGCTCGATTTTACGTTGACTCCTTCATTGACCGTGGTGGACTCCAGGTGATGCCATTCCATCATAGTATACATGTAAAGAATATTCAAAGGGGTGAGAGGTCTGTTCTTAACATTTAACTAATAAAAAAGAAGAATTAAAATAAAGTAAGAATGATTCTTGGTTGAAGTAAGCACATAAAAAGGAAATGGTTATAAACAAGAGACTTGATTGGTCAACGAAAGAATTCAAAGACATATTATTGCAGCTGGTATTTAATCGACTTCTCAATTATAGCATTGCAATGACTAGGACAACAAATTTTGAAATGAGAACATGATCAATAAAAGTGAACTAAATAAAAGAAAAGCAATGTATTGATATAACTGTAACTACCAATTCTACTATCCAAAAGGAAAACTCTAAACTAATTATCTAACAGGCAGTGGCGGATCCAGAATTTTATGTCAGTGGGTGCTTACTTCTAGGGATGGCAATGGTGCAGGGCGGGGCGGGGCGGGTGCGGGTAAACCTGCATACACCCACAAAGATTTCGCCTCGCCTCGCCCCGCCCCGCATAGCATAATTTTTTGTTTTCGCCCCGCCACGTCCCACATGAACCCGCCTTGCATAATTTAATATTCTTTTTAATTAAAAAGATGTACTAGTTAAAGAGCTTTATATTTGAAAGATTAAACATTTTATTTTTTAAAAGTTAAATGTTTGAAACTAAAATGATATTATATTAAGGATTAGAGGTGTACATGTTCAGCCTTACTGTTTGGGGGGATGGTTATTGATTATAGAAATCTAAATGCCAAAACTAAAACTTATAACTACCCAATACCAAATAAAATATTAAAAATTAGACAAATCCAAGGATATAATTACTTTAGCAAATTTGATTGCAAATCAGGATTTTATCATTTAAAATTAGAAGATAACTCCAAACATTTAACAGCATTCACGGTACCCCAAGGATTTTATGAATGGAATGTTTTACCCTTTGGATATAAAAATGCACCAGGTAGATATCAACATTTTATGGATACATATTTTACACAATTAGAAAATTGTATTGTATATATTGATGATATATTGTTATACTCAAGAACAGAAGACGAACATATACAATTACTAAATAAATTTATCAACATTATAGATACAGCAGGAATTAGTTTAAGTAAAAGCAAGGCAGAAATAATGAAAAATCAAATAGAATTTCTTGGTATACAAATAGATAAGAATGGAGTAAAAATGCAAACACATATAGTACAAAAAATTATAAATTAAAATGAGATACTAGATACAAAGAAAAAATTACAGTCCTTTTTAGGATTAGTAAACCAAGTAAGAGAATATATACCAAAATTGGCAGAATATTTAAAACCATTAAATAAAAAATTAAAAAAGGATATTGAATACCATTTTGACCAAACAGATCGAAAATATATACAAAAGGTTAAAGAATTATGTCAAAAGTTACCAAAATTATATTTTCCAGATATAACAAAAGAATTTATATATATAGTAGAAACAGATTCAAGTAACCATAGCTACGGTGGAGTATTAAAATATAAGTATCTTGATACAAAAATAGAACATCACTGTAGATATCACTCAGGAACATTTACAGAACCACAAGATAAATGGGAAATAAATAGGAAAGAATTATTTGCCTTATATAAATGTTTATTAGCATTCGAACCATATATTGTTTATAACAAATTTATTGTCAGAACAGATAATACACAAGTAAAATGGTGGATAACAAGAAAATTAGATGACTCAGTTACAACAAAAGAAATACGTCGACTTGTCTTAAATATACAAAATTTTACATTTACAATAGAAGTAATTAGTACTAACAAAAATGTCACTGCAGACTACTTATCAAGACAAAGCTACTCAGACAGATCAAGATAGCCAAATGGATATTTTATTAAAAGCTATGACTACACTTTGCTTAAAAGTGGACAGTTTTGAGCTAGAACTAAAAGAGCTAAAGAAGGACAAAGCTACAAGTCAGCCGCATGACTCAAAATATGCTGAACTATGTCAATCGGAAGACATAAAAATTCCAGAACTAGAAGGAGACGTTGAGAAACTCCATAAAACTCATAACAAGTTTGTTAATGCAGCTACAGGAAAAGCATCTACAGAAGCAAGCAGCTCAAATACAACCAGCCAATCTACAAAAAGACAAAACCAAAATTTAAATAGCCAGTTCACAAAAACCTTTACCAAAAATAAACAACCCATAAATCTATCACATCCGACTATACCAAGTCCACAAACATCCACATATGCAGCAAGCTTAAGCCAAAATAAACAAGTATACAACCACATTTCCAGAGCATACATCCAAAATATCTATAAAACCCAAACATTTTTAAATTTACATCCAAGATCTCAGACAACCAATGACCCTCAAAGAGATTTTATAACTCAAAAACTACAAGGATATAATAAATTAATTGCCCAGCCAGGCACCAGTGCAAATTTAGTACGTACATGTTACGAATATGGATTACTCGCAACAGTATATACAGCCGATGGAGCAGAACTACAACAAATACCAGACTTATATAATGCTTTTACAATATACAAACGAATTACAGACGGATCATTCTTTTATATAAGATGTTATTCAGCACCAGCAGAAATATTATACAACGAGATAAAACCACTCATCCAAGTCGTAAAAATTGGACTTACCAGAGACATGATCATTCCAGAGGATATAGAAAAACAACCAGAAATACCAGAAGTTGATATACCAACATTCTTTGCTACAAAGAGATTAATAGGATTACAAGTAATTATTCAAGAACTAGTCAACAATTACACCAATGGACATAATATATGGAAATATCATTGTAGAGACCATGCCATGATCTATGCAAATGCAAGAGTACTACGCCAAGAAGATATGGAAGAAGTACGTAGTTGGATATGGACATTACTAAGACCCGAAGATACCCCAACAACAAGAGCTATCAAAAAAGATTTTATTTCAGAAAAATTATTGGTTAAATATTGCCAGTATTTAGGACCGAAATACCCAGATCACCATTGTTCAAAGTGCAGTGGAGGAAATACCACAACTATACCAGAAGTGAATCTAGAATGAAGACAGCAGGACAAAGATCTACAGACAGAAGCTAATGGAAAGACCCACAGATATTTTTTAGTTTATCTTATTATGTAAATTAGTGAGAATCTTTTTACTTTTCTTTAGTGGGAAACATAAAACCCCACACGTTTTCTCTTTTCTTTCTTTGTGAGCATAAGTCAGAAAGTACACAGTAATGTTACTGTTTACTTTTTGAAAAAATTATAAAAAGATGTAAAAAGTCGTAAAGTGCACAGTGACTAGCACTGTTCACACGCGTTTTTAGCACTATTAACGCGTTTTCCACTGTTTGGACGCGTTTATGTGAATTATTGAGGCACTTGCCTCTTATGTATAAATAGAGACGGACAGATGAGAAAGAAGGTAAGCAATTCTGCTAACCTACCACTCTCTCATGTGTTGAGACTCACCATAAATAAAATATATTTTGTTTTACAAATATAGCATGGAGGAATCCAATATAACTTCATCAACATCACATACTACTGAGGAAATAACGACAAAGGTATACTCATATTTATATATGTGTAACTAATCTATCATATTCCTAATAATCTCTATTTAGATTATTATTATTTATCATGTTATAGTCTGATTATGTTAACATTATCCTTATTAGTTTACTATGGTTAGGAAGCTAAGAGTAAGTTAGACCCAGACTAAGCTTTTCCAAAATGGTTGAACCCGGAAGAAGGCTAGGAATGCCGTGAATAGGGTAGTAAACCAACTGAAGTAAGCAGTGTTAGGGTAAACTGATTGAAGCTGGAACCCATAGTAGTGACCAACCGGATACTTAAACATACTGGACTATTAGATGATAAAGGTAATAATATAAGCAGAGGTTAGAAGGAATAATTTGATTAAAACACAGAAGTAAGAAATGACAGAACCTATTTATGCAAAACCCGAGATAGCAGAAACTAGTAGACCTAAACAAACAGAAGATATAGAAAGATATAAAACACCAATACCTAAATATCTTATAAATAGAGATAAAGACTATAAAATATTAGTCTTATATATATTAAAAAATTTAGATGCAGATATCACACAAAGAATATATAACCTACTATTTAACCACGAAATTATAGACTTAATGAAAGAATTATGGTTAGACACAATATTAAACAATGATAGTGATGATGACTCTAGAGATAATGATATATACCTTGATATAGATACAGAAGGATATCTAGATTTTTATTAAAATGAACCAAGAAAATTTAGAAAATTGGCAAAAAACTATAAATGAATTAAGAGAAAGAGAAACCTTAATACAATATAACCTAGATAAATATATCCAAACCCAGAATGAAGCATATCTAGATCTAATAGTACAAGATATCAACCAAATACTACGACTAATTAGACAAAGAGATATTTATTTTAATTCCGCATTTACATAATGTCTCTAGTAGAAAGATCAAAGGACCACCCCCCACAAATATTCATTAATTGTCTATTTAGGTTTTTATCTTTTTCTTGTTCTGCTAATTCTGTTGTCATACTTCCAAATTCATTTCTAATTCCAAATTCATATTTGTCTAATATAGCTATGCTTGATGTTGTAACTGTTCCACTACTATCTTTATTATTTCTTAAAGCTGCTCTACCATCAGCTGTTATGTTATGTAGCCATAATTTTACTGTTCCTATTAGTGTTCTTTCTATATATCCTGGTGTATCTGCTACTGATATTTTATTATCTATTAGTTGTTTTGCAATTTGTCCTATCCATACTTGTATTGTTTTATTTATATCTGTAACACAATCTAAATCTAAAAATTGTGAAGATTCTGGGGGTTTATTTGGTGTCCATTTATTTAATCTACTTTGCCATATTGCTTCGTATCTATTATCTCCTGTTACTGTCCAATATGTAGGTTCTCTAGTTCGTGGATTATCATATCTTCTTCTCTCATATAAAGTTCTACTTGTACTTGGTTGTTCATGTTTTATGGTATTTATATTTGGTTTAGCATTTGTTGTATTTATATTTAAATCTGTTATTTGGTTTATTATTTGGGTATATGTTTGTTTTAATATTGCTAATTCTTTTTCCATTTCTTGTATTTTTGTAGATGATTCGGATGGTTCATGTTCTGGTTCACAATATTCAGGGATTGGTTCTTGAGGTGGCATAGATTTCTGAGGAGGTGCTTGTTTTATTTGTTGGTTTTTTAGTTGTTCGATTTCTTTTCTGGCTTCTAATCGTATTTTTTCAATTTCTAATTTTTGATCTATTTCAGTATTTTCCTTTTGTAATCTTATCATTTCTGTTAGACTATCTTCTAGTTTAGCTGATATTGGATCTGGCATTAAATGTAATTTTGTACCTATTTTTCTATATCGTCGTCCTAAATTTGAGTGTGTTATTATTATTTGTATTCCATCTGTTCCTAAAAATGTTTTTTCTTCTACTGGGTATTCTTCTTTATTCATAAACAATATTTAATTTCTAATATATCTTTTTGTAATTCTAATTCTTGTATAACTTGTTTTTGTGCCTCGATTGATTTCTTAGTTACTCCTGCAAATATATTATAATTTAATCTTTCTTTTCTAATTTTAAGTTCTTCGTGTATGTTACTTAATTTTCTTAATAATTCCATTTTTCTTATTATTTTTGGTGTTTCTGGATATATATATACTGGGTTACTTGATTCTGGTTTATCCATTTACTAATGATTCTCTTATTTTAGTTATTGCTATAATAAAATGTGTTATTGCTTTAGTGAAGTTGTTTAGTTCCTTAATTATTTGTGTAATTTCTCTTAGATTATATTGTTGCTGACTTTTTATTCTACTCTGTTTTTCAATTTTTCTTGTTAAATAATGTATTTTTATTTTTCTAACTATTTTTGATTGTTGGCGTTTATACATTATAATTCATCATATTTATATTCTTGTTGTTTTATAAGTTGTCTTATATATTCGTATTCAGTATAGGAAATTGTATCTATTAATTCAGGTATTTTTGTGTATTCGTATCTTTCATATAATTTATCTAAATTTAGTCTTAGTTTCTCTACTTTAGTTGCTATATTTATTTGTTTATCTAATCTTATACATCTAGGATGTTCATCTGGTAGATCTTCTCCATATTCAATTCCTTTCATGTTTTCTGTTTGTATTATAAATTATTTTTTACTGTGTTTCCTTATTCTAGTTTTGTAAATATTATTGGTCTTTAGTATAGTTTTGTCTGGTATAATATCTTTTTTATTTCTATATTTTTTATTCCTATGCTCTTTAGTCATATGTTCTTTAGTACTATATTTTTTAGTCCTATGCTCTGATACCATTTGTGGGGGGTGGTCCTTTGATCTTTCTACTAGAGACATTATGTAAATGCGGAATTAAAATAAATATCTCTTTGTCTAATTAGTCGTAGTATTTGGTTGATATCTTGTACTATTAGATCTAGATATGCTTCATTCTGGGTTTGGATATATTTATCTAGGTTATATTGTATTAAGGTTTCTCTTTCTCTTAATTCATTTAGAGTTTTTTGCCAATTTTCTAAATTTTCTTGGTTCATTTTAATAAAAATCTAGATATCCTTCTGTATCTATATCAAGGTATATATCATTATCTCTAGAGTCATCATCACTATCATTGTTTAATATTGTGTCTAACCATAATTCTTTCATTAAGTCTATAATTTCGTGGTTAAATAGTAGGTTATATATTCTTTGTGTGATATCTGCATCTAAATTTTTTAATATATATAAGACTAATATTTTATAGTCTTTATCTCTATTTATAAGATATTTAGGTATTGGTGTTTTATATCTTTCTATATCTTCTGTTTGTTTAGGTCTACTAGTTTCTGCTATCTCGGGTTTTGCATAAATAGGTTCTGTCATTTCTTACTTCTGTGTTTTAATCAAATTATTCCTTCTAACCTCTGCTTATATTATTACCTTTATCATCTAATAGTCCAGTATGTTTAAGTATCCGGTTGGTCACTACTATGGGTTCCAGCTTCAATCAGTTTACCCTAACACTGCTTACTTCAGTTGGTTTACTACCCTATTCACGGCATTCCTAGCCTTCTTCCGGGTTCAACCATTTTGGAAAAGCTTAGTCTGGGTCTAACTTACTCTTAGCTTCTTAACCATAGTAAACTAATAAGGATAATGTTAACATAATCAGACTATAACATGATAAATAATAATAATCTAAATAGAGATTATTAGGAATATGATAGATTAGTTACACATATATAAATATGAGTATACCTTTGTCGTTATTTCCTCAGTAGTATGTGATGTTGATGAAGTTATATTGGATTCCTCCATGCTATATTTGTAAAACAAAATATATTTTATTTATGGTGAGTCTCAACACATGAGAGAGTGGTAGGTTAGCAGAATTGCTTACCTTCTTTCTCATCTGTCCGTCTCTATTTATACATAAGAGGCAAGTGCCTCAATAATTCACATAAACGCGTCCAAACAGTGGAAAACGCGTTAATAGTGCTAAAAACGCGTGTGAACAGTGCTAGTCACTGTGCACTTTACGACTTTTTACATCTTTTTATAATTTTTTCAAAAAGTAAACAGTAACATTACTGTGTACTTTCTGACTTATGCTCACAAAGAAAGAAAAGAGAAAACGTGTGGGGTTTTATGTTTCCCACTAAAGAAAAGTAAAAAGATTCTCACTAATTTACATAATAAGATAAACTAAAAAATATCTGTGGGTCTTTCCATTAGCTTCTGTCTGTAGATGTTTGTCCTGCTGTCTTCATTCTAGATTCACTTCTGGTATAGTTGTGGTATTTCCTCCACTGCACTTTGAACAATGGTGATCTGGGTATTTCGGTCCTAAATACTGGCAATATTTAACCAATAATTTTTCTGAAATAAAATCTTTTTTGATAGCTCTTGTTGTTGGGGTATCTTCGGGTCTTAGTAATGTCCATATCCAACTACGTACTTCTTCCATATCTTCTTGGCGTAGTACTCTTGCATTTGCATAGATCATGGCATGGTCTCTACAATGATATTTCCATATATTATGTCCATTGGTGTAATTGTTGACTAGTTCTTGAATAATTACTTGTAATCCTATTAATCTCTTTGTAGCAAAGAATGTTGGTATATCAACTTCTGGTATTTCTGGTTGTTTTTCTATATCCTCTGGAATGATCATGTCTCTGGTAAGTCCAATTTTTACGACTTGGATGAGTGGTTTTATCTCGTTGTATAATATTTCTGCTGGTGCTGAATAACATCTTATATAAAAGAATGATCCATCTGTAATTCGTTTGTATATTGTAAAAGCATTATATAAGTCTGGTATTTGTTGTAGTTCTGCTCCATCGGCTGTATATACTGTTGCGAGTAGTCCATATTCGTAACATGTACGTACTAAATTTGCACTGGTGCCTGGCTGGGCAATTAATTTATTATATCCTTGTAGTTTTTGAGTTATAAAATCTCTTTGAGGGTCATTGGTTGTCTGAGATCTTGGATGTAAATTTAAAAATGTTTGGGTTTTATAGATATTTTGGATGTATGCTCTGGAAATGTGGTTGTATACTTGTTTATTTTGGCTTAAGCTTGCTGCATATGTGGATGTTTGTGGACTTGGTATAGTCGGGTGAGATAGATTTATGGATTGTTTATTGTAGATATATGTTTTTGAAAACTGGTTATTTAGATTTTGGTTTTGTCTTTTTGTAGGTTGACTGGTTGGATTTGAGCTGCTTGCTCCTGTAGATGCTTTTCCTGTAGCTGCATTAACAAACTTGTTATGAGTTTTATGGAGTTTCTCAACGTCTCCTTCTAGTTCTGGAATTTTTATGTCTTCCGATTGACATAGTTCAGCATATTTTGAGTCATGCGGCTGACTTGTAGCTTTGTCCTTCTTTAGCTCTTTTAGTTCTAGCTCAAAACTGTCCACTTTTAAGCAAAGTGTAGTCATAGCTTTTAATAAAATATCCATTTGGCTATCTTGATCTGTCTGAGTAGCTCTGTCTTGATAAGTAGTCTGCAGTGACATTTTTGTTAGTACTAATTACTTCTATTGTAAATGTAAAATTTTGTATATTTAAGACAAGTCGACGTATTTCTTTTGTTGTAACTGAGTCATCTAATTTTCTTGTTATCCACCATTTTACTTGTGTATTATCTGTTCTGACAATAAATTTGTTATAAACAATATATGGTTCGAATGCTAATAAACATTTATATAAGGCAAATAATTCTTTCCTATTTATTTCCCATTTATCTTGTGGTTCTGTAAATGTTCCTGAGTGATATCTACAGTGATGTTCTATTTTTGTATCAAGATACTTATATTTTAATACTCCACCGTAGCTATGGTTACTTGAATCTGTTTCTACTATATATATAAATTCTTTTGTTATATCTGGAAAATATAATTTTGGTAACTTTTGACATAATTCTTTAACCTTTTGTATATATTTTCGATCTGTTTGGTCAAAATGGTATTCAATATCCTTTTTTAATTTTTTATTTAATGGTTTTAAATATTCTGCTAATTTTGGTATATATTCTCTTACTTGGTTTACTAATCCTAAAAAGGACTGTAATTTTTTCTTTGTATCTAGTATCTCATTTGAATTTATAATTTTTTGTACTATATGTGTTTGCATTTTTACTCCATTCTTATCTATTTGTATACCAAGAAATTCTATTTGATTTTTCATTATTTCTGCCTTGCTTTTACTTAAACTAATTCCTGCTGTATCTATAATGTTGATAAATTTATTTAGTAATTGTATATGTTCGTCTTCTGTTCTTGAGTATAACAATATATCATCAATATATACAATACAATTTTCTAATTGTGTAAAATATGTATCCATAAAATGTTGATATCTACCTGGTGCATTTTTATATCCAAAGGGTAAAACATTCCATTCATAAAATCCTTGGGGTACCGTGAATGCTGTTAAATGTTTGGAGTTATCTTCTAATTTTAAATGATAAAATCCTGATTTGCAATCAAATTTGCTAAAGTAATTATATCCTTGGATTTGTCTAATTTTTAATATTTTATTTGGTATTGGGTAGTTATAAGTTTTAGTTTTGGCATTTAGATTTCTATAATCAATAACCATCCTACTCTTCCCTCTTTTTTGTTCACTATGTTTGTTAACAATAAAGGCGGGACTAGTATGTTTACTGTTACTAGCTTGGATGTAATTATTTTGAAGTAATTCATCTATGTGTAAGGTAAATTCTTTTAAATCATCAAAGTTATATTTTAATGGTTTTTGGGTGATTATACTATTTTGATCTATTAGTTCTATTGTAACTGTTGTTTTATGTTTGTGCCATCCTTGAAGTGGATTATCACTATATAAGGGTTCTAATTTATCGTAGATTGGTTGTAACATATTGATATTAAAGGTTATAATTTCTATTACTTTCTCTGTCGTTGATTGATTTTCTAGTTTTTGTGTTATTTTTTCTGATCCTTTTATCCATGGTGTTATTTTTCTAGGTTTATTTTGTACTCTTTTGGCTCCTATTTTCTGTTTACAAGGTGTTGTAAACCAGCAGTGTGTTTTTGTTAATATATGGGGGTATAGTTCATCTATAAAGGGCATTCCTAAAATTATATCTCTTGTTGTGAAATCATAGTTATACATTGTTTTTATTGTAAGTATTTTATCATATATTTGTAATTTGACATCTTTTGCATAATATTTTATTATACTTCCTTCGTCATTAAATCCTGAAAATACAGTTGGATTTTTTATCTTTTGCCATTTAGATTCTGGTAAACAATTGTATCTACATAAATTTGCTTCTGCGCCGGTATCTATCATTGGTGTATAATATCTACTATTGTATCCTTCTACAATTATTTTTGCTAATATATATACTTTCATGCTAAGGTATTTTTATAATATTGATTTTGTCCTATTGATTATTACATTTTTATTTTGGTAATGAATGATCAATCTTTTATCTTCTAACTTATATGGTTTTACTTGTTCTAGCCATTGTAGTCCTAAAACTATATTTGGATTTATTTGTCCTATTGTAAATTGTATACTTATAGGTATTCCTCCTATAATTACTTCTTGAATAGTTATTTCCTTTGTTTGTTTTAATTCTATTGGTAAATCGGGTATTTCTTGTTCTTGTATTATAATATCATCTTTTGTAATTAATTCTCTAGTTATCCAATTATCTTGTTCTCCTGTGTTGATTAAGATTAAATATTTTCGTTGATTTAATATTCCTGTTATATAATAGGGATGTTGTGTTGGTATTATTTCATTGGGTATTTCATATTCTATTCTTCTGGATGTGCTCATTCTTGATGAGGATGAGGGGGCATCTATTTGTCTTTTTGATGTTGTTCCTATTCTTTCTTTTACTATATCTAATTCTTGATTCATATTTAATTCATCATAACTATAATCATTATTATCTATAACTGTTAATATATTGTCAAATGGGGATTCTATATTGATTTTATCAATTTTGTTAGTTGCTTGTACCATATGTTTAGTAGTTAAAATATATAAATTTTTGCATCTTGCTGTGAATATTTTACTTCCAGGGGTTAATTCTATTCCTGATAGTTTCCAATATAATACTAGGGACTTATCTATATTTCTATCTTTTATTGCTACTGTATAATTTGGGTTAACTGTAAACTTAAATTTTTGGTATATTAGGTTTCCTTTTACTGCACTGATTATACTTTGTTCAATTGGGTACTTAATTCTATCATCTGCCAAGTATAGCTCTATAGGTGTATTTATTCCTTCCTTAAAACATGCTTTTATTAATATCTGTATTGCTCCTAAGTGTACATGAGTTATTTCGTTTTTTGGTTTTGGTTTTAATGCTTGTATTTCTTTAGTTATTTCTCTTTTACTTATTATGGGTACCATTGCACTACCTTGTGCGTATTTACAGTCTACTGTATGTTCTTTTTGGCTTATTATATAATATTCTTCTTTTGGCTTTTTGAACCAATATTTTACCATTGGTACATCTAATACATTATCTATTTTTAAGGTTATTTCTTGTTTCGTGATTTGCTTGTATATATTTGAGTCAAATATTATTTTTTGGTTATTACTATCTTCAGTTTGGTAATTTTCTTTTTCTATTATTCCTGATTCAGTCATCAATTTCGTTTTCTGTATCTGATAGGTTTATATCGCTATTGTCATTATTTAGGTCAGTTTCTAAATCTGCGTCGTTTATTTCTATATCTGGTAATTCATCTAGTTCATAAATACTATCGTTACTTTCTAAATCATAATCTATGTATGGTAATTCTGTATAAATATTTTCTTCTACTCTTATTTCGGTAATTTGTTTTTTCTTTATATCTTTAGGTATTTTACAATCTTTAGCTAAATGTCCTAATTTTCCACAGTTATAGCATTTGCATTCTGATAGTTTTTTCTTAGGTCGGTAAGGTCTTTTTCTTTTATAATTTTTTATATAATATCGTTTTCTTGGATTTTTATGCTTATATTTAGATTTAAAAGATTTATATTTTTTAAATCGTTTTTTATATCTAAACTTATTTTTCTTAGTTTTACAACCAAATTGTGGTGCTATCTTTTGTGTACAACACGACATATTTTTTGTTAATACTTTATCTAATTTTTGTTTATCTTTATATTCATCACATAGTCCTATAAACCATGTTTGTAAATATTTGATTCTAGCTCCTAATGTATCTGTCAGACTAGCTGCATCCCATGCTGTTATAATTTTTGTACTAAATGGTTCAGGTAACTTTGTAAAGTATGTTCTTCTAATTGCTATAGCTTCTTCATGAGTATATATTGCTCTATAATAGTAATCTTTAAAAGCGCATGTATATTCATCTATATAACACATATTGCATATTGATAATTTATTCATTAATTGTCTATTTAGGTTTTTATCTTTTTCTTGTTCTGCTAATTCTGTTGTCATACTTCCAAATTCATTTCTAATTCCAAATTCGTATTTGTCTAATATAGCTATGCTTGATGTTGTAACTGTTCCACTACTATCTTTATTATTTCTTAAAGCTGCTCTACCATCAGCTGTTATGTTATGTAGCCATAATTTTACTGTTCCTATTAGTGTTCTTTCTATATATCCTGGTGTATCTGCTACTGATATTTTATTATCTATTAGTTGTTTTGCAATTTGTCCTATCCATACTTGTATTGTTTTATTTATATCTGTAACACAATCTAAATCTAAAAATTGTGAAGATTCTGGGGGTTTATTTGGTGTCCATTTATTTAATCTACTTTGCCATATTGCTTCGTATCTATTATCTCCTGTTACTGTCCAATATGTAGGTTCTCTAGTTCGTGGATTATCATATCTTCTTCTCTCATATAAAGTTCTACTTGTACTTGGTTGTTCATGTTTTATGGTATTTATATTTGGTTTAGCATTTGTTGTATTTATATTTAAATCTGTTATTTGGTTTATTATTTGGGTATATGTTTCACTGTTATCGTCATTATTGTCTTCATTGTTATTATTGTCTGAATTTATTTCGGATTCGGCTTCGTTTATGGTTACATTATCTATGGTTAAATTGTCTATTGTGATGTTATCAATACTTATATTTGGAGATTCTTCGTCAGGGTTTAATTCTTCTAAGTGTATTTGTTCTTTTAACTTTTCTAATTCCATTGCTAACTTTTTTTCTTTTTCTTTTTTTATTTTTTCATTTTGTTTTGCTAATCTTGCTTGTACTTTCTGGGCATATATTTGTTTTAATATTGCTAATTCTTATGCAACTATGCAGAAGTCATAGACATAAAAACATAGTCATAGCTATATATGTAAAACTTGGTCGTTTGAGACATCAAGTCAAAATGACATGTACCTTCATATTTATACACCCACATCCATCTACAAAAGCCTCTAAGAAATGCATTGGACAAAATGAACTAAAAGTCGAGACAAGTCCCCGCTTTATACAATGTATACAAAATAAAAACACATGTACAACAGTGACTTGAAGAAGCCCCGAACTAACTGGAGCTCACCAAAGATCTGCAACACTGACAATCTACTGTGAAGGCCTACAAGTGCCTGCACCTGCAACATGTAAGGTAAGTCCCCCGAGGGGGTCAGTACGAAGAATGTACTGAGTATATAAGGCTCGTAAGAAATAGCATCATACATGAGAATGTCAACAAAATAAGATATGAGAGAATAGTCAATGTGTATAAATCATCATTTGCAATACTATCTTTTATAACTACTCTCCTTCAAGGGAAATCACCTTCACTCAAGAGACTTGTCTCCAATAGATTCTCTATACCCAAGAGAGTTTTCTTGCTTCTATTGTCCATTACCACTACTGTTCGTCTTCTTGGTTAGTAGGTTGTAAAAGAATAACATCCATCTATATACATCCACTCTAGTGGTGGGGTAGGGAACTTATAATATACCGTACATCCTCTCTATTAACGTACATCCACGCTAAGGTGGGAGAACATACATCCACTCTATGGTGGGAGAACATACATCCACTCTATGGTGGGTCAACATACATCCACTCCTTGGTGGGTCAACATACATCCACTCTTTGGTGGGTTAACATACATCCACTCTTTGGTGGGTTAACATACATCCACTCCTTGGTGGGTTAACATACATCCACTCTTTGGTGGGTTAACATACATCCACTCTTTGGTGGGTTAATAACATACATCTACTCCATGGGTAGGATTACTATATCATTACTTTCTTTTCTTTCATTACTCTTTCTTTCATTCCATGAGTGATACCTCGATGATAGAAACATTCTTGAAACTTGGAACACAAACATACATTACTTTACGTCTTTACTCTTGTAAGATTGATATCTCTACTTGTGAGGGATAAATACATTAACTTGCACATTACTTCTTTCATTACTTTCGAGAGATTGGTACATTTACTTGTGAGAGATTGGTGCATGTACTTGTGAGAGATTGATATATTCACTTGCCATAACATTATTTGAACACAACATCTTGGAACCATTGGAACAATAGTCAATGCATAAGAGACATATGTATAACTTCTATTGGAACTTTGGATCATGACACTAATTGAAACACACCAATATGCCTTACCTTACTCTTATACTTCATGAGATTAACACCTTAACTAAGCACGCACTTATATGCACATCTCACTTCACTCTTTTAGCTCATGATATTGACAATTTCACTTATGAGGGATAATTATACTAACTTGCACATCACCTCTCTTATTACTCTTATGAGATCGGTACTCTTACTTATGAACAATTGGCACAAGGATAATCATCATACTATAGGACTTTGGAACAAGACATGACCAGAATAATGCTATTCAAACTAAACAAGCTCTCTTTACCTCATTACTCTCTTTGAGATAGTTCTTTTAAGAATTACAACGTCATGATACCTTTGGAACTTCAATCAATGAATAAGATATAAGTAAATCATAATTCATCTAAGAATAGGGCACATATGAATAACAATATACGTCACCCTGAATTGATATACTTTAGGCCTCCCGGAATTGAAACAAGTCCAATGTCAATGTGAACAACATGTTGCAGAAGTTTATGGAAAAAGGAACCTTACATACCTTGTATTCTTAATACGAATATACAATCTTAGATGCGTATACAATAGTCCCGCTCCATTCTTGTGTTTTGCTCTACAACACAAGTTCATAACGAAACCAACATTAACCACCAATTACCTTACAATGGCATACAATAACAATGAGTCACATGTTTAGCTTTAACATGTCATTTTCCCTTTGACCATACCATTTATGAAATCATTATTACAAAAATCCCCCAATATTCCATACATTGACCAATACATGAAAATCAATACATTTCACCACAACACTTCTCCTTTACACTTTCTTATCCATATCACATCACAAAGAAGCCATCAAACCACCTTAATGCACCTCATAGCACATATCGGCCAAAATCCCACAATTTACACTTTTAGAAAAATAATAAGTGTAATAACAAAATCACACTATACATGTTCATATTTTATCCATACCATGATGTTTCATTAAGACATCAAGTCTCTTTTCAAGTTCAAATCACCAAGATAGCACATCTTTCACCAAAAATAAAAATACACTATTCACCACCTTGCCAACATAACTACCATAATATACATAAGCTCCCATGCATATAATATGTTAATCCATAATAATAAATACTTACCAAGTCTTGGAATAGGATGATCTTCACCAAAGAAAAGGCTTAGGGTTCTTTAGGGTTTGAGAGAACCAAAAAGAAAATGTCTTATAATTCTCAAAATGAGTTGTGTGTGTTGAAGAATAAAAATCTGATTTTTGGTGCCTTTTATAGGCCCTTGAAGTCATCCTTAGCCATTTGGGAGCAATAATTGAGTAGTCATGGCAAGAATGGGTCATTTGACCCATTTGGGCCAAGTCTTTTATTCCATTTTGGGCTTAACTTTGGGCCCAATAACACATATACATTTAACCCATCAACTTTCATGTATAATTCACCATATATCTCGTGTTTAAATAATTCCATAATGTCACGACAATATTCTTTTACGAGATTCTCATTCGTCGTCTCGATCGCAAAAATAGGAATTCTAGTCGTCCATGGCTTCCTTGAACATTTTTGATAATTACTTGTGTGTCATGGTTTGATCATGTATAAGTATGTAGGAGTGTATTGAGGTATTTTAAGCTTTAACAACACTTAAAGAACACCCAAGAACCAAAATAAACCATCTAAGAATCGTCGTAGAATTGCGTTGCGAAACGAGCCCGGAAAGGCAAAATATTTGTGCCTTGCACCACTGCTGCAAAGCAAGGCAGTGGCACAAGTTTTCCTTGCCCTCTGAATCAGGGGATTGCGCCACACCCCCTGAAATAGGGTAGTGGCGCAAGTTTCCATGCCTTGCTGAATTTTTCAGCACTTTTTCCAACACTTGCATAACGTCCAATATCTTATCAAAATACTACAAAATACTTACTTAGTGATCTTAATCATCAAGTAAACATGAATCCAAGTCACCCAATGAGGTTAGAATGTGTACGAGGTATTACCCAAATGCTCCACTAAATCACAAAACCCTTCCTATGAAAATCTAATTGCATGTATGTGGCCAAATTTCAATTTTTCTCATCTTTAACATTTCCAAATACATACTTATAACTCTTGACACCTAAGTAAACATTATTAAATGTCATCAAGTAGGGTTGGGAAGGTACGGGGTGTTACATTCTTCCCCCCTTAGAAACATTCATCCTCGAATGTTAGTAACATCGTCTCATGTACATCCCATGCATCTCTATATTCACATATATATACATATACACATACTACTTCCCGATACTTTCTTGTTATTGTTCAAATTCCGCACTTTACATGGTCTCTTCCGTTTGAAACCATTACGGGTACTCCGACTTTATCATTTCTTTGGTTCTCCACGTGCTTTCTTCTATTTGTCAATTCCTATGTCGTACCTTTCCTATTCTTTTCACTTACCCCTCTAGCATAGCAAGATATATCTCTTAATACGTAAGACTCTCCATAATTTGCACATTTTCAATAAAGGTAATGGATCTCGGCATATGACTTGTATTAGCTTGTAGCTCCTATTGTACCACCTTAATCTTCTCTATAGCCTAGTGAACAAAATATAACCCCCAAGAAAGATAGTTCCATTTGCTTTAAACTTTCGTCCATATAAACCTTTGCAAGATACCATCTTGATACTTGAATAATGACTATTATTATAAACACTTTTGATAAGGGGTAGATGATCTTCCCAACTACCTTTGGAATACAATATGTGAGCTGGTAACATAAATTCAAGTGTCTGGGTGATACGTTCTTCTTGTCCACCTGTTTAAGGATGAAAAACTGTACCCAACTTCACTTGTATATCTAAACGTTCTGTATCTTTGGTTGTTACCCCATTCAATTGCCGCTACTCAATACTTCTCAATGTGCCATTTCTCTTTTGTGTGCAACAACACCGGTGCACCCTATAGAGACATATCAAGTCTTACCAACTGACATGTATATACCTTTGACATAGCTTTCCTTACGTCAGGTTAGGAAACAAATTTATCTTTCCGTTCAAGGATGGTCTTGTTGAAGAAAAGGGAAATATACTTTCTTAGCTTGACAATCTTCATGACATAACCAGAAGCCAACCACCTCATACTCATTACAACATTAAAACTCTTTCATTTCCATCTCCATAAGAGCAACCATCGTAACATGATCACCAACATCTACTATACCATTACGATAGGTTCTTTTAACTATACTATATTCACCGACAGGTGGAGATAGTTCAATCGACTTAACTAATGACCCCGGTGTCTCATTAGATTTTATAGTAATCAATGAAGTGATATACGATAGGGTATATGTATCATTTGTAAATATGGATAATATACCTGTATCTCCATCAGGAGCTGCCTCCACATCCGAACGGTCCACTAAAGAATAGGTACGATTCTGAGTCCCACTGGAACTGGCTGCTCCTCTGGCACCTCTACCGCGACCAACAGACTGTACCCCAGCTGTCGATGCCACATTGGCTGATCCGGCAGGCCGTGTCATTCTACCCGTGGGCCTCTGTGGGCATTCTCTCATCATGTGTCCTGGCCTACCACATACAAAGCAAACATTTGTATCAAACCGGCATTCGCCTGCATGAAATCTCACACAGCATGGGCACAACTGACGAGAAGATCTCATCACTTGTGATCCATGAATCTCACTACTCTATTCAGATCGACCACCTCTAGATCCTCGGAACTGAGAATGAGCACCTACTGTGAAATAAGAGGAAGAGGGTCTAGGCGGTAACATTCGAGATCCAGCTTCTCCTGGGGACACCATAAACTGCTCCATAGGTCTCGCCCTTTTTGATGGCCCTTCCTCAACTTTCTGTGTCCTCTTTCTTTGCCTTTGATCCTCCATTTTCTGTGCAAAGGCCTGTATTCTAGCTATGTCCATATCTCAATTTAAGGCAGCAATAGTACAATCTCGTACCAAATAAGGTTCCAATCTGTACACATAGCGATGGACTCTATCTTCCATGGTGGCTACTAAGTTTGGAGAATATCTAGCCAAGGAATTGAACTGTAAACTATATTCTCCAACACTCATATTTCCTTGACGCAAATGAAGCAATTGGTCTGCACGTGCCTCCCGAATCTCATATGGGAGGTAATAATCAAGGAAGGCTATTTTAAATTCTTCCTAACCAGCTGGGAGTACCTCAACACCTCTTGATCTTTTCCAGTCCTCATACCACAAATAGCCTCGCCCTTCAGTCTATACGCTGCTAGTTCAACCGTTTCTACACCTGTTACGTGCATCACCTCTAGTGCTCTTTGCACTTGGTCCACGAAATCCTGTGGATCTGCTTTCGAATAGGACCCTGTGAATATGGGAGGGTCTAATTTTAAAAAGTCTTGTGTACGCCGACTAGCTGCTCTAGCCACATCATCTTCATTTACCATTGGACCAGTTCGTCCCTGTGTTATTGCAGCCACTAACTGAGCCAACATATGTACTGCATTTCTTAGGTCCTGATCTGTGGCATTCATTGGCGGTTCTACGGGTACTTCTCTACCAATTGGCTCCTCCGGAGCTGGAAAAGTAGACGAGGACCGCGATGAAATTTCAGCATTTGCTCCACCTTGACTAGCTTGGTCAGGTGGTAGCCTACTCATTCCTTCTTCAGCAGGCACATCTACCTGTTTCCTTTACCTTTACCTCTCCTCGTGATTGGCATTTTGACTATACCAAAGAAAAACAATCACCGTGGTCAGATGCAATTTACTTTACAACACTGGCTCTATTACAGGATCTAGAATGAAGAAAAGAAACAACATTCTAAATGTCTCGTAGTCTCTTACTTATGAATGTGGTGCACAACACATCGATAAGTAAGACTCTACTCAGACACGGCTTTGTAGACACCCTTACAACGACCTGCTCTGATACCACTTTTGTCACGCCCCAAATCCCAACGAGGCGTGTGTCACGCCCTGAATCCCAACGGGACGTGATTGGCACCCAAAGAAGATAAGGCCGGAGAGAACCAATCTTTGTTCATGCTCATGTAATCTCATATGTATGTTCGCGTATACATATTATCTTATTTCATGTAATTAACTATCAATAGCGGAAGGCAGGACAACACATGCAATATATGCAACTTAGCCGTTAGGGCCATTTCGTCAAAATGAACGTACATCTTTTACCTTCATGACACCCCATATATGTCTACAAAGCCTCTAATAGATACATGACCATGTCTATACAATATTTACAAATGCCAAAATCTACTATACACAGGTGACTTGGGAAGCCCCAAAGCAACTGGAGCTCACCAACAATCTGCGGATATCTCGCCACTTACTGCGGAGATCTACTAACACCTGTGCCTGCAGCATGTAAGGTAAGTCCCCTAAAAGGGGTCAGTACAAAAAAAGTACTGGGTATGTAAGGCCATATGAAACTAGAATAACACATAAGTACTTCCAAGAAATGAAGCGTAAGAGAATAATAATATGGATATACCTCAGTCATGAATATGTGGAACCATGTTCATTACATCTATTATTTCATTACTTGGTCATTCAGTCGCCTCATCATCATTCTTATCATAACATCCATATTTAGATATACACGCAAGGGATATATTCTCATCTCTTTTACAACTATCTTTATTATTATTCACTCAATTAGTTAGTGATTCATAACACATTATGGATCATCATCTTATATTAGTACCGGGCCTCCACTTTTGGTGGGATATGTTGTATATATATATTTAGTACCGGGCCTCCATCTTGGTGGGATATATAGTACCGGGCATCCACCTTGATGGGATATGATAAATAAGTATATAGTACCGGGCCTCCATCTTGGTGGGATATAGTACCGGGCATCCACCTTTGATGGGATTTAATATATATATGTATATAGTACCGGGCATCCATCTTGGTGGGATATAGTACCGGGCATCCACCTTTGATGGGATATAATATATATATGTATATGTATAGTATTGAGATTGTTCCATCTTAACTTATACCCCTTTCGTTTGTGAACCATACTCAATGAAACATAAAGGAACCCTATGCACACATCCTTACATGAGATTGACATCTTCACTTCTGAGGAAAATAATTAGTTAATTTGCACCTCACCTTTCTTATTACTCTTATGAGATCTTATGAGATTGGTACTTCTACTTGTGAGAGATTGGTAGTCATAATATTATTGGATTTCGGAACATGACATGATTGGAAAGAAATGCTATTCAAAAGAAATAGATTCTCTATGCACGGATACTTCCCTTGAGATAGATACATTATTAGAACTTATCTCATGATTGGAGATTTGGATTACTAACCAATGAATATGAGTTAGGTGAATCATCATTGACCAATGCATAAGGGACGTATGAGTAAAACAATTCAATAACCGGGAATGGAATACCTTTGAACATTTCGGAATAGAACAAGCCCAAAGTCAATGTGAACAACACGTTGTAGAAGGATACGAAAAGGGAAAACCTTACATACCTTATCTTCCCAAATGTAAATACACAATCCAATATGTGAGCGCAACAATCCCGCTCCTTTCTTACTCTACATCACAAGTACACAACGGAACCAACATTAACCACCAACTACCTTACAAATGCATATGACAATAATAATTTACATGTTTATCTTCAAAATGGCATTTCCTTCTCTACAATACCATTGACGGCATTAACATACCAACAATGTCCCATTCATGTCATACATTGACCACAAGTTACGTGAGTTCCCTATTCACCCTTTACAATACCACTCATGGCCCTTTTCATGCCAACAATACCATAACATTTTATACATTGACCACAACATCTTATACCAATATCATGTCACTATAAGGTTTCTCCTATACACTTCCTCATAAGCACCATATCACAATTATTCCATTAACTTGCTTTAATACACCTCATAACAACAAATCGGCCAAAATTCCATCATTTACACTTATAGAAAAATACCAAGTTTAGGACCATAATAACACCATACATGTTGATATTTTAGCCATACCATGCTTTTTCATCAAAACTACAAGTCATAATTCAAGTCACAATCCCATCGATAACACATCTTTTTTTTTACAAAACCAAAAGTGCCATATCCAACACTTTCAACCATAACCAACATGAAAAACATACTCTCTCATGCTTATAAGATGTTAAAGTACCATAATAATCACTTACCCAAGCTTGGATGATGATGATCTTGTCCAATAATGCCTTAGGGTTTGAAGAGCCACCAAGAGTCCTCTTGAGAATATTCTAGAAAATGAGAGAAATGTGTTGTGTCTAATGAAATAAAAATCAGTTTTTTTGGCCATCTTTTATAACATCATAAGGTCATACTTAGCCATTAATCCACCCTTTGACAAGGCAAGGCAAGAATGGGTCATTTTGACCCATTGGGCCTTTCATGTTTTGTTACCTTTTTGACCTCAAATTAAGCCCAAAAGCCCATATCATCTTAACTCACTTACATCAATGTGTAATCCATAATATACGCGTTACAACGATATTCCCACTCATGCAATGCATAGTCGAAGCCTCAATTCCAAAAGCAAGCAATTCTAACCACGTATGACTCATTTTGACCTAAAGGGTAAAATCGTCATTTTGACGCCAAATTCATTCTCGAGATATGTTGTCATACCAATATAATATTTTACTCATTTCATGTATATGTTCATGGTTGTAGAATAAATGTGGCAAAAATCAGCTCAAAACGTCCCCGGATACCCTTGGGACTTAAGAAAATTTCCAACTTTGAAAAAGTGGAATTTCCAGCTTGGCATGCTGCCTGGCGCGCCCCCTTGCTGCCTCTGGACTAAAAAGTTTATCCCAGAGCGGCGTGGCAATCCCCTGGGCGTGCCCCACCCAATTTTTTTTTTTTTTTTTTTTAATTTTTTTTTTCTCTCAAAACTAAGGTAAACATGTACGGGGTGTTACATTCTTCCACCCTTAGAAACATTCATCCTCGAATGTTAGTAACATTGTATCATCGTAATAACTTAAGCCGAAGTGGATCCTTCAATTATCATATACATATAGAGTACTTGTAAAGACTTACTTATTATGACTCTAATTCCATATCCTGAACTTTGCTTTTTTGTACAAAACTTACGATTACTTTAGATTTCATTATTTCTCTGGTCTCCCTTGTAACTTCTTCCACGTGTTCATTTCTCCTATTGTGCTTTTATGAAAGCTCCTTCTTTACTTCTTATTACTTTCGCTTATCGAACTAGAATAGTAAGCCGTACTTCTTCACATATGAGATTTTTCCATAACTAGTGGATTTCCACTGGGAGCAACATGGGATAATCTCATACATACTTTTAAAGCATCGCTTATGAGATACTGCATGCACTGTAAAGAGTTCTTGTGATGCCTCAACGTCATATAAAACTTGACCACATCTTCGAGCCATCTTATAAGGTACGCTATATAGAACTAACTTCTCATGCTTAAACAGTACGGTTTGTTTGTTCCTCTGTCAAGACGAAAACCCTACCTGCATTCACTTGGGTTCCCAAAAATATTTCTACAACTGTGTTAACTTGGTAAGCCCATCAAGTATTACCCATATGGCATCACATCTATTTCTAACTAAAAAGAATCGCTACATAATCTATAACCTTCAGATTCCACACACTTTACCTTTACTCGTTATCACTTCGCTTACTGAAGTATAATTTTTTTACAATATTCTTTTCGTGTGATCTCATCAATAAGTCTCTTCCAAATCATGGTACTTATTGAGTACTCCCTACTAAATAGCATATCGTGAGTGGTGTACGTTACCATAATACATTTCTTTAGATCATATATTCATTAGGTAAACATATAAATAACGTACCTGTCACTATATCAAGGAGAGCCTCCGAATTCTGCTGACCACGTAGGTCATGTCATACTAGTCGTGGCCCGCTGTGGGCAGTCTCTCTTCACGTGTCCTGGATGTTTACACCAAAAGCAAACATCCATTTCAAACCAGCATTCACCTGAATGAAACTTTCCGCAGCGCTGGCACAATTGACGAAAAGAGCCCGCTGTCTGCAAACCCCGTATTCCACTACTCTGCCCAATCGGAGTGCCTCTAGACCCTCGAAATGGAGGTGGAGTACCCACTGTAGGGTGAGAAAATGATGGTCTAGGTGGTCTAGGGAAATCCCAAGGCCTAACTCCTCCTTGGGATGTCATGAACTGTTCCATGGGTCTAGCCCGCTTTGACGGCGCTGTCTCAGATTCTTGTATCCGTCCCCTTTGCTTTTGATCCTCCATCTTTTGTGCGAAGTCTTGTATTCTGGCTATGTCCATGTCTTTATTTAATGCAGCAATAGTACAGTCCCTTACCAAATATGGCTCCAATCTGTCCACATACCGATGAACTCTATCGGCCATAGTTGCTACCATATGAGGAGCATATCTAGCCAATGAATTAAATCGAAGACTGTACTCCCTGACGCTCATATTTCCTTGACGAAGATTTAAAAATTGATTCGCTCGAGCCTCTCAGATCTCATATGGAAGATAATGATCAAGGAATGCCACCTTGAATTCCTCCCAACTAGATGGAGTTGCACCGATACCTCTGGATCGTCTCCAATCTTCATACCATAATATAGCCTCTCCTTTTAGTCTATATGCTGTATGCTCCACTGTTTTTGCAGCAGTCACATGTATAACATCGAGAGCCCTTTGAATTTGATCTATAAAGTCTTGCGGATCTTCATTAAGATCGGACCCGGTGAATGTGGGAGGATCCAATTTTAGGAAATCCTGTGTTCTCCGACTAGCTATCCTAGCCGCACCATCATCACTTGTCACTGGACCAACTCGTCCTTGACTCTGGACAACAACTATCTGAGTCAACATTTGCACCGCATTTTTCAAATCCTGGAACTGCTGCCTAGTAACATTAGCAGACGATTCTGGGGATACTTCCCTCCTTTGTGGCCTCCCTAGAGAAGGGGGAGGAGAAGGTGCCCGTGATGTAAACTCAGTTTCAACCCCATATTGACTAGTTAGGTTAGGTGGGGATCTACCATTTCTTTCCCCCGCTTGCATATCAACCTGCTTATCTTTACCCATACCTTGTCTTGTAATCGGCATTTTTCTATACCAAAGAAAACCAATTACAATGGTCAGATGTAATCCCACCTATGACAATGGCTCTATTGCACGATCAAGAATGAAGAAATGAAACAACTCCTAAATGTCCCATAGCCTCCTACTTATAAATGTGGCGCGCAACACATCCATAAGCAAGACTCTACTCAGACACGGCTTTGTAGACACCCTGAGAACGAACTGCTCTGATACTACTTTTGTCACGCCCCGAATCCCATCGGGACGTGGTTAGCACCCGAAGCCGATAAGGCCGGAGAGAACCAATCTTTGCTCATGCTCATGTACTCTTATATGTATGTTCGCGTATGCATATTATCTTATTTCATGTAATTAAATATCAATAGCGGAAGGCAGGACAACACATGCAATATATGCAACTTAGCCGTTAGGGCCATTTCGTCAAAATGAACGTACATCTTTTACCTTCATGACACCCCACATATGTATACAAAGCCTCTAATAGATACATGACCATGTCTATACAATATTTACAAATGCCAAAATCTACTATACACAGGTGACTTGGGAAGCCCCGAAGCAACTGGAGCTCACCAACAATCTGCGGATATCTCGTCACTTACTGCGGAGATCTACTTATCTCGTCACTTACTGCAGAGATCTACTAACACCTGTGCCTGCAGCATGTAAGGTAAGTCCCCCAAAAGGGGTCAGTACAAAAAAAGTACTGGGTATGTAAGGCCATATGAAACTAGAATAACACATAAGTACTTCCAAGAAATGAAGCATAAGAGAATAATAATATGGATATACCTCAGTCATGAATATGTGGAACCATGTTCATTACATCTATTATTTCATTACTTGGTCATTCAGTCGCCTCGTCATCATTCTTATCATAACATCCATATTTAGATATACACGCAAGGGATATATTCTCATCTCTTTTACAACTATATTTATTATTATTCACTCAACTAGTTAGTGATTCATAACACATTACGGATCATCATCTTATATTAGTACCGGGCCTCCACTTTTGGTGGGATATGATGTATATATATATATTTAGTACCGAGCCTCCATCTTGGTGGGATATATAGTACCGGGCATCCACCTTGATGGGATATGATAAATAAGTATATAGTACCGGGCCTCCATCTTGGTGGGATATAGTACCGGGCATCCACCTTTGATGGGATTTAATATATATATGTATATAGTACCGGGCCTCCATCTTGGTGGGATATAGTACCGGGCATCTACCTTTGATGGGATTTAATATATATATGTATATAGTACCGGGCATCCATCTTGGTGGGATATAGTACCGGGCATCCACCTTTGATGGGATATCATATATATATGTATATGTATAGTATTGAGATTGTTCCATCTTAACTTATACCCCTTTCGTTTGTGAACCATACTCAATGAAACATAAAGGAACTCTATGCACACATCCTTACATGAGATTAACATCTTCACTTATGAGGAAAATAATTAGTTAATTTGCACCTCACCTTTCTTATTACTCTTATGAGATCTTATGAGATTGGTACTTCTACTTGTGAGAGATTGGTAGTCATAATATTATTGGATTTCGGAACATGACATGATTGGAAAGAAATGCTATTCAAAAGAAATAGATTCTCTATGCACGGATACTTCCCTTGAGATAGATACATTATTAGAACTTATCTCATGATTGGAGCTTAGGATTACTAACCAATGAATATGAGTTAGGTGAATCATCATTTACCAATGCATAAGGGACGTATGAGTAATACAATTCAATAATCGGGAATGGAATACCTTTGAACATTTCGGAATAGAACAAGCCCAAAGTCAATGTGAACAACACGTTGTACAAGGATACGAAAAGGAAAAACCTTACATACCTTATCTTCCCAAATGTAAATACACAATCCAATATGTGAGCACAACAATCCCGCTCCTTTCTTACTCTACATCACAAGTACACAACGGAACCAACATTAACCACCAACTACCTTACAAATGCATATGACAACAATAAGTTACATGTTTATCTTCAAAATGGCATTTCCTTCTCTACAATACCATTGATGGCATTAACATACTAACAATGTCCCATTCATGTCATACATTGACCACAAGTTACATTTCAAGTGTATAAGACAACCATAAGCTACGTGAGTTCCCTATTCACCCTTTACAATACCATTCATGGCCCTTTTCATGCCAACAATACCATAACATTTTATACATTGACCACAACATCTCATACCAATATCATGTCACCATAAGGTTTCTCCTATACACTTTCTCATAAGCACCATATCACAATTATTCCATTAACTTTCTTTAATACACCTCATAACAACAAATCGGCCAAAATTCCATCATTTACACTTATAGAAAAATACCAAGTTTAGGACCATAATAACACCATACATGTTGATATTTTAGCCATACCATGCTTTTTCATCAAAACTACAAGTCATAATTCAAGTCACAATCCCATGGATAACACATCTTTTTTTTCACAAAACCAAAAGTGCCATATCCAACACTTCCAACCATAACCAACATGAAAAACATACTCTCTCATGATTATAAGATGTTAAAGTACCATAATAATCACTTACCCAAGCTTGGATGATGATGATCTTGTCCAATAATGCCTTAGGGTTTGAAGAGCCACCAAGAGTCCTCTTGAGAATATTCTAGAAAATGAGAGAAATGTGTTGTGTGTCTAATGAAATAAAAATCAGATTTTTTGGCCACCTTTTATAACATCATAAGGTCATCCTTAGCCATTCATCCACCCTTTGACAAGTCAAGGCAAGAATGGGTCATTTTGACCCATTGGGCCTTTCATGTTTTGTTTCCTTTTTGGCCTCAAATTAAGCCCAAAAGCCCATATCATCTTAACTCACTTACGTCAATGTGTAATCCATAATATATGCATTACAACGATATTCCCACTCATGCAATGCATACTCGAAGCCTCAATTCCAAAAGCAAGCAATTCTAGCCACGTATGACTCATTTTGACCCAAAGGGTAAAATCGTCATTTTGACGCCAAATTCATTCTCGAGATATGTTGTCATACCAATATAATATTTTACTCATTTCATGTATATGTTCATGGTTTTAGAATAAATGTGGCAAAAATCAGCTCAAAACGTCCCCGGATACCCTTGGGACTTAAGAAAATTTCCAACTTTGAAAAAGTGGAATTTCCAGCGTAGCACGCTGCATGGCGCGCCCCCTTGCTGCCTCTGGACTAAATATTTTAGCCCAGAGCGGCGTGGCACGCCCCACCCAATTTTTTTTTTTTTTTTTTTCCTCTTAAAACTAAGGTAAACATGTACGGGGTGTTACAGCGTGATTGGCAACCGAAGCCGATAAGGCCCGAGATAACCAATCTTTGATCTTGTACATTAGCATACATAACCTCATATGAATCTTATTACACCTTATGCAACTATGCGGAAGTCATAGACATGAAAACATAGTCATAGCTATATATGTAAAACTTGGCCGTTTGAGCCATCAAGTCAAAACGACATGTACCTTCACATTTATACACCCACATCCGTCTACAAAAGCCTCTAACAAATGCATTTCCCAACATGAACTAAAAGTCGGGACAAGTCCCCACTTTATATAACGTATACAAAATCAAAACACATGTACAACAGTGACTCGGAGAAGCCCCGAACTAACTGGAGCTCACCAAAGATCTGTAACACTGTCAATCTCCTGTGGAGGCCTACTAGTGCCTGCACCTGCAACATGTAAGGTAAGTCCCACGAGGGGGTCAGTACGAAGAATGTACTGAGTATGTAAGGCTCGTAAGAAATAGCATCATACATGAGAATGTCAACAAAATAAGATATGAGAGAATAGTCAATGTGTATAAATCATCATTTGCAATACTATATTTTATAACTACTCTCCTTCAAGGGAAATCCACTTCACTCAAGAGACTTGTCTCCAATAGATTCTTCTATACCCAAGAGAGTTTTCTTGCTTCTATTGTCCATTACCACTACTGTTCGTCTACTTGGTTAGTAGGTTGTAAAAGAATAACATCCATCTACATACATCCAGTCTAGTGGTGGGGTAGGGAACTTATAATATACCGTACATCCACTCTATTAACATACATCCACGCTAAGGTGGGAGAACATACATCCAATCTATGGTGGGAGAACATACATCCACTCTATGGTGGGTCAACATACATCCACTCCTTGGTGGGTTAACATACATGCACTCTTTGGTGGGTTAACATATATCCACTCTTTGGTGGGTTAACATACATCCACTCTTTGGTGGGTTATCATACATCCACTCCTTGGTGGGTTAACATACATCCACTCTTTGGTGGGTTAACATACATCCACTCTTTGGTGGGTTAATAACATACATCTACTCCATGGGTAGGATTACTATATCATTACTTTCTTTTCTTTCATTACTCTTTCTTTCATTCCATGAGTGATACCTCGATGATAGAAACATTCTTGAAACATGGAACACAAACATGCATTACTTCACGTCTTTACTCTTGTAAGATTGATATCTCTACTGGTGAGGGATAAATACATTAACTTGCACATTACTTCTTTCATTACTTTCGAGGGATTGGTACATTTACTTGTGAGAGATTGGTGCATGTACTTGTGAGAGATTGATATATTCACTTGCCATAACATTATTTGAACACAACATCTTGGAACCATTGGAACAATAGTCAATGCATAAGAGACATATGTATAACTTCTATTGGAACTTTGGATCATGACACTAATTGAAACACACCAATATGCTTTACCTTACTCTTATACTTCATGAGATTAACACCTTAACTACGCACGCACTTATATGAACATCTCACTTCACTCCTTTAGCTGATGAGATTGACAATTTCACTTATGAGGAATAATTATAATAACTTGCACATCACCTCTCTTATTACTCTTATGAGATCGGTACTCTTAATTATGAACAATTGGCACAAGAATAATTATCATACTATAGGACTTTGGAACAAGACATGATCAGAATAATGCTATTCAAACTAAACAATATCTCTTTACCTCATTACTCTCATTGAGATAGTTCTTTTAAGAATTACAACATCATGATACCTTTGGAACTTCAATCAATGAATAAGAGATAAGTAAATCATAATTCATATAAGAATAGGGCACATATGAATAACAATATATGTCACCCTGAATTGATATACTTTAGGCCTCCCGGAATTGAAACAAGTCCAATGTCAATGTGAACATGTTGCAGAAGATTATGGAAAAAAGAACCTTACATACCTTGTATTCTTAATACGAATACACAATCTTAGATGCGTATACAATAGTCCCGCTCCGTTCTTGTGTTTTTCTCTACAACACAAGTTCATAACGAAACCAACATTAACCACCAATTACCTTACAATGGCATACAATAACAATAAGTCACATGTTTAGGTTTAACATCTCATTTCCCCTTTGACCATACCATTTATGAAATCATTATTCCAAAAATCCCTCAATATTCCATACATTGACCAATACATGAAAATCAATACATTTCACCACAACACTTCTCCTTTACACTTTCTTATCCATATCACATCACAAAGAAGCCATCAAACCACCTTAATGCACCTCATAGCACATATCGGCCAAAATCCCAAAATTTACACTTTTAGAAAAATAATAAGTGTAATAACAAAATCACACCATACATGTTCATATTTTATCCATACCATGATCTTTCATTAAGACATCATGTCTCTTTTCAAGTTCAAATCACCAAGATAGCACATCTTTCACCAAAAGCAAAAATATACTATTCACCACCTTGCCAACATAACTATCATAATATACATAATCTCCCATGCATATAATATGTTAATCCATAAGAATAAATACTTACCAAGTCTTGGAATAGGATGATCTTCACCAAAGAAAAGGCTTAGGTTTTCTTAGGGTTTGAGAGAACTAAAAAGAAAATGTCTTATAATTCTCAAAATGAGTTGTGTGTGTTGAAGAATAAAAATCTGATTTTTGGTGCCTTTTATAGGCCCTTGAAGTCATCCTTAGCCATTTGGTAGCAATAATTGAGTAGTCATGGCAAGAATGGGTCATTTGACCCATTTGGGCCAAGTCTTTTATTCCATTTTGGGCTTAACTTTGGGCCCAATAACACATATCCATTTAACCCATCAACTTTCATGTATAATTCACCATATATCTCGTGTTTAAATAATTCCATAATGTCACAACGATATTCTTTTACGAGATTCTCATTCGTCGTCTCGATCGCAAAAATAGGAATTCTAGTCGTTCATGGCTTCCTTGAACATTTTTGATAATTACTTGTGTGTCATGGTTTGATCATGTAGAAGTATGTAGGAGTGTATTGAGGTATTTGAAGCTTTAACAACACTCAAAGAACTCCCAAGAACCAAAATAAACCATCTAAGAATCGTCGTAGAATTGCGTTGCGAAATGAGCCCGGAAAGGCAAAATATTTGTGCCTTGCACCACTGCTGCAAAGCAAGGCAGTGGCGCAAGTTTTACTTGCCCTATGAATCAGGGGCTTGCGCCACACCCCCTGAAACAGGGTAGTGGCGCATGTTTCCATGCCTTGCTGAATTTTTCAGCACTTTTTCCAACACTTGCATATCGTCCAATATCTTATCAAAATACTTACTTAGTGATCTTAATCATCAAGTAAACATGAATCCAAGTCACCCAATGAGGTTAGAATGTGTACGAGGTATTACCCAAATGCTCCACTAAATCACAAAACCCTTCCTATGAAAATCTAATTGCATGTACGTGGCCAAATTTCAATTTTTCTCATCTTTAACATTTCCAAATACATACTTATAACTCTTCACACCTAAGTAAACATTATTCAATGTCATCAAGTAGGGTTGGGAAGGTACGGGGTGTTACAATTTTCATGTGACTCTTGACTCAAAAGGGATTATGTGTTTGTTTAGACCTTGAACCAATGTGATTTTTCATGACTGGTTGACTAATTACCATGGTTCTTTTGGCTTTTCCCTTTGTCAAAGTCTCCTGGGTGGCCAAGTATCTTTTATTTTATGGGGTTACATACCCTTGATTGATCATTTTGATTCTTAGCTATATGTTAAGTGTGTTCCTCCTTGGCTTGGTGATAAGTTTGATGTTGCTAACCCTAACCCTCAAGCCATGAGGATATTGTGCTTGCTTGTTTTCCCTATGGTTTTGACAGGTTTGGATTCGAGGTCGAATCCTTTTCAAGAAGGGGATGATGATACAAGCCAAATCGGTGTTAACCTTTCGAGGACTATAATTCAAGGTCGACACAAAGGTGCCCACGCCACGATCATCTCAAGGATGCAAGGATATGTTTTGAGGACCCTTGTCAAGCTTCCAAGAGTTCAATGCCACGTGTGAATGATAGCTTGGAGCTGAGAACCAAATTCACCTCAATACTTCAACTAGGAAGCAAGCCCGAGAACTACAAACACTCCAAGGATTATTGATGAAGCTAAATGTGCTCCCAAACCATTTTGATACTATTTAAGGAGTGTTATGTGTTGCCCAATACATTCAAGAAGGATCGAGGGCCATTGGAGAGATCGTTGGAGGGCAAAAATGAGCTCAAAGGTAATATGGAGTGACCTGCAAAATCACATGCGCCCATAGGTGACTGACCTGCACCTACAGATAGCACCTGCGCCCTTCATCTGCGCCAGCAGATGGCCATCTGCGTGGGTATGTGGGCCAAAATGGCCAGCTTTTTTCATTTTGTTGAATTGGTCACTTTTGGGCCCATAAATGTAATAAATAGCCCAAGGCTATAAATAGTAGTTTCCTTCTTCATTTTTAGAAGCTTTTGATGAATTAAGATAAGATATACACTTGAGAGTGTGAGAGCTAGGATTAGCTTGTTTTGAATTATCGTTTTGAAACGTTGGTTACGTGGGAGTTCGATTCCCTCGTGGTTTACGTATGTGAATTAGTGCTTGTAGGATTAATTCTATAGAGGTTTTAGGGTTTAAAATACCCTTTGGTTTCTTTGATTTTTCTATCTTTGTGTCATTCAATCTATCTTTACTTTCTTGCCTTATTATCTTAGTTTGTTTTCATGATTTTCATACTTTATTTCTCTACTCGTATTTTGTTCGGTATCAATACGAAAGCAACCATTATGAAAACAAACAATTAAACATGGCGAGGCAGATAATTCATCAACAAAAACAAATAAATGGATATTAGGCATAGAAATAAATCAACAAATAAAGAAAAAGTGGAAAAGAATTAAAAAGAATAGACACAAATAAAGCTTAAAATACCACATAACATACAAATTCGTAATGGTTAGTTGAATCACTTCAAGGCCACAAGTTTGCCTTGCCTTACTTTTCTATTTCAACCCTTTCATGATCTATGACAACAAATTTACACACCCATTTCAATTATTTTGTCTTTTCTAACCATTAGAAATTAATAACGAATAATTTCAACCACAAACTTAACCTAATTCATCACCTTAGGGGTTTCTATCCTTTTAACCCCATGAATTCTAATTCATTTTGCATGAACCACCATAATTATACTCCCAATAGTGTTCTATAACACCTTTGGATCATTAATAACTGGTTTTAATCACGTTCCAATCAATTATCTTTACTTCATAAATTAGGGCTAAACCCCAATTCCTAGCATGAACAAGATTTTAGCGATTTCTAGAGATTCTAGGAGTAATTCAAGTATAGTGTGTTAAGGAATCTTACCTGCAAAGATGAAATCCCAAAAATTTATAGAACATAGCCTTGTCTAGAGCTCTTGTTAATTTTTTAGATAATAGGAATGAAAATGTGTTTCTGGTTTTTTAAAAAAGCTGGAAACTGCCTTATTACCGCTGTAGCAGTAAAGTTACTGATGTAGCGGTTCACATTGTAATTGATGTCACCACTGCAGTGGTACCTTTTACCGCTCCAGCGGTCTTGAGGAAGATCATGGGGCCTCTTCTCAAATTAGTCTATTTTACAACAACCTCCTCGAACTATGACATCACGAACTAACCCTATTCATGGTTGACTCTATAATCAAAGTACTATGGATATGTTTTACGAATCAAAAGTTGATACGGCTTCCTAATATCATCATCTATCTAAAAATTAAGTCAAACACCCCCACCAATTCTCACATTAGTACCTGATTTATTTATACTATCACAACCTCAAAATAACTCTAATACTAGGCCAACCCTAAATTTCTCAAAAATTGTCTAACGAAAATTTAGAGGATGTCTTACTTCTTATTTCAGCATAACGATGAAATGGGTCACTACAATATTGAGTTAATGATGATTCTATTGCATTGCTGTATGCTAATGAATATATGTACTGAATTATATGAATGATGGTATGATGAATTGAATAATTGTACTTGTAAGGTGAGAGTTAAAATGATGGGAGTAGCGCGATTGCTTTAAGCTCGGTTAAAACGATTCCTTCACTTTTTAATTGGTGTGGTAGTGAAGCATTTGTTGGGTGCAGATTAAAAGTCAATTGAGAAACTATGACCATCGTGGGTGGAACTAGACCCATAAAATAATGTCAAGTTCATTATATCACGCTAAGGGGAAAAACGCTAAACGTTTTTCCTGGTTACTAGTTGGGGCCACTGTAGCGGTGAAAGTGCTGCTATAGAGAGACCATTGTTACAGTCGCTTTCCCACCATAGTGGGCTTGACAAGTTCTCCATAACGGACCTTTGATCACTAAAGCGAGACCGTTGTAGTGGGCAAGGTACCACTATAGAAGTTACAGGCAAAAACTTGGCCCATAAATTTCCAAAAAATTGATTTTGTACAAACACAATTCAGGAGCAGTTTTAAAAATATGATGCTAAATACATAGAAAGTATGAGCCTACAAACAAGGTCATCATCCCATGATGCCACCAATGGAACCAATGTACCAAAACAAGTTATAAATATCTAATGCGGAAAAATAAAGAGATGACTTAAACATGCCCACACAAGGGCAGAAACCTACATAGTCTGAAATAAAAAGGGATGTGTGTGTGGGGGGGGGGATACCTAGTTAGGCCTGACTGGTCGCATCATATCTGAGGATGGATGCATATAAGCCCTTCTCCTCTAGACGTTCTCACCTTGAGGAGCTTCTTACCCAAGGTATAAAAATTTAGAATAAACTTCATTACTTTCCACATAGGGGTAAATAACTGGTCTCGGGAGTGAATCTTATTCTTCTCTACCTCTATGTCCTTCTGGAGCTCCATATGGGCATGATCTAAGATAAAGTAAGCACTGTAGAGATCCAAGGGCCATATAGTACTAGAAGAGGTGAACTAAAGGAGAGGAACAGGAATCCTAGTTAGCATCTCCTTCACAGCTACTAAATCTTTCTCTAATCGCTTGAAGGTCCCTGATGGTTATGGAGGGATAGTCCCAACCATCCACTTTCCTTGCCCCCACTACTCTCCCCATTAGTAATTATTCTCCTCTTCTTCATACTCTTCCCTTGAGTACCCTTAACCTTCAATGAATAGAAGGGAACATCACATTTAGTCCAAATATCATTCGGCTCCACCAGCACCTTTGCCCTCTAACACACTTTGATAATCAGGAAGGGAAGGAAAAGGTCCTTCAAAGTAAGGAAGAAACACTTCTACTCTACCAAAGTCTGTTCTCCCATATTCACATTTATCCGGGCTAGAATGCTAGCCACCACTAATGCCTACGTAGGGGTCATATCAGTAACATTCCCCGAGGGGTGGACCCTTCGGTAAACCAGGTTCATCTATCTCCAAGCCTCGATAGTGAACTTGGTGCTCTTAATCCCCTTGTTTGTACGAGCCTAAGTTACCTTATCCTTCTTCCCCTCCAACACTAGAAAGTTGGCAACCCACCGGCCATTGTTCTCCTTTTTCAATTCCTGGTACCCGACAATAAAGTGCTCAGGCACCCCCAAAAACTTATTGATCATATCCAACCCTACTGGGATAACTTCACCCCAAAGTTTTATATAGATGTTCACCTTATTCCAATCCACTGTATAGAGGGTGGCATTGAACTTTCTCACCCATTTCTTGTTGCATTTGCCCGTCAGCTACGTAACCTTTCCCCAACCTATCTCCCAAAGTCGAGTATAAAATGCGAGTGCCTCCTTTGCCACCCTGTCCATTATTAACCCATACTCATGTATGAGTCTCCTAAATTACATGTCTAAATATTTCCTCCATCATTATGGATCGAGAAATTTCTCGTAGGAAGGAGTAGAGTTACCACCACCTCCAGGCATTATTCTTGTAGTACCTAAATAAGAATTGAGAATCATTAGATAAGGGACATAATGTTCGCCGAAGAAATTTGTAACGACCCGTTCCATCTCTACTAAAAATTTTCTTAATTTAAAAGATTCAATTTATAATGTTATTCGAGTCAAGGTAGGACAACTCGAATATTTTAGAATGCATTTGAAATTTTTCGGAGCTAGACAAAAAGGGAGGCCCATGCTATTTCCTGAGGATTTCTATAATGGTCCTTAAGCCGCAATAGTGTTACCGCTCTAGCGGTGCCTAGGCAGTAAGCCCAGACAGGGAACCCTTTTATTTTCTATTTTATTTCTACTTCTGCAGCTTCATCCTAAAAATTCCTTAGGGCTATTTTTCAAGGGAAAATACATGTGAACCAGGAGGACATGGAGGCTAACACTTGAGTGACGCATCTCCAAGCGCTCTCTCTCAATTCTTCCCTTAAATCTATTCTCCCTAGAATCAAGAACTTAGATTCACGCGCTCCAAATGTAGCAGCTCGGCGAATAGGTAGGTTATGGTTAATTTGTAGTAGACCTTGTGTTAGTTGCATGTACAGACTATAGATTGATGGGATATATCATGCCTAGGTTTCACGACCTAAACGATCGTGAGTGCCCCAACCCTAACTCTATAGTGGGAGAACCAATCAACCCAACCCTTAGCCAGTAACTTAAACCTTGCATTTAAAATAATCACTACACCAAAACACAATCTATTAACTTAAATGCATGACAATCGTAATTTTTATCCAATATCTCCAAAATATCTAAATAATAACAGAAATCCAGAAGTATCTCTAAACTAATACATCCACTGGGATCTAAAAGTCACCGTACAAGAACTACTAATCCAAAACAAGATCTAAAAACATAATCCTAAATATAAAGCCAATAGTTAAAGAAGTCACTGTCCAGAATAAAAGACATGCGCAAGAAAAAGATCCAATGGTTGCCCGAACATGGTGCACACCCTTAAATCAAAGCTACTGATCACAAGCTTATGCCAAGGTCTAGTATCAAATGCTATACACTCAATAAAAATAAGTGCACAGGTAGTATCAATATAATAACTATGTACTCGTAGGCATTATCGGTCGACTCAACTTAACACCACACAAATAGATAAGTTAATAGAAAACAAGAACCAATCAAGAAAGAACTTATAATCCAATAACAATTCAACTCATATTCATAATCACATAAACTTACAAAACCACAGACTATCCTCTTCATATCAATCTTTTTTGAGTTATTTAAGTCATGAACTTACACTTAGGCAATTCAGTCAACAATAATCAAGTAAACAACCACATATGCAATGCAACCAATGAATGCATAGTGAACATACATACTAGGGTAGGTAGGGACCCTTAGTCATTATCTACAGAGGAAGAGCTCAATCCATGTATCATATCGGCATGGTACTCGATCCCAATATCAGTCTGTGCTGGTGTGACACCTAATTCCTATATCAACAAGACAGATAAAAGCCCAACAAAAATGTTCAAAGCACAATAATATCAATATACAAGTTATATTTCATACATCAACACTTAACCCTTTAATTAATTATTTTGGCTTAACTCTTAACATCGTCTCTAACAACAATTACAAGCATGCCCAAAGGCTAATCACAATCATCTAACTCAAATATAAGCATTGAGTCAAATCAATTCTACAACTACTTTCAAACCATAACCTACCTCATATCCTCATCCAAACGAACTAATTAGCCAATGCCTTGCCCTTTCTCATAAATTATCCTAGTTCTTTGTCTATAAATAACAAATGAGAATGATTTAATACGTCATTCCCTACTTTTAGACATTATAAACCCAAACCCATTCATTTTAACACATGACTTTAACCTAGTTCATTATTCTAGGGTTTTCCACCCTTTAATCTCTCAAAATTCTTTGTATTTTATGATTACAAAGAAGAATTCAATATTAGGAAGTGAATTCTAACAAACTAGATTAAAAACATGTGAAATTAAGCCATTCCCAAATGATTCCCACCAGTTCATCAAACCTAGGGCTAAACCCCTATTTCAGTGGGGAATCTTAGTAGCTTAGTTGGTTAGTTACCTGAAATCTCACCTTATTGGTGAGGGTTCGATTCCCCACTTTGCAATCCCCTTCCCCTACCCCCAATTTTTTTTTTAAAAACAATTTCATCCATGATCATGATTCTTATAGTTCTAGAGATTAACTGAAGTAATCACAAGTTAAAAAGTTGGAAAAACCTTACCTCAATGATGGAAAACCCTAACAATAATGGAAATCTCCTTCTCTATGCCTTAGATTAAAAATTGAACTTTTTGGAATGAAAAATGCTAAGTTTAGGATTCCTGATATAAAACTACCTAATCATCGCAGTAGTGATGGATTTGTCATTACAGCTGCACTTCTACTGTTGCAGCGTTACCTAGGCCAAATCTCCCCTCTATTTCGTGACCCTCTCAGTCACTGCAGTGACGCTGCTGTAGCGACATAGCGGCATATCTGTCACTACAATGGTACTTAATAAGTAACTCAGCCTTAGCACCCAGCTATGCCAATTTTACAACACACTTCTCTGATTTTGACATCACATACTAACCTTTTCATAAAAATTGCTATAATCGGAGTTCTACTAACCCGTTTTATGCACTGGAAGTTTCTATGACTTATTAAACTGATGATATAACATAAAATCAAATCAAATACCACAGCTAAACCACCAAAAATCACCAAATATCCCTAGACCACACAACACTAGGCTAGCCCTGAACTTCACAATTTTAGTCTATAGAAATGCTAAGCTGAAATTTTAGTCACTCATTAACTGTAACAATGTATTGGGTCATTACACTAGGCCTACGGGCATATTTTGGTTGGATAAATAATATGAGAAGGGAAGATGGGAACCTGATCTTGCTATTGAATGGTATAATACGATTATTATTATATAATTGGTGATTAAGTGATAATACTTATGGTTACCTAGAAACTATGAAAGTAGGTAATGATAGAATGAAACAATATCTCAATAAAAACGAGTGTGTAATGGTGAGAGATAGGTAGTTTATTTATGGGTTAACATAATTGATGCAATTGTATCATATGGGCTTGGCTAAATTATAGATTGGTATGGCAGTATAAAGTTTGACAAGGAAAGGGAAGGTTATAATATAGGGATTTAGGGTAAGGGTATTCACGTACTAGAGGTGGTTTGAGTAAGGTACAAAATTATAGTAAGAAATGATATCAACACGTTGGTTGTACTAGTAATAATTTGATAAGGAGGTTGTTCATAGTTTAAGGGTGACATCATATCAAAGGACTATTAAGTATCCTTAGAGTATACAGAGATGGTTTCGTGTTCAAGGGAACAGGGATGGTAAAAAAATGTAGGTTTTGTTTTAATTATAGCAGAGACTTGATTTGATCTTTGTGCTAACCATGAGTTGAATAATTATGAATTAGCCTTCGTGCAGCCTTGTGATTTGTGAATTGATTTGGTAATTGATTTCATTCATATAAATGATGAAACTTAAATTTTACTAAGTGTCTAGATAAATTGGGTTAGGGCATATTTGGTGCAATTCATCATATTATTGTCGTTATTGGTTGAGATGTTCATGTATTGTGATATCAAAAGGGTCGGGTACCACACCGATATGGTACATGGATTGAGCTCATCCACTGTAGTTCATTACTCTAAGGAAAATAAGACCCCTTGGTACTTATGAATAATAACTATTATGTAATTGCTTGTGTTGTGTTTTAACGTTGCTTGTGTAGTTACCCTAGATGTACTTGTGTTAATCAAGAGAGAGATGTAATAAGGAAAAACTAGAAAAGTTATCGAAGGTATGTAGGAAGAAATATTGATGTCGTAAGGATAGGTAAGTGGGTTGTCATGGGAACCTATAATTATAGCGTTAATAGGTAACAGAGTGGGCGATTTAAGAAATAGGGTTAATCAAAAGAGGTCTCAGTTGAGGGTTAATATTGAAGATAGGTTGAGTGTTAATTTAAAGATGCCACATATAATTTCCTTAACCCTCTATATGATGTTATATTTTTGCTAACCTTTGTAGACCGATAATGCTTAGCAGTACGTGTGGTTGTACTGATACTACTCTGATTATATCCCCATTTTGGGATATAGATTTTGTAACAGCCCGTACTTACCAAACCCTAATGGACGACGTTGAACAATGTTAAATATAAATTATGGGATTTTGGCCGATTTGTTAAGGTGAAGTATTGAAGTGAATTGATGGTATAATTATGATTTTGTGATGATGGAGAGTGGAAAGTATGAACTTGGTGTGACATACTAGTGGTTTATGATGCTTTGGTCAATGTTGGGCATGTTGTAGTATTATTGATATGACCATGCCGTAAATGGTATTGTAGAGAAAGAAATAACATGTTAAAGCCAAACATGTGACTTATTGTTATTGTATGCCATTGTAAGGTAATTGGTGGTTAATGTTGGTTCCATTATGGATTTGTATTGTAGAATGAAACATAAAGAAGAAGTTGGACTGTTGTGTTCATATATAAACTTGTGTACTCATACTTGGAAGTGAAGGTATGTAAGGTTACTCTTTCCGTATCTTTCTACAGCATAGAGTATTCACCTTGTTATGGTACTTACTCGTGTCCGAAGTGTTCTAAAGCATCCCAGTTCAGGTTGAGTTATATTGCTATTCATATGTATTCTATTTTTAGACGAATTATGATTCACTTATCTCTATTCATTGAAGCTATCAAAATGTTGAAAAGTCATAAGAGAACTATCTCAAAGAGAGTAAGATATAAAGAGAATCTATTTATGCTTGAAAAGCATTTTTCCAACCATGTTATATTCCAAAGTCCTATAATATGATAATTATCTTGGTAGCAATACTTCATAAGTAAAAGTACCAATTTCATAAGAGTAATAAGAGAGGTGATGTGCAAGTTAGTATAATTATTCCTCATAAGTGAGGATATCAATCTCATGAGTTAAATGAGGGAAGTGAAATGTGTATATAAGTGTGTGCTTTAGTGTCGTGATCTCTAATGTGTCACTCTCATAACTATGTAATGGGTATAAGATTGTAAATAGTAAGGCGCATGGTTATAATATGTTTCATTAAGTATGGATCACATTCTAAAGGGGTATAAGTTCAATATAGAAAATCCCAATATTATGCTATGTTAGTTATTGTATTCCACCAAAGGTGGAGGCCCGGTATCATATGTTTACTTAGATAAGATCTCATAAGAGTAGTGAAGAGGTAATAGACGAGCTAATATATCTATCCCTCACAAGGTAAGATGCTGATCTCATGAAGGCAAGAAGTGGAAGTGTGTTTCAAATAGTGTCATGATCATGTTTGTACCAATCTCTTATAAGTGAGTATAGCAATCTCTCATAAGTGAATGTATAAATCCTTCACAAGGAAGGAATAAATTAATGTACATACGTGTTCCCAATGATTTCCAAAGTCTTATAATTTTGTAATTATGGTTGTACCAATCTCTCACAAGTAAAGGTACCGATCTCGTAAAAGTTAAAGAATGAAGTAAGGTATAATACTATGAGTATATCCATGGGGCGCAATAAATGCCTGCATGATGATATATCCATGGGGCGCAAATGCCTGCATGACGATGTTAATATATCCATGGGGTGAAAGAACACACATGCACGATGATGTTAATTTATCCATAGGGTGAAAATACCTGCATGACGATGTTAATTTATCCATGGGGTGCAAGAACACCCGCATGATGATATGATCTTATCCATGAGGTGAAAAGAATACCTGCATGATGATGATATTTTATCCATGGGGTGAAAAGAACACCTGCATGATGAGGGCCCAGTCAGTATACGAGTGATGTAAAAGTAAAATAAAGTAAAGGCAAGAGAAAGAAAGAACATAATACACATGGTTCCCCACATACAGAAAGAGAGTTATTCATGTTCATTAATTCTTTTCACTATCGTTGTTATGATGTATGAGGACGATCCTAATACTATGAGTGTAACCATGGGGTGAAATAACACACCTTCATGATGACTATTTATCAACCACTCAAAAGTAAGAAATGAAGAAAGGTGTGCATATAAGTTAAACTACCACCAAAGAGTGGATGTAGTTAACCAAGAAGATGAATAATGAAGATGAGCGTAAAAGCAAGAAAGAAGCTATTGTATATAAAGAATCTCTTGGAGGTAAGTCTCTCGAGTAAAGGAAAATTCTCGTGAATGAAAGATATTATATGAGTAATGCGAATGTAAGTGAGTGATCTAAAATAACAAGAACAGAAGCAATATACATGTTTCCACATTTAAAATGATGGTTTATCCACATTGAATATTCCCTCATATTCTATTCCATTGATATTCTCATGTATGATGTGGTTTCTTATGAGCCTTACATACTCAGTACATTCCTGGTACTGACCCCCTCGGGGGAACTTACTTTACTTGTTGCAGGTACAGGTACTAGTAAACCTGCACCGTAGGTTGACAGTGATTGCATATCTTTGGTGAGCCCCAGTTGGTTTGGGACTTTCCGAGTCATAGATGTACTGTTGTTTTGATGTTGTAGATGTTGTATAAAGTAGGGACTTGTCCCGATTTTTAGTTGGTCTTCTAAATGCATCAGTTAGAGGCTTTTGTAGACATATGTGGGTATATGAATGAAAGAAGTGTACGTTCAGTTCGATGTAATGGCTCCAACGGCCAAGTTTTGTATATATGTTTATGGCATATGTTTCCATGTTTATGATTTCCACATAGTTGCATAAGGAAGAATAAGATTCATACGAGGACATGCATATGAGGGTTCATGAGCAAAGATTGGTTCTCTCGGGCCATGTCGACTTCAGGTGCCAATCACGTCTCGATGGGATTTGGGGCGTGACAAAAGTGGTATCAGAGCAGTTCGTTCTAAGGGTGTCTACAAAGCCGTGTCTGAGTAGAGTCTTACTTATCAATGTGTTGTGCATCACATTTATAAGTAGGAGGCTACGGGACATTTAGAATGTTGTTTCTTTTCTTCATTCTAGATCGTGCAATAGAGCCAAGGTGGTAAGTGAAACCGTAGCTAACCATTGGTGATTGGGTTTCTTTGATATAGTAAAATTTCGATGACAAGAAGAGATAAAGGCAAAGGTAAGCAGGTGGATATGTCTGCCGATGAAGGAATGAGTAAATCACCACCTGACCGAGCCAGTCAAGGTGGAGCTGACCCTAGAATTACTAGTCAAGTCCTTTGACGTCTTTACATCAGTTGGTGAATTTATTATAGTTGAAAGGGCATATCGTAATGGTATAGTGGATGTTGAGGTGCCATGAGTATGTGTTTTGTAATGTTAGTGATGAGAAAATTGAAATTTGGCTTCGTACATGTGATTATCCCTTCATACGAGTTGTTTTGTGATGTTTGTGGCGCAGTTGTGGGGTTCAAAAAGAGTATAGGACCTCTAAACAAAGGATATTAAGGTTAAGAAGTAAGTTAAAGAATAGGACTTGAAGTATCTACTCAAACCCGCGAAGAAAAGTCAAAAAATGAAATTTTTGACAAGTTTAAGTGTGGTACGCGCTAGAGAGCGTGCCAGGCCACTCTGGGCTAAAATTTTTAGCCCATAGTCAGCAAGTTGGCTCTCCCCAGGGCGTGCCAGGGTGGTTTTTCCACTTTTTCGAAAGTTGGAAATTTTCTAAGTCCCAAGGGTGCCCGGGGATGTACCGAGCTGATTTTTGTCACATTTATTCTACAACCATGAGTATATACATGAAATGAATGAAATATTATATTGGGATGATAAAATTACTTGAGAACGAATTTGGCATCAAAATGACGATTTTACCCTTGTAGCCAAAATAAGCCATACGTGGCTAGAATTGCTTGTTTTTGGAATTAAGGCTACGAGTATGAATGGCATGAGTGGGAATATTGTTGTAACGCGTATGAAATGAATTAAACATGAGGAATTATGGATTTTAGTGGGTTAAGTGAATTGGGCTCAAAATAGGGCCCAAAATGAGAAGGAATCATGGGTCAAGAATGGGTCAAACTTCCATTGACTAAGCCACACTTAGCATTAAATGCCAAGAGTGGATAAGGATGACCTCTAAGGCTTATATAAAGGATCCAAAATCAGATTTTATCACATAAAAATCTCATGTCAATCTAGAAATTTCCCAAAAGCCCTTTTCTTTCAACTTCAAACCCTAAGAGCTCAAAGCCAAATTATGGAGCAAGATCATCATCTTTCAAGCTTAGGTAAGTAATTATTCTTATGGATTAACATATTATAAGCATGAGAGATTATGTATATCATGTTGGTTATGGTTGGAAGTATTGGACATGGTACTTTTGGTTTTGTGAAAAAGATGTGTTATCCATGGGATTGTAACTTGAATTATGACTTGTGACTTTGATGAAAGAGCATGGTATGGATAAAATATGAAAATTCACGGTTTTATTTTGTTATTAAATTTGTTGTTTTCATATAAATATAAATTATGGGATTTTGGCCAATTTGTTAAGGTGAAGTGTATTGAAGTGAATTGATGGTATAATTATGATGTTGTGATGATGGAGAGTGGAAAGTATGAACTTGGTGTGACATACTAGTGGTTTATGATACTTTGTTAAATGTTGGGCATGTTGTGATATTATTGATATGACTATGCTGTAAATGGTATTGTAGAGAAAGAAATAACATGTTAAAGCCAAACATGTGACTTATTGTTATTATATGCCATTTTAAGGTAATTGGTGGTTAATGTTGGTTCCATTATGGATTTGTATTGTAGAATGAAGCATAAAGAAGAATCTGGACTTTTGCGTTCATATATAGACTTGTGTACTCATACTTGGAAGTGAAGGTATGCAAGGTTACTCTTTCCGTATCTTTCTGCAGCATAGAGTATTCACTTTGTTATGGTACTTACTCGTGTCCGAAGTATTCGAAAGCATCCCAGTTCAGGTTGAGTTATATTGCTATTCATATGTATCCTATTTTTAGACGAATTATGATTCACTTATCTCTATTCATTGAAGCTATCAAAATGTTGAAAAGTCGTAAGAGAACTATCTCAAAGAGAGTAAGATATAAAGAGAATCTATTTATGCTTGAAAAGCATTTTTCCAACCATGTTATGTTCCAAAGTCCTATAATATGATGATTATCTTGGTAGCAATCCTTCATAAGTAAAAGTACCAATTTCATAAGAGTAATAAGAGAGGTGATGTGCAAGTTAGTATAAATATTCCTCATAAGTGAGGATATCAATCTCATGAGTTAAATGAGGGAAGTGAAATGTGTATATAAGTGTGTGCTTTAGTGTCCTGATCTCTAATGTGTCACTCTCATAACTAGGTAAAGGGTATAAGATTGTACAGAGTAAGGCGCATGGTTATAATATGTTTCATTAAGTATGGATTACATTGTAAAAGGGTATAAGTTCAATATAGAAAATCCCAATATTATGCTATGTTAGTTATTGTATTCCACCAAAGGTGGAGGCCCGGTATCATATGCTTACTTAGATAAGATCTCATAAGAGTAGTGAAGAGGTAATAGACGAGCTAATATATCTATCCCTCACAAGGTAAGGTGTTGATCTCATGAAGTCAAGAAGTGGAAGTGTGTTTCAAATAGTGTCATGATCATGTTTGTACCAATCTCTTATAAGTGAGTATAGCAATCTCTCATAAGTGAATGTATAAATCCCTCACAAGGAAGGAATAAAGTAATGTATATACGTGTTCCCAATGATGTTTCAAAGTCTTATAATTTTGTAATTATGATTGTACCAATCTCTCACAAGTAAAGGTACCGATCTTGTAAAAGTTAAAGAATGAAGTAAGGTATAGTACTATGAGTATATCCATGGGGTGCAATAAACGCCTGCATGATGATATATCCATGGGGCCCAAATACCTGCATAACGATGTTAATATATCCATGGGGTGAAAGAACACACCTGCATGACGATGTTAATTTATCCATGGGGTGAAAATACCTGCATGACGATGTTAATTTATCCATGGGGTGCAAGAACACCCGCATGATGATATGATCTTATCCATGAGGTAAAAAGAATACCTGCATGACGATGATATTTTATCCATGGGGTGAAAAGAACACCTGCATGATGAGGGCCCAGTCAGTATACGAGTGATGTAAAAGTAAAATAAAGTAAAGGCAAGAGAATGAAAGAACATAATACACATGGTTCCCCACATACAAAAAGTGAGTTTAATCATGTTCATTACTTCTTTTCACTATCGTTGTTATGATGTATGAGGACGATCCTAATACTATGAGTGTAACCATGGGGTGAAAGAACACACCTTCATGATGACTATTTATCAACCACTCAAAAGTAAGAAATGAAGAAAGGTGTGCATATAAGTTAAACTACCACCAAAGAGTGGATGTAGTTAACCAAGAAGATGAATAATGAAGATGAGCGTAAAAGCAAGACAGAAGCTATTGCATATAAAGAATATATTGGAGGTAAGTCTCTTGAGTAAAGGAAAATTCTCGTGAATGAAAGATATTATATGAGTAATGTGAATGTAAGTGAGTGATCTAAAATAACAAGAACAGAAGCAATATACATGTTTCCACATTTAAAATGATGGTTTATCCACATTGAATATTCTCCCATATTCTATTCCATTGATATTCTCATGTATGATGTGGTTTCTTATGAGCCTTACATACTCAGTACATTCCTGGTACTGACCCCCTCGGGGGAACTTACCTTACATGTTGCAGGTGCAGGCACTAGTAAACCTCCATCGTAGGTTAACAGTGATTGCAGATCTTTGGTGAGCCCTAGTTGGTTTGGGACTTTCCGAGTCATAGTTGTACAGTTGTTTTGATGTTGTAGATGTTGTATAAAGCAGGGACTTATTTTGATTTTTAATTGGTCTTGTAAATACATCAGTTAGAGGCTTTTGTAGACATATGTGAGTATATGAATGAAAGAAGTGTACGTTCAGTTCGACGTAATGGCTCCAACGGCCAAGTTTTGTATATATGTTTATGGAATATGTTTCCATGTTTATGATTTCCACATAGTTGCATAAGAAAGAAAAAGATTCATACGAGGACATGCATACGAGGGTTCATGAGCAAAGATTGGTTCTCTCGGGCCATGTCTGCTTCGGGTGCCAATCACGTCTCGATGGGATTTGGGGCGTGACAGATTTGTTGCAGGATCAATTGTAGTTTCTCATTTGATGAAGTGAGTATTCACAAGTAGCTTCTACTCAACTTATTGTTACTGTAGGATATATGTCCTTTTTTGTCTTCATTGTTTTAAAGTTCTTATACATAGCTAGACTAGCTCCTGGGAAGTGCTTATTACTAAAGTTGTAAAAAAGTTGTTACCAAAAATTTAGATTTGTTTAACTCTATTTATTTATTGCTTTAAGGAAATATGATCATTCCCGCATATTTGGGTTAGTAGTGAAGGTTCTTCTATCTAGCTAGAGTAGAGTAGGTGCCCGCATGATCCCGTAATTTGGGCCGTGACAAAATTAGGTGCAAAAATATAAAAGATGTAAAAAAAGAGCTTGGAATTTTCAGTTAATCGTCCAAGCATGAATCTACCTACCACTGCTGTAGCAGCTTGGGATTCTCTAAAGTGGGGCCACAACAGCAGGTTCGCTATAATAGAAGGGCACCTTTGTGAAGCTACTTTGTCTTCCCCAATGAGACCTGACCTCAACCAACCCAAATTTTGAGGTTTTGCTTTGTTTTCTCAATTTTAAACATGGATCCGGCCTGGGTAGTAGTGTTTGACTATTCTACTAAGATTTTATTGAGATTAACACCTAAATCAAGCCCTAATGGCTCAAACAAGTTTGAAAAATAACTGTTCCTCTACCTACACCATTTATGGGTTAAAAACACCCCATGAACTTTGTAACACTTATTCCTTTAATGCTATTGGAGTGTTGGAAACGTAATAAAACTATCATGCTTCAAGAATTCATCAAAAATTAGCAGGATTAAACCTTGCCCAACTACCCCAATCTTTGGCACGAATCAATTAGTTTCAACATGATTACACTAATTAGAAATTATAAACTACGTAAATAAGCAAAGAGATGAGAGATTTACCTTAGAAAATCGACGGGGGAAGTAAGGGTCGGAGGGAAAAATAGAAGTTGAGAGAGAAAGTGAGGGTTGAAATGATGAGGGATGAAATATTTCCCCCTCCTTTAAAATCTACCTGGGACCACTGTAGCAGCCTACTGTCTGCTGCAGTGGCTCCGCTGTAGCAGAAGCCTGACCACTACAACAGTCAAGCAAAAATTCATCCACATATTTTGTTTCATGTGGTATTGTGTATCATGTATAAATTCCTACTCTCCGAACACCATGAAATTTTCATAAGGACCACATGTAAATGAATTCTTTCCTAAGAACCACGATTGTACATGTGGATTTTATTAATTTAGCGCAATGCCAACTTCTGAATGTTAGGGTTAAGAAGGCCCCGATGATGGGCTGAGTAAACATTAACGGGATGGGCATAGTGAAGCATTAAGCAGCTTGTAAATTTTCTTTTGCATCGATTTAACTTCTTATTTCCATTTGTTCATACCCATTCGGGGTTGAACAATTGGTAAATTGGTATCTAATGTAATATCCCAATCTATCGTTATTAAGAATACCTTGATAAATACTCAATTTTAATACGTTACATCAATATCGAGTTAATTTCATGATTAGCCATCGTTAGGGGTATTAAAAATTTTTGGAGAAAAATCCAAATGGGGGATGGGCAACTTCCCTTGACCACTACAGTGGGCCCACTATAGTGAAGCTTGAGCCACTGTAGCATGTCCTGATAGTGTTCCACTCAGATTTATAAACCCTTTTACACTTTACTTGTTTTAATATGGTTTCCTCCTTCTTTAAATATCCTAGGGATGTTTCTAATCCCAAACTAGAAGAAGGGAGAGGTTAAACTTTAGAATAACGCATCCTAAACATATTCCCATGAACTCTATGCCAGAATTACAAAATAGAATCAATGAGCATGGACCCATGCATCTCGTTGTAGCAACTTAGCATCGAGGTAGACTATGGTTTATGAGTAATAGACTATGGTTGGGGAAACATAATCATAATATAGATTTGATGAGAGAAATCATACATAAACCTGAGGGCGTAGTGTTTGGATGGATAAAAATATGGTTAAAACTTTGTAGAAAGAGTCAATTTGGTGTTAATGTGGATTATGTATAGATTCCTTATTGAATGTTGTAAGAGCTCTATGTTAATTGTTACATGTTTTGGTGTTTATGTGTATCGATAATGAAATTATGTTACTATGAAATCTAGAGGTTTGGATAGGATACTTAATTAGAGTGGTGTAGTGGAAGCGAGGTGGTTAATAGAGTCAAAAAAATGATGAGACTAGGGTGAATGAGTGTTGAGTAAGGTTTAGATGAGGTTAGACTCAAGTTGATCATATTTACATATCTAAATTAAATTATAGTTATAGACTTGATTTAAATTTCCATGCCTATTCGTAAGCTAAATATTTATGAATATTCTTTCGGGCATACTTGTGATTAGTGAGTTGGCTGATATTGGTTGTATACATGAAATGATGAACATTAAATTTTACTAAGTGTCTAGATAAAGTGTGTACTTACTTGCATTTTTAGTGCACTGCATATTATCTTGAATGATAATTGATTTTGATATCTTTTATTGTGATATATAGAGGGTAAGGTACCATGCCAGTACATGTTACTTATTTATTGATATTCAGAGGGTCGGGTACCATACTGGTATAGAACATGGATGAAGTTGGTCCCCCTATTAGGCATATAAGTACCCGTAGTATGTGTACAGATTGAGAGGATGTTTGTAAAATGATTGTGCTACATTGTTACATATTCATAGTCATTTTATTCATTTGCATTCCATAAAGTGTTGCATTGAAATTGAGGTGCCATAAGTCTATTTTGGGAGATGGTTAGGTGGTGAATGTTTTGGTGTGTCTACACCTGTGTTATTTAGAGGAGTCGTAGACCCTTCCCTCTGTTGTAGAACTTTTACTTGTGGTTGAAATTATGAAAACATTGGTAGGATAAATGTTGGTCTTGTTAACGTTATTGGTTGTTAAGTGGTTTATCTCTAGATGGTAATTATTGGTTGAGATTATTTGATATATGTTGATTGAAAATTTATGATCTTGTTCGGTTTATGTTTAAGTTTGATAGTGCTAATTATGCAATCCAACTTGCCCCCAAGACAAGACCTTTCACTAGAAGTCAAGCATGAGAGCTCCAAGCGCTCCAAGGAGTACTCATGAAGCTAGAGGTACATGACGACATCTTACTACCATTAAAAAGGTGTTATGTGTTTGTGATTACATCTAAAACGGATCAAAGGGATTTAGAGGGCTCAAAGGAATCTGAAGAGGAGCTAAACGACACACTAAGCAAACATGCTAGCTCACCTGCGGCCGCAGGTGAGGAGGTACTAGCCCAGGAGGCCAAGGCAGTGACATATGTACCCTGATCTGCGTGGACAGGTGGCCATCTGCGTGGGCAGATGAGCCAAGGTGGCCATTCTTTGTTTTGATGTTAAATGGGCCACTTTTGGCCTAAGTTTTTAATAAATGGCCTATGGGGTATAAATAGTAGTACCTTGTCTTTATTTCATTAGTTTTGCTTGAATTTGATGAACAAATCTCTTTGACAGAGTTTTAGTGAGCTTTTGTTGATGGTTTGCATAGAAGCATGTGGTTTCAAGGGCGTTCAATTCCCTCTTTGTCACTGTAGGAATTAGGAATTCGTTGGTCAACATAATTAGGGGTTCTAGGAACATCCTATTGTTCTTAATTCATTACCTTCTTGTGTCTAGTTTTTATTCTATCTTTCGATTATCTCTTTGTTTCCATAGTTAATTCTTGTTCACGTAGTTTCTCCGTTATAGTTTGGTATCAGAACTTGGTTTAGTTTCATTCTTATGATTATAAATCTTGGGTTGTGATATTGAAGAAATAAAAAAGAGTCAAAATGTTTTCAAGAAAAATCCAAGAAAAAAAAGTTTTTTGTTTTGAGTTTTCTTATAGCTTCAACACTAGATTTGTTCCATCTAGTGTTATTTAGGTTGGATATTGAGTTTCAGAGAGATTGGAGAAGATTTGAAGAAACTTCATTGATGAGTTCTTGAGCTTGAAGAGAGAAGTAAAATGGGTTTTTAGATCTTGTCATTTTGGTATGGATTTGACGGATAAAATTTATTGGAAAGTGTTCCCCACATCAAAGGGAACCTAGATCTCAAATTTCGTGCAATTCCGAGCACAAATGAGTTAGTTTGGAAATTTTGAGTTTTTGGTGTTCTTAAAGAGCTTCATATCTTCAAGTGGAAGATTCATCCAAAATGTTGTTGTTATATCCAAAAAGGTACCAAAAGAAACAAGAAAGGTTGTTGGTCTCAAAGAATATCCAAAAGGAATGGAATATTCTTGGGAAAAGAGGCAAGACGGCCCATAGAAAGCCAAAACTCGAACGTTCCAGCTACACTATCTCAAGCCATCTGCGCCTACACTTGCTAGCACAGGTCAGGACCTACGGATGTAGGTCACCAACACAGGTGCCTTTCTAGAAATACTGGATTGACCTGCAAAGGCCACCTACAAGGGCATGTGCCAATCTGCACCCACATCTCAGAAAATGCATGTCAATCACTCCAAATCCGATTTTGCTTAGGTTCCAACATCCTAATTCCATTTCTCATTTCTTGATTCCTAGACTAACTAACAGCTAGTAATTGATTTACTTAGTTGGTTGATTAATCTTAGAAGTCCTTTCTTTCTTTGTCCTATTTTCTTTATTGCTTTTCTAGTTTATACTTCTCGTAACTTCTTGGCTCAAGTCCGTAAGCATTTCTTTGAATTCTTTCAAACAAGAATCTATTTCGTCCAAGAGTAGCAATCGATACCTCATCTACCATCGGAGTATAATCAAGCTTTTAACACTTGCATATCCAAGTGTGAGGCAATACAAAGGTGTGTAGATATTGTGAGGTTGGTTTCTTAATGCTAACTTGTTTGTTGTTTTTGTTTAGTGTTCTTTGATAGGTACTATGGCTCCAGGAGACGATACTCCAATTTATTCTTGAGATATTAACATGGAAGCAATAATGGCAGCCATCTTGAGTGTGAAGCAAGATGTGAATGAAATGCAAGGTTAAATGTTGTGGTTGGATGGAAGGTTAGTTAACATAAAAGGACATCTAAACTCCACCCAATCCACTCCCCAAAACTCCCATGACTCATCTAGTGGAAATGTTCAAAATGCATCTGCTACTATCTCCCCGAAAATACTCCACCAAATGTTCAACCCACCAAGACAAACACAAGACCCTATTACCCAAATAATTAAAATCCCATTCGTCCACTACAACTCCACTTCAATCAAGCTACCAAGAAGCATCACAAAATCAAATACCATAAGACCAAGGTCGACCCCAAACCCCACTAAACCAAAATCCACCACTCTAAGTACCGCGTAACCAAAACCAACCCATCTAATTCGAGAGAGTAGGAGGAGAGGAACCTCAAGATAAGTTTAAGGAGTATTATAAAGCATCTATGTTTGCGGAGTACATGAGGAATAGACCAATGGTTCAACAAGGGCATAGAGGTCGAGGCAGAAGATTTGGTTCGGTGCCACATGGAAAAGGAAACTTGGGAAATCGTCCCTAAGGTGAGCCTTAATAGAACTATAATGATAACCAAGGTGGAAATGGTGGCCGGTATGTAGGAATAAACTCTATCAAGACTAGTGCTACAACTTTAAAAGGAGAGAGTGATCCTGAGGCTTATCTCATATGGGAGTCTATGTGTAAGAAAATCTTTAAAGTTAATGATCTCACTGATGTCAAAAAGAGTTTCTATGCCATAGCTTCATTTGAAGGATTTTCTATTACATGGTGGGAATATGCTAAAAGGTATCAACAAGTTCTTAATGAGGGACAACCACCACCATAGGATGTACTGAAGGGCCTCATGAGACAAAAGTATATGCCGAAAAGATATTGACATGATTTGCGTACCAAGTTATACAACTTAAGGCAAGGAAGCAAGAGTGTTGTGGCTTAATATGATAAATTTCAACAATTGATCTTGAAGCTTGAGTATCAAGAGAATGTGGAACACGCCGTCATCTATTTCAAGGCTGTGTTGAACAAGGAGATCTCCTCATCGATGACTTATCATAAGTTTGCTACTATAGAAGAAATATTTCAAACAGCTTTGGAAGTTGAGAGAGACCTCAAAGAGAAGACATTTTTCACCCAAGGGGTATCCACTGACCAAATCTTGGGGAAAGAACAAAGAGGTAGCCCAATCGTCATCGGCTTGGAACAAGAACAAAGAATTCAAAAAGTCCTTTGACAAGAAGCCTATTGAGAAGCGTGTTCCAAAGTACCTGTCAAGGAATGAAGGTAACAAGTATCCAACCTCTAATTATAAAGGTTTTCAATGTTTTAAATACAAAGGATGGGGACACAAGGCAAGTAAATGTCCTAATCAAAGGAACATAGTTCTTAGAGAATGGAGGATACATTACCTTGGAGAGGAGGTGGGACAAGAGGAATATGATAAATAAGAGACCCAAGATGGAGAGATGTTTGAAGAATATAAGTATGTGGGGGAAGAAAATGAGGATACTTGGCCTCAAGATAGAGAGTTTGAGGTTCCAAATTTTGTTGTGAGGAGAGTGATGATTAGTAAGGCATTAGATAACCCGAGTCAAAGGGAAAATCTATTCCATTCCAAGTGCCTTATTAAAGAAAATGTTTGCTCATTGGTCATTGATAGTAGGAGTTGTTTTAATATAGTTAGTGCAACCATGGTTGATTTCTTAAAGTTTCCCACAACCAAGCATGCCACACCATACAAACTCCAATAGTTAAATGAGTGTTGGGAATTGAAAGTGAGTCGACAAGTTGTGATTCAGTTCAATATTGAAAACTATCATGATGAGGTACTATGTAATGTGATTCCCATGCAAGCTTGTCATATTTTTCTTGGAAGACCATGACAATACGATCGTTCAACCAAGCATGATGGGAGAACCAATTGATATTCTCTTGAGTTCAATGGTCGAAAGTTTACCCTTCACCCTCTCTCACATTCATAACTGAATGAGGTACATCTAAAATTGAGAGAATTGAAAAATAAAGGTAAGAACGAAGGGGGGAGAAACCCCATAAATAGGAGCTTGTAGAATGGAAAGATAGGATGAAATTAAAAGAAAAGAGTCAAATGGTGATGTTGGCTAAAAACAAGGATTTCTTTCAAAAAATGTGATAATAAGGAGCCCATGATCCTTCTAACCCATGTTTTTTATGCTAACCCCCACTCTAATTCTTCTATTCCCCATTCTAATTCCCTTGTTTTGTAGGATTATGAAGATGTATTCCCAAAGGAGCTTTTAAAAGGGTTACCCCACTTCAGGGAATTGAGAATCAAATAGACTTTGGGTTGGGCTCTCAATTGCCAAACAAATCGTCTTATCAAAGTAACCCAATGGACACCAAAGAGCTCCAAAGGAAAGTTGCGAAACTTCTCAACAAAGGATACATCAAGGAAAGCATGAGTCCATATGTGTTCCCGGTATTGTTGGTGCCATATAAAGATGGAACTTGGCGCATGTGAGTTGATTAGATGATAATGGTAAAGTATCGCCACCCTATCCCTAGATTTTATTCATGTTGGATGAATTAAATAGTTCTTGTGTGTTTTCAAAAGTTGATCTTAGGAGTGGGTACCATCAAATTTGGATGAATCCCGGAGATGAATAAAAATCGCATTCAAGACCAAGTTTGGTCTATATGAATGGATGGCGATGCCTTTTGGACTCACCAATGCTCCTAGTACCTTTATGCAGTTAATGAACCATGTAATGAAGCCATTCATAGGGAAATTTGTTGTGGTGTACTTTGATGGTATTTTGGTTTATAGCAAGTCCATAGATTACCATGTTAAGCATTTAAGATGTGTTTTTGATGTTCTTAGAAAGGAGCAACTATTTGCCAATCTTGAAAAATGCTCTTTTTATGTTGATTAGGTTGTCTTTTCAGGATTTGTTGTGAGTTCCCGGGGTGTTGAAGTGGATGAATCCAAGATAGATGCTATAAGAAATTAGGCAACTTCATAATCCATTGGTGATGTGAGAAGTTTTCAAGGATTGGCTAGTTTTTATAGAAGGTTTGTCAAAGGGTTTAGCACCATAGCCTCCCCATTGACCGAGGTAATCTGAAAGGATAAGACTTTTAAGTAGGGTGATGAGCAAGAAAAGGCATTTGAAACTTTGAAAATAATGCTTAGCTCCACTCCCTTGTTGCAATTACCTAATTTTGATAAAATATTTGAAGTTGAATGTGATGCTAGTAAGCTAGGCATTGGAACCGTCTTAATGAAAGACCAAAAACCCATTTCTTACTTTAGTGAAAAGCTCAAAGGAGTAACCTTGAACTACTCCACGTATGATCTTGAGTTGTATGCCTTATTCTGAGCTTTTGGTAACTGGCAACACTATTTGTGGCCCAAGGAGTTTATGATTCAAACCGATAATGAATCCTTGAAACACCTCTTGGCCCAAGATAAATTGAATAGATGACATACGAAATGGATTGAATTCTTAGAAACTTTTCCCAATGCAATCCAATACAAAAAGGGGAAAGAGAATGTTGTGGTCGATGCCTTGTCTAGAAAATATGTTTTGATCAAAACCTTGTCTTCTAAATTAATTGGGTTTGAATGTTTGAAGACTTTGTATCCCAAGGACCCCAAATTTACTCAAATCTTAAAAGATTGTAAGAAATGAGAAAGGGAATGATGGATTAGGGATAGGTCATCTATGCCTTATTCTAAGTTTGATGAGTTTTTGTTCAAAGGAAAAAGGATGTGTGTACCCTCAAGTTCATGGAGGGAATTAGTTGTTAGAGAGGAACTCGATGGGGGTATGATGGGTCACTTTGGAATTGACAAGACCCTTGGAATCACAATTTTACTAGCCCAAAATGCGACATGATATTACCCGAATTTAGATTATAGGAGTGCTAAGTCACTACTCCCCCCTCATGAATTGTATACTCCACTCCCCACTCCCCAACGCCCTTGGCTTGACATCTCTATGGACTTTGTTTTGGGCTTACCAAGGACAAAAAGGGGAAAAGATAGAATTTTTGTTGTTGTGGATAGGTTCTCAAAAATGGATCAATTTATCCCATGTCACAAGTGTGATAATGCTCCCCATGTTGCATTTTTGTTCATTGATAATGTTATCAAATTGCATGGGATTCACCAGACCATCGCAAGTGATAGGGACTCCAAGTTCCTTAGTAACTTTTGGAAGGAGTTGCGGGGTAGGATTGGCACCAAGTTGCTATTCTCTACTTCTTCCCACCCACAAACTGATTGTCAAACCGAGGTTCTCAATACAACCTTGGGTTCTATACTACGTGCTATAGTTAAAGGGAAAATGGCTTCATGGGAGAATCACCTACCTTTAGTAGAATTTTCTTATAATAGAGTTATTTATTCAAATATTGGTATGAATCCTTTTGAATGTGGTTATGGTTTTAACCCCCTAACTCCCTTGGATCTCACTCCCTTGTCTAGTGATGTTGTGGTAAGCTTAGATGGAAGTAAAAGGGAGAAATCCATAAAAAAGCTACATCAGAAGGTTAAACTTTGCCTTGAAAAGAAGAATCAAGAGGTTTCCAAAAGGATGACCAAAGGGCGTAAGCAACTTGTGCTCAAATAGAATGATTGGGCATGGGTACATCTATGAAAGGATTTATTCCCAACTTATATAAAGATCAACTTGATGCCAAGAGGGGATGTACCTTTCCAAGTCCTTCAGAAGATAGATGATAATGCCGACAAGATTGATCTCCCTCCAGAATATCAAGTACATAACACCTTCAATGTGTGTGATCTTTCCCCATATAACATATTTGAGAATTATGATCCTACAAATTTGAGGTCAAATTCTTTTCAAGAAGGAGAGGATGATGCAATCCAACTTACCCCCAAGACAAGGCCTTTCAATAGAAGTCAATCACGAGAGCTCCAAGCGCTCCAAGAAATGTTCATGAAGCGAGAGGTACTTGACAATATCCAACTACCATCAAAAGGATGTTATGTGTTGGTGATTATATTTAAAAAGGATCAAAGGGATTTGAAGGGCTCAAAGGAACGTGAACAGGAGCTAAACGGCACACTGAGCAAATATGCTAGCTCACCTGTGGCCACAAGTGAGGAGAAACAAGCGCAGGAGGCCAAGGTAGTGGCAACTGGGCCCCTAACCTGAGTGGGCAGGTGTCCATTTGCATGGGCAGATCAACCAAGGTGGCCAATCTTTGTTTGATGTGAAATTAGCCAATTTGGGCCCAAGTTTGTAACAAATAGCCTATGAGGTATAATGTCATGCCTTGAATTCCAACGGGGCAGACTGGCAACCGAAGCCATTAAGGCCCGAGAGAACCAATCTTCATTCATATACACTCATATGCATGTCACTCAATAAACATCATCATCACGTATAGATACAAGATGCTAATGGCGGAAGTCATGGAAAACATATGATATTTACATAGATGAAACTTGACCGTTAGGGCCACCATGTCACAAGCAGACATTCCTTACATCCCTTCGTTTTCCCCACAACATCTACAAAGCCTCTAAAGATACATAGACATAACCAACCTGCAGTCTGGACCAAGTCCCCGCTTTATACAACATTAACAACACCACAATACTAAAACATAGGTACATAGTGACACGGAAAGCCCCGAACCAACTAGATCTCACCAATGATCCGCAAATAAACCGCAACCTACTGTGGAGGTCTACTAGCACCTGTGCTTGCAACAAGAAAGGTAAGTGCCCCAAGGGACGTCAGAACGAAGAATGTACTGAGTATGTAAGGCTATAAGAAACTGCATCATACATAAGAATATCAATGGAATCAAATATAAGAGAATAGTCAATATGGATAAACCATCATTCTGTAAGTGTGGAAACATGTACATTACATTCGTTTCTTTCCTTGCCTTTACATTCTACCCATGCTAGGCTTTTCTGTCACCCCTGGGATGAGATTTAACGTTCTACCCATGCTAGGCTTTTCTGTCGCCCCTAGGATGAGATTAACCCATGCAAGGTATTTTAACCCCTGGGATGTGATTAACCCATGCTAGGCTTTTATGTCGCCCCTGGGATGTTAAATTAACCCATGCTAGGATTTTATATCGCCCCTGGGATTTTATTCAAGAATATACAGACAATGATGCATTACTTCCATTCTTTCATTATAAGAGTGATACATTACTTCATTTCTTTACTTCTGTGAGGTTGATACGTTGGTAGTCATAGCATTATTGAATCTTTAGAACGTAACATTATTGTAACTTTGAAATATTAGTCAATGAACATGAGACATGTGGATCACAATTGATCAATGAATAAGGAACATGTGATTAACAATAATTGATAACCGAAAATGGGATACCTTAGAACATTTCGGAATGGAACAAGTACAATGTTAATGTGAACACTATGTGCTGCAGAAGGATACAGAAAGAGTAACCTTACATACCTTATCTTCCCAATATGAATACACAGTCCTATATGTGAATACAATAATCCATCTCCTTCCTTACGTTTTACTCTACAACACAAGTACATAACGGAGCTCACGTTAACAACTAACTACATTACAAGTGCATAAGACGACAATGAATTACGTGACTACCATATAACATCATTTCACCCTCTTACAATAACATTTATTGCATCACCATACCAACAATACCATAACATTCTACACATTGACCAAGACATCATAAAATAATAACATTTCACACCAAGTTTATCCTTTATACTTCCTCATTAACACTATGTTACAATTACTCCATCAAGTCATCTCAATACCTTTCACAACAACACATGAACAACAATCCATAATTTATACTATTAAAAATACCTCTGGATACTTCTTTAAAGTCATTCAAAAGGTACCATAAGTTGATAATTGCATTCATGAAGGGTATAGGGGTTTCGGGGGATCATAGAGAGACAAAAACATGCCAAATGGAGTCCTGGACTGACCTGCAAAGCCACCTGCACCCACAGGTGGTTGAGTTATGGCCGCAGGTGCCTCTTGGCAGTGTCCAGAGTCACCTACGAAGTCACCTGCGCCCGCAGGTGCCTTGGTCTGCGAGGGCTGGTGCCCGTTTCGGCCAAAATGGGTCTCTTTTTGTAATGAATGGTCCATGATCATAATTAAACTTATCTTTTAATATTTTAAGTTATCATGGATGCCAATGAACATCCATGGTTTCACAACGCACATAAACATCACAAAACTACATTTTTCCCTTCAATACGCCACCGGTTCCATGTACAATTTCGCAAAAACAATTTCAAATGTCAAACATAAAGAGAAGGAAAGTTAAGTACATAACCACATCTTACATATTGACATTTAATCCATCAAATTTCCTTCCTTAAATACCACAAGTCTCCTTTCAAGTTCAAGTCTCATAGATGACAAATCTTTTAACAAGGAAGCAAAAGTACACTACTCAACACTTTTAGACATAACCATCATGATCCACACAATATATAATGCATATAATATATTAAATCATGATATTAAACACTTACCAAGGCTTTCAAAAGTATGATCTTTTCCAACCAAGTGTAGTTGCCTTAGGGTTTGAGAGTAGAGAGAAAATACCTTTTTGTGGAAAAGTCTAGAATGGCATATGTGCCTTTGTGAATAAAATCTGATTTTTGGTTTCCTTTTATAGCTCCTTAATGGTCATCCTTAGCCACCTTTGACCAATAAATATCATTTTTACTTGGTCAAAAGATGAATGGGTCATTTCCTTCTTGTTGGGCCATGTCTTTTACCTCATTTTTGGGCCTTAAATTGAGCCTATTTGCACAAGATTAATTTAGTCCAATAACTTCCCCATTTGCAAAAGATTAGTGGAGTCCAATAACTTCCATGACTAATATACCAACTATCACAACTTAATTAATTCCATGATCATTAGGGTAGTCGCATAAATTCAGAAATATACGGGGTGTTACATCCTTCCCCCCTTAGGAACATTCGTCCTCGAATGTGAGTAAAATTATCCCATTTACATGAATTTTGGTCTCAATTTATCCTTCATGTTATCATATATACACATAATGCTCATAGATACTTACTTGTTATTGCTCTAATTTCGCACTTTGAACTTTTTCTTCTGTTTTATTTCTTCGATTTCCCATGTGATTTCTTCTAATTGCTGATTTCTCTAATAGTACCTTTACGGAAGCTACTTCTTTATTTCTTAATATGTTTACTTATCATCGATCTAGAATAGCAAGAGGTACCTCTTTATATGTGAGATCCTTTGTAACTTGTACATCTGCACTGGGAGCAATACGAGATGGATCTCCTATATACTTTCAAAGCATCGAACATGAAATACTGAATGAACTGCGGAGAGTTCTTGGGGTAGTGCTAATTTATATGCAACTTACCCAAATCTTTGGGTAATCTCATATGGCACGTTATATAAAGCCAACTTTCCTTTCTTTCCGAATCTCATTACCCCTTTCATTGGTGACACTTTCACAGATACCTAATCGCCTATGGCAAATTCTAATTCCCTTATTCTAATATCGACATATGACTTGTGTCTACTTTGGGCCATTTGTAGCCGCTATTGTATCACCTTAACTTTCTCTTTATCTTGATGAACACTGACTCGAGTAAAGCGGTTTCACCCTCTTCTAACCACCCAATTGGTGATCTACGCTTTCTTCCATGCGATGCTTCGTAAGGTGTCATTTTTATCATTGAATGATAGCTATCATTGTAGGCAATTTCAACAAGAAATATATGATCGTCTTAACTACCTTTTCAGTCTAATGTGAAAGCTCGTAGCATACCTTCTAGTGTTTGGATAGTACGTTCTGCGTGTTCATCTATCTAAGGATTAAAAGTCATACTTAAATCCACTTGGGTTCCCAAACCCTTCTGAAAAGACTTCCAAAAGTATGCAGTAAATTGAGCTCCCATGTCTGATATAATAGAAATTGGAATCCCATGTAATTGTACTATCTATTTAACATACAACTTTACATATTCTTCAGTTGTCTAAGTGGTCCTAACTGGTAGGAAATGCACTGACTTGGTAAGTCTGTCAACTATTACCTACATGGAATCAAATTTTTGGAGTGTATGAGGCAAACTTGTGATGAAATACACATTGATCATATCCCACTCCCAGACTGGAAGATTTATTCTTTACATATAACCTCCAGGTTTCTGATGCTCTACTTTTACTTGTTGGCAATTCAGACAATGAGCTACAAATTCTGCCATGTTCTTCTTCTTTATGTTGCCTCACCAATACATCTCTTCCAAACGATGGTATATTTTGATTGGTCCCAAATGAATAGAATACCGTGAAGGACGTGCTTCTCTCATAATTAATTTCCTTAGTTCATATATATTTCGTACACAAAATCCACCTTGGCATTGAAGTACTCCCCCTTGCGTAAGCTCAAATACCTTTGTCGAACTTTGTTGTACATTCTTTTTCAACTGAAATAAAATAGGATTTGCATATTTCTTTTCCTTCACCTCAGCTACATATGAAGACTCTGTCGCATTTTACACTATAATTCTTTCATCTGGAGTTTCAAGAAGACGAACCCCCAAGCTGTCTAATTGGTGTAGATCCTTGACTATATGTTGCTTTTCCGTCAACTGGCCACTAGTGCTTCCTATTGCTTTGCGACTTAGCGCATCAGCTACCACGTTTGCTTTCCCTTGATGGTATAAGATATCGATATCATAGTCTTTTAAGAGTTCTAGCTACCTCCTCTACCTCAGATTTAAGTCTTTCTACTTAAGGTATATTGCAAACTTTTATGATCAGTAGTCGCGCCATGTGTTTAAAGCAAATATCACAACTGCTAACTCAAGATCATGTGTTGGATAATTTCTTTCATGTGGACGCAATTGGCTTGAAGCATAAACTATCACATTACCGACTGCAGCAATACACATCCTAGGCCGACTCCTAAAGCACCACAATATACTGCATACCCCTCTGTGCCTTCGGGAAAGGACTAATATAGGTGTAGAAATCAAATTATCGTTCATCTCTTGGAAACTCTTCTCACTAGCATCATTCCACTGAGACTTGATTGCCTTGTGTGTTAGCTTTGTTAAGGGTGCAGAGATAGAAGAAAATCCTTCAACAAATCTCCTATAATAACCAACCAATCCAAGAAAACTATGAATCTTTGTAACGTCGTAGGCCTTAGCCAATTTTTCATCGCTTCTATCTTTTTTATATCAACCCTGAGCCCTTCATCCTATACAATGTGACCCAAAAATGCTACAGATTTTAACCAAACTCACATTTAGAGAATTTTGCATATATCTTACAGTCACGAAGAATCAGTAACACCTGTCGAAGTGATTAGCATGGTCCTCTTGTGATCTTGAGTAAACTATATTATCATCTATAAACACTGTCACGCACACGTCTAGAAATAGCTTGAACACCCTATTAATCAAATCCATAAAAATAGCTAGTGCATTTGTTAGTGCAAATGACATAACAAAAAGCTCATAATGACCATACGTGTTTGGAAAACTGTCTTGGGTATAACTTTTTCTCTAACCCTTACTTGATGATAATCCAATCTTAAGTTAATCTTTGAGAAACCTTTGGTACCTTGTACCTGCTCAAATAAAGCACCAATTCTCGGAAGAGAATATTTATTTTGGACCCTCACCTTATTTAGTTTCCAATAATTCATACGCATTCTCAATGTACCATCTCTCTATCGTACAATTAACACTGGTGCACCCCATGGGGACGTACTAGGTCTTATGTTACTTTCCGTCCTATAGGTAAACCTGGAAGCTTTTCAGGAAATACCTCAAGAATTGCATTTACCATCGGAACCAAACGAAGATTTGGTGGCTTCACATCGGTATCCTGCACCATCACTAGGTGGCATATGTACCTCTTAGAGTATAATTTTCCTCTTGGTGCTCCCACATTCCCTTCCATTCAAGAAAATTTTTTTGTGGAAAATGAAAATGTAACTTCTTAGCTCAGCAATCTACTGTGGCGTAATAAGAAGTCAACCAATCCATACCCATTATAATGTCAAAATATACCATTCCTACTCAATTAGATCAGCCAGTGTATCAGAACCACAAACAGTTACTATACAACTACGACATACTCTTTTAACTACAATAGATTTACCAACTAGTGTAGAGACTTCCAATGGCTTAACTAGTACTTCCGGCGTTCTTTTGAATTTTTTTTTTTTTTTTTTTACAATCAATGGTGTAACATATGATAATGTAAAACCCGAGTCAATCAATTTATATACCTTATGTAAACATATGAATACTGTACCGGTGTCTACATCAGGATAAGCCTCCGAATTCTGTCGATCCGCTAAGGTAGGGGTACGGTTCTGAATTCTACTAGAACTAGCTTCTCCGCTAACACCTCTGTCACGGCCAGCAGGTTGTACACCTGACAATGATAATGCAACGATTGACCCCGTAGGTCGTGTCATACTACTCGTGGCCCTCTGTGGGCACTCTCTCATCATGTGCCCTGACTTACTACACCAAAAGCAAACATTCGTGTCAAACCAGCATTCACCTGCATGAAACTTCCCGCAACACTGGCAACGCTGATGAAAAGACCTCGATTGACCCATAATTCCTTGTTCTCGATACCCCACTGTCCGTGAATCCTAAATCTTACTTCTTTGGCCAAACTGGTTGCTTCTAAACCCTTGGGATCGAGGTAGAGCATTTACTGTAGAATGATAAAATAATGGTCTAGGCGGTCTATTAAACACCCGAGACCTAAATTCTCCTTGGGACGCCAAGAACTGTCCCATAGGTCTAGCCCTCTTTGACGGCCCTCTTTCAAATTCTTGTGCCATTCTCCTTTGCCTTTGATTTCCCCTCTTTTGTGCAAAGGTTGGACCAACCTGTCTTTAATTTTGTGCAATGACCATCTGAGTCAACAGGTGCATTGCATTTATTATATCCTGCTCAGTAGTATTAACAAGTGTTTCGGCAAGGTCTTTTCTCCTTCTCGGCTCTTTAGGAGCTGGAGAAGTAGAAGAAGCCCATGACGTAAATTCAGTTTCATCCCCACCCTGACTAGCTTGGTCAGGTGGTGATTTACTAGTTCCTTCTCTGGCAAAAATCTCTACCTTCTTATCTTCGCCCATATCTTGTCTTGTAATCGGCGGCATTTCTATTTTAACAGAAGAAAATAATTCCCATGGTCAGATATGATTCCACCTACAACTTTGGCTCTAGTGCACGATCTAGAAATGAAGAAAAGAAACAACTCCTAAATGTCCTGTAGCTTCCTACTTATAAATGTGGTGTGCAACACACCCATAAGCAAGACTCTACTCAGACACGGCTTTTTAGACACCCTTAGGACAACCTGCTCTGATACCACTTTTGTCACGCCTCAAATTCCAATGAGGCGGATTGGCACCCTAATCCGTTGAGGCTCGAGAGAACCAATCTTTGCTCATGTACATTTATATGCATGTCTCTGTATGAATATCATTCTACCTCATATAAATATAATATACCAATGGCGGAAGTCATGGAAACATATGCTATATATGAAACTTAGTCGTTAGGGCCATCAAGTCAAAATGGACATACATCTCTTACATTCATCTTCCTACATACGTCTACAAAGCCTCTAACAGATGCATATACATAACCAACCTAAAGTCGGGACAAGTCCCCGCTTTATACAATTACCAAAACAAATATACACATGTGACTCGAAAAACCCCGAACCAACTAGAGCTCACCAAAGATCGGTAAATAATCCGCAATATACTGTGGCGGTCTATGGGAACCTGTGCCTGCAACAAGTAAGGTAAGTCCCCCAAGGGACGTCAGCACAAAGAATGTACTGAGTATGTAAGGCTATATAAAAAAAAAACTGCATCATACATAAGTGCTTCAATGGAATAAAATATAAGAGAAAAGTCAATATGGATAAACCACCATTCTGTATATGTGGAACCATGTACCTTACTTTCATTATTTTCTTCGCTTCTATTGTTTATTCATCATCACTTTTATCATATCATACCCGGGCCCCAACTGATCAGTGGGTCTTAACATAACATAACGTTATGTTGGGATCGCCTCGAGCTAGGCTTATGCCTCTAGAGCTACCACCCATAAATCAATACATCGGGCTCATCTCGAGCTAGGTTATTACCTCTAGAGCTTCCACCCCTAAACCAATATATAAGGTTCGGCTCGAGCTAGGTTCTTACCTCTAGAGCTACCCCCTGTCAGGTTTGGTCCGAGCTAGGCTTATGCCTCTAGGACTACCCCCTGATCCAATAATCTCGGGATCGGCTAGAGCTAGGCTTATTCCTCTAGAGCTACCACCCGTACTCTTGCAATCAACAAATATGCATTACTTTATTTCTTACTTTTGAGAGATTGATATGGTGATAGTCGCAACCTTATGGGAGCTTTGGAATGTCAGTCCATGATTAAGAGACTTATGAATAACAACTAATCCACTAATAAAGAACATATGAATAACAATACATGACAGCCTGAAATAAATGCCTTAGAACATTTCAAAATGGAACAAATACAATGACAATGTGAATAATATGTGTTGCAGAAGGATACGATAAGAGTAACCTTACATACCTTATCTTCCCAATATGAATATACAATCCTATATGTGAACACAATAGTCCAACTCCTTCCTTACATTTCACTCTATAATACAAGTACATAACGGAGCTTACGTTAACAACCAACTACCTCACAAGGGTATAAGACGACAATGAGTTACACGATTGCCCTATAAAGTCATTTCCCCCTTTATAATACAATTCACGGCATCGTCATAACAACAATACCACAACATTCCACACATTTACCACAACATCATATACCAATAGCATGTCACACCAAGTTCATACTTTAAACTTATCCATCAACACAACGTCACAATTACTCCATCAAGTCACCTCAATACACTTCATAACAACATATCGACAATAATACCACAATTTACACTCATAGAAAAATAACAAGTCAAGGAACATAACCACACCATACATGTTGATATTTCATTCACACCATTCACTTTCATCAAAACCTCAAGTCTCCTTTTAAGTTTAAATCACATAGATGACACATCTTTTACAAAAAGAAAAAGTTCATTACTTAAACTTTTAGACATAACCATCATGATCTACATACTCTCCTATGCATATAATATATTAATCCATACGATTAAACACTTGCCCAAGCTTGAAAAATGATGATCTTGTCCAAAGAAAATGGCTTAGGGTTTGGAAGATATGAGAAATATCTTTTAGAAAATGTCTAGAAAGGAATGTGTGATTTTTGGAATAAAAACTGATTTTTTCCTTTATATAACCTCTCAAGTCATCCTTAGCCACTTCTTGGCATTAAAATCCATGTTTACTTGGTCAAATTGGAAGAATGGGTCATTTGCTCTTTGGGCCATGCATTTTGGCTTCATTTTGGGCCTCAAATTGAGCCCATTAACTCATGTTAGCTTAGCCCACCAAATTCAATGTATGATCCACCATATATCTCATTTTAAATAATTCCATAAATGTTACAACAATATTCAACTCACGAGATTCATGTTCGTAGCCTCAATCTCAAAAATAAGAATTTCTAGCCACTCATGGCTTAATTGAACATAATTGATAAAATACTTGTGATGAAGAATTACCCCAACTCGGATGCCAAAATCGCTCAAGAGTAGTCCTACTATGATGGAATAATGATACCATAACCCAAGAGTCCTCTTTATAGACTAATAATCGTAGAAGAAATTTGGCAAAAAGCACCCCGGCATGCTCCCGGGCGCCCTAGGGACTTAGAAAACTTTCAGCTCTGGGAAAGGTCAGCAAGGGCGGCCTAGCACACTTCTTGGTACGCCCCCTTGCTGACTGTACCACAAAAAATATAGGCCAAAGCGGCCTGGCACACCACCTGGAGCGCCCTATACTAAATTTTTGATTTCGACTTTTCTTTGCGGATTTAGTTGGATTCTTCTAGTCCCCACCTTTTTCTTGCCTCTTATCTTTAAGATTCTTTGCTTGGATGTCCCTTAAACCTCACTTTTCACCCCACAAATGCTCCACAAAGTCACAAACACCTCCTACGAAGGTCTAATCACATTTACTAGGACAATATCAAATGTTCCATCAATAACAATACAAAATACGTACTTGTTGCTCTCTAACCTAGGGTAAACATGGTTCTAAGTTGTCAAGTAGAGTCAGAAATGTACGGGGTATTACACCTCGAATTCCAACGGGGTGGACTGGCACTCGAATCCATTAAGGCCCAAGAGAACCAATCTTCATTCATATACACTCACATGTATGTCACTCAATAAAAATCAACATCACGTATAGCTACAAGATGCTAATGGTGGAAGTCATGGAAAACATATGATATTTACATAGATGAAACTTGAGCGTTAGGGCCTCCATGTCACAAGCATACATTCCTTACATCCCTTCGTTTGCCCCACAACATCTACAAAGCCTCTACAGATACATAGACATAACCAACCTACAGTCGGGACCAAGTCCCCGCTTTATACAACATTTACAACACCACAATATCAAAACATAGGTACATAGTGACTCGAAAAGCCCAAAACCAACTGGAGCTCACCAATGATCTGCAAATGACCTGCAACCTACTGTGGAGGTCTACCAGCACCTGTGCTTGCAGCAAGTAAGGTAAGTCCCCCAAGGGACGTCAGTACGAAGAATGTACTGAGTATGTATGGCTATAAGAAACTGCATCATACATAAGAATATCGATGGACTCAAATATAAGAGAATAGTCAATATGGATAAACCATCATTCTGTACGTGAGGAACCATGTACATTATATTCATTACTTTCTTTGCCCTTACGTTCATTCGTATTTATCGTTCTACCCATGCTAGGCTTTTCTGTCGCCCCTGGGATAAGATTTATCGTTCTATCCATGCTAGGATTTTCTGTCGCCCCTGGGATGAGATTAACCCATGCTAGGTATTTTAACCCCTGGGATATGATTAACCCATGCTAGGCTTTTATGTCGCCCCTGGGGTGTTAAATTAACCCATGTTAGGTATTTTAACCCCTGGGATGTGATTAACCCATGCTAGGCTTTTATGTCACCCCTGGGATGTTAAATTAACCCATGCTGGGCTTTTATATCGCCCCTGGGATGTTATTCAAGAATATATAGACAATGATACATTACTTCCATTCTTTCATTATAAGAGTGATACATTACTTCATTTCTTTACTTCTGTGAGATTGATACGTTGGTAGTCACAACATTATTGAATCTTTAGAACGTAACATTATTGGAACTTTGAAATATTAGTCAATGAACATGAGACATGTGAATGACAATTGATCAATGAATAAGGAACATGTGATTAACAATAATTGATAACCGAAAATGGGATACCTTAGAACATTTCGGAATGGAACAAGTACAATGTCAATGCGAACACTATGTGCTGCAGAAGGATATGGAAAGAGTAACCTTACATACCTTATCTTCCCAATATGAATACACAGTCCTATATGTGAATACAATAATCCATATCATTCCTTACGTTTTACTCTACAACACAAGTACATAACAGAGCTCACGTTAACAATTAACTACATTACAAGTGCATAAGACAACAATGAATTATATGACTGCCATATAACGTCATTTCCTCTCTTACAATACCATTTATTGCATCACCATACCAACAATACCATAACATTCCACACATTGACCAAGACATCATAAACCAATAACATTTCACGCCAAGTTTATCCTTTATACTTCCTCATTAACACTATGTCACAATTACTCCATCAAGTCATCTCAATACCTTTCACAACAACACATGAACAACAATCCATAATTGATACCATTCAAAATACCTTTGGGATACTTCTTTAAAGTCATTCAAAAGGTACCATAAGTTGATAATTGCAGTATAGGGGTTTTGGGGGATCATAGAGAGACAAAAACATGCAAAACGGGGTCCTGGACTAACCTGCGAAGCCACATGTGCCTGAAGGTGGTTGAGGTGCGGCCAAAGGTGCCTTTTGGCAGTGTCCAGAGTCACTTGTGAAGTCACCTGCGCCCGCAGGTGCTTTCGTCTTAAAGGGCGGGTGGCCGTTTCGTCCAAAATGGGTCTCTTTTGGGTCCCTTTTTGCAATGAATGATCCATGATCATAATTAAAATTCTCTTTTCATATTTTAAGTTATCATGTATGCCAACGAACAGCCATGGTTTCACAACGCACATAAACATCACAAAACTACAATTTTCCCTTCAATACGCCACCGGTTCCATGTACAATTTCGCAAAAACAATTTCAAATGTCAAACATAAAGAGAAGGAAAGTTAAGTACATAACCACATCTTACATATTGACATTTAATCCATCAAATTTCCTTCCTTAAATACCACAAGTCTCCTTTCAAGTTCAAGTCTCATAGATGACAAATCTTTTAACAAGGAAGCAAAAGTACACTACTCAACACTTTTAGACATAACCATCATGATCCACACAATATCTCATGCATATAATATATTAAATAATGAGAGTAAACACTTACCAAGTCTTGCAAAAGGATGATCTTGTCCAACCAAGTGTAGTTGCCTTAGGGTTTGAGAGTAGAGAGAAAATACCTTTTTGTGGAAAAGTCTAGAATGGCATGTGTGACTTTGTGAATAAAATCTGATTTTTGGTTGCCTTTTCTAGATCCTTAATGGTCATTCTTAGCCACTTTTTACCAATAAATATCATGTTTACCTAGTCAAAAGATGAATGGGTCATTTTCTTCTTGTTAGGCCATGTCTTTTACCTCATTTTTGGGCCTTAAATTGAGCCTATTTGCACAAGATTAATTTAGACCAATAACTTCCCCATTTGCACAAGATTAGTGGAGTCCAATAACTTCCATAACTAATATACCAACTATCACAACTTAATTAATTCCATGAACGTTAGGGTAGTCGCATAAATTCAGAAATGTACGGGGTGTTACATATAAATAGTAGGACCTTGTCTTTATTTCATTAGTTTTTCTTTAATATTGATGAACAAATCTCTTTGAGAGAGTTTTGGTGAGCTTTTGTTGACGGTCTTCCTCGAAACATGTGGTTTCCAGGGCGTTCAATTCCCTCTTTGTCACCATAGTAAGTGTTAGTTGCTCAATATAATTAGGGTTCTATGGTTTGAAACATCCTATTGTTCTTAATTCATTACCTTCTTTTGTATAATTTTTATTCTAGCTTTCGATTATCTCTTTATTTTCGTAGTTAATTCTTATTCTCGTAGTTTTTGCGTTATCAGCTTATCTATTGGTTGAGACATTCTATGAGTTTCATGACTTTCACACCTTGATAATTGATGTGACACTGCCTTAATTTGATAAAAGGATAAAAGAGTCATCGGTAAGTGTGTGGGAAAATTGTGGCCACCACCGGCTTATAGAGATAGTACTCATTGTGTATGTGTGGTGTCAATATTAAAAAACATAGGTTAATCCTTGAGTTGGAGTCATGAGAAGTTGTATTGTTAGAATATGTTCACAAATTTAGTGAGTAATTAGAATTATTTAATGGAATTTGGATTGTCTACTCACAACTATATTGGTCAAACCAAGCTAATAAGATATAATTAGAAGCTACTAAGAAAGTGAAGAGTGAGAATGGGAATTACGAACTCGATACTAAACTGCTATATGAATTTGTCATTTTTTTCATTTGTGATTTCTATATGACATTTACGTGATCTAACCCTGGTCGACAAATGATGCCTACCAATACTTATGGTTTGCTGATACTACTCTTGTTATATCCCATTTTTGGGATATAGATATGTTGCAGGTTGACTAGGTTTTCTTGTGTGGAGTCATGGTCATTCAGCATCAATTTTTGTACCTCTTTTCCATGGACACTACTAGAAGTTAGGGCTATGACAACGATTATTTAGCAACTGTTGTACAATCGTTTCTATAAATAATCTATTGCGATGGTTTTAATCGTTGCATATTAGTATTGAATCTAATGGCACATTAAATAAAACAAACCATCGCATAATCTCCACAACCGTCGTATTATATAAATCTATGGTAACATAATTTACAACCGTCACTATAGAGTATCTATGGCAACTATTATATTATACTAAAAATGAGACTACCCAGGAATTTTCCCTCCACTTATTTAGTGTACCTGCTTAAAATTTATTCATTAAAAAAAATTAGAAAACACAATTGTGGTATATCAGGTTAGAATGACCCATTTCTGTCATTTGCTGTCTTAACACTCAAAATGGGGTCTCTAGAACACTCGGAGCCTTGTTGTCTTCTCTGACATCACTGTCTTCTTTGAACTAATTTCCATCTCCGGCAAGTCATCTTCTCCTGCTTTACTGTTTTCTCTTAGCTTTGTTGTCTTCTCTGAGCTAATTTTTAGTGAAAGGCCTCTATTGAAGGTCTTCTTCTCCAGTGAAAGGTCTTATTCTTAGGTAGGTCTTCTTCTCCATGAAAGTATTTATCTTTGTGGGTTTTCTTCTCCGGTGAAATTATTATCTTTGTGGGCTCTATTCTCCATTGAAACTATTTGCATTTAAGAATCAATGGACCCTCTATCTCTAATTTGCCTTGCATGTACTATTTTTCATAATTAGAATAGTTTTTTGAAAAATCTTAAAGAATACACAAATGGGTTTCTATGAAATCTATGCTAATGTTCTAATTTATGTCTGTAATCTAATCTATTTGTGGTTCAGAATTTTTGTATGTATTACTTACAGTTTGATAATATGTACACTAAAATCACAGAAAAAGAGAAAAATTGCATTTTTGCTTCTTTTTTTTTGAGGGGGGGGGGGAGTTTTGTGTGGATTTTAGGGGGATTTTGTGGTCTGATTTGTTTAGTTAGCTATTTTGTCGGATTTGATTTTATCTGGGTTTATTATTTGGGTTTAATTGAGTCATTTTACAATTATTAATTGTGTTTGTCCAAATGTTGAGTGTAATGATTCTAATATTATTGTTTGAGTACTAGCTTTGCTATTTAAGGTTATTTGAACCCTTTTTATTAAACAGACTAGCTATAGTTTTTAGTCTTGTGTTACATGAAGAAGGATAATCCCTGATGAATTACATACTATGTTAGGTAGTGTTTTTCCTTTTGTGTGTTCGTTCCCATCTCAAAAACTGGAGGGGTATGTCTATTAGATAACATTGGTTTAAGTGGTGAAAAGGAAACGTTGAATTTTAGTAGTGTTTACTGATTTTTACTTTGTTTCACCACATGTATATTGAATTAAATGACTTTTACATGAAACAATGACTAAGACATTGGTAGTGAAGCATCCTTTTTTTACATAGCTTTGGTACCCAACAATCTTTATGGGGTTACACCTGATGTGTACTAGTAAATCTGAATGGAATAACACAAAGAAATTGGAGGGGCGAAGAATTTTTATTTGGGTTTAATTGCTGGATTTGATATGTGTTGTCTCTACAAAAAATTTCTTCTGATGATTTTTTATTCTCTTTTCACTAACAATGATTTAGTTAGAGCTAATGAAACCCAGTAGAAATTAAAGTTGATAAAGTTGCCATTAACAAAAATGGCTTATTTGTTTATTTTGGAAAGCTGTGGTTGATCTCCTTTTCTTTCATCCTATTCACTTCCTAAGATTTAGAATAAATGGAGCTTATACCAATGATTTATTGTCCTTTTTCCTCTCTTTTGTGTGGAAATGTTTGCATATATGCAGGCATCCCATTCTCTATTTGGTATAAGCTAAAACTTCTCTGCATCTTCTCTCTGTGTGTTTTTGTTCTATCAGGTATGTATTTGTCAAAGATTATGCCATCTTATCTTCCGTGTTTGGTTATTTTCTTCTATTTTTCTAGTTTTATTTTTGCGTTTTGCTTTGGGATTTCTCTCCATCTTCAAGAATTTCTAATGGATGAAGACCCAATTATTTAGTTTGTTAAATTTTAATGTTACGTTTATTAGACATTTGCATAGCTTGCTGAACCTTTTGACTATTCTATAAATAGAACATGAGCACAATAGTATCGGTTGTGTTAAAAATTGACGTAATGATTTAGTTAGAGCAACAAACATTGTGATGTAAAATTATAAGGGAAATAAAATGATGTGATGAGAAACTTTTTCCTTATGTTATATGTGTATGAACATGAACCTGTATTGTCATGTTTATACAAGTTTGTGAAAATTTGGTATTTGAGAAGCTGAGTTTCAGTTTTATGAGTCAAATTCAGGTTCGTAGTTGATTTTGTACCAAATCTATGAAAAATTTGATTTGTGCTTGGTGGGTCAATGTGATTTGAAATCTATTGTTGGTTAAAAGTTTGAAGTTGTTGTTCTGAACTATAATTTTTGCATCATTATTGATTGGGAATAAAACATTTCATTCAATTGATGTAGAATCTAATTAAAACAACTACTAAAAACTGAATTTTGTTGAATTCACACGTTGAAACTTCTAGTTAACTTTTTGGATTAATTTTCTGAGTCCACATATCACGACCAGATTTCTCAGGTCATGATAGCGCTTACTCTAACCCACTAGTAGATAAGCCAACCCATAGTCCAAAACGGCTAGTAGCGGACTGATATGAAAACCGAAACAAAAATCAAATGCAAGTAGAAGAGAGTCCAAATAAATACAACGGAATTCCCCAAGACTGGTGATGCTAGTACAAAAGCCACTAATAACCAAGAGTATAAGATAAACATAATGTAAGTATATGTAGAACCATCTTGGAGATACAATATAAACATCAGTCCAAGAAAATAGGGAGATCAGGTACACTCCAAACTTCTGAAGCTCACCTAAGGTCTCTGGTCCACGATTGCTCCGTAAGATGCACAAATCAGTGGCAAAAACTGGTACTAAGAGCTAGTGGGTGCAGAAGTGTAGTATGAGTACCAACACGAGGTACTCATTAGGCATCGGCCGACTAAGCTCCAAAGAAAATGCAAATATGAATCATATGTAAAATTGGTGTAAGCAGTGCAGGTAACTATCTATAACAGGAGATATCACAATGCTAGGACTGTAATCCAAGCTAAGGGTAGCTAACATATACTATCACCCTTCAGGTATCTTGAGGCTAGGCTATACATACAAAAGGCTCGTCCTCGTACCGTGGTGTGATAAAGAAAAATACATAGGACAAACAACGGATATTTGAAAGAAGGGTACACAAATGATATATATTAGTAGTAAGAAGGAAGAAATGTTGAAATACGAATATATTTATATCTATGCACACCGCCACAGGGACAGCTAGTCGTATAGTATAAATATAACTATGCTGGGCCGAGCTAACTAAAGATAGTGGGCCCAGTATGTCGAGAATCGTGACAAAATAAGGGAGCTAATCCATACATAAGAGGGGTCCCTATACAGGGAATGTAGGTCCGCCTATAAGGCTTAGTATACCTAAAGCTCACCCTAAACATAAGTACAAAATCAGGGATACTCTAGTCCCCAAGTGTCCAACTATAACTGACAAGTGTAGGTTCCACTAGAGCTGTAACCACCAAAAAGCCATAGTCAAGTAATCAGAATCTCACCAGCCAGTCCGGACATATCATCACCTAACTGACTATCATCCCTCCTTCGGCAAGCTAGAAATGTACACACTGCAAACAAAACCCGACCTAGAACCCATAATTTGGAAGGACACTGAAGCATACAGAACCACCCAATTAGGCCCCAATAAACCATAATAGGACACATAAGTGAGAACTATACTGGTGATCGATGATACATGCAAGGAAAAAAACCATAACAAGAACTGATTGTTGATGCCGTGTGAAACCAATCTCAAGTCAAAGAAAACCTAGTGTATACACCCCCTCCAGATCACCTAGCTCACAAAGGCAGGTCCCATAGCGATCAACCTCTTTCGACACTACAACTCTCGGATAGAAGGGCCCGTAGGGGACTCAGGAAGTTCGCATACACTGCTTGGTCCCAAGTCAGATCAGTAACTCGGAGACCAAATGCTCCATAATCATGTAACAACAACCATCAGATTCAAACCGTATCCTCAGGGTAATAGCAAATGTCCTGATAAATCATAATTATGAACCACTGCCGAACTCGAACCAAAACTCATAGTCAATGTAACCATAACTAGTGCTCTTAACGGAGGTCAATCTTGGTATAGGTCAATGCTATATCCAGTTGGAGCTCTTAGGTGTAACATAACTAGTGGTAAACCAGGGTACTAAACCCATAACCATCGGTATATACATATACCTACCAGGTATTTAAGACTACAGCCTCGAGATATTAAACTAAGCTGTAACTCTCTCTGAGGGCAATGAAGCTAACTAGGCATTCTAACCATCCTAGGCATACTCAGGTCCGGGATAACACCTACTGATATACATGTGTCATCTAGATTTGAGAGACAGCCCTATAAGGCTATCTATCTGAAAATGGCAGCGGGGCCTCCTACCGAGCCCTACAACTCATTTTAGTGATAAAGCCTACCCAAACTGAGGCTAAGGTGCCTCACTCCTGACCCAAAGTGTTGATATGGGAACAAGTCTAGTCCTAAGGTAATCTATCAATAAACGGGAATTCAAACCTAGCCTCTGATGGTAGGGTCACTGATCAGCTACTACCCGTATGAACTACACGTAACTAATGCATGCCATCACCAGTATTCACACAAGTCAAGGTAAGCACCCACATATCCATAGATCGAGTCACAACTCCTCAACAAGGTGTAAGGGAACTAACCTGGTATCCATGGTCTCGTAACCATGGCCTCTAGCCCAATAGAACAATATATGACATAATCACAGGGTGTATCCATAAGCAGAAACCCAGACATGAGACCAATCAGATGCATATCATACAACTAATCTAAGGTGTATTTATATGCCTTATGGCAACTTTAACCCATGTTTACCTTAGTTTTGAGAGCAATACGTAGATATTTTGTATGGTTTTGATGGAATATGTGATATTATGCTAACAAATGTGATTAGACCCTTGTAGGTGGAATTTGTGACTATTTGGAGCATTTTTGGCATGGAAAACGAGGCTTGAAGGAGCTATGAGTGAAGGATATTGAAGATAAGAGGCAAGAAAAAGATTTGAACTTGAAGAATCCAACCAAATCCGCAAAGAAAAGTCGACGAAAAGAAGAAAATCATAATTTAAGGGCCTGGCGCGCCAAGGGGCATGCCAGGCCACTTTTGACACATATTCTACTCAACTGGGCAGCACAGGGGCGTGCCCAACGGTGTACCAGGCCGCTTGGGCACACCTGTTCTTAGGAAAAAATTTGCCTAAGTCCCAGGCGCGCCTAAGGGTGTGTCGAGCCACTTTTTGGCAAATTTTTGCCCCGAGTTTTTGTCTATAAATAGGGATTTTGGGTTATTGTATCATAATTCCATCTTCACTAGACTACTTTTGGCAGTTTTTGGCATTGAAATTAGGCTTCATTCTTCTTCTTTTCAGTTTTTATTTCTTTTTATGGTATTTTATTACTTTATGTTGTTAATTGAAGTTATGAGTGGCTAAAATCCCTCGATCTTGGGGTTAAGGCTATGAACATGAATCTCTTGAGTTGAATTTTATTGGTTTTTGCTGAAGTTTATCATGAATTGGTTATTCTTATATTCTTAATTTTACTATTTTAATGCTTGATCACCACTGAAGTAAATCCATTGTCTTAAGGTAAGCTCGAGAGAGAAACTAAGAGATAGAACGTGGAATATAAGGAGCATGATCTTTACTCATGGAAGGGATTCCAAGAGATTGATATGCGGTTAGGACCGAGAGGTACCTAATCCGCCGCGCTTGTTCAATTACAAGAAGATAGCTTAAAGGCATTAGAATTGGTTAAACTTATCACCGCTTAATGACGTAGTTAGGTTTCCAATTTCTAGTAGAAGGTTATAGTTTAGAGACGAATATAATTGTAACATTAACTTCGTGATCAATAACCAAGATAAACGACTCAAATTGCTTAAACCAGTAACAATTATGCTCAAGAGATGACGTTCGGAGTGCCTTGACCCTGGGAATTTACTTTTTATTGACTTTTAAAGCATATTTATGAAAACTGAAGTTACTGTAGCGAAGATAGTAGTTTATAGTCTGCAATCATCTAATTTTTAGTAAAAAATCCCTTTTCCTTTTCGCAACACTAGTTTTTAATTACAGTTTGACGTCTAAAATTAACTTTTGTTGACGAAAGTCCCTTGGGTTTGATATCCGGCTCTTTTAAAGGAGTCATTATATTACTTGAAGGATCACGTACACTTGCGTGTATAGCTGGGTTGCAACAAGTTTTTGGCGCCGTTGCCAGGGATTTTCAAATAGATAGATATCAATTATTGACGTTTTTACTTTAATTTTCAGCTAAGTGTTGACAACTTGATCTTAGCTATTCTATTTTGGAGGCTTACTTCATCTGAACGCTGGCAAGGAATAAAGATTTGGTAACCCCACAGTCTGAACCTGAAAGATACTTCAATAGATTGAGGAGACAGGCAATAGATTACCTAATCCCGTAAGTCGAACTGGCTGACGAAGGCATACGGGGTGATCCCGTAAGAATTGAAGAACCAGTTACAGATAGACGTGAGCCGATAGTGATGGAATCTAGGACAATTCGCGAAGTGGCAATCCTACTCGCTACTAATGTGACCTCCTATATTCTAAAACCGGCAGTTGGAGGTAGATTTGAGCTGAAACTGAACATGGTGCAACTCATGCACTCAAGTGGACAGTTTACAGGTCTTGCTCATGAGGACCCACAGAGGAACATCCGTAATTTTCTAGAGATTAGTGACACATATATTCCTGCAGGTGTGTCTTCAGATTATGTGAGACTTACTTTGTTCTCCTTTTCTCTGCTGGGGGAAGCAAGGAGGTGGTTAGATGCAGAGCCAACTAATTCTATCACTACTTGGGATGATCTTGCTCAAAAATTCTTAATAAGGTTCTTTTCGTTGGGAAAGACAGCGAGGCTGAGGAGTGAGATATTGAGTTTCAGAAAGAGAGATGATGAGAATTTACACCAACACTAGAATCGATTCAAATCCATGTTGAGGGATCGTCCTCATCACCACCAAGCAAATGAAGTATTGGTGCATACTTTTACTGATTCAACTGCAGGTGGACAAGCTTTAGAGAAGACTTATGATGAATTATATGCTTTGTTGAATCATATTTCGCAGGGAAATCTAGACTGGCATGGTGATAATTCTAGAAATTCTACAAAGAAGGTTGCTGGGAAACTAGATGTGGATGCAGTCACTGTATTATCTGCCCAAATTTCAGCTATGGAAACCATGATGAACAATCACTTCAGCAGTTTGAATTTGGGTCAGCAACAAGCTCCCGTAAATGCAGTACAACAACAGGTTTTTGTAGTGTGTGATGTGTACGGAAACATGGACCATACCAGCGAGTTATGTAGTGCAAATCCGAATTTCGTGAATTTTGTGGGTAATGCCCAGAGAGGAGCTGGAGCACAGAATTATAGGAAAACTTATAATGCTTGGTGGAAAAATCACCCGAACTTATCTTAGGGAGGTAACCAGAATAAATTTAGACCTCAAGGATATGCACCACAATACAACCAACAACAGGGTCAAGGCAATCAAGTGGGTGCTAAGTCTGGAGATATGAGCGTGGAAGATATGTTGAAGCAGATTATGGCAGAGCAAGCTAAGATGGCAGCAGATGTGAGGAACAATCAGTTGGCTACTCAAAATTTGGAGAAGTAAATTGGTCAGTTAGCAAATGCATAGAATATAAGGCCTCAAGGAGGTCTTCCAAGTGATACCGATCCTAACCCGAAGTAGGTGAATGCTATTGTTACTCGTAGCAGTAAGAATTTAGAGGATATAGTTCCACCAGAAAAAGAATTGGAGCCGAAAGAAGTTGTGGTTGAAGACGAACAAGTTGAGTCTGCCAAAAGATCCAAAGATGATAAAGTGATCCATAGTGTAAAGTTGCCTCCTCTTTTTCCCCAGAAGTTCAAGAAGAAGAAGAAAGATGAATGCTTTGGTAAGTTCATTGAACTACTTAAACAAGTGTACATTAATTATCCTCTGGTGGATATCTTATAGGGTATTCCAAAGTATGCTAAGTTTGTGAAAGATATTATGGCAAACAAGAGTAGATTGACAAAGTATACCACAGTTGCACTGACTGAGGAGTGTATCTCTTGAATTCAAAACCGATTACCAACCAAGCTGAAGGATCCTGGAAGCTTCACTGTAAAAATTACTCTGGGAAATCGTGTCTGTGCTCGTGGGTTGTGCGGTTTGGGGGCTAGTATAAATTTGATTCCCACTTTGGTTTTCAAGCAGTTGGGTTAAGGTCGTCCTAAACCTACTACTATTATTTTGTAGCTTGCCGACTGATCCATCACTAGACCTTATGGTATTGTTGAGGATGTTCTGGTTCAAGTGGGGTCGTTGATCTTTTCAGTTGATTTTGTGGTGCTGAATTTTGAGCCTGACCTGGAAGTCCCATTTATTTTGGGGCATCCATTTCTGGCCACAGGAGGTATGATCATTGATGTAGCAGTAGGGAAACTGACTATGCGAGCTCATGATAAAGTTGAGGTTTTTGATGTTTATAGGGCTTTGAAGCTACCAGAAATTTATGAGAACTTTTCAACTATTACGGCTATAGATTTGGCGGCTGAATACATCCACACTTTGTCTACAGATCCATTGGAAAAAGTTTTGATGGGGCAAGATATTTATGGTGATGCGAAAGCTATTGATATGGTACAGGTTCTTGATCTTATGGGTATCTATTCTACAGAGGGTGGATGGGAACCTTTAAATCGTCCACTTGGTCCTCCACCCAAGCCATCAATTGAGGAGGCACCGAAGCTTAAATTGAAAGAACTTTTGTCTCATCTTCAATATGCTTTCCTAGGTGATAATAAGACCCTTCCTATTATTCTTGCAGCAAATTTATCAAGGGAACCAGTTGAGGCAGCATTGGTGATACTCAAACGAAGAAAGAAGGCTATCAGTTGGCAGATGTCTGATATCCATGGTATTAATCTGGGTTTGTGTATGCATAAAATTTACATGGAGTAACGACATAAGTCGAGTGTGCAACACCAACGACGCTTGAATCCAGTAATGAAAGAAGTGATAAGGAAAGAGGTAATTAGGTGGTTAGATTCGGGCATTGTCTATCCTATCTCTGACAGTACATGGGTTATTCCAGTATAGTGTGTCCCAAAAAGGGTGGTATGATGGTGATCACAAATGATAATAATGAGTTGATTCCTACAAGAACTGTGACTGGGTGGCGTATTTGCATGGATTACTGGAAACTAAATGATGCTACGAGGAAAGACCATTATCCAATCCCTTTTATTGATCAGATGTTGGATCGTTTGGCCGGGCAGGAATATTATTGCTTTCTTGATGGGTATTCAGGGTATAATCAAATTGTGATAGATCCTCAAGATCAAGAGAAGACTACATTCAAATGCGCTTACGACACTTACGCTTTCAAGCGCATGCCCTTTGGATTGTGCAATGCACCGGCTACTTTTCAGCGTAGCATGATGGCTATTTTCTATAACATGGTTGAGGAGTTCGTAGAGATTTTTATGGATGATTTTTCAGTCTTTGGTAACTCTTTTGAGTTATGTTTGCAAAACCTTGATAGAGTCCTTGCTTGGTGTGAAGAAACTAATCTTGTTCTCAATTGGGAAAAGTGTCATTTCCTTGGTACGGAAGGTATAGTTCTTGGACATAAAGTGTCAAAGAAGGGTCTCAAAGTTGATAGAGCAAAGATTGAAGTCATCGAGAAATTACGTCCAGCTGTGTCGGTGAAAGGGGTGCGTAGTTTCTTGGGACATGCTGGGTTCTACAGACTGTTCATTAAAGAGTTTTCCAAGATTGCATGCCCCATGTGCACGCTCTTAGAAAAATATGTTAAATTTATATTTTGCGAGTCATGCATGAAGACATTTGAGATTTTGAAGAAGAAGTTGGTGGAGGCACCTATCCTTATTGCTCCTGATTAGGCGTTACCATTTGAGCTCATGTGTGACGCAAGTGATGTTGCAGTGGGTGAGGTTCTTGGGCAGTGGAAGAACAAGATATTTCACTCTATTTATTATTCGAGCAAGACCCTTGATGCAGCCCAAGTGAATTATACGGTGACTGAAAAGGAGATGTTAGCTTTGGTATATGCATTTGATAAATTTAGATCATATTTGGTGGGTACTAGCGTCATTGTATACACAGATCATGCGGCAATACGATATTTGTTCAATAAAAAGGATGCTAAGCCGTTGTTGATTAGATGGATTTTATTGTTTCAAGAGTTTGATTTGGAGATTAAAGACAGGAAAAGGTCAGAAAATCAGATTGCCGACAATTTTTCTAGACTTGAAAGCTCAACACATGTAGCTGATAATGGGCGTATTGGTGAGGAATTTCCAGATGAACAATTGTAGATTTTGGGGGTTGATGAGTTGCCATGGTATGCAAACATTGCGAATCTATTGGTAAGTGGGCTATTTCCTCCTGATTCGAGTCCTCACCAAAAGAAGAAGTTGTCATAGAAGGTACGTTCTTATATTTGGGATGAGACTTACTTATTCAAGCAGGGGCCTGATCAAGTAGTAAGAAGATGTATTCCGGATGCGTAGGTGAAGCAGGTGTTAGAGAGATGCCACGCCTTACCTTATGGTGGTCATCATGGTGGTGAACGCACAACCCAAAAAATTCTGCAATCAGGTTTCTTCTGGCCTTCTCTATTTAAGGATGCTTATGCGTTTGTGAAGAGTTGTGACCAATGCCAACGTATAGGGACGATTTCAAAGCGACATGAGTTGTCATTAACTAATATCCTAGAAATTTAAAACTTTGATGTATGGGGGATAGATTTTATAGGCCCTTTCCTGAAGTCGAATGGGAATCAATACATACTTGTAGCAGTGGATTATGTGTCTAACTGGGTGGAAGCTGCTGCTCTTCCTGTGAATGATTCCAAGGTTGTGGTGAAGTTCCTGAAAAAACATATCTTCACAAGATTCGAAACTCTAATAGCTATAATTAGCGATGGAGGTTCACACTTTATAAACTATTGGGTGAAGAGTGTGTTGGATAAATATGGTGTTAGACACAAGGTTTGAACAGCGTATCATCCCCAAACAAGTGGCCAAGTGGAAGTGTCTAATCGCGAGATAAAACAAATCTTGCAAAAGACGGTGAATACTCAGAGAAAAGACTGGTCGCTCAAGCTAGATGATGGTCTTTGGGCCTATCGAACTTCATATAAAACACCTATAGGTACTTCCCCATATCATTTTGTCTTTGGGAAAGCATGTCATCTCCCGGTTGAGCTTGAGTAGCAAGCATATTGAGCGGTGCAGAAGTTGAATCTAGATTCGGAGTTGGCTGGTAATAGGAGGTTGTTGCAACTCCATGAGTTGGAAGAGTTTCGTTTCCATGCATATGAAAATATGAAGATCTACAAGGAAAAAACGAAGCGATGGCACGACAAGCATATTCTCCACTGCACTTTCGAGCCAGGCCAGTTGGTACTACTGTTTAACTCGAGACTTAGTGTAACACCCCGTACATTTTCGAACCTAGTTAGTTACCGTAACATGCATGGAATTATTTAAACATGAGATTGTTGGTTTATTACACATTAAATTTGGTGGGCTAAATGAACATGTGCTAATGGGCTCAATTTAAGGCCGAAAATTAAGTCATAAGACATGGCCCAAATGGGGAAAATGACCCATTCTTTCTTTGACCAAGTAAACGCTCAATTATTGACTAAGTGTTTGGATAAGGATGACATGAGGGACTATAAAAGGCCAAAAAAATCAGATTTTATTCAATGAAACACACATGCCAAATTCTAGACTTTTCCACCAAAAAGAGATATTTCTCTCATCTCACAAACCCTAAGGCAACCATCTCTTTTGGACAAGATCATCACTATGCAAGCTTGGGTAAGTGTTTACTCTTATGTTTTAATATATTATATTCTTAATATGGTGTATAAATCATGGTGTTTATGTTTGAAAAGTGTTGGATAGTTCACTATTTGTAAAACAGTCTACTCTTGCTTAATCGGAGAAGGGTTTTGCCTTCTAAACTTGAAAGTGGACTTGTGGTCTTGAAGGAAGTGAATTTAATGGATTAAATATCAAAATTTAAGGTGTTTTTATGTCCCTAACTTTCTTTCTCTTTATGTGTAACATTTGGAATTGTTGTTGTGAAATTGTACATGGAACCTGTGGCGTATTGAAAGAAAACCGTAGTTTTTGTGATGTTTATGTACGTTGTGGAACCATGGCTGTTCGTTGGCATCTAATATAACCTAAAATATTTAAATATAAGCTTAATCATGACCATGGACCATTCATTGCGAAAAAGGACCCAAAAATGACCCCTAGAGGCTGTAACGGGCACCCGCCCTCGCGGGCACGGCACCTACGGGAGCAGATGCCAATACAGGTTGCCCTGGACTAGGCCAATGGTCACCTGCCGACGTAACTCATCCACCTTCGAGAGCATGTGTCTCCATAGCCCACTCCAGAATTTTGTTTTGCATGTTTTTGTCTCTCTTTGATCCCCGAAGGCCCCTATACCATTTTTGGATGCAATTATCAACTTATGATACCTTTTGAATGACTTTAAGGGGTCGTTTGGAGGCATGTTGGATTATATCAATTATGAATTGTTGTTAATATGTTGTTATGAAAGGTATTGAGGTGACTTGATGGAGTAATTGTGACGTAGTGTTAATGAGGAAGCGTAAAGGATAAACTTGGTGTGAAATGCTATTGGTTATGATGTATTGGTCAATGGGTGGAATGTTATGGTGTTGTTGGTATGGTAATGTAGTGAATTGTATTGTAAAGGGTGAGATGACGTTATATGGCAGTCACGTAGCTCATTGTCGTCTTATGCATTTGTAATATAGTTAGTTGTTAACGTGAGCTCTGTTATGAACTTGTGTTGTGGAGTAACACATAAAGAAGGAGTTGGATTGTTGTATTCACATATAGGGGTGTGTATTCATATTTGAAAGATAAGGTATGTAAGGTTTCTCTTTCTCGTATTCTTTGGCAACATCTTTTGTTCTCATTTCAAAAAGTCTCAAAGTATCTCATGTCAGGTTATCATATATTGTTATTCATATGTATCTTAATCATGGACTGATGTTTCAAAGCTCCAATAATGTTATGACTATCAATGTATCAATCTCTCAAAAGTAAAGAAATGAAGTAATGCATAGTTGTTGGTTGTGAGAGCACGGGTGGAAGCTCTAGAGGCATAAGCCTAGCTCGAGTCGATCCCGAGATTATTGGATCGGGGGTAGCTCTAGAGGCATAAGCCTAACTCGAGTCAAACCTGACAGGGGGCAGCTCTGGAGGTAAGAACCTAGCTCGAGCCGAACCTGATATATTGGTTTATGGGTTGCAGCTCTAGAGGCATATGCCTAGCTCGGGCCGATCCCAATGTAACGTTATGCTATGTTATGACCCACTGATCAGTTGGGGCCCAGGTATGATATGATATAAGTAATGACAAATAAACATAGAAGCAAAGAAAATAATGAATGTAAAGTATATGGTTCCCAACACATACAGAATGATGGTTTATCCATATGGACTATTCTCTTATATTTGATTCCATTGAAGCCCTTATGTAGCATGCAGTTTCTTATGGCCTTACATACTCAGTACATTTTTCGTACTGACGTCCCTTGGGGGACTTACCTTACTTGTTGCAGGCACAGGTGCTAGTAGACCTCCACATTAGGTTGCGGGTCATTTGCGGATCATTGGTGAGCTTCAGTTGTTTTGAGGCTTTTCGAGTCATTATGCTTATTTGTTTTAGTGTTGTATAAAGCAGAGACGTGTCCCGACAGTAGGTTGGTTATGTCTATGTATTTGTAGAGGCTTTGTAGATATTGTGGGACAAATGAAGGAATGTAAGGGATGTGTGCTTTTGACATGGTGGCCCTAACGACCAAGTTTCATATATGTATATATCATATGTTTTCCATGACTTCTTCCATTATGATCTTGTATCTATACGTGATGGTGATGTTCCTTGAGTGACATACATACAAATGTACATGAATGACAATTGGTTCTGTTGGGCCTTACCAGCTTCGGGTGCCAGTCCGCCCTGTTGGAATTCGAGGCGTGACAAAAGTGGTATCAGAAAAGGTCGTCCTAAGGGTGTCTACAAAGTCGTTTCTGAGTAGAGTCTTGCTTATGGATGTGTTGTGCTTCACATTTATAAGTAGGAGGCTATGGGACATTTAGGAGTTGTTTCTTTTCTTCATTTCTAGATCGTACAATAGAGCCAATATTGTAAGTGGAATCGTATCTAACCATTGGAATTGGTTTTATTTGTTATATTACAATGCCGATTACAAGACGAGGTAGAGGCAAAGGTAAGCAGGTAGATATGCTTGCCGGAAAAGGAATGAGTAAATCACCACCTGACTAAGCTATTCAAGGTGGGGATGACACCGAGTTTGCATCACGGGCTTCTTGTACTTTTCCAGCTCCAGAAGAGCTGAGAAGGAGAGAAGAACCTGCAGAACCGCCTATGAATGCCACTGAACAGGATTTAATAAATGCAGTGCATATGTTGGCTCAGATAGTTGCTGCACAAACTTAGGGACAAGTTGGTCCAATGACAAGTGAGGATACCGCGGCTAGAGTAGCTAGTCGGCGGACACAAGATTTTCTGAAATTAGACCCTCCCACGTTCACCGGGTCAAATCCGAAGGCAGACCACAGGACTTCGTGGACCAAATTCAAAGGGCTCTAGATGTTATGCACAGGACTGGTGTAGAAACAGTTGAGCTTGCAGCCTATAGATTGAAAGAAGAAGTTATATTGTGGTATGAAGATTGGAAGAGATCTCGTGATATCGGTGCAAATCCACCTAATTGGGAAGAATTTAAAGCCGCATTCCTTGATCACTATATTCCATATGAGATCCGAGAGGCTCGTGCGGATCAGTTCTTAAATCTCCGTCAAGGGAATATGAGTGTCAGAGAATACAGTCTTCAGTTTAATTCTTTGGCTCGATATGCTCCGAATGTAGTGGCCATAATGGAAGACAGAGTCCATCTATATGTGTACATATTAGAGCCATATTTGGTGAGGGACTTTACCATTGCTTCTTTGAACAGAGATATGGATATAGCCAGAATACAGGCTTTTGCACAGATGATGGAGGATAAGAGGCAAAGAAGGAGGGTGTACGAATTTAAAACAGGGCCTTCAAAGAGGGCTAGACCTATGGGACATTCTATGGTGTCCCAAGGAGAATCTAGGCCTCGGGTTTTCCCTAGACCGCCTAGACCATCATATTCTTATTCCACATAAGGCACTCAATCTCAATTCCGAGGGTTTAGAGGCAGTCAAGCTGGGCAGAGTAGTGGGCTTCAAGGTTCACAGGCAACAGGATTTCCTCATCAGCTGTGTCAGCACTGTGGACGAACTCATTCAGGTATATCCCGGTTAGGGACGACTGCTTGCTTTTGGTGCGGTATGTCGGGGCACATGATGAGAGAGTGTCCACAGAGGGGCACGGGTGGTATAGCACGACCTACAGGATCAACCGTTGCATCATCATCATCAGTTCCTTCCCTAGGCAAAGGTGTACAACATACTGGTCATGGTAGAGGTACCATAGGAGCAGCCAGTTCCAGTGGAGCCCAGAATTGCACCTATGCTCCAGTGGACCAGCAGAATTCAGAGGCTTCTCCTGATGTAGTCACACATACATTATCCATATTTTCGCATAATGTATATGCACTGATTGACCCGGGTTCTACATTGTCATTTGTTACTCCATTGATTGCTGCGAAATTTGAATGAACACAAGAATTATTAATTAAGTCAATTGAAGTATCTACACCAGTTAGTGAATCTATTGTTGCACAAAGAGTATATCGTAATTGTGTGTGATCAGGATACGTTGGCTGATCTTATTGAACTGGAAATGGTGGATTTTGATGTCATAATGGGTATGGATTGGTTGGCTTCTTGTTATGACACGATAGATTGCCGAGCTAAGAAAGTACGCTTTCATTTTCCACAAACGAATATTCTTGAATGGAAGGGTAATGTAGGGGCACCGAGAGGAAAATTTATTTCCTATCTTAAAGCAAGGAAAATGATAGCCAAGGGGTACATATGCCACTTAGTAATAGTGAAAGATACTGATGTGGAACCACTAACTCCTCAGTCGGTTCCAGTAGTAAATGAATTCCTTGATGTATTTCCTGAAGGCCTTCCAGGTTTACCTTTAGAACGGGAAGTAGAGTTTGGGATTGATGTGATGCCAGGCACTCAGCCTACCTTTATTCCTTCGTACAGAATGGCCCCAACAGAATTGCAAGAACTGAAGGAGCAATTAAAACACTTGCTGGACAAGGGATTCATAAAGCCTAGTATGTCCCCGTGGGGTGCACCAGTATTATTTGTACGAAAGAAAGATGGCACGATGAGAATGTCTATTGACTATCGACAATTGAATAAGGTAACGATCAAAAACAAATATCCCCTCCCCAGAATTGACGATTTGTTTGATCAGTTACAGGGTGCCAAATGTTTTTCAAAGATTGACTTGAGATCGGGTTACTATCAAGTCAAGGTTAGAGAAAAAGATATACCCAAGAAAGCTTTCCGAACACGGTCTGGCCATTATGAATTTTTAGTTATGTCATTTGGACTAACAAATGCACCAGCTGTTTTCATGGATTTGATGAATAGGGTGTTTAAGCCATTTCTAGACGTGTTCATGACGGTGTTTATAGATGACATCCTGGTTTATTCAAGATCACAAGAGGACCATGCTAATCACTTACGATAGGTGTTATAAATTCTTCGAGCGTAAGTTGTATGCAAAGTTCTCTAAATGTGAATTTTGGTTAAAATCTATATCATTCTTGGGTCACATTGTGTCAGATGAAGGAATTCAGGTTGATACGCAAAAGATTGAAGCGGTGAAAATTGGCCAAGGCCTACGTCGCCCACGGAAATTCGTAGCTTTCGTGGGTTGGCAGGTTATTATGGAAGGTTTGTTGAAGGGTTTTCTTCCATTGCTGCACCCTTAACAAAGCTAACACATAAGGCAATCAAGTTTTAGTGAAATGACGCATGTAAGGATAGTTCCCAAGAGCTGATGGATAAATTGACTTCTACACCTGTGTTGGTACTTGCAGTAGGTACAGAGGGGTATACAGTATATTGTGGTGCTTCAGGAATTGGCCTAGGATATGTATTGATGTAGCACGGCAATGTGATAGCTTATGCTTTAAGACAATTGTGTCCACATGAAAGAAATTATCCAACACATGATCTTGAGTTAGCAGTTGTGATATTTTCTTTAAAAATATGGCGCCACTATTTGTATGGGGTTCACGTTGAAGTATATACTGATCATAAAAGTTTGTAGTATGTTTCTAAGCAGAAGGACCTAAATTTGAGGTAGCGAAGGTGGCTGGAACTATTAAAGATCATGATATTAATATCCCATCTGGGAAAGCAAATGTGGTAGCCGATGCATTAAGCCGCAAAGCACTAGGAAGTACTGATGGTCAGTTCATGGAAAATCAAGGTATAGTGATGGATCTATATCAATTAGACAGCTTGGTAGTTTATTTTCTTGAAACTCCAGATAAAAGAGTTGTAGCGCAAAATGCGGCAGAGTCTTCATTTGTAGAGGTGAAGGAAAAGCAATATGCGAATTCTATTTTATTGTAGTTGAAAAAAGAATGACAGCAAGGTTCAATAAAGGCATTTGATCTTATGCAAGAGGGAGTGATTCAGTGCCAAAGTAGGTTGTGTGTACCGGATGTAGATGAACCAAGGAGACGGATTATGACAGAGACACATCATTCAAGATATTCTATTAATCCGAGAGCTACCAAAATGTATCATGCTTTGAAAGACATGTATTGGTGGGGTAATACGAAGAAGAACATTGCAAAATTAGTAGCTTATTGTCTGAATTGCCAACCAGTAAAAGTAGAGCATCAAAAATCTGGAGGTTATATGCAAAGTATCAATCTTCCAATCTGGAAGTGGAACATGATTAACATGGATTTCATCACAGGTTTTCCTCGTACACTGCAGAAATTTGATTCCATATGGGTGATAGTTGACAGGCTAACCAAGTCAGCACATTTCCTACCAGTCAAGACCACTTATACAGCTGAAGATTATGCAAAGTTGTATGTTAAATAGATAGTACGATTACATAGGATTCCAATTTCTATTATATCAGACATGGGAGCTCAATTTACTGCATACTTTTGGAAATCTTTTCAAAAGAGTTTGGGAACCCAAGTGAGTTTGAGTACAGCTTTTAATCCTCAAACAGATGGACAAGCAGAATGTACCAACCAAACACTTGAAAATATGTTAAGAGCTTGCACATTGGACTTTAAAAGTAGTTGGGACAATTATTTACCTCATATTGAATTTGCCAAGTGGATGGTTTACCAAGCCTTACATGGGAGAAAGTGTAGATTACCATGTAGATGGTTTGAAGTAGGTGAGACTGTTTTACTCGGGCCAAATCTTGTTCATAAAGCTATAAAGAAAGTTAAGATGATACAACAACGACTAAAAATGGCCCAAAGTCGACACAAGTCATATGCCGATATTAGAAGAAGGGAATTAGAATTTTCCATAGGTGATTGGGTAGTTTTGACAGTGTCACCAATGAAAGGGGTAATGAGATTTGGAAAGAAATGAAAGTGTACCCTATATAACGTGTCGTATAAGATTGTTCGAAGATTTGGTCAAGTCGTGCATGAATTTAAAATACCCCAAGAACTCTCCACAATCCATCCAGTGTTTTATGTTTCAACACTTCGAAAGTGAATAGGATATCCATTGCTCCCAGTGACAATGTACAAACTATGGAGGATCTCACCTATGAAGAGATACCTATTGCTATTATGAATCGACAAGTGATAAGGTTAAGTAATAACGAAGTAGCTTCCATAAAATTACTTTGGAGAACTCAGCAAGTAGAAGAAATCATATGGGAAGTCGAAGAAATGATGAAGTCTAAGTACCCGTATTTATTTCAAATTGAAGAGAAAATCCAAGACACTGAATTGGCGCAACAACAAATAAGTATATGTGAGCATTCCGGGTACGTGATAACATGAAGAATGATCCTAGACTTGAATTTGTTTAAATTGGATGATGCCACTAACATTCGAGGACGAATGTTTCTAAGGGGGGAAGAATGTAACACCCCGTACATTTTCGAACCTAGTTGGTTACCGTAACATGCATGGAATTATTTAAACATGAGATTGTTAGTGTATTACACATTAAATTTTGTGGTCTGAATTAACATGTGCTACTGGGCTCAATTTAAAGCCCAAAATTAAGTCATAAGACATGGCCCAAATGGGGAAAATGACCCATTCTTTTTTTGACCAAGTAAACCCTCAATTATTGACTAACTGTTTGGCTAAGGATGACATGAGGGACTATAAAAGGCCAAAAAAAATCAGATTTTATTAAATGAAACACACATGCCAAATTCTAGACTTTTCCACCAAAAAGACATATTTCTCTCACCTCACAAACCCTAAGGCAACCATCTCTTTTGGACAAGATCATCACTTTGAAAGCTTGGGTAAGTGTTTAATCTTATGGTTTAATATATTATGTGCTTAAGATGGTGTATAAATCATGGTGGTTATGTTTCCAAAGTGTTGGATAGTTCACTATGTGTAAAACAGTCTTCTCTTGCTTAATCGGAGAAGGGTTATGCCTTCTAAACTTGAAAGTGGACTTGTGGTATTGAAGGAAGTGAATTTAATGGATTAAATATCAACATGTAAGGTTTGTTTATGTACCTAACTTTCTTTCTCTTTGTGTGTAACATTTGGAATTGTTGTTGTAAAATTGTACATGGAACCGGTGGCGTATTGAAAGAAAACTGTAGTTTTTGTCACGCCCCTAATTCCAATGGGTCAGACTGGAACCCGAACCCATTGAGTCCTGAGATAACCAACCTTTACTCATGTAATTTCTTATGCATGCTTCTGTATTAATACTATTTTGTCTCATGTAACTAGATACTAATAGCGGAAGCCATGGAAAACATATACTATATATGAAACTTAGCCGTTAGGGCCATCAAGTCAAAATGGACATACATCTCTTACATTCATCTTACCACATATGTCTACAAAGCCTCTAATAGATACATGAACATAACCATCCTAAAGTCGGGACAAGTCCCCGCTGTATACAACATTTACAATACCAAGATGAATGTACACATGTGACTCCGAAAGCCCCGAACCAAATGGAGCTCACCAATGATCTGCAAATGACCCGTAACCTATTGTGGAGGTCTACTAGCACCTATGCCTACAGCAAGTAAGGTAAGACCCCCTAAGGGAGGTCAGTACGAATGAATGTACTGAGTATGTAAAGCCATAAGAAGCTGTATAATACATAAATACTTCAATGGAATCAATTACAAGTGAATAATCAATATGGATAAGTCACCATTCTATATGTGTGGAACAATGTGTATTAAATTCATTACTTCTTTTGCTTGTACATTCATCATCTTTATTCATCATCATTAATATTCATCCACCTTATCGATGGGTCATAAAATAATCATCCACCTTATCGGTGGGTTATAAAATAATCATCCACCTTATCCGTGGGTTATAAAATAATCATCCACCGTATCGGTGGGTTATAGAATTATCATAACGTTAGGACCAGCTCGAGCTAGGCTAATGTGCCCCTTTGATACTGTCCCGGTTCTCAACCAACAAACCATATGTACATTACTTTATTCTTTTGTTTTTGAGAGCTTGATACATTGGTGGTTATAACATCGTTATTGGAACTTGAGAATGTACTATTATTGGAACATTGGAACCATGTCCTCAATTATGTGACACATGAATAATAGTTGGTCAATGAACAAGGTACATGTGAAAAACAATATATATGACAACTCAAAATGAGATACCTTGGAACAATTCAGAATGGGATAAGTACAATGACAATGTAACTACTATGTGCTGCAGAAGGATACGAAAAGAGTGACCTTACATACCTTCTCTTCCCAATATGAATCTACAATCCTAAATGTGAATTCAATAGTCCAACTCCTTCCTTATGTTTCACACTACAACACAAGTACATAACGGAGCTTACGTTAACAATCAACTACCTTACAAGTGCATACGACGACAATGAGTTACATGATGGCCTTAAAATGTCATTTCCCCCTTGACAATACTATTTATGAAATTATCATACCAACAATACCACAACATTCCATACATTGAACAATACATCATAAACCAATATCATGTCACACCAAGTTCATACTTTCCACTTCTCCATCAACACAACATCACAATTACTCCATCAAGTAACCCCAATAGCTTTCATACCAACATACCGACAACAATCCCACAATTTAAACTCATGAAAAAAAAGAGTCAAGGAACATAACCACACCATACATGTCAATATTTCATTCACACCATTCACTTTCATAAAAACCTCATGTCTCTTTTCAAGTTTAAATCCCATAGATGACACATCTTTTAGAAAAAAGCAAAAATGCATTATTTACACTTTTAGACATAACCATAATGATATACATACTCTCCCATGCATATTATATATTAATCCATAAGAATAATCACTTACCCAAACTTTTAAATGAGTGATCTGGTCCAAAAAGATGGCTTAAGGTTTGAGAGCTTAAAGAAATATCTTGTGGAAATGTTGTGGAAATGTCTAGAATGGCATGTGTGCTTTGTGGAAATAAAAATCTGATTTTTTCCACCTTATATAGCCCCTCAAGTCATACTTAGCCACTTTTTGGCATTAAATTCCATATTTGCTTGGTCAAAGTGGAAGAATGGGTCATTTGTCCTTTTGGGCCATGTCTTTTAATCCATTTTGGGCCTTAAATTGAGCCCATTTACACATAGTAACTTGGCCGACAAATTTCAATATGTAATCCACCAGATATCTCATGTATAAATAATTCCATAAATTTCACGACAATATTCACTCACGAAATTCATGTTCGTAGCTTCAATCTCATATATACGAAATTCTAGCCACTCATGGCTTAATTGAACATAATATGATAAAATACTTGTGATGAAGAATTAACCCCCAACTCGGATGCCAAACCTTCTCAAGAGTAGTCCTACTACGATGGAATAAGGATACCATAACCCAAGAGTCCTCTTTATAGACTAATAATCGTCGAAGAAATTTGGCAAAAAACACCCCGACTAGCTCCCGGGCGCCCCTGGGACTTAGAGAAATTTCAGCTCTGGAAAAGGTGTACAGGGGCAGCCTGGCACGCCCCTGGTCAAGCCCCCTTGCTGCCTGTGCCACAAAAAAATCAGGCCAAAGCGGCCTGGCACGCCACCTGCAGCGCCCCATACTAAATTTTTGATTTTGACTTTTCTTTGCGGATTTGGTTGGATCTTTCAAGTCCCAACCTTTTGCTTGCCTCTTATCTTTAAGATCCTTTTCTTGGATGTCCCTTAAACCTCACTTTTTCACCCCACAAATGCTCCACAAAGTCACAAACACCTCCTACGAAGGTCTAATCACATTTACTAGCACAATATCAAATGTTCCATCAATAATAATACAAAATACATACTTGTTGCTCTCGAACCTAGGGTAACCATGGTTCAAAGTTATCAAGTAGGGTCAGAAATGTACGGGGTGTTACATTCTTCCCCCCTTAGAAACATTTGTCCTCGAATGTTAATAACATTGTTTCATGTACAACAAATGCTTTTCTATATAGCTTATATATATACATATACACATAATGTTTGTAGCTACTTACTTGTTATTGCTCCACTTTTGCACTTTGAACTTTTTCTTCCATGTGAAACAAATGCGGGTACCTCGATTTCATCTTTTCTTTAGTTTCCCACGTGATCTTTTCCACTTGTTTATTTCTCCAATAGTACCTTTACGAAGGCTATTTCTTTATTTCTTAACTCTTTCACTTATTGATCTAGAATAGTAATAGGTATCTCTTCATATGTGCGATCCTCCGTAACTTGAACATCTCCACTGGGAACACTAGGAGATGGATCTTCTATACACTGAACTGTGGAGAGTTCTTGGGGTACTTCAAATTCATGCGCGACCTGACCAAATCTTTAAACATTCTTTTATGGCATGTTGTATAGGGCCTACTTTTATTTATTTCCAAATCTCATTACCCCTTTCATTGGGGACACTATCAAGCTACCCAATCACCTATGGCAAATCATCCACTTGGTAACCTACACTCTCTCCCATATAAGGCTTCATAAGGTGTCATCTTGATACTTGAACAATAGCTTTTATTGTAGGTAAATTCAACAAGAGGTAAATAATCGTCCCAACTACCTTGAAAGTTCTATGTGAAAGCTCGTAACATATCGTCAAGTGGTTGAATGGTACGTTCTTCTTGTCCATCTGTTTGAGGATGAAAAACTGTACTCAATCTCACTTGGGTTCCCACACTCTTCTGAAAAGATTTCCAAAAGTATGCGGTAACTTGAACTCTCTTGTCTGATATAATAGAAATTATACCCCCATGCAATTGTACTATCTCTCCTTAACATACAACTTTGCATAGTCTTCAGTTGTGTACGCAGTTTTGACTGGTAGGAAATGCGTTGACTTGGTACGCCTGTCAACTATCACCCATATGGAATCAACTATCTGTAGTGTACGAGGAAAACTTGTGGTGAAACCCATGTTAATCATGTCCCACCTACAGACTGGAACATTCATACATTGCATATAACCTCCAGGTGTCTGATGCTCTACATTTACTTGTTGACACTTTGGACACTGAGCTACAAGTTCTGCAATGTTCTTTTCATGTTACCCCACCAATACATTTCTTTCAAATCATGATTCATTTTGGTGGGTCCCGGATGAATATAATTCTGTAAATTGAGCATTATAGTACTCCCTCTTGCGTAAGATCAAATGCATTTGTCAGGCCCTGTCATACATTCTCTTTCAGTTGCAATAACATAGAATCCACATACTGCTTTTCTTTCACCTCAGCTACAAATGAAGACTCCGTCGCATTTTACACTATAATTCTTTCATCTGGAGTTTTGAAAAGAAGAACCCCCAAGCTGTCTAATTGACATAGATCCTTAATAGTACCTTGCCTTTTCGTAAGTGGACTATCCATCAATGCTTCTAATGTTTTGTGGCTTAACGCATCGACTACCACGTTTGCTTTTCCCAAATAGCATAAAATATCACTATCATCATCTTTGAGTAATTCCCTCCACCTTTGATGTCTTCAGTGTAGGCCCTTTTGCTTAAAAATATATTGCAAACTCTTATGATCAATACATACATATCAACACGAACTCCATACAAGTAGTGGCGTCATATCTTTAAAGCAAATACCACCACTACTAACTCAAGATCATGTGTGGGATAATTTCTCTCATGTGGACACAATATTCTTGAGGCATACGCTATTATGTTACGGTGCTACATCAATACACATCTTAACCAAGACTCACGTTTAGAGAATTTCGCATATAGATTACGGTCACGAAGAATCTGTAACACTTGTCGCAAGTGATTAGAATGGCTCTCTAGTGATCTTGAATATCATCTCTAAACATGGTCTCGAACACATCTTAACAATGGTTTGAACACCCTATTCATCAAACCCATAAAAACTATTAGTGCATTCGTTAGCCCAATTGACATAACTAAAAAATAATTCGTAATGACCCTACCATGTTCATAAAGCTGTCTTGATTATCTCACTTTTTTTCTAACCCTTACCTGGGGATATCCTGATCTCAAGTCAACCTTCGAGAAATCTTTGGCACCCTGTAATTGGTCAAATAAATTATCACTTCTGGGGAGGGGGTATTTATTCTTAATTGTCACATTATTCGGTTGTCGATAGTCAATACACATTCTTAATGTGCCATCTTTTGTTTGTTCGTACAATTAACACTGATACACCCCAAAAGGGATATACTAGACCTCAAGGATTTCATTTACCATCGAAACCGATTGAAGAGTTGGTGGCTTCACATCAGTATCTTCCACTCTTACTAAGTGGAATATGTATCCCTTTGGGTATCATTTTCTTTTCCCTACAATAGGAAATAAATTTCTCCTCTCGGTGCTCCCACATTACCCTTCCATTCAAGAATATTATTTTGTGGAACATGAAAATGTAATTTCTTAGCTCAGCAATCTACTGTGGCATAATAAGAAGCCAACCAATCGGTACTCATTATAACATAAAAATCTACCATTCCCAGTTCAATAAGATCAACCAGTGTGTCATAACCACAAATAGTTACTATACAATCATGATATACTCTTTTAGCTATAATAGATTCACAACTAGTGTCGATACCTCAAATGGCTCATCTGGTAATCCTGGTGTTCTTTCAAAAAAGAAATTTTCCGCAATCAATGGAAGAACATAGGATAATGTAGAATACGGATCAATCAATGCGTATACCTTATGTAAAAATATGAATATTGTACCTATATCTACATCAGGAGAAGCCTCCAAATTCTGCCGATCCGCTACGGCATAGGTACGGTCCAGAACTTCACCAGAACTGGCTAGACCTCTGGAACCCCTACCATGACCAGTAGGCTGTACATCTCGGCCTAAAGAAGGGACCAATGATGATGATGCAACGGTTGATCCCTTAGGTCGCGCCATACTACCCGTGCCCTCTTGTAGATACTCTTTCGTCAAGTGCCCCGATATACCGCACCGAAATAAAATAGCTTTTGGGTGTGTGAAAAATTTTATGTGTTGTTGGTAGGGAGTAATGTAATGAGAAAAAAAAAGGAAAAAAAAGAGAAGTGAATCATTTGTTGATAGCAGTTACTCCTTGCCTAATATGCTTAAGCTATCTTAAAAGGATGGGACAAAATAAAAGAGAATGGGGAAGAGAAAAGTGGTGGAAAATAGGTTGTTGAAGGTGGCCTTAATGTAATTTGTAGTGTATTAATGCGCTTAGGGAAGATACTCACTATTCTTGATCAAATAGCTCCTACCCGCCCCTTAGCCTACATTACAACCCTTAAATTCCTACTTGATCTTGAGCTTTAACATGTTGACATTAGTGGCGTACTACACTAAGGGCAAGCTTATGGTTCATCTTTTGTTGCATGTGAATTGTTTTCGAGAGTGAGTGAACTTTTATTCATGCACCCATTTAATAATTACTTTGTGTGAAATATTGGGTGATTCTCTTGTGGTGAGGATGCATGTTTAGTGAAGTATGGTGATCTATTGGTAACGTGTCATGCATGAATTCGCAACTAGTAAAGTTGTTTTGTAAGGATAGGTTGTTCCAATTTGCTATTCACTTTTTGGTGATACTAGCATGTTAGTGCATAATTTGATGAATGTGGTTGTGTAGCTATGCAGGAATACCTATTGTGTGTCGTTTGTCTTAAGTCGCCCGGGTTTAATTGTGGTTATTATTCGAGGACAAACAAAGGTTCAAGTGTGGGGTGGTGATCTAAGGCATATTTATATGCCTTATGGCCAACTTTAACCCATGTTTACCTTAGTTTTGAGAGCAATACATATATATTTTGTATGGTATTGATGGAATATGTGATTTTGTGCTAACAAATGTGATTAGACCCTTGTAGGTGGAATTTGCGACTATTTGGAGCATTTTTGGCATGGAAAATGAGGCTTGAAGGAGCTACGAGCGAAGGATATTGAAGATAAGAGGCAAGCCAAAGATTTGAACTTGAAGAATCTAACCAAATCCGCAAAGAAAAGTCGACGAAAGGAAGAAAATCAGAATTTAAGGGCCTGGAGCGCCAAGGGGAATGCCGGGCCGCTTTTGAAAAAATTCTGCTCAACTGGCCAGCACAGGGGCACGCCTAAAGGCTGCCCAAGGGCGTCCTGGGCCGATTTTTGGCAAATTTTTGCCCCGCGTTTTTGTCTTTAAATAGGGCTTTTGGGTTATTGTATCATAATTACATCTTCACTAGACTACTTTGGGCATTTTTTGGCATTGAAATTAGGTTTCATTCTTCTTCTTTTCAGTTTTTATTTCTTTTTATGGTATTTTATTATTTTATGGTGTTAATTGAAGTTATGAGTGGCTAAAATCCCTCGTTCTTGGGGTTAAGGCTATGAACATGAATCTCTTGAGTTGAATTTTATTGGTTTTTGCTGAAGTTTATCATGAATTGTTTATTTTTATATTCTTAATTTTACTATTTTAATGCTTGATCACCATTGAAATAAATCCCTTGTCTTGAGGTGAGCTCGAGAGAAAAACTAAGAGATAGAACGTGGACTATAAGGAGCGTGATCTTTACTCGCAGAAGGGATTCCAAGAGATTGGTATACAGTTAGGACCGAGAGGTACCTAATCCGCCGCGCTTGTTCAATTACGAGAAGATAGCTTAAAGGCATTAGAATTGGTTAAACTTGTCACCGCTCAATGACGTAGTTAGGTTTCCAATTTCTAGTAGAAGGTTATAGTTTGGAGACGAATATAATTGTAACATTAACCTCGTGATCAATAACCAAGATAAACGACTCAAATTGCTTAAACCAGTAACAATTATGCTCAAGAGATGACGTTTGGAGTGCCTTAACCCTGGGAATTTACTTTTTATTGACTTTTAAAGCATATTTGCAAAAACTGAAGTTACGGTAGCGAAGATAGTAGTTTATAGTCCGCAATCATCTAGTTTTTAGTAACAAATCCCTTTTCCTTTTCGCAACACTAGTTTCTAATTACTGTTTGACGTCTAAAATTGACTTCTATTGACAAAAGTCCCTTGGGTTCGATATCCGGCTCTTTTAAAGGAGCCATTATATTACTTGAACGATGACGTACACTTGCGTGTATAGCTGGGTCGCAACAATAACCAGGTATACACTATCAGGGTATATGGCATCAAGGATGTGTATCATACTACCAGGGGAGCATAATCAGGTAAATACTAGTAGAACGGGCAGATACTTCCCTAGCTCCCATAATAGGGATCTCCAACACCAATCTAAGGTCATATATAGTACACGATCAATCAGGTCTACCAATATACCAAAGCTAGGATTGGTAGTCTAGGCTAAGGTTCATGTAATAATCATGCTGCAGTGAAGGTCGTAAAGTATAGGCAAAAAGATAAGTCAAGCAGCCTAGGTCACACCCTCGTCTAGCACATAATCAGTATATAACAATGTCTAATAGAACATAGTAGGCCGAAGCCTACTTGGACGCCGTCGAAAACATATCCACGAATCAGCTCATAAGAGCTTTCTCCTTCCGAAAGGCCTCCAATCATTTCAATGCTATCTAAATAGTGAACTATAAGTCAAAAGATGACTTTTGATACCTTTATTGCACGAGGTCAGAAAACGACCAAACAACCAATGTGGGGCCTACTTGCAGATTCGCTAAACCAAAACTGTCACAACTTCCCAAATTACCTCGTGACTAATAGACACAACTACCATAACAAAAGCTGAGCCCAAAAAATATCTCAAACACCAATAACAATATCAGTAGCACCAACATAAACAAAATAACCGTAAAACCAAGAAAACGTACAGTAGAAATGACGAGAACTAGCCCACAGATCCAACGCTCAAAGTTGAGCTTTCATGTCCATAAATGGAGCATATAGCCATGTCCACCACTTGGAATGAGAGAGAAGATTAGAAATCATATATATATAGGTTGCAGGTGGCGCTAAAGCGCCCTTATGGCCTCTTAAGTGCCCAGCGTTAAAGCTCCATAAGTGGTCGCTTAAGTGCTTGCCCCTGGCCTTCCATGGCCGCTTTAGCATGCCTAGGGTCTCTTAAGCGCATAGCGCTAAGGCGCGCCCATGGACACTTAAGCGCACGACCATGGCCCAAATATGGCTAAATTCGGGCCTTTTCGACTATGTGCCCGGGATTGATCTGAGATCCCGTACACAAATGAACTATGCTATTTGACTACTTTCGATGCTCTAGACTTAATAGCGCTAGCTGAATTTACATTAGAGATCGTTCTAATAAGAAGTGGGGCCAACACTCGAAGGGTTGACATAGCAAAGACAATGACCGGCCTGTAGCCCAAAACAAGTCCGGGAAGCTCAAGACCCAAACCAAAGGTCCATCTAGCCTAAAGTCGACGTTTTGGATCCACTGAGATGAACATAAATGGCATCCAAGACCTTATAACTTGAGTTTCAACCCAAGACCCATAAACGACTACCTAAAACCTATAAACAAGAAAACTACTCTAAAGGCTAAATGATCTGCCTGATGACTGAACTGTCAGTCCCCGCAAGTCACAAACGACATGGGGCAACTATAGGAAAGCTCTAAGCACTGCAAATACATGCAAATGAAGGAAATGACCTGAAGGGTCATTACAACATCCACTACTAAATAGACTTTCATCCCCGAAAGTCAATGGATAGAAAGAGCTTAATGTTCCAAAAGAAAGAGGTACTGGGTTAGCATGCTCCGATCAAGACTCCCCAGATAACCTCTACCACAAACTAACGCCTCTAAGGGATCTTGCTGCAGGTATTCCTTTATTCTTCACACTTCGTCCAACCAGAAACCCATAATAGGCAGCCTACTAACCTCCAGCCACAACTGGCGCTGCTGAGACACACAGATCATCAACATAACACTCTAACGTCACATCAACACATACACAATCCAAATGAAAACCCAACCAAATAAGGGACTAATTAAGGTATGAGTTATGCCACTAACTCCAAACTCTAAGTCTAATCTCTGAAACAACCTATATTGAAATGTATCGAGTATTATCTTGGTTTGGCCCGTACAACCACATCATACGACCCTCAGAATACTGGAGCTGATATACTAAAAATACAGGATTGCAACCACACGAGGAAGCCCACTATGTGTTATCTATATATCCAAACTATACCAAGGACTTAACATCAAGTGCTAGAGTCGTAGAAATCAATACTGCATTCCAACTAACTGAACGGAAGACAATAAGACTGTACAAAAACCCAACAACTGCCTCATACTCACCTGCGACGGTCAATATATATCCAACGCTTCCCGAAAGAGCTGAAATTGATGCATAATCGACGAACATAATCCTAATGAGGAAAATCCTATCTGAGGGAGAATTCACTACTGAGGACACAAGCAACAATCACATCTGCCATCGCTACCTCTGTACGTCTTAAGACAAACCCTCTGTATGTCTTGAAGGGACACCACTACCACTGTGTTGTGGATGCAGTCTACCATCGCTACCTCTGTACGTCTTAAGACAAACCCTCTCTGTAACCCTTGCATGTTCCACCACCTGAGAAAAAGAAACTTCAGCTACTATCAAATGCTCCAATGCTAGGCAAAGTAATAGAGTCAACCCTCTGATAAAACCATACACCAGCTCATGCTTTGGGAAATAATATAGAGGTACACCTGGCCCACTCCAAAAATCCTATCACATACTAAGCAACTGATGGAGAACCCTACTAAACACAAACAAACCCAACTCAGTCCTGAAACCACTCGACACACCGGGCACCACCTCCGGCTGTGAAATATCCACAAAAAAACTTGGAATACCAACATAAAATCCTGAGATGCTGAAGCAGTCACAAGCTCTGTCAAAATCTAAGCTAACCCCAAATGTTTGGGTTGTTGCTAAAGATCCTCGTAAACCCCATCTCCTTAGTCCGACTCTTAATTGAAACTCTAGTAACGTCAGTAGAGGTTCTGTTGGCATCTATCGCCGACCTTGCACTGTCCATCTAAGGAAGAGTAGAGTCAAGAAGATATTCAGAAGTTGGCAAAATCAAGTCACACAATAGAGAATCAAGAATCCAGACTTTCCTAGGAATACCCTATAGCCTCCCGCATAGAGGATACGAACGTCATCGTATCAATCCTCAAAACTCTACTAGGAACTTGCTCTTATAAAAACTACACCCATAAACATATGCTCTGATACCAAATTGTCACGACGAATTTCTTAGGTCATGATGGTGCCTACTCTAATGCACCAGTAGGTAAGCCAACCCATAGTACAAAATGACTAGTAGTGGACTAATATGAAGAACCGAAACTAAAATCAAATACAAGTAGAAGAGAGTCCAAAGAAATACAACAGAATACCCCAAGACTGGTGATTCTAGTATAGAAGCCACTAATAACCAAGAGTATAAGATAAATATAATGTAAGTATATGTAGAACAATCTCTGAGATACAATGTAAAGATCAGTCTAGCAAAAGAGGGAGATCACACCTAAGGTATTTGGTCCATGATTTCTCTACAAGATGCACAAATCAACGGTAAAAACTCGTACGAAGAGCTGCAGGGTGTAGAAATATAGTATGAGTATCAACACGAGGTACTCAATATGCATCGGCTGACTCGGCTCCAAAGACAATGAAAATATGAATCACATGTAAAACCAGTGTAAGCAGTACAGGTAACTATCTATAACAGGAGATATCACAATGCTAGTACTGTAAGCCAAGCTAAGGGTAGCTAACATATACTATCACCCTTCAGGTATCTTGAGGCTAGGCTATACTAACAAAAGGCTAGTCCCCGTACCGTGGTGTAATAAAGAAGAAGAGTTAGGACAAATAACGAATATATGAAAGAAGGGTATACAAATAATATATAGTAGTAGTAAGAAGGAAGAAGTGCATAAATAAGAATATATATATATATATATATATACACATCACCAAGGGGACAGCTAGTCGTATAGTGTAAATATAATTATGCTAGGTCAGGACAACTAAAGCAGTGGGCCTAGTATGTCGAGAATCATGAACAACCAGGGGGGCTAATCCTGACATAAGAAGGGTCCCTAAATAGGATATGTATACCCACCTATAAGGATCAGTATACCTAAAGCTCACCCTAAATGTAAGTACAAAATTGGGGATACTCGAGTCCCCAGGTGTCCAACAATAACTGACAAGTGTCGGTCCCAATGGAGCTATAATTACCAAAAAGCTATAGTCAAGTAATCAGAATCTAACCGGCTAGTCCAGACACATCATCACCTAACTGGCTATCATCCCTCATTTGGCAAGCCAGAAAGGCATACACTACAAATAAAACCTGACCTGGACCCCTTAATCTAGAAGGATATTGAAGCACACGAAATTGCCCAACCGGTCCCCCATAAACCATAGTGGGATACACATGTGAAAACCATACTAGTGATGGTCGAATCATGCAAGGAACAGAATTGTAACCAAAACTGATTGCCAATACCGCATGAAACCAATACCAAGTCCAAACGAACTAAGTGTATACACCCCATCCAGCTCACCTAGCTCGCAAAGGCGAGTCCTACAATGATCAACCTCTTTCGGTACTACAGCTCTCGGACAGAGGGGACCGTAGGGGACTCGAGAAGTCCTCATACACTACTTAGTCCTGAACTAGGACTTCCATAATCATAGTCTATAGCCATATGTTACATCAGTAACCCAGAGACCAAATGCTCCATAATCATGTAACAACAACTATTGGATTCAAACCGAATCCTTAGGCCTGATAAATCATAACTGTGAACCAATGTCGGACACGAAATGGAAATCATAGTCAATGTAACCATAACCAGCTCTCCTAACAGAGGCCAATATTGGTATAAGTCAATGATAGATCTCGTATATCAGTAAGGTGTAAGGGAACTAACCTGGTTCCATGGTCTCGTAACCAAGGCCTTGGGCCTAGTAAAATAATATATGACATAATAATAGGGTGTATCCATAAGTAGAAATCTAGACATGAGACCAATCAGATGTGTATCATACAAACATGTATACACTATCATGGCATGACATCAAGGATGTGTATCATACTACCAGGTGAGCATAATCAGGTAAATACTAGTGGAATAGGCAGATACTGCCCTAGCTCCTATAATAGGGATCTCCAAGACCAATCTAAGGTCATATATACTACATGATCAATCAGGTCTACCAATATATCGAAGCAAGGGCGGGTAGTCTAGGCTAAGGTTCATGTAATAATCATGCTAAAGTGCAGGCTGTAAAGTATAGGCCAAAAGATAAATCATGAAGCCTAGGTCGCACCCCCCTCTAGAACATAGTCAATATCAAACAATGTCTAATAGAACACAGTAGACCGAAGCCTACCTGGATTCCTTCAAATGCATATCCATGAATCATCTACATAAGAGACTTCTCCTTCTGAAAGGCCTTCCATCGTTGCAACGCTATCAAAATAGTAAACTATAAGTTAAAAGATGAATTTTTATACCCATATTGCACTAGGTCGAAAAATGACCAAACAACCGAGGTAAACAAAATAACCGTAAAACTAAGAAAATGTACCGTAGAAATGACGAGAACGAGCCCACAGATCCAACTATGCCAACCCCCAAGCGTGGACCTCAAGGGAATAACTCAAAGTTGAGCTTTCATGTTCAGAAATGGAGTATATAGCCATGTCTAATGCTTGGAATGAGAGATAAGAGTTGAAAACATATATATATAATCTGCAGGTGGCGCTAAAGTGCCCTTATGGCCGCTTAAGCACCCAGCGCTAAAGCGCCATAAGTGGATGCTTAAGTGTTTCCTCCAGGCCTGCCCTAACGGCTTTAGTATGCTTATGGCCTCTTAAGCGCTAAGGTACACCCATGGCTGCTTAAGCGCATGGCCATGGCCCAAAAATGGTTAAGTTCGGGCCTTTTGGACTATGTGTTCGGGATTGATCCGAGATCCCGTGCACACAAATGAACTATGTTATCTTACTAATTTTGATGCTTTGGACTTAATAGCACTAGGAAAATTTCCATTAGAGGTCATTCTGACAACAAGTGGTGCCCACACCCCAAGGGCTGACATAGCAAAGCCAATGACCGGCCTGTAGCCCAAAATAAGTTCGGGAACCTCCAGACCCGAACCAAATCCATCTAGCATAAAGTAGAAATTTCGGATCAGTTGAGATGATCACAAATGGAATCCAAGGCCTTATAACTGTAGTTTAGAACCAAGATCCATATTCGATTACCTGAAAACTCTAAATAAGAAAATGACTCTAAAAGCTAAACTATCTTTTTGATGACTGAACCATCAGTCCTTGCAAGTCTCAAACAACCTATGGCAGTGATAGGAAATCTCTAAGCACTTCAAATATGTGTAAATGAGGGAAATGACCTGGAGGGTCGCTTGATGTGGAATAATGATATAAAGACATTATCAGGATTTCTCTAAATGTGAACTGAATTAATTCTTTGTAGGTTGAAAATTCTTGCTTCAACAGTTTGATATCCTAATACTACACCTCTGCCTTGGTCACTTGGTAATTTATCCATTTATATATATTTAATGCTTATTAGTCTTTAACATATGACTTTACATGATCCTTTTGATCAAGTTTTGCATCTGCAACCTTGTGTAGCCTATCTTGCTATTCTGCCATCTACTTTCGTACTTTTCAAACCTTCACTAAAACTACATTGTTTACAAACTTTAATTGAAGTAACACTTTCAGTTCTTTGTCAACAGAGATATTCCACTCTTAACCAATTTTTTATTGGTGGCCTTTCTAGTCCTTAAGGTTTGAGACTAATTTGTGAAGCAGAAAATAAGCCAAAAAAAGTTTTTTGGCTTCCTTTAAATTTAACTTGGTTGTGTAAGTTTGTTGTTAGAGTTTGGGAATATGTTTGTATGTGTAATGCACCTCTAGGTCATTTTCTCTTTTTTTGTGCATTTTCCTTTCATATTTTCCTATAGTGGCTACAGGTCATTTATGACTTTCTAGGACTGTCATTTTAGTTCTCAGGTAATTTTTTTTGGGTTTTAAGCTCATTTTTCTATTTTGGATCTTTTGAAGTTGAGAAATTGGTCTTCGGCAAAAACTTCAGGTAAACGGCCTCGGATGACAATTTTGACAATTTTGTTAGCTCTACAATGTTGATTTTAGGATGGGGGATCCTTGATCCAGGTCTCGAGGCTTCCGAGCTCATTTTGGGATATTGGGTGGTTTTTAATAAAAAATGTAACAGTGGGTTTGGGGCCCATATTTTGTCAAAATAAGCTCGTATGGGAAATTTAGTGGTTCTGTTGAGTTTGAAATGCCAAATTTGGTGTGGGAGCATAGTTTGTTTTCATGCAATGGGGTTCCAAACTAATCCTGAGCACCCAGTCAGAGTTCATTAGGACTTAGCTAAATTTGTTGGTGCCTGAGTTACTCATGCAGCCGCTTTAGCGGCCAAATGACCGCTTTAGTAGTAGCTGCTTTAGCGTCTCATAACCACTTTAGCAGTTTAGCAGAAGCTGGACAACCAAGGTAGGGTCACTTTAGTTCCCACCTGTCCTCTTTTGCAGTGATCGCCTTAGCGTCCATCGCTGGTAGTCATAAAGATTCCTTTTCCTAAAATTTTAGCTTTTAACTCTTAAGTGTAAAACCCTATTAAAGAGGCTTGGGAGCTTGGGAATTGTTGGGATTTCATCCCATTGAACTCAGGTTTATTATTTTATTGTTCCTCAATCCCCTTTGATTCTCGTGTTTTCCTTTTTCGAATTCTGTAAATTCTTGATTATTTGGTTTAGTTTTCCTTAAATTTATGAGTTGTTTTGATCTTCGATTTGAACTCCATTTGTGCTTAGTTTTTTAGCACACATTCGTTATCCTTTGAGGGACATCGTGATAGAGTTAATTTTTAAATTTCATTAGCATGCTCTACGTGCCTATTTTTGACCCAATTTTTGGCGAAGAGTTTTATAAAGCAATATGGGTCTTATTTTACTCGTATTAACATGTAAATTATGAATTTTATAGTACGGCAACATTAGATATTGAGTAATAGAGATGAGCAGTTCGTGGATAGTTTGAGACTTCTATTCGGCTTCGAGGTAGGCTACGGTTTATTTTTTCTATTAGATTGTGTATTATGTAGATTGTACGCGGGATCGGGATTATATGATAGGTTTTAAGTTATTTCTTCATTATAGTATCATTAGCTTCCATTAGGAGCCTTAGACTAGAGATATATTTTGGGACCCTTAGTTTATAATGTCTGCTATAGAGGTAGGATTATCCTAAGACTGCTTATATACCTGTTATGACCTTAGTTTGAATCTAGTAGTACTACTTGTAGTTTATTGCCGATATTTGACCTATTTAAGGGACCTTTGAATAGAATTGTAGCTTAAGTCTTAGCCTAGAATACCTGCTATAGCTATAAAGTCGTGTTAAGCTCGCTTACATATTTTTCATGACCTTAGGTTGACATTCTTAAACCTTAAATGTAGGATTTGGGTTAGTACCTTTCTATAAAGACGATATTCCTTGGATAGATTCTCCTAGTAGCATGATACTCCTATTTACCTGAGCTTTATGAGTTATGATTTTATTATCCTTTTACTTTATATATTGTTGGGCTCGAGGCCTTGGTTACGAGACCAATTAGACACCAAGTTAGTTTACTGTGCTCTGAGAGAGTTATGATTTCAGTTTATAGATGTTTGGGTGCTTTTATTTCTATTCTTTGGATAATGGTGATGGCATGCATACATTTTTATGTGCTCATGCTGGGTTAAGTGGTACAATTCCAACTAAAACCTTGGCTTTTCTATTGTTTTTCCTAAAATAGGATTTGTTCCATCTTTTCATATTTAAAATTGATTTTAAACAAAGGTCGCACCACCCTCGTTGTTGGTTTATAGTATTTTAGACTAAACTTACCACTTAAAAATTGGTTTATACTCTTACTTACCTCTGGTACTGGACGAATTGTATTGGGCATGGATGTTATAGAAGTCTTGGTTCAGGACCAGGCAGTGTATACGAATATCCCTAGTCCCCTATGGGTCTCTTCAAACGATGAGCCCTAGTAACAGAGGAGGATATTCATTGTAGGTCCTTTCTTTACAATATATTTAGTTGGAGGAGGTGTATTGTGTTGGATATGGTACTTGGATCATATTGTATCACCTGGTTTTACCTTGTATTCATGCATTCATATGCATTGTCTATCACAAGTATGTTTGCTTTCTGTTTGTACCTACCATTCTTATGGGCGTTTGGTTGGGTTATGTCTGCTATTGTGTACTTTCTGGTCTTATAGGGGATCAGTTAGGTTATTATTTCTCTAGACTAGTAGGTTATGTTTTTGTTTGAACACTATTGTATAGTTCATGGAAGGCTGGTTATGGATTGGTACCCGAGGTTATAGGTAAACTTCCAAGATCTTTTCATCTTTATTATGGTGAGATTTATTATTATTAGGATATCTTATGATTGTTCATATTACGGGTTAGACATCCAAATTATACTAGAGTTATCTCCCCTTCTTGATATTTTAACCCTCGTGATATTTAGGTTGTTAGGCTAGTTCCCTCAGGTTAGCACCATCGTGTTTAGATATGCCTTTGGTATGTGACTTTCTTTCTTTGTTCTACTATTGTATATACCCTTTTTTCTTCATACTACTAGTATATATTTCTTTCTTCGTACTACTATTATATATCTCTTCATTAGTACTACTATAATATATTGCTTAGCTACTTAGTGTATCGCACTATTGTCCCTAGTTACTGGTAGAATATGGTAGTTTATCTTTACCCCTCTTTATTCTTAGTTAGTTTCCTGTAATTTATATTCTCTCCTCATGTGTTATTTAAACTTGCATTATCTTTGGAACTTAATTGGTCGATGCCTACTGAGTACCTCGTGTTTGGTACTCATACTACACTTTTCCACCCTGCAGATCATAGTACGAGTTATCATTGCTGATGTGTGCATCGTACAGAGCTGCCATGGATCACTGACTTGGGGTGAGCTCCTGGTGTCCGGAGTTGTTCCTGCTCTCCCTCTTTTGCTGAGCTGATCTTTATTTTATATTTCAAAGGAAGTTTTGTATCTATATATAATGTTTACCTTGTACTCTTATTTTGTTAGTGGCTTTTCTATTGACCTCACTAGGTTTTGGGGGAATATTTACTTTATTCTAGTTTCTTTTCTCCTTTTGATTTAGGGTTTGCTTTTATTTCTCTTTTTAGCCCGTTACTTGCTATTTCAGGCTATGGATTGGCTTACCTATTGCTGGGCTATAGTAGGTGCCATCATGACCTGTGAAATTGAGTCATAAAAGATTGGTATTAGAGCCTAGGTTCACCGGTGTCTAGTAGTGTCCTGCGGATTGGTACAATGACGCCTGTATCCTATCTTTGGGAGGCTATAGGGCATTCTTAGGAAATTCCATTTATTGATTCTTGATCATGTGTCCTTTTATCAAATTCTAAGTGCTTCTTTTAACTCCATTCTTTCTCAGATGGATAGCATGACATTGTCGATCGATTCAGATAGGACTTCTGCACGTATTACTCGAGTTTCAGTTCAAGGTCAGACTAGGGAGTCAAAGATTGATGCTGAGGATCTTCTGCGTCAGCTCGAGGATTTGGGCCTAGCCCAGGCTCCGGTAGGACTTATGACCACCTCGATTCTTCAGGATTCAGTGTTAGGGATTCTTAGCCTTTTCGGGGATCGTCACAAACAGAGGTGGTGTTTGGTACATCGAGTGGTTCTCAACTATTGGTTTTAGAGTATGAGATTGGGTTTCTCGAGTGAGCTAGGTATAATCCTATGTTATTTCCTACAGAACTTGATATAGTACAGAGATTTATCAGAGGACTAACTTTACCACTCCATTTGGCATTGAAGCATTTGATAGCAGTCGGGTCTACTTTCCTCCAGGTTGTTGATCACGCGAGGATTATTGAGAGGGCATGTCTTGAGGAATATGAAGGTAGCAGTGTTGGTAATATAGTTTTAGTGGTATTCTAATCGAATGTAGGGATACTCCTAGTAAAAGTCAGTATCACTCATAGCCTACCAGGTCCATACACGTAGCACCTCAAATTATAGGTGATTCCCAGATAGACCATTGTTATCTCATAGTACAGAGTTTCGAGCAGGCATCATAGGGTTCTCGATCTAGGTCTTCAGGCCGTGATGACTGCTCTGGGTTTATAGGTACATTACATCATAGAGTTTTTGGGTTTTTTTATGATTGTTGAGACGTTGTCCATTGGTCTAGGGAGTGTCCTAGGCGTGAGTCATCACCTAGTCGGGGTCAGTATGTGTTCCTCGCCAGATCAGAGCTTCGAGGGTTTGTTATGATTGTATCGAGACCGGTCATTGGTCTTAAGAGTGTCCCCAAAAAGGGATTATTGGTCAATCAACGCATCTAGATCAGTCCCCTAGGGTTGTGGCACCTTCGGTCAGGGGTGATCCCTAGAGAGTTGGAAATGATTCATGATCAGGTAGTACAATTAGTTATTTGGATGCTCAGTTTAGAATTGGATCTACTCAAGTTCGTACTTCTTCAGGAAGGCCAGGGACCATGACTTCAGAGTCCATCGTTATAGGTGCAATTTTTGATTTGCTAATCATTTAGTTTCTATGCGATTTGATTTAGGGTTATCATACCCACCCATGTACATATCCTTTGATATTATTTTGTTGTTTGGTGTGAGCCTTTGAGTAGGTCTATGCATATATGACTACCCCCTTAGATATTTTCTTTTAGTAGTGGATTGAGTGGATCGATATTGTGATTACCTGGGGGTGTAGAGCTAGGGTAAATTCTCTTTTCTTTGGCCTAGTGGCTTAAGATGTGGTTCTGGAATTTGGGTTGTTTGTCCTTCTTATATGCCACTTGTATTGTATGCCATTACTACTGATATTGTTTTAACTATTATGGACCCTTATTTGATAGACGACTAGATGTTGCATCCAAACACACACAAAAGTATACGCGGTCGTACAAGTAATATAGGATTGAGAGTCTAGATATCATACCCACAGGGACTTATCGATGAACTATTTTTCTAAATTAAACTAAAGCTTATTATTTATTAAAGAAGTAAATTCCAAAAGATGTATTTATGAATTAACTAAACTAAAAAGAAAAAGAAAATAACTAATGAACAATTAACCAAGATGAAAAGCAGATTTTACTGATCAATGAATGAATCGATCTACGATTATGGATTCGCTAACAATCATGTGAAGTATTAATTTCATCAACTTATTTGATTATGTAGTTATTGATTTATGGGGTTGATTATATGATCATGGCCTTCTGAGCCTCTAATCGTCTATCATAATTGACCTCACAACTACATCGTTGTGCGGGGATGTGAACCCAATCCGAATGCATTTCTATAACTTCCCGTTTTGTAACCAAGTACGGCAATCTAGGTATATTCATATCCTAGCCACAAATCAATTCTTTAATTGATAAAAGTAAAGATCTTACTCCATATATTCTTCGTTCTATCTCATTGATTCTTCTTCCGAGCTCACAATAAGAATATAAATTTATTTTAATGGAAGCAGAGCGTTAAAATGGTAAGCACAAGAATATAAGAACAACTATGATGATAATCAAATAAATCGAATCAACAAATTACTAAACAATCACATTGTTAGTTACCATAATCCTAGAACGAGAAGTTTAACTCCACATAGACATGGAGCAATTACAATAAATCATCCAAATAAATAACGTAAAAATAAATAATAAAGGAGAAGAAAAGATGAAACCAAATTTTTCCAGCCACCACAACGGCTTCTAGCTATCCCTAGGGAAAAAGTAGTCTAAATATTGATTTTTTTGAATATTTATAGGTGTAGATAAAAACCCCAACTAAAATAACTGTCCAAAATAGATTAGGAAGAATTAATTTTGGAACAATCTCCTCCGTGACAAGGAGAGAACGCAGAGCATAGACTCTGTGTCAGGCCAATATGGCAGACAATCACTAGATTGGGCGGCTACATCTTCAATTCAATAAGGGTCACTTTTGATTATAATAATAAATTTATTCCACTAAGATCCTGCTTGATTTCCTTCTATAATCTTCTGTCTTTAATTCGTTTTGGCTCCAAATCTTTTCATCTTCATACCATTTTAATCCTATACATCAAAATATAATATTAAGCACAATTCATAAAATTAATACTCAAAAAGGACAATTAAAAATACTAAATGTGAGTCAAATAATGACTAAAAACATATAATTCTTGCCTCAAATCACCACCCCACACTTAGAATCTTGCTTGTACTCGACCATGAATTAAAGTTCATCTCAATAAATCGTGCTAGGAATACCACCACTTTGGTTGATACAACTAATTAGGCCATATAGAAATTCAAAACATCAGGTACACTTTCCGGTCATTATGCAAGAAATATAAACAAACAACAACTCTCTAACCTCCTAACCTCAAAGACGGACTCTAACTCATCAAATTTAAGCTCAATCACCTACTCTGTCAAAGAAAGCTAATAACATCGCCTATCTATCATGAAATAAGTGCCCTTACAAGAAGAAATAGTCCCCACACTCAATTCAAAAGATTAAATATAATTTAAGGACCTAGCATCAAAGAGCAACTCTCATACTCGAAAAGAGAATTCACATGTATTCACAAAGAACCATACACTTGCCCATTATGTACATCTCCACTAATTAAACATACTTGAATAGAATCAAATGATACTTTAACGGGTTGTAATATTGGCTCGGCGACGGGTAGAAAAACTATATATAGTGACTTACTTGCTTAGCACTTTTAGACTTCATCACCCATTATTTTATTTTTTTTAGCCCTCTCTTCCATAATTATTTTCACTAGCAATCTCATCTCATCAAGAACGCTTCAATCATTTATTTTTTTCAAACAACTTTTTTTTTTTCATGTTACATTCTTTTTTTTTCATGTCACATTATTTTCATGTCACGCTTCAATCTCATCTAAGCATGGTTAAGTCATTTTTAGACTCTTTTATTATTATGTTTATTGATGACATTGTTGTCTACTCTAAGAGTAAAGAAGAGCATGCAGACCATCTTCACATAGTTTTGGAGACTCTAAGGGAGAAGCAGTTATTTGCTAAGTTTTCAAAATGTTAATTTTGGTTATCTTCTGTTGCCTTCTTGAGGCATGTGGTTTCTAAAAAAGGGGTGATGGTGGATTCTTAGAAGATTGAGGCAGTAAAGAATTGGACTTGGCCTAGTTCAGTGACTGAGGTAAGGAGTTTTGTGGGTCTTGCCAGTTATTACCACAGGTTTGCCCATAATTTTCTATCCATTGCAACACACTTTATAATGTTGACTCCTAAAGAAGTGTCATTTGTTTGTTATGACCAATGTGAGAATAGCTTCCAAAATCTCAAGACACTCTTGACTACAACGCCTATTTCATTGTGTTTTGTGATGCTTCACTTTTGGGCCCGGGTACTATGTTGATGCAGGATAGGAATGTTATGGCTTATGCTTTGAGGCAGTTGAAGCCTCATGAAAGGAATTATCCAACCCATGACTTGGAGTTGGCAGTGGTGGTGTTTGCATTCAAGATTTGGAGACACTATCTTTATGGTCTCAAGTATGAGGTCTTCACAGACCACCGCAGCCTGCAACATGTGTTTACCCAAAGGGATTTGAATTTGAGGTAGAGGAGGTGGATGGAATTATTGAAGGACTATGAAGTAACTATTCAGTATATTCCTGGTAAGGCTAATATGGTGGCAGGCGCATTGAGCTGAAAAGCAGTAAGTATGGATAGTTTGTCATTCTTGAGGGTGTCAAGGAGGCCTTTAACTAGTGATTTTCAAACTCTAGCATCTCTGAGCATACAGTTTGGGGTCTCAAACAGGGGTGGTGGTGTGTTGGCTAGTATTGAGTAAAAGTCAATATTTGTGGAGCGGATCAACGCCAACCAATTCGAGGACAAGAAGTTAAATGCACTCCGAAATAAAGTGGTAGGCGGGGAGGTGATGGATGCCACTCTCGATGTGGGTAGAGTGTTGTGGTTTAAGGGGAGGTTATATGTTACTTGGGTTGGTTATTTGATTTATGATGTACTATTAGAGACCCATGGTTTGCGTTATTGTATTCATCCAAGTACAACCAAGATGTATTGTGACCTGAGGCAGCTTTATTGGTGGCCCGAGATGAAAAGGGACATAGTGGATTATGTGTCCAAGTGTCATTATTGTCAACAAGTAAAGTATGAACACCAGAGGCTTGTGGGTTTGCTTCAGAGAATGCCTATTCCTGAGTAGAAATGGGAGCATATTGCCATGGACTTTGTGGTGGGTCTTTCTAAGACCTTGGGTAAATATGACTCCATTTTGGTAATAGTAGATCGACTGAAAAAATCAGCTCATTTTGTACCGATTTGGGTGGACAAAAGCTCTCAGCAGTTAGCTAAAATCTATGTCAAGGAGATTATCAAGCTTCATGGGGTACCAGTTACTATTATTTTGGATAGAGATGCAAAGTACACTTCCATATTTTGGGACAGATTGCATGAGGAATTGGGCACCAGACTCATATTTAGCATAACTTTTCATCCTCAGACCGATGGTCAATTGGATAGGACAATTTAGGTGCTAGTGGATATGTTGAGGGGCTGAGATTTAGTAAGAAGGGCAAGCTGATCCCTCGATATATTGGTGCCTTCGAGGTTCTTAAGAATATAGGTCTGGTTGCATACAAGTTAGATCTACCATTGGGTTTGTCAAGAGTCCATCCAGTATTTCATATTTCTATGTTGAAACGGTATCATGGGGATGGAGATTACATCATCAAGTGGGATTCAGTGCTTCTAGATAAGGATTTGGCTTATAAAGAGGACCAATAGCAATTTTGGATTAGGATTTTCAAAAATTAAGGATTAAGGAAATTTATTTGGTAAAAGTTTAATGGAATCATAGTATGGTTTAGAAAGCCACTTGGTAAACCCAGAAGGACATGCGGGACAAGTACCATTAATTATTTGAGGATATATGTACTCTTTTCTTTCCATTTTCTTTAGCCATTTTTTGCGTTTGATCATTCGAGGATGAACGATGGGTAAATTGGAATATGTTATAACAACCCTCTTTGTTTTTACGTATGAGTCCTACTTTTAAAATCTCACATCCAAATTCTTTCTAGTTTGGAAATTACAAAATTCAAGTTAGGCTAGTTTTGATTGGTTTTGGGATGAGGTGTTGTATAGGGAAATCTGGGAATGATTTATATAGGTGTGGTGGTAACGGTGTTGATTTTTAGTTATATAAGACAAAAAGAAACACATAAAAATTTACAGAATCGAATTTGGGTAAGTAGAACTCTCGAAATTGATCTTACTGTAAAAGGCATTGTTTGGAATATCCCAGGTTCAAAGTGTGTTGTAAAAAAGAGAATTTTTGGGTGAAGACATACAATTTGTCCCGTCGACACCACTATAGTGGTCGACACACCTCTATAGCGGAGAAATTACTGCTATAGTGGTGGTCAAAGGCAGCCAAGATCGCTATAGCGGTCGGGTACTACTATAGCTATAAAAAATTACAGTTTAATGAAATATTTCCACTAAAATAGTTCATTATTTTAAAACTCATTTTGGGGTAAGGAAAGGGAGATTTAGGATGAATTTCACCAAAAATTCACCGTTTGGCTTCTAAAAGGTAAGTAATTCATCCCCGTTAACTTGTAATTGATCATTAAGCCATAGAATCGCTAATTTATGAAGTTCGAGGAGGGTTTTAGGGTGGATTTTATGCTAATTGTTGGTTCAAGGGGAAAAATTTAGGAATAAGTTAATGGGTTTTGATTATTAACTGTTAATTTACCCTTGCATTTTGTTTATTCACTTAGTAATCCATGAAATAGGTAGGTTAGGTGAATTATGGTGGGGAAAAGCCCTAGAACAGAAAGGGAATGATCATGAACTTGACCTTAGTAGTTGGGTGTTTGTTATAAATAACAACATGTTAGGTCATTTCTTAATTTATGTATTTATATGCATGTTCTAGACCACGAGCAAACGGGAATTGCACGGAAGGGAAAAGCTCCAGCTTAAAAGGTTGTGTAAGCTTGATTCGAGGTAGGTGATGGTATTGTAGTTTAATCCAACTTGTATTATATGTGCATGTTAACTAACTTGTAGTGTAGCTGATTAATGCATGTTGTTTGGTAATCAATGTAATGGTTTTACTTGCTTACTATTGACCTGTCTTAATTCTAATATGTGGAATGTTTTGTCATTGGGAACGTTCCCATGGGTTATTGGTGAAACTAGGTTGGCAGACATTTATGTCTAAGGTTTAGTACATAGCTGGTAATTGTCCCTACAGGTCATAGCTAGAGGGTGGTAGTATAACCCCTAGTGTGTATGTATGAGGTTCAGGTGTGTTTGACGGTTCCATGAGTGAACCGGGGAATATGTGCTTATATATGCTAGTTAATACTTGACTTGGTGACATTTGTTGACTTGTTGGTTTTTAATCCTGAACTATCTTTTTGGTGTTTATATGTTCAGTGTATGATGTGTTGCCATGGATTAGTTGGTTATACTATTATTTAGATAAGTGTATATATTTTCATCTTGGGTTGTCCAAGTGACCCTACCAGTACACTGTTGATTTCTTGTGTGCTTATACTATACTTGCATTTACTTCTATGAGTGCAACACATATTCTAACAGCTCCTACGAGACCTCGATTGTGATTCCAGTCGTGATTCCAGATTTTAGGGTGAGCATCATTTCTGGCCTAACATGGAATCTCTCTCTTGGCAAAGTTCTTTATTTCTATAGTTGTGTTTCGTTTTAGGTTTTGGGGTTGCGTCCCCTTTCTTGATATTCCAGTAGTAGTTTTGGTACATGACTTTTGATTCCAAAGGGTGGTTTTGTTAAGTACAATGCTTCCGCTTAGTTGTACTTGATTTTGGTTTAGATTGACATTTATTGATTGATAGATTAGTTTTGACTCCTGTCAGTATCGATTATGAGTTGGCATTTGGGGTTGGTTTTGGGTAGTTGGTTCTCCCACCGTTTGACTAGCGTAGGTGCCAGTCACGACAAATTTGGATCGTGATAGCCTATATCATCTTCTAAAGATAGCAGCACTTTTTATTTCGCTTCAATAACATGCTGGGCAAGGACTAAGATGCAAAATATGGAATATATGCAAGAAAATCCCACCACACATGGCACAAATATCAATCAAGATAAATCAATTCCACTTTTAAGATAGACAAGATTATAACGAACTATAAAATAAGAAAAAGCTATATATAGAGTCACAACCATAAGCATAGGTGTCAAAAAATCTGCTATTCATTTACATTCGAGCACTCACAGAAAAGTACTACTCAAGCGTATGCCTAAATTGCTAGTAGCACACAAGTCAAAATTGATCTTTTCTTTTCTCTCCAAAAAAAAAATAAAAAAATTTACTCCTAAAAATAAAAGACACTCAATTCAAAGGGACCCCCTCGAAAAAGAACTGAAAAGAAAAACCAAGGGGTGGGCGAAGTATATTCTATTAAAGACTAAAAAGCTAAAAACCAACAAAAATTAATCTAATTTAAAGAATAAAATAAAAATCTTTTGTGTTTTTAAATTTTTTCAATTTCTTTTTTTCATATTAAGCGAGAAACTATAAAAAATAAACACATCCTATAGCATACTTCACCCAAAACAAATATTGAAAGACATCTCCACCTCATACTTAAAATCACACTTTATCCCCACAGTATAAATCAAGATAAGGATTAGGAACACTCTTTAAGGCCTCTAGGCATAGCTAGTAGCATAGTATCCATCAGAGGGATCCAGAGGACCCCATACTTTTTCTTTTCCATGCTTTTAGCTCAGATTTAGGGTACAACAAACTTCCCCTCAACCTTTAAACACAAAAACAAAGGTGACACTAATAAATAAAAAAACAAAACAAAAAAAAAACTACTTACTAAACGTTGGGTTTCCTCCCACAAGTGTCTGATTTAACATTGCGGCATGACCCATCAACTTTTTCCTCTACCTAGAGGATATGAATTTCAGCCCCAACATCGCTTCTATTTTTCTGTTTCTTTCATATGGTGGTGATAAGAAGATGATGGAGCCAAGTAATGGGTGGTGCATGTAGAACTGCTTGGCCCTGAAGTGAGGCATGTTGTATCTTCTCTTGTTGGGTGCAAACTTCATAACGTAGAAGTCTTATTCTTCACCCTACCACTCCTCCACTAGTCTGGATGACTCCACATCCATGTCTTCATCTAAACATAATGTAAAAAAGTTATTTGAATGAAGTCCAATACGTCCGACTTTCCCACTTGTACTATCTGCAACATGCTCACATTTATACTCCCTTTTAATGTCAGCATCAATCAAAGAATGGTAATCGAATGGTTTAAACTTTTCTTCCCTCACCATAGGCTGGATAGTATCCACAACTATTGGTGGTTGGACATCTACAGGTTAATCTTTTTATTCAATTGGGCCTTTAAGTCACGGCTATCTAAGCCAAATTGCTCTATGTTTTGTATGAGCTCATGTCTTCCCTTTTATATCTGAGTCACCATGATTGTGAGACTATCACGCAGAAACTCATAATATTTGAATTACTACTCTCGTTCCTTTAGCCAATCATCGTCTGCTTTCTTAGCTGTATCATTTCTACCAGCATCACAAACAACAAACTGATCATAATAGGGGTTTAGGGGAGGGGCATAAAAGTTAGGAAAACCATTCCAATGGTCATCCTATTCACCACATATATGACATTTATTCAATCCAAAAGATTGGGTAGGTGTGCACAACCCGTTCCTTTGAACATTATTCCAATTACTCTCAAAGTGGTGTTCTCTATAATAATAGTAAGAACATAAATCATCCAACCAATATCTATCCTAAGCTAAAATATCAAGAAGAGTGATAGAAAAGTAAAAGAAAAGAAAAAGAAAACTCTGTACAACATAAATAAAAAAAAGCCTAACCTAGATAAACAATTAACACCAAAGTCTCTGGCAGTGGTGCCAAAAATTTGTTACGTTCAAATGCACACACAAGTGTACGTCGTCGTACAAGTAATATAGGATTGAGAGTCTAGATATCGTACCCACAGGGACTTATCGATGAACTATATTTCTAAATTAAACTAATGCTTATTATTTATTCAAGAAATAAATCCCAAAAGATGTATTTATGAATTAACTATACTAAAAAAAAATAAAAAAAATAACAAATGAACAATTAACCAAGATGAAGAGATTTTACAGAATCAATGAATGAATCGATCTAGGATTATGGATTCGCTAAAAATTAAGTCAAGTTTCAATTTCATCAACTTATTTGATTATCTAGTTGTTGATTTACGGGGTTGATTATATGATCATGGTCTTTTGAGCCTCTAATTGTCTATCCAAATTGACCTCACAACTATATCGTTGAGCAGGGATGTGATAACCCAATCCGAATGCATTTATATATCTTCCCATTTTGTAACCAAGTAAGGTGATTTAGGTATTTCCTATCCTAGGCACAAATCAATTCTTTATTTTACAAAAGTAAAGATGTTACTCCCTATATTCTTCATTCTATCTCATTGATTCTTCTTTCGAGTTCACAATAAGAATATAAATTTATTTTAATGGTAGCAAATCATTAAAATAGTAAGCACGAGAATATTAGAACAATTATGATGATAATCAAATAAATCGAATCAACTAATTACTAAACAATCACATTGTTAGATACCATAATCCTAGAACGAGAAGTTTAACTCCACATAGACATGGAGCAATCACAACAATCATCCAAAGAAATAACATAAAAATATATAACAAAGGAGAAGAAAAGATGAAATCGAAATTCTCCAGCCTCCACGGCGGCTTCTAGCTCTCACTAAGTCAAAAATTGTGTAAATATTATTTTTTTGGAATATTTATAGGTGTCGAATAAAACCCAAATAAAATAACTGAGTCCAAATTAGATTGGGAAGAATTAATTCTGGAACAAACTCCTCGGTGACACTGAGAGAACGCAGAGCACAGGCTCTATGTCACACCAATATGGTGGACAATCACTGGATTGGGCGGCTACATCTTCAATTCAATAAGGGTCACTTTTGATTAAACTAATAAATTATTCCATTAAGTTGCCTACTTGATTTCCTTCTATAATCTTTCGTCTTTAATCTATTATGGCTCCAAAACTTTTCATCTTCACACCATTTTAATCCCATACATCAAAATATAATATTGAGCCCAATTCAGAAAGTCAATGCTCAAAAAAGATAATTAAAAATACTAAATGTGATGTAAATAATGACTAAAAATATATAAATTTGGCCTTAAATCAAGAGACTAGTGTTATCTAGTTAGTATCTTATTTCTTGCAATTTTTGTCCGTTTAGCCTAGACGGCTACCTTGGTTGATTGGTTTTACTTATTATGTTTGTAAGGCAAGGTCAGTTGTTGAGAGAATTGGATGAATGAAGGGTTAGCTTTCCATGGTTATGTTGTAATTCTGGTATTGACAACTCTTTTTTATAGTCGTTCCTAAGGTTGGTAAGTTGAGGTTTGTTCTCCCGAATTGTACGGTTTATCTCTCGATAGTGGTCTTGATCTTGGTGTTGGTATTGAGTTGGGTACTTTATTCTTTCTTCAATTTCATTCACGACTCAGTTGAGTTGAGGTTGGTTTGAATGGGTGATTTAAGTAGCTTCTCATCTCGTTATTTGTTTGGCTTGGTGTGTCTTTGTGGGATGCTTATACTTGGTGGGTGAAAAAGGAAGAGTGGTTATATATTCTTGTGTATTATTGTCGGTAACCAAAGCAGGTGCCTATTAGGAATGAGAATTCATTGCCAAATATTGAGTACCTATTTAACTACGTTCAAGTTACAACTGTGATTTATAAGTTGCTCGATGTGGCTATCATTAGGACTTTTTATAGTCCTGGTAAGTTCTTAGTTATGCCTTGGTGTGTTGTGCCCTTCAGAAGATGTGGATTTGATTGCTTGTGTCTTTAGCCTATAGTTTTGCTCCATTGTGATTATGGTCTTCAACAATATCTCAATTTTAACTCTTGTGAGAACCATTGGGTATATGCTTGGTTTTTGAAGGTGAGATTGGTTTGGGTAGTTGATATTTTTGAAGATTCATTAGCTCTAGTTTTGATTTTTAACTCTTTTGAATGACAATTTGAGAGTTGTAATAGATTCTGGTGTATGGATGCATACTTGTCAGCAAGATCGATTTGGATAGTTGAGGTCGAGTGGTCCGGCTTTAGTGTTAAGCTTAGCTATGGATTCGTCACAGGTTTGCAGCCTATGTTTTGAGGTTTGAGTCGGTTGAGATATCATCAGGAGGATGACTAAGCCTACTCACCACCTACCGATTCAATTTTCTCAGTTAAGGAATATTGGCTTAGACAAATGTTCAAGGGATGGTTCTTTGCCAAATGGTGTTGGCTTCTACTACTTCTAACCTTGGTTCTCAATTTTCATTGGACTTTTGCGAGCCTACTCAATGTAAAAACTGTATTAAAGTTGGGCTTAACATGGTTTCACCCACAGTTGGTGGCGGCATTCAGGAGTGGATCACCTATTTTTAAGAGGTTGTGCTTCAGACTCATGACTTTTAGTTTTGAGGGTCATCGTGAATAGTTATTGGCTTTGGTAGGGATCACATACATTAGTCACAGCTATTTGGGTATTCAAGTGGAACATTATGAAATAGTGTTCTTATGCTAGTCCATGCAGATCTTTGGTGGGTAAACTTCAATCTTTGATATTGGTGTGACATGATTATGCGGATATGACTAGGATGATATTGTAGAAATTTTTGGTAGTTCAGAGTAGGCAGCAGGTTTGGAAAGACAAGAGAATGTTAGATTTGGTGTTTGGAGTTGGTTGTATGGTTCTTGCATTGGGATGTCTCTAGTCTGGGAGAGTATTTGCTTTGTTGTGCTCATGTTGGTGTGATGTTGGTATGCTTTGGATTGGGTATTCCGTGTTTCAATCGAGATCGATTCAGTTGGGAGTAGCAGTTGGCTTTTTGGGGATGAGTTAGTGGTTTTAGAAAGTTGGAGTAAGGTAGTGAGCGTAAAATGGATACCTTTAGAGAAATCCCTTGGAAGGGTTATTTGGCCATAGAGGTTACCTGGGAAGGCTTGTATGGGCATGTGTGCCCAGTGCCTCATCCTTTCTAGCTATCGGGCTCTAGCTAGTCCTTGACTTACGAGAATGAAAGTCCTTTTAGTAGTTGATATTGTAATGAACCTCGAGGTCTTTTTCTTCATTTCTATGCATTTTTGTAATGACAATTCAAATGGCTTCGTTAGCTCCAAAATGTTAATTTTTGGCTAGGGGTACCCTTGGTCTAGGTTTTGAGGCTTTTGGGCTTGTTTTGGCCTATTCGATAGATTTTGATGAAAAATAAAATAGTGAATGTAGGGCCTACATTTTGTAAGAGTCCTCTGATGGGAATTTTGATAGTTCCATTTAGTTCAAAATGTGAAATCTGGTATGGTAGCATGGTTCATTTGCGTTCATGGGGTTCCGAAAGAATTTTGAGCATCCGATCGAAGTCCGTTTGGACTTAGCTAAATTTAATGGTGCTTGAGTTGCTGGTGCAGCCGCTTTAGTGGTAGCCTCTTTAGCGAATCATGAACGCTTTAGCGATAACCGCTTTAGTGGCTCATGACTTCTTTAGCAACGGCTTGCTAGCCAAGGAAGGGTCGCTTTAGTGCCTACCTCACTGCTAAAGCGGTCATTTGACCATTTTAGTAGCCATCACTGGTAGTCATAAAGAGTTATTTTCCTAAAATTTTAGCTTTTAACTATAAGTGTAAAACCTTATTAGAGAGGCTTAGGAGCTTGGGAATTGTTGGGATGTTATCCCATTGAACTCAGGTAAATTAGTTTATTGTTCCTCAGTTATTTCCCCTTTGATTCCCGTGTTTTTCTGCCCCCAAATTTTGTAAATTCTTGATTATGGGATTTAGTTTTCCTTAAATTTTTGAGTTGTTTTGAGCTACGGTCTACTCTTCTCTATGAGAATCTATATTGTGTATATTGTATGCGGGACAAGGATTATTTGATAGGTTTTAAGTTATTTCTTCATTACAACATCCTTAGCTTCCGTTAGGTGCCTTAGACTAGAGACATGTTTTGGGACTCTTAGTTTAGAATGCCTGCTATAGTTGTAGGATTATCATAGGACTGCATATATACCCGTTATGACCTTAGTTTGACTCTCATAATACTACTTATAGCTTATTGCCAATATTTGACCTATTTAGGGGACTTTAGAATAGAATTGTTGCTTGAGCCTTAGCCTAGAATACCCACTATAGCTATAGGGTCATATTAAGTTTACTTACATATTTGTAATGACTTTAGGTTGATATTAGTAATCCTTAAATGTAGGATTCGGGTTAGTACCTTTCTATAAAGATGATATTCCTTGGCTAGATTCTCCTAGTAGCGTGATACTTCTATTTACCCGATCTTTATGAGTTATGGTCTTATTATCCTTTTATTTTATATATTATTGGGCCCGAGGGATTGGTTATGAGACCAGTTGGACACCAGGTTAGTTTTCTATGCTATGAGAGAGTTATCATTTCTGTTTATAGATGTTTGGGTGCTTTTATTTCTATTGTTTAGATACTGGTGATGGCATGCATACATTTTCACGTGCTCATGCTTATTTGAGTGGTACGATTCCAACTAAAACCTTGGCTTTTCTATTGTTTTTTCAAAAATGGGATTTATTCCCTCATTTCACTTTTAAAACTGATTTTAAACTGAAGTCGTACCACCCTTATTGTTGGTTTATAGTATTTTAGACTAAACTTACTACTTGAAAACTTGGGCTAAGGCAAATTCTGGTCCATTTTTGGTTTTCTCACCTATCACTATATACTTATTTTAATGGAGGAAGATTTCTACCCTTTCTATACTATTCTACCATTTTAGTCCCGGATTTGATCTTGGGCACTGGACTTTACAAATTTTTTAATTGTTTTAGTCTCGGTTTGATCCCTAGCACTTATTATACTCTTACTTACCTCTGATACTGTAAGGAGTGGATTGGACATGGATGTCATGGAAGTCTTGGTTCGGGACCAGGCAGTGTATAAGGATATCCCGAATCCTCTATGGGCCCCTTCGTCCTATGAGCCATATTACCCTAGGAGGATGGTCATTGTAGGTCCTGACTTTACGAGCTATTGAGACGGAGAAGGTGTATACACTTTTGTTGGATATGTTACTTGGATCATACTGCATCACCTAGTTTTACCTTGCATTTATTCATTCATATGCATCATTTATCACCAGTATATTTGCTTGTTGTTTGTACCTATTATTCTTATGGGGGTTCGGTTAGGTTATGTCTGTTATTGTCTACCTTCTGGGCTTATGGGGGTATGGTTAGGTTATTGTTTGCTCGGGCTAGCTGGTTATGTTAATGTTTGGATACTATTGTATAGTTCATGGAAGACAAGTTATGGATTGGTACCCGAGGTTGTAGGTATGCTTCTGAGCTCTTTTCATTTTTATTATGGTGACCTTTATTATTGTTAGATTAGCTTATGGTTGTTAATATTACGGGTTAGTTGTCCTGATTATACTAGAGTTAGCTCCCCTTCTTGATATAACCTCGTGATATTTAGGTTATTAGGCTAGCTCCCTCAAGTTGGCACCATTGTGTTTAGTTATTCCTATGGTATGTGACTTTCTTGCTTTGTACTACTATTTTATATACCCCTTTTTATTTGTACTACTAGTATATATCTCTTTCTTTGTTCTACTATTGTATATATCTTCATTTGTACTACTATAGAATATTGTTTAGCTACTTAGTATATCGCACCATCGTCTCTAGTTACTGATAGAATATAGTAGTTTATATTTATCCCTCTTTTATATACCCTTATTGTGCTTCATTCTTAGTTTATTGCCTGTAATTTATATTCTTGCCTCATGTGTTATTTATACTTGCATTATTTTTGGAGCTTAGTCAGTCGATGCCTAAAGAGTACCTTGTGTTTGGTACTCATACTACACTTCTGCACCCTACAGATCATAGTACGAGTTCTCACCACTAACATATGCATCAAGAGGAGCTGCCATGGATCGAAGACTTGGGGTGAGCTCCTGGTGTCTGGAGTTGTTCCTGCTCTCCCTGTTTTACTGAGATGATCTTTATTTTGTATTCCAGAGACAATTCTGTGACTATATATCTTGTTTATAGTGTACTCTTGTTTTGTTAGTGCCTCTTGTACTGACCTCACCAGGTTTTGGGAGAATATTTACTTTCTTCTAGTTTCCTTTCTCCTTTTTATTAAGTTTTTGCTTCCATTTCTCTTATTAGCCCGTTGCTCACTGTTCCAGGCTATGGGTTGGCTTACCTATTGGTGGGCTATAGTAGGTGTCATCATGACCTGAGAAATAGAGTCGTGACAGTGTGCATTAATTGCGTGCTAATAAATGGTCTCTTTCAGATGGGGAAATTAGATAGTGCTAATCTTTATGAGGTCAATAGACTATAATTGTACATATATTGGGGCTAAGCAACAATTTCCTGATTTTGAAGTTTACCGTTGGACCTTCTTTAATTATTTTGACTGATGTTTATGAACTTATAGGATAGAAAAATGTACATTTGGGACTTGTCTTATATAAGAGGGTAAGGGAAAATTTTAAATAATGGGTAGTTATACGAAAATAAGGACTGTTGTTGTGTCATACTAGTAGAAAGTGAGAGAGTGAGAGAGAGAAGGAGTAGAGAAATTGTTGATGGTACATATATGTTTTAATAAGTTTGTGTTTCTTTTCTACTAACAATTTGATCATCAACCTTGTCTCTTTTGTGGTTTTTGACCCAAGTAAATATCTTACATGTACAGTAGCATGCCTCTTTAATAGATGAGTTGAATTTTATTTACATAAAAACTTGTCTATTTGTCTTTTTGTCTGTTTAGGAGTCTATTAGTAAATACTTTTTATGTTTCTTCTTCTTGTTTTTTCTACACTCGCTAAAATATGTAACTAAATGTATGACTATCATTTCTTTGTTTTATTCTCTATTAAATATATGTTATACAAATTATTTGACTTTCCTAATGATACTGTCTGTACGATGATACTGCTTGTACTCATGATTTTTTGGCTTCAATATTTTAATTATGTCACATAGGATATTCAATGAATATTTAAGATAAAAGTTGGAAGTATCTCCCAAGATCCACCGATGAGTATAAAAATGGAGTCAATAATTTCCTCTATAAGGCATTTGAACGAGCTTGAATGTGCTTTTTGAATATGCTTAATTACACTAAAGTAGAGGAAATTGAAACACACTGGGTGCAGATGATCAGTCTATTGATGCATTTTTAGTAGTAAAGGGTCCTGAACATCTGGGACGTCTAAGACTGTATGGAGGAGGGGTTACAAAGACTTCTTTTGTCACGCCCCGAATCCGATCGAGACATGATTGGCACCCGTAGCCGATAAGGCCCGAGAGAACCAACCTTTGCCTATGTTCAACCATATGCATGCCATAAGAACCCATAAGCACATAACAGCTATAGAGACCAACAAGGGAATTCATGGAACATGATATATATATACATACGTAAAACTAGGCCGTTGAGGCCACCGAGGCAAGTACGACATATCCCTTTTATATTTATACACCCACACCTGTCTACAAAAGCCTCTAACAAAGCATTGACCAAAATGAACTAAAAGTCGAGACAAGTCCCCGCTTTATACACATGTACAACACCAAAACATATATACACTGTGACTCGGAGAAGCCCCGAATTAGCTGGAGCTCACCAATGGTCTGCGACGACTGGCAACCTACTGAGGAGGCCTATTGGTACCTGCGCCTGCAGCAAGTAAGGTAAATTCCCCAAAAGGGGTCAGTACGAAATAAGTACTGAGTATGCAAGGCTCAGATGAAACTGTACAATACATGAATATTTCAATGAACTCAAAACATATGAATAATCAATGTGAATAAGTCACCATTTGGTATTTTGGGAAACCATGTGGATTGATTTCATTACTTTCTTTGCTTTCTTTATCTCAATGCTCAATGATAACAATATACCCGGGCCCCTACTGATCAGTGGGTCTTTTCATATCATAACATCATGTTGGGATCGAGTCGAGCTAGGCTTATGCCCCTAGACTTGCTACCCATAAATCAATACATCGGGATCGAGTCGAGCTAGGCTTACGCCCCTAGACTTGCCACCCATAAATCAATACATCGGGATCAAGTCGAGCTAGGCTTACACCCCTAGACTTGCCACCCATAAATCAATACATCGGGATCGAGTCGAGCTAGGCTTATGCCCCTAGACTTGCCACCTATACTTGATTATTGACCACATATGCATTACTTTATTCATTACTTTGAGGTTGATACTTGGATAGTCATAACATCACTTTGAACTTTGAAACATAACATTGTTGGAAGCTTGGATCATTAACCAATGAGTGAGAACCATGTGAATAACTTGTCAACATAACATTATGAGAATCATAACACCATAGGAACCCTTGGACAACAATCTATGAACAAGAGGCATAAGTATAATCACTATTGGAAACATTGGAACATAACCTTATGAGAGCTTTTGGAACATTAACCATGAATATGAGATATGAGATTCACAAGTGATCCATGAGTAGAAAATATATGACAATGACTAGTGATAAACGGATATCGGATACCTTAGCACATTTCGGGATAGGACTAGTGACATGTCAAGACGGACACTATTTGCCGCAGAAAGATACGGACAAAGTAACCTTACATACCTTGGATTCGTAATACGAATATACAACCTTAGATGCATATACCATAAGCCCGCTCCTTCTTTATGTGTCACTCTACAACATAAATAGATAACGAAATTCACATTAACCACCAATTACTTTACAAATGCATACAATGTCAATGAGTTACATGTTTGCCTTTAAACATGTCATTTCCCCTTGACAAAATCATTGATCATACTATTATTCCAAAAATTCCATAATATTCCCAACATTGACCAATACATGATAATGGATACATTTCACCACCACACTTCTCCTTTACACTTTCTTACCCATAACACATAACAAATAATCCATCAAAGTACCTTAATACAACTCATAACACATATCGGCCAAAATCCCACAATTTTCACTTATAGACAAGAACAAGTTTAATACCAAAAATAGCACCATACATGCTCATAGTTTGTTCATACCATGCTTTTTCATCAAAGGCACAAGTCCTAATTCAAGTTCAAATCACCAAGATAGCACATCTTTCACCAAAGGCAAAAAGACACTATTCACCATCTTGCCAACACAACTATCATAATATACATAATCCCCCATGAATATAATATGTTAATCCATGAGGATAAATACTTACCAAGGCTTGGAATATGTTGATCTTGTCCAAGGAGTCCAAAGAAATTATTTGCCTTAGGGTTTGGAAATGAAAGAAATGTTTGTGAAAATATCCAAAAGTTATGAGAGTCCTTTGGGAATAAAATTTGATGTTGGGGAATTTATATAGACCCAAGGTTATCCTTATCCAATGTGGCATTAAGTGATATGTTCAATTGGTCAAATATTGGAATAATGGATCACTTTGCCTTTGGGCCCATGTATTTTCTTCCATTTTGGGCCTCAAATTGGGCCCAATAACACATATCCATGTAACCCATAAAATTTCATGTATTAATCACCATATATCTCATGTTTACATAATTCCATAATGTCACGACATTATTCTCTTACGAGATTCTCATTCGTTGCCTCGATCGCAAAAATTGGGATTCTAGTCGCCCTTGGCTTCATTGGACATTTTGGATCACTATTCACATTTCATGATTTGATCATGTAGGAGTATGTAGGAGTCTATTGAAGTGTTTGAATCTTTAACAATGCTCAAATAACTCCAATTAACCAAAAGAAACCATGCAAGAATCGTCGTAGGATTGCGTTTCAAAACGGGTCCGGAAAGGCACAAGATTTGTACCTTGCGCCACTAGCTGCAAAGCAGGCTGTGGCGCAAGTTTTGCAGCCTTCTCTGAATCTTCATCCTGCAGGTGGCTTGCACCACACCCCTGTAACAGGGTAGTGGCGCAAGTTTCAGCACTTTGCTGAAAATTTCGGCCACTTATCCAATGTTTGTGTATCGTCCAATCCCTTATCAAAACACTACAAAATACTTACTTAGTGACCTTAACCATCAAGTAAACATGACTTAAAGTCACCAAATGAGGTTATAATATGTACGGGGCATCACCCAAATGCATCACAAAATCACAAAACACCTCCTATGAAGGTCTAATCACACATGTTAAGTCTGATATCAAATGTTTCCCCAATAACACTATAAAACACATATTCATGGCATCTCAAAACCTATGTAGATATGATCCCAAGGTATCAAATAAGGTTTGAAAAGTACGGGGTGTTACATTCTTCCCCCCTTAGAAACATTCGTCCTCGAATGTTAACAACATCGTCTTATATACATCAATGTATACAAATACACATTCACATAATGCTCTTAAATACTTACTTGTTATTGTTCCACCTCCGCACTGTGAACTTCTTGGTCCATTTGAAATAGATGGGGATACTTGGATCTCATCATTTCTTCCGCTTCCCATGTGATCTCCTTTACTTGTTGATTTCTCCAAAGGACTTTCACGGAGGCTATGTATTTATTCCTCAATATCTTTAATTGTCGATCTAGGATAGCAATGGGTACCTCTTCATAAGTGAGATCCTCTATAACTTGAACATCCTCGATGGGAACAATGCGCGAAAGATCTCCTATGCACTTTTGAAGCATCGAAACGTGAAATACCGTATGGACTAACGAAAGGTCCTGGGGTAGTGCCAACTCATACGCAACTTGCCCAAATCTTCTAATGATTTAATACGGGCCTATGTAACATGGACTCAATTTCCCTTTCTTCCCAAACCGCATTACCCCTTTCATCGGTGACACCTTTAGTAATACCCAATCATCTATGGCAAATTCAAGTCCTCTTCTCCTAACATCAGCATAGGACTTGTGCCGACTTTGAGCCGTTTGTAACCTCTGTTGGATCACTTTAACTTTCTCCATAGCCTGATGCACAATATCTGGCCCAAGTAAAATAGTTCCACCAGCTTCAAACCATCCAATTGGTGATCTACATTTCCTTCCGTACAAAGCTTCATAAGGTGCCATTTTAATACTTGAATGATAGCTATTGTTATACGCAAATTCAATAAGAGGCAAATGGTCATCCCAACTGCCTTGAAAATCTAATGTGCAAGCTCGTAGCATATCTTCAAGTGTATGAATAGTATGTTCTGCTTGTCCATCGGTCTGGGGATGGAAAGCCGTACTCAAATTCACCGGTGTACCCAGACTCTGCTGAAAAGATCTCCAAAAGTGTGCTGTGAACTGTGCTCCTCTGTCTGATATAATAGAAAGTGGAATGCCATGCAATCGTACTATCTTTTTCACATACAACTTCGCATAATCCTCAGCTGTATAGGTCGTCTTGACCGGTAGAAAATGCGCTGACTTGGTAAGCCTGTCCACTATGACCCATATGGAATCAAACTTCCGCAATGTACGAGGCAAACCCGTAATGAAATCCATATTAATCATATCCCACTTCCAGACTGGAAGATTGATACATTGCATGTAACCTCCCGGTTTCTGATGTTCCACTTTCACTTGTTGACAATTTGGACATTGCGCGACCAATTCTGCAATGTTCTTTTTCATGTTGCCCCACCAATACACTTCTTTCAATTCATGGTACATTTTAGTAGCACCCGGATGAATAGAATAGCGCGAATGCTGCGCCTCTGTCATTATTCGTGTCCTCAGCTTATCTACGTCCGGTACACATATTCTCCCTTGACATTGAAACACCCCCTCCGGTGTAATATCAAATGCCTTGGTCAAATTCTGCTGCACATTTTCCTTTAGCTGCAATAAAATAGAATCCGCAAATTGCTTTTCTTTCACTTCAGCTATCAAGGAGGATTCTGCTGCATTCTGCACAATAACTCTATCATCTGAGGATTTAATAAGGCGAACTCCCAAGATCGCTAACTGATTTAAGTCTTTGATTATCTCCTTCTTTTCCGTCAATTGATCACTAGTGACTCTCGTTGCCTTGCGGCTCAATGCATCTGCTACTACATTTGCCTTCCCTGGATGGTATAGAATATCAACATCATAGTCTTTCAAGAGCTCTAACCATCTTCTTTGCCTTAGGTTGAGTTCCTTTTGCTTAAAGATATATTGTAAACTTTTGTGATCCGTATGAATATCAACATGAACTCCATACAGATAATGACGCCATATCTTTAAAGCAAACACTACCGCTGCCAATTCAAGGTCATGAGTGGGATAATTTTTCTCATGTGGCCGTAATTGTCGTGAGGCATATGTTATCACCCTACCATGCTGCATCAACACACATTCGAGACCAATCCCAGAAGCGTCACAATACACTGCATAGCCTTCCGTGCCTTCGAAAAGTACTAACACTGGTGTGGAAGTCAACTTATCTTTCAATTTTTGGAAACCTCTTTCACATGCATCATTCCATTGAAATTTAATTGCCTTGTGTGTTAACTTTGTCAACCCTTCTACAAATCTTCGATAATAACCTGCCAAACCCAGAAAACTCCGAATCTCTGTGGGTGTCGTAGGTCTTGGCCAATTTTTCACTACCTCTATCTTCTATGTGTCGACCTGGATTCCTTCGTCCGACACAATGTGACCCAAGAATGCAACTGATTTTAACCAAAACTCACATTTGGAGAATTTTGCATACAACTTACGCTCACGGAGAATTTGCAACACTTGTCGTAAGTGCTAAGCATGGTCTTCTGGTGATCTTGAATAAACAAGGATGTCATCTATAAATACTATCACGAACACATCTAGGAATGGCTTAAACACCCTGTTCATCAAATCCATAAACACAGCCGGTGCATTTCTTAGTCCAAATGACATAACTAAAAATTCATAGTGACCATACCGTGTTCGAAACGCTGTCTTGGGTACATCCTCTTCTCTAACTCTGACTTGATGGTAACCCGACCTCAAGTCAATTTTCTAAAAACACTTGGCACCCTGTAACTGATCAAACAAATCATTAATGCGAGAAAGGGGATATTTGTTCTTGATCGTTACCTTATTCAACTGTCAGTAGTCAATGCACATCCTCAATGTGCCATCTTTCTTGCGTACGAATAATACCGATTCACCCCACGGGTACATACTAGGCCTAATGAAGCCCTTGTGCAGCTAATCTTTCAACTGCTCCTTCAATTCACGCAGTTCCGCTGGAGCCATTCTATATGGAGGGATAGAAATAGGCTGAGTGCCTGGAATCACATCAATGCCGAATTCCACTTCTCGTTCTGGGGGTAAACCTGGAAGATCCTCTGGAAATACATTAAGAAATTCATTGACTACCGGTACTGACTGTGGAGTTAATGGTTCCACATCATTATCTTTCACTCGTACCAAATGACATATGTATCCGTTGGCGATCATTTTCCTTGCTTTCAAATAGGAAATAAATCTTCCTCGTGGTGCCCCTACCTTACCCTGCCATTCTAGAACATTTTCCTGTGGAAAACAAGATTGTACCTTCTTGGCCCGACAATCTACCGTAGCATAATACGAAGCCAACCAATCCATTCCCATTATCACGTCAAAATCTACCATGTCCAATTCAATGAGATCGGCCAACGTATCATGTTCACACACTGTTACCACACAGTTACGATATACTTTTATTGCAATAATATATTTACCCACTGGTATAGACACTTCAATTGATTTAATTAATAAGTCTGGGGCCTTTGCAAATCTCGCAGCAACCAATGGGGTAACATAGGAAAATGTAGAACCTGGATCAATCAGTGCATATACAGTATGTGAGAATATGGATAATGTACCTGTGACAACATCAGGAGAAGCCTCTGAATTCTGGCGGTCCACCAAAGCATAAGTGCAATTCTGGACCCCGCTAGTATTGGCTGCTCCTCTGGTCCCTCTACCACGGCCAACAGGCTTCACACCTTGGCCCAGTGAAGGAACCGATGCTGATGATGCAATAGCCGACCGGTCGTGCTATACCACCCATGCTTCTCTGTGGACAATCTCTCGTTATATGCCTTGGTATACCACACCAAAAGTAGACATTCGTTCCTGCCCGACATGTGCCGGGGTTAATACGCCCACAGTGTTGACACTGCTGACGAGGATAACCTGCTGTCTGTGATCCATGACCCCCACTACTCTGCCCAGCTGAACCACCTCTAAACCCTCGAGACTGAGAATAAGAACTCCCTATGGAATAAGAGAACGACGGTCTAGGTGGTCTAGGAAACATGCGGGGCCTAGATCCTCCTTGGGACATCATAGGTGGTCCCATAGGTCTAGCCCTTTTGGACTGTCCCCTATCAAATTCATGTACCCTTCGTCTCTGTCTTTGATCTTCCATTTTCTAGGCGAAGGCTTGTATTCGAGCGATGTCCATGTCCCTATTCAAGGCCGCAATAGAGCAATCACTTACCAAATATGGCTCTAGTCTGTCCACGTATCTATGGACCCTGTCTGTCATTGTAGCCACAACATTTGGCGCATATCGAGCCAAGGAATTAAATTGCAAGCTATATTCTCTGACACTCAAATTTCCTTGACGGAGATTTAGGAACTGATCCGCACATGCCTCACGGATCTCATAGGGCAAGTAATGATCAAGGAAAGCCACCTTAAACTCTTCCCACGTAGGTGGATCCGCACCAATGTCACGGGATTTCTTCCAATCCTCATACCACAGTATTGCCTCTCCTTTCAATCTGTACGCAGCAAGTTCCACTGTCTCTACCCCTGTCACATGCATAACTTCCAAGGCCCTCTGAATTTGATCCACGAAGTCCTGTGGATCTGCTTTTGGATCGGACCCTGTGAATATAAGAGGGTCCAGTTTCAAGAAATCCTGTGTTCTGTGACTTGCCATTCTAGCCGCATCATCATCATGTGCCATTGCACCAGCTCTTCCCTGGCTTTGTGCCGCCACTAACTGTGTCAACATCTGTACAGCATTTCGAAGATCCTGATCTGTAGCATTCTTCGGTGGTTCCACGGGCACTTCCCTTCTTCTCGGCTCTTCTGGAGCTGAAGAAGTAGAAGAAGCTCGCGTTGCGAACTCAGTTTCATCCCCACCTTGATCAACTTGTTCAGGTGGTGGTCTACTTGTTCCTTCACCAGCAATTCTATCTATCAGCTTACTTTTAGCTTTTCCTCTCCCTCTTCTAGTGTTCGATATTTTGACTATACCAAAGAAAAATAAATACCAAGATCAGATACAATGCAACTTACAATATTGGCTCTATTGCACGATCTAGGATGAAGAAAAGAAACAACATCCTAAATGTCCCGCAGCCTCCTACTTATAAATGTGGTGCACAACACATCGATAAGTAAGACTCTACTCAGACACGGCTTTGTAGACACCCTTAGAACGACTGCTCTGATACCACTTTTGTCACGCCCCGAATTCGATCGAGACATGATTGGCACTCGTAGCCGATAAGGCCCAAGAGAACCAACCTTTGCCTATGTTCAACCATATGCATGCCATAAGAACCCATAAGCACATAACAGCTATAGAGACCAACAAGGGAATTCATGGAACATGATATATATATACATACGTGAAACTGGGCCGTTGAGGCCACCGAGGCAAGTACGACATATCCCTTTTACATTTATACACACACACCTGTCTACAAAAGCCTCTAACAAAGCATTGACCAAAATGAACTAAAAGTCGAGACAAGTCCCCGCTTTATACACATGTACAACACCAAAACATATATACACTCTGACTCGGAGAAGCCCCGAATTAGCTGGAGCTCACCAATGGTCTGCGACGACTGGCAACCTACTGAGGAGGCCTATTGGTACCTGTGCCTGCAGCAAGTAAGGTAAATTCCCCAAAAAGGGTTAGTACGAAATAAGTACTGAGTATGCAAGGCTCAGATGAAACTGTACAATACATGAATATTTCAATGAACTCAAAACATATGAATAATCAATGTGAATAAGTCACCATTTGGTATTTTGGGAAACCATGTGGATTGCTTTCATTACTTTCTTTGCTTTCTTTATCTCAATGCTCAATGATAACAATGTACCCGGGCCCCTACTGATCAGTGGGTCTTTTCATATCATAACATCATGTTGGGATCGAGTCGATCTATGATTATTCCCCTAGACTTGCGACCCATAATCAATACATCGGGATCGAGTCGAGCTAGGCTTACGCCCCTAGACTTGCCACCCATAAATCAATACATCGGGATCAAGTCGAGCTAGGCTTATGCCCCTAGACTTGCCACCCATAAATCAATACATCGGGATCGAGTCGAGCTAGGCTTATGCCCCTAGACTTGCCACCCATACTTGATTATTGACCACATATGCATTACTTTATTCATTACTTTGAGATTGATACTTGGATAGTCATAACATCACTTTGAACTTTGAAACATAACATTGTTGGAAGCTTGGATCATTAACCAATGAGTGAGAACCATGTGAATAACTTGTCAACATAACATTATGAGAATCATAACACCATAGGAACCCTTGGACAACAATCTATGAACAAGAGGCATAAGTATAATCACTATTGGAAACATTGGAACATAACCTTATGAGAGCTTTTGGAACATTAACCATGAATATGAGACATGAGATTCACAAGTGATCCATGAGTAGAAAATATATGACAATGACTAGTGATAAACGAATATCGGATACCTTAGCACATTTCGGGATAGGACTAGTGACATGTCAAGACGGACACTATTTGCCGCAGAAAGATACGGACAAAGTAACCTTACATACCTTGGATTCGTAATACGAATATACAACCTTAGATGCATATACCATAAGCCCGCTCCTTCTTTATGTGTCACTCTACAACATAAATAGATAACGAAATTCACATTAACCACCAATTACTTTACAAATGCATACAATGTCAATGAGTTACATGTTTGCCTTTAAACATGTCATTTCCCCTTGACAAAATCATTTATCATACTATTATTCCAAAAATTCCATAATATTCCCAACATTGACCAATACATGATAATGGATACATTTCACCACCACACTTCTCCTTTACACTTTCTTACCCATAACACATCACAAATAATCCATCAAAGTACCTTAATACAACTCATAACACATATCGGCCAAAATCCCACAATTTTCACTTATAGACAAGAACAAGTTTAATACCAAAAATAGCACCATACATGCTCATAGTTTGTTCATACCATGCTTTTTCATCAAAGGCACAAGTCCTAATTCAAGTTCAAATTACCAAGATAGCACATCTTTCACCAAAGGCAAAAAGACACTATTCACCATCTTGCCAACACAACTATCATAATATACATAATCCCCCATGCATATAATATGTTAATCCATGAGGATAAATACTTACCAAGGCTTGTAATATGTTGATCTTGTCCAAGGAGTCCAAAGAAATTATTTGCCTTAGGGTTTGGAAATGAAAGAAATGTTTGTGAAAATATCCAAAAGTTATGAGAGTCCTTTGGGAATAAAATTTGATGTTGGGGAATTTATATAGACCCAAGGTTATCCTTATCCAATGTGGCATTAAGTGATATGTTCAATTGGTCAAATATTGGAATAATGGATCACTTTGCCTTTGGGCCCATGTATTTTCTTCCATTTTGGGCCTCAAATTGGGCCCAATAACACATATCCATGTAACCCATAAAATTTCATGTATTAATCACCATATATCTCATGTTTACATAATTCCATAATGTCACGACATTATTCTCTTACGAGATTCTCATTCGTCGCCTCGATCGCAAAAATTGGGATTCTAGTCGCCCTTGGCTTCATTGGACATTTTGGATCACTATTCACATTTCATGATTTGATAATGTAGGAGTATGTAGGAGTATATTGAAGTGTTTGAATCTTTAACAATGCTCAAATAACTCCAAAGAACCAAAAGAAACCATGCAAGAATAGTCGTAGGATTGCGTTTCAAAATGGGTTCGGAAAGGCACAAGATTTGTGCCTTGCGCCACTAGCTGCAAAGCAGGCTGTGGCGCAATTTTATAGCCTTCTCTGAATCTTAAGCCTGCAGGTGGATTGCTCCACACCCCTGTAACAGGGTAGTGGCGCAAGTTTCAGCACTTTGCTGAAAATTTCGGCCACTTATCCAATGTTTGCGTATCGTCCAATCCCTTATCAAAACACTACAAAATACTTACTTAGTGACCTTAACCATCAAGTAAACATGACTTAAAGACACCAAATGATGTTATAATATGTACGGGGTATCACCCAAATGCATCACGAAATCACAAAACACCTCCTATGAAGGTCTAATCACACATGTTAAGTCTGATATCAAATGTTTCCCCAATAACACTATAAAACACATATTCATGGCATCTCAAAACCTATGTAGATATGATCCCAAGGTGTCAAATAAGGTTAGAAAAGTATGGGGTGTTACATCTTTGAAAATAATAAATGGCAATTCTGAACCTACGCTAAATGCCACTAATGATGTCATGCAACAAATACAAGAAAGGATGCAAAAAATGAAGGACCAAATCGAGGAACCAAAGAGAACTATTCAACAAGAAGTTATTGTAGATGTAATTGTTCAACTTCAGCATGCAGGATTAATTGATCCTAACATACTAGCAGCATTGTCCATTCCTTCACCAAGAGAATCTACTTCTGCATCAGCAGCTACCTCCTCCTCTCCTCTTCTTCTTCTTCTCCTCTACTTAGTGAATCTCATATGAATCTATTATATTTTTCTTCTCTTCTTATCTGTTGTTGTATAGCCAAGTTGCAATAGACATTAAAATATTAGTGGACTGCCATAGCGATTTTGGATTCATATCATTTTTTTGATTAGCTTGCTTACTTCGATGATGTTGTTTTTGCTGGTGTTGTTGCTGAATATTCTTCCTACCTTTTCTACCTTGAATTTTCCATTAGTTCTGCTCTTGATCACTGTCTTGCACCCTGTTCTGATCACTACTTGGTTGTACCTTATTGATTTTGTTTTCCTCATTTGAAAGTTTTTAGGTCTGATTTGGTTGGGTAGTTGTCGTTTTCCTGTTCCCATTTATCTTTGGATCATTTTCCTACTGATTTGTTCAGTTGGTGTGTTCTAGATTGTATTTACAAAGAATTGTTTTAAATTTTTCATAGAGTTATTGATATGAAATTTGTTTCCTACATGATTGGTATTAGAGATTTGACAATAATTATTGGCATGTGGGTGTGTGCTGATCAATGTGCTTGTGTTCTAGCATATAGAATTCTTTTTTTGTTGTGTTTTTCCTTGTGTTTGCTTGATATTGTTGTGTTTGAGTATTCTGTTTGAAGAATTTAGTCATATCATTTATATGCTTCGATTGTTGAGCTTGATTTTAATTCATTGACTCATATATGTAAAGTTGGTATAAATAGTTATTTTTTCCAGGCAAAATATGGTATTTTTTGATACTCGACATTGATTAATTATCTATGAACTTTCCATATGGAACACAAATGATTCTGCTAAAATTTTCAATTAACAAAGCATATAGGTGGGAGATTAATAGAGCTCCAGAAGGAGAATTCAGCTTTACTGCCCCCAAATTTTTCTGGCTGCTTCTGCTTCTGCTGATGATGAGCGATTTCAGCCAGAGAGGTAGAATTAGATGAATAATAATCATCATCATTAGCAGCAATAGCTACAAATTTATTTCATTCTCTAAGCTTGCTAAGAAGAATGTTAGTGATTTATGAGGCAGACCAGAAGTGGAAGAAGAAGAACAAGGACAAAAATTCATGCAAGTATAGGCTCCACGAAGCAAGCAAGTAGGTTCATCCTAAGCGCCCTTGATTCTGGCCTCTGTATAACTCCAAAAAATCTCTTTTGGGGTTGTTGAGCTCGGTTTGTGCGGCTGCATCATCAGCTATAAACTTTACTTCATTTGTTTCCATAAGTATAAAACTTATTCTAAAGAGCCATTTAAATAAACAAGAAATGTGATAGAATCAGTTTTTCTTATGAAAACATCTTTAGCAACTTTTATTTTATTGGCCTTTAGTGTTGGTTTAGCCCCTCCAATAGTCTGACATTCTAGAGGCCTTTTGATCTTGTTGTGACATTGGAATATTGATGGTGGTAGACTCCATGGGTGTCATCTTCTATGGTGATCTACCTCCTACATACTTTCCCCTTTAAATACATGTGTTGGGTTACAGTCATAGTAGATAGTTGAGTGACTGATTTGATGGAATATCTTACCTAAGGAACAGTTTAAATGTGCACATGTATGTTTTGTTCATTGAATTTTGGAGTAGTAGCCCGCTATGGTGTTTTATAGCTAAATTTTTGTGTTTGCATGCTTGTAATCTAAAGCTGGTGTAGTAATTTTCAAATTCATCTAGATGTATCTTCGTATCATGGATTTTTAACAATCTAATTGCTTGTAGTTTTGGGATTTTTTTATGGTGAAGAAAAACATATTATTAATCTCTGTGAACCAAAGTTACATTTTCAAGCCAATACAGAAACTTGAAAAATGTAAGCCATACTAGAGTGAGTTCTTTGTGCCTCCCTATTTGTACACTCTGTTTCTAATTTAATCAACATTCTATCCATTCTCGTTGTCTTTGGGTTTGCTTTCTTTCCATAAAAATGCATCTCCTCAAACTGTATTCCTGTTTAATCTGACCTTGTATGAGTTGTGGCCTTGGCAGCTTGTTTTCCAAGACTGCTGAGTTTCTAGCCTTCCAGATTTTATAAACCAACGATGCTAGTGATGGAACTACTAGCTCTTTGCATCCTTTACCTGTTGTGTTTCTGACAACTCTTTTCCATATCCCCTTAAGGTATGTTTGCTGAACATTCTTTTCAAGCCATTTTAGGACCCCATCAAGGCACGCCCTAAAGAAAGGGCACTCAAATAACATTTGTTCGACAATTTCTTTTGTATCACCACATGCCACACAATTATCAGTCTGGCTAATGCCCATTCTCCATAATCTGTACTTTTTTCTCTAGAAAAAACTTTAGTTGATGTGTTGAAACAATTCTGATTTGTTTTTGTATACACTATATTTAGTTGATGTGTGCATATATATGTTCTGGTCTTAGTATATTTATATATGACTTGCAAGCTTTTATTAATTATTTTCTATTATCATTGTAGGCGATGACATTGAAAATGGGAATGAAAGCGCTGAACTAGACTTGATGTAGGAGATCGATCAGATTGGCTTCATGTTACGTTGTTGAAAAATTTGACAAAGTTTCAAACATCTTTTATTTTTGAACATTGAAACCTTATGCTTTGTTTTTTGTGATTGCTCAAAAATTATTTGGTTCTTGGTTGTTATTTTGGGAATGAATAGTTTCTACTCTTGATCGATTTATATATGTTATGCTTTATAAAATCATTGCAATAGCCTAACTCTGTTGGGTAGCCTAATAAATAACTATTGTAGTAGCCTATAAATAACTGTTTCAATAGCCTATAAATAACAATTGCAGTAGCCCATAAATAACTGTTGCAATAGCCTATCAATAACTATCGCGTCATCCTTATAAAAATCGTAGCAATAGCCAGGGTGTAATGGTCGCAACCGTTGCATTAGATCAACAAAACTGTTGGAACAAATGTAACTTGTCACTGATGGATAGAAATAAGCCTAGCAATAGCATATTTCAAACCGTCGCATAAAGATCTATTGGGATGGTTTGTAGATATCTCAATAGATAATCAACCATCGCAATTCTCTTGGAACAAAAACCGTCGCGATAAGTACCTGTATGGCGATGGTTTTCTAAATTGTCGAGCATAACCATCACAGTAGAGCTACTATAATGTGATAAGTTGTAGTGGGTTGGTTAACCATCACCATAGCTCTAAAGTGAAGGTTTTGATGTCTATAGGAACGGTAATTGAACCGTTGCCCTACACCTAATTTTCAATAGTGGAAAGTTGTGTCTTTTTTTATTGTTAGTCTCACCGCAGAAGCTCTTGTACATTTCTATACTAGGTCTTGGGTAATATTGTAAGCCATTAATGATGTATATAAATGCTTGAGAGGATTTTTGGTTTATGATTATGTCGACATACATATTTGGACTACTTAACTACAATAAAACTTTTATTTGAATTTCTGCTAATTAATTAGTTGGGTGGTAAGGGTTCTCCTATCTAGTTAAAATAGAGTAGGTTCCCGTATGATTTCATAATTTGGGTCGTGATAGTAATTTCACTTTAGATAATTTAGTACGATGACTTCATTCTCAGAGCTGTAACCTTAAATCTCTAGTTACGGGTTGAAGGATGTATGACCAAACCTTACATATAAGATAATTAAAAAGACTAATTAATATAGAAGAAGATTAATTAAATATACCACTCACTTGAACAAAAGAATAGTTCATCAATTTCTCAGCATCTTCAAGTATTATAATGACTAATCATTACACATGCCTTCTTAGTTCTGTCTTTTTTTTTTAAAGTCAAATTGGACCAATGCCCAAATTATTAAAACCCAAAAAATTTGTACATAGATTGGTCACAATAGTGACCCAAGCCCAAACGAAAAAGGAAATAAAATATCTAAAAACATCTGCTACTCTAACAGTGCCTACAAATAGAGAAAATCAATCGACAATATCAAAAACTGGAAAGTCCTAGAAAATCCTATAGAGACGATGGACGATTCAAATCTCCTAAAGCTCCAATGGCCATTGCTGTAATCGAACCAAAGCTCTACTTACCTCAATCTTAAAGAGTAGATTTAGGATTAAAAAACTAGTGAGCTGAAGTGAAATTTACTTAGACACTTACAGATCTCACAAACGCCAAGAATTCAAGACTTCTTCAGCTCTATATCAGTGTATCTAGTTCGCTATTCTGAGGTAAGCTAAAAAAACTCTCCATTATTGATGTAGCAAACAAAGGTACGGACATGACTTGTTTTCTGCCTTTCTTCTACCGAATGAGCTCCAAGGAGCTAATACCACTGCAAAAAGATCCAAATCTAACAGTTATGTCCTCTAACACCTCCTCCATATTCTGATATAACAGTTAGAAACAATATTTGCCTCGTTATCCACAGAGATCTGTTTCTAATTTATTATGTTGAACCTCTTAACTGTAGCTGTAATTAAGTTCATGTGCTTTTTTCGGTATTGTTGCTTGATGTTCTTGTGTGCCTCTTTATGACTTGAAAAAACTATTTTGGCATTTCTTAACCCAAAGGTTAGGCATGTTATTCCTTTCTAACAGATTTATTGATTTTGCTTGCTCTGGAACACCTTGAATTGAATTATACTATAATATTCGTGTACCTACAAAACTAAAAATAAAGTTAGTGAAGAAGTCTGCCGATTGATTTCCTTCTCTTTTTTTTGAATTAAAACCGGGCTTTTGACCCTTTTATTAAAAACAAAATTTGTATTTACAAAGGCCAGTCACAAAAGTGACCTAGCCTAAAAGGAAATAAAATCAGACAACAAATCCCTAATCACTCATTTTAGAAAATTTGACCTCTCCATCTTCATCTTCCTCTTCGATTTGCAATTGATTCCATCCAATATTTTTTTTAGGATAAGAGAATCAATCTCTAAGATTACTGGTAACAAATTGTTACTGATGTAATGTTCTAAACCCATTCTCATAGCTATAACCTCAGTTACTAGAATAGTACAGTCTTCAACTCTTCTTGTTTCAGCATACCCAAACATCGCTTCTTCATTCCTAATGCACTAGAACTTGAACCAGGGTTTCCTCAACTAGCCCCATCACTGTTCCACTTATATTTACCCCTATCTGGATATTTCCATCTATAAATATTTCAAGAGATCAAAGTGGTGTACTCTTTAAAAGGTTCTACCATCATAGGCCACGTGTTAGTAATTTCATGTAACCATGGGTATCTGCTTTTAGCAAAAAGATGAAAATTCCTATTCACCGCCATAACCATAACATGCCTTGACCTCTTTCGCCCATGCATAATAAAATTTCTTCTTTTCTAAACCTGTTATAGAATAAAAGCTAGCACTGCCTTATATAAAGGCTTCAACTTAGCCACACAATCTGCATTCCACCATTTGTCAATAGTGTGTCTTACTTGAAAAAAAGCCATGAACCCCTGCTGCTCCAGCAAAAGAGCTCCACAAGCTATTATAATCAGGGCAAGTAATAAAAAAATGATCAAAAGTCTCTTCTGCATTATTGTTACAACAACAACCCACTACTTCATCCACTACTGTCATCTTCACAAGAACTTCTCCAATAGGAATTCTATGCTTCCAAAGTCTCCAAACAAAGAAAGAAACTTTGAAAGGAATTCCTTTTTCCCATATGTTCATAATCCTATCTTGTGGCTCTCGTTTCTATCTATATAGTTCTTATGCACTATCTACTATGAATTTTCCAGTACTTGTCAGCATCCACCAAGGTTTGTCCCAATCTTCAGTCTCATCCACTGTTCTAATAACCCCATTCACATGATTACACACCTCTTCATTGAATAATTCTATCATTAAGTTCTGATTCCATCCTTCTTGAGTCATAATCTATCTCACCTCATCCATTGACTCATTATATTTATGCAACATAGGTAAATAGTATTGAAGAGGACCCAGTTGAGTCCAATTGTCAAACCAAATACTGGAATACCCATATTTAGGTTCCCACTAGATTTCCTGATAAATATAATCTCTTGCTAGTAACAAATTTTTCCACCAGAGATCCTTCCCTCCACTCTACCATCTGAGGTCTGTGCCTTTTGGAATACTTGTTCAATATAAAATTTGCCCAAATAGAATTCTTGGTTCTAAAATTCCATCAAAGTTTCACAAATAAAGCCTTTGAGTTATCAAAATGTTATATGAAGCCTAAACCACCTTCCTTCTTAGAAGACAAATGTTTTCCCAAGATACCCAATGTTTTTTCTCTTTTCTTTCTTAAAATTCTAGAGAAATCTAGCAAACACTCTAGGTAGATCATTAATCACATATTTAGGAGGCATAATTGTTGACAAAAGGTAAATTGGAATACTTTAAGGCACATGATTGATTAATACGGCTGTACAACCAAAAGAAAGTAATTTACCTTTCCAGACTTGTAGTTTGTTCTACACCTTCTTCATGAGTTCTACAAAATATTGTTTTCTCTTTCTTGGATGACCAATAGGACACCCTACATACATCAAGGGAAATTTACCTCTCTTAATTCCAATAGTGATTTCCACCTCTTGAATAGTATCTTGAGTAGCATTATTAAACATAAATAAAATCTTTTCTCTTTATAAACCTTTTTGCCTAATAAGGACTCATACTATCCAAGAACCTCCATAATGAGTTGTAATGATTTCTTCTCAGCAGCTAATAGTTAGTAAGAGTTCACCACTATGACTAAGACCTGATTTAATACTAGGTCCCTGTATGAGGACATTGAATAACAATAAGAATATAAATAAAAATGTAGGAAAGTAAATGACAATGGATGTTTGCGTGGAAACCTCCTTTCTCAAAGGAATAAAATCGCGACCTACCCCAGTAGGATTTCACCAACCATTCCACTAATCACCAAGCAACAAAATGATTAAAACTCTTGTTCAATCTTTGAATTAAACTCTTAATCCCTACTTCACTAACAATAACTCTATTACTACACAAACTCACAATAACTCTAGTGCGAGAACTCCACTAGATAACTCTAGCTAGAAAACTACTCGACAAAGATTTCAATCACAAGAACTACTAACTAGAATCTCTAAAATGAGAAGTTAGTTTAGAGTTGTAAGATCAATACAAAAACTCAATCGACCTAGAAAAATGACATATTTCACTATGAGCAAATGGTTTCTAAATTACTGAATCATTGTAGTACCAAATGAGGCTTTTGGTTGAGAAAATATTTTTTTCGGATTGTGGAAAAACTTGAACTTCTCTCTTCAAGGATGATGAATATATATGATGATCATTGGGAGAGAAGCCTCCTCATTGGTGGACATAGGGGAGTACCACTGGAATTTCCCACTATTCTGCTAACACTGCCATAGAGTAATGGACAGTTGGTATATAAGACAAATATGTGCACCTGCATATTAGGACGCCAGTTAACGTAACTGGTCCTTCAACTAGGTTTGTCAATCATCAAAGCATGAACATAATAAGAATAGGCTAGAACCCAACATTTTCCCTCTTTTTGATGATAACAAACTCACACTTATTCATGCTCATGCTTCCCCCTTACACCAGTATCATCTAACCAAGTCAACAAGCCCCAAAACTTCCCCCTTTGACCATGATCCTCCCCCTTTCACAAAAATCACCAGTTCCCCCTTTTAAGTTCCCCTTCACCAATCACCAGTTCCTCATTTTAAGTTCCCATTCACCAATAACACTGAACCATACTGATCTTCTACTTTTTGGCATCATTAAAAAGCTAAAATAGTAAAACAAAGGTACATGGAAGCATCAAATAGCTACCTACTTTCATAGACATGAAATTATAGATGAATTAGTGTAATTTGATCAAACCAATCCTAGCTCGAATCCTTTCAAAATTTTCCTTTCCTAGAGCCTTAGTGTAAATATCAGCAACATGGTCCTCCGTTTGACAAAACTGCAATCAGATGAGCCCCTTCTCAATATTGTCTCTTAACAAGTGATGTCAAATATTAATATGTTTGATCCTATTATGTTGGACATAATATTTTGCCATATTAAGAGCACTGGTGCTGTCACAGAGCAATGGCACATTCTTAGTAATTACTCTAAAGTCCTCAAGTTGTTTCTTGATCCATAGAAGTTGAGCACAACATGAAGCAACAACTACATATTCAACTTCAGCTGTAGAAATATCAACTGAGTTCTATTTCCTGGTTCCCCAGGAATCAATGAAGAGCCAAGAAAATAATCCATTCTAAATGTTCTTTTCTTATCAATAAGAAATCTAGCATAATCAGCATTAGCATACCCAATTAGATCAAAGGGGTCTCCAGATATATAGAAAAGAGCAAGATCAGTAGTTCCCTTTAAGTATCTCAAAATTTATTTGGCGTTATCAATTTTCTTGAGTGTTTTTAGAGGAGTTTTGTGGAGATATAAGAGGCTTGCAGGCCATAGGTCCTAGAGATTTGATGATCATAGAGATATGCATGATAGAGGTCACGATCTTCGTAGTTATGCTTGGAGAGGGTTAGATCGTAGTGGTGATTTAGGTTATTCAGGCCTAGTTCAGCGGGCTCCTACTAATTTGAGTTACTTCTTATGTGGAGATCCCGGGCACTATAGGAGAGATTACCCATGGCTTAAACAGAGAGATGCTTAACCAATTGCTCCAGGAGATGAAAGATTTAAGTATCATATTAAATAGTATAGACTCAAGGTAGGAACTTTTGGTATAGTAGTCGCAATTATATTTCTTGGTGTACCTTCGTTATGCCTTAGTGGTATTTGGCTGTGGTTCTACATTCTCCTATGTGTTTATTTATTTGACATAGATTCTTGATATAATTCATGGATTTTTACTAGAGTTGTAGATATTCGGTACCTCGTAGATGTTTCCTTAGTGGTGGATTGGGTGTGCTGATCTTATGTTGGAACTTGCTTCGAATAGATCGGTAGTTTTTGTTTGAATTCTTGGGTGTTATGGATTTTAGTGTTTTGGGTATGGTGTACTTAATAGTTATGTTGTGTAATAGTGGTAGATCGATTCTAGGTATTGGTATACTTTTAGATTGTAGAATGGATTGGCCTAGTGGTTTGGCATGTCGGATTGTAGCATGCCTAGCGGTACTCATTAGTGGTAGACCTTGTGATAGCCTAGACTTATTGTGTGATTGATTCAAAAGGATTGTGAGTAAAAGATTCTAATTGGATAAGGGAAGATTTCAGACATTCAGGGCTCACGATTCGTTACTTCCTTAGTATTTGGCCTTTCCTTACATGAATAAATTATTTGGTATTGAGACACTCTTCAGTCAGATTTGAAAGATTTCAGCTCATGAGGATGTTTACTTTTTATTTAGAAAGATTTTTTAATGGAAAAGGGGTACCTAGTTTGTCGCAATTATTACTCTTGTAACTGAGAGGCTTGATGGAATATTCTTACTCATAAGCTTTAATTTAAGTATATATTATTCTCCATGGACCTTGTTTAATGAATGTTGAATGAAAATTGAGTCTGTCTAAGTTGTACCTTATTAGTCCATGACTCATGTGTTTAAGAATACTGAATGGGAAGAGAGTTAAGGAAAGATAAGGATTTTTATACATAAGGATATTTAATTCATTCAAAATTTATCTATGGGTTCTAGTTAGAAATTTGAAGTCCTGATTGTGTGGTTCATTGGTCGCTTGTGTAGAGTCTAGAAATGGTTTCCCCCTCAACCCCCGAGTTTTAATTAGTGATGTGGGCGTCTGTCAGTGAGGCATAGTAGTTGTTGTACTTCATCTATGGGTTGTTTGATGGCTTTTGTACATTTAGGACTACACGTGTTATTGTGATTAATTACATATGTATGTATGTTCGTGGAGGTTTTTTGTTCTACCGGAGCGTTTAGGGCTTTGAGCTGACTGATGTTACTTGAGCATTGAGGACTACATGGGCTAGCCGACTGATGTTACTTGAGCATTGAGGACTACATGGGCTATGGTGATGAGTTGCTTGATCTTTCAGTTCCTTTTAGAGATTTCATGTCTATGGTATATATATAGTTTTATGGTGATTCTTGGTTGCCTTAGAGGGTTGAGCATATGGGTATGACCATAGTGTAGTGCCTTCTGTATGCTAGATGTGACTTTAGAGATTTTGTGTAATTTTGACATCAGTTCCTGGCTTAGTAGCTTTAGCCTGGGGCTATAGTGTGGTTTGATTTGGTAGAGATAGTATCAGCTTTAGGTAGGTTGATTCAGTGTTTTGATGGGTAGTTATGTGAATTATGGGTTCCTTGGCATTTGGTGGGCTGAGAGTGATTTTTGGTCTTGTGATTATAGCTAGTGTCTTTTGGTGCTTTGGTCATGTTTAGATTAGTCGGGTAGGTTCAGAACTTCTATTATGTTTGACTCATTCGTTGGGGTAGAGGAAGTTTGAAAATATAGAAATTCGTCTTTATTGAGAATTTGGCCTTTTGATGCTTGTGTTGTGACCTGGTGAATCCTTATGTGATAGATTTCTGGTTCTATAGGGAGGCCAATAGTTTTATGGTTATGACTCCGTGTGGGAGTGCTTGTTGGTGTATCTCGAGGGTATTCTTCTATCCTTTATCAGTTTTGGTCTTTTCTTACTTGTATGTTCGAGGACGAATGTGAATCTTAGTGGTGGAAAATGTAGTGACCCTCACACTAAAATTTAGAATTTTCTATGTTTTGACCATTTTTCCACTCCCCGTGGTTACTTTATCTTATTTACGAGTTGTGGGGACGGTTGGTACGGTCCCCGATGCATTTGGGAGTATTTTATTTGAGTTTGTAGTTTGGAGTATCCATAAAATGATAGGTTTGACTTCGGTCAACATTTGTGATTCGAGTCTCGGATGAGGATTCTAACCGTTCCATTAGATTTGGAACGTCATTTTTGGGTTAGTAATGGGGTTGGTTCGGGTTTAGATCCTTTATTTTTCTATTTCGATCCTCTATTTGAAAAATAGTATATTTTGACCTAAAGGGGTCCTGAGCGTTAATTTTTTTAAACGACTTTATTAGTAAATCTGATGATTCCATTGTATCCGAAACGTGTTTTATGATCAATTTGCACGATTGGCTCATGTTCATAGAGTTCCAGATAGTTCAAAGGGTAAAAAAGAAGTTTTTTTAAAATTGTTGGTTATTGGTCAACAGTTGACCGCTGTCAACGGTGCGGTCAACGCTCGGTCAACTTTGCTGAAAACAGCCTAAATTTAGGATTTTAACCCTTTTTTCTCATTTTCACCATTTTTATCATATTGGGGGCTCGAGAGGGAGATTTTTGGGGAGATTTCTTACGTAAGTTTGTGCGGATAAGTTCCTAACTGAATTCTAAATCACTTCCGACCAATTTTATCATCTAAATTCTTCTAAATCAAAGATTTCAAAAGAGGTTTGGGGCTTTTCCCCCAAATTAAAAATTTGTTATTTCTTTGATTTAAGCTTTGATTCTTACTCGTTTTTGCTTAGATTTTCACCCATAGAGTCCTCTTTTCACTTTAGGATTATGATTTCCATTTTTACCCTTTTCAATTTTCTATGGATTTTTGGATTTTTGGCCGATAAAGCTTGAAAATAGTTTTTCTTTGATTTGGACCTCATTTTTAACTTTTTTCACGTGGGTTTTCAGCTGTAGGTTCCTTTAACTTTGGGGAAGGTGTTTTTAAGATAAAATTTTGATTTTACCCCTTTGTTTTCAAAACCCATCTTCGAGGTCCATTTTTGACCCATTTTAAATATGGTCAATATGGGTATTATTATCTTCCTTTTGACTTGTAGATGACATATTTTACTAGATTGTATGCATTTGGAGTTGATTCGAGAGAGTTGGGCTGCCGGTTGAGGTTTTGGACTATGTTTGAGCTTGTGGATCTTCATTTAAGGCAAGTTGAGATGTACCTTAACTTTTTCCAAAGTGTTTATGTGTTGTATGTGTGTTTGTTTGTATATTGTGATTTGTTTAGGATTGGGGGTCCTTGCTTAGATGAAATGGCGAGCATCTCTGTGTGTACCGAAGTCTTAATAATGGGGTGTAGTTAGATTATTGTCTTGATTAGTTAGTATTACTACTTGTACCTATCCTTAGAGTAGAATGTTGATAGATAACTTAGTGATCTTGAATAATTGATATTGGATGCTTAATATAGAGCTTGAATCATGTTTAGTGGACTTTGCCGTAATGATTGAGGTTTTAGTGAATTTTTAAGGGATAATTATGTTATTATCATTATTTGATGGAATGATTGAGGTTTAAAGGATACTTAGAGTATGAATGGACTTGTAATAATTGATGAAGCTTAATGTATGAAACAAGCTAGGTTTGGGTAGTCCGTGATTTATTGTTATTGGGATTGTTGTTTATTTCGTGTTGCCCATGTGGGGCTTATGTGAACATATTTATGGACTTGAGTAATTATTTATGATCATGTGCTCGAGTGGGGGCTTATATGCAAATTTCTTTTAATGGAGAGGATATATTATTGTGATGCTCGAGTGGGGGCCTGACTTGATGTTATTAGTCTTGTTTGCGCATTAAATGCCTTATCTGTTATTGTGTCTCTTGAGTGGGGGCTTGACTTGATATTGTAGGCCTTATCTAGGATTTAATTATATATTCATTATAGTTATGCCCGAGAGAGGGGTTGGAAATGATAATACTAATGAATACATGACTATTTATTCTGGTGGTGCCAAATGAAAACTGATATCATGAATTATTGATCTATTGAGTTGATTTTGAGCTCACTTATACGTGTATTACTGATATTGATCTTCATACTGATTTGTTATGAACATTGAATCCTCATATCACGCATGCATATTCATGAGACATTGGTACCACTAAGACATTCTGATTTTTTAAGAAAAAGAGACACTTTATAAAATGCCTATACCTAAGGATGTGCCGGTAAGGTTGATTTGAGACATGATACTGAGATTATGGAAAGTGTATGGGTTGCGAACCCCCCCACCCCCACCCCACCCATAGGTCCTATTATGGAGTAGCATTGCTCGGTAGATGTTTACAAAAAGTTATGCAATAACTTTTAAGGTTCATCATCACTACATTGCATTGCGTTGACTTTCCTTGATATGATTTAGTATTGTGTTAGTATTTATTTTTGTATCGTATTACCCTGATGGAACTTCTTTATGATACAGTATTTGAGCATTCATTTCATTTATTACATTACTTTATATCATCTTATATTAGTTGTGTAACACCCCGTACTTTTCTAACCTCACGTGATACCTTGGGATCATATCCACCTAGGTGTTGAGATGCCATGAGTTTGTGGTTTATAGTGTCATTGGTGAAACATTTGATATCGGACTTAATATGTGCGATTAGACCTTCGTAGGAGGTGTTTTGTGATTTAGTGGAGCATTTGGGTAATACCCTGTACGCGTTCTAACCTCATTTGGTGATTGAAGTCATGTTTACTTGATGATTAAGATCACTAAGTAAGTATTTTGTAGTGTTTTGATAAGGTATTGGACGATATGCAAGTATTGAAGAAAGGGCCGAAAAATTCAGCAGGGTGCTGAAACTTGTGCCACTACCCTGTTTCAGGGGGTGTGGCGCAAGCCACTGTTTCCGGACTCGTTTTGAAACGCAATTCTACGACAATTCTCTGATGGTTTCTTTTGGTTCTTTGGAGTTCCTTGAGCATTGTTAAAGCTTCAAACACTTCACTACACTCCTACATACACCTACATGATCAAATCATGAAACATGAATAGTTAGCCAAAATGTCTAATGAAACCATGGGCAACTAGAATTCCTATTTTTGCGATTGAGACGATGAATGAGAATCTCGTAAGAGAATATTGTCGTGACATTATGGAATTATTGAAAAATGAGATATATGGTGAATTATACATGGAAGTGGATGGGTTAAATGGATATATGTTAATGGGCCCAAATTTAGACCCAAAATAGAATAAAAGACTTGGCCCAAATGGACTAAATGACCCATTCTTCAAAGACCTTCTAGAAATAGCAATTAATGCTATAAATAATGGCTAAGGGTGAATTGAAGGCTTATATAAAGGGCCAAAAATCAGATTTTTAACACACAAAAATCTCATGCCAAGTCTAGAAATTTCCCAAAATCATTTCTCTCAACTCCAAACCCTAAACTTTCTCTTGGAGCAAGATCACTCATTTGCAAGCTTGGGTAAGTAATTATGCTTATGTATTAATATATTATATGCATGTGAGAGCATGTAGATCATGATGGTTATGCCTAAAAGTGTAAGTGGTGCACTTTTGTGTTTTGATAAAGATGTGTCATATTTGTGAATTAAACTTAAAAGGTGACTTGATGTCTTGATGAAAGTGAATGGTATGTACAAAATATGATCATGTATGGTGTGATTTTGTTATTACACTTGTTATTTTTCTAAAAGTGTAAATTGTGGGATTTTGGCCGATATGTGCTATGAGGTGTATTAAGGTAATTTGATGGATTATTTGCGATGTGATATGGATAAGAAAGTGTAAAGGAGAAGTGTTGTGGTGAAATGTATTGATTTTCATGTATTGGTCAATGTATGGAATATTGGGGGGGTTTTGGAATAATGATTTCATCAATGGTTTTGTCAAGGGGAAATGACATGTTTAACGGCAAACATGTAACTCATTGACGTTTAATGCATTTGTAAGGTAGTTGGCGGTTAATGTGAATTTCGTATTGTATTTGTGTTGTAGAGTGACACATAAAGAAGGAGCGGGACTATTGTATGCACCTCTAGGATTATATATTCATATTGCGAATCCAAGGTATGTAAGGTTACTTTGTCCGTATCTTTCTGCGGCAAATAGTATCCACATTGACATGTCACTAGTCCTATCCCGAAATGTGCTAAGGTATTCCATATCCGGTTATCAATTGTCATATGTTTACTACTTATTGATCATTTGTGAATCTCATGTCTCATATTCATGGTTAATGTTCCAAAAGTTCAAATAAGGTTATGTTCCAATGTTCCAATAGTGACAATACTTATGTCTCTTGTTCATTGTTTATTGTTCCAATGGTTCCCATGGTTTTATGGTTCGAATAGTGTTATGTTTCCAAGTTTCTCATGTCTCTCACTCATTGGTTAATGATCCAAAGTTTCAAATCAAATAAAGATATGGTAACCATTGTACCATTCCCAAAGTAAAGAACAAAGTAATGCATATGTGGTCAATGATCAAGTACGGGTGGCAAGTCTAGGGGCATAAGCATAGCTCGACTCGATCCCGATGTATTGATTTATGGGTGGCAAGTCTAGGGGCATAAGCCTAGCTCGACTCGATCCTGATGTATTGAGTTATGGGTGGCAGGTCTAGGGGCATAAGCCTAGCTCGACCCGATCCCAACATGATGATATGTTATGTAAAGATCCACTGATCAGAAGGGGCCCGGGTACATTGTGACACATGTATTGACAAGTAAGCATTGAGATAAATAAAGCAAAGAAAGTAATGAAAGCAATTCACATGGTTTCCCAAAATGCAAAATGGTGACTTATTCACATTGATTATTCATATGTTTTGAGTTCACTGAAATATTCATGTATTGTACAGTTTCATCTGAGCCTTACATACTCAGTACTTATTTCGTACTGACCCCTCTAAGGGAATTTACCTTATTGCTGCAGGCGCAGGTACCAGTAGGCCTCCTCTGTAGATTGCCAGTGTTAGAGGTTTTTTGGTGAGCTCCAGCTAATTCGGGGCTTCTCCGAGTTAGAGTGTGTATATGTTTTGGTGATGTACATGTTGTATAAAGCAGGGACTTGTCCCGACTTTTGGTTTGTATTGGTCAATGCATCTGTTAGAGGCTTTCGTAGACTCACGTGGGTATATTTATATAAGGTGACTCATGAAGTCTTGTTTTGATGGCCTCAACGGCCAAGTTTCTCAAATGTGTATATATATGCCACATGTTCCATGATTTCCAATGCCAGTAGTTCATGTTCTTATGTGATAATGGTGTTTCCTATGGCATGCATATGAACGTATAGAATCATATCTTGGTTCTCTTGGGCCTTATCGGCTACGGGTGCCAATCATGCCTCGTTGGAATTCGGGGCGTGACAAAAGTGGTATCAGAGCAGGTCGTTCTAAGGGTGTCTACAAAGTCGTGTCTGAGTAGATTCTTACTTATCGATGTGTTGTTCACGACATTTATAAGTAGGAGGCTACGGGACATTTAGGATGTTGTTTCTTCTCTTCATTCTAGATCATGCAATAGAGCCAAAGTTGTAAGTGAAATGATATCTAATCATTGAAATTTATTTTTCTTGTTATAGTAACAATGCCAATGACAAGAAGAGGTCGCGGTAAAAGTAAGAGGATTGATAGAATTGCTGGTGAAGGAACTAGTATACCACCACCTGATCAAGTTAATCAAGGCAAGACTGAGCATGAATTTGTGTCACGAGCTTTCTCCACTCCCTCTGTACCAGAAGAGTCGAGTAGGAGAAGCGTACCTGTAGAACCACCAGTCAATACTACGAACCAGAATCTTAGAAATGCAGTTCATATGTTAACACAGTTAGTGGCATCCCAGAGTCAAGGACGAGCTGGTCCAATGACCCATGATGATGATGCGGCTAGAGTGGCAAGTCGCAGAACACAGGATTTCCTAAAATTGGACCCTCCTATCTTCACAGGGTACGATCCAAAAGCGGATCCACAGGACTTCGTGGATCAAATTCAGAGGGCCTTGGAAGTTATGCATGTGATAGGGGTAGAGACAGTTGAACTTACTGCGTACAGGTTGAAAGGAGAGGCAATATTGTGGTATGAGGATTGGAAGAAATCCCGTGACATTGGTGCAAATACACCTACGTGGGAATACTTTAAAGTGGCTTTCCTTGATCATTACTTGCCCTTTGAGATCCGTGAGGCACGTGCAGATCAGTTCCTGAATTTGCGTCAAGGGAATATGAGTGTTCGGGAATATAGTTTGCAATTTAACTGCTTGGCTTGATATGCGCCAAATGTGGTGGCAACGATGACAAATAGAGTCCATCGATACGTGGACAGATTAGAGCCATATTTGGTAAGGGATTGCACCATTGCTGCCTTAAATAAGGACAAGGACATAGCGAGAATTCAGGCCTTCGCCCAGAAAATGGAAGATCAAAGACAGAGACAAAGGGTGCATGAATTTGACAGGGGACAGTCCAAAAGGGCTAGACCTATGGGACCACCTATGATGCCCCAAGGAGGATCTAGGCCCCGCATGTTTCCTAGACCACCTAGACCGTCATTCTCCTATTCCACAGGGGGTGCTCACTCACAGTTTCGAGGGTCTAGGGGTGGTCCGTCTGGGCACAGTAGCGGAGTTCACGGATCACAGGCAGTAGGTTTTCCTCATCAGCAGTGTCAGCACTGTGGGCGTATTCACACAGGTACATGTCGGTCAGGGACGAATGTCTGCTTTTGGTGTGGTATGCCGGGGCATATAGCGAGGGATTGTCCACAGCGTAGCATGGGTGTTATAGCACGACCGGCTAGGTCGTCTATTGCATCATCAGCATCAGTTCCTTCACTAGACCGAGGTGTATAACCTATTGGCCGTGGTAGAGGATCCAGAGGAGCAGCCAGTACTAATGGGGTCCAGAATCGCACTTATGCTTTAGTGGACCGACAGAATTTAGAGGCTTCCCCTGATGTTGTCACAGGTACATTAATCGTATCCTCACATAATGTATATGCATTGATTGGCCCTGGTTCTACATTTTATTATGTTACTCCATTGGTCTCGGGGAAATTTTCAAAAGCACCAGAATTATTAATTAAATCAATTGAAGTGTCTACACCGGTTGGTGAATATATTATTGCAAAGAGAGTATATCGTAACTGTGTGGTAACGGTGTGTGGTCATGATACGTTGGCCGATCTCATTGAATTAGACATGGTGGATTTTGATGTGATCATGGGGATGGATTGGTTGGCCTCTTGTTATGCTACGGTAGATTGCCGGGCCAAGAAGGTGCAATTTTGTTTTCCACAAGAAAATGTTCTTGAATGGCAGGGTAAGGTAGGGGCACCACGAGGGAGATTTATTTCCTATTTAAAAGCCAGGAAAATGATTGCTAAGGGTTATCTATGCCATCTAGTACGAATGAAAGATAATGATGTGGAACCACTAACTCCGCAGTTGGTTCCAGTGGTCAATGAATTTCTAGACGTGTTCCTAGAGGATCTTTCAGGATTACCCCCAGAACGGGAAGTAGAATTTGGCATTGATGTGATTTCAGGCACTCAACCTATTTCTATTCCTCCATATAGAATGGCTCCAGCAGAATTGCGTGAATTGAAGGAGCAATTGAAAGATTTGTTGAACAAAGGTTTCATTAGGCCTAGTATGTCTCCGTGGGGTGCACCGGTGTTATTTGTACGAAAGAAAGATGGCACTTTGAGAATGTGCATTGACTATCGGCAATTGAATAAGGTAACGATCAAGAACAAATATCCCCTCCCTCGAATTGATGATTTGTTTAATCAGTTACAGGGTGCCAAGTGTTTTTCAAAGATAGACTTGAGGCCAGGTTACCATCAAGTCAGAGTTAGAGAAGAGGATGTACCCAAGACAGCTTTTCAAACACGGTATGGTCATTATGAATTTTTAGTTATGTCATTTGGACTAACAAATGCACCAGCTGTGTTTATGGATTTGATGAATAGGGTGTTTAAGCCATTCCTAGACGTGTTCGTGACAGTATTTATAGATGACATCCTTGTTTATTCAAGATCACCAGAAGACCACGCTAATCATTTACGGCAAGTGTTGCAGATTCTCCGTGAGCTTAAGTTGTATGCGAAATTCTCCAAATGTGAGTTTTGGTTAAAATCAGTTGCATTCCTGGGTCACATTGTGTTAGACGAAGGGATCCAGGTCGATACACAGAAGATAGAAGCAGTGAAAACTTGGCCAAGACCTACGACACCCACAGAGATTCGCAGTTTTCTGGGTTTGGCAGGTTATTACTGAAGATTTGTAGAAGGGTTTGCTTCTATTGCAGCACCATTAACAAAGTTAACTCACAAGGCAATTAAGTTTCAATGGTATGATGCATGTGAAAGAGGGTTTCAAAAATTGAAAGATAAGTTGACTCCACACCAGTGTTAGTACTTCCTGAAGGCACAGAGGGCTATGCAGTGTATTGTGATGCTTCCGGGATTAGTCTCGGATGTGTGTTGATGCAGCATGGTAGGGTGATAGAATATACCTCACGACAGTTGCGGCCACATGAGAAAAATTATGCATCTCATGACCTTGAATTGGCAGCGGTAGTGTTTGCTTTAAAGATATGGCGTCATTATTTGTATGGAGTTCATGTTGATATCTATACGGATCACAAAAGTTTGCAATATCTCTTTAAGAAGAAGGAACTCAACTTGAGGCAACGACGGTGGTTAGAGATTTTAAAAGACTATGACATTGATATTCTTTATCACCCAGGCAAAGCAAATGTAGTAGCTGATGCATTGAGTCGTAAGGCAGTAGAAAGGACTAGTGGTCAATTGAATGAAAAGCATGAAATAATCAAAGATTTTAATTAATTAGCCATCTTGGGAGTTCGCCTTATTGAATCCTCAGATGATAGAGTTATTGTGCAGAATGCAGCAGAATCCTCCTTGATAGCTGAAATGAAAGAGAAATAATTTGCGGATTCTATTTTATTGCAACTAAAGGAAAATGTGCAGCAGAATTTGACCAAGACATTTGATATTACGCCGGAAGGGTTGCTTCATTGTCAAGGGAGATTATGTGTACCGGACATCGATGAGTTGAGGACATGAATAATGACAGAGGCGCACCATTCGCGCTATTCTATTCATCCGGGTGCTACTAAAATGTACCATGAATTGAAAGAAGTGTATTGGTGGGGAAATATGAAAAAGAACATTGCGGAATTTGTCGCGCAATGCCCAAATTATCAACAAGTGAAAGTGGAACATCAGAAATCGAGAGGTTACATGCAATGTATCAATCTTCCAGTCTGTAAATGGGATATGATTAATATGGATTTCATTACGGGTTTGCCCCGTACATTGCGAAAGTTTGATTCTATCTGGGTCATAGTGGACTGGCTTACCAAATCAGCGCATTTCCTACCAGTCAAGACGACCTATACAACTGAGGATTATGCAAACTTGTATGTGAAAGAGATAGTACGATTGCATGGCATTCCACTTTCTATTATATCAGACAGAGGAGCACAGTTCACAGCACACTTTTGGAGATCTTTTTAGCAGAGTCTGGCTACACAGGTGAATTTGAGTACGGCTTTCCATCCTCAGACTAATGGACAAGCAGAACGTACTATTCAGACACTTGAAGATATGCTACGAGCTTGTACGTTGAATTTTCAAGGCAGTTGGGATGACCATTTGCCTCTTATTGAATTTGCTTACAACAATAGCTATCATTCAAGTATTAAAATGGCACCTTATGAAGCCTTGTATGGAAGGAAGTGTAGATCACCAATTGGATGGTTTGAAGCGGGTGAAATTGCTTTACTTGGACCCGATATTGTTCATCAGGCTATGGAGAAAGTTAAAGTGATCCAACAGCAGTTACAAACGGCCCAATCCGTCACAAGTCAAATGCCGATGTTCAAAGAAGAGGGCTTGAATTCGCCATAGGTGATTGGGTATTTTTAAAGGTGTCACCGATGAAAGGGGTAATACGATTTGGAAAGAAAGGGAAATTGAGTCCACGTTACATAGGCCCATATGAAATTATTAGAAGACTTGGGCAATTTGCTTATGAATTAGCACTACCTCAAGAACTTTCCTCAGTCCATTCGGTATTTCATGTTTCGATGCTTCAAAAATGCATAGGAGATCCATCTCGTGTTTTTCCAATTGAAAAAGTTCAAGTTACAGAGGATCTCACGTATGAAGAGGTACCCATTGCTATCCTAGATCGACAAGTAAAGAGATTGAGGAATAAAGACATAGCCTCCGTGAAAGTCCTTTGGAGAAATCAACAAGTAGAGGAGATCACATGGGAAGCGGAAGAAATGATGAAATCCAAGTATCCCCATTTATTTCAAATGGATGAAGAAGTTCACAGTGCGGAGGTGGAACAATAACAAGTAAGTATTTAAGAGCATTATGTGTATGTGTATACGTATGTTAAAGTAAAGATGCATTGGTTGTATATAAGACGATGTTGTTAACATTCGAGGACGAATGTTTCTAAGGGGGGAAGAATGTAATACCCCATACTTTTATAACCTCACGTGATACCCTGGGATCATATCCACCTAGGTTTTGAGATGCCATGAGTATGTGGTTTATAGTGTCAATGGTGAAACATTTGATATCAGACTTAATATGTGCGATTAGACCTTCGTAGGAGGTGTTTTGTGATTTCGTGGAGCATTTGGGTAATACCCCGTACGCATTCTAACCTCATTTGGTGACTTGAAGTCATGTTTACTTGATGATTAAGATCACTAAGTAAGTATTTTGTAGTGTTTTGATAAGGTATTCGATGATATGCAAGTATTGAAGAAAGGGCCAAAAAATTCAGCAAGGTGCTGAAACTTGCACCACTACCCTGTTTCAGGGTGTGTGGCGCAATCCACTGATTCAAAGGGCCTTTATTTCTTGCGCCACTGCCTTGCTTTGCAGCAGTGGCGCAAGGCACAAATAATGTGCCTTTCCGGACTCGTTTTGAAACGCATTCAACGACGATTCTCAGATGGTTTCTTTTGATTCTTTGGAGTTCCTTGAGCATTGTTAAAGCTTCAAACAGTTCACTACACTCCTACATACTCCTACATGATCAAATCATGAAACATGAATAGTTAGCCAAAATGTCTAATGAAACCATGGGCGACTAGAATTCCTATTTTTGTTATTGAGACGATGAATGTGAATCTCGTAAGAGAATATTGTCGTGACATTATGGAATTATTGCAACATGAGATATATGGTGAATTATACATGGAAGTGGATGGGTTAAATGGATATATGTTATTGGGCCCAAATTTAGGCCCAAAATAGAATAAAAGACTTGGCCCAAAAGGACTAAATGATCCATTCTTCAAAGACCTTCTAGAAATAGCAATTAATGCTATAACTAATGGCTAAGGGTGAATTGAAGGCTTATATAAAGGGCCAAAAATCAGATTTTAACACACAAAAATCTCATGCCAAGTCTGGAAATTTCCCAAAATCATTTCTCTCAACTCCAAACCCTAAACTTTCTCTTGGAGTAAGATCACTTGCTTATGTATTAATATATTATATTCATGGGAGAGCATGTAGATCATGATGGTTATGCCTAAAAGTGTAAGTGGTGCACTTTTGTGTTTTGATAAAGATGTGTCATTTTTGTGAATTAAACTTAAAAGGTGACTTGATGTCTTGATGGAAGTGAATGGTATGGACAAAATATGATCATGTATGGTGTGATTTTGTTATTAAACTTGTTATTTTTCTAAAGGTGTAAATTGTGGGATTTTGGCCGATATGTGCTATGAGGTGTATTAAGGTAATTTGATGGATTATTTGCGATGTGATATGGATAAGAAATTGTAAAGGAGAAGTGTTGTGGTGAAATGTATTGATTTTCATGTATTGGTCAATGTATGGAATATTGGGGGGGTTTTGGAATAATGATTTCATCAATGGTTTTGTCAAGGGGAAATGACATGTTTAACGGCAAACATGTAACTCATTGACGTTGAATGCATTTGTAAGGTAGTTGGTGGTTAATGTGAATTCCGTATTTTATTTGTGTTGTAGAGTGACACATAAAGAAGGAGCGTGACTATTGTATGCACCTCTAGGATTATATATTCGTATTACGAATCCAAGGTATGTAAGGTTACTTTGTCCGTATCTTTCTGCGGCAAATAGTATCCACATTGACATGTCACTAGTCCTATCCCAAAATGTGCTAAGGTATTCCATATCCGGTTATCAATTGTCATATATTTACTACTCATTGATCATTTGTGAATCTCATGTCTCATATTCATGGTTAATGTTCCAAAAGTTTAAATAAGGTTATGTTCCAATGTTCCGATAGTGACAATACTTATGTCTCTTGTTCATTGATTATTGTTCCAATGGTTCCCATGGTGTTATGGTTCTAATAGTGTTATGTTGCCAAGTTTCTCATGTCTCTCACTCATTGGTTAATGATCCAAAGTTTCAAATCAAATAAAGATATGCCAACCATTGTACCAATCCCAAAGTAAAGAACAAAGTAATGCATATGTGGTCAATGATCAAGTACGGGTGGCAAGTCTAGGGGCATAAGCCTAGCTCAACTCTATCCCGATGTATTGATTTATGGGTGGCAAGTCTAGGGCATAAGCCTAGCTCGACTCGATCCCGATGTATTGAGTTATGGGTGGCAGGTCTAGGGGCATAAGCCTAGCTCGACCCGATCCCGATGCATTGATTTATGGGTGGCAGGTCTAGGTGCATAAGCCTAGCTCGACTCGATCCCAATATGATGATATGTTATGTAAAGACCCACTGATCAGTAGGGGCCCGGGTACATTGTGACACATGTATTGACAAGTAAGCATTGAGATAAATAAAGCAAAGAAAGTAATGAAAGCAATTCACATGGTTTCCCAAAATGCAAAATGGTGACTTATTCACATTGATTATTCATATGTTTTGAGTTCACTGAAATACTCATGTATTGTACAGTTTCATCTGAGCCTTGCATACTCAGTACTTATTTCGTACTGACGCCTCTTGGGGAATTTACCTTACTTGCTGCAGGCGCGGTACCAGTAGGCCTCCTTAGTAGATTGTCAGTGTTAGCGGTTATTTGGTGAGCTCCAGCTAATTCGGAGCTTCTCCGAGTCAGAGTGTATATATGTTTTGGTGATGTACATATTGTATAAAGCGGGAACTTGTCCCGACTTTTGGTTTGTATTGGTCAATGCATCTGTTAGAGGCTTTCGTAGATGCACGTGGGTATATGTATATAAGGTGACTCATGAAGTCTTATTTTGATGGCCTCAACGGCCAAGTTTCTCAAATGTGTATATATATGCCACATGTTCCATGATTTCCAATATCCATGATTTCCAATGCCAGTCGTTCATGTTCTTATGTGATAATGGTGTTTCCTATGGCATGCATATGAACGTATAGAAGCATAGCTTGGTTCTCTCGAGCCTTATCGGCTACGGGTGCCAATCATACCTCGTTGGGATTCGGGGCGTGACAGGTTGAGAGGTTGAGGTATTGTGATACTTAGGGTATGGTTGAGGCTTGATCTGGAAGATAGTGGTGTAGCACCTTTTGGTAGTATGAGATACACTATTATATATATATATATATATATTATCCCTATTGTTATCCCATAGTATTTTAATGATAATTGATTAAGCCTGTTATAACGTATTTATAAGTCTTCTTCAAAAATGAATTCCCTTGTGGTTGAATATAAATGAATATTATTGACTCACCTAGTTTAGTTTGCCTACCCTGCTTTTGATATGTCTGTTGACCATTGTGTTAGGGTACCCTGATAGGATAAGGTACTATGATTTGGCGGGGTATAGACTGATTGGAAAACCTTGGGTAGTTGGGGTAGTGGTTCTCGCCATCATGTTGGATTAGGGTCGGTTATCGATGATGCTGGTTGAGTACATGTGGTTTTGTACTCACTCTTGCTTCCTTTTTCTTTTTCTTGTTTTTTGCACCCCGTGTAGGTATTAGGCCAAGTAGCAGTTTGTAGATCATCTTCTTCCAGTATTAACATTGTGGATATCTAGTTAGTAGTTGACAGACTTCAGGACTTCCTAGATCTCTCTATTTATGTCTTATGCTTTATTCATATCTAAGATACTCTAGAAGATTATTAATCCTATTCTATATTAGAGGCTTGTACTAGTGAAAACTAGACCTGGGATGTCTCTTGAATATTTGTTTCTTCTTTATATATATATTTTAGGGATTATTCTTTTTCTTCCACTTCTGATTTACTTGATTATTGAGTTTGAGTTGGGATAGGTTTACTTGTCTAGAGGGTGTGACAAGTGTCATCACGTGCCTATTTTGGGTCGTGACAAATTGGTATTAGAGCCCCAGGTTCATTGCTCTCATTAGTACAAGCCAATTTTAGTAGAGTCTTACGGATTGGTACGAAGACGTCTGTTATCTATCTTCGAGAGTCTACATGACTTTAGGAGATTTTCACTTCTTTATTCTATTTTGTGCATTCGTAGCTTTGTATAACTTATAAATCTCTTATTCTCTCTCTCATAGATGGTGAGCACACGTTCTTCCATGGCTAGAGATTCAAAGCCCATGGCTTCGATATGCGGAAGGAGTAGGGTTCGAGGTAGTGGTTGGATTGGGATGTTCAAACCAACTAAAGGTCAGGTTATAGTTGCCTCTTCAGGTTCTAGAGTTGCTAGTGGTGGTATTTCTAGAGATTTAGAAGGGTTAAGGCCAGTTCAGACACCACCCATGACTTATACCTATGCTTGAAGATTATTTGGTTCAAGTGTTGGGCTTTCTTCAGAGGGTGGCTCCTATTTTGATTCAGTATGCTACTTTAGGGCTTCAGACTCCAGATGCATCTACGATTCCTACTGGTTCTCCTGGTGTTGATGAGATATTTCCAGGGATTGCACTACATGCAACAACTTTACCTTTCATGTCCATGAAAAGACATATTAGATATATGGAGTTCTTGAGGATAGATCCTCCTCGTTTCAATGAAGATCCTAAGTTCGATGCTTATATGTTCTTGCTTGGCTGTCGGGAGAGGTTGCACAGGTTGGGTTTGGTGGATTCTAATGGAGTAAACTTCACTTTCTATTAGTTTTTTAGGTCTACTAGATAGCGGTGGAGGAACTTTATAGAGGGTAGACATGTTGGATCACCTCTTCTTTCATGGGATCAGTTTGCTTGAGTGTTTTTAAAGGAGTTTGTGTGGAGATATGAGAGGCTTGCAAGCCATAGGGCCTAGGGATTTGATGATCATAGCGATATGCATGATGGAGGTCAGGATCTTTGTAGTTATGCTTAGAGAGGGTTAGATCATAGTGGTCATTTAGGTTCTCCAAGCCTAGTTCAACGGGCTCCTACTTCTTTGAGTTACTTCTTATGTGGAGATCTTAGGCACTATAGGAGAGATTACCCATGGCTTAAACAAAGAGATGCTTCACCAGTTGCTCTAGGAGATGACAGATCCCGATATCATATTAAATAGGATAGACTCGAGGTAGGAGCTTCCTGTACAGTAGCCGCAGGTATGGTTCTTGGTGCACCTTCGTTATGCCTTAGTGGTATTTTAATATGGTTCTACATCTCCTATATGTTTATTTATTCGGTATAGAGTCTTGATATGATTAGTGGATTTTTACTGGAGTTTTTGATATTTGCAACCCCGTAGATATTTCCTTAGTGGTGGATCGGGTGTGCCGATCTTATGTTGGAACTCGCTCAGAATAGATCGTTGGTTTTTGATTGAATTCTTGGGTATTATGGATTTTGGTGTTTTAGGTATGGTGTCCTAGATGGTTATATTGTGTAATAGTGGTAGATCGATTCTAGGTATTGTCATATTTTTAGATTGTAGAATGGACTGGCCTAGTGGTTTGGCATTCGAATTGTAGCATGCCTAGTGGTAGACCTTGTGATAGCCTAGACTTATTGTGTGATTGATTCAAAAGGATTGTGAGTAAAAGATTCTAGTTGGATAAGGGAAGATTTCAGACATTCAGGGATCACGATTCGTTACTTCCTTAGTATTTGGCCTTTGATTGCGTGAATAAATTATTTGGTATTAAGACACTCTTCGATCAGATTTGAAAGATTTCAGCTCATAAGGGTGTTTGATTTTTGTTTAGAAAGATTTTTTAATGGAAAAAGGTACCTAGTTTGTCGCAATTGTTACTCTTGTAACTGAGAGGCTTGATGGAATATTCTTACTCATAAGATTTAATTTGAGTATATATTATTCTTCATGGACCTTGTGTTAAAGAATGTTGAATGAAAATTGAGTTTGTCTAAGTTGTACCTTATTAGTCCATGACTCATTTGTTTAAGAATACTGAATGGAAAGAGAGTTAAGGAAAAGATAAGGATTTTTGTACATAAGGATATTTGATTTATTCAAAATTTATCTATGGGTTCTAGTTAGAAATTTGAAGTCCTGATTGTGTGGTTCATTGGTAGCTTGTGTAGAGTCTAGCAATGGTCCCCCCTACCCCCCGAGAGTTCTAATTGGTGATGTGGGCATCCGTCAGTGAGGCATAGTAGTTGTTGCACTTCTTCTATGGGTTGTTTGATGGCTTTTGGACATTGAGGACTACACGTGTTATTGTGATTAATTACATATGTATGTATGTTCGTGGAGGTTTTTTGTTCTAGCAGAGCGTTTAGGGCTTTGAGCTGATTGATGTTACTTGAGCATTGAGGACTGCATAGGCTATGGTGATGAGTTTCTTGAGCTTTCAGTGCCTTTTAGAGATTTCATGTCTATGGTATATAGATAGTTTTATGGTGATTCTCGATTGCCTTAGAGGGTTGAGCATATGGGTATGACCATTGTGTAGTGCCTTCAGTGTGTTAAGTGTGACTTTTGAGATGTTTTGTAGTTTTGATATTGGTTTCTAGCTTAGTAGCTTTAGCCTGGGGCTATAGTGTGGTTTGATTTGGTAGAGATAGTATTGGCCTTAGGTAGGTTGATTCAGTGTTTTGATGGGTAGTTATGTGATTTATGGGTTCCTTGGCATTTGGTGGGCCTGAGAGTGATTTTTGGTCTTGTGGTTGTAGCCACTGTCTTGTGGTGCTTTGGTCATGTTTAGATTAGCCGGGTTGTTTCAAAACGTCTATTATGTTTGACTCATTCGTTGGTGTAGAGGAAGTTTGAAAATATAGAAATTCAACTTTATTAAGAATTTGGCCTTTTTATGCTTGTGTTGTGGCCTGGTTAATCCTTATGTGATAGATTTCTAGTTCTATAGGGAGGCCAGTAGTTTTATAGTTATGACTTTGTGTGGGAGTGCTTGTTGATGTATCTCGAGGGTATTCTTCTATCCTTTATTAGTTTTGGTCTTTTCTTACTTGTATGTTCGAGGACGAACGTGAATCTTAGTGGTGGATAATGTAGTGACCCTCGCACTGAAATTTAGAATTTTCTATGTTTTGACCATTTTACCCCTCCCCGTGATTGTTTTATCTTATTTACAAGTTATGGGCATGGTTGGCACGGTCCTCGATGCATTTTGGAATGTTTTATTTGAGTTTGTAGTTTTGAGTCTCCATAAAAGGATAGGTTTAACTTTGGTCAACATTTGTGATCCGAGTCTCGGATGAGGATTCTAATAATTCCACCAGATTTGAAACGTCATGTTTTGGTTAGTAACGGGGTTGGTTCGGTTTTAGAACCTTTATTTTGTATTTCGATCATCTATTTGAAAAATAGTGTATTTTGGCCTAAAGGGGTCCCGGGATTAATTTGTTGTAAATGACTTTTTTCATAAATCCGGTGATTTCATTGAATCCGGAACGTGTTTTATGATCAATTTGCACTATTGGCTCATGTTTATAGAGTTTCGGATGAGTTCTGAGGGTCAAAAATGATTTTTTTTGAAATTGCTAATTGTTGGTCAACAGTTGATCGTTGTCAACGGCGCGGTCAACGCTCAGTCATCTTCGCTGAAAACAGGCTAAATTCAGGATTTTATCCCCTTTTACTCATTTTCACCATTTTTATCATATTTGGAGCTCGAGAGAGAGAGATTTTAGGGGAGATTTCTTGCGTAGGTTCATGCGGATAAGATCCTAACTCAATTCTAAATCACTTCCTACCAATTTTATCATCTTAATTCTTTTAAATCAAAGATTTCAAAAAACTCAATTTTTGGGTTTTTTCCCCCCAAATTGAAACCAAATTGAAAATTTGGTATTTCTTTGATTAGTGCTTCGATTCTTACTTGTTTTTGCTTGGGTTATCACCCATAGAGTCCTTTTTTCACTTTAGGATTATGATTTTCAAACAAAAATTCTGTTTTACCCTTTTCAATTTTTGATGGATTTTTTGAATTTTTGCCGGTAAAGCTTGAAAATAGTTTTTGATGGATTTTCAAACCCGTTTTCGTGTGGATTTTCAGTTGTAGGTTCCTTTAACCTTGGGGAATGTATTTTTTTTAAAAAAAATTGAATTTACCTCTTTGTTTTCAAAACCCATCTTCGAAGTCTATTTTTGACCCATTTTAAATATGGTCAATATGGGTATCGTTATCTTCCTTTTGACTTGTCGATGACATATTTTACTAGATTTGATGTTGATTCGAGAGTGTTGGGCTGCTGGTTGAGGTTTTGGACTACGTTTGAGCTTGTGGATCTTCATTTAAGGCAAGTTAAGATGTACCTTGACTTTTTTCAAAGTGTTTATATGTTGTATGCGTGTTTATTTGTATATTGTGATTTGTTTAGGATTGGGAGTCCCCGCTTAAATGAAATGGCGAGCATCTCCGCGGGTACCGAAGTCTTAATAATGGGGTGTAGTTAGATTATTGTCTAGAGTAGTTAGTATTACTACTTGTAAATATCCATAGAGTAGAATGTTGATAGATAACTTAGTGATCTTGAATAATTGATATTGGATGCCTAATTTAGAGCTTGAATCGTGTTTAGTGGACTTTGATGTAATGATTGAGGTTTTAGTGGATTTTTAAGGGATAATTATGTTATTATCGTTATTTGATGGAATGATTGAGGTTTAAAGGATAATTAGAGTATGAATAGACTTGTATAGTTGATAAAGCTTAATGTATGGAACAAGCTAGATTTGGGTAGTCCGCAATTTATTATTATTGGGATTGTTGTTTATTTCGTGTTGCCCATGTGGGGCTTATGTGAACATATATATGGACTTGAGTAATTATTTATGATCCTGTGCTCAAGTGGGGGCTTATATGCACATTGCCTTGAATTGAGAGGATATATTATTGTGATGCCTGAGTGGGGGCTTGACTTGATGTTATTAGTCATGTTTGTGCATTAAATGCTTTATCTATTATTGTGTCACCCGAGTGAGGGTTTGACTTGTCATCATGGGCCTTATCTGTGCATTTGAATGCCATATTTATGATTGTGTCGCCCGAATGGGGGCTTGACTTGATATTATAGGCCTTATCTGAGCATTTAATTGCATATTCATTATAGTTATGCCCAAGAGAGGGGTTGGAAATGATAATATTAATGAATACATGACTATTTATTTTGGTGGTGCCAAGTGAAAACTGATATCATGAATTATTGATATATTGAGTAGATTCTAAGCTCACTTATACGTGTATTGAATGGATATTGGTCTTCATACTGATTGGTTGTGAGAATTACATCCTCATGTCACGCATGCATATTCATGAGACTTTGATACCACTGAGACATTCTGATTTTGTAAGAAAACGAGACACTTTATAAAACGCCTATATCGAAGGATGTGCCGGTAAGGTTGATTTGAGACATGAGATTGAGATTATGGAAAGTATATGGGTTGCGAACCCCCCCCCCCCCCATGGGTCCTATTGCAGAGCAACATTGCTCGGTAGGTGTATACAGAAAGTTAATACGATAACTTTCAAAGACTCATGAGTAATAAAATGCAACAATTAAAAATAAATCTAAATATTATGAAAAGAACACCAAATGAGGGATGTATTTTAATGTGCCAATAAAGTCACAAATGACTATTTGAGCCCAAATAAAAATTCAAACTATGACAATAAAAAATTAATAGAAAATTAAATTAAAGAAGCCTAAGAGAGAGAAAACATAAAAGTAAAAAAAAAAAATTAAACAGAGAAATACAATATACATATCCTTCATAAGACTTTAATCATAATAATATAGATGAAAAAAATAAATACATAATCAGTACACATTTTTTGAGTTCTTGTCCTCAACTTCTCCCATAACCAATCACTATTCAAGAGCATTCTTCATCGAGTCAAACTAAAGTATGAATCAAATAATATAATAGTGATACAATTGTTTCACGAATGAAATGGATAACCTTGGGTAGGGGTCCATGATACAAAAAAGATAATTATTATAGGAAAAAATAGAGAAATACCAAAAGATATCTTAAAGTTTTAAATTAAATATTTATAGGTCATTAATATGAAAAGTATGAGAGTTATGGATATTAACAGTAACAATTAAGTAAGTAATTAGATATGAATTATGAAGACAAATATTTAACTAAACTAAATTTGAATATTATAAAACATCTAATTAATTATAGTAATAATCATATCTTATTGCTAAATACTAAAAGTGGAAAGGTGTTTATATGCTATACAAATACAATGTTTAGAGAAGTTAAAGAGTGTCTCCCTTCAATAAAAAAAATTTCCACTAATTTATTACTTTTCATTATTACAGTGAACGTGGACGAGAAGAATTGCTTCAGTTAAAACAAAAATCCATCAATTTATTATTTTATAAGTTAAAATTAAACTAAGAGATAATAATATGAACAATAAAGTAGACAAGAAATATAAAGAGAAGATAAGAGATGAGAGCTTTCTTATTCATCCAAATATCAAGTGTACAAGTCTTTCAAGGGTATACAATGTGATTCTCAATACCTCTATTTATAGGGTTACATTGAGGAATATCAAAGGATGTCATAAACATGACATTAAACCTTGATCATTATGGGGGGAAAATGTGGAGGTATAGAAGATCAATGGTAGGTAGTGGAGATATGACTTTTACTACACATAATGGTGGAGTTACTCCTTAAACACATCTCATACCAAATTTTTTGGGGGGAGATTTGTTCTCATAACCCAATGATTCAGCTATAATTGGAGGCACACAATTTCTGTTAAACCAACCAACATTATAAACTTTTATAGTTTGAAACCATGCTCTTAATTTAACAATTTGAGCAAACAACCTTGCAAAAATCAAATTGCAAGTTGATAGCAAAGCACATGTGACCAACCATAGATGCATCTCATTTCTTAGTAAACGGTCCACATGGCAGGTTAATGGGCTAGTATTCACCTTGTTGTACGTTCCAAAAATTTAGCTTACATAACGCCCAACCTTAGCCAGTATAATATTTTATTGTGAGAACAAGCAACATAAGAGAATTCTTGAAGAATCTTTTATTTCTTCAATGTAAAACCACATGAATTCTCAATTATTTTTCATCACATTTGAATCGGGATGGTCAACCGATCATGCCAACTTATATATTTTCTATACACTTTTAGTTTACTACCGCATGTGATTCCATCACCATGCCTATATTTGTATTAACAAACAGGAGAAAAAGCAGGTAACCTTTCACATAAATATTTAAATCCGCTTCGATTGTAGTAATATGAAGATATATAATCTTTTCATAATTTACAATTCTCTTGAAACACAAAAAGTTTTTTTTGGAGACTTACTACAATTCGAATATCATGAACAATTGCATTCCCTCGTGTAGTAACACATTAGCTTTTTCTTGAAGCTAACAAATACTTGTGTACTACCTTATATTTTAAAATACTATACACGTGGTGAACATATCCTTTAAGGAGAAAAATATATGTGCCCAACCAATGACTAATTTGTGTAGCCACACAATAACATTCACTTTTAGTCAAAGCCACTACCATTATACGAAAGAATTATTTATTTTGTTTTGTCCTTCAGTATTTCATAACAAAATATACCATAATAGTAGCTTACTTTCTCACATTTTATTATGATTTAGCTCTGTCGGCCGATGATATCTACTGAGTACCTGTTGTTTTGGTACTCATACTGCACTTCTACATCTTTTCTGGTGCAGATCCGAGTACTAGCCGTCGTCGTTGATATTCTAGCCAACTATCTACATGTCTCAGAGATAAGGTGATCTTTCAAAGTTGGAGTTGATCCCCTCTCCTTCTCCTATTTTTTGATGGTCTTTCATTTTGAGCCTACATATGTATTGATATTATTAGTACTCTTATTCTTTTGCTAGTGGCTCTTGTACTGGCCTTACCAGGTCGTGGGATTCCTTTTGTTCTTCTCCCTCCTTTATTTAGACTTATATTTTCGTACTTATATTTATGGGCATGATTTGTATTATTTTTGGTATGCTTCTGCTATTGTGACCATTACTTATCATTCTAGGCTAAGGCTTGGCTTACCTACTGGTGGGACATATTAGGTACCATGATAACTCAGAAATCGCGTCGTGACAATAGACGAGTCTATTGACACCCATATTTCAATATAAAACTTCAGTTGGAAAATTGTAATAATCCTCATGGTCATTTTTGTAATTTATTGTATTTTCCTACTTAAATCCTTCTCACAACTCATATATAGTGTTTTTAGTCTAGGGGGTAGGTGGCATTGTTGCTATAGTGTTTAATTAAGAATTATGACAGTTTTCTAGTTTTGAAGTTTTGGAGTTACAAATGTTTGGTTTGGGTCAACATTCATGGAAGATAGACTTGGATGTAAATTTTGTCAATATATTTAGTTCTTAAATATGGTTTTGGGCTAGTGATACGTTTGGTTCTGGTCTCGAGGTGGTCAAACTTATTTTGGATGCTTGGTTGGGTTTATGGAAGTTTAAGTTAAAATGTTGACTTTGGCAAAGATTTGGTCAAGTTGACCTTGGTTGGTCATTTTACTGATTACGTTGAGTCTAGAATGATATTTCTAGTTGGGTAGCATATGTGATTTGTGTTCATGGAGTTTTGAATGAATCCCAAGGGTCCATTTGGGACTTTGTTTAGCTGGAGTGTATTGCTGATGCAACTATATTTGGTGCAGCCGCATATGTGGATATTAGATTACACTTGCAAAGCTACTCTTAGGGTGTTCTAACCACACCAGTGAAGGCAAAAGGCATCATACGCAGGTGCCCCTATGGAGCTTTGTTCACTCCTACGGCACCACATCTATAATGCTCCCTCACTGCTGTAGGCTATCGCATGCAAAGCCCTAGTTGGTCCTATGGAGATTGGTGTTTTAATTTGTATCTGATGCAGCGGAAGATCCACATGATGTCATGCATGTGGTGGATCCTTCACTGGTGTGATGATCGTTGTGTCATAAAGAATCATTTTCCCCACTTAGCTCATTCTAATTTCTAAGTCTTTGAGAGCTCGACCTTGGGATATCTTTAGCATTTCCCAGAGATTTCAATTTCAAGTAAGCTCATTGCCTTCTCCTTTACATTTACTCCCTTGTTCTAGCTTAATTTTTGTCTCAAATTTGCGTAATTGATCATTAATTCTTGGGTTTTATTAAAATTAGAGTAAGACTTTTAGGACCATTTGAGATCAAAATGGAGTCCCATTTTTTCCCAACTTTTGGAGATGGATTTACTACATATTAGGTAAGGTAATTGCAGAGGAAATTTCTAATTTGTCAATTGGGCCTGAGGATCAATTTTGACCTGATTTCCTACCCAAATTCTGTAAATCCAATATGGGTACAGATAGTATCATATTTAAGCATATCTTGTAATATTAATAGATTGAGAGTATTTCAAGGCACAACAGAAAGGAAAGATTTTTACATAATGGTTTGAGATTTGCAGTTCAACCTTGAGGTAGGTTAAACATCCTTTATTTTTGACTTAGCTTGGGTATATAGCATATTATTAATTGCATAACATTTAGGTGAATCGCTGGGTAAGATTAGGTATGACCTAAATTATGACTTTATGGCCTATATTGGGGTATTATAGTGGAGAAATTAATGGAGACTTGTTCTGGGTAGGATTTCATGGTAGAGTAGGGTTATTTTTGATAACATGCACTGTGATGTGATTTTTATATCTCTTCCATTGAGATTGTAAAGCCTATGGCCTAATACATGCGGTATATTATGAATTGATTTATTGTGGTTATATTATGGATGTTTCCCCATCATTATATATATACATATTCATACATTCATTCACATAGTTCACAACTATGATTCTGAGTAAAAATACATTATTTTTTAAAAGGGATACTATACCACTTTTTCACTAAGTCCAAGGTAAGACTCCTGACTTTTTAACCTTTTGCTTAATCCAAGGTAGGATTTTGGTTAGCTTATACTTCTATTCAGTTTGAGGTAAGTTTTTGGTTCATTTCTATCATTATTTTATTGTTACGTTCAAGATGAGATTCTAAGCGGCCTAATGTAAGATTTTCATTTTCATTGAACTATGTTTGAGGTGAGATTTTGGGTGGCCCGAGGTAAGATTCTGGGTTTACTACATTGGCCACCATATTACATTTCATCATACAATACTGTACTGCATCATACATTTATATATTTTTACTGTGTATACTATTATTATTGTGTTGTAATATAGACTACTCGGATTTTTTTATATGTAGGGTTATTTTATTATAATTTACATAGTATATCTGTCGCTTGAGCTAGGTCGGCCTATGATGCCTATTGAGTACATGTGTTTTGTACTCATGCTACATTTCTGCATCTTTTTTCTATGCAGATCCTAGCTCTAATCATCCCCACTAACTCTACTCATTCCTAGTGACTTTCTTTTAGGATTTGTGGTGAGATCCTAGCAATCAGAGATTTGCCCACTTCCTTCTTTTACTTAATATCTATATTACTATTACCTTATGGAATACATGTATTAAACTAGTTCGTACTCCTTTGTATTAGTGGCTCTTGTACTGGTGGCATCGAGTCTAGGGATGGTTCTTTTTATCTTGTACTCTTCTGCTACTTTTGAGCCATGTTTTGTACGTGAATATATATATATATATATATATATATATGGCCCGTTCTTTCTATTTGTTCTTTTTTTACTACTCATTTACTTATTACTCTTCTTATCTAACTCTAGGTTCTAGCTTACCTACCAAAGGGCTACAATAGGTGCTATCATTGCCCAATTTCAGGTCCTGACAACGTGGTATCAGAACTTTAGATGCACTGATCTCATGAGTAAAACAGTAAGTTTCTAGTAGAGTCCTACATATCTATATGATGACTTTGATAACCTATCTTTGGGAGCTAGGATATTCTTAGGTGAACTCTGTCCTTTGATCCCTTATCATGCGTTCTTGGTTCTATCGGCTTCTAAATTTTAATTATTTCATTCTTTCTTAGATTGTTAGGAAAAGGTCGATGGAAGGTAAGGATAAGGGTCGAGGTAGTGATCAGCCTAGAGGTCGAACCAGGGCACAAGCTACTATACTAGCTTAAGGCCAGGCAAAGGCATCATCGCCAAAGCCAGAGATTAAGGTAGAGGACCTACTGCATCAGCCAGAGGGTTTAGAGCCAGCCTAAGCTCCTCTAAGATTTATGGCCACTCCAGTACTCTATGATACCATGGTAAGTATTTTGAGCTTTTGGGGAGGCGGGGGGGGGGGGGGGGGAATGTATTAGGAAAGGATGTTACCTATCACTCTTGGAAATTCATAGGTCAGAGATGAGGCCCACACTTTTGCCCAGGTAGCTGCACAAGGTATTCAAATTCAGGGGCGAAGCCTGGTAATATGGCTCCCTATTTAGAGGTTTTACTAGTGCAAGTTGTTGCTCTGCCTATTACAGACAACTAGTGATATCTATTGAGGAACAAAAGATGTATGACAAATTTATTAAGTTGGGTCCTCCTAGGTTTACTGTTGCTTATAAGGATGATGCCTATGAGTTTCTGGTGGGTTGTCAGGAGAGGTTGCATAACCTTGGGTTAGTGGAGTCTCATAGGGTTGACTACACCGTATTTCAGATAGTGGGGCCTACCAAGCATTGGTGGAGGGTTTATCTTAAGTGTCGACTATCAGGGTCACCTCCTAAGAATTGGGCATAGTTATTTGAGGCCTTGTTGGGGAAGCATGTACAATGTAATATGATGGAGAGGTTGAGGGATGATTTAATTGATATCGAGTGAGGTTCTATAATTATTTCAGAGTATGAGACCAGATATCATTAGTTGGCCAGGCATGCTTTGATAACTTTAACAACATAGGTTGAGAGGGTTTAGAGGTTTGTAAAAAGGGTGACTACACTACTTCATTTCGTGATAGAGCATCTATTGACTATTGAGCCTACAGTTTAGCAGCTTATTAACTATGCTAGGACTATCAAGAAGATACATTGTCAAGCCTATGGAGGTGGCGACAAGTGGTTTTGCCGTCAAGGCTATTTTAGTGGTTCATTATCCAGAGATAAAGGTTTCCCTGATAGGAGTGATTACTTTCAGCCTAGTAATCCCATTCAATCAAAACTATAGATTACAGATTATAGTTATTTGGGGTATTGTAGGCAGAGCAGTTAAAGCTTGGGTTAGGCTTTGCGAGATCCATATTTTGGATTTTCAGGCTGTGGTGGCCATTCTAATTCGTCAAGGCCATCACATTAGGTTTTGTCTAGCAGGGGGTGTTACAAGGGTGGTGAGTTATGGAATTTTGTTGGAGAGTGTCTCACACTAAAATAGGGTAGGTAGTAGGGTCAGTAGGTTCAGGCCCTCAAGGCTTTAGCACAATTGGCTAGAGGTAGTGTAAAGGGTAGTAGGGGTGTTCACCATGGTGCTAGAGGTGGATCTCAGCCAGACCGTGTAGGTGGTCATATAGGCACTCAGTATAGGGGTGGACATGACCATCTTTATTCTTTTCCTAGTAGGCTAGAGGCAGAGTGTAACACCATATATTTTGCGTGTACTTGTTCTATTGATATGGGACTTGAAGTAACCTTGTTGTATAGGTAAGGGACCAAGTTTCATAATTGATTAGTGGTGGTTTAAAGAGGATTTAAAGGATATTATAATGGCCCAAACATTTCAGCATATATACACCAAGTTAACCAAAACGAAAGTGTTTAATGAGAGATAGTAAGGTGGTATTCTACCTGAAGGATTAAAGTGTCTAACTGTATATAAGTATTAAGTTAACATAAGGGTTCAAAACTTATAATATGGAATAGAAGAAGTGAGTTGCTTACTTAACTTAAATTAAGCTAGTAGGTGAAAAGTAGGTGCATCACCTACTTTGACTTATTGACCAATCTAAGAACCAAGTAGGTGCATCACCTACTAAGACTCGTTTGACCAGCTTATTGGGCCAAGTACACTACCACCTACTTGAATAAATTTGGGCCCAAGTTAAAACAGAGAAAATGAGAAGAATGGGCAGCCAAGGCCCAATAGTTTCAGATACACAAACGCCCAAGCATAATGGTCAAGTAGGTGCACCAAATACTTGGTATTTTAGGGCCAAAAATGGGCAACAAAGTCGGACAAGAGCTGTTCCCTTTAAAGGGATTGAAAACATCTCATTTTGTTTATTTTAACTTAGGTATCAGCTTTCTAGGGTTTTCTCTCTTTCTCTCTAGTAGCTTCTACAGCAGCCCTATAATTCCATTAGGGTTCTTGGGATTTCTTTTACTTCCAAGCAAAAGGAATCAAGATATTAAAGAGATACAAGTTAAGAGAATAAACCATCACAAAAACTAAGGTAAGGCTACTGTCAATTTTTTCCCCTTTCTATATACATATTTTGTTGGAGAATTGGGTATATATTGTTTTGAAGAATTCAAGGGAAAATGAGTTCAATATTGGGTTGCTATAATAAAGGACTACGGGATTGTTTTAGGGGCTATTTTATGTGTATATGTTGGGGACAACTTGGTTGATCTTAAAAAGGGAAGTGAGTTGTTGGTATTGACATATAAAAGGAGGGTGTAATGATGCACTACATAATTCGATGTTGTATAAGCTAGCTGCCTATCAGACTTTGGAACTGTTTTGCACATATTATGAAGCCAAAAGAGTCTTCGAGGATCTTATATTAATTAGTTTGTTGTACAAATGTAATTAGAGGAGGAGGGGTTGAAAGAACATCCTTGGGTTGCCAAATTACAAGCTTACTGCCCAGCTACTATTTTGGTGAGGTTAAGTAGCCCAAACATGTCGATTAGCTACTAATACTAGTTTTACGATGTATTTTATTATAGATAAGTAATCCAAAAGGCACGAGGTTAATTCGGGTTAATATTAGAGGTATACAGCAAAGTATGTAAGGCTACTCTATTCCGTGTTCTTTGGCATGAAATCTAACACTTGTATTACAAAGTTAACGTCCAAAGTTATCTTATAGGAAATGATACATAGTGGCAGCGTAAAATTTCCCATGTATCTAACGGCCTTGTTCCCACTCCCTAATGTGCTAAAATACTCCAATATATGCTTATTATTAAATCTGCGTGTCTACATTCAATAGTAAGCTTCATGAGTTCTCCTTTTAGTCAAATAAGATCTATATATTATTTCAGCTCCTAAGAATTTTAATTATGTACAAATTGTTCCCTACTCATTGCTACTACATCAAGTGTTTATTCATGCATCTCTTACTGGTGGACTAATCTCCCAAAGCTCAATAATGTCATGACCACCAAATTAACAATATCAAAGGTAATAAACTAAGAACGCAATCTGGTTCTATACGGGTGGAAGCTTAGGGACAAAAGCCTAGCGTGGGCCGATCCCAATCTCTTTACATGTGGGTGGCGGCTTAGGGGCGTAAGCTTAGCATGGGACGATCCCAACTTGGGTATTTACCACTGATCAGTTGGTCATTTGTATCACATGACTTACAAGATTATAAAGTAAAGAAAGGTGAAGTAAAGAACGGAATGTAATGTACACGATTCCACAAGTATATGTAAGGTGGTTTATTATACAAGTATATGTATCCTATCCTATAGTAGGCACTCAACCCCAGTTCCAAGGGTTTAGAGACCGTCACGTTGGGCAAAGTAGTGAAATGAAAGGTTCACAACCAATGGGGTATCAAGAGCAAGGAAGTATGAACCAATTGGGGTTTCCTCGCCAGCCGTGTCCACACTGTGGAAAGCTTCATTTAAAGGAATGCCGGTTTGGGACCAATATTTGCTTTTGGTGCGGTATGTCCGGGTACATGGTGAGAGATTGCCCAAGAAGGGGAACGAGTATTATTATGCAACCTACGGGGTCAACCGTTGCACTGCCATCATCGGTTCCTTTCTTAGGCCAAGATGTGCAGCCGGTTGGTCGTGGTAAAGGTACTAGAGGAGCAGCCAGTTTTGGTGGAACACATGACCATACTTATGCTCTAGCAGGTCAGCAAAATGTGGAGGCCCATCCTGATGTAGCTACAGGTATATGATCTATTGTCTTCATAATGTATCTATATATGCATTGATTGATCTGGGTTCTACAGTATCATATGTTACTCCATTGACCGCTACAAAATTGAAAGAACGTCAGAATTATTAGTTAGACCACCTGGAGTATTTATACCTGTTGATGAGCCTACTATAGTTAAGAGATTATATCGTAACTGTATAGAACCTATTTGTGAGCATGCTACGGTGGATTGCCGAGCTAAGGTCATATGAAATTATCAAAAGGATTCTAGATCGACAAGTAAAGAGGTTGAGGACGACAGATGTACCATCCATAAAAGTCCTTTGGAGAAATCAATAAGTAGAGGAGATCACAAGGTAAGCTGGAAAAATTATGAAATCGATGTACCCATATTTGGGTCATACAGAAGGAAAAGTTCAAAGTACAGAAGTGACGCAATAACAAGTAAGTATCCATGAGTATTAAGCGTCTATGTCTACGTATGCTAATATAGAGATGCATTTGTTGTAATTGAAGTGACATCGTTAACATTCGAGGACGAATGTTTCTAAGGGGGGGAGAATATAACTCCCCGTACCTTCCCAACCCTATGTGACGACGTTGAATAATGGTTACCTGGGTGTCAAGAGCTATAAGTATGCATTTGGTAATGTTAATGATGAAGAAAATTGAAATTTGGCCTCGTACATGTGGTTAACCCTTCGTAGGAGGTGTTTTGGGATTTTAGTGGAGCATTTGTGCGGTTCAAAATGAGGCTAAGAGGAACTCTAAACAAAGGATATTAAAGGTAATAAGTAAGTTAAAGAATAGGACTTGAAGTATCTAACCAAACCCGCGAAGAAAAGTCAAAAAATGGAATTTTTAAAAAATTTAAGGCTGGGGCGCGCTAGGGGGCGTGCCATGCCACTCCGGGATAAATTTTTTAGACCAGAGGCAGCAAGCTGGCGCGCCCAAGTGCATGCCAGGGTGGTTTTGCCCATTTTTCAAAATTTGAAATTTTCTTAAGTCCCAAGGGTGCCTGGGTACGTACCGGGCCGATTTTTGCCACGATAATTCTACAACCATGAGAATATACATGAAATGAGTGAAGTATTATATTGGTGTGGTAAAATTACCCGTGAACGAATTTGGCGTCAATGACGATTTTGCCCTTATGGTCAAAATAAGCCATACGTGGCTAGAATTGCTTGTTTTTGGGATTGAGGCTACGGATATGAATTCTGTGAGTGGGAATATCATCATAATGCGTATGAAATGAATAAACCATGAGAAATTATTGATTTTATTGGATTAAGTAATTTGGGTTCAAGAAAGCCCAAAAATGAAGAAGAAAAACATGGGCCAAGAATGGTTCAAATGACCCATTCTTCTTTTGACCAAGCAATAATTGAGCAAAGGACTTAAAGGCCTATAAAAATGGGGCATAAAATCTGATTTTTAACACACAAAAACACACATGCTTTTCTTGCATTTTCTAGACTTCTCAAGAACACCTCTTTTGGGCTCTCAAACCCTAAGTCATCTTTGGAGCAAGATCATCATTTTCCAAGCTTAGGTAAGTGTTTATGCTTATGGATTAACATATTATATGCATGGGAGATTATGTAGATCATGTTGGTTATGCTTGGAAGTGTTGAATATGGCACTTTGTGTTTTTGTAAAAGATGTGCCATCCATGGAATTTAAACTTGGAATATGACTTGTGGTTTTGATAAAAGAGCATGATATGGATAAAATATCAACATGTATGGTGTTATTATGGTCCTAAACTTGTTATTTTTCCATAAGTGTAAATTATGGGATTTTGGCCGATTTGTTGTTGTGAGGTGTATTGAAGTGAATTGATGGAACTATTGTGATGTTGTGGTGATGTAGAAGTGTAAAGTATGAATTTGGTGTGACATGCTAGTGGTTTATGATACTGGTCAATGTTGAGAATATTGTGGGATTCTTGGTATGATAGCTTTGTAAATGGTATTGTTGGTGTGTTAGTTTCACACATGGTATAATCAAGAGGGAAATGACATGTTAAAGCCAAACATTTAACTCATTGTCGTTGTATGCATTTGTAAGTTAGTTGGTGGTTAATGTAAACTCCATTGTATATTTGTGTTGTAGAATGAAACATAAGGAAGGAGCAGGACGCACTACAACATTTTTGTCTTTTGGCCACACTATATCTAGACCACGCTTGTAAAGTGTCGCCAAAAATATATTTGGTTACGCTTTTGAGGCGTAGCCTTAGTTTTTAGCCTTTGGCCACATTATTTTTAACAACGCTTTGAAAGCGTGGTCTATAATGGTATAGGCCATACTTTATAAGCGTTGCCAAATCATGATACAATGGACAACACTTATTTTCACATTTAACTACACTTTTAAGCGTGTTTTTTTAATAATTGTAAGGACAACACTTTAAAAGTGTGGCCTAAAGTTTTCAGTAAAATATTTCATTCTCCCTCCAAAATATTTAGTTCTCCCTCCAATTTCCAATTGGCTAAAAGAAAAAAGCAAAGTAAATACATTTAACATATGTCTCAGTTTATTTCACACAACTAATTTATTTCACCCAAAATTATACCTCGGTTTCAATTTAGCTCAAAAACCCTTAGCCTTGTCCAAATTTCTTTTCCCAAATCCGTCAATTTCTTTGCCCAAATCCATAGATTTTCTTCAAATTTCAGCTAAATTTATGTTTGCTTGAGCTAAATAAAGTGTAGATTTCAGTTTGCTTGAGCTAAAAAGGTGTAGGTTTCAATTTGTTTGAACTAAGAAGGTTGAAATCTCAATTTGCTTGAGCTAAAGAAGGTGTAGATTTTAGTTCGATTGAGATAAAGAGGTAGAGATTTCATTATTTTAAGCATCTGTGCTTATTGCATATTTATTTTGTATCTGGGTTTATTGCATGTTTATTTTGCATCTGTTTTTTTTTGTTGTGAGTTTACTACATGTGGGTTTATTTTGATTGATGTTTTGAATCCTGCTCATCAATCTCACTAAATGCATCTGCGTTTATTGCATGTTAAAATTAATAATCGACTTGAGCTTTCAATTGTTAAAATTGACTCCAAATGGAAATTTTGGTTGTTTTTTGTATCTTTTTGCTGTTGGTTGTCTTTTGTTTCCATTTATGGGTGTCTAGTTGTGTTTTGTTTTCATTAATAGGTGCCTGGTTGTGTTTCTTTGTATTGTGCAAAGAAATGGACAACTCTTTTTTTCACAAGTTCCCAATTTTCGTGAACCAATTATTTCTGCTTATCTATCTCAAAAACTTTCTCGTTTTCTTGTCCCTGTCTGGTGGTAGTAAGAAGATGAGTGAAGTTACTATTGTCACTGGTCTCTGCATGAATGACATAAAGATAACTTGGCCTTATAAATTAATATCACAACATTCTGAATATCATGTCTCAGCCACAAAACAAATGACCAAAACTGTCTATTTTACAAACTGAGAATTCATATGGTTTTGTTTGATCTTTACTGGAGTACAAAACATGATGAATATCAAAACATCTTGGGTTTGGATTGTAGTCCTCTTTCTTGGTTTCACACTCCATAACCTGTCAATTTCACAGGCAAGGAGTACTTGGCTTCACGTAACTGCACTTGTTGAGGGAACTGTTTGTTTTCATTAATGGGTGCCCTGGTTGTGTTTGGTTTCCTTTCCTTTTGTTGTTGGTTGTCTTTTATTTCCATTAATGAGTGCCCTGGTTGTGTTTTGAATTCATTAATGGGTGCCCTGGTTGTGTTTTATTTCTATTTGTTGTTGGTTATCTCCTCTTGTAACATAAACTCAACTTGGTTGTGTTTTGTTTCCTTTTGCTATTCGTTATCTCCTCTGGTAATATTTAGGAATGTTTTTGAACTAAGAGATTAACAAATAAAAAGGCGTGCAACTTACTAACTCTTGTTTATTGTAAGGCTTATGTGTTTGTAAGGCTTATGTTTTTGAACTGAGTTCGTTTTTACTTGTCATTTCAATTGTTTATAAGTCCTATGTGTTTGTAAATTATATGTTATTTCAATTCACTTCTTGCTTATCTATCATGTCTTTTTTGTTTTGTAACTGTTTGCTCACTGATATCTTCTAAACTATAAATGATGCTGCAGGGTGTTGCTTTAGGAAAGTTAGAACTGCTGGAATTTCTGATTCTTGTGGAACTGCTGAAATTTCCTCACCGTGTTTTACATTTGTAAGCAATCTACTCTAATGTTGCTTACTGATAGTTAAATCTAAGTTTGGTTTTTACTAATTATGTTAAGTTGTTTAAATTAGATAAAAAATGAAGTAGATTAAAGAATTATATATGTTTTAGGTTGAAATCCTTTTTATAACCTGAACCTGCTTCTTGTTAAAATTGCTTAAGCTAGATTAGTTCATTTAGGATTCATAAGCTGCTAAGGATATAGTTATCGTCAAATCATTTGTCTACATCCCTTTTAAATTTGTAAAGATATGAGTTGGCAAAATTGTTGAGTTTGTCTTAAATTCAGGAGTACTGATAAACATCAGATTCTTCTGTCTAATTCAGTGAACTGATTTCATTTAACCTAAACTATGTGATTTAGTGAACTGATTTCATTTAGTTTAATGTTAGTAAACCTATACAGTTAGTTTATTGTATGTCCGACTAAACAAAATATATGTCTTTCAAGACAAAATTTTTGGCTTTAAGAACTTTGAGAGCAACCTGATTTCATTCTTATGTGTAATTAGGTGTAGGAAATTATGTAGAATGCATACTTAATTTTGTTATATGCACCAGAGGTGGAATTGGTTCTGCTGCTGATTTAAACTTGATTTTGGCTTGGCATAAAGGCTATGACTAGGTAAGAAATTCCTCTGATCTGCCAACACATGATTCTGATAACTTGCTTGTGACTTTTAGAATTGAAGTGTGCAGTAATTAATGTTTTTGTATATTGGAAGATCTAACATTAATGTTGGATTTTTAGGAACTCAACTGTTCCATCCAAGGACTGGATGGATTTACCTAGGTATGAGCAAGAGTATATTAATGGTGTTAAATATTTCTTAGTGAACACAATAAAGGATTAGATGATCTTGTGGAACAAGAAGAAATTGGTGAGGATGGTCGTGCTAGATATGACGATATGGACATTGATCATAGTATAAATGGTATGTCATAAGTTTTTTATGTTTATTACTCATTCTACTCTTGGACATATCTTACATCATTTCTGTTGTTTGTTTACTGATTTATAAATTAATACATCTCATTTTATCAAATTTTAGGCATTAAGCGAGGTAAATTCACAAAACAGAAAGAAACAAAAGTGGAGGCATTAGATGGGACCTATTAGTTTTGCAAGAGTACGCATGGCATTAGTAATATTTAGTAGATACAGTCTGTGAAAAATCTAAATTTTTCATTTTTTTTCATACTTTGTTAGATTAGATTGGTGTCTGTTTTAACTTTATTCTGATGTAATTTGTAGCGTCCAACCAAACAAAACCACGAGGAACCATCATAGTCTGAAATGTTTATTGCAACTCGTACAAAGACGGGGAAAGAAGTTCAAGCAGATAGCCAACTTTTAATAGTAAGTCATTTTTATGCTACATTCTTCTTCTTCTTCTTTACTGGACTGTTTACTGGGAGGGGACAATTTTTTTTCAATTCTTGATCGAAGTCGTTGCATTGTTTGCTGGGCGGGGATGTGGAATTTTTTAAGAAGATTCATGTGTATAGCTTGATAATCTCTGTACTGTGACCACTTCTGTAGTCCCTTTGAACTGGTTGAGAGGATAGAATATCTTAACATTAGTCATCAACTTCCTGAATTTTGGCTTTGTCTGGCTCTTTGTGATGTCACTAGCCTTGTTACATACTATGAAATAAATTCAACTATCCGTGTAGCTTGTGTATCTTCTTTTTCTCTACTCCATGGTCACAATTTGGATCTTGTTAGCATGATAGTAATTAAACTTGCTTGGTTAGTCAATATGAGAATTTTTGTGTTTGTATATGTTGTTTACAGAACATTCTTTTCACAGTCTGAACTTTAAAATCATCAGAATTCTGGGGAGACAGCGGATGATGCATTCAGGGCAGTGTTTGGAAAGAAGAAACCTGGTCGACTTAGATGTTATGGCAGATCTGTGACAACAACTTCTCTAAAAATACATGAGGAAACCAATAAGCTTAAACAACAACATGCCAATGAAGTCACTGCTCTTAAGGAAGAACTACGTGAAATGAGAGGAGAAATGCGACATTTTTTTAGTCAATTGGTGCAAAACAACCCTGGATTAAATGTAGGAGATATACCAGGGTGTATTGGATCCAACCTTTCATCATCTATTGATGCAAGCAGTACACAAGCTATAAGAGGTCAAAATCTACCAAATTCTTCTGGCTCGGCTTATGCTTCGATATCTGAAAAGGTACTTTATATTTCACATTGACAAGAAAATTACATCCTGAAGTTTTAACTGTGCAAGAGGGTGCAACACTACTGCTGATTTCTCAGTTTGTTGCACTATTGGTAGTTAGCCGGGAGTACTCCGTTGTCACAGATGCATGTCGTTTCCTTGATTAATTGTATGACTTAGTAAAAGCTGATCTGTATGTGTTTCTTTATTTCTTCTGTTGTATGGGTTTTTAGATAATCAACTTACACTCAGAAGTTGACCACTTGTTTGAATAAAATGATAGTTTTATTGGCAGACCAACAACTAAACAATACTATTAGTCTAAACTAATTGGTGTGTTGATTAAGCATTATGTCAAGATCGACCTCTGTATCAGGATTTTAGACTTTCTATTAGTGTAGGCAGTGCAAATGAAGTTTTCTTGGCATCATCTTCTTACTCTTTGTGGCTTTATTAGTTTAATTGACACATGTAAGGGATAGAAACAGATGTCTTGGTAGTGTTCTGTCTTTTAGCATACACCTATGATGTCTTGGTATGGTTTTGATTTTGGTTTGTAAATGGGGACTGTAGAAGGTGCTTATAGCTTTGGTTTTGATTTTGATTTTAATTTTGATTTGTAAATGGTCGGGACTGAAGGAGGTGCACTAGTTTTTGATTTGGTTTTGGTTTGTAAATAGAGACACTAGTTTTTGATTTGGTTTTGGTTTGTAAATGGAGACTGGAGGAGGTGTTTTGGTTTGGTTTTGGTTTTGATTTTGGTTTTGGTTTGATTTTGGTTTTGTTTTGTAAATGGATCGAAATGCAGGAGGTTTACTGGTTTAGGTTTTTGTTTGTAAATGGACAGGACTGGAGGAGGTGTTTTGATTTTGGTTTTGGTTTATAAATGGCCGAGACTGCAAGAGATGCACTGATTTTTGTTTTAGTTTGTAAATGGTCGGGACAGCAGTAGGTGCACTGGTTTTGCTTTGTAAATAGGGACTGGAGGTTTGGTTTTGGTTTGGTTTTGGCCGGGACTGTAGGATGTGCACTGGTTTTGTGTTTGTTTTTGGTTTGTAAAGGGGACTAGAGGAGGTGCACTTTGGTTTTGGTTTTAGTTTAGTTTTGATTTTGATTTTGATTTCAAAGTATGTTTTTCATCACTTTTGCCATTGTGTGCTGGACATGGTGCAGCTGATGCACTGAACTCAGAAATGGGAGATCAACAAAGTTTGTTTTTATCTTCTATTCTTATGCTGAATATTTTCATGTGAAATGCATTTGTATGTCATATAAAATCACTAATAATGGTTCCATAATTGGTTTGTTAAGGAAGTAGAAACCAGAATCTAATTTGTCTTGTTGCATTGAACGTGATTTTTTTCTAACTTTTAATTTCATTTTGAATGTGTAGGAAAATGCCGGTGATCGAATTTGAATGGTGGACACAAGTCAACTCGACCATTTGAAGTGAATGATAATGACTTTTTGAAGCATTTTGATCTATGGTTGAATACTTTTGCGTTTGTGTAATGGAATTTACCTTTGTACTGATCTTGTCAATATACTGATCTTCTTATTGCCTTCTAAGGATGTGTTAGTACATTTGAATACATTGTTATTTTGGAAGATTTACTATCCATTACATAATTTTGTGTTTGAGATCTTTTATATATGTATGTGTGTATATATAATGTGATTGATGAATATATAATAATGTGATTAGTGAATATATATTGCATATCAAATTCTAGACAATGTTGCGACCCTTCAAAAGTGTGGCTATAGGAATATCAATTGTGCGCATGTACCTAAGAAAAAGGTTACACTTTATAAGTGTTGTAGTAGAGGAGGTATAAAAGACTACACTTCTAAAGCGTGGACAATAACAAAGCATAAGCCACGCTTTTCAAGTGTAGAATAATCAAATAAAATTGTTATCAATGACATGCCACAAAGTGTGGCCTTTGTACCTCATTGGCCACGCTTTTTAAGCGTAGCTTATATAGCCACACTTAAAAGCGTGGTCTAAAGTCAAAGGTTACGCCCTTTTAGTCCACCCCCAAAAAAGCGTGGCCTAAAGGCCAAAAGCGTAGCCTTTTATCAAAGGCCACACTTTTCACTACTTTAGGCCACACTTTACAAGCGTGGATATAAGACAAAAATGTTGTAGTGACGATTGTATTCACGTATAGAATTGAGTGTTCATATTGAGACGATAAGGTATGTAAGGTTACTCTGTCCGTATTCTTGTGTAGCACATATTGTTCATGTTGTCATTGTCCTTGTTCCATTCCAAAATGTTAAAAGGTATCTCATTTCAAGTTGTCATATGTTATTATTCTCATGTATCACATAATTATGGACATGATTCCAAGTTCCAATAATATTATGTTCCAAGGATTCAAATAATGTTACAACTTCAAAAGTACCAATCTCATGAACATAAAAGATTGAAGTAATGCACTTATGTGTTTCCAAAAAGGTTATGTTCCCCCAATGTATCAATCTCATAAAAGTAAATGAGAGAAGTAATCCAATGAAGTAATGAAAGAAGTAATTCCCGTATGGTGACTTTATAATTTTCTTTATGGTTACTTTATAATTACTTTCTAATTACTTCATAATTACTTTGTCATTAATTTATGGTTACTTTATGGTTCTTTGAGTGCGGGTGATAGCTTTTGGGGAAAAAGCCAAACTTGATGCCAAACCTGCTTCCTTGTTTTCCGGGTGGTAGCAGGGGGAAAGCTCAATGGGGCAAAAGCCAAGCTTGACGCCGAACTTTATTATATTTACTAGATCAAGGGGGAAGCTCAGTGAGGTAAAAGCCAAACTTGATACCGAACCTGCTTCCTTGTTTTCCGGGTGGTAGCAGGGGGAAGCTCAGTGGGGTAAAAGCCTAGCTTGATGCTGAACTTGAGACTGTTATATATATATATATATATTGACGATTGCATATTGACGGATGCATTTCATATTGACGGTTGCATATTGACGGTTGCATATTGACGGTACATTATTGATGGTTCTAACTGTTAACATAAACGGGCATAAAGGCAAATGGAGTAATGAACATAAAGTACCTATTTTCACACATACTAAATGATGATTGATCCACATTGACTATTCTCTTGAAATCAAGTTCATTGAGGTGTTTAAGTTTCATGAAGTTTCTTATAGCCTTGCATACTCAGTACATTCTTCGTACTGACCCCTTTTGGGGAACTTACTTTGTTTGCTGCAGGGACAGGTGTTAGTAGACCTCCACAATAGGCCATGGGTTATCCGCGGATCATTAGTGAGCTCCTAGTTGGTTCGGGGCTTTTCGAGTCACATGTGTATATTGTTTTGGTTTTGTAATTATTGTATAAAGCGGGGACTTGTCCCGACTACAGGTTTTTGTGTTCATGTATCGGTTAGAGGCTTTGTAGACATATGTGGGAAGGTTAATGTAGGAGATGTGCATTCTGTTGGACTGGACGGCCCTAACGGCCAAGTTTCATATATTGTTAAGTTTTCCATAACTTTCGCCTAGTTGTACGAAGTATAATAAGATTCATACTAAAATATGCTAGAGAGTGAATAGGAGCAAAGATTTGTTCTCTCGGACCATATCGGCTTCGGGTGCCAGTCCTGCCCGAATGGGATCTCAGGTCGTGACAAAAGTGGTATCAGAGCAGGTCGTTCTAAGGGTGTCTACAAAAGCCTTGTCCGAGTAGAGTCTTGTTCATGGATATGTTGTGCACCACATTTATGAGCAGGAGGCTATGGGGCATTTAGGATGTTGTTTCTTTTCTTCACTTCTAGATCGTACAATAGAGCCAGTTGTAAGTTGAATTGTATCTGACCATGGGAATTTTTTTTCTTTGGTATAGTAAGAAATGCCGAGTACAAGAAGAGGCAAGGGAAAAATGAAGAAGCTAGATAGGATTGGCGGAGAAGGACCTAATAATTTACCACCCGAACGTGTTGAGCAAGATGAAGCTGAGAGTGAGTTTGCATCGCGGGCTTCTTCTACTTTTCCAGCTCCAGAAGAGCTGAGAAGGAGAGAAGAACCTGTTGAGCCACCTGTTAATGTCACTGACCAGTATTTGAGAAATGCAGTATATATGTTGATTCAGCTAATTGTAGCACAGAATCAATGATAAGCTGGTCCAACGACAAGTAATGACAGTGAGTCTAGGGCAGCTAGTCGAAGGACGCAGGATTTCCTAAAATTAGACGCTCCTATATTCACTGGGTCAGATCTTAATGAGGACCCACAAGATTTTATTGATCAAATCAGAAGGGCTTTGGATGTTATGCATATATTTGGTATAGAAATAGTTGAAATCGCGGTGTATAGATTGAAAGGGGAGGCGATATTATGGTATGAGGATTGGAAACGAGCTAGGGGTGTTGGTGTACCCCCGGCTAGCTGGGAGGAATTTCAAATGGCATTTCTAGATCACTACCTTCCATATGAGATTTGGGAGGCACACGCAGACCAGTTTCTAAATCTTCGTCAAGAAAATATGAGAGTTCGGGAGTACAGTCTTCAGTTTAATTCTTTAGCCCGATATGCTCCCCATATGGTAGCCACTATGGCTGATAGAGTTCATCGGTATGTTGATCGATTGGATCCATCCTTGGTCAGACACTGTACCATCGGTATGTTGATCGATTGGATCCATCCTTGGTCAGACACTGTACCATTGCTGCTCTGAATAGAGACATAGATATAGCCAGAATACAGGCTTTTGCACAAAAGATGGAGGATCAGAGGAAGAGAAGAAAGATGCACAAAGAAGAAGAGAGGCCATCAAAGAAAGCTAGACCTATGGGACAGTACATGGTGTCCCAAGGAGGATTTGGACCTCGGGATTTTAGTAGACCGCCGAGACCATCACTTTCCTATCCTATAGTAGGCACTCAACCCAGTTCCAAGGGTTTAGAGACAGTCACGTTGGGTAAAGTAGTGGAATGCAAGGTTCACAACTAATGGGGTATCAAGAGCAAGTAAGTATGAACCAATCGGGGTTTCCTCGGCAGCCGTGTCCACACTGTGGAAAGCTTCATTTAAAAGAATGCCGGTGTGGGACCAATATTTGCGTTTCGTACGGTATGTCCGGGCGCATAGTGAGAGATTGCCCAAGAAGGTGCACGGGCATTATTATGCAACCTACGGGGTTAACCGTTGTACCGCCATCATCGGTTCCTTTCTTAGGCCAAGATGTGCAGCCGGTTGGTCGTGGTAACGGTACTAGAGGAGCAGCAGAATGTGGAGGCCCATCCAGATATAGCTACAGGTATATGATCTGTTGTCTTCATAATGTATCTATATATGCATTGATTGATCTGGGTTCTACAGTATCATATGTTACTCCATTGACCGCTACGAATATGTTACTCCATTGACCGCTACGAAATTGAAAGAACGTCAGAATTATTAGTTAGACCACCTGGAGTATTTATACCTGTTGATGAGCCTACTATAGTTAAGAGATTATATCGTAACTGTATAGAACCTATTTGGGAGCATGCTACGGTGGATTGCCGAGCTAAGGTCATATGAAATTATCAAAAGGATTCTAGATCGACAAGTAAAGAGGTTGAGGACGACAGATGTACCATCCGTAAAAGTCCTTTGGAGAAATCAATAAGTAGAGGAGATCACAAGGTAAGCTGGAAAAATGATGAAATCGATGTACCCATATTTGGGTCATACAGAAGGAAAAGTCCAAAGTGCAGAAGTGACGCAATAACAAGTAAGTATCCATGAGCATTAAGCGTCTATGTCTACGTATGCCAATATAGAGATGCATTTGTTGTAATTGAAGCGACATCGTTAACATTCGAGGACGAATGTTTCTAAGGGGGGGAGAATGTAACACCCCGTACCTTCCCAACCCTATGTGACGACGTTGAATAATGGTTACCTAGGTGTCAAGAGCTATAAGTATGCATTTGGTTATGTTAATGATGAGGAACATTTAAATTTGGCCTTGTACATATGGTTAAACCTTCATAGGAGGTGTTTTGGGATTTTCGCGGAGCATTTGTGTGGTTCAAAATGAGGCTAAGAGGACCTCTAAACAAAGGATATTAAAGGTAATAAGAAAGTTAAAGAATAGGACTTGAAGTATCTAACCAAACCCACGAAGAAAAGTCGAAAAATGGAATTTTTAAAAAATTTAAGGCTGGGGCGCCCTAGGGGGAGTTCCAGGCCGCTCTGGGCTAAATTTTTTAGCCCAGAGGCAGCAAGATGGCGTGCCCAAGGGCGTGCCAGGGTGGTTTTGCCCATTTTTCAAAATTGGAAATTTTCTTACGTCCCAAGGGTGCCCGGGGACGTACCGGGCCAATTTTTACCACATTTATTCTAAAACCATGAGAATATACATGAAATGAGTGAAGTATTATATTGGTGTGGTAAAATTACTCGTGAACAAATTTGGCATCAAAATGACGAATTTGCCCTTGTGGTCAAAATAAGCCATATGTGGCTAGAATTGCTTGTTTTTTGGATTGAGGCTACGGATATGAATTCCGTGAGTGGGAATATCGTCATAATGCGTATGAAATGAATTAACCATGAGAAATTATTGATTTTATTGTATTAAGTAATTTGGGCTCAAGAAAGCCCAAAAATGAAGAAGAAAAACATGAGCCAATAATGGGTCAAATGACCCATTCTTCTTTTGACCAAGCAATAATTGAGCAAAGGACTTAAAGGCCTATAAAAAGGGGAATAAAATCTGATTTTTAACACACAAAAACACACATGCTTTTCTTGCATTTTTCTAGACTTCTCAAGAACACCTCTTTTGGGCTCTCAAACCCTAAGTCATCTTTGGAGCAAGATCATAATTTTCCAAGATTAGTTAAGTGTTTATGCTTATGTATTAACATAATATATGCATGGTAGATTATGTAGATCATGTTGGTTATGCTTGGAAGTGTTGAATATGGCACTTTGTGTTTTTGTAAAAGATGTGCCATCTATGGAATTTAAATTTGGAATATGACTTGTGGTTTTGATAAAAGAGCATGATATGGATAAAATATCAACATGTATGGTGTGATTATGGTCCTAAACTTGTTATTTTTCCATAAGTGTAAATTATGGGATTTTGGCCGATTTGTTGTTGTGAGGTGTATTGAAGTGAATTGATGGAACTATTGTGATGTTGTGGTGATGTAGAAGTGTAAAGTATGAATTTGGTGTGACATGCTAGTGGTTTATGAAATTGGTCAATGTTGAGAATATTGTGGGATTCTTGGTATGATAGCTTTGTAAATGGTATTGTTGGTGTGTTAGTTTCACACATAGTATAATCAAGAGGGAAATGACATGTTAAAGCCAAACATGTAACTCATTGTCATTGTATGTATTTGTAAGGTAGTTGGTGGTTAATGTAAACTCCATTGTATATTTGTGTTGTAGAGTGAAACATAAGGAAGGAGCGGGACGATTGTATTCACGTATAGAATTGAGTGTTCATATTGAGACGATAAGGTATGTAAGGTTACTCTGTCCGTATTCTTGTGCAGCACATATTGTTCATATTGTCATTGTCCTTGTTCCATTCCAAAATGTTAAAAGGTATCTCATTTCAAGTTATCATATGTTATTATGCTCATGTATCACATAATTATGGACATGATTCCAAGTTCCAATAATATTATGTTCCAAGGCTTCCAATAATGTTAGAAATTCTAAAGTACCAATCTCATGAACACAAAAGATTGAAGTAATGCACTTATGTGTTTCCAAAAAGGTTATGTTCCCCCAATGTATCAATCTCATAAAGTAAATGAGAGAAGTAATCCAATGAAGTAATGAAAGAAGTAATTCTCGTATGGTGACTTTATAATTTTCTTTATGGTTACTTTATAATTACTTTCTAAGTACTTCATAATTACTTTGTCATTTATTTATGGTTACTTTATGGTTCTTTGAGTGCGGGTGATAGCTTTTGGGGAAAAAGCCAAACTTGATGCCAAACCTGCTTCCTTGTTTTCCGGGTGGTAGCAGGGGGAAAGCTCAGTGGGGCAAAAGCAAAGCTTGACGCCGAACTTTATTATATTTACTAGATCAAGGGGGAAGCTCAGTGAGGTAAAAGCCAAACTTGATGCCGAACCTGCTTCCTTGTTTTCCGGGTGGTAGCAGGGGGGAAGCTCAGTGGGGTAAAAGCCTAGCTTGATGCTGAAATTGAGACGGTTATATATTATATATATATATATATATGATGCATTGCATATTGACGGTACATTATTGACGGTTCTAACTGTTAACTGAAACGGGCATAAAGGCAAATGGAGTAATGAACATAAAGTACCTATTTTCAAACATACTAAATGATGATTGATCCACATTGACTATTCTCTTGAAATCAAGTTCGTTGAGGTGTTAAAGTTTCATGAAGTTTCTTATAGCCTTGCATACTCAGTACATTCTTCGTACTGACCCCTTTTGGGGAACTTACTTTGTTTGCTGCAGGGACAGGTGTTAATAGACCTCCACAATAGGCTATGGGTTATCCACGGATCATTAGTGAGCTCCCAGTTGGTTCGGGGCTTTTCGAGTCACATGTGTATATTGTTTTGGTTTTGTAATTATTGTATAAAGCGGGGACTTGTCTCGACTACAGGTTTTTGTGTTCATGTATCGGTTAGAGTCTTTGTAGACATATATGGGAAGGTTAATGTAGGAGATGTGGATTCTGTTGGACTGGACGGCCCTAACGGCCAAGTTTCATATATTGTTAAGTTTTCCATGACTTCCGCCTAGTTGTACGAAGTATAATAAGATTCATACTAAAATATGCTTGCGAATGAATAGGAGCAAAGATTGGTTCTCTCGGGCCATATCGGCTTCGGGTGCCAGTCCGGCCTGAATGGGATCTTGGGTCGTGACATCTATATACACGTTTTGGTGGATAATTGGGTATATATTGTTGTTAAGAACTCAAGGGATGATGAGTTCAATATTGAGTTGCCATAATAAAGGACTTTGGGACTTTTTTAGGGGCTATTTTATGTGTATATATTGGGGACAGCTTGGTTGATCTTAAAAAAGGATGTGAGTTGTTGGTATTAAAATATAAAAAGAGGGTGTACTGATGCACCACTTAATTAGATGTTGTATAAGATTGATGCCTATCACACTTTAGAAATAGTTTGTACATATTATGAAGCCAAAAGAGTCTTTTAGGATATTATGTACATTCATGTGTTGTACAAATGTAATTTGAGGAGGAGGGGTTGAAAGCATACCCTTGGGTTGCCAAATTACGGGCTTACTGCCCGGCTACTATTTTTGTGAGGTTAAGTAGCCCAAACATGTTGATTAGCTACTAATACTAGTTTCACCATGTATTTTATTGTAGATAAGTAATCCAAAAGGCACGAGTTTAATTTGGGTTAATATTGGAGTTATACAACAAGGTATGTAAGGCTACTCTATTCTGTGTTCTTTGGCATGAAATCTAACACTTGTATTACAAAGTGAGTGTCCAAAGTTCTCCTATAGGAAATGATAGATAGTGGCATTGTACAATCTCCCATGTATCTAACTACCTTGATCCCACTCCCTAATATGCTAAAATACTCCAATATGTGCTTATTATTAAATCTGCGTGTCTAAATTCAATAGCAAGCTTCATGAGTTCTCCTTTTAGTCAAACAAGATCCATGTATTATTTCAGCTCCTAAGCCTTTTAAATATGTACAAACTACTCCCAAATCATTGCTACTACATCAAGTGTTTATTCATGCATCTCTTACTGGTGGACTAATGTCCCAAAGCTAAATAATGTCATGACCACCAAAGTAACAATCTCAAAGGTAATAAACTAAAAATACAATATGGTTATGTACGGGTGGCAGCTTAGGGGGAAAAGCCTAGCATGCGCCGATCCCAATCACTTTTCATATAGGTGGCAGCTCAGGGGTGTAAAGCCTAGCATGGGCCGATCCCAACTTGGGTATTTACCACTGATCAGTTGGTCATTTGTATTACATGACTTGCAAGATTATAAAGTAAAGAAATGTAAAGTAAAGAAAGGAATGTAATGTACACGATTCCATAAGTATATGCAAGGTGGTCTATTAACACTATCTATACACTTGTACTTAATTTCATTTGAGCTCTTGTGTTATGTATAGTTACTTTCAGTCTTACATATTTAGTACATTCTTCCGTACTGACGTCCCTTTTGGGGGACCTGCATTTCATGTTACAGGCACGTGTAATTCAGCTAGTTGACCCCTCCAGTAGGAGCATAGGACATCCAGCTGCTATTGGTGAGCTCCAGGTTGATTCGGGGCTTTCCGAGTCTGTTATATATATATTTTTGTATTGTATAGTACCTAAGTGTAAGGCGGGTACTTATCCCGACAGTAACTAAGTTTATATCCCTTTTAGAGGCTTTGTAGATGGTAAAGTGAAGTGTGGTTGTGCCTTGTCTTCCAGTCATTGTGGCCCCAACGACCAAGTCATGTATATATAGTTTTGGGCTTGACTACGTTGTTTATTTTCATTGATGCATCGTGTCCATACTTGGCAGAACCTTTGATTATAATAGTTACATGGATACAAAGTATAAGGATATGGGTTGGTGCTCTCGGGCCTTTACGGCTACGAGTGCTTGTCCGCTTCAATAGGGTTTGAGGCGTTACAAAAGTGGTATCAGAGCAGGTCATCCTAGAGAATCTATAAAGCCGTGTTTATGTAGAGTCTTACTTATGGGTGTGTTGTGCATCACATCCATAAGTAGGAGGCTATGGGACATTGAGGAGCTATTTCTTTTTCTTCATTTCTTATATCGTGCGATAGAGCTAATGTTTTAGGTTGGATTGTATTTAACCTTTGAAATTTTTTCTCATTATAGTAAAGATGTCGGTTACAAGAAGGAGTAAGAATACAGATAAGCAAGTAGATGTGGCTGCCGGAGAAGGGACCAGCAAGTCACCACCTACACAAGATAATCAAAGTGAGGCTCAGGATGAGTTTGTATCACAGACCTCTTCTACTCCTCCATCTCCAGAAAATCTAAGGAGGGGAGGAGTACCCTCAGAATCACCTAATAATGCTACTGAGCAAGATTTAAGAAATATGGTGTAATTGTTGACTCGAATAGTTGCTGGACAAGGTCAAGGACAAGCTAGTCCAATTACAGGTACTAGTGGTACGGATAGCGCATCTAGTCTACGAACATAGGATTTCCATAAATTCGATCCTCCCACATTTATCGGGTCAAATCTTAACAAAGAACAAAAAGACTTTATTGATCAAATCCAAAGGGCTTTATATGTCATGCATATATTTGGCAAAGAGACAGTTGAGCTAGCAGTGTATCTATTAAAAGAAGAGGCTATATTATGGTATGAAGACTGGAAACGATCTAGGGGTGCAGGTGCACCTTCAGCAAATTAGGAAGAGCTCAAAGTAGCATTTCTTTATCATTACCTTTCATTTGAGATCCGAGAGGCCTGTGCTGATTAGTTTTTGGATATTCGTCAAGGGAATATGAGTGTGAGGGTGTATAGTCTTCGATTTAACTCTTTGGCTAGGTATGCTCCTAATGTAGTAGCTACTATGGATGATAGAGTTCATCAATAGATTGGATCCATATCTGGTTAAAGACTGTACTATTGTTGCTTTTAATAAAGACATGGATATAGAACGGATATAAGCTTTTGCACAAAAAATAGAGGATTAAATGGAACAAAGAAAGATACAAGAGCCGAAGAGAGGGTATTCCAAGAGAGCTAGATCTATGGGGAAGTTTATGCCATTCCAAAGTGAGTTCAGACCTTGGTTTCCTAATAGAACACCTAGGCCATCATCTTCCTACTCTACAACAAGTGCTCCACCCCAATTCTAAGGGTTTAGGGGCAATCAACTTAGGCAAAGAAGTGAGAGCCAAGGTTCACGGACAGCAGGGTATCAAGAGCAAGGGAGTATGATCCAATTAAGACCTCCTCAACAGCCATGTAGGCAATGTGGAAATCTTTATTTAGGTGCATGACGGTTTAGGACAAATGCTTGCTTTTTGTGTGGTATGTCGGGGCACATGATGAGAGAGTACCCACAAAGGGGCATGAGTGGTATGGCACAACCTGCTAGATCAACCAATACATCATCATCATCAACGCCTTCTTTAGGTAGGGGTATACAACCTACAGGTCATGGTAGAGGCGTTAAAGGAGCAGCTAGTTCTAGCGGAGTTCAGAATTGTACATATGCTCTAGTGGATCAACAAAATTTGGAGGCTTCTCCTGATGTAGTCACAGGTACATTGTCCATAATTTCACATAATGTATATGGATTAATTGATCCAGGCTCTACGCTATCATATGTCACTCCATTGATTGCTGGAAAGTTCAAAAGAACACCGGAATCACTGGTTAAGCCATTTGAAGTGTTTACATCAGTTGGTGAATCTATTATAGCTATAAGAGTTTATCGTAATTGCATAGTAACTATTTGTGATCGTGACACATCGGCCAACCTTGTTGAGCTAGGAATGGTAGATTTTGATGTCATAATGAGTATGGACTGGTTGGCTTCTTGTTATACCACAGTAGACTGTCGAGCTAAAAGGGTGCATTTTTATTTTCCAAAAGAGATAGCCTTTGAATGGAGGGGTAATATTGGCAGGTTATTATAGAAGGTTTATTGAGGGTTTTTCTTCAAATTTATGCACCAATAACCAAGTTAACACAAAAAGCAGCCAAGTTTCAATAGAATGATGCCTGTGAAAGAAGCTTCCAAGATTTGAAGAATAAGTTAACTTCCACACCTATATTAGTACTTCCAGAAGATACAGAGGGGTATGTAGTTCATTGTGATACTTTGGGAGTGGGTCTAGGATGTGTATTGATGCAGCATGGTAAGGTAATAGCTTACGCTTCAAGACAGTTGTGTCCATATGACAAGAATTATCCAACACATGATATTGAGCTAGCAGCGGTAATATTTGCTTTAAAGATATGGCGCCATTACTTAAATGGAGTCCACATTGATATATATACTGACCATAACAGTTTATAATATATCTTTATGTAGAAGGACTTGAATTTAAGGCAGCGAAGATGGCTTGAGCTATTAAAGGACTATGACGTTTATATCTTGTATCATCCAGGGAAAGCAAATGTGGTAGCCGACGCTTTAAGTAATAAGACAATGACAAGTACAAATGAGAAGTTCACAAAAAGACAAGGGATAACTAAAGATCTATACCAACTAGCTAGCTTGGGTGTTCGCCTTCTTGAATCTCCAGATGAAGAAGTTTTGTGCAAAACATAGTAGAATCCTCATTGGTAACCGAAGTGAAACAAAAGCTGTATGCAGATCCTATTCTATTACAGCTTAAGGATAATGTACAACAAGGTATGACAAAGGCATTTGAGACAGATTGTGTGTACCTAATAGTGATTGACTAAGGAAGAGGATTATGGTGGAACCACACCATTCAAGATATTCTGTCCATCCAGGGTCAACTTAAATGTATCATGACTTGAAAGAAGTGTATCGGTAAGGAGACATGATGAAGAACAATGCAGAATTTTTAGCCCAATGTCCAAACTGTCAAAAAGTTAAAGTAGAGCATCAAAAGCCAGGAGATTATATATAGTTATGCAGCTCCCGATTTGGAAGTGCGATATGATCAACATGGATTTTGTCACTAGTTTGCCTCGAACCTCTCAAAAATATGATTCCATATGGGTAATAGTTGATAGACTCACCAAATCAGAAAAATTCCTACAGATTAAAACCACTTAAACAGTTGAAGAGTGATGTCGCCCAAAGTATACCTCCGAAAGAGTACAATGCGGTCGCTGAATCAAATATAGAACCCAACTAGGTTGGGCTCGATCCCACAGGGAATAGGTCGAAGTATGAGTAAACTACTGGAAGAAATAACTGGCAAGTAACTAAAACTGGGGGGTTTTGCTAGTAAATAGTAACTATGACGATTGCTGACTGATATCGAGTTTCTAAATAATAAGAGAAATTCACTAGGACTGTGATCCCCAATGATTCCTTAACTCCACCGGTAACTTATGCTTAACAAGACTGCCCTACTGCACTACATGCAAAATCTAACAAGTTATGTTCATCTAACTGTCTGTCGACTGTCATTTGACGAATCTCACTCTTCTCCTCTCGGTCTCCAAGTGTCGCACTTCTAACCCTTGTCCTGGATTTCAGATAACCTTTTCCCGCTAAGGCTCCAGTTATTAGATGAAGGTTAATAGCTCCAAATCTCTGTTGTTATCTCCTTTTCCCAATCTCTACCTCTCTCTCGAGCAAGTCTAGAATACAGGCAAGATTCTAACATTTGCAACCATTAGAAAAGCAATCAATATGAAGGAGACAACAATACATGCATACACAGCAGTACAAAGTTGTTTAGCACTTCACCGATTTAGTTAATTCTTCACGGTTCACACAACCCCAGTTGATGGGTTTAGCTACTCATAATTGCAAGAACACAAGAATAATCCAAAGATGAAAGCATAATTATGATCTCAGAAGAATGAAGGAAAAACCAAAATTTCAATTATCAATCAACTTCAGAATTAGGGTTTATGAATACAAAACCAAAATATATGTCTCAAACAATGTAATATAACTCTCAAAGTAGTAAATTGTCCAACTCCTGCACTTAGGACTACATAGGATTATTTATAGATACAAAACTAGTCCTATCCAAAACAAAATAGGAGAACAGAGTCGGCAGCTTTCACGGAGTCGTGACTTGGTGTCGTGGAACCAAGTCACGGTCCGTGACTCGTATCGTGGGAATCAGGCCCTTTTCTTGGATCTCTGAAGTGAACTCACGGCAGGCTTCCACGCCACGTGGGTGTCAGTCACGCCATGTGACCCCTGCCATGGAAATCAGGCTGGAATTTTCTGTTTCTGGACTTAGTCACGATATCCACTCACGTGGCGTGAGTGACTTCCATGCCACGTGACTTGTGGCGTGAGTGGTTCTCTTTTGCAGCCTCTTGTTCTTTATTCATTCGACACTTTGTTCTCGGGCTTGATTCTTCCTCTTTTGCCCATTTTGCCTTTAAAGCCTGTTTTCCTGCAAATTAGGACAGAAACCACATCATACCAACAAAACACACCTAAGTTATTGCATCTTTTCCTTTTTTTAAGCATCGAAAGTGCCATATAACCATGGCATATCAACACCCTCAACTTAGAACGTTTGCATGTCCTCAGGTGAACAACATAAAACTACACCAACGCAATGCTTAACTAAGAGAAACCTAAGGGACGGGACTTATGGCAGTCAACTTGTTGATTTTTGATACACAAACTTTTCCGACCCCTCCTATTTTCAAAGTAGAACCAAAGGGTGTATGTAAGCAATGCAGAATTATGACATAGCAGGGATCAAGTGATGGCACCAAATTATGCATAAACAACTAAGCGTATAAGCAATTGACATTTCCAGAACAACTAGCAGCTAATTATGCAACCCATGTGCCCTCACAATCAAAGAAGTCCCATGCACTCTCAGTATACTAATGAATATCAACATAGGGACGAGGTCAAAACACTCATGCTATAAAAGAAGTTAAGACAGTGTGCGTTAAATACCATAGGCTTACCCTGATTTTCTACACCTTAGTTTTCAGACAGTTGGACTAGGATCACTATAGGACTTTACTCGGCTTGTAATGTAGGCTTAGGGACAGGTATGGTGCATATGGATATAGTGAATCAACCCTCCTTGACACTACACTATTTTTGGCTCCCACTTCCAACATTTTTCATTTTTATTCTCCCTTGTTCTTCATTCTTTATTCTCAGACTTTGGGTGTGGTTTTTCTTCTCAAACATTAAACACATATATATATTTTTTATTTTATTTTTTTTATTTTTTTTTCACGCCCAAATCTGTTTTCTCTTCTTCTTTTATTAACCCTTGTTCATACCCAACTCAATCTACTCACCCCTATAATAGCCACCCTCAACTTAGGCAATTTGCCTGAGTTGAGGTACACAGTGTCTAAGGAGGGACCAGGGCCAAGATAGGTTCATTGTGATTAAAAATGGGAACGTGAATAGGCTAATGAAAGGAATAGGACAATTACGGCTCAAAAGTTGGGATCAAGGGATACTTATTCTTTTGGAAGCTAATAGTGGACTTTTTTAACAACGGCCTATGATCCTTTCCTAATCCTTATCTTCTAACTTAGGCAAGACTAACCGGGCAAGTTCTGGATCGCACACACACAGCTAACTAAGTAGTGACCTCACACGCACATAGCACAGGGTTATATTACCAACTACTATCTATCCGTTCATGCAATGCTAGCTATGGTTGTTTGCCTATAATTCTAGTGCCACAACAAGATCCAATCAGCAGTCACACACAAAGCATGTCAATTCCAAAACCAAAATTTCAGGAGGGGTATCGTTAGCAACAAAAACACATAAGAAATTTTTCAAAACTGAACTGCACTAAAGTTCCCTCATTTTTCTCCTAATATAGCAAGAAAAATAAAAAACATCAACAATATCATCCTACACATGCCAGTTCTACTATGATAGCACACTCGGGGGAAAAGAAACATGGCAATAAAAAACCCCAAGTGGTGGTACACCCCCACCCCCAACTAAGCATGGTGCAATGCCCTCAATGCACCGATATCATATCAACAATAAGGGAGTGAAGACATACCTGTGGCGCTCTAAGCACCGAAAGTGGGATCGCCAGCTGCGGGATCATCAGACTGTGCAGTGGTCACATCCGGTGGGGGAATAGTCTGACTGGCAGATGCACCACTCGCCCTCTGCTCTGCCTCAATTTGGCTCGCGTGGTACTCTACCCGGGAGGATTTAACAGCCCTCCTCAGATCACTATCTAACTCATCATCACTCGCACCCCCATCCACCGGACTATGAGGTCTCTTTCCTCTATCCATCTCCGGCTCCTCATCAGCAAACAAATCTACCTCAAAGGCTGGTCGTACGGAGGTCGGGACAGGCATAGGTGGTATAATTAGCGTGCTAGTCGATGCCAGTGCCCGAACCTCCTCTCTCAATGCAGCAACCTCCAGGGTCAAGCTGGCCAAGTCAGGGCTCGGTGCAGCACTCAAGCGGGAGGCCATACGTTCCTCGAAACTGTCAATCCGGCCATGCAGGCCCCACATAAATTGGTCCATAGCTGCAGTCATCCTAGCCTCTACCCTAGTATCTGCAGCCTCGACTGTGGATAGAACCCAAGGCTTAAGCTGGGATACCATCTTAGCCATCTGAGCCTCAGTGTGAGCCTGCCGCTCAAACATCTCTGTCTGCCTTTCAACTAGCTACTGCAGAAAGTCTCGAGAGACGGATACCATCCCAGCAGTAGTCGGTGGGGAACTAGTACTAGGTACGCTCTCATCAACAGGGTCAATGCCCTCAGTCGGTACCAGTAGCCTAACTGGTGCAGGAATATGCAAAGGTACACCACTCACCTCATCCAGGACAGCACCGGATGCCTCAGACGGCTGTGATCCTCGGGAAATAATGGGGTGCCAACCCCTCTGCTGCATCATCGCAATATCTTCCAATCGGCTCACCTATATAGAATTATCGATGGCAGGCATCCGGGCTACCCCTGCTCTATCACATAGACCCTGGATCAGAAATGGGAAAGGGATACTCGTGTGATCCCTGAACGCTCGCTCATGGATCTCTTGGACGATGTACCTTACGAAATGAATCTCATAGCCCGCCAAGATGCTAGCTACTACTACCACCCTGTCCAATGTTAGAGAGTTATCAGCATTGGTTGGACCCAACATATGCCGAACCACTGACCACCAGAATTGACCAGCTAAATGGAGCGCGGACTTTTTGATGTCCAGCTTCCCAGTCACCCAACTAACCGCTACACCCTCCTCGGCTATGTAACCTGCAATCCATTTAATCAACTCTAACTTCTGCACTGCATCTCTCATCCTAACTCTATCTCGGACCGAGGCCAGCCTGTGATCAAATTCAGCTGTCAAAACCAGAACTGGACGGTCAGGCCCAAATAAGAAGCGGTGAATGGTCTCTTCTGAAATGTCTACTCGGGTATCGCGTACCATGACATGAGGTAACACTGGCTGTAAAATGTATCGCTGCCCCACTAGGGTGCTCAAACCAACAGATGCAGCATAGGAAGCATAAAATTCTCGGACCACCTCCAAGCTATACCTGCCAGACGGCTGAACTATCCAACCCAAGCCATATCGCTCAACAAGAGGCCAAATATCCGGCAATGACCTCAGTTCCTCCATTCTATACCGGGGCTCCTCCATAATGCTTCTCCGACACACACCACGCTCTGTCGGCTCAGCATCTCGATCATAAATAGTACGCATGCCCTGTACACACCACCTTTGAACCTCCCTATCCTGTGCAGTAGTCGGGGCACTTTCAGCACCAGTACCGGAAGGAGAGGTTGTAGCCTCTGCCATAAATGTATCCTGACCCGTAGCCTCATCTGCAGATGTACCCTGACCTATAGCATCAGCCGCAGACCCTGACTCAGAACCCTCCTCCCCCTCTTCAGACTGGGGGGCGAACTCAGACGACTCAGCCGGAATAACTGGTGCAGCAGGTGGTGGGATCGGCTGACTAGCTGCTCGGGCAGCCGCTCGGGCGCGCGTCTGTAACCTCGTAGCCCGTGGGACTAAGGTCGTGTCATCATGACTAATCTCAAATTCTTCCATGGACCCACTTGGTTCAGACTCAGTGGTTTCATCCCTCAGATGTATCGGTAAGTCCGGATTTTTAGTCTGGATCCGGGATGATGCATCAAGGTGGTCACTTTTGGGATTGGATTTTGGAGGCATGGTAACGGGTTTGGATCAAATTTTTTGGGTATGGGTTTGGATTTAGGTCAGGTTTGGTATGGATTTTTTGGATTTTTTGGACCTACTTGGTAATGGGGTTTGGATTTCCGAATAGGGAACGGATTTGGTCAGTGTTTGGGATATGGTTTTCGGATTTTTGGAGTTTGGGGGAGAAGGGATTCGGATTTAATGGATAAAAGTAGAGGAGATTAGAATTTAGGGTTTAAGATGAATGAAGTTAAAGTGGAGAAGAAAGGGTTTGAATCGGATATAAATCGGGTGAAGAAGAAAGGGTGTCAGATTTATTTTGGAAAAATTGGGCTCGGGTCGGGTCGGATTTTGATATCTTGTGGTTTTATGATTCACGACATGACCTACGCCATATGACTGACACCCACGTGACGTGGATTCTGTCGTGATTGGTGTACTGTAACTGGACTGGGTGTCTGATTTTAACGACACCAGTCACGTGGCGTGGATCCCATCCACGTCACGTGAACTGCTTTCGTGGAACTGATTCAGAACCTGAAAATCTTTCTCTGAGTTTGACGATGTCATCCATGTGGCGTAGTAACCCCTCACGTAGCGTGATTCATGTCGTGGATGAAATTTCACCACTTCTCGTAGATTTTGTGATTTTCAACTAACTGCTACTCAATAATCCGATCTCGTCATAACAAAATCTTGGGTTGCCTCCCAATCAACGCTTGATTTAACGTCGCGGCACGACATGGCTAACTTGGATACTCAGACTTCCCCAACTAGACCATGGGTTGCCTCCCATGAAGCACCTGATTTAACTTCGCGGCACGACATGGCTAACTTGACTACTCAGACTTCATCAAGTTCGAGTTCTTCAATCATCCTTATCTCTTCCGGAATTCCTACATAATGCTTAACACGTTGTCCATTGACCTTGAATAGGACATTATCTGCTCATTTCAGCTCAATAGCACCATATGAAAATATCCGAACTACCATGAATGGGCCAGACCATTTGGACTTTAATTTTCTAGCAAACAGGTGAAGCTTGGAGTTATACAGCAACACCAAATTCTCAATTCGATGATCATGATACAATTTCATCTTTTCTTTATACAATGCTGAACTCTCATAAGCCCGGAGATGAAATTCATCCATCTCATTCATTTGTTCCAGTCTCATTTTAGCCGCTTCATTCCAGTCTAAATTCAACCTCTTCAATGCCCACAGTGCTTTATGTTCCAGTTCGATGGGCAAATGGCAAGCTTTTCCAAAAGCCAACTGATATGGTGAAGCACCAATCGGTGTTTTGAAAGCCGTCCGATATGCCCATAACACATCGTCCAATCTCCGAGCCCAATCAGTCCTATTAGCATTGACTGTTTTTGCTAAGATAGACTTGATTTCACGATTTGATACCTCAACCTGCCCACTTCTCTGCGGATGATAAGGTGTGGACACCTTATGCTTTACACCGTATTTTTCAAGAAGAGCCTTAAACAGCCGGTTGCAAAAATGGGATCCACCATCACTAATAATAACTTACGGTGTCCCAAATTGTGAGAAAATGTTCTTTTTCAAGAAAGTTGTGACACTTCTCCCTTCATTATTGGGAAGCGCAATTGCCTCCACCCACTTAGAAACATAATCAACAGCCACCAAGATATACTTCATTCCATGAGAGCTCACAAATGGACCCATAAAGTTAACTCCCCACCCATCAAATAATTCAAGTTCAAGAATCGGAGTCATGGGAAGTTCGTGTCTGCGTAAAATATTACCTTGCCTTTGACACCGGTCACAAGCGCGGGCATAGGCATGAGCATCCTTGTAAATGCTGGGCCAATAGTACCCACATTGCAAGATTTTATGGGCAGTCCTTGCACCTCCATGATGACCCCCAACTGGAGATGAGTGACATGCCTCCAAAAGACTAATCATTTTGACCTCTGGGATGCATCTTCGAATAATGCCATCAGCACACCCTCTGAACAAATATGGCTCATCCCAAAAGAATTTTCTTACCTCATGCATGAACTTTCTTCTCTGCTGATATGTCATATCCTCCGGGATTGGATCACTTGCCAAAAAGTTGGCAAAATCAGTAAACCAAGGGATTAAATCTTGGGATGCTGCAAGCACTTGCTCATCTGGAAAAGTATCATCAATTTCAAGATCATCTTTCACTTTCAACATGGCTTCCTCCTCAAGGCGTGACAGATGGTCAGCCACTTGATTTTTGGTTCCCTTTCGATCCTTGACTTCAAAGTCAAATTCTTGCAACAGAAGTACCCACCGAATCAGTCTTGGCTTAGCATCCTTTTTTGACATAAGATACCGAAGAGCCGCATGATCTGTGTGCACAATCACCTTCGTGCCAATCAAGTACGATCTGAATTTCTCAAAAGCAAAGACTACTGCTAACAACTCCTGCTCAGTCACAGTGTAATTCTTTTGAGCTGGATTAAACACTTTGCTAGCATAGTAGATCGGGTGTAATATTTTCTCAAGTCTCTGACCCAGGACTACTCCCAAAGCCACACCACTAGCATCGCACATAACCTCAAAAGGTTTTGTCCAATCCGGTGACACAATGATAGGGGCTGACACCAACTTTTTTTTAAGACACTCAAACTCTTTAAGACATGCTTCATCAAACACGAACTTCACCTCTTTCTCTAAAAGTTTACACAAGGGATGAGCAATCTTGGAGAAGTCTTTGATGAACCTTCTGTAAAAACCAGCATGACCCAAAAAACTCCGAATGCCTTTTACAGAGATAGGTGGGGGCAGCTTCTCAATTACTTTGATTTGCTCCTTATCCACCTCCATGCCGTTCTTCGAAATCTGATGCCCCAATACGATACCTTCATTTACCATAAAGTGACACTTTTCCCAATTCAACACTAGGTTGCACTCCTCGCATCTTTGCAGCACATTAGCCAGGTGTACCAAACAACCCTCAAATAAGTCACCCACTACAGAAAAATCATCCATAAACACCTCAATAGTGTCTTCCACCATGTCGGAGAAAATAGACATCATACAGCGTTGGAAGGTGGTCGGTGCATTACACAAACCGAAAGGCATCCTTTTGAATGCGAACGTCCCATATGGACAAGTGAAAGTGGTCTTTTCTTGGTCTTCGGGAGCTATAAAGATCTGATTATACCCCGAATAACCATCAAAAAAACAATACCATCCTCTGCCAGTAAGACGGTCTAACATTTGGTCCATGAAGGGCATAGGAAAATGATCCTTTTCAGTCCATGAATTTAGCTTCCAATAGTCCATGCAAACTCTCCATCCAGTCACTGGTCTCATTGGAATCAACTCATTTTTGTCATTTGAAACCACCGTGATTCCTCCCTTTTTGGAACACACTAAACCGGCCTCACCCACTTGCTATCAGCAATAGGGTATACCACTCCTGCATACAACTACTTAATGATCTCTTTCTTTACGACCTCTTGTATAGGTGGGTTTAGACGACGCTGGTGTTCAATGCTAGGGACGCATTCTGGCATAAGCTGAATTTTATGAGTGCAAATGCCGGGTGGAATACCTATGATATCTGCAATGGACCAACCAATGGCCCTCTTGAATCTTCTTAAAATCAAAACCAAAGACGCTACTTGCCATTCCTCCAGCTTAGCAGAAATAATCACTGGCAAGGTATTATTGGCTCCCAATAATATGTAGCGAAAGTGGGCCAGAAGAGCCTTAAGCTCTAACACTGGAGGCTCCTCTATAGATGGGCGAGCTGGTGGAGTTACCCTATTCTTTAAATCAAGATCCATTTTCTTGGGCGCATAGGTGTACGCTCCTTTACCAGCTAGCGCACCCACCATCTCATCATAGTCTTCTATACCATCGTCTTCAAAGTTCATGATCACTGCAGCCAGAGGTTCTACTCCCAACCTTTCTTCAATGGGCACGGCAGCATCAATATCATAGACCGCATCTATCACTGAAATGACTTTCTTATCTTTTGGCTGCTTCATTGACCGACAGACATTGAAAATAACCTGCTCATCATTCAATCTAAATTGCAGCTGCCCGGTTTCCATATCAACCAGTGCGCGACCAGTGGCAAGGAATGGTCTCCCCAGTATGATGGGAACCTCAAAGTCAACCTTACAATCGAGGATCACAAAATCATCCAGAAATATGAAAGAGGCAACCTTCACCAAAACATCGTACAGAATGCCCACCGACTTTTTCACAGTTCTATCAGCCATGCGAAGTCTCATGGAGGTTGGTTTTGGTGCATCCAACCCTAACTGCTTAAACACGACTAATGGAATTAGGTTGATGCTAGCACCAAAATCGCACAGTGCTTTAGCAAAGTCGTATGACCCAATAGTATACGGGATTGTGAACGCTCCTGGATCCTCCTTCTTTTCGACTAAGGACCGTGATGCAATTGCACTACAATGGTGAATGTTATCTGTGGGCTCAAAACTAACCGTTCTCTTCTTAGTCACCAAGTCTTTCATGAACTTGGCATAGCCTGGCATACGTTCTAATGCTTCTACAAGAGGGATGTTAAATGACAGCTCCTTTAACATGGTGATGAACTTCTGATACTTTCCTTCCTCCGCCTTTTTCTTCAACCTTTGAGGATAGGGAGGAGGAGGTCGCGGAATAGTTTTGAGTACTTTTGGTACCTCATTCTCCTTCCTCTTCTCAGATTTTGCATGGTCGCTATCATCCTGCTGATTTGGAACCTTGCTATCCTTTGCATTATCTGACTCTAACTCAACTTCAACATCGATAACCACTGGATCCTTAGGCATACTACTGTCGGTAGGCATAGGTGGATCTGTCGTGCACTGCCCGCTTCTAGTAATGATGGCGAGGCAATGACTATCATTTTTAGGATTCTGGACGGTATTACTTGGAAGGGTGCCTGGCTGACGTGGATTCAGTGCCACTGAAATTTGCCCAAACTGTTGCTCCAACTGTTTGATGGCGGTCGAGTGAGACTCCACTTTCTGACTTATGCCCGAGATGTCAGTTCTAATTTCTTTCAAGCAATTCTCCTGACTTTCTGCTCCTTTGACCAATTTATTTAGAAGTGCCTCCATCCTCGAATTTCCAGACTCCTCATCACGTCTTCCAGGCGGTACATAAGTGTCATTCTTTTCTCTATGATCATCTTTGCGCCTCTAATCACCATCGCGGTCCCGTTCACGATCTCTGTATCCCGATTTGTTATAGTTGTCTCCATAATAGTTCCAACCTTGATTCCCTTGCCTTGAGTTCCAAGAGTCTTGATTAGACCCTTGGCCCTTGGCTCGAAATCCCGCCACTTCACGATCTAGATACTTTGCCTCTTCATCTGACTCACTATCATCATGTCTAACTGATTTGCTTTGTGCACTAACAGTATGCACCTTTTCCGCATCTTTAGCAGCTATCTGTTTGGCCAGAAGACCAATCTCTGTCCTCAACTGAGCAACCTCTTGTGCCACAGATTCATCCAACGCCCTTTGAGTTGCTGAAGCTCCAATAGCATATGTCCCAGCCGGCATATCTGCCTCCCGAGTATGCCATCCTTGGTTGGTCTTAGTGACACAATCCAATATCTCAGAAGCTTGGTTCCATCCCAGACTCATGAATGCTCCACCAGTGATAGTATCCGCTACCCCTTTTGTGTTGACATTCAAAGCTCTGTAGAAGATTTCAAGTAAATTTTGACCACTCATCCTATGATTAGGCACGTTCTGCAACTTTTTCTTGAACCTCAGCCATGTTTCATAGAGTGCTTCCGAATGAAGCTGTCGGAAATTGTAGATCTTGTCCTTTAACTGCAGTATCTTGGATGGTGGGAAAAATCTTTCCAAGAATTGATTTATCAATTCCTGCCAGGTAGTGATAGAACCTCGTGGTAGCTCAGCCAACCACAACGTGGCTTCCAGGGTCAACTAAAATGTATCATGACTTGAAAGAAGTGTATTGGTAGGGAGACATGATGAAGAACAATACAGAATTTTTAGCCCAATGTCCAAACTGTCAAAAAGTTAAAGTAGAGCATCAAAAGCCAGGAGATTATCTATAGTTATGCAGCTCCTGATTTAGAAGTGCGATATGATCAACATGGATTTTGTCACTAGTTTGCCTCGAACCTCTCAAAAATATGATTCCATATGGGTAATAGTTGATAGACTCACCAAATTAGAAAACTTCCTACCGATTAAAACCACTTACACAGTTGAAGAGTGATGTTGCCAAAGTATACCTCCGAAAGAGTACTATGCGGTCGCTGAATCAACTATAGAACCCAACTAGGTTGGGTTCGATCCCACAGGGAACAGGTCAAAGTATGAGTAAACTACTGGAAGAAATAACTGGCAAGTAACTAAAACTGGGGGGTTTTGCTAGTAAATAGTAACTATGACGATTGCTGACTGATATCGAGTTTGTAAATAATAAGAGAAATTCACTAGGACTGTGATCCCCAATGATTCCTTAACTCCACCGGTGACTTATGCTTAACAAGACTGCCCTGCTGCACTACATGCAAAATCTAACAAGTTATGTTCATCTAACTGTCTGTCGACTGTCATTAGACGAATCTCACTCTTCTCCTCTCGGTCTCCAAGTGTCGCACTTCTAACCCTTGTCCTGGATTTCAGATAACCTTTTCCCGCTAAGGCTCCAGTTATTAGATGAAGGTTAATAGCTCCAAATCTCAGTTGTTATCTCCTTTTCCCAATCTCTACCTCTCTCTCGAGCAAGCCTAGAATACAGGCAAGATTCTAACATTTGCAACCGTTAGAAAAGCAATCAATATGAAGGAGACAACAATACATGCATACACAGCAGTACAAAGTTGTTTAGCACTTCACCGATTTCGTTAATTCTTCATGGTTCACACAAACCCAGTTGATGGGTTTAGTTACTCATAATTGCAAGAACACAATAATAATCCAAAGATGAAAGCATAATTATGATCTCACAAGAAAGAAGGAAAAACCGAAATTTCAATTATCAATCAACTTCAAAATTAGGGTTTATGAATACAAAACCAAAATATATGTCTCAAAAAATGTAAAATAACTCTCAAAGTAGTAAATTGTCAAACTCCCGCACTTAGGACTACATAGGATTATTTATAGATACAAAACTAGTCCTATCCAAAACAAAATAGGAGAACAGAGTCGGCATCTTTCACAGTGTCGTGACTTGGTATCGTGGAACCAAGTCACGGCACGTGACTCGTACCGTGGGAATCAGTCCCTTTTCTTGGATCTCTGAAGTGAACTCATGGTAGGCTTCCACGCCACGTGGGTGTCAGTCACGCCACGTGACCCCTGCCGTGGAAATCAGGCTGGAATTTTCTGTTTCTGGACTTAGTCATGATAGCCACTCACGTGGCGTGAGTGACTTCCACGCCACGTGACTTGTGGCGTGAGTGGTTCTCTTTTGCAGCCTCTTGTTCTTTCTTCATTCGACACTTCGTTCTCGGGCTTGATTCTTCCTCTTTTGCTCATTTTGCCTTTAAAGCCTGTTTTCCTGCAAATTAGGATAGAAACCACATCATACGAACAAAACACACCCAAGTTATTGCATCTTTTCCTTATTTTAAGCATCGAAAGTGCCATATAACCATGACACATCAAAGCGTATGCAAGGTTGTATATTAAAGAGATAGTTCGGTTACATGGAGTCCCAATCTCTATTATATCCGATAGGGGAGCTCAATTTACTGCAAACTTTTGGAAGTCATTTCAAAAGAGTTTTGGAATTCAAGTGAGTCTAAGTACAGCTTTTCACCCTCAAACAGATGGTCAGGTAGAACGTACTATCCAGACACTTGAGGATATGCTATGAGCTTGTGCATTGGATTTCAAAGGTAGTTGGGACGATCATTTGTCACTTATTGAGTTTACATACAACAATAGCTATCATTCGAGTAACAAAATGGCACCTTATGAAGCTTTACATGGGAGAAGGTGTAGATTACCAATTGGATAGTTTGAAGCAGGTGAAACTGCCTTACTTGGGCCAAATCTTGTTCATCAAGCTATAGAAAAATTTAAGGTGATATAAAAATGGATAGAAATAGCTCAAAGTTGACATAAATCATATGCAGATATTAGAAGAAAAGGGCTAGAGTTTGTTATAGGAGATTGGGTATTCTTAAAAGTATCACCAATGAAAGGGGTATTGAGTTTTGGTAAAAAGGGAAAACTAAGTCCACGTTATATAGGGCCATATAAGATAATTCAAAGGTTTGGCCAAGTCACATATGAGTTAGAGCTACCCCAAGAAATCTCAACAGTTCATCCAGTGTTTCATGTCTCAATGCTAAGAAAATGCATAGAAGATCCATCTCATATTACTCCTACTGAAGATGTACAAGTTATAGAAGTACTTACTTACAAAGAAGCACCTATTGCTATTTTAGATCGGCAGGTCAAGAAGTTAAGAAATAAAGAAGTAGCTTCTGTAAAAGTACTTTGGAGGAACCAACAAATAGAAGATATCACATGGGAAGCAGAAGAAGTAATGAAATCCAACTACCCTCATTTATTCAAATCTGAAGTGAAAGACTAAGATGTTGAATTGGAGCAGTAACAAGTAAGTATAAAGGTGTAAGTATTATGTGGTAACATGAAGATTAAACTTGAGCTTGAACTTGTTTAAGAAGGCTAATTATGCTTGCATTCGAGGACTAATGTTCCTATGGGGGAGGGATGTAACACCCCGTATTTTACGTGTTCTTATTCTATTGATATGGGACTTGAAGTAACCTTGTTGTATAGGTAAGGGACCAAGTTTATTAAGTGATTAGTGGTGGTTTAAAGAGGATTTAAAGGATATTATAATGGCCCAAACATTTCAGCATGTATACACCAAGTTAACCCAAACAAAAGTGTTTGAACACGAGATAGTAAGGTGGTATTCTACCTAAAGGATTAAAGTGTCCAATTGCATATAAGTATTAAGTTAACATAAGGGGTTAAAAATTCTAATATGGAATAAAATAAGTGAGTTGCTTGCTTAACTTAAATTAAGCTAGTAGGTTACAAGTGGGTGCATAACCTACTTTGACTTATTGACCAATCTAAGAACCAAGTAGGTGCATCACCTAATAAGACTCCTTTGACCAGCTTATTGATCCAAGTACACTGCCACCTACTTGAATAAATTCTGGCCCAAGTTAAAAGAGAGAAAAGAAGAAGAATGGGCAGCCAAGGCCCAATAGCTTCAGATCCACAAAGGCCCACGTATAATGGGCAAGTAGGTGCACCAAATACGTTGTATTTTATGGACAAAAATGGGCAAGAAAGTCGGACAAGAGCTGGTCCCTTTAAAGGGATTGAAAATAGCTCATTTTAATCATTTTAACTTAGGCAAAAAAATCAGCTTTCTAGGGTTTTCTCTCTTTCTCTCTAGTAGCTTCTATAGCAGCCCTATAATTCCATTAGGGTTCTTGGGATTTCTTTTCCTTCCACGGTAAAGGAATCAAGATATTAAAGAGATATAAGTTAAGAGAATAAACCATCACAAAAACTAAGGTAAGGCTACTGTCCATTTTTGCCTCTTTCTATATACATGTTTTGGTGGAGAATTAGGTATATATTGTTGTTAAGAACTCAAGGGATGATGATTTCAATATTGGGCTACTATAATAAAGGACTTTGGGACTGTTTTAGGGGCTGTTTTATGTGTATATGTTGGGGACAACTTGGTTGATCTTAACAAGGGATGTGAGTTGTTTGTTTTGACATATAAAAGGAGGGTGTAATGATGTAGCACTTCATTAGATGTTGTATAAGCTTGCTAGAGTCTCCGAAGATCTTATATGAATTCTGGTGTTGTACAAATGTAATTAGAGGAGGAGGGGTTGAAAGAACACCCTTGGGTTGCCAAATTACGGGCTTACTGCCCGACTACTATTTTGGTGAGGTTAAGTAGCCCAAATATGTTGATTAGCTAAAAATACTAGTTTTACCATTTATTTTATTATAGATAAGTAATCCAAAAGGCACGAGGTTAATTTGGGTTAGTATTGGAGTTACACCGCAAGGTATGTAAGGCTACTCTATTCCGTGTTCTTTGGCATGAAATCTAACACTTGTATTACAAAGTGAGTGTCCAAAGTTCTCCTAAATAAAATGATACATAGTGGCAGTGTACAATCTCCCATGTAGCTAACAACCTTGTTCCCACTCCTTAATGTGCTAAAATATTCCAATATGTGCTTCTTATTAAATTTGTGTGTCTACATTCAATACCAAGCTTCATGAGTTCTCATTTTAGTAAAATAAGATCCATGTGTTATTTTAGCTTCTAAGCATTTTAATTATGTACAAACTGCTCCCTACTCATTGCTACTACATCAAGTGTTTATTCATGCATCTCTTACTGGTGGACTAATGTCCCAAAGCTCAATAATGTCATGACAACCAAAGTAACAATCTCAAAGGTAATAAACTAAGAACGTAATATGGTTATGTACGGGTGGTAGATTAGGGGAAAAATCCTAGCATGGGCCGATCCCAATCTCTTTACATGTGGGTGGCATCTCAAGGGCGTAAGCCTAGCATGGGTCTACCCCAACTTGGGTATTTACCACTGATCAGTTGGTCATTTGTATCACATGACTTACAAGATTATAAAGTAAAGAAAGGTAAAGTAAATAAAGGAATGTAATGTACACGATTCCACAGGTATACGTAAGGTGGTCTATTAGCACTATCTATACACTTGTACCTAATTTCATTTGAGCTCTTGTGCTATGTATAGTTACTTTCAGCCTTACATATTCAGTACATTCTTACTTACTGACGTCCCTTATGGGGGACCTGTATTTCATGCTATAGGCACAGGTACTTTAGCTAGTAGACCCATCCACTAGGTGCACAGGACATCCAGCGGCTATTGGTGAGCTCTAGGTTGATTTGGGGCTTTTTGAGTCTGTTATATATGTTTTGGAATTGTATAGTAGCTAAGTGTAAGGCGGGGACTTATCCGACCTTAACTAAGTTTATATCTCTTTTAGAGGCTTTATAGACGGTAAACTAAAGTGTATGTAACACCCCGTACCTTTTCGACCCTACTAGCTTGGTGATCCAGGGCGCATTTATATGTCATATTCAAACCATGTTTACCTTAGTTTTGAGAGCAATAAGTGCATATTTTGTATTGGTTTTGATGGACTATTTATATTGTACTAACGTCCGCAAAGAAAAGTCGAAGAAAGGAAGAAAATCACATTTTAAGTGTGGGGCACACCCAGGGGCGTACCAGACCGCTTCTAGCCAAAATTGTTTTGGCACAGGCAGCACTGGGGCGCGCCAGGCAGCGTGCCAGGCCGCCTATGCCAGAAATATTTCTGGCATAGGCAGCATTGGGGCGCGCCCGGCGGCGTGCCGGGTTGCTTTTCGCCAAAAGTTTTCTCCGACTATTATTCTATAAATAAGACTTTTGAGTTATGGTATCATTATTCCATTGTAGTAGGACTACTCTTGATCGAGTTTGGCATCCGAGTTGGGTTAATTCTCCATCACAAGTATTTTATCAAATTATGTTCAATTAAGCCATGAGTGGCTAGAATTTCTTATTTTTGAGATTGAGGCTACGAACATGAATCTCGTGAGTTGAATATTATTGTAACATTTATGGAATTATTTAAACATGAGATAATTGGAGTATTACACATTGAAATTGGTGGTCTAAGTTAATATGTGTTAATGTGCTAAATTTGAGGCCCAAAATGGAGTAAAAGACATGGCCCAAAAGGGGCAAATGACCCATTCTTCCATTTGACCAAGTAAATATGGCATTTAATGCACAAGGAATGGATAAGAATGACTTGAGGGCTATATAAAGGCCAAAAATCAGATTTTTATTCATTCTAACACACATTCCATTCTATACATTTCCAAAATATTTTTCTATCTTCCAAACCCTAAGGCCCCCATTTTCTTTGGACAATTTGGACAAGATTATCACTTTGCAAGCTTCGGTAAGTGTTTATTCTTGTGATTTAAAATATTATATACATGAAAGATTTTGTAGATCATGATGGATATGTTGGCAAGGTTAAATAGGGCACTTTTTGCTTTTTGCTAAAAGATATGCCATCCTTGTGATTTAAACTTGAATGGAGACTTGGGGTTTTGATGAAAGTGCATGGTATGGATGAAATATCAACATGTATGGTGTGGTTATGTTCCTTGACTTGTTATTTTTCTATGAGTGTAAATTGTGGGATTGTTGTTGATATGTTGTTATGAAGTGTATTGAGGTGACCTGATGGAGTAATTGTGATGTTGTGTTGATGGAAAAGTGTAAAGTATGAACTTGGTGTGACATGCTATTGGTTTATGATGTCGTGGTCAATGTATGAAATGTTGTGGTATTGTTGGTATGATAATTCCATGAACGGTATTGTAAGGGGTGAAATGACATTTTTAGGCAAACATGTAACTCATTGTCGTCTTATGCACTTGTAAGGTAGTTGATTGTTAACGTGAGCTCCGTTATGTACTTGTATTGTAGAGTGAAACGTAAGGAAGGAGCTGGACTGTCGTATTCACGTATAGAATTCTGTATTCATAGTGAGAAGACAAGGTATGTAAGGTTACTCTTACCATGTCCTTCTGCAACACATATTGTTCACATTGCCATTGTACTTGTTCCATTCCAAAATGTCTAAGGTATCTCATTTCAGGTTGTCATATATTGTTAAGTCACATGTTCCTCATTCAGTAGTCATTGTTTTTCATGTATCACAAAATGATGGACATGGTTCCAAAGTTCCAATAATGTTATGACTACCAATGTATCAATCTCATAGAAGTAAAGACATGAAGTAATGTATATTGTTTGTGGATTTTTGTGTGGCATCCCAGGGGTTATAATACCTAGCATGGGTCGATCCCAATATCACAGTAACATCCCAGGGGTGATATAAAAGCCTAGCATGGGTTATCACAGAACATCTCAGGGGCGATATAAAAGCCTAGCATGGGTTAATTACATCCCAGGGGTTAAAACACCTAGCATGGGTTAATCTCATCCCAAGGGCGCAAAAAAGCCTAGCACGGGTAGATAAATCTCATCCCAGGGCCGAAAAAGCCTAGCATGGGTAGATGAATAAACGTAAAGTCAAAGAATGTAATAAATATAACGTACATGGTTCCTCACATACAGAAATATGGTTTATCCATATTGACTATTTCTCTTATATTGACTCCATTGTTGTTATATGAGTGATGCAGTTTCATATGAGCCTTACATAATCAGTACATTCTTCGTACTGACGTCCCTTGGGGAACTTACCTTACTTGTTGCAGGCACAGGTGCTAGTAGACCTCCACATTAGGTTGCAGATCATTTTCTGATCATTGGTGAGCTCCAGTTGATTCGGGGTTTTTTGAGTTACTGTGTATAATTGTTTTGGTACTGTCATGTTATATAAAGCGGGGACTTTACCGACTGTAGGTTGGTTATGTACATGTATCTGTAGGGGCTTTGTAGACGTATGTGGGAATATGAATGTAAGGGATGTAAGTCCATTTTGACTTGATGGCCCTAACGGCCAAGTTTCGTATATAGCATATGTTTCCATGACTTACGCTATTAGCATCTTGTATATATACATGATGGTGATGTTTCTTGAATGACATGCATATGAATGGACATGGATGAAGATTGGTTCTCTCGAGCCTTATCGGATTCGGGTGCCAGTCCGCCCCGTTGGAATTTGAGGCGTGACAAAAGTGGTATCAAAGCAGGTCATCCTAAGGGTGTCTACAAAGCCGTGTCTAAGTAGAGTCTTGCTTATGGATGTGTTGTGCACCACATTTATAAGCAGGAGGCTACGGTACATTTAGGAGTTGTTTCTTTTCTTCATTTCTAGATCGTTCAATAGAGCCAATGTTGTAAGTGGAATCGTATCTGACCATTGGAATTGGTTTTCTTGTTTATAGTAAAATACCGATGACAAGAAGAGGTAGAGGCAAAGGTAGCAGGTAGATAATCTTACTGGTGAAGGAATGAGTAAATCACCACTTGACCAAGCTAGTCAAGGTGGAGCTAACACTTAAATTGCATTGCGGTCTTTTTCTACTTTTCCAGCTTCGGAAAAGCCAAGAGGTAGAAAAGTACCCACAAAACCGCCAATGAATGCCACTGACCAGGATTTAAGGAATGCAGTGCATATATTGACTCAGATAGTTGTTGCACAAAGTCAAGGACGAGCTGGTCCAACGACAAATGAGGATGATGCGGCTAGAGTGGCGAGTCGCAGGACACAGGATTTTCTGAAATTAGACCCTCCTATATTCACTGGGTCAGATCCGAAAGCAGATCCACAGGACTTCATGGATCAAATCCAGAGGGCTCTAGATGTTATGCACGTGACTGGTGTTGAAACAGTTGAACTTGAGGCCTATAGATTAAAAGGTGAAGCTATATTGTGGTATGAAGACTGGAAAAGATCGAGGGGTATTGATTCACTTCCAGCTGGTTGGGAAGAATTTAAAATGGCACTACTTGATCATTACCTCCCATATGAGATCCAGGAGGCACTTGCAGACCATTTCCTAAATCTACGTCAAGGGAATATGAGTGTTAGAAAATATAGACTTAAGTTTAATTCCTTGGCTCGATATGCTCCAAATGTGGTGGCCACAATGATAGACAGAGTCCATCGATATATGGACAGATTAGAGCCATATTTGGTAAGGGACTGCACCATTGCTGCCTTGAACAAAGATATAAACGAGAATTTAGGCTTTCGCACAGAAAATGGAGGATTAGAGACAGAGAAGAAGGGTACATGAATCTGAAAGAGGACAGTCCAAAAGAGCTAGACCTATAGGACATTCTATGGTGTCCCAAGGAGAATCTAGGCAGCCTCGAATGTTTCCTAGACCGCCTAGACCATCATTCTCCTATTCCACAGCAGGCACTCACTCTCAATTCTAAGGGTTTAGAGGCGGTCAATCTGGGCAGAGTAGTGGATTTCACGGATCACAGGCAGCAGGATTTTCTCGTCAGCCGTGTCAGCGCTGCGGACGGTATCATATAGGTGAATACCAATTGGGGGTAAATGTTTGTTTTTTGTGTGGTATGTCGAGGCATATGATGATAGAATGCCCACAAAGAGGTGCAGGTAGCATAGTAATACCTTCAGGATCAACTGTTGCATCATCATCATCGGTTCCTTCCCTAGGTAGAGGAGTGCAGCCTATGGGGCGTGGTCGAGGTGCTAGAGGAGTAGCTAGTTCCAGTAGAACCCAGAATCACACCTATGCTCTAGTGGACCGACAGAATTCGGAGGCTTCACCTGATGTCGTCACAGGTACATTTTCCATATTTTCATATAATGTATATGCATTGATTGACCGGGGTTCTATATTGTCATATGTTACTCCGTTTATTGCTGCGAAATTTGAAAGAACACTAGAATTATTACTTAAGTCAATTGAAGTATCTATACCCGTTGGTGAATATATTATTGAAAAAAGAGTATATCTTAATTGTGTGGTAACTGTGTGTGGTCATGATACACTGGCCGATCTTATTGAACTGGACATGGTGGATTTTGATGTCATAATGGGTATGGATTGGTTGGCTTCTTGTTATGCCACGATGGATTGCCGAGCTAAGAATGTACATTTCCATTTTCCACCAGAAAATGTTCTTGAATGGCAAGGTAATATGGGGGCACCAAGAGGAAAATTCATTTTCTATCTTAAAGCAAAGAAAATGATAACCAAGGGGTATATATGTCATTTAGTGCGAGTACAAGATACTGATGTGGAGCCACCAATTCCTCAATCGATTACGGTGGTTAATGAATTTCTCGATGTATTTCCTGACGATCTTCCAGGTTTACCTCCAGAACGGGAAGTAGAGTTTGGCATTGATGTGATTCCAGGCACTCAGGCTATCTCTATTCCCCCGTATAGAATGGCTCCAGCAGAATTGTGTGAACTGAAGGAGAAATTGAAAGACCTGCTGGACAAGGGCTTCATCAGGCCTAGTATGTCCCCGTGGGGTGCACCAGTATTATTTGTATGGAATAAAGATGGCACATTGAGAATGTGCATTGACTATCGACAATTGAATAAGGTAACAATCAAGAACAAATATCCCCTCCCCAGAATTAATGATTTGTTTGATCAGTTATAGGGTGCAAAATGTTTTTCAAAGATTGACTTGAGATCGGGTTACCATCAAGGCAGGGTAACAGAACAAGATATACCCAAGACAGCTTTCCGAATACGATATGGCCATTATGAATTTTTAGTTATGTCATTTGGACTAACAAATGCTCCCGCTGTTTTCATGGAATTGATGAATAGGATGTTTAAGACATTCCTGGATGTGTTCATGACGGTATTTATAGATGATATTCTGGTTTATTCCAAATCACAAGAGGACCATGCGAATCATTTACGGCAGGTGTTACAGATTCTCCGGGAGCGTAAGTTGTATGCCAAGTTCACTAAATGTGAATTTTGGTTAAAATCCATAGCATTCTTGGGTCACATTGTGTCAAATGAAGGCATCAGGGTGGATACACAAAATATCGAAGAGGTGAGAAATCGGCCAAGGCCTACGACGCCCATGGAAATTCGTAGTTTTCTGGGATTGGCCGGTTATTATAGAAGGTTTGTTGAAGGGTTTTCTTCCATTGTTGCACCTTTAATGAAGCTTACACACAATGCAGTCAAATTTCAATGGAATGATGCATGTGAGAAGTTTCCAAGAGCTGAAAGATAAATTGACTTCTACACCGGTATTGGTACTTTCGAAAGGCACAAAAGGGTATATAGTATATTGTGATGCGTCTGGAGTTGGCCTGGGATGTGTATTGATGCAGCACAGTAATGTAATAGCATATGCCTTACGACAGTTGCGGCCACAGGAGAGAAACTATCCCACACATGATCTTGAGTTAGCAGCTGTAGTATTTGCTTAAAAGATATGGTGCCATTATTTGTATGGAGTTCATGTTGATATCTACACTGATCAAAAAAGTTTGCAATATATCTTTAAGCATAAGGAACTCAATTTGAGGCAACGAAGGTGGATAGAGCTCTTAAAAGACTATGATATTGATATCCTATATCATCCCGGAAAAGCAAATGTAGTGGCCGATGCATTAAGCCGCAAGGCAATAGGAGGCACTAGTGCAAAGTTGAAGGAAAAGCAAGACCTAGTCAAAGATCTACATCAACTAGCCAGCTTGGGGGTCCGTCTTCTTGAATCCTCATATGAAGGGGTTATTGTGCAAAATACGGCAGAATCTTTATTAATAACTGAAGTGAAAGAGAAGTAGCATGCGGATCCTATTTTATTGCAGCTGAAAGAAAATGTACAACAGGGTCTGACAATGACATTTGATCTTACGCAAGAAGGAGTACTTCAATGCCAAGGTAGATTACATGTACCGGATGTAGATGAGCTGAGAAGATGAATTATGATGGAGGCGCATCATTCATGATATTCTATTCATTTGAGAGATACCAAAATGTACCATTATTTGAAGGAAATGTATTGGTGGGGAAACATGAAGAAAAACATTGCAGAATTTATAGCTCAATGCCCAAATTGTCAACAAGTAAAGGTAGAGCTTCAGATACCAGGAGGTTACATGCAATGTATCAATCTTCTAGTCTGGAAATGGGACATGATTAATATAGACTTCATCACAGGTTTGCCTCGTACACTATGGAAATTTGACTCCATATGGGTAGTAGTTGACAGGCTTACCAAGTCAGCGCATTTCCTGCCAGTCAACACCACCTATATAGCTGAGGAATATGCAAGGTTGTATGTTAAAGAGATTGTGCGATTACATGGAATTCTGATCTCCATTATATCAGATAGGGGAGCTTAATTTACTGCATATTTTTTGAGATCTTTTCAGAAGAGTTTGGGTACACAGGTGAATTTGAGTACGGCTTTTCATCCTCAGGTAGATGGACAAGCAGGACGTACTATCCAAACACTTGAAGATATGCTACGATCTTGCACGTTAGATTTTCAAGGCAGTTGGGATGACCATTTGCCTCTTATTGAATTTGCTTACAAAAATAGCTATCATTCAAGTATTAAAATGGTACCTTATGAAGCTTTATACGGAAGGAAGTGTAGATCACCAATCGGATGGTTTAAAGTGGGTGAAACTGCTTTACTTGGTCCAGATCTTATTCATCAAGCTATGGAGAAAGTTAAAGTGATCCAACAGCGGCTACAAATGGCCCAAAGTGGATACAAGTCCTTTGCTGATGTTAGAAAAAAAGGGCTTGAATTCTCCATAAGTGATTGGGTATTCTTGAAGGTGTTACCGATGAAAGGGGTAATGTGATTTGGGAAGAAAGGGAAGTTGAGTCCCCGATATATAGGGCCATATGAAATTGTCCAAAGATTTGGGAAAGTTGCGTATGAATTGGCATTACCCCAAGAACTCTCCACAGTTCATCCAGTATTTCATGTTTTGATGCTTCGAAAGTGCATAGGAGATCCATCTCGTATTGCTCCCATTGAATATGTACAAGTTATGGAGGATCTTACCTATGAAAAGATACCGATTGCTATTCTGGATAGACAAGTGAAGAGGTTAAGGAATAAAGAAGTGGCTTCCGTAAAAGTACTTTGGAGAAATCAACAAGTAGAGGAGATCACATGGGAAGCTGAAGAAATGATGAAGTCCAAGTACCCTCATTTGTTTCAAATGGAAGAAAAAGTTCAAAGTGCGGAAGTGGAGCAATAACAAGTAAGTATCTATGAGCATTATGTGTATATGTATATATGTGCTAATATAGAGATGCATTTGTTGTACATGAGACGATGTTATTGACATTCGAGGACGATTGTTTTTAAGGGGGGAAGGATGTAACACCCCATACCTTTTTCACCCTACTATCTTGGTGATCTAGGGCGCATTTATATGTCATATTTGAACCATGTTTACCTTAGTTTTGAGAGCAATAAGTACATATTTTGTATTGGTTTTGATGGACTATTGATATTGTACTAACGTCCGTAAAGAAAAGTCGAAGAAAGGAAGAAAATCAAATTTTAAGTTTGGGGCGCGCCCAGGGGAGTACCAGGCCACTTCTGGCCGAAATTGTTTTGGCACAGACAGTACTGGGGCGTTCCAGGAAGCGTACCAGGCCGCCTATGCCAGAAATATTTCTAGCATAGGCAGCATTGGGGCGCGCCAGGCGGCGTACCGGGTTTTTTTTTACCAAAATTTTTCTCCAACTATTATTCTATAAATAAGACTTTTGAGTTATGGTATCATTATTCCATCGTAGTAGGACTAATCTTGAGCGAGTTTTGCTTTCGAGTTGGGGTTAATTCTTCGTCACAAGTATTTTATCAAATTATGTTCAATTAAGCCATGAATGGCTAGAATTTCTTATTTTTGAGATTGAGGCTACGAACATGAATCTCGTGAGTTGAATATTGTTGTAAAATTTATGGAATTAGTTAAACATGAGGTAATTGGAGAATTACACATTGAAATTGGTGGTCTAAGTTAATATGTGTTAATGTGCTAAATTTGAGGCCCAAAATGGAGTAAAAGACATGGCCCAAAAGGGGCAAATGATCCATTCTTCCATTTGACCAAGTAAATATGTCATTTAATGCCCAAGGAGTGGCTAAGAATGACTTGAGGGCTATATAAAGGCCATAAATCATATTTTTATTCATTCTAACACACATGTCATTCTAGACATTTCCAAAACATTTTTCTATCTTCCAAACCCTAAGGCACCCATTTTCTTTGGACACTTTGGACAAGATCATCACTTTGCAAGCTTGGGTAAGTGTTTATTCTTGTGATTTAAAATATTATATACATGAGAGATTGTGTAGATCATGATGGATATATTGGAAACGTTGAATAGGGCACTTTTTGCTTTTTGCTAAAAGATGTGCGATCTTTGTGATTTAAACTTGAATGGAGACTTGGGGTTTTGATGAAAGTGCATGGTATGGATGAACTATCAACATGTATGGTGTGGTTATGTTTCTTAACTTGTTATTTTTCTATGATTGTAAATTGTGGGATTGTTGTCGATATGTTGTTATGATGTGTATTGAGGTGACTTGATGGAGTAATTGTGATGTTGTGTTGATGGAGAAGTGTAAAGTATGAATTTGGTGTGACATGCTATTAGTTTATGATGTCGTGGTCAATGTATGGAATGTTGTGGTATTGTTGGTATGATAATTCCATGAACGATATTGTAAGGGGTGAAATGACATTTTTAGGCAAACATGTAACTTATTGTCGTCTTATGCACTTGTAAGGTAGTTGATTGTTAACATGAGCTCCGTTATGTACTTGTATTGTAGAGTGAAATGTAAGGAAGGAGCTGGACTGTCGTATTCACGTATAGAATTCTGTATTCATAGTGAGAAGACAAGGTATGTAAGGTTACTCTTACAATGTCCTTCTGCAACACATATTGTTCACATTGCCATTGTACTTGTTCCATTCCAAATGTCTAAGGTATCTCATTTCAGGTTGTCATCTATTGTTAAGTCACATGTTCGTCATTCAGTAGTCATTGTTTTTCACGTATTACAAAATTATGGACATGGTTCCAAAGTTCCAATAATGTTATGACTACCAATGTATCAATCTCATAGAAGTAAAGACATGAAGTAATGTATATTGTTTGAGTATTTTTGGGTGGCATCCCAGGGGTTAAAATACCTAGCATGGGTCGATCCCAATATCACAGTAACATCCCAGGGGCGATAAAAAAGCCTAGCACGGGTTATCACAGTACATCCCAGGGGCGATATAAAAGCCTAGCATGGGTTAATTACATCCCAGGGGTTAAAACACCTAGCATGGGTCGATAAATCGTATCCCAGGGGCGAAAAAGCCTAGCATAGGTAGATGAATGAAGGTAAAGGCAAAGAATGTAATAAATATAACGTACATGGTTCCTCACATACAGAAAGATGGTTTATCCATATTGACTATTTGTCCTATATTGACTCCATTATTGCTATTATGAGTGATGCAGTTTCATATGAGCCTTACATACTCAGTACATTTTTCGTACTGATGTCCCTTGGGGAACTTACCTTACTTGTTGCAAGCACAGGTGCTAGTAGACCTCCACAGTAGGTTGTAGATCATTTTGCTGATCATTTGTAAGCTTCAGTTGGTTCAGGGCTTTTTGAGTCACTGTTTATATTTGTTTTGGTACTGTCATATTGTATAAAGCGGTGAATTTCCCGACTGTATGTTGGTTATGTACATGTATCTGTAGAGGATTTGTAGATGTATGTGGGAATATGAATGCAAGGGATGTAAGTCCATTTTGACTTGATGTCCCTAATGGCCAAGTTTTGTATATAGCATATGTTTCCATGACTTCCGCTATTAGCATCTTGTATCTATACGTGATGGTGATGTTTCTTGAATGACATGCATATGAATGGACATGGATGAAGATTGGTTCTCTCGGGCCTTAGCGGCTTCGGGTGCAAGTCTGCCCCATTGGAATTTGAGGCGTGATAGTTTAGTTGTGTCTTGTCTTCCAGTCATTGTGGCCCTAATGGCCAAGTCATGTATATATAGTTTTGGGCTTGACTACGTGGTTTATTTTCATTGATGCATCCTGTCCATACTTGGCAGAACCTTTGATTATCATAGTTACATGCTTACAAAGTACAAGGTTATAGGTTGGTGCTCTCGAGCCTTTACGGCTATAGGTGCATGTTCGCCCCAATAGGGTTTGAGGCGTGACACAGATGTTTCAGATGCATTCATCACTTGTACTATTTCAGTCTGTCCATAGCCAACTTCTTTATTATGATTATGGGTCTACCTATTTATATATGTGTGCCTATTTTACTACTCACTCAAATTTGTTGTGTGAGCTTTGGTGGTGCCTATGCATATACCTACTCCCATAGGTGGTTTTTTAGTAGTAAATCGAGTGTATCGATCCAGTGTTGTGACTACTTTAGGGTATGACACTAGGGTAGATCTCATAATCTTAGATATGGCACATTTTGACATGATTTTTGGTATGGATTTGTGTCTTCCTATCATTCAATCTTGGATTTCTTTGCCAAGACTCTTACCTTGATTATAGATAGTGTAGAAGGGAATCGATAGTCATATGCCAAAGGGGGTTATATCATTTATGAGGACAGGCCGATTGTTAGAGAAGCTTATCTTATCTAGCTCATGTTTGGGATACTAGTGCTTGGACTCCTTTACTTGAGTCTGTTCTTTTGGTCAGAGAGTTTGTATATGTGTTTCCTACATACTAACCAAGCCTTCCACTTTCCATGATATTGATTTTGGTATTGACCTTGTGTTGGGTACTTACCTATTTCTATTTTGTCATATCAGATGGTACCGAAAAAGTTAATGAAGTTAAAGGAGCAGATTCAGGACCTTTTGAGTAAGGGGTTCATCAGGCCTAGTGTTTCTTCATAGATTGTCTCCTATCCTGTTTGTGAAAAAGAAGGATGGTTCCTTGTCTATGTGTACTGACAACCGATAAGTGAATAAGGTGACTATTAAGAATAAGTATTAGATGTCTCATATTGATGACTTATTTTACAAACTTTAGGGTGCATCAATGTTCTGGAAGGTTGATTTGAGATCGAACTACCATTAGTTGAGGATCATGGCTGCAGATATTCCTAAGACCATTTTTAAGACTCGATATGGACAATATGAGTTCTTGGTGATGTCTTTTGGCTTGAGTAATTCCCTAGAAACATTTATGGAGTTAATAAATGGTGTGTTTAGACCCTATTTGGACTCATATATAAAAGTGTTCATTGACGACATTTTAGTTTACTTGAGGATATGGAGGAACATGAGTAGCACTTGAGAGTTGTGCTTCAAACTTTGAGGGATCAGTGGTTGTATGTCATGTTCTCCAAGTGTGAGTTTTGTATTAAGTGTATGGCATTCTAAGGACATGTGGTGTCCAAACATGGGATTATGAAGGATCTAGCAAAGATTAAGGCAGTTTGTGATTGGGCTGGGCCTATTTCTCCATCAAGGTTTAGAGTTTTATCGGGTTAGAGGGATACTACAGATGGATTATGGAGGGGTTTTCTTCAATTAAAGCACCATTGACTAGGTTGATTCAGAAGAATATCCCTTTCAATTGGTCCGATGAGTGTGAGGTAAGATTTCTGAAGCTCAAGACCTTATTGATTTCAGCTATGATTCTGACTCTTTCTATTGAGGGCTAGGGTTTTACTGTGTATTGTAATGCTTCCAGAGTTATCTTGGGTTGTGTTTTGATGGAGTAGGGTAGAGTTATCATATATGCCTCAAGAAAGCTGAAGGTTCTCTAGAAGAACTACCACTTTCATGATTTGGAGTTAGCGGTGGTGGACTTTGCATTGAAGATTGGAGGCACTATGGTCTAAGACTTGTATATTGTGAATTGATTGATCGTGGTTATATTATGGATATTTTCACATCGTTATATATATACATATGCAGATACATATTCATACATTCATTCTCATGGTTCACAACTATGATTCCAAGGAAAAATATAGTAATTTTTTTAAAAGAAAACTATACCACTATTTCACTAAGTTCGAGGTAAGATTCCTAACTCTTTAACCTTTTGCTCAGTCTGTGGTAAGATTTTTGGTCAGTTTATACTTCTACCTGGTTTGATGCAAGATTTTGGTCCATTTTTACCATTATTTTATTATTACGTTCAAGGTGGGATTATGGGCGGCCCAAGGTAAGATTCTGGTTTTCATTGATACTATGTTTGAGGTGAGATTTTTGACAGCCCAAGGTAAGATTCTGGGTTTCACTGCATTGGCCACCATATTACATTGTATCATTCCATACTGCACTGCATTATATATCTATATATTATTTAGTATGTATTTTATCATTATTATATTATGATATAGACTGTTGGAACTTTTCTATGTGCAGGGTTATTTTATTATAATTTACATAGTATATTTGTCGATTGAGCTTGATCAGAGTATGATGCCTACTGAGTACCTGTGTTTTGTACTCATGCTACATTGTTGCATCTTTTTCTGATGCAGATCCTAGATCTAGTCATCCTTGCTGACTCTGCTCATTCCTAGTGAGTTGCTTTTCTGATTTGCGGTGAGCTCCTAGCATTTAGAAATTCGCCCACTTCCTTCTTTTACTTACTATTATTTTACCAGTACCTTATGGACAATCATGTATTAAACTAGTTCTTACTCCTTTGAATTAGTGGCTCTTGTACTGGTGATGTCCAAGGTAAAAATTCCTGACTCTTTCACTTTTTTCTCGGTCTAAGGTAAGATTCTATTCTATGTATACTTCTATTCTGTCCGAGGTAATATTATGCTCCATTTCTATCATTTTATTATTACTACATCTGAGGTGAGATTTCAGGTAGCCCGAGGTAAGATTTTGGGTTTCATTAATACTACGTCCAAGGTGAGATTCTGGGTGGCCTAATGTAAGATTTTGGGTTTCACTGCATTGACCACCATATTTTTTGCATCATACCATACTGTATACTATTATTATTGAGCTATGATATAGAGTGCTAGGACTTTTTCCTGTACATGGTTATTTTATTATAATTTACATAGTATATCTATCGCTTGAGCTCGGTCGGCCTATGATGCCTATTGAGTACCGGTGTTTTGTACTCATGCTACATTATTGTATCTTTTTCCTATATAGATCCTAGCTCTAGTCATCCTCACTGATCTACTCATTCCTGGTTATTTGTAGTTTGGATTTACGGTGAGCTCCTAGCATCCGTAGATTTGCCCACTTCGCTCTTATTCTACTGTCTATATGTAACACCCTTAAGTTACTCCATAATTCTAGAAGTTTCCCCATGCGTTTAGACCTATTAAATACATTTACTTGACCCTTAGAAGGGTTAGAAATTAGTTGGGAAGTATTTCGGTGTTTAGATGATAGTTTTGGACATCAAGAAGTCACCTTAGTGTCATATATTCTATGTCCCATGCAACTCTTCAGGGGTAGCACTGTAGGCACCATTCCAATAAGCATGCTCGTTAGTAGATTGTCATGATGACTGGTTGGCGCACTTAGTAGCATGCCATATAGACTATCTGGAGCGCCCAGCAAAGTGGCACGATAGCTGCCTGGCGCGCTCAGTAATGTGCCACACCCGACCATGTCCATACGCTAAATGTACTAATTTCTTCCATTTTAATGAGGGCATTTTGGTCCTTTACCCCAAATAACCCTTAGGCCTAATTCTTAACCCTCAAAGATGTCCTAACACCTAGAAAATCATATTAAATCACTCATTCCTCTCTCCCCAAAGTTTAGTACACCATAGAATAGTTTTCCCTATTTAAAATCTCAAAGGATCTAAGTTCAAGGTCTTTAGTTCAGATTTCTCCAACAACTAGGTATGTGGGATTTCAGTAAGGGTTTCCTTTTACCCTTATACCAAAAACTTCAGATTTTACAATTTGATTTTCATGATTTTGTGAATTAGGGTTCATACCCAATTATGCATTTTTCTTGAAATTCAATTTTTTCATGTTATTATATGATTAATGTTTTTGTTAAAAAAGATTATGCATGATTTCTAACAGTTCCAGTTCATTTATTATACTTGAACAACAACTATGCATGATTTGATAGATTTTAGCTTATTTTAGTATACTTTGGCACATTTTGAACACGTGATCCAAGAATTTAGTAAATTTAGCATGATTAGTTCCAATATTTCAGAACTTCAGTAAAACAGTTATTTTAAACTAGTATCATGCTTAATTTTAAAAAAAATAGTTTTATGTATATTATTAGCAACTACAATATATTTTTGGGAGTATTATTTAGCACCGAGCGATATGGGTAGATAACCCAAGTACTAAAACTACATGTCAGCGTAGGATATATTTAGCTCTTTTGGGGCTCATTTTAGTAGATCCACCTCAGTTCAGGTTCTATAATATGGTAAGCTATAGAGAAGCCCTCCCCCACGTGGCCCAAATATTGTACTCGTTGCTCACATGGTTTATTTAGGTTAGAAGAAACTCCCCTAAAAAATATTCTAAACATGATATATGTACATGACTCAACAGTTTTTTGTTCATGCAATGTAATTTATGACTTATAGATTTAATTCGTATTTTTAGCTTATGATTACACTTTTGAGTCATTGTACCACATGTTTTGGTATGGTTTATACAGTTTTTTCTATTGCATCTCAAACTCAGTTTATAATATGTTTTCAAGTGTTATTTATGACATTTTAGCATATCTTACATACTCGTATATCTTATAGTATTGATTGCATAATTGTTTCTTGCTCTATAGCCTATCATGATATAGATTCAAGTAACCATTCTCAGACTCAAAGTTAGATCTGCATTCTATCTATTAGTGTCGTAGATTTGGTGAGTCCTCATGATCTAAGGACATCTTACAGTTCCAATTATGACATTTCAAAAATTCAATTTATTTTTAGTTTTCCCGCTTTAGTTATGATTATGCTTTCGCTCAGATTTTAAGTGTATGATCTTAGTAATATATTAATATCAAGCGTTCATTTGGGATCACTGATAGTTCTATGTACCATGTATCATCCAGAGTTTAGACTTGGAATGTCACAAGCTTAGTATCAGAGCACTAGGTTTAAGAGTCCTAGAATGTCTGAAAACCCGTGTCTATTAGAGTCTTGCTTTTGATTATATTGTGCACCACACATACAATTAGGAGGCTATATGGAACTTAGGAAATATTTTCCTTTCTTTCTTAGATCATGAAGTAGAGTTTTTCCCTAAGGAACTTATTTGTATTCATGTGTTGCTCCACTTGTGCTGACTACGCCTTATTTTTGAGGTAATAGATTGGTCAAGATTTACTTCCTATTTATTATGTTTTGTCAAATAAAGCCTACATACAATTATGAGACTGAATTGTTCATGCGAATCGTTTGTTTGATCCAAAGTAAGATGTACTCTTAGATCCCTTCTGAGAACCTTATTGTAGAGGACCCTTAAGAGAGAGAAAGTATAAATTCAAGTTATATTCTTGGATAGTGTTTTCCCTAAAGTTATTGTGATTTAGGATATTATGAGCCATACTAGAAGAATGATATCAAAGTTAGGGATATGAATTAATAAGTTCAGTGTCTAAAAAGGAGGGGATAGTAATTGATTAAGGTATATAGATAGAGTTATGTATCCATTAAGTTAATAATGAGGTGATACGTCTTTAGGTGTTAACTAAGGGGTAATAAGTGTGGTGTAGATTTCATGGTGGTATATAGAGAAAGATTTTCTCATTAGGATGACTCGTAGTGTGTCATTGTGCTAGTAAGGACCAAGGCTAGGTTGACAATGGAAGGGTAAAGTGGTTAAGAAATTGGTGGATTTAGATAGTACATTGTTAGCTGCAGAGAGGACTCTTAATTTTTGCAAGGTTATGAACCAAGTTTAGGGAAGAGATGTATAATAAGGTTGTAAGGAGTAGGTGTAATGATGTAATGAAGAATGTGCTTGTAGGTTGAAGTTAGATAGGAGGTATGGTTAAGGTTGATTGTTTTTGTTATAAATTTTCAGTGGACTAGTGTGTCTTGATTTTTTATCTCATAGCTGCAAGTCTGTGCAATATGTGAGAACTTGTGTTGCTATCTATGTTTAGTACTAGACACTAAGTTTGAACTGTGAAAGATCACCGAGGTGGAAAGAATCCTATTTAGGGGCTGGTGATACTAGTTTTATGGTATTGATCTAGTCGGCTAGACATATTGTATGCAGAAATTTAAGTTGAGTAACTTACAACAAGTGTGGTGGTGTAGGCATGACAGATATGTGATCCCTAGACAAGATAATAAATTGTTGAAAAGAGTGAAGGTGTAAGCTTGAAATATGTTTTTATGAACTCTAGATGGATAAGTGAATGGTGACTAAGACATTAGATAAAGGAGAGCCTTAGGCATTACAAAGAGAGATATGTACCAGAAGTAGTATGTTGTTGCATGGTATTCTAAGTTTATGATTTTCTATGTGTGCCTAGTTAGTACCCTTGAGTTTCTAGTGTGGAGAAGGCTAAGTATGTATTATATGATAATCATAATAGCTGGATTTAGGGGATTTTATATGGATGATATTGAGTCCCTTAGTACAGTTTTATTTGTATGTTTTTAAGTGGATGTAAATTTAGAGGTGTGACATAGTATACTAAGAAGATGAGTTCATATTGTTAAGTGTAGAGGAAATAGTTATGTACCCTCATGAAAGTAGAATATAGAATTCTGACTATAGAGGCTAGAGAAAGTTAGCAGGTATTTGAATAGTGATGCCTCGACTATTATAGTAAGGTAATTATTGTTCAGTTTAGAGAATATTAAAGAGGTCCATAGACTTAAAATATTGGGCTTGCTCTAAGAGGGAGATGATAGAGTGAAGAACCAAACTAGGTCTTAACAAGCATATAGTGTTGTGGTCAAAAAAAGAGTTATGGTGAAATAGAGATCCATTATTGCTTTAATGTATTCCTTAAATTTCAGTTATTATGAGACCCTAATCATGTCTTGCATTTTAGCATCATGCCCATGATCCATACTCATTCATTTCATACATATTCATGTATATGCTCAGTTCTTAGAATAAAAAGTAATAGTTTCAGTATATCAACCTCAATCTTACTCCATAAAGTTATGAATTCCAGCCTTACTTTATATAGCTCATGATATATGCACTCATGTTTCACATTTTATAGTATGTTTAGTCCCATGAACATATGATATGCCCTTAATGGCTAGTGAAATGACACTACGTCACGTAAGTTCTCAAATCAGATTTCTTGAACAATTCATGCTTATGATCTTGTTGGAATAAGCCCTAAGTACGTCCACCTATAAAAGTGATGGATGGTTATGTCATATACATACCTAGAACAACTCCATACCCATACTCTATGTGTTAATGTATGAAGTATTCGTGGCTATTGTAACTTGCCTCAAATTTTCCATTTTTGAGTGCCAATGTCCCGATAAGTATAATTCAAAGCTGAGTAGTATCTCGATTATTCGAGATCCTCATACATTATTCCTTTAGTGACCCTCCATGTTAGGATAGTGGTGATGAAAGCGGTTGAACAATGGTTTAGATAAGAGAGGGTAGATGTTCCTTATAATGAAAAAAATATGGTGTGCTTCTTCTTTCTAAAGGTATAAGTGTGGAGGAAGATCGAGGCGAAGATTTATTATATGTAATAGTTAGATGAGAATGTTTGATATGTCTTTTTATAGTAGTTTATGAGATTGCATTTGATAGAGATGTTAGAAAGATGGGAAAATTCTTAGATAGTTTGGTTGCCTAGAAGGAGCCATGAAGTAGATATAATGATAGGCTTAAATTTTGTGTTTTTATGCATGTGGGTGAATACATTGTGCACTAATGACTTCCTAATTTGAACTCGAGGTTAGTTGAATAGGGTGGTAAGAAGAAATAGTATTCTTGGGATGGAAGTCCCTACAGAAATATAGAGCAGAAGTCCCATAATTTAGATTAGTATAATCATCTTACGTGTAGCACCTTGTGACTCCGAGTTAGGTTTGAACATGGAAACAACTTGCAACTAGACTTAGGCTCTAGTAGTTCTGTGTTCGCATGGAGATTGTAAGTTGGAATTAATGAAGTGTAGTATTTAGAAGGAGGAGCATAGTTGAGAAGTGTAGCTAACCCTAAAGGCTATCAGTTGTACTGCTTAAGGCGAGAGTAGTCCCATCCTTACTGTATGCCTAATGTACTTATGTTTCATGCCATATAGCTTCAGATAGTGTGTAGCCTATGTTAAAATCTAAATTGTCCATATTTTGTGAACCCGTGTTAGATGTCTCACATGAATCATGCCAATGATTCTTTCCTTCGAAATGTTACAAGAGTTCCCCCTTCCACGTCTTACAAAGTCCAGTAGGGGCTCCTTACTAAATTTCCTCATGCCTATACTACTTATTGTACTCATAGATTGGGCTTCCAGATTTCTTAGTGTATATTGTTAGACCCTTATTACTAGTACAGTCAGTTCATGCTAGTATATGTAGCATAGATAGCCCAAAGAAGTCTTGATTTACTCCATTCATATGTCCATTCTAACTTTGACCTTTACTTGAGGACGAATGATCCCAAGGGGGAGATATTGTAACACCTCCAAAGTTCCACCATAATTCTAGTAGTTTTCCCATAAGTTTAGACCCATTAAATAAAGTTAATTGAACTTTAGAAGGGGTTGGAATCATTTAGTAAGTGTTCCAGTGTTTTGATGAGAATTTTAGACGTCAAGAAGTAACCCTCGTGTCACGTTGTAGATCCCATGCGATGGGTTCATGCCACACTTCAGGGGTAGCATTGTAAGCACCATTCCAGTGAGCAAACGCATCAGCAGAGTATCATACTAGCTGGTTGGCATGCCACAAAGGTTATCTGGCGCGCCTAGCCATATGCCACGTTTGACCATGCCCAAACACTAAATGTTCCAATTTTCTTCCATTTTAATGATGGCATTTTGGTCCTTTAACCCCAAATAACCCCTATACCAGATTCTTAAGCCTCAAATAAGTCCTAACACCTAGAAAATCAGATTAAATCCCTCATTTCTCTCTCACCAAATTTCAAGAATACCATAGAAAAGTTTTCTCTATTTCAAAGCTCAAGGTCTCTAGTTTAGATTTCTCCAACAACCAAGTGCTTTCAGTGAGGGTTTTATTTCACCCTAATTTCCAAAACTTCATATTTTATAATATGGTTTCCATGTATTTGTGAATTAGGATTCATACCCTATTATGCATTTTCTTGAAATTCAATGTCCTCCTGTTATTATATGATTATGGTTTTCGTTAATAATGAGTATGCATGAATTCTAACGGTTCCAATTCAGTTATTATACTTGAACAATAACTAAGTGATTTAATAGATTTCAACCCATTTTAGTATACTTTGGCACGTTTTAAACACATAATCCCAAAATTTAATAAATTTAGCACGACTAGTTCTAGTAATTCAGTACTTCAACAAAACAATTGTTTTGAACTAGTTTCATGCTTAATTTCAGACAAATAATTTTAGCAATATTCTGAGCAACTAGTATATATTTTTGGGAGTAGTATTTAGCACCAAGCAAATATGGGTTTCAGATAACCTAAGTCCCAAAACTACGTGCCAGTATAGGATATATTTATCCCCTTTGAGGCTTGGTTTTGGTGGATATACCTTTGGTCAGGTTCTATAATATGGCAAGGTATAGAGAAGCCCTCCCCCACATGGTCCAGATGTTGGACTCCATATTGCTCACATGGTTTATGTCGGTTAGATGAAACTCCTCTTCAGAAATGATTTAAACATGATATATGTACATGACTCAACAATTTTCAGTTTATGCATGAAAATTTATGAATTACAGATTTACTTCATGTTTTCAGCTTATGATTACACTTTTGAGTCATTGTACCATATGTTTTGATATGGTTTATACAACTTTATCTATTGCATCGCAAGCTCAGTTTACAGAATGTTTTCAAGTGTTATTTATGATATTTTAGCATATCTCACATGCTCAGTACATCCTATAGTACTGACCACATACTTTTCTCTTGATATCCTATCATGATATAGATTCAAGTACCCGTTTTCAGACCATAATAAGATTAGCATTCTAGATTTCAGCATAGTGTATTTGGTGAGTCCTTATGATCTAGGGAAAACTTACAGCTCTTGTTATTTCATTTCAGACAGTATTTAGTTTTAAATTTTTTAGAGTTAGCTAGGGGTCTTGTCCCAATAACTCATCAGTTTTAGTAGAGGCTTTCAGACATAGTCTGACAATTAAGTTTTTATTGGGTTTTCATATTGCCATTTCAGAAATTCAGTTTATTTTCAGTTTGCCCATATTAATTATGATTAAGCTTTCGCTCAGATTTTAAGTGTATGATCTTAGTAATATGCTAGTATCAAGGGTTTGCTTGATATCACTTGTGGTTCTAAGTACCACCTCTAGTCCAAAGTGTAGACTCGGGTCTTGATACTATATACTAGTACCTTTTAGACAATCATCTATTAAATAAGTTCTTACTCCTTTTTATTAGTAGCTCTTGTACTAGTGACACCGTGTCCGGGAACAGTTGATTTTAATTTGTACTTTTCCGTTACTTTTTGGCCCTATTTTGTGTGTGTATATATATATATATATATATATATACATATATATATATATATATATATATATACATATATATATATATATATATACATATATATATAAATGAATCATTTATCCCATTTTTTCTTCTTTTACTGCTCATTTGCATATTGCTTTACATATCTAGTTATAGGTTCTAGCTTACCTACTGGGGGGTATATTAGGTATCATCATGGCCTGGTTCGGGTCGTCACAAAAATCAAGTTTGAAAGTCAAGCCCGGGCCTCTGAGGTTAAATTGGAATTTTATTTCAAAATATATTTATCCATAATACAAGGGTATCAAATATGAAAATTCATAAATAAAACCAAGCTCATATCAACCCCAAATCATAAAAATTCTATTTCTCAACTTTAGATACAAAAATCCCAATTTCTAAAACCCAATTGCATATTAAATCACAAAATAAATGATAGATTAGTGAAAAAATACAAAATATAGAATTATAATGTTACCCCTGCAGTAAAAAATTTGAGTCTATTAAACAATCTCCCAAAATCGAGGTCCAAAACTCCCAAAATAAATAGAAGAATTCTAAGCTCGAATTGAGAATTTTAAATCTGTCTACATATCATTACTCTTCGCGAATGTGGCACCCCACTGTGATACCAACCAAATGACCCGCACCTGAATACAATGAATGCATCACTAATCTCGCAAATGCAAAGAACAACAGTGACCCAACCCCAAACCCAACTAAATCATTCTTCACGAATGCGACCACCACCTCAATATTCCAAAAACCGACAACCTTTTCCCCCTTCAAGAATGTGGCCAACCCTTCGTAAACACAAATAACAATTCACTCAGACTAGAAAACAACATATCAATAACTTAAAACAATTAAAATCACATAATGGACCCTCAAAAATTATTACGAATCTCCTAAACACAAACTAAAAGTTAAAATTTATTCTGGACGTGTTAGAATCATCAAATCACCAATCTGTGGTCGTCTTACCAAAATGTTGACTATGGTCAACTCAAAACCTCCCCAAAGATAGAAATCTACTTTATGGTCCAGATCATTCTTGAGCTTCCTGAAATCAGTAAATATCATCCAATTAAGTCATATTTAACCCTCGAACTTAGTGGAATACTCAAATTTAACCTCCCCAATCTAAAGTATTGACTTTGGTCAAACTTTCTAAGTTCTAAACTTTCAAAACTGAGTATTTTCCTCGAAATATATTTTATCACCTCAAAATTATGCCACTCATCCCTACAAGTCTTAATAGAAAAAAAAGAAAATTACGGGGAGGGTCAAATAGGGAAAAAGGTCAAAATCACCTACAAGTCCTATATGGCTAAAGAAAAAAACATAAAGGGACAAATAGGGGGAAAAGGCCAAAATCACAAAATGATCATGAGAATCCTTATAATTTTACATATGTGTATTGATTCTAATGACATCTCATCTTTCTTGGTGATATTACATATTCTTTGACACTAGTCGCATTGTGCGACATATGCACATGTGTCTTTAAAAAGTGTTGGCCAGAAAAATCAAACATCCAAATCATTAAAGACAATTTGATTTATTGCATAATATCCTCCAATTACTTCGTCATGACAATGATACAATATTTTTATTTTTTCATGACAATGATACAATATTTTATTCATCTCTTCCTTAGGTACACATCTTTTAATGATATTATCTGTATAAAATTTAAACATAGTTCATTCCACTAATAATATCTAGCATTTGATAGAATTTTTTTCTTTGTTGGTAAGAGAGATCTTAAGGTATTTATTTTTCAACCAAGTAATTGCAAATTAGAGTAGTTATGTCACAATCGAACTGATATACAAAATATGTATATGTTCATCAAAAAACACTTATTTTATATCACAAAACTCAAGAGGAGATTCTTTAATCTAGACAAGTGATCGACTACCTAATTCTTCATTTTCTTTCTATCCTTTGTCTCAATATCAAATTCTTGAAGAAATAAAATTTATCTTAACAATCTAGGCCGGACATCTTTTTTTTGCTGAAAGTATTTTAAAGTTGCATGATCAGTAAAATTGATGACCTTGGTTTCTATCAAATAGGAATGAAAATTTATCAAAATACAAATACCACTGTCAGTAATTCTTTTTCAGCCGTGACATAATTAAGCTAATTCTCATTTAATATCCTACTGACTTAGTAAATGGAAAGAAAGGTTTTAGTATTTTTCTGACCTAAAATTGTCAACTGTTATATCACTAGCATCACATATGACCTCAACAAACTAGTTCTAATCAAGGGAACAACTATTAGGACAATTGATAGTTTTTCTTTAAGATTTTTAAATTCCCTCATATAATCACCTAAAAAGAAACCTACCCAAGGTTGTATGAAATAGGATAAATGATACCTATCATTGGAGGTTTTATGATCTTCTCTTTCACTACTTTCTGCGCTACTAGATCCAACCTTTTTGGGGATGGACAATTGATTTTTACCTATCCTCCATGAGGATTTATGTGAGTAGATAGATTCTTTTGATGTTTTCTATAATATTCCCCAAAACTCTTTTATGTGCTTCTAATACTATGATAAGTATTTCTTCTTGTCCTACAATGAAAGAAGATGAAATAGTTATTGAAAATAATTCTTATTCAAAATAAATATATTTTAAATGAAAAGGGATAATTTTGAGTTTAATTTTTTTATTGAACTTCTTCTATCTGTATTATCCTTAGAATATTTTTTCAATATTTTTACATCTCTTCTAATGGTAGGATCATCATCTTGTGTGGTGCCTGATTTAGCCTAACATCTTACCATTGAATGTGAAATTAATTTATTATATTTTAATTCATATACAAGATCACTAATCATGTCAATTGAAAATTACGAAGATGATATCTTACATCCTAAGAACTTTTGTTTCTTTTGCATATCAAAACGACTCTTTCTTCATCAACTTTCAAGATTAGCTTTCCTTGATGGACATCTATGATTGCTTTTTCTATAACAATGAAAGGTTCACAAAAAGTTATTAGTTCATTAAGATATTTTCTTATTTCAAGAACTATGAAATATATAGGGGAAACAAACTTTTTTACTCTTACAAGTATATTCTCAACATTCTTATAGGTCACTTAGTACTTTGATCTGCAAGTTGAAGAGAAATACTTTGTGTATTTTATTTTATCAAGATTTAATTTTTCAAAGATAGAAATGAAATTAAAAGTTATTGAAGCTCTAGAATCATAGAAATATTTTTCAAAATACACTCCTCCTAAGGTGCATGCAATCCTGAAATTACTTAGATCACCATATTTTTGTGATAGCTTATTTTGAAGTCTAACACTGCATGTTTAGTAAGTATTACCAAAAGAATTTCATCTAATTTTCTTTGTTTGGTATTTTTTTAAAAAAAAAATTAATATATAAAGACATATGCAATAAAGCATAATTGAAAATTAACGTGAATTTACTTTAAAATATCTAAAAGCTTTGCAAATTGACTATCAAGCTTTTCTCTTTTAGTTTTTTTTTTTTTGGAAAAGGATTGTCACAAGAATGCAAGTTATTTTTCCAACATTTTTTTATTTCTTGACATTTTCTTATGATGATTCAAAGGGAGCTTTAACATTCTTACCCTTGTCTACCTATTGTTCTGACTAATTCTTTTTTTGTTGTAATGACTCACCTGGTTATTTTCTTTATTTCATGTATTTTCTAGATTTAGAACCTTTTTATAGCTTTCTCAAGTCATTTATGACTTGCTGGGGCCGGTGGTTTGGTTTCTGGGTAAATCGTTTAGGTTTTAAGCTAATTTTCTTATTTTGGAGCTTTTAAAGTTGAGAAATTGGTCTTTGGGTGAAAATTCTAGTAAATGGTCTTGGATAAAAAATTTTTACAGCTTTGTTAGCTCCAGAACATGGATTTTAGGCTAAGGGAACCTTTGGTTTGGGTCCCGAGGCTTTCAAACTCGATTTGGTTAAAATGGAAACAGTGAGTATGGGTCCCATTTTTCATTGAAATGACCTTGGTTGGGAATTTCAACACTTCCATTGAGTCTAGAATGCCATTTCTAGTAGGATAGCATATTTCATATATGTGCATAGGGTTCCGAATGGATCTGGAGTACATGGTCGGAGTCTTTTAGACATATCTGAAGATTTCTAGTGCAAATTATTGGTGCAACCACATTTTTGACCCTTGGTTTTCTTAAGCGGATAGGGAGCTAATAAGTGGCTTTGGATGATGTCAGCTCTCATCGCTTAGGCGGACTCCCCTCTGCTTTTGCAGAGCCACTTAAGCAGCTGGGGAGCTGCCTATACTGAGGTGTGGGTGAATAGTAACCCCTACTTAAGAGGTGGGTCAATTGCTTATGCGACACCTCTTTTACAGCAAAACCTCTATTTAAGCATAGGTACTGGTATATATATCCCCACCTCTTGTTTCTCCTCCATTCTTCTCGAATCAACCTCCATTATTGGCCCTTTCAGATTGGAAAACTTGGGGAAATTAGTGCATGGAACCTAGGTATGATTTTTATGCCTTCCCTGACCTTTTCCCCTTAATTTTGCAATCGAATTCCATCTCATTTTTGATCTTGGGCTTTTTGTTTCTCAAATTTTGGGATTGATTTGACCTCTGATTTAAGCTCCGATCATACTCAAATTCTGAGCATGTGGTCTTGGTATTGTGAGGAGCCTACTGGCATATTTAATTTGTGAGTCTCATTAGCGGGTCCTACTATCACAATCCAATTTCTCAGGTCATAATGGCACCTACTTTACCCCACCAGTATGTAAGCCAAGCCATAGCTCGAAGCGCAAGTAACTAACTAACAGGAGAAAGATAAAGGTAAACGAGAATGAAATCAACAATAATAAATAATAAATAGAAGCGAAGGAGATATACAAACATAATATACTGTGCAAGAGAGGGAAGAGGACAAAATATACAAAAGAATCCCTCCCAAAACCTGGTAAGGTCGATACAAAAGCCACTATAACCCAAAAGGAGAGTACTAGACAGTATCCAAAATATATATATACACATAGTAGTATCAAAATGTACAAAATACTATCACTGAAGAAAAAGGAGGAGGATCAGCTCCAAATTCTAGAAAGCTCACCTTGTCTCTAAATCAGCAGCTTAGCCCGAGGATAACATTAGCAGCGGTGGCTCGTACTCGGATCAGCATCTAGGAAAAGATGCAGAAGTGTAGTATGAGTACCAAAAATTATGGGTATTCAGTGGTCATCATCGACCGACTGAGCTCAAATAGAATAAAAGTATAACAAAGTGAGAGAATATAAACTAAATTCAATAGTAAAGGACAAAAACAAAAATAATAGGCTATACTAGGCAAATGCGGTAAATGAGAAATAAGTAACTCGAGAATGAAAGTAAAAGCCTAGATATAACCTAACTAAGCCTTCATAAACTCATAAGGCACACCCAAGAAGAAATAACCCCACCGAGCCCCCATAAGCACGGTGGGTGAAAACAAGTGTAAAATTAAATTATGAAACATAAATAACAGAGTTAATCATAAAGTAAACTAAGATGGAAAATATGTGTACCAAATAATCCTCTCCCAGCTGTAATCATAAACCTTACTAGTTTAGGGGCCACCTGTCAGACTCAAACCAAAAATAGTAGATAATAACAAAAGTCCAGATGTCGTAACCGAATAGAAACTAATAAATAGTGAACAATAACCATAAATCGGTGTCGGACTTGAACTACAACTCATACACGGTAAGCCATAACCATAACAGATACCGGACTCGATCGAAATTCATAATGTTATTAGTAAAGCATATGCCGAACTTGAACCAAAATTGATAAATATAATAATGATATGGTAATCGCCGGACTCAAATCGAAACTTAATAAGCATGGAATAACTAGTGGTATGTAAAGACATATTTTTGTGATTTTTCATTTTTATGTATTTTGACCATTTTTCCCTTCTCCATAGCTGCTTCATGTTAATTTTGGGATACGAGGATAGTCGGCATGGTTCCCAATGCAATAGCGAAAATTTTTGGTTGAATTTGAGGTTATTTTAATGCTTTAAGAGCCAATGTTGTCTTCGATCAATATTTCTTGTTCCGAGTGCCGAATGGAAAAACAGATTGTGCTAGTAGATCCAGAGCGTCAATTTTGGGTTAGTATCGGGGTTGTTTTAGTTTCACTGCCTTTAGTTCTCATTTCGACCCTTGATTTGGAAATAGTGAAAATGGGGTCCCGGGGTTAATTTGTGGAAAATAATATTTTTTTCCAAAATCCAATATCTCCATTGAGTCCGGAACATCGAAATTAGCCTAGTAGCATATTTGATTTGTTTTTGTCGGATCCCAATTAAATCTCGAGGGTCAATTTGGAGACTTCATAACAATGCAAAATCAAATGGTGCGCAGCTGATATCTAATGCATGAATCCTTCTTCACGAACGTGGGCCCCTGGCCGTGAACGTTGAGATGGAAATCACCGTGAACACCAAGGGCAACCCATCCACTCTTTGCGAACGACAAGCCTTGTCCACGAATGTGAATACCATTTTATTGGCCGGTCAGCATTGACCTTTGGAAACATGGAGTGCTGACCGCGAAGGTAAAGGGTCGTAACCTGGGCAGTATATAAGCCCTCCTCAATTTTTCTTCCATTATTGGACATTGGAGCTTTCAGTCTAAAAATTTTGATCGATTTCCTCACTTTTTGAGCTTGGGTAAGCTCCATAACCCTATTTCCACTACTTTATACTGATTATGTCATCTAAAACACCTTTTAATCTAGATTTCAAAATAGTTTTTGGGGGGTTTTACCGGTAGAGTTTGAAAATGATTTTTCTTCTATTTGGACCTCGTTTTAAGCTTATTTTCGGTTGGGTTTTCTTCTATAGACTCATATAACCTTGGGGAATGTGTTTCTAAAGAAAAATTTTATCTTTACCCCTTCATTTTTAAAACCCATTTTCAAGGTCCGTTTTAGACCAATTTCAAATATGGTCAATATGGGTATCAATGGCTTTCTTTTAATGCATAGATGCCATATTTGTATGTTTTAGTTAAAATCTCCATGTTGAATCACTGTAGTCCAGGATTTCATCATTTTAAGGTAGGTTATGACTTAACTTCTTTTAGATTAAGCTGGGTAGTTAATATATAGGTAAAGCATGCTATGGGTTGGGGAGGATAGTTATGGGGTTTATATTTTGAGGTTTCATTTACTATTGTCTGCCCATGTGAGGGCTTATTTGGTGTTGATGTTGTCTTGAGATATCTGTTATTATGTGTCGCCCATTTGAGGGCCTTATTCGACATCATATGGCCTTATCTGTGCATTTAGATGCCTTGTTTCTAGATAAGATGCCCGTAAGAGGGATTGAATTTTATTATAGCCCTTTTTTAGCATCTATTGTACTTATCATGATTAAAATACCCGAGTTAGGGGGTGATATGATATTAATAATGTCTGACATGCATAATTATTCCAATGGTACCCATCTATATTTGATAATCATGAATCGATGGACATATTGAGTTGATTTTCTAAGCTTACCTATATATGCGTATTGAATTGATTGGAGATCTTCATACTGATTTGATTATGAGCATTACATCTTCATTCCATATTTATACATTCATGATATACTGGTACCATTAAGGAAAACAATTTTTGAAAGAAAATGAGACATTTTCCTAAAAACTCTTTCATGAACATGAGCTAGAAAAGAGAGTTAAGATTAAGATTGAGATATGAGACATAGTATATGGGTTGTGAACCCCACCCCCACCCCCCACGGGTCCTATTGTAAAGATACAAAATCGATAATTATATACTGAAAGTCATGCGATGACTTTCACTGTTCCACCCCATCATCATCGTTGCATTATATTTCATTCGTATATTCAGTGATTCCTTAGTTTCTGACTTGCTTTCTTTTTGAGTATTTCTGTGTAAACTCGTGTTGTTTACTTTTAATATTATATTAGAACTGTTAGTGGAGACAGTGTGAGCTACCATTTGGGAACTTTTCTGCTTGTAGGTTACGTGCTCATAGTCTATCTTTATCTATGTTATTTTTTACTTTGTTCAGTCGGCCAATGATACCTACTGAGTACAAGTGGACCCGTACTTATCCCTACAGTGCCTTTTTGGTGCAGATCCATGTCCGATTACAATGTTTGTCGCTTGATTTCATGTGAGGTTAAGTAAATCTTTGAGGTACTGATATGCTCCAGAGTTCGGGGCTGACTTTTGGACATCATTTTTCCTTTTATGTCTTTACTTACTTTTTGAGATAGAGTTGTATTTCAGTATTCAAATTGTATTAGATGTTCTTGCCTTATGACACTATTTCATGGGATTTGTTATGATATTTATTTCAGACTTCTGCTATTATTGTACTTGTAATGGTCTGACTTTATTCTAGAAGTCATGCCTTAATTGTATATGTGTTGAATTCTGTTTTCCTCTATCAGTTTGAGTAATCGGCTTACTAGTCAAGGTTGGGCCACGATGAGTGCCATCATGACCTAGTTTTTGGGTCGTGACAAATTGGTATCAGAGTCCTAAGTTCACTGGTCTCATAAGTGTAAAAGCAGGATGTCTAGTAGAGTCTTGTGGATAGATACGTAGACGTCCATATCTATCTTTAAGAGGCTTTAAGATATATTTAGGAAACTTTTCTAATTTGATTCTTACCGTGCGGGTTGTTCTTACCCAATGTTCTAAGTTGTGTTCCACTCTTTTTTACGCGAATGGTAAGGACTAGATCTCGAGAGGCTAGGGATGTTGAGCCAGCACCCGAGGATGGAGCCCAGACTAGGGGGCTAGGTAGGGGTCGTGGATGACCTCGAGGTAGAGAATGGGCAAGAAGATATGCCCCAATTAGAGGTAGTGGTAGGGGGATCTCTCTCGACCCTGAGGTTGGGCGTGCAGAGAGTATGGGGTCGGCTCAGGTTCCACAGGTTACTGCTACCCCGATATTGGAGGTCTTATTGATTCATTTACTGACCCATTTAGAGGGTGTTCTTTTGAGTGCACTGTGTGTTTGTCCTGCTCTGATTGTTGTACCACCATCAGTGCCAGCGTCTACTTATGGTATTCCTCTGACTCCTAGTGTGATTCATTCATCGGTGCCGATATCTACTCATGGTATTCCACAGACTTCGAGTGGTGTTCCACCTTCTGTACCAGTATCTGATTATGGTATTTCGAGTTCAGGGGTACAACCATCATCTATGGTACCCCCATAAGTTGATTCACAGCCTGCCAGACTTACTATTCTTTGGGTTTCTTCAGGTACATTTATGTCTTCTAAGGATCAGGAGAGGTTTAAGAGGTTCATTTTCTTTGGTCAGCCCAAGTTTAGTGGAGTTATAGGCGAGGATGCCTATGAGTTTTTATTGATTGTCAGGAGAAATTGCATAATCTTGGATCTTTTGAGTCTCATGGAGTTGCTTATACTACTTATTAGCTGACGGATGTGGCTCGGGATTGGTGGAGGTTGTATGCTAGTTGTAAGCTATTGGGTTTCCCTGCTATGACTTGGACTCAGTTTTTTGAGGATTTCTTGGAGAGGTTTGTGCCGTTTAGCTTGAGAGATCAAACAAGAGATGAGTTTAATTATTTGGAGCAGGGCTCCATGTCTGTTGCTGCGTATGAGGCATATTTCTATACCTTGTCCAGATATTTTGTCACTAGCATTTCCACTGAGTCCAAGAGGATTCAGAAGTTTATGAAGGGGTTGGATGGTTTTATCAGTTGATTACAGCTCAGATAGTTGTTTCAAGGGCTTATTTTCTGATTATTATTGAGCATGCCAAGTTGACCGAGCCTATTATCCAGGCTAGTCGGGAAAGCACCAAGAAGGTGCATTGTCGGGGTAAGTTCAATGGACACTCCTCCAGAGGTAGAGATTTCTCTAGTAAAGGTTCTCGTGGTTATCATGGTAGGCTAGTTCAGGCTGCTTTGTAGGGATCAGGTGGTAGACCTTCAGGTTCTGTGACTTTAGGTAGCTAGACTTTAAGTCAGGGTTGTCGTTCTAGTTCAGACGCATCTTCTCAGATTTAGTCAGGTCGTAGAGGGTGTTACGTATATGATGAGTTTGGCCATATGGCCAAGGATTTCCCCCGGTGTATTTTCAGACCTACTCTTATATCTACAGTGAGGAGTAGTTCTCAGAATTGTATAGGTGCTACTAAAGGTGCTCGAGATAGAGGTAGGGGTGGTCATGGGGTTACTCAGTCTGAGAGCAGACATGGACAATGCTATACTATACCTGAGAGACTTGAGGCAGAGGCTTTTGATGCAGTTATTACGGTATTATCCCGGTTTGCTACAGATCTACTTTCATATTATTTGACCCTAGATCTACATTCCTCTATGTGTCTACATATTTTGCTTCTGGTTTTTATACTGCATGTGAGCCTCTTGCTATGCCTCTTCATATTTCCACCCCCGTAGGAGATTTTTTAGTGGTGGATCAGGAGTATCGATCATGTGTGGTTACCTTTACGGGGCTTGAGACTTGGAAAGACTTGATTCTCCTAGATATGGTTGATTTTGATGTTATCTTGTGTATGAATTGGTTATCCACTTATCATGCAATTTTGGATTGTTATGCCAAGACTGTGACCTTAGCTATATCGGGTGTGCCAAGACTAGCTTGGAAGGGTACGCTTAATTCAGGTCCAAAGAGGGTTATGTCTTTTCTACGTGCTCATCGCATGGTAGTAAGGGGTTGTTTGTCTTATTTGTCTCATATTCGTGATACAAGTGTTGCTTTACCCCCTCTTATGGATTCTATTTGGGTAGTTCGTGAGTTCTTGGATGTGTTTCCCACAAATTTATTGGGTGTGCCACTGGACCGTGATATTGACTTTTCTATTGATGTGGAGCCAGGCACCAAGCCCATTTTGATTCCTTCTTATAGGATGGCCCCAGCTGAGTTGAAGGAATTGAAGGAGAAGTTGCAAGATTTGTTGAGTAAAGGCTTCATTAGACCGAGTGTTTCTCCTTGGGGTGCGCCTGCGCGTGTCTTGTTTGTGAAGAAGAAGGATGGTTCTATGCATATGTGTGTTGATTATCGGCAGTTGAATAAGGTGAAAATTAAGAACAAGTATCCTCTTTCTCACATTAATGACTTGGTTGACCAGCTTCAGGGTGCTTTACTGTTTTCTAAGATCGATTTGAGATCTGGGTATCACCAGTTAAGGATTAGAGCTTTGGATGTTCTGAAGATGGCTTTTCGAACTCAGTATGGATATTATGAATTCTTGGTCATGTCTTTTGGGTTGACCGATGCCCCAGCAATATTCATGGAGTTAATGAACTGGGTATTTTGACCGTATCTCAACTCCTTTGTGATTGTATTTATAGATGATATCTTGGTCTATTTCAAGAATAAGGCCGATCATGTGAGACACTTGAGGACTGTGCTTCAGAGGTTATGTGATGAGAAGTTGTATGTTAAGTTCTCTTAAGTGTGAGTTTTGGTTAAATTACATCTCTTTCTTGGGTCATGTGGTGACCAAGGATAGTATTATGGTTGATCCAACCAATATTGCGGTGACTCATGATTGGGTTAGGCCCACTAGTCCTATCGAGATTCAGAGTTTTGTTAGCTTGGTGGGTTATTATCGGCGTTTTGTTGAGGGTTTCTCTTCTATTGTGGCTCCTTTGACCAAGTTGACTCAAAAGAAGATTTCCTTTCAGTGGTCGAAAGCGTGTGAGAAGAGCTTCCAAAAGCTTAAGGATTTGTTTACTTCGACCCCTATCTTGACATTACCCAAGGAAGACATGGGTTTTACTGTGTTTTGTGATGCTTCAGGTGTTGGTTTGGGTGCGGTGTTGATGTAGGAGGGTAAGGTGATTGCTTATGCCTCTCGTCAGTTGAAGCCTCATGAAAAGAATTAACCGACCCAATTTAGATTTGGCCACGGTTGTGTTTGTGTTGAAGTTATAGAGGCACTACTTGTATGGAGTCCATTGTGAGATATTATTAAATCATTATAGTCTTTAGTATTTCTTCACCCAGAGAGAGATTAATATGAGATAGCGTCATTGGCTTGAGTTGCTTAAGGATTATGACATCACTATTTTGTATCACCCGGGTAAGGCTAATGTGGTAGCGGACACCTTGAGTTGGAAGTCGACTAGTATGGGGAGTTTGGCTCATCTTTTGACTCAGGAGCGGCCTTTGCCTTTGGAGGTTCAGTCTTTAGCTAACTAGATGGTTAGGCTTGATATTTCAACGTCGGGTCATTTGTTGATGCTAGATCTTCTTTGATGGATCAGATTCGTGCTTACCAGTTTGATGATGATTTCTTGAGGGTTATTTGAGATAAGGTGTATAGTGGCGAGACTAAGGAATCCTCTCTTGATTCCGATGGTGTGTTGAGGATTGGTGGTCGAGTTTATGTGTCGAGAGTTGGTTGTTGGGAGAGATTGATTCTGGAGGAGGCGCGTTGTTCTAGATATTCCATTCATCCTGGTGTGACTAAGATGTATCATGATTTGAGATAGCTTTACTGGTGGATGGGTATGATGAAGGATGTGGCGGATTTTGTAGCTCGTTGCTTGTGTTGTCAGCAGGTGAAGGCCGAGCACCAGAGACCAAATGGTTTGCTTCAGAGATTACCCATTCCACAGTGGAAGTGGGAGCAGATCACTATGGATTTCATGAGTAGATTACCTCGTTCTTCTCAAGGTTCTGACAGTACTTGGGTCATCATGGATCGATTGACCAAATCAACCCATTTCATCCCTATTCAAATTTCCTCTAGTGTCGAGAGATTAGCTCAGATCTATGTTCGGGAGATTGTTCGTGTTCATGGAGTGCCTGTGTCTATTATTTCAGATAGAGGTTCAGTGTTCTCATCTAGCTTTTGGAGGATGTTTCAGGAGGAGTTGGGTACTCAGGTTGACCTCAATACAACTTTTCACCCTCAAACCGACGGTCAGTCGGAGCGGACTATTCAGGTTGTAGAGGATATGCTCCACGCTTGTGTTATGAACTTTGGAGGTCAGTGGGAGAAGTATTTAGCCCTGGAATAGTTTACTTATAATTATAGCTACCATTCTAGTATTGAGATGGCACCTTTTGAGACATTGTATGGTAGGTATTATCGATCTCCTAGTGGTTGGTTTGATACCTCTAAGGTTAGACCCAGAAGTACTGACTTGCTTTGCAAGTCTTTGGATAGAGTTCGTGTGATTCGGGATAGGCTTCGAGCAGCCCAGAGTAAGAAAAAGAGTTATGCGCACTGACTTCATGCTTTGAAGTTTGGGATTGGTGATCGGGTTTTCCTTCGTGTGTCACTTATGAAAGGCATGATGAGGTTCAGAAAGAGGGGCAAGCTTAGCCCAAGGTATATCGGACCTTTTGAGATTCTTCGTACAGTTGGAGAGGTAGCTTATGAGTTGGCCTTACCTCCAGACTTTTCATCCGTTCATCCAGTTTTCCATGTATCTATGCTTCGACTCTATATTTAGGACGAGTCTCACGTGCTTAGGGGGGATTCAATTCAGTTGAATGAGAGGTTGACCTTTGTTGAAGAGCCAGTCTCCATTTTAGACAGGGATGTTAGGCGATTGCATTCTAGAGATATCTCTGTAGTTAAGGTTCAGTCGAGACATCGTTCAGTTGAGGAGGCTACTTAGGAGGTTGAGTCCGACATGCCAAGTACTTACCCTCAACTATTCATCGATTCAGGAATTTCTTTGACTTTTAGTTCGAGGATGAACTAGAGTCTTAGTGGTGGATATTATAAAAACCTATTTTTGTGATTTTTCATTTTTATGTGTTTTGACCATTTTTCCTTCCCCGTAGTTGCATTATGTTGATTTTGGGGTTAGGGAATAGTTTTGCACGGTTCCTAATGCGATCGGGAAGGGTTTTGATTGAATTTGAGGTTATTTTGAGGTTTTAAGAGCCAAAGGTTGACTTCGGTCAAAATTTCTTGTTTCGAGTGCCGGATGGAAAAATGGACTACGCCAATAGATCTGAAGCATTGATTTTGGGTTAGTAGCGGGGTTGGCTTGGTTTTGTGGACTTTACTTCTCATTTCGACCCTTGATTCGAAAATAGTGAAAATGGGGTCCCGAGGGTTATTTGTGGAAAATAATCTTTTTTTGAAAATCTAATACCGCCATTGAGTCTGAAACGTCAAAATTAGCCTAGTAGCATATTTGACTTATTTTTGTCGAATCCCAAACGAATCTCGAGGGTTCGTTTAGAAACTTTGGAACCATACAAAATCAGATGATGCATGAATCCTTCTTCCCAAATGTAGGCCCTTGGCCGCGAACGTGAAATCACTCTTCATCGCAGTCGAGAGGTAGTGGCCGCTAACGCGAAGGGCAACCCATCCCCTCTTCGTGAACGCAAAGCCTTGTCCGCGAACGCGAAGGCCATTTTATTGGCCGATCAGTATTGACCTTTGCGAAAGCGGAGGGCTGACCGCGAACGCGAATGGTCATAGCCTGGGCAGTATATAAGCCCACTTTCTCGATTTTTCTTTCATTATTGGACATTGGAGTTTCGGGTTTGAGCAATTTTGATCGATTTCCTCACTTTTCGAGCTTGGGTAAACTCCATAACCCTATTTCCACTACATTACATTGATTATGTCGTCTAAAACACCTTTTAATCTCGATTTCAAAATGGTTTTGGGGGGGGTTTATCAGTAAAGTTTGAAAATGGTTTTTCTTCGATTTGGACCTCATTTTAAGCTTATTTTTACTTCGATTTTCTTTTATATACTCCTATAACCTTGGGGAATGTGTTTCTAAAGAAAAAATCCAGTTTTATTCCTTCTTTCCCATTTTTGAGTCTTTTTTGGACCCGTATCAAATATGGTCAATATGGGTATCAATGACTTTCTTTTAACACAGATTCCATATTTGTATGTTTTAGTTGAATCTGAGGTCGTTCTAAAGGGGAAAGTTTTGTGTTGAAGCACTTTAGGCTAGGATTTCATCGTTTCGAAGTAGGTTATGACTTAACTTCTTTCAGATTGAGATGGGTTATAAATGTATAGGTAAAGCTTGCTATTGGTTGGGGAGGATAGTTATGGGGTTTATATTTCAAGGTTTCATTTACTGTTTTGTGCCCGTGTAGGGGCTTATTTGGTGTTGATGTTGGCTTGAGATATTTGCTATTGCGGGTCGCCCATGTGAGGGCCTTATTTGACATCATATGGCCTTATTTTTGCATTGAAATGCCTTGTTTCTAGATAAGATGCTCGTGAGAGGGCTTGAATTATTATTATAGGTTTTTTGAGAATTGATTGCTTTTATCATGATTGAAATACCCTAGTTAGGGGTTGATATGATATTAATGATGTCTGACTTGCATAATTATTCCAATGATACCTATCTATAGTTGATAATCATGAATTGATGGACATATTGAGTTGATTTTCTGAGCTTACCTATATATACGTATTGAATTGATTAGAGATCTTCATACTGATTTGATTGTGAGCATTACATCCTCATTCCATATTTATACATTCATGAGACAATGGTACCATTGTGGTACACTATTTTTAAAAGAAAATGAGAGTCGAAGAGGAGAGTTGAGATTGAGATATAACTAATTGTGTATGGGTTGCAAATCCCCTATGGGTCCCATTACAGAGTTGCAAACTCAATATGTATATACTGAAATTCATGCAATGACTTTCACCATTCCACCCCATCATCATCATTACATTGCATTGCATTACATTGCATTCGCATATTCAGTGATTCCTTAGTTCTTGATTTGCTTCCTTTTCGTGTATTTCTGTGTAGACTCGTGTTGTTTACTTTTGATATTATATTAGAACTGTTAGTGGAGACGGTGTGAGCTACCGTTTGGGAACTTTTCTGCTTGCAGGTTACGTGCTCATAGTCTATCTTCATCTATGTTATTTTCTACTTTGCTCAGTCGGCTTATAATACCTACTGAGTACAGGTGGTCCCGTACTCATACCTACTGTGCCATTTCAGTGTAGATCTAGGTCCGAGTATGACGCGTGGTGCTTGAATTCGTGTGAGGTTGAGTAGATCTTTGAGGTACTGATATTCTCCAGAGTTTGGGGCTGACCTTCGGACCTCATCTTATCCTTTTATGTCTTTACTTACTTTCTGAGACAGAGTTATATTTCAGTATTCGGCTTGTATTAGATGCTCTTTCCTTATGACGCCATTTCTTGGGATTCGTTATGATATTTGTTTCAGAATTCTGCTATAATTGTACTTGTAATGGTCTGACTTTGTTCTTGAAGTCTCGCCTTAATTTTATAAGTGTTGAATTCTATTTTACTCCATTAGTTTGAGTGATTGGCTTACTTGTCAAGGCTGGACAGTGACAAATGCCATCATGACCTAGTTTTGGGGTTGTGACACGGTAATCCAGGGGTTTTAACCTATCTCCAATCCATTTATTCATAAAACTCAATCTCGAGCGGTGAAGTCCTCTAAGGTCAGGCAGGTTCTAATTACTAGATCAAAGAGGCATGGTTAAAGATCAACTACTACCCTACCCAAGGGTAATGAAGTTAAATAGGTGTGCAATCAAGTCTAAGGCAACCCAGACCTAAGGTAATAGCCTAAGTAAGCAGTCATAAGCTCATCTAAGCCTAAAGGAACGTCATTCAAAGTTTTCTATCTAAAAAGGACTATGGGGCACGCTACCAAACCTCGATAACCCAACCTAAGGCAAGAACCTACTTGAACCTAGGATAAGGATTCTTATTCCCGTCCCAAGACACTAAAAGGGATAAGTCTAATCCTAAAGGATATTTGTATACTAACCTAAGGGGAAATAGGCCCAAATTCTACCAAAAAGGGGCCTTATCTGGCTAAAATAGGGTGATAAATGTTAAAAATAACAATCGAGCTGGAAATACCACCCATAGCTAGCACAATAACACACTAATATCGTAAATAAGTTCAGTCTAGGAGAAAGGTAAGCCTAGCCTACCTGGACATCGTCGAAAGCTCGCATAATCCTCTACTTTGAAGCTTTTCCCTTCTGAGAAGCCTCCGACCACTGCCACACTAACAAAATAAGGTTCTATATGTCAATACAAGAATATCGACACCCATGTTGCGTATATACACTCAGGGTCAGAAATCGAACTAAAAATCCCACATGTGGCCCGCCTGCGAAACCATAAAATTGAAATAGTCACAGCGTCTCTCTTAGCTCAAGGATCACTTGCCCCTAAAAATGATCGAAATATGAGTATAATTTAGTCAAAAATAGTCCCATATGGTTCGAGAAAAGAATAACTAAATCAGAGAATTAAACGATGAACTAGTTGGAAATTTATGAGAATAAAGACAAAAAAATGATCACAACAATACCCCCGACACATTCCCAGCTTCAAATCAAGATTTTGCCACTAATTTTGAGCTCACTCTCTCTATAGTGGTGGTTTTAACTTAGAATCAAGGCTGGAAAATGAGAAAAGGAAGTGTATATATATCACCAGTGATGGCTGCTTTAACAGCTAAATGACAACTAAAGCGGTGAGGTGGGCGCTAAAGCGACCCAGCCTCAGCTGTCCAGCCACCACTAAAGCGGTCCTGATCCGCTAAAGCGGTCTCCGGGCCGCTAAAGCGACTGCACCAGCCAAATTTGCTAAGTCCTAACAGACTCCGATTGGGTGCTCGAGATTGGTTTGAAATCCCATGCAAGCAAATAAACTATGTTATACTACCAAAATTTGGCATTTCAAACTCAATAGAAATGAAAATACATTCGAGGTCATTTCGACAGAAAGTGGGTCCCATGCCTAAGGGTTCGTTTTAACCAAAATCCAACCAATAACCCAAATGAATCTGGAAGCCTCGGGACCCAAACCAAGGGTCTCCCTAGCCTAAAATCAATATTACAAAGCTGATGAGACTGTCAAAAATGGCATGCTAGGCTGTTTACCTGAAATTTTGACCCGAGACCTATTTCTCAACTTCAAAAGCTCCAAAATAGGAAAATGGCTCTAAAATCCAAATGAACTACCCGATAACTGAACTGTCAGTCCCAGCAAGTCATAAATGACTTGGGGCAACTATAGAAATGCTCTAAAAGCAGAAAAAGCATGAAAACATAGAAAATGACCTAGAGGGTCATTACACCCATAGTCCTATTTCAACCTGATTTCATCCCAAAGTATATAATTGCAACATAGGACTTGTTTTACTTGTATTGATATATAGGTTTGGATTTGTGGTAGGCTATTGTCTACTTTCATCTAGACTTTGCTCTATAAGATTGTGTATGATATAAATTGTATATGGGGTAGGGTTTTTTGGATAGGTTTAAGGTTATTTTACCATTCTTACAGTTCTTGGCCTCTTTGAGGGATCTTAGAATATAGTATTAGCTCGAGACTTAATTTAGAATACTTGTTGTAGTGCTAGGATTAGGTTGAGAATACTTGTATACTTGCTATGACTTTAGGATGAGATTAGTGAACCTTAGCGTAGGCTTGGGGTAGTATCTCATGATAAGGTTGGTATTCCTCAGTCGACTCTTTAAGTACCATGTTTTATCTCACTTGGTCTCACTTTTTTTCAACAACAACATACCTAGTGTATTTCCACAACGTGGGGTCTGGGGATTACTGTCACTTTCTGTACTTACTTTAAATATATATACTGATTTGTATGTTGATGGGCCCGAGACCTTGGTTATGAATCAATAGGATTCCACATTAGTGTACCTTGCTCTAGAAATACTATGATTTCTAGTTGTTGATACTTATGTGGTTATGCCCTATATCTATGTAAACTAGTGATGGCATGCATACATTCATATATGTATGCGCATGCATTGTGGTACGGTTCCATGCATTGTGGTAGGGATTTATTCTCATTTCCACACTCAAACTAAATTTAAAATAGGAATCGTACCACCTTTACTATTGTAGGACCTTTTGTTTTAAGACTAAAATATATCATGTTTATCGATGTTTTTAGGAATATCTAAAGGAATTATAACTCTTTTAATCACTGGTTTTATTTCCATTTTTAAAAGATTTATCTTGGATTCCATATACTGATTTTGATTGTAGGACATAATTTGTAGAGGTTTTACGTACACACTGGTTTTAAAAAGGAAAAAAGTGGATCATCTTAATCTCAATTTGATATCAGGCACCTGTTATACTCATGCTTACTTTTGAGTTGATTTAGGTAGGGATTTATTATTGATTATTACTTGGAAGTCTCGGTTCGGGATCAGGCAGTGTATACAGATATTTCAAGTCCCCTATGTGTCTCTCCATCTGTGAGCCATAGTATTGGAGGAGGGCTGTTCCCCATGAGTCCTACCTTCAAGGGCCTCAGGGGCTGGAGAAGTTGTATACACTATTGTTGGACTTGACATTTATCTTATGTTTCATCACTTGGTTTTATTGCACTCATTGATTCATATACATTGCCTATCTCCAGTATGTTTGCTGTTTGTGCCTGTCATGCTTATAGGGGTCAGCTGGGTTATTGTTTATTGTGTGTAGTTATGTCTGTTGTTTGTACCTTCTAGGTTTATGGGGGCTTGGTTAGGTTATTAATTGATTACTACTACATAGCTTATTATTGATCATCATTGGATAGCTTATGAAGGGATACTTGCGGATATTTTACTCGCGTCTTAGGTATGCCTTATGGACTTTCCTTCTAGCATTTCCATAGCTAGCATTAGATTATGTTGTTTTTCTCCAAACTAGTTGGGTACCCTTTGTATACTACTCTTATTACTCTTTCCTGATTCGATTCTTGCTGTGTTAGATTGTTAGGCAGCTCTTGCAGGTAAGTAATTTCTTTCTAGTTACTTAGTTTGTATCTCATTTAATTCCAGGTAGGTAGATTCCTTTATGCTAGTTATATTGCACATTATTTACTTTCATGCTATTTATACTTGTATATATTTGTTGAGCACAGTCGGCCTATGATACCTACTAGGTATCACATTTTTTGGTACTCATACTATATTTCTGCATATTTTTTCCTGATGCAGATCCTAGTACGAGTTGTCGCCGTTCATGTGTTCTTCATGCGGAGCTATCTTGGATAGGAGATTTGGGGTGATCTCCATATGCTTGGAGTTGTTCTTTCTCTCTCTATTTTGTTAGACTAGTCTTTATTTTGTATATTGGAGATGGATTTGTATCTATTGTATTTGCTTAGTATTCATGTCATGTTTTAGTAGCTCCTGTACCGACTGATACCAAGTCTTGGGGAGTGTTTTGAATAGTTAGCTTCTTCTCTCTCTTCATCTATCTAGTTTTTGGGCCCTATCTTCTGTGTTAATATTTATATTTGGCCCGTCTATTTCACGTTTTGTTCCTTTATCTTATTGGCCCGTTACTTGTTGTTCTAGGTGGGGGGATTCGGCTTACCTACAAGTGGGTTATAGTAGGTACTATCATGACCTAAGATTTCTTGGATCGTGATGCTTGTATGTCTGCATAGTGTTCATTATGATTCTTACCTGACCGTAAGTTGATGGCCTTAGGATGTTCCTTTTGATTTATTTTTTGTATTTCTTGAAAACGAACTTTGAATTTTTTCTTATACAATCGTTTTCAATTGGATTATTAGATGTTTTAGATTTTTTATGAATGAATCCCTACCCTTATTTATTTCATCACTATTTTTAATGTAGTTGTCCTTAAAGGTCTTGAGATCTGAATTAACTTATTAAGGCTTTTGTCGGTAGGGAGATTTTTATTGATAAGATATGAAATTTGATTTCTCCCAATTTTGATTTTTGTATGCGAATGGAAGTTGTACATGTTGTCTTGTTAATTTTCTGCACCCTTTCGATTGCTCTACTAAAATTCTGGATGATTTTATGCAATTGGACTCCCAAAAGGATATGGCTTGTATCCGATGTCATTTACATGCTCATCATTTATATTTGCTGCTTGATAATCGTGGTTAAGATATTTACCTCCACACATTGGCCTAGTTGTTGTGCATTCACCTGAAAAGATCTAAATTTGTGACTAAAAATAATTAATTTTGCTAATATATTTAAAGCATCTGTCTAATTTACCCAACCATATTTTGATGATCATTCGCTTGGATGGTCGAATAACATTTTTAGATATTTCATTCAATAATTGAAATGTTTTTTCTGTGGTCTTTCTCATTATGGAACCTCATGTAGCTGTATAAGTAGATTCAGTATCGTTTGCAAAAAATTAGATATATCTTGTCTTAACTTTATTGTTTTTGCTTCAATGTATTTGTTCAAAAATTTCTGAGTCATCTGGTCTCATGTAGTAATAGAACCTTGAGACTAACTTAGAAACCAAGTCCTGGCATATACTTTTAATGAAAAAGAAAATATCCTTTACTTTATTGCTTCAGGAGGTTCTCCATTATATTTAGCTATTTCAACGTATTCTAGAAAATTAATTAAATGATTATGTGAATCTTCACTTGCATCGCCATTAAAGATATAAGATTGTTGAATAATTTAAATCGAACCTATCCTAATTTCAAAGTTATTGGTCGTCACTAGGGTTTTATGACAATAGATTTACAATTAAAGTGGTTTGTTCTTGCATAATATCTTAGTAGCTGTTTGTTGGTCTTGGTACCACTCCATCAAACTGATCTTCTACATGGAATGATGATGTGACTCATGGTGAATTGATGTCATATTCTATTTGGTGCTCCATTATGTCAACAAGAATATTCTAAATTGATGTTCTTTCCTGTGAGATTATAAAGATCATTAAATGTCAAAACCATAATTGATCAACTCTTTTATAGAAGAATCGGTTGTATACTATCTGAAAATTCTTAAAGTAAATAAATTCAAGTTAGTTTCTTTGATATTAATAGTAGTAATAATAAAACTAGTACAAAACTATAAAACACTAGTCTAGATATAATAGTAATAAATATATTATGTCTAGTAGAAAATTATCATACCCTGAGCCTACACCCTTGGCCTGATCTGCACCCGGAGCCCCTACTAGCCAAAACGAACCCTTAACCTGGCATACTACTAAAACTAAATATTGAGCATAAGCAGAAGCTCTAAATAACATGAAGCAAAAGTCAAGAAAAATAATATTTTTATAACTAAGACATGAAGTCAGTCAAAAACAGAATACCACTAGACATGACTGTTCACTAATTGTCTATTGAAGCATCTATTGATATAACTGAATACAGTTCGACATGATAAGACCCCAGTCTACCTTTATTTAGTAAAGAATGTAGTACAAAACTACTGATTAGACATAATCTAAGTCAACTAAATACTAGGAAGAATCACCACAAGTTGAGGAAGCGAAATCTAGTGAAACTCTGGTTGAGGACCTGAGTACCTGAATTTCCATCATGAAATGATGCAACACCAAATGACGTAAGTACATTAAATATACAATATGCAATAAAGCTGAAGTAAAATTACACAATATCTGATAAACTAGATAACTGGACATGAGCATGACATATATCAAAGTCATGAATTAACTTAATAGTAAGGCAATTAACTTCATGATTATTTGAATCACAAGTGCAACTGAAAGACTAAAATATTAAGCTAAACAGGATATTTGAAACTGAGTAACTAAACAATTGAAAATCTGTAATAAGTAAACTATATGAAAAGCATAATAAATCATGTTTAGAAACTGAAGGCCCAGAGCCATAAGTCATACTTCCACAAAATACAACATTTTCTGATTTGGAGAGTTTTTATAACTGACATACATCTCGTAAGCTCATGATGTCCAACCTCTACCTCGGTTGGGAGAGCTATCCTAGACCTTGCCTGGGAATAAATCATAACTGAAATATGAATTCATACTATGCCTTTTTTGGGATTAAAGAGGACTGGCCTGAACCAAAAAAATGATCTTATCATATTGGCATACGTAGTTTTGGAACATGTGTTATCTAAATCCATACCCTTCTCGGTGTTAAAAAATCCTCCTAAAAATATATATGCTCATACTATAATCTTTTTAAGGTAAACTAATGATCATGTTGGTGTGTCTTTATTAAAAATCATATCATGAAATATACCGCGGGGTGAGCCTTTACTCAAAGTCATTTCATAAGATTGTATTACTGGTGATTCGCTGCTCAAAATACTATGAATCACGCTATGCTAGTTTGAGGTTTCAAGATAAAATATTTTTTTCTTTCAAAATCTATCAACATGTGTAGGAGCAATTTGTTAACATTCATAGAGTAGACTTTCAAAAATAATGGACTAATTTTCATAGAAAATATGTGATAACCTATGTAAAATATAAAATAGACTACACCATCTTGAGACAAGTTAATAGGGCTCAAAATAAAATCCCTTCAGTAAAATGCACACAAGTTTTTACTCAGAAGTCAAATTGATGAGCGATCGGTGGCATAGGAAATTTGACTCAAAGTTCTTTAATTTGATAGGTAATGGGCCACATAACTTTTCATATTCTAGGAAAAATGCTTGTTTGAAGTTTACCCAGTAAAAACTAATACAAAAACTTAACCAATAGGGAAGCTTTCAACTCAACATTGTTCAAGAAGTTTCTTATGACCTTAATTCATACCCAATGCACTTTCCACACTTAAGAATGGACCTTTACATCTAGGTAAAATTAAAATTCATCGGGTTCAGGTCTTACTACATACTTACATCATTCAAATCTTTGCCCAAAACTTTAAGGTATTACAATATCCCCACCTCCTCAAGATCATTCATCCTTGAATGTTGGTCGTGGACATAAATAGAATCTAATTGTGAAATCTTCTAAAAGTATTAGTAGAGTTTTCTTCATGGACATGACTAAATTCTTATCTAAATGGATATTAGTTAACAAAATATACTATCATGAGTCTCGTTAGACATCGAAAGGCACATAGACCAGAAGAACTACATAGGAATATGGACTTAGCCCCTATTGGACTCTTAAAACATGGAAAATGGAACTCTCTCCCAAAAATTATCTTACTATTCATTGATCATCATAGACATCATCCTCATGAGGAATTTCATAATGTTCTGAGGAAAATAATCATAGGAACGAGTAACATAAGACATTCGGATATGTAATATTAACATGGCCTCAATATCTTAGTAATCTAACCTAGGCTCATAGAGCATGAATGGAATTACATAGACTTGGACATACTGTAACTTAGTCTAAAGCTACAAGACATAAAACATGAGTTCATTGGACATGGAGTAAGAATATGGTTACTTTTTCCTTAAGCAATACGACCAACAACATTTAAGCTTAGCAACATTCTCAACTATGTTTTCTCCTCTGAATACGACACTTCATTATTTACAAATTATAATTCTCACATGTGAAAATATAGATACTAAAGCCTGAGTCTAACTGCATGTTCTTACCACGTTTAATGATAAAGCATGAATCAAAAGTTATATAAGAATAAACATGGAACAACCGTCCTTTATCATTATTAATAGATTTATATAAGGCTTAGAGTAAAGAAATCATAAGATGAATGGTTCAAGAAATATAATTTAAGCATATACATGATGTATTTCATGATTTCACTAGCCATTATGGGCATATCATGAGTTCATAAGACTGATCATACTATGAAACATGAGTTCATATATCATGAGATGTATATCATAAGACTGAAATTCATAGAATCATAGAGTATGATTGGGATTTCTGCTTGAAGCAATTGCTTAGCATTCTAAGAACTGAGAATGGCCATGAATTCACATTAAGTACATGAACCTTAGTCATGGGCATGAAAAAAATACATAGAAAATGAGTAAAGTTTCAATTTGACTGAAGTACGTGGGATATGCTAGGATAAGAATGGACCATTATCTCATAATTATCTTTCCTAAAACTCTCTACTGCTTGAATCTCAAGACCTTAATTGGTTTTTCCCCTTATCATATTCCCCTTAGCTCAAAGGCCGGCATTCTAAGTCTATGGATGTTCTCTCTAAACTAGGTTATAATCAAATAACTCTGTATGGTCGGGGTGTCACTATGCACATGAATGTTGAAATCTCCCTTGAAGACTACATCTGTAGATACTAAAATTCTCGATAGGATTTCTTTCTAAGATATCTCTTAACTTCGTCCTACCTCTAGGGATATCATTCTTTAACCTATATTCTTATTGACATACGTATCCACGTCCTCTAACACTTAACAAACTGGTCTCCTCTTATTAGTCTGTTAACATCACATCTCAAAATTTCTAAGTCCTCTAACACTATACTAAGAGACCTAACATTGTCTATTTATAATCCCCTTAATCCATCCCTCAGGGAAACAATATAATACATACCTAGCATTCTCAACACTTTGCAACTTAAAAATACTAAACTAGGGACACATAGCACTGTAGGAGATTAGAAACTTGAGTAACAACATACTACCTTGGGTACACATCTTTCTATCTAAAACTCAAGGCTATTTTTCTTTATCTAATGACTTAGCCACCATTCACTATTTTATCTAGGGGTCTCATATATAACATACTTGCACCTTCACTCTTTCCACAAGTTATCAATTTAAATTCTTACACATGCTATGTCAAGCCTACAAGATCAATTCCATAAATCTAGCATTATCACCCTCATACTCTCATTATTTTCACCATGGTAATTATCTAAATATCAAGCTTAGTGTCTGGTATTAAAAAAATGGGTAGCAACACAAAAAATTTCATCCTTCACAGGAACCATTATGTAAAAACTTTTAAGGGGTTACAAATCTCTTATACTACCAAGGCTTACAACCACTAAAGCATAAATCAAGGAAACGCTAGTACATTAAGAGTTAATGACAAAACACTCGAAATTAATCATACAATCTAACTTATTGCAGACTACAAGCATATTTTCCTTTCACAAAATTATTATTTCTAATCCATTCATTTTACCTCTTTTTCCTAAAGTGGATTCATAACCTTGTAGATAACATGGGTCCTCTCTTTGAAATCATAAAGTATAGCCTAAATCTGTCTTCTCTGACTATGTTATCCTCCTGTTCACATCCTATACTTGATATTTTCTAGCATAATAACCTACCATCATAAACTTCTTCCCTAGTTCAAGTATACTTCTAAGTCATCTTAACCATGCAATCATTTCTCTATGTACTACTATGATGTCTACAAAATTTCATTACTCCTTAGTCAACACCTAAGGATACGATCACCCCATTATTTACTGAATGGATACATGACTCTTGCTACATACTTCAATCAATCCCTATCCCCATTTTTGGCTTCTAGGCTTCTGACTTCACATTTCTGGCTCTAGGATCATTCTACTATTTATTAATGACAATGGCCCAAATTACACTATCTTTAGAGTGGCAACACTACCTAAACATTGAGATATACACTTTGCCACTTAAGAATGTTATTTGTATCAATTTTTTGAAAGGGTCTGATAGCACCTCCAACTGTAGGATCAACCACATGACTCATATAAATAAGAGTGCATTTTTTCAAACCAATAGACTTAAACGCACTAATGGGATCCTCAAGCCCTTGTGTGGTCTCCTAACTTTATGATGGCTTTATCTGAGAGCACCATATCAATAAGAGTCTGAGCTTTACTGCTTCTATCACCTCAAAAATAAAGTATAGTCAGAGAAATTAGAGAAACACACAAATCTCAATAAGATTTTCTATGGAGTAGCTCTACTGTAATATTTAGAGTATGAATGAATGGGAACTTTTTCTTTAATGTCCATAGTTCCTCATTTATATAAATAGGAATCTCACAATGATAAATGAAACTCTACTGACACGACTTCACAGACTCCCTAGGACACTTGAACCTTGTGCTCTAATACCATATTTGTCATACCTTAAGCGTACATCCTAAGTGTGACTATCACTCAAGGCCACTACTGAACCAAGCAAACCCTTGGCCTAGCATACTACTAGAATGGACTACTGAAGAAAAGCAAAAGCTATGAATAACATAAAGTAATAGTCAAGAAAAATAATACTTTTATAACTAAGACGTGAAGTCAATCAAAAATAGAATACAACTTGACATGACTTATCACTAACTATCTATTAAAGCCTTTACTTACATAATGATAAGTTGGAGATTTACCAACTTTTTAGTCTCTTAAGCTTGAATTATCGTCTAATTTTCCTTTAATTCAAAGTATATCTCATGTTAAATTGCTCAATTGTGCAGGTAATTAATCAATTCGAGGTCGATATAACCATATGAGTCAAATAGAATGCCAAATTGAAGTAAAGGAGCTTAAAATAATGCATAGGATAATGGAAACTCACCGACACACACAGGTGAGGAGGTGTGCAGGCAGGTGAGGAACTTGAAGGCAAAACAGTGAGATAGAAGCCCACATGCGCCCATGACCTGCAGACATAAGTGGACACCTAGTGGCCACCTGTGCTGGCAGGTGCGCCAGCAGATGAACAGTGCGGTGGCATGTTCGTAATTAGCTGAAATGAAAATTTGGAGCTTTAAAAGGGGGGTTTTAGATGTGAAACTCCATCTTTGTAATTTATAAGCTTTAGGAACATTGAGTTGAAACCCTAAGTGTGAAATTGGTTACTTTGATATACTTTCCATTAAATTTGGATTTCATTTCTTGTGATTATCTTGGATTTGATGGAAGATTGGAATGAGAATTTTGGTATGTTTCAACTTTCTCTCTATATGAGTAGCTAATTTCTTAACTTGGGGTTATGCTTGAATGAGTATTGATAATTATATGGGTGTTGTTTATTTGTCTTTCTAATTAGTTAATTGTTATGGGTTTTACTTCTACTCTATGTTCTTAACCTATAATTAGAGGTTGCAAACTCTAGTTACACTAGAACCCTTATCATCCTTGACAAAGGGGATAAGGGTGAGGAGGAGTAGTTAACAATAACTTGATAATTAATATTTAATAGTGTCTCTTAGACATAAGGATGTTAATTGAGGTATTAGATTGGTTATATAGCCAAAATTGTGAGGTGTTCGAAAGAACCCACTTGTGATATTTTGGTGTTTGATCGAAAGATTAACACCAAAGACCTATAATCAAGCCTACCTATAGCTATTAATTGAATTTAGGCAAATACTCAACTACCCACACATGTACTCACTCTCAAGATAGCATGAACCCAAGCCCGTCTCATAGTTGATTACAACTCTCTATAGCTCAAACTTTGCATCTCAAACTACGATTGATATTGTTGATTATGAATTATTGAAAACAAACCCCCTATTTAATTTTTAGTATTATTTTCATTGCATTACGAGCAAGCATTAGTTGCTTTTGACACTTAGAGGTGATGTTATCGCATTCATTCTTCGTGGATTCAACCCCGACTCTAAGTTGGGTAAATATATTGATGACGTCCACTTATACTCCTAAGGTATAATTTTAGTGTTATCACATAACTAGCTACTGTTCATCAGTTCAACACCCCAATCTACCTTAATTTAGTAAAGACTATACTACTAAACTAATGACCAGACATGAGTTAAGTGCTCTGAATGCGAGGAGGACTCACCACAAGCTGAGGAGGAAAATCTAGTAAAAAGTATAGCTACGAACCTGAGTACCTGAATTTGTATCATGAAATGATGCAATACCAAGTAGCATAAGTACATAGAATGCACAGTATATAGTAAAGCATAAGTGAAATGACACAATATTTGATAACCTAGATAACTAGGCATGAGCATGATACACATCAAAGTCATGAATTAACTAAATGGTAGGTAATGAATATCATGATAATCTTAAGCGCAACTGAAAGACTAAAACAATGAGCAAAACTGGATATCTAAAACTTATTAACTAAACAAATAAAATCTATAATAAATAAACTGTATACAAAGCATCATATATCATGTTTAGAAACTGGTGGCCTGGTGCCATAATTCATACTTGAACAAAATACTATGTTTTTTGATTTGGAGAGTTTCTTATAATTAATATACATCATGTGAGCTCATGTTATCCAACCTATAACCCATTTGGGAGTATTTTTCTATATCTTGCTAGGTATACAATGTAGATGAAATATCGATCCATACTAAGCCTTCTTTGGGCTTAAAGAGGGGTTTCCCGAACCAACGATATGATCTTATCCTATGTTGGCATACATAATTTCAGGATATATGTTATCTAAACTCATACCTTTCTTGGTGTCAAATAATTCTCTCAATACATATATATATGCTTATACTATAACCTTTTTAAGGTAAACTGATAATCATATTGGTGAGTCTTTACTCAAAATTATATCATGAAATATACTGCTTGAGAGCCTTTGCTCAAAGTCATTTCATGAGTCTATACTGCTGGTGAGCCTTCACTCAAAATACTATGCAACATGCTATGCTAGTCTGAGGTTTCAAGATAAAACATTTTTTTCTTTCAAAATTTGTCAACATACATATGAGCGATTTGTAAACTTTCATAGCATAGATTTGCAAAAAATACAGACTAATTTCCATAGAAAACATATGATAGCCTCTGTGAAGCATAAATTAGATTTTAAAATCTTGAGACAAGTTAATAAGGTCAAATAGGCTCTATGGACATGAAATAGGATGACAAAGTAAAGAAATCAACTCCATTTATGATATTCCTGTAGTGTTTATGGAGGATTCAAAGTTCTCTTCAAGAGATATAGAAATTAAACTTTAAAGATTTGATTCAAAGCCTTAATTTGATTCATAAAAAAAAATGACTATTGAAAACATGCTTTTGGTGAAGAACAGGGTTCCCACCCTAAAGATTAGCCTTACATTGCTTGGAAGAATAGAGGAGTTTGGAGAAGAACTTGAAGATTTCATGTCTGAGTTCTTAGAACATCTTGAAACTCTTTTGTGAGTTAGAGAAAAAAGGTAGAAGTAATGCTACTTATTTTGAGTGTTTTCCCTTTTAGGAAGAGGTTAAAAATTATGGAGTAGGTATTTTATAATATGGGTAGGATGAAAACATCCCTACTAGAATGAGAGAAAAAAAGGGGAAAAAATTTCAACTGGGAAAGGCTCGAGGAATCACCCCGGTGTAATGACCCTTTCCGTTTTTACAGTATAGTCTAGCATGCCAAAATTCAGGTTAAGATTCTCCCCAAACAAAGTGTTAGAAATTTCAAGCTAGGTTAGTCTTGGATGAAATCCAAGTGTGGTGTGGTCTAGATTAATATGGTAATAAATAGGTTAGTGTTTATGTGATTTCAGACCATATTATGATAGCTAAGAAATTAAGGAACTTTTAGAAACTTTTAGAAGTTAACTCGAGTCAGTAGAACTCCAGATATTGTGACTGACGTAAAGGGGTTAGTTGTAGATGTCAATACCTGAAAGTGTGCTGTAAAATAGGCAAAATTTTGGGATTGTCAAATTTTTTTACTCCACCTAGGATGTTATAGGGGGAGGTAGGCCACCACCATAGGCCTACTCTAGCAGGAATATACTAGCTATAGTAGGAGTTAGTTTGGTCAATCCTGCCATAGCAGATAGATGCCGCTATAGCAAGAATTGGGTTGCTATAGTAGGATACAAGTTGATAAATGTAGAAAATAGACTTAAACATCATTTTTCGTTCCACATCAGTTCTAGAGCTAAAAGAGGTGATTTAGGGAAAATTCCACCTATTTCCAACCAAAATTCATCATTGAGGTAAGTTAATCCCCCTCGTTTAACTAGTTTTAGAAGATTAATCCTTAGAATCACTAGCTTTTGAGTATGGGGAGTATTTAAGTTGACCTAGGCTGATTTTTTGGTGTAATTTAGTGAAAACAACGTGAAATCCTCGGGTTTTGGTTAAGGGTGGATAATTTATGGATGCATGACTAGAATTCATCTTTATAAATATGAATTTGGTAGAATTAAGGTGGAATAAAGGTAGAAAAACTCTAGAATAAGGGACTAATCATGACTTTGGAATGGGGTTATGGGATTAAGTTATAATCCTTGTATTTGTTAGGTCATTATTGGAATGTTGGTTGTATTATTATTTTTAGACTACAATCAAGCTGAGATTACAGGAAAAGGCAAGACTTAAGTTTGTTAGAGCAAGTGCAAGGCTTTGATTGAGGTAGGTGATGGTTAAATTATATTTGAGACTCAATTTAGTTTATGTGTGCATGTTAACTCCCTCTTTGTCTTGTTGTTGCAATGCATGATGTGTATGTTAACTTGTTGGATAGTATTACAAGTTGTTTAATCACCTAAAATAAGATTGTGTAAAAGGACTTATTTGAAATGCAAGTGTAGTTATGTTATCTCATATTGTGATTGTATATGTTGTGACATGGATTTATATTATAAGATGAACCAATAAATGTCATCGTCACGGGATCGGTAGAATTCAGGAGGTATAAGGGTGGGGACGTTGGAATAAGGGTGGCATAAGATTTGTTTTGGCATAAGGGTGGTAGACACTAGATGTCTAGGGTATTTGGTTCAAGAATAGAGCTCTTCCCCTGTAGTTCATGGCTAGTGGGCATTTATAAGACCCATAGCATGTGTGTTCAAGGTATTAGTGAGTTTGACAATTCCATGCGTGGACCGGGTTATATAGTTGTTGTTATTTTGGGTTCCTTGAGTGAACCAATTGCTAATATTGTTGTTAATTGGATCCTCGAGTTGTCTAGGCTATTTATGTACTTGAATTGTGTAATTATTTTTTGAAGTCTAATGAAAAGGTAATTGTTGAAAGGTTTAGCTAACTGTTGTTAGTCATGGTATTGACTTGGTGGATTGTCTATATTGTCCTATACTTGTCTGAATTGTTTTGTGTTGTTGAGAAAAGACTAAGGGAAGGTATAAATGCTAAGTGTTACATGTTTAACCTTGTTTACAAATTGTTGGTTATGTGTTCATAGTTATTAAGTTGAGTTGGCTAATGAGCCTACCAGTACATAGTGGTTTTATACTGATACTACCTATGCTCTTCTTTTTGTTTAATGCAAAGCATATTCCAGCGGCTTCGACGAGACCTCATCTTTAGCAAGTGACCATTCTGACTCAAGGGTGAGTTACATCTTTCAGGCCGCCAAGAGTCATCACACTTATTATTCTTGTCCATTTGTTTCGGACATAGACATTTTCCTTATTTTAGTTTTTCAGGTTGTACCCATAGTTTGGCATTATTAGATGTTTTGGTACAATGACTTTAAGTTTTGGGGTATATTTTAGACACTTATTTTTCCTCACTTGATTAATTATTAGAAATATTCAAAATATTTGGTTGTTATTGGAATTGCTCTTTCTTATTTAAAAATTGTTAAGTATTGGAACTAAATATTTGGTGTTAGATGGTTCTCCTACTGGACGGATAGTGTGGGTGCCACTCGCGATAGAGTTTGGGTCGTGAAAATATTGGTATCAGAGCCCCATGTTTGTTGATCTTGTTGTACTACAATGAGTCCTATAAATTCATGCGAAATGGTATGGAGATGTATGTACTGTACTTTGAGAGGCTGTAGGAATTTAGGAAATTATCACTTTTTTTCTTCTTTTGATCCATAACTTGATTCCAATTGGTATCTAGTGATCTAAATTAGTATCTAATCTCTTCACTCTATTATTTATAGATGGTGAATACGATAGCTAATAGAGCTAGAGCGGTAGATCCCACGCCAGTAGCTCTAGTTGTAGATTCTGCCACCAGAGACAGAGGATGAGGGAGAGGGAGAGGGAGAGGAAGAGGTAGGGCAACACCTGCTAGAGGTGGTGCCTGGTATGCAGCTAATCCAGCCCAAAAGAGATCTGAGACACCTCCCCCACCCCAAGACCATGATGAGGTTATGAATGAAGAGGTTTTGGAACATAAAAAGGAAGTACCAGTTCCGGTAGGTGCATCTCCTCCACCGATATCATCTGAAGTGATTCAGTAGCTACTTGATTTTCTGAGTGGGTTGGCAGGTACATAAGACATGCCTACAGTGCCTTCTTACTAGTTTCTAAGAGTACAGTCTGCTGCTACTTTTACTCCTAGGATGGGTGAGGTCTTAGGTCCAGAGGTTTTCCCGCATCTGCTTTTAGGTCCTATTATGACCAGGACAGAGCATGATATGTTGACTATGTTTTATAAGATGAAACCTCCCACCTTTTTTGGTTCTGAGACATAGGATGCTTTTGAATTCATTATTGATTATTAGGGAAGAATGTCAGTTTCAGCCTATGAGGCTAAACTTCATGCCTTTTCCAGATATACTACTCAGTTGCTTGGTACTAAGGAGGAGAGGATCTGCCTCTTTGTGAAAGGGTTGAATACTGATTTGTAGGTTGTGGTTGTGCAGATGACTTCTATTGGAAATACTTTTAATGATGTTTTTGATTATGTAAAGAAAGTGGAAGGAGTTAAATAGGTTGGCCAGGCAAAAATCATAGCAAAGAAAGCCCAGAATACGGGTAACTTCAGTGGTTCTTACTCTAGGGTCTATGATCATTAGCAATACTTAGACCACCCTATATAGTCAGCTTTGTTAGCATCTACATGGGGATCGTCAGGGACCACCCAGCAGTCTTCAGTTGTAAGAAGCCAGGGGGCTTCGTATTCTTTTGCTAGCCGACCCTCACTAGATGGAGGTTGTTTTACTTGTGGTGCTCTTTGTCACTTCTAGAAGGATTGTCCTAATGGTAGGCAGGCTAATTTTTGGGGAAATAGCAGTCCTGAGCTATTGTTCTAACTGGTAGAGGTGATGGTGGTAATGGTATAGGTCATCTACAGGGTGGGTGTAGTAATCATCAGGGTAGCTATGGTGGAAATCGAGAAGGGGGTAATGCAGGAAGAGGTGGTGCTCAGCTGACTAGAGAGGTTGATCAGATTAATGATAGATCTCATTGCTTTGAATTTCTAGGAAAATCTTAGGCGGAGGCTTTAGATGTTGTCATTACAGGTAATATTCTCATTTGTGACCAGATGGCTACGGTCTTGTTTGATTCGGGTTCCACTTATTCTTATGCATCTATTAAATTTTCCTTGGGTTTAGACATGGTTAGTTATATGCTTGACTCACCTGTGTATGTGTCTAATCTAGTTGGAGACTTTGTGGTAGTGACTCAAGTGTATCGTGCTTGCTTTGTAATGTTCATAGGTTTTCAGACTTGGGTAGATTTAGTGATTCTAGATATGCTTGATTTTGATATCATCTTGGGTATGGCTTGGTTATCCCTGTATCATGTTGTTACGAACTGTAATGCTAAAATGATGACCTTAGACATGCCTGGGATGGATAATTTAGAATGGGAAGGTGTGTATAAGTCTGGACCTATGAAAATAATTTCCTTTATTCGAGCTAAGAAGCTGTTTGGGAAGGGGTGTTAGGCCTTTTTGGCATATCTTTGGGATGTTAGTGCAAACCCTTCTATTGAGTTGGTTCCCATAATGTCTGAATTTCATGACGAATTTCCCACCGACTTGCATGGTATGCCTCCGGATCGAGACATTGACTTTTGCAATGATATAGAGTCGGGCACTTGCCCGATTTCTATCCCTCCCTATCGAATGGCTCCATGTAACAACCCAAAATGTATTTATGCTAAATTAGGAAGTAGAAGTTGCACCTAGACTCCCCTTAGATAAATTTTGAGAAATTCAGGGCTAGTCTAGTTTTGGCTTAATTTTGAGGATGTGTTAGTTGAATGAAATTTGGTATAGATATGATTGTTAATAGTTGGGTTTGATATGATAGTTGGATAGCCAACGAGTATAGGAAGTTATAGAACTCTGATTATAGCGTTTATCGTAGAGGGGTTGGTTCGCGATGTCAAAATTTATGGTATATGTTATAAGATAAGAAAAAATGAGGAGAGGTCCCGATTTTCTATCTCAGACCACTGCAGTGGAAAAAGTAATTGCTACTGCTGCAGCAGTCATAGGAACCACAGCGGCTACCTACAATAAAATAGCACAAACCGCTGCAGTGGTAATGAGCGGTAAAATTTCAATTTTACAATCCAAAAAACATTTTTCATTCCCCACTTTTTTAAAAATGCAATAGAGCCCTGGAGAAAGGCGATTTTCAGAGGGATTTTGAAGTTTTTCATGTTTAGAGGTAAGTAATTACAGTCTAGATTTGAATTTACTTCGTTAAAGCTTAGAAAATCACTAGAAACAAATTAATGGTGGAAATTGGGGTTTAACCCTAGTTCATGAAAATTGATAAAAAGTGGTGGGAATGGGAATAAATTTAGCATATAATGATCCTAGGGTGTTAGAAAACACTAAAAGGACTAGAATTATGCTTATTTATGCTAGTTCAAGTTGTGTTCATGAAGTTTAAATGATAAGAAAACCCTTAGATGATGAATAGGGTAAGTTTATGGCTAAAATCAGTGACTTTTGATTCCTAGTAGTTAAAAAGGGATGAATTATTGAAATGTGTGTATATTCTTTGGTTGTATAGATCAAGAACCAATTGCACGAGAACGAAAAGGGAAAATTGTGGCTTAAAGGTGACTTTGAGCAAAAGAGTTGAGGTAGGCTATGGTTTTGTTGTAGAACTTAGACTTTCTTGGCTTTGTGCTTGTTGGTAATTTAAACATCTATGATTGCCTTCTACCATGACTTGTGATTTAATGACTGCATTACATTGTGATAATATGTTGAGATAATAGGTCGGGTACCATGCTGTACAATATGATATATTATAATAATGGGTTAGGTACCACACTGGTATGATATCATATACTATGATAATGGGTTGGGTACCACGTTGGTACGTTATGACGTTGGTGATGAGGATGAGAAGAGTAAGAGATGATGTGCATATCTTGCATGCATGCACTCATTCATATGCATTGAGTGTTATTTTGATGAATATATATAATGATGAATTGTTTATGAAAATGACTAAGTATGGAAGCTTGTGAAAGTGAACTTGCGAGTTGTGAGTATATGATGATATATGAAGCATTTGTCAAATTGATATCATTAGTTATGAGTTTTGTTATAATCGCTTTTGTACTTGTTTGACTTGCTTACTTGTACATTGTTAAGTTAGTCGGCCTATGATGCTTACCAGTACTTATTGATGTACTGATTACATGTACTATTTTTTTGTTGAGTGCAGAACATCTTCCAGCGGTTGGCACACAACCTCGGCTCTAGATAGTGTTTCAGACTTGATTTAGACGGTGAGCACCATATTCGGACAACCTTCAAATCTTCTTATGATTTGATGTCCTTTATTTTGGGACTAAGATGATTTCCTCTTTATTATGTTTTTGGATATCCGTGTTGGTTTCAGACTTAGCTTATTCTTAGATGTTCTTGTACGGTGACTTCAGGTCCCCGGGATTGTAATAAATAGAGGTTTTCGCACTCTATTTGCTTTATGGATGATGATGTCATTTGACTAAGATGTTTATTTAAATGAAAACCTTTTACAATTGATTTAATACTTGGGGAACTATATAATATGAATGTGAGTGTAACACTTACATAAGTAAAGGTAAGACTAGTATGGCTCTCCCGTCATAGGTTAGGGTGGGTTTCAATCATGATCGATTGGGTCATGACAAAGATGGTATCAGAGCATTGGGTTTGTAGATCTCGTCATACAAGAACAGGTCTAGTAGAGTCCTGTGGTACAATACGGACATCTGTACTTTTCTTCGGGAGGCTACAAGGCTTTAGGAAAAGAATTTCCTTTCTTTCTTTCTATCATGCAATTACTTGATTCCAATTGGTATTTCGCGTTCCAAATTGGTAATTAATCCTTTCACTCTTGTTTGCAGATCGTGAATACTCATTCCACTAGAGCAACAGCAACAGCACCTGCAGCAATGCCTGCACCGTCTGTTGAGACCTCAGTCTGGGGTAGGCCCCGATTTAGGGGCAGAGAAAGAAGGGGAGGATGGGGAGTAGCGCCCATTAGGGATAGAGCTCAGTTAGCCAGAAAACCAGCAAGACGGAGATCACCAACCCCTCCCCCACTGCAGGATGATCTATGCCATGCTCAGGATGAAGAGGAGGTAGTTGAGGAAGAAGAAATGAAAACTCCAGAGACTGTGGTGCCAGTACCAAATCGGGCAACGCAGGTTCCTTTGTCTGCAAAGGTGATTCAACAGGTGTTGGGGTTTGGGGGTGGCTAAGATGGCAATAGCTACACTCCAGTTGTTTCGACTATTCCATCCATAGCCTTGCAACATACCGCTCTTATAGCACTAAAGATGGATTCAAGCTCTGAAACAAGGGTGTATCCCCAACAGGTACTTTTACCGGTGATGACAGATGAAGAGCATGGGCTATTTTGCAAGTTCATGAATATGAATCCCCCGGTAGTCTAAGGTATAAAATTTGAGGATGCTTTTGAGTTCATAATAAATTATCACGAATGTCTGCACAAGATGGGTAATGTTGAAAGGTATGGTGTGGAGTTTGTTTCTTTTCAGCTACAGAACGAAGCCAAGCAATAGTGGAGGTCATTCGTGGAGTACAGGGCTACTTTACTTGGGCGCAGTTTTAGAATGTATTCCTTGAGAAATATGTTCCCTACACTTATCGTGATCAGAAGAAGGATGAGTTTTTGAGGTTGGAGCAGGGTAACATGTCTGTGGCGGCCTATGTGGCCAAGTTTTATCCCATGTCTTGCTATGCATTAGAGTTGATTACCTCAGAAGAGGAGCGGATCAGGTACTTTGTGAAGGGTCTGAATTTGGGGATTCAGTTGGCTACTTTATATAGGCTGTGACTGGTAAGTCTTTTCAAGATATTATTGAATTTTCCAAGAAGGCTGAAGCACTTGAGAAACAGGGAGAGGTAAAAGCCAAAGAGAAGAAGGCTCATACCTCGGGCCAATTCAATAGTACTTTATAAACGCTACGTGGTTCTTCTAAGACCTACCATTCAGCTATGTCAGTATTAGCAGGGGGCCCATCTAGGGTCAGTTATCAGCCTTCCTGAGCCAATAGCTACACGCTTTCTTCCTCTTCAATTCAAAGGCCTACTTTGGGACCCAAATGCTTTGAGTGTGGGGGTTTAGGATATGTCAAGAGGTATTGTCCTAATTTTTTGTCTGCATGTCAGCTGACACAACAACCAGTTTCTACTACTCTAGTTCTGATAGGTCATGGTGGAGGAGGAAACTGTAGGGGCCGTCCACAAGGTGGGCGTGGTGGCTAGGCTAGGGGTGGCAACTAGTCCAACCGAGGTGGAGGACAAGTTGGTAGAATGAAGCTCAGGGTGGTAGAGGTGACGGCTAGGGTGGTGATAAGGCACATCTTTATGCAGTTTCGGCTTGTCCTAAGATGGAAGCTTCTGATGTGGTTGTCACAGGTACTATTCTTGTATGCGATTGTATGGCTTCTGTATAGTTTGATCCAGTTCCATTTTTTTTTTTGTTTTTGAGAAATTTTCTATGGGTTGCAACTTGAACCGTGAATAGCTTGATACTCTTATGTATGTGTCTACACCAGTTGGGGTGTCTGTATGTGTTGATCAGGTATATCATGCATGTCCTGTGATGTTCATGGGATTTAAATCCCTGGAAGACTTGGTCATTCTAGATATGGAGGAGTTTGATGTTATTTTAGAGATGAATTGGTTGTCCCCTTATCATGCGGTTCTTGATTGTTACGCCAAAACCGTTACTGTGGCAATGCCTGGGAGAGAGAATTAGAGTAGGAGCGTACCTTTAAGCCTAATCCTGTGAGGGTTGTGCCACAATTCGTGCCTATAAATTAGTAAAGAAAGGGTGTAGGGCATTTTTAGCCCAATTTTGGGAAGAAAAATCTGTAGTCCCTCCTATAGTATTAGTCCCAGTGGTATGTGAATTCCTAGAAATGTTTCTGGATAATCTTTCAGGTATACCCCCAAATCTGAAAGTTGACTTTTGTATAGACTTAGAGCCGGGAACTAGACCTATTGCTATCCCTCTATACCATATGGCACCTATAGAGCTAAGAGAGTTGAAATCCCAATTGCAAGAGCTGTTAGAAAAGGGATTTATTCTCCTAAGTGTCTCTCCTTAGGGTGCACCGGTGTTTTTTATGAAGAATAAAATGGTAGTATGAGGATATGCATATATTACCACCAGTTGAATAAGGTGACCATTCGCAACAAATATCTTTTGCCTAGAATAGATGATCTATTTGACCAATTACAAGGAGTCACAGTGTTCGCTAAGATTGATTTAAAGTCGAGTTATCATTATCTAAAAATCAGGGCTAAGGACATCCCAAAGACTGCTTTCCGAACTCGTTATCGGCACTACGAGGTTTTGGTTATGTCTCTTGGTTTGACCAATGCCCCAGCTGCTTTCATGAGCTTGATGAATGAAGTGTTAAAGTACTTTCTGGAGTCATTCGTTATTGTGTTTATTAATGATATACTTGTTTATTCTAAGAGTGAGGAATAGCATGAAACTTATTAGTGTGTTGTGTTAAAGACGTTGAAGGAGAAGCAATTGTATGCTAAGTACTCTAAGTGTGAATTCTGGCTTTCTTCGGTGTCCTTCATAGGGAACATAGTTTTTAAAGAAGGGGTTATAGTGGACCCATAAAAGGTTGAGGCGGTTAAAAATTGGTCCAGACCGACGAATGTGACAGAAATCTGTAGTTTTATGGGGTTGGCCAGTTACTACCGCTAGTTCATTAAGGAGTTTGTTGTCATTTCTTTGCACCTGACCCATTTAACTTAGAAAAAAGTTTCATTTGAATAGGATGACAAGTGTGAAGAGATCTTTTAAAAGCTCAAAACTTTGTTGACTTTAGCTCTAGTACTAACCCTGCCTGTTTAGGGTAAGGATTTTATTATATTTTGTAATGCCTCACATTTAGGTTATCAGAATGTGATTGCTGATGCTTCGAGACAACTAAAGCCTTATGATAACAATTACCCTACGCATGACTTAGAATTTGCATCCATGGTGTTCACATTAATAAATTAGAGACACTATCTTTACGGGGTGAAGTGTGAGGAGATGTTCACAAATCAACACAGCTTGCAAGACGTGTTCGCCCAGAAGGATTTGAATCTGAGGCGGAGGAGATGGATGGAATTGATTAAAGACTATGACATCTCAATCCTGTATCACCAATGTTAGGGCAATGTGGTGGCAGATGCACCAAGTCATAAACCAGTGAGCATGGGTAGTTTAGCATTTCTGGAGGTGTCTAGACACCCATTGGCGAGAGAGGTACAGTCTTTGGCTAACGATTTTTTGAGATTATAGGAAACTAGCGAAGGAAAGGTGTTAGCATATGTGTAAGCTAGGTCCACATTCTATGATCAGATTAAGAGTAGACAGTTTGAAGATAAGAAATTGAAGAACCTCAGAGAAAAGGTGTTACAAGGGGAGGCAAAGGACGCCATTCTTTATGACGAGGGGGAATTGAGAATCCGAGGTCGGTTGTGTGTACCTCGGGTAGGCAACTTGATTCCCACCATTCTGGTAGAAGATCATAATTCCAAGTACTTTATACATCTGGGTGCCAACAAGATGTATAGGGATTTTACGCAACACTATTGATAACGAAGGATGAAGTGTGACATTATAGATTTTGTGGTTAAATGTCAAAACTGCCAGCAAATCAAATACAAACATCGAAAGCCTAGTGGTACTTTTCAGTGGATGTCCATTTCGAAATAGAAGTGGGAACGGATAACGATGAATTTTGTGGTTGGTCTTCCGAAGACCTTGAGGAAATGCGGCTTTATTTGGGTTATTGTTTATCGATTGAATAAGTTTACTCATTTCTTTTTGGTAAGAGTTTATTATAATCCAGCTATGTTGGCCAAAATCTATTTGAAGGAGATTGCAAGGCTACATGGGTTACCGGTGTCAATTGTGTTCGACAAGGGAACTCAGTTCACTTCCAATTTCTGGGAGAGGTTTCAGTCCGAGTTGGGTTCTAGATTGGACCTGAGCACAGTTTTCCACACGTAAGCTGATGGAGTCTGAACGGACTATCCAAGTGCTTGAGGATATTCTCTAGGCTTGTGTTATGGACTTCGAGGGTCAATGGGACTAATACTTACCATTCTGTTAATTTGCCTACAATAATAGCTACCACTCTTGTTTTGACATGGCTCCTTCTAGGGTTTTATATGGTAGTCTATGTAGGTCCCCAATTGGGTGGTTTGACGCATTCGAGTAAGGCCTTGGAGCACTGATATGCTCAGAGAAAAATAGAGATTCATACAGGAGAAGCTCATAGAGGCTCAAAGATGATAGAAGGAATATGCAGATAAAAAGTAAGAGACATGATGTTTGAGAAGGAGGAGAAGGTACTCTTGAAGGTGTCACCCATAAAGGGTGTGACGTGATTTGACAAGAAGGGCAAGTTGAGCCCAAGGTACATAGGACCTTTTGAGGTGTTGAAAAAAGTGGGAATGGTAGCGTACAAGCTGTCCTTACCCCTAGTATGTCTGAGGTCCACCCCGTATTCCATGTATCTATGTTAAAGAAGTACTATAGAGATGGGAACTATATTATTCGTTGGGACCTAACACTGTTTTATAAGGAACTGTCCTATGAAGAGGAACCGATTGCTATTCTAGCTAAAGATGTGAGAAAGTTGAGTACATGAGCTATTCTTTGTGTGAAGGTTCAGTAGAGGAACTGTACCATTGAGGAAGCTACATAGGATACAGAAGAGGATATGTGTAAGCGGTACCCGCACTTGTTCATTGACACAGATACACTCTATCCAGTTGTTATGTCTTCTTCGGGCCAGTGGTCATTCGGGGATGAACGAGTGGTAAATTGGTATTTAATGTAATGACCCAAAATGTTGTTAAGCTGAATTAATAGGTAGAAGTTGCACCTAGACTCCCCTTAGCTAAATTTTAAGAAATTCATGACTAGTCTAGTTTTTGCTTAATTTTGAGAATGTAGTAGTTGAACAAAATATGGTATTGATGTGATTGGTAATAGATGGGTTTGATATGATAGTTGGATATCCAATGAGCATAAGAAATTGTAGCAACCTTCGGCACCTAAAATGGAGTTATAGAACTCTGGTTATAGCATTTATCATGGAAGGGTTGGTTCGCGATGTCGAAATTCATGGTGTATGTTACAAAATGAGGAAAACTGAGGAGAGGTCCGAAGTTTTTGTCGCAGCGGTGGCCTCCAGTAAAATATCGTGAACTGCTACAATTGAAATTTAACCATTTTAGCGATACCACTGCAACGGTAATTATCCACTGCAGTGGTAACGCGCAGTAAAATTTCAATTTTAAAACCCAGAAAAAAATTTCATTTCCCATTTTTTAAAAAATGCAATAGAGCTCTAGGGAAAGGCTATTTTCATAGGGATTTCAAAGTTTTTCATCTTTGGAGGTAAGTAATTACATTCTAGACTTGAATTTACTTCATTTAACCTTAGAAAATCACTAGAAATGGATTAATGGTGGAAATTAGAGCTTAACCCTAGTTCATGAAAATTGTTGAAAAGTGGTGGGAATGAAAATAAATTCAGCATATAATGATCTTAAGGTGTTAGAAAACCCTTAAAGGACTAGAATTATGATTATTTATGCCAATTCAAGTAGTGTTCATGAAGTTTAAATGATAAGAAAACCCTAAGATGATGAAATAGGATAAGTTTATGGCTAAAATCTTTGTCTTTTGATCCCTAGTAGTTAAAAAGGGATGAATTATTAAAATGTGTGCATATTCATATAGTTGTATAGATTAAGAACGAATTGAACAAGAATGAAAAGGGAAAAGTGTGGCTTAAAGGTGACTTTGAGCAAAGGAGTTGAGGTAGGCTATGGTTTTGTTGTAGCACTTAGACTTTCTTGGCTTTCTGCTTGTTGGTAATTTAAACATCTATAATTGCTTTCTAGCATGACTTGTGATTTGATGACTGCATTGCATTTTCATTGCATTGTGATGATATGTTGAGATGATGGGTCGGGTACCATGTCGTTATAATATGATATGTTCTGATAATGGGTCGGGTACCACACCGATACAATATGATATGTTATGATAATGAGTTTGGTACCACGCCAGTACGTTATGATACTGGTGATGAGGATGAGAAGAGTAAGAGATGATGCGCACATCTTGCATACATGCGCTCATTCATATGCATTGAGTGCTATTTTGATAATTATATATGATGATGAATTATTTATGAAAATAACTAAGTATGAAAGTAAAATTGTGAGTTGTAAGTATATGATGATACATGATATTTTTGTCTGATTGATATCATTGATAACGAGTTTTGTTATAATCGCTTTTGTACTTGTTTAACTTGCTTACTTGTACATTGTTAAGTTAGTCAACCTCTGATGCTTACCAGTACTTGTTGATGTACTGATGCTACCTGTACTCTTTTTTTTGTTGAGTGTAGAACATCTTTCAGCGGTTGACATGCGACCTCGGCTCTAGATTGTGTTTCAAACTTGATTTTAAGGGTGAGCACCATGTTCAGGAAACCTTTAGATCTTCTTATGATGTTGATGTCCTTTGTTTCAGGACTAAGATGATTTTGTTTCAGGACTAAGATGATTTCCTCTATTGTTATGTTTTTGGATATTCGTGTTGGTTTTAGACTTAGCTTATTCTTAGATATTCTTGTACAGTGACTTCAAGTCCCCGGGATTGTAATAAATACAGGTTTCTGCACTCTATTCGCTTTATGGATGATGATGTTGTTTGACTAAGATGTTTATTTAGATGAAAACCCTTTAGGATTGATCTAATACTTGGGGAATTATATAATATGAATGTGAGAGTAACACCTACGTGAGTAAAGGTGAGGCTAGTATGGTTCTTCCGGTATAGGTTAGGGTGGGTGCCAATCATGACTCCTTGGGTCGTGACTCTCCAGTTGAGTTAAGAGAGCTCAAGACTCAATTGTATGAGTTGCTTGATAATGGGTTCATTTTTCCTAGTACTTCACCTTTGGGTGCTCCCTTGTTGTTCATTAAGAAGAAGGATGGCTGCATGAGAATGTGTATAGACTATTGATGGTTAAATAATATTACTATCATGAATAAGTACCCATTGCCCCAGATAGATGATTTATTTGACCAGTTGCAGGGTGCTTTAGTTTTCTCCAAGATAGAATTGAGGTCAGGGTATCACCAATTAAAGATTCGGCCTGAGGATATACCCAAAACGACTTTCAGGACTCGAAATGGACATTACCTAGCTCTTAGTGATATCCTTTGGGTTAACTAATGCACCGACAACATTCATGAGTTTAATGAATGGTATTTTCAAGTCTTTCTTGGATTCATTTGTGATTGTATTTATTGATGATATTTTGATTTACTCCAAGAGTAAGGACTAACATGCAGGTTATCTTGCATAGTCTTGGGTTTTTTGAAAGAGAAGCACTTTTATGCTAAATTCTCTAAATTTAGGATGTCTTTTGTGGCCGTTTTGGGGCATGTGGTTTCTGAGAAGGGGGTGATGGTAGATCCCCAGACGAATAAGGCAGTTAAGAGTTGGGTTTGGCCTAGCTCTGTGACTAAAGTTCAAAGTTTTGTGGGTTTGCTAGCTATTAGCGCAGGTTTGTCAAGAACTTTGCTTCCATTTATACTCATTTGACTAGACTGACACAGAAGAAGGTACCGTTTGTTTGGTTTGACAAGTGAAAATAGAGCTTCCAAAATCTTAATTTTCTTTTGGCCACAGCTCTTATTCTTGCTTTGCCAGTTGAAGGTAAGGATTTTGTTTTGTTTTGTGATGTGTCACGCTCTGGTTTGGGTGTTGTGTTGATGCAGGACAGGGATGTGATTGCCTATGCTTCGAGGCAATTGAATCCTCATGAGAAGAATTACCCAACTCATGACTTGGAGTTGGCAGCGTTGGTTTTTGCACTTAAGAGATGGAGACACTACCTTTATGGTGTTAAGTGTGAGGTGTTCAGAGACCATCGTAGTTTACAACATGTTTTCACTCAAAAGGACTTGAATTTGAGGCAGAGGCGATGGATGGAGTTGCTGAAGGATTATCATGTGACCATCTAGTATCATCCAAGGAAAACCAATGTGGTGGCAGGCACATTGAGCTAAAAATCTGTAAGTATGGGCAGTTTGGCTTGTTTCCGAGTGGCAAGGCGACCTTTGGCTAGAGAGATCCAAACTCTAGTAAAGTAGTTTATATAATTTGGAGTATCTGAAAGGGTGGAGTGTTGGCTAGTGTGGAGGTGAAGTGTCACGCCCCGAATCCCATCGGGAAGGATTGGCACTCGTAGCCGACAAGGCCCGAGAGAACCCAGCTTTATCTCTACTAAATCATATGCATGCCATAAGAAACCCGTAATCACATAGTAGCTATAGATACCAACAATGGAATTCATGGAACATGATAGATATATACATATGCGAAACTTGGCCATTGAGGCCACCAAGTCAAGAACGACATATCCCTTTTACATTTATACACCCACATCTATCTACAAAAGCCTTTAACAAGTGCATTGACCAAAATGAACTAAAAGTCGGGACAAGTCCCAGCTTTATACAACACCAAAACATAAGTACAACGGTGACTCGGAGTAGCCCCGAACTAACTGGAGCTCACCAAAGATCTGCAACAACTGGCAACCTACTGTAGAGGCCTACTAGTACCTGCGCCTGCAGCAAGTAAGGTAAATTTCCCAAGAGGGGTCAGTACGAAGAATGTACTGAGTATGTAAGGCCATATGAAACTTGTAAGATATGAAAATATGTCAAGAGCTCAACTTCAAATGCATAACCAATATAGATAAGTCACAATGTAGATGAGTCACTATTCTGTACTTTAGAAACCATATATGTTGCTTTCATTACATTCTTTGCATCTTTACTTCCATGAGTATTCATCTTTGCCTTTGACCTGTGATACCCGGGCCCCTACTGAACAGTGGGTTTTAATCATAACATAGCGTTATGTTTGGATCGGCTCGAGCTAGGCTTATGCCCCTAGAGCTGCCACCCTATGAATCAATGTATCTATCGGGATCGGCTCGAACTAGTTAGTACCTCTAGAGTTGCCACCCACACAACATTTCAGGTTCGGCTCGAGCTAGGTTATTACCCCTAGAGATGTCCCCCTGTCAGGTTTGGTCCGAGCTAGGCTTATACCCCTAGGAATTCCCCCTGATCCAACAACCTCGGGATCGGCTTGAGCTAGGCATTTTTCCCCCAAAGCTGCCACCCATACTTGATCATTGACCACATATGCATTACTTTGTTTATTACTTTGAGATTGAAACCATGATAGTCACAACTTTACTTGAAGCTTTGGATAATTAACCAATGAGTGAGGGACATGTGAATAAACATTGTTGGAAACATAACACCATTGGAACCATTAGATAATATTCCTTGAACAAGAGACATGAGTATAACCACTATTGGAACTTTGGAACATAACATTGTTGAGCTTTTGGAACATTATTCATGAACATGATACATGAGATTCACAATTGATCAATGAGTAGGAAATATATGATAATGACCATTGATAACCGGATATAGAATACCTTAGTACATTTCGGGATGGGACAAGCGTAATGTCAATGTGAATACTATTTGTCACAGAAAGATACAGACAGAGTAACCGTACATACCTTGTATTCGCAATACGAATATATAATCCTAGAGGTGCATACAATAGTCCCGCTCCTTCTTTATGTCTCACTCTACAACACAAATATATAACGGGATTCACATTAACCATCAACTACTTTACAAATACATATAACATCAATGAGTTACATGTTTGCCTTTAAACATGCCATTTCCCCTTGACAAAACCATTGATGAAATTATTATTCCAAAAATCCCCCAATATTCCATACATTGACCAATACATGATAATCAATACATTTCACCACAACACTTCTCCTTTACACTTTCTTATCCACACCACATCACAAATAATCCATCAAATTACCTTAATACACCTCATAGCACATATCGGCCAAAATCCCACAATTTACACTTTTAGAAAAATAACAAGTTTAATAACAAAATCACACCATACATGTTCATATTTTATCCATACCATGCTCTTTCATTAAGACATCAAGTCTCTTTTCAAGTTCAAATCACCAAGAGAGCACATCTTTCACCAAAAGCAAAAATACACTATTCACCACCTTGCCAACACAACTATCATAATATACATAATCTCCCATGCATATAATATGTTAATCCATGAGAATAAATACTTACCAAGGCTTGGAATATGATGATCTTTACCAAAGAGTCCAAAGGAATTATTTGCTTTAGGATTTGGAACTAGAGAAATGTTTGAGAAATATCTTTAAAAGGCATGAGAGTGTTCTATGAATAAAAATCTGATTTTGGGGCCTTTATATAGACCCCAAGTCATACTTAGCCATTCCTTGGCATTAAATGTGGTCAAAGTGGAAGAATGGATCTTTTTTCCCTTTTGGGCCATGTCTTTTATTCCATTTTGGGCCTACATTTGGGACCAATAACACATATCCATTTAACCCGTATTGAAGTGTTTGAAGCTTTAACAATGCTCAAAGAACTCCAAAGAACCAAAAGAAACCATCCAAGAATCGCCGTAGAATTGCGTTGCGAAACGAGTCCGGAAGGGTACAATCTTTGTGCCTTGCGCCACTGCTGCAAAGCAAGGCAGTGGCGCAAGAAATGCACCCTCTCTGAATCAGTGTCTTGCACCACACCCCCTGAAACAGGGTAGTGGCGCAAGTTTTCATACCTTGCTGAATTTTTCGGCCACTTCTTCAATACTTGCGTATCATCCAATACCTTATCCGAGCACTACAAAATACTTACTTAGTGATCTTAATCATCAAGTAAACATGACTCCAAGTCACCAAATGAGGTCGGAATGTGTACGGGGTATTACACAAATGCTCCAAGAAGTCACAAAACATCTCCTACGAAGGTTTAATCGCACATATTAGGTCCGATATCAAATGTTTCACCAATGACACCATAAAACACATACTCATGGCATATCAACACCCAGGTAGATATGACCCCAAGGTATCAAGTGAGGTTAGAAAAGTACGGGGTGTTACATTCTTTCCCCCTTAGAAACATTCGTCCTCGAATGTTAGCAACATCGTCTTAGGTACAACAAATGCATCTCTATATTAACATACGCATACATAGATACATAATGCTTTTAGATACTTACTTGTTAATGGTCCATATCCGCACTGTGAACTTCTTCATCCATTTGAAATAGATGGGGATACTTGGATTTCATCATTTCTTCCGCTTCCCATGTGGTCTCCTCTACTTGTTGATTTCTCCAAAGGACTTTTACGGATGATCTTTATTCCTCAATATCTTTACTTGTCGATCTAGAATAGCAATGGGTACCTCATCATAAGTAAGATCCTCCGTAACTTAGACATCCTCTACGGGACCAATACGAGATGGATCTCCTATGCATTTTCAAAGCATCGAAACATGAAATACCAGATGGACTGAGGAAAGTTCCTGGGATAGTGCCAACTCATATGCAACTTGCCCAAATCTTCTAATGATCTCATATGGGCCTCTGTAACGTGGACTCAATTTCCCTTTCTTTCGAAACCGCATTACCCCTTTCATCGGTGACACCTTTAAAATTCCTCCACCAGCTTCTTCTTGGCATCAAGCCAGCCCTTATTCCTTGCATCAACAGGCAATCCCGCATAAAAGAAAGGCTACTAACTTGGCTGATTCAACAAGGGAAAAAGGCATCCATTCAAACAGCTCCCATTCCTATGTTGACACCAAGAGAAAGAAACCCTGGAGCCTTCCTCTCTATCCATTCCTTTTTCATAATCATAAAGGATGGAAATGCTTAGCTTACTAAACCAGCAACAGTGGAGTAAGCTCCCATATCCGTGAAGGACTGCTTTCCAGCAGAGGAAAACTTCTCGTTGCTGAGCTTGTCGTTAAAGAGTAAGATGCTCCAATCACCTATGGCGAATTCAAGCCCTCTTCTTCTAACATCGGCATATGACTTGTGATGACTTTGAGCCGTTTGTAACCGCTGTTGGATCACTTTAACTTTCTCCATAGCCTGATGAACAATATCTAGCCCAAGTAAAGTAGTTTCACCCACTTCAAACCATCCAATTGGTGATCTACATTTCCTTCCGTACAAGGCTTCATAAGGTGCCATTTTAATACTTGAATGATAGTTATTGTTATATGCAAATTCAATAAGAGGAAAATGGTCATCCCAACTGCCTTGAAAATCTAACATGTATGCTCGTAGCATATCTTCAAGTGTCTGAATAGTACGTTCTGATTGTCCATCAGTCTGAGGATGGAAAGCTGTACTCAAATTCACCTGTGTACCCAAACTCTGCTGAAAAGATCTCCAAAAGTGTGCTGTGAACTGTGCTCCTCTGTCTGATATAATGGAAAGTGGAATACCATGCAATCGTACTATCTCTTTCACTTACAACTTCTCATAATCCTCACCTGTAGAGGTCGTCTTGACTGGTAGAAAATGTGCTGATTTGGTAAGCCTGACCACTATGACCCATATAGAATCAAACTTCCGCAATGTACGAGGCAAACCTGTAATGAAATCCATATTAATCATATCCTATTTCCAGACTGGAAGATTGATACATTGCATGTAATCTCCCGGTTTTTGATGTTCCACTTTCACTTATTGACAATTCGGGCATTGCGCGACAAATTCTGCAATGTTCTTCTTCATATTTCCCCACCAATACACTTCTTTCAATTCATGGTACATTTTAGTAGCACCCGGATGAATAGAATAGCGCGAATTATGTGCCTCTGTCATAATTCGTGTCCTCAGCTCATCTATGTCCGATACACATAATCTCCCTTGACATTGAAGTACCCCTTCTTGTGTAAGATCAAATGCCTTGGTCAAACTCTGTTGTACATTTTCCTTTAGCTGTAATAAAATAGAATCCGCAAACTGCTTCTCTTTCACTTCAGCTATCAAGGAGGATTCTGCTGCATTTTGCACAATAATCCTTTCATCTGGAGATTCAATAAGTCGAACTCCCAAGCTGGCTAGTTGATGTAGATCTTTGGTTATCTCTTGCTTTTCTGTCAACTGGCCACTAGTGCTTTCGACTGTCTTGCGGCTCAATGCATCAGCTACTATATTTGCTTTGCCTGGATGGTAAAGAATATCAATATCATAGTCTTTTAAGAGTTCTAACCACCTTCGCTGCCTCAAATTGAGTTCCTTCTGCTTAAAGAGATATTGCAAACTTTTGTGATCTGTATAGATATCAACATGAACTCCATACAAATAATGACGCCATATCTTTAAAGCAAAGACCACCGCTGTTAATTCAAGATCATATGTGGGATAATTTTTCTCGTGTGGCCACAACTGTCGTGAGGCATATGCTATGACATTACCGTGTTGCATCAATACACATCCGAGGCCAACCTCGGAAGCATCACAATACACTACATAACCTTCGGTACCTTCGGGAAGCACTAAAACTGGTGTGGAGGTTAATTTATCTTTCAACTTTTGGAAACTTTTCTCGCACGCATCATTCCACTGAAATTTTACTGCCTTATGTGTAAGCTTTGTTAACGGTGCAGCAATAGAGGAAAAACCTTCCACAAATCTTCGGTAATAACCTGCCAGTCCAAGAAAACTATGAGTTTCTGTGGGTGTCGTAGGTCTTGGCCAATTTTTCACTGCTTCGATCTTTTATGTATCAACTTGTATCCCTTCATCTGACACAATGTGGCCCAAGAATGCAACTGATTTTTACTAAAACTCACACTTAGAGAACTTGGCATACAACTTACGCTCACGAATAATCTGTAACACCTGCCGTAAGTGCTTAGCATGGTCCTCCGGTGTTCTGTAATAAACTAGGATGTCATCTATAAACACCGTGACGAACACGTCCAAAAATGGCTTAAACACCCTATTCATCAAATCCATGAATAGAGTTGGTGCATTTGTTAGTCCAAATGACATAACTAAAAATTCATAATGGCCATACCGTGTTCAGAAAGTTGTCTTGGGTACATCTTCTTCTCGAACTCTGACTTGATGGTAACCCGACCTCAAGTCGATCTTTGAAAAATACTTGGCACCCTGTAACTGATCAAACAAATCATTAATTCGAGGGAGGGGATATTTTTTCTTGATCGTTACCTTATTCAATTGTCGATAGTTGATGCACATTCTCAACGTGCCATTTTTCTTTCGTACAAATAATACCGGCGTACCCCACAGGGACATACTAGGCCTAATGAAGCCTTTGTCTAGCAAATCTTTCAATTGCTCCTTCAATTCACGCAACTCTGCTGGAGCCATTCTATATGGAGGGATAGAAATAGGCTGATTGCCTGGAATCACGTCAATGCCAAATTCTACTTCCCGTTCTAGGGGTATGCCTGGAAGATCCTCTGGAAATACATCTAGAAATTCATTGACCACTGGAACCGACTGCAGAGTTAGTGGTTCCACTTCATTATCCTTCACCCGTACTAAATGACATATATAACCCTTAGCAATCATTTTTCTGGCTTTCAGATAGGAAATAAATCTTCCTCGTGGTGCCCTTACATTACCCTGCCATTCAAGAACATTTTCTTGTGGAAAACAAAATTGCACCTTCTTGGCCCGGCAATCTACTGTAGCATAACAAGAGGCCAACCAATCTATTCCCATGATCACATCAAAATCCACCATGTCTAATTTAATGAGATCAGCCAACGTATCATGACCACACACCGTTACCACACAATTATGATTACTCTTTTTGCAATAATATATTCACCGACCAGTGTAGACACTTCAATTGATTTAATTAATAATTCTAGTGCCTTTGCAAATTTCGCAGCAACCAATGGAGTAACATAGGAAAATGTAGAACCAGGGTCAATCAATGCATACACACTATACGAGAATATGGATAATGTACCTGTGACAATATCATGGGAAGCCTCTGAATTCTGTCGGTCCACTAAATCATAAGTGCGATTCTGGACCCCACTAGTACTGGCTTCTCCTCTGGCCCCTCTACCACGGCCAACAGACTACACACCTCGGCCTAGTGAAGGAACTGATGCTAATGACGCAACGGTCGATCCTGCCGGTCGGGGGCTATACCACTCATGCTCCTCTGGGGACACTCTCTCAGCATGTGTCCTGTCATGCCGCACCAGAAACAAGCATTTGTCCCCACTTTTCATGTACCTGTATGAATACGCCCGCAGTGCTGACATGGCTGACGAGGAAAACCTGCTGCCTGTGATCCGTGAACTCCACTACTCTGCCCAAATGGACCACCCCTAGACCCTCGAAACTGTGAGTGAGCACCCTCTGTGGACTAGGATAACGACAGTCTAGGTGGTCTAGGAAACATGCGGGGCCTAGATCCTCCTTGGGACATCATAGGTGGTCCTATAGGTCTAGCCCTTTTGGATTGTCCCCTATCAAATTCATGTACCCTTCGTCTCTGCCTTTGATCTTCCATTTTCTGGGTGAAGGCCTGAATTCTCGCTATATCCATGTCTTTGTTCAAGGCAGCAATAGTGCAATCTCTTACCAAACATGGCTCTAGTCTGTCCATGTATCGATGGACTCTATCTGTCATCGTAGCCACAACATTTGGCGCATATCGAGCCAAGAAATTAAATTGCAAGCTATATTCTCTGACACTCAAATTTCCTTGACGGAGATTTAGAAACTGATCCGCGCGTGCCTCACGGATCTCATAGGGCAAGTAATGATCAAGGAAAGCCACTTTAAACTCTTCCCACGTAGGTGGATTAGCACCAATATCAAGGGATTTCTTCCAATCTTCGTACCACAATATTGCCTCGCCTTTCAATCTATACGCAGCAAGTTCAAATGTTTCTACCCCTGTCACATGCATAACTTCCAAGGCCCTCTGAATTTGATCCACGAAGTCCTGTGGATCTTCTTTTGGATCGAACCCAGTGAATATAAGAGGGTCCAGTTTTAAGAAATCCTGTGTCCTGCGACTTTCCATTCTAGCCGTATCATCATCATGTGTCATTACACCAGCTCGTCCCTTGCTTTGTGCCGCCACTAACTGTGTCAACATATGTACAGCATTTCTAAGATCCTGATCTGTGGCATTCATTGGTGGTTCTGCGGGTACTTCTCTGGCTCCTTCGGAGCTGCAAAAGTAGATGAAAACCGCGATGAAATTTCAGCATTTGCTCCACCTTGACTATCTTGGTCAGGTGGTAGTCTACTCATTCCTTCTTCAGCAGGCACATCTACCTGCTTCCCTTTACCTCTACCTCTTCTCGTGATTGGCATTTTGACTATACCAAAGAAAAACAATTACCATGATTAGATGCAATTCAACTTACAACACTGGCTCTATTTCACGATCTAGAAGTGAAGAAAAGAAATAACATCCTATATGTCCCGTAGCCTCCTACTTATAAATAAGGTGCACAACACATCGATAAGTAAGACTCTACTCAGACACGGCTTTGTAGACACCCTTAGAATGACCTGCTCTGATACCACTTTTGTCACGCCTCGAATCCCATCGGGACGGATTGGCACTCGTAGTCGACAAGGCCCGAGAGAACCCAGCTTTATCTTTACTAAATCATATGCATGCCATAAGAAACCCGTAATCACATAGTAGCTATAGATACCAACAATGGAATTCATGGAACATGATAGATATATACATATGGGAAACTTGGCCGTTGAGGCCACCAAGTCAAGAACGACATATCTTTTTTACATTTATACACCCACATCCGTCTACAAAAGCCTTTAACAAGTGCATTGACCAAAATGAACTAAAAGTCGGGACAAGTCCCAGCTTTATACAACACCAAAACATAAGTACAACGGTGACTCGGAGTAGCCCCGAACTAACTGGAGCTCACCAAAGATCTGCAACAACTGGCAACCTACTGTAGAGGCCTACTAGTACCTGCGCCTGCAGCAAGTAAGGTAAATTTCCCAAGAGGGGTCAGTACGAAGAATGTACTGAGTATGTAAGGCCATATGAAACTTGTAAGATATGAAAATATGTCAAGAGCTCAACTTCAAATGCATAACCAATATAGATAAGTCACAATGTATATGAGTCACTATTCTGTACTTTAGAAACCATGTATGTTGCTTTCATTACATTCTTTGCATCTTTACTTCCATGAGTATTCATCTTTGCCTTTGACCTGTGATACCCGGGCCCCGACTGAACAGTGGGTTTTAATCATAACATAGCGTTATGTTTGGATCGGCTCGAGCTAGGCTTATGCCCCTAGAGCTGCCACCCTATGAATCAATGTATCTATCGGGATCGGCTCGAACTAGGTTAGTACCTCTAGAGTTGCCACCCACACAATATTTCAGGTTCGGCTCGAGCTAGGTTATTACCCCTCGAGATGTCCCCCTGTTAGGTTCGATCCGAGCTAGGCTTATACCCCTAGGACTGCCCCCTGATCCAACAACCTCGGGATCGGCTTGAGCTAGGCATTTTTCCCCCAAAGCTGCCACCCATACTTGAGCATTGACCACATATGCATTACTTTGTTTATTACTTTGAGATTGAAACCATGATAGTCACAACTTTACTTGAAGCTTTGGATAATTAACCAATGAGTGAGGGACATGTGAATAAACATTATTGGAAACATAACACCATTGGAACCATTAGACAATATTCCTTGAACAAGAGACATCAATATAACCACTATTGGAACTTTGGAACATAACATTGTTGAGCTTTTGGAACATTATTCATGAACATGAGACATGAGATTCACAATTGATCAATGAGTAGGAAATATATGATAATGACCATTGATAACCGGATATAGAATACCTTAGTACATTTCGGGATGGGACAAGCGTAATGTCAATGTGAATACTATTTGTCACAGAAAGATACGGACAGAGTAACCGTACATACCTTGTATTCGCAATACGAATATATAATCCTAGAGGTGCATACAATAGTCCCGCTCCTTCTTTATGTCTCACTCTACAACACAAATATATAACGGGATTCACATTAACCATCAACTACTTTACAAATACATATAACATCAATGAGTTACATGTTTGCCTTTAAACATGCCATTTCCCCTTGACAAAACCATTGATGAAATTATTATTCCAAAAATCCCCCAATATTCCATACATTGACCAATACATGATAATCAATACATTTCACCACAACACTTCTCCTTTACACTTTCTTATCCACACCACATCACAAATAATCCATCAAATTACCTTAATACACCTCATAGCACATATCGGCCAAAATCCCACAATTTACACTTTTAGAAAAATAACAAGTTTAATAACAAAATCACACCATACATGTTCATATTTTATCCATACCATGCTCTTTCATTAAGACATCAAGTCTCTTTTCAAGTTCAAATCACCAAGAGAGCACATCTTTCACCAAAAGCAAAAATACACTATTCACCACCTTGCCAACACAACTATCATAATATACATAATCTCCCATGCATATAATATGTTAATCCATGAGAATAAATACTTACCAAGGCTTGGAATATGATGATCTTTACCAAAGAGTCCAAAGGAATTATTTGCTTTAGGATTTGGAACTAGAGAAATGTTTGAGAAATATCTTTAAAAGGCATGAGAGTGTTCTATGAATAAAAATCTGATTTTGGGGCCTTTATATAGACCCCAAGTCATACTTAGCCATTCCTTGGCATTAAATGTGGTCAAAGTGGAAGAATGGATCTTTTTTCCCTTTTGGGCCATGTCTTTTATTCCATTTTGGGCCTACATTTGGGACCAATAACACATATCCATTTAACCCATCAAATTTCATGTATAATTCACCATATATCTCATGTTTAAATAATTTCATAATGTCACGACAATATTCTCTTACGAGATTCTCATTCGTCGTCTCAATCGCAAAAATAGGAATTCTAGTCGCCCATGGCTTCATTGAACATTTTGGATGCCTATTTATGTTTCATGATTTGATCATGTAGGAGTATGTAGGAGTGTATTGAAGTTTTTGAAGCTTTAACAATGCTCAAAGAACTCCAAAGAACCAAAATAAACCATCCAAGAATCGTCGTTGAATTGCATTGCGAAACGAGTCCGGAAGGGCACAATCTTTATGCCTTGCGCCACTGCCTTGCTTTGCAGCAGTGGCGCAAGAAATGCACCCTCTATGAATCAGTGGCTTGCGCCACACCCCCTAAAACAGGGTAGTGGCGCAAGTTTTCATACCTTGCTGAATTTTTCGGCCACTTCTTCAATACTTGCGTATCATCCAATACCTTATCCGAACACTACAAAATACTTACTTAGTGATCTTAATCATCAAGTAAACATGACTCCAAGTCACCAAATGAGGTTGGAATGTGTACGGGGTATTACACAAATGCTCCAAGAAGTCACAAAACACCTCCTACGAAGGTCTAATCGCACATATTAGGTCCGATATCAAATGTTTCACCAATGACACCATAAAACACATACTCATGGCATCTCAACACCTAGGTAGATATGACCCCAAGGTATCAAGTGAGGTTATAAAAGTACGGGGTGTTACATGAAGTCAACATTCCTTGATAGAATCAAGGCTAAACAATTTGAGAATTCAAAGTTAAACAAGATTCAGAATAAAGTTGTGTGTGGTGAAGCTCAAGATGTCACACTTGATGTGTGTGGTGCGTTGAGAGTGAGAGGGAACATATGCGTACCTCATGTTGATGATGTAATTTCAAGTTTTCTTTCAAAAGCTCATGGTTCTTGGTACTTTATACATACTGGTGCAACTAAGATGTATCATGACTTGAGGCAGCTCTATTAGTGACCTCGAATGAAGAGAGATATAGTAGATTATGGGGATAACATTCATAACTTCCAACGGGTGAATATGAATATCAAAGGCCTGCAGGTTTTCTTCAGAGGATGCCCATTCATGAGTGGAATTGGGAAAGGATTGCTATGGATTTTGTAGTTGGTCTTCCTAAGACCTTGGGGCAGCATGACTAGATTTGGGTTATAGTGGACAGGCTAACAAAGTCAGCTCATTTTATTTTGGTTAAGGTGAATTAAAACTCGGAGCAGTTAGCCAAGATTTATGTTAAGTAAATTTTGAGATTGCATGGGGTGCCATAATCCACCTTATCTAATAGAGTATGTAGTTTACCTCCAAATTTTGGCACAAGTTACACAAGGAATTGGGCACAAAGCTTGATCTTAGTACTGTATTTCATCCTTACATCGATGGGTAGTCTGAGAGGACCATTTAGGTAAAAGAGGATATGCTACGGGCATGTGTGGATGATTTTTGGGGGGTGGGGATAAATTCTTGCCGTTGTGTGAGTTCTCATACAACAACATTTATCATTCTAGTAATGACATGGCCCCATTTGAATCTCTTTATAGGAGAAGGTGTAGATAACCCATAGGTTGGTTCGAGGTGAGTGATGTGAAGCCTTTGGGCATAGATTTGTGAAGAAAGTTCAAGGTGAGGTTCATTCAGGACAAGTTGTTAGCATCCCAAAGTAGACAAAAGGAATACGTTGACCGCAAGGTAAGATATATATATTTCAAATCGAGTGAACATGTGTTGTTAAAGGTGTCTCCCATGAAGGAACAAAGCATACAGCTTAAAATTTCTTTTGCCTGAGGTTTTTCGTTAAATAATTCTTTAACACCATGGTTCACTACCCATTCTTATCATAAAAAAACTTTCCTTAGTAACACGTTCAGCCCTAATCACTGATGTCCACTACATCATCAAGTCAGATATTATCCCACAATAACAAATAGGTTCAATAATACTCCACCCTAAGGTCTATTATCCTTAACAGTTTATCTATTAAGACCCTTATGACATGCACCCTTGTTCCACAAGTCCGGTTATGTATTAACATCCTAGAAGTGAGGGATTTATTTTAAGTCTATGTGAATAATTAACAAGACAGAGCATTTAACCCTTACCTTCCACCTACTGAGTTAGCATAGACAGTAGCTCAATACAACATGACCACTCCTCATAAGTCTCTAAGTCAATATACTATGATTCAGACGATTATATCCACTGTGTCTCAGTCATAAAAGTCATTAGGCAATACTGAAATACACCAGCCTTACCACTAACCAGAACCACCCAAGGATCCACCCCCTCAATTACAGACAACAATCAAGAAACTTGGTTTACATAAAGAAACCACCTTTAGTATTTAAGCACCTAAACTCGATTCTCTCAAAGAACCAACATACATAAATATCACTAAACAAATAAGCTCGATCCATCTCAAGGAACCCACATATATCTCAAATAACAGATAGGCCTGGTTCAACTCAAGGAACCAACATATATCTCAAATAATAGATTGGCCCAGTCTAACTCAAGGAACCAACATACATCTCAAATAACAAATAAGCCCAGTCTAACTCAAGGAACTAAAATATATATCACAACAGATGAGCCCGATCCAACTCAAGGAACCAACATATATCTCAAATAACATATAAGCCCGATCCAACTCAAGGAACTAATATAATCAAGAAAACACATAATCCCCGGTTCACTCAAGGAACCGTCACACTCACTAAATACTTGTACAAATATTATAAGGGCTTTATGGTTGCCTACTAGCCATGACGTGCAGGGGACGAGCTCTTGTCCATGTATCAAATCTCAGAGATCAAATGTCTGCCAACCTTATATCAACCAATTCTGCAGAGATGTCCAAATACTGGTATATTCCACAATAATAACAGATATTATAACAATTACATATTACGAGAATAGAACAACATTTTTAAAACCAACAAGCTTTCATTATAATCATAGCATGTGATTAAACTTTAGGATATCAAACAATCATTCACCTCCCTTTAACAAGCAATATGGAGAACAATTAGCAAATGCATATATATATATATAACTTAGGTTGTATTACTATTACACAGTCCATCACCAACATCTTGCACATATATCTGGTGACATACCCACCTTCATCCTACCAATTTCCCATTCCTCTGGTTACCTCCATAGATTCTTCTGAATCCACCAACACTAATCACTTTTAATGAATAAGCATCTAATTAAGTTTAACCTTTCGGGTACAACACCATCATTAATCATACAAGGATGGACAGAAACAAAGTGAAGACAAAAATTCATGGAAATTTAAACATCATAACATAACAGCAAATTCCCACCCAAATTAACTGGGTTATCGTCTATTTATCCATCCAAACACCATGCCCGAAGGCCTAAGTATGCAATCTCACATCAATCTACATTATGCTTATTCTTTATAACCCAGGTCTAAACTACTCAATTAAACCTAGCCTACTTGGATGCCAAGAAACAACTACGGAGGCATGAACACGAGCTTTTGGCTTCGTGAAGAGAATTTGGATGTGAAATCAGAGAAAAAACCATAGGTTTTACCCCATCAATGCAAAATCCCTCCTCTCCATTACTTTCAGGCCATGAGATAACCCTAGGAGGATTTTAGAATGAGCCTCATCCTTTTACAACTGAAAAGGAGAAAAGAGAATATAAAATTTTGTTCCTGGGGTTTCTGGTCTAGTCGTCCCGCTATAGCTGCCTACTGGCCGCTATGGCGACGCTGCTATAGTAGAAAAATTCCTGCTATAGCGGTATAACATCAGCTTGACACAAATTTCAAATTCCAAAATTTTTAGTCGTGTCACCCCATACTAATTCGAGATCATATTTTCAAAAAATTTTGTAACTCATACCCATAACAAGGTGTCTTTTGATAACGATAGAACAGATTATTAAACCTACAACTAAGATCTATATGGACATAATTTTCAAAGCTCTAGGTGTGTTGTTACCCAAATTTGAAATAAGAGAAAAGTTACCTCCAGTGCAAGTTTAGAAAAATCCTGGAGGTGCAACTGAAACTAAAAATGCCCCAAAATACCCATATTTCTTCTGATAAGGGTATGGTTTGATGGTGGTGGAATTCATCCTTCAGCTCATATCCAAAGAATTTGATATTCCGCTTTTGTCTATATCTCAGTTCGCTGCTAAAAAAAGCTTCATGTTGTGTTGCGTCCTTTTGACGTAGTCCACACCTGTGGTTTTGATTTGAGAATTTCATCCTTTTGAAAGCTCTCAACAATATCTAAAACAAGATGGTTAATCATAAATGCATTATGATACAAATATAATTTGTACAAATCTATTTGAACATGTCATTTTGAAGAAATTGACGATCCAATTTGCATGACCTATCGAATGTATTGTGCCACTTTTAATGGTGTGATGAACCAACGTGTCTCATTGAAAGGTAGACGACCTATCTTGGATGTATTATTCCACTATGAACGGGATGATAACCCAACATATTTCATTAAAAGGTAGACGACCTATCTTATATGTATTGTGCCACGTTGAATGAGATGATGACCCAACATGTCTTATTAAATGGCAGATGACCTATCATGTATGCCACTTTGAATGCGGGTGACTACCCAATATGTCTCATTGAAAGGTGGACGACCTATCTTGAATGTATTATGCCATTTTGAATGGGGTGATGGACCAACATGTCTTATGATCACCTGCACTAAACTTCAAATGCAATGTAGGGGCAATATAAATTGCACAAACCTGGTTGAACACATGACGATCAAATTTTCTTCTTTAGAAGATGGATGAGCCAATTTTAACATGCCACTTGAATGGGGTGGATGCCTAACATGTCTCATTGAACAGCGAATGACTTATTTTGAATAAAATATGCCACTTTGAACGGGGACTACCCAATATGTCTCATTGGAAGGTCACCTATTTTGATTGCAACATGTCACTTTGAAATGGGGTGACTTCCCAACGTGCCTCCTAATCATCTATACTAAATCATTAGTAGCAAATGCTATATAAGGATAATTATGAATTGTGCAAACCTTATTTTAGTATGTCGTCAATTTTGTAGCTTAAATTCTCAGAGATCCTCCATTAAGGCTAGTCTTGAAGGATTTCACTTCAATTGTGTTCAAGTAAGCTTCTTGTGTTTCCTTTTCTGTCAATTCGACGCCAAATTCCATCTTTAATTCCCCTTTTTTGAATTTGAATTCTTAGATTCTTACTTTTTCGAGTTGTTTTGAGCCTCAAAACGAACCCCGCTTGCACCAAAATTTTATACATGAGTTCCTTACCCTATGAGGAAGATAAATGCAAGTTCAATTTTTAAATTTCGTTATCAAGCCCCGAGGGTTAATTTTAACCCAATTTTTGGTCCAAAATATAAATTTGTAATATGAGTATCATTGTACTCGTAGTAATGTATAAATTATATTTTTGATAGCGTGGCAGTGTAACAAAGCCTTACAAAAAGGAAAGGCATCCATGTGATTGCACGTGCTTAGTCGTTCAGCCACCAGGTAGGTTACAACTTACCTATTTTTAGACTTTGCTCAGCAGACTTTGTATTGTATGAAAGGTTTATTGGGTTGGGGAAAATATTCATTTAATTGAGTTGTCTTGATTTTTTTGAGTTATCGGGCTTGCTTCGGAACCTTAGAGTAGAGTTTGGGTTTGATCCTTAGTTTAGGTGGCTTATTTAGTCCGTGGAGCCTTAGTCTAGGTTGTTTGCTTTGTTTTAGGCATAGATTAGAGATCTTTAGTATAATCTTAGGGTAGTATATCGCGATAATTATAAGTATTATCCCTCGGTTATGTTCGTATTAGTTTCTTTTCTGGTTACCCTTGTGTTGTGAGATTGCAAGACCTATAGGTATAAGATAGTGTTGATGGGGCTTTTAGCTTGAGGTTGATATTATAAAGAGAGGACTATTACCTAGTTTCTGAGCATATTTACAATTACAAACTTTTTTTGTGTGCTATATCTCTACCTGTATTTGCACACGCATACATATACATACATTTTTATGATATATAACTGGATCTGATGGAAAAATATGGTTTACGGCTCTAAACGAGGATGGTGAAATTTTACTTTGTTTTCAAAAATGAAAATGGATGGAAAGAAAGACACTATTTTAGTCCCGGTTAGAGTCCAAGTTAGTTCTATATTTACAAAGTCCTGGTTAGAGTCCGGGCATTGTATATGGACCTCATGAGTCCCCAATGATCCCTCCTTTGCTAGCATAGGATCCTGGAGGTGGTGTATATGGTAGGCATCATTCATTTCATTCTGCATGGCATTCACTCATTTACACTTAACATTTGTATGAATTATGTGTATGCTATTTACTTGTTTATCTATACTTTTGTTAAGATGTAGACTCTTAGCTCTCATTTAGCTTTCCTATGCTTAACTTAGGTTATATTTATTTATATCGTATATTATTCTTCTGATCTTAGTGAGCCTATGATGTCTACTGAGTACCGCATGTCTTAGCACTCATACTACACTTCTACATCCTTTTCTGATGCAGATCCTAGTACGAGTCTTAGCTGTTGATTTCTTACTCATCCAGGGGCTGCATTTTGATCAGATTTGGAGTGAGCTCTCGACGTTCAGAGTTGATCTATTTCCTTCGTATAGCTATTGTCTTTACTTTTGTATATTTCTACTTATAAGTACCACTCCTGTATTAGTAGTTCTTGTACTAGTGACACCAAGTCATGAGGATGGTTTGTATATATATTTTGTTCTTCCTTTCACTACTTATTTGCCTTTAGTACTTGTATTTATCTATATTATTGGTCTGATTATGTATATTATCATTCATTTCACTTATTAGCTACTCCCTCCGTCCCAATTTATGAGGCAAATTTGACCGGGCACAGAGTTTAAGAAATAAGAGAAGACTTTGTTATGTTTACTAAACTACCCTTATTGATGTCACTTTAATGCTACTTTTTAATTATCTTTTCTTGTTAAGTGGGACCCAATAAGGATAAAATGGATATAGTGCCATTAAATAGCTACCAAATAAGGAAATGTGACATTCTTTTTGGAACGGACTAAAAAGAAAAGTGTGCCACATAAATTGGGACGGAGGGAGTATTAATTTTCTGTATATGATAAGTAGGATTGGCTTACCTACTGGAGGTTATAATAGATGTCATCATTGCCCGATTCCGGATCGTGACATTTATTGAGTCTCAGGCTCAAATTTCTTCATGTGCTTCTGGTCATAAAGGCTGAATTGAAGACGATGGAATGCAAGAAAATGGAGAGTCGGACTCATCGGAGTGTATATGCATAAAAAAAAAAAAAGGAGAAGGATTAGAGATCTATAACATAGCATATCTCAAGATGAAATAAATGAATTATTAACACACACATACTAATAAATTCTTGCAATGTAAGATTAGACTTGAGGTTATCTTCAATTCTTTACTGGAGAATCCAGGTAAGAAAATCAAACATCCAGCCCCCTAAACACAATAACGGCTTCTCCATTTAAGTAAAATAAGGAAATCACTTTAAGGTTTCAATACCAACTTTATTGGAAGATATATGGCGTATGTTGCTTGTTCAAAATTGCAAGGATACATGAGTTGACTTAAACCAACCCCTCATTATAACTAAAAACAAATGAATATAAAAAATAAAAATAAAAATAAAAAAGAAGGAGTGAGTGCTCTTTATTATCAACACTTGCCCACTAGCTCAAAAAAAAAAAATCCATCTTGAATTCAAGACTCAACCAAATTAGTGAACTGGACACAAAAAACTAAACTCAAACACATAGAGAAATCAACCCAACTATGATTGAAATTTAAAACACACAAACAAGCTTAAACATGTTTGAGGATGTAAAGAAAAGACAGCCAAGGTCATACTACAAAACAGAGAAAGATACCGGAACATTCAATGAGATTTTTACTTAACCAAGAGAGGGAAAGAAAAGTTGAAATGTTGACCACTTGATACTCTGATTTGAAACATACAAACATTTATATGAATACGTTATTCATGCCTCAAACAATTTACTTGCAGACAGATAAAAGAGCGATTTCATGCTTTAAATCAATATTTGGGACATAATTGAAGGGAAATGCTGAAGAGGAAAGTAAACTAAACTTGCACCTCTATCTCAACTAGCGAGAAAGCAAAAAATGAGTTCTAATCACAGTAAACAAACTTGAGTTTTATACATCTACCCACAACTAAACAAACAGTTAAATACAAGATAATCCAATTTAACTCTCATGAAATCAAAATGAAAGAAGAAACTTCAGTAGAATCCATGTTCTTAACATATAAAAGTAAGGAAAACTATTCAACTTAAATAAGATAAAGAAAAAACATTCTAATCTACAGGAGATTGAAAATATGCAGAACTAGACAAACAAGAAGCTTCTTTATTATCTCTAACATAATTAAGAACCCAAGCCAAATTACTAGGACGAGAAAGAAAAGTACTTTTTTATGGGCAGTAAACTTGAGATGATGAGTTGCCGGAGTGACTCTACCACCTTTCTTGACTCGAGACAGACAACAAAATTTGCACTATGAGCCAAGAACTTCCAAACATTTAGACTCCTAGGTATTTAAGTCTAAATTTAACCAAGTTTCATGGGTGTTCTCAGCTCTGGGCATATATAAGACCCTAAATTCCAAAATCTTTTGGGGCTTGTTTGGAAAGTCACCCTGTGGATTTGGTATAATTGAGTATAATTACACTATTTAGCCTGTTTGGTTGGTTTGATAACTACTTGATTAGTAGGTAATTAGGTGTAATTGGCAGGAGGTAATTACACTCTTCAATTCCTTCCTTTTATTTTCATTTTAATTTCTTTTCGTTTTAATTTATTTTTTATTTTTATTATTTTAAATTCTTTTTTATTTTTATTATTCTAATATTTTTAAAAAATATATTTTTTACTATACATTATTTGTATTTCATTTTTACTTCTTATGATTCCATGCAATTGTTTGTTATTTATTTTTTGTTTATTTTTTTCTTTTAGCATAATCGTGTTAGTGTTCTAATTTTTAAATTAAAGTAGAATTCATTGTTTAATAAGGTTATAGATTTACGTTTTTCTTTTGAATTATATTTATGTGTGTTATGTTGAAATTTGAGATGAGAGTATTATATTAACTTTTTTTTGTTTTGATTTTGAACTTATGTTATATTTTTTGTTCCAATTTATTTGTTTTAATAGTATTGACTTGATATCACATCGTTTTAGTAGTTAGAATTGATAGACTATCTTTTAGTCAAATGTTTTAATAATTTTGTGAAATTATATTTATAATTTTAATTTTTTGTGTCAAACATGCATTTCATAATGTTCTTAAAAAATATGTAATTTTAGTTTTTATGATTAATTTTAATTGAAATATACTAATTTAAATATATATATTAATTATTTTTTATAATATTAGTTAAGAACATATGTTTGTTAATTAATATATTTTCAAAGGATAATATGTATCTCAAATACCTAATCTAATATCCTATATAAAAACCCTTATTTGTCAAATATTAATAATTTTAACTTTTGATGATTAAATTTTATTTTAAAATTTTAATATAACCATGTGATTACACTTGTGCAACCAAACTGTATACTTGTAATTATGTTGTAATTACACTTTTACAAATAAATAGGTTGGTGTAATTAACAGGTTGTGTTATTACGAGTCTGATAATTAATACCCTAATAATTACACTAACTCTAATTACCAAGTGTCTGTCCAAACAGATCCTCAAGGATGTTCAATGTGGGACAAGGAATTGGAAAATATAATAGTGTAATGAATGAGGGAGAGTGGAATATGGGAAGTTTATTAGTGTAATTATTAGTACAGCAAGACATGTACACATAAAAAGTGAAAAGAAAATCAAAAATAAAAGTCGATAAACGAATATTACCATTGGATGGATTTGTACGACAAATGATTTGTCGAAAACGCCCTTGGGTAAGACGAAATCTTGTGGATTTGGGCTTGAACACTCTACTTTTGGAAGAGAAAATGGAGATGTTTGTGAGAGTAGAGAGAATAGGGTTCTGGTGTTTGATTTGTTGGAAATAAAAGAGAGCAAAAGGGGAAGGGGGTTAAAAGAGCTTTGGGCTAGGTCTTGGATGAATTTTGAGCTCAAAGTTGTTTGACTTTTGGCCAAAATAAAGAGGTTTGGGAGGCTATATGGAATGAAAATATAGGCATAATGGAATTTATAGGGCCCTTTGAGAAATGAACCACCCTTAAAAATGGTTTGAGATAAAATCAAGACGAATTAATTATTCAATTAATCAATTAAGTTTCTCGATATAACAAAGTAAAATAATTATTTGCAATAATATACTAAATGTCATTATTAAGTCATAAACGACCTCAATTTGATAAATTAAAAATATGTTCTCAACTAAAATATTATTTTAATATAAATTGTTTTTCAAATTTATAAATAGACAGAATTAACTAAAAATCATATGTAAAATGGTAAAATAACACCATAAATAGTTTTTGAAAATATTTTTTAACCTTTGTTAATAGTTATTTTACTAAATTTATTATTCAAGAAGCTTGACCAATTAACTAAAATGTGGAGGGTCAAAATTGGGTGTCAACAACTGCTCCTCCTTTGTGGCCAATATCAATTGGTTGTACTACTTTTAGGACTCGAGTGGAGCTTTTTCGTTAAATATGTTTTTATAACTTGTAAATAGTATCTTTCTCACACTTGTTGTAACAACCCATAAATTTATAGGTTCCAATAGAGAGTCTACGACCCGTAGAACTAGTCCACGAATTATGGACTAACTCGTGGAACTCAGCCCCAGCTATGTTTTCAGTCCCAGGTTACCACGAACCTGTTTACGACCCCTGGAATGAATCCACGAGTTGTGGATGTAATCATGGAACCAACAAAACCTATGGCATAATCCCCAGCTTAGTACGACTAGATGTACAAGTCGTAATATTTATTGTACGAGTCGAACACTCATAGACTTGATCTAGAAACCTTAAAAATTGTTCTAGCTTGTATGAGCCATTTACGAGTTATACTATCAACGTATGGGTCATAGATCAGACTAGAGACTGGGAAATTTTCCCATTAACAATGAATGAAGGTACGATTCGTACCTTAGACATAACTCGTATGTTTTGTCATGGTGTCCTGCACAGTAATATTCAGCAACATTTCATTAGGGGTAAGTTCATCTTTTCCTCATCTTTTAACCTTTTCCAGTGATGTTTTGGTCACTAAAAGCTATAAATACAAGGACCTAAAGCCTATTAGCACATTTATCTCTCCAAAATAAGCCAAGATCAAGTCTCCAAGTTATTCAAGCAACCTAGGGTTTGTTCAAGCAGAGTTTTCTTGATTTGTTCTTCAAGTTTAGTTGTCTCCATCAGTTACGCAAGATTCAATGATGGATTTCTTTCATCCTCATGCGCAAGTATCTTAATGATATGGTGAATCATGTTTAAAACTAGGGTTTTTACCCACTATTTTACATATTTGATTCTCCGAGTATGTGTTAAGATTATTTATGAAGTTATGAAAACTATTTGAGAATCTACAAGTTAGCATGTTTTAGTAAGTTTTCCCATGATTTAAGCCATAAACATGATTTAAAAGAAATATTTTTTTAGAATAATATTTCAGCCTTCAAGTTATGAGACATGATTTTAAACATCGTCTCACAACAAGATAGTTTCAACAAATAGATTTTGAGAAAGACTCTAGATAAGCTTCTAGATAAGCTTATCAGATATGTTATGAGCTATATAGATAAAATATTTTGGGAGAAATATTTAGCACCAAATAGACACGGATTCTAGATAACTCAAGTCCCAGAACTACATTGCCACCGTAGGATACAGGTCTTCTGCTAGTTGAGGTTGACACCTTAAGCACAATGGGCTCAGTTAATGATCCACATAGATAGATAGGTTCTATACCTTGGTAAGCATTGGGTAGCCCTCTCCAACTGAAATTGTAAGTTAGTGCATCATGAGCTCACATGGTATATGTCGGTTATGAAAAACTCCCACCAAAGTATTGTCCTTATGACTTCATTAAATATATATATATATATATATATATATATACACACACACACACACACACACACTATGAGAAAGAAGATGACATATAAGGTTTTTCAAGTATCATGTTTCTTCTTCAATCTTTAGCTCTTTAAGATGTTTTAAATTGGTTTTCTTCTCATGACTTTTGCCTCAGATTTTATGCATGTCTTAAGCTACTTTTTGCATGATGTTATGCTCAGATTTTAAGCTCTATATGTTATTATACTCAGCCCATATTTTCAGGATTTGTACTATGTATATATGTATGTATAACTTGCATACCATTATTTTCACGACCCAATTTCTCATGTTATGATGGCACCTACTTCAATCCACCAGTAGATAAGCCAAGACATAGCCCGGAACGGCGAGTAAGGGGCTAATAGGCGGAAGATAAATAGATAAGGATACAATTGTAAGAATAAGCAATGCGTAGAGGTATATATATATATCAAGCATACTATACAAGAGCGGGGAGAGGACAAAAATACCAAAATAAATCCCCCCAAGACCTGATAAGGTCAGTACAAAAGCCATTATGACAAAAAGAGTACTAGACAGTGTCAAATCTACATTATAGTTTTAGAATATACAAAATAAGACTATCACAACAGCATAAGGAGGAGGATCAACTCCAGACTCTAAAATCTCACCCAATCTCCGATCAGCAGTACAAGTCAAGGATGTCGTCAACAGTGGTGACTCATACTCGAATCTGCATCAAAGAAAAGATGCAGAAGTATAGTATGAGTACCAAAACCACGGGTACTCAGTAGGCATCATAGGTCGACTGATCTCAATTACATAAAAGTATAGATAAAGTGCGAGTATATAACTAAAGTCAGTAACAAAGGGGAAGAAACGAAAATAATAGGCTATGCTAGGAAAATGAGATAAATAGAAAACAAGTAACCTGAAAGCAAAAATAAAAGCCTAGCTATAACATAACTGGACCCCCATAAGCCCAAAAGGCACACACAAGGAGAAATAAACTCAACCGAGCCCTCAAAAGCACGGTGGGTACAAGCAAGAGTAACATCTAAGTACGGATAGGATAATAACAATAATAAACGTAAAACAAGACAATATATGTGATATACGTACCTGATGCTCCTTTCCTATCGTAACCACAAATCTTACTGGTTTCCACCAGATTCCCAACCCCAGATTAGTATTATTGACGATAATAAATATTGGACTCGAATCAAAACTAGTGAATAATAACATTATTGCAGATGCCGAACTCGAACCGTAACTAATATATGATAAAAGTGTAGCAAATGTCGAACTCGAACTGAAACTAATGGATAATAGCAATATATCAGGTGCCAGACTCAAATCGAAACTACAAATAAACAATAGGTAGGATATTCTAGAGTTATAGCCCATCTCAAATCTATATAAACATAAATTTCAATTTTAGGTGGCCAAACCCTTTAAAGAGAAGCGGGTTTCGATTATTATTAAGTCCAAAAATGCGATTTAAGGTCAAATACTACCCTACTCGGGGTAATGAAGCTAATTAAGATTATTATAATGACTAAGTCAACCCAAAAGCCAAGTAATAGCCTGAGGAAGCGGTTATCCGATCATTTAGGTCCAAAGGGGCGTTATTCTAAGCATTTTGTCTAAAAAGAGGTAGTGGGGTGTAATGACCTTCCCGGTCATTTCTCTCGTTTTCGTGCGTTCTCGGAGTTTAGAGCTTTTCTATAACTTCCCCAAGTTATTTATGACTTGCTGGGACTAACAGTTCGGTTCCCCGGCAGTTCGTTTGAGAATATTATTTAGACCAAGCACGTTGTAAAATATTAAATTAAATTTGAATTTGGTAAAATGACATAGTTAATTACCTTTCGAAAATGTTTTTGAAATTTATAAAATTCTTTAGTTATGATATATCTATACTATTTTATAATAGTTTTATAATTTATTAATAATTTAAGATGAGATAGTGAATTTAAATATGTTAAAATAATATTTTTATTTTATAGAGGTTTTTTAGAAATAATTTTCTATTAATTATGGTATATTAAAAAAGTTGTATTTATTTTACTACGAACCTATGCAATACCCGAATACATATATAATGGGATGAAAAAATTACACGATGTGCCACCTCCACCACCACGTGGAAAATGAGGAGGTGCACATCATCATGGTCACCTGCCACTTGGCAAGTGAAAAGTTAACAATGGTGATATATATATAGGTGTATTCGGTGGACAAAATATAATATTTTTACATTTTGTCCACTTTTTCCAATTACCTCTCACCATTATTGATTATTTAAGCTCAATATTGAGTAAATCCATTGAGGTTTGAGGTTAGGGGTTTATCTATTAGAGTACGTGGACTCGTTCTTGTCATTTCTACGGTACGTTTTCTTATTTTACAATAATTTTCATTTACGATGGTATATTTTGGGATTGGTGTTGATGTTTGAGCTATATTTTAAGCTCATATAGAGCGGTGATAGTTGTGACTATTGGTCACGGGGTAATTTGGGACGTTGTGACGATTTTGGTTTTGTGATTCTGCAAGCGGGCCCCACGTAGACTGTTTGGACATTTTCCGAACTAATGCAATATGGGTATCAATAGTCATGTTTTGACATGTAGTTTATTATTTTGGTAGCTTGGCAACAGTCAGAGGCCTCTCAGAAGGGGAAGGCTCATGTATAGCTGGTTCTTTTGGCAGGCTTGCGGCGGCGTCCAGGTAGGCTAGGTTTACCTTCCTTTACACTTAGATTGAGCTTATGTGTGATATATGTATGATATTGTGTTGGTGTTGTGAGCTGGTATTATAAACTTGGTGGTGGTGGTTTGCTGTGATTTAGGTCTTCTAGGCCGGATAGGGCTATTCGGATACATTCCAGGCCCGTTATCCTCGTGGTACGCCACAGACGATCTATCTGGGGTCGGATAGTTTTGTTGTTGTTGATTGCTAGGTGGGGTATGTTATTGTTGGACCTAGTCCAAGCTTAGGAAGACTTAGTCCAGACTTAGACAAGTGTAACTAGACTTGGTTTTCGGGACCCGTTAGTAGGCCCCGTTACCCTTTTAGTCAACTTGTCAGAACTTTGACATCTTTGGGCTTAGTTAAGCCCTCTATGACCTGTTAGGGTTGTGACAAGATTGAGTCACCCTGATTATACCCGGTTGGCCTGTTTAGCCTTGTTAGTCCCTGATAGCACCGTATTTGATCGGGATTGGTTAGTTTGATTTAGAATACGGACCTACCTTTCCATGACATCTAATGTATACCCAGACTTGTATATACATATTGCTTATAGTATGTATTTCACCTAAAAGGACCCCGAGATTGACTTGTAGCATGTTGTGGGGTTAGCTTTTGTACCTATATACTAGTATTGGATTGGGACTAGGGCGTTCCCCATTTATCTGATATGATATGACATTTGATTCTGTTCTGGTTACTGGATATGATGAGTTCCAATTCAATTCCGGCTACTTATTCAGGTATGATGATTTTGGTTATTGACTATTGGGTGCTCCGATTCGAGTCCGGCCCCGGATTGAGGTACACTATGAGCTCTGGTATTGGGTACCGTGATTATGATACTGCTGTTCTCTGAGTTTCGATTTGAGTCTGGAAGATAAGATATATATGTGGCCTATTGTTATTACCCACTGCGTCCGGTTCGACTCCGACGTCTGGCCTCTTGTTATTACCTATTGGTGTCGGTTCAAGCCCGGTGCACTCTTGTTGGTTATTGTGGTTACTGGATACTAATACAGCTTCGAGACACTAGTGACTATGCATTTACTATTTTTGTGTATCCCACCGGTTTATGGAGGCCAAGCTGGGTTATTGTTTTCTTTCGTGTGCCTATCGGGTTTATGGGGGCCCAGATAGGTTATGTTTGACTTGTGTGTTTACTTACGCATTTATTTACTCGATTATCCGTTATTACATTTATTCATTTCCTAAGCATATCTATACGCCTCGACAGTTACTTATGTATTTATTACTTATACCCCAGACTTAGCATGCACCCTCGCATTTTAGCTTGCTTATATTATATTGAGCTCAGTCGACCGATGATGCCTACGGAGTATCTGTTGCCCCGGTACTCATACTGAACTTCTGCATCTTTTTCCCCGATACAGATCCGGGTACTAGCCGACGATTTTGACACGACTCTCTTATCAGCATTGACTCCGGAGCAGGGTGGGCTTACTGAAGTCCGAGGCAGATCCTACTCCATCTTCTACTGTATAGTCTTTTGCTCTCGAGACTGTTGTACTTGTTATATATATTTGGTTTATGTCTTGTATTCTGGGTATGTCTAGTAGTGACTCTTGTACTGACCTCACCAGGTCTTGAGAGGGGTTATTGACTTTATGTATATTGTCCTCTTCCTTCTCAGTTTCGGTATGGGTTTATTTTGGTTCTGTTTGTTTTCATATTTTTAGCAGTCTTATTAGTATGGTTACTTCCACCTCATCTCTGTTCTTCTGAGGTTTCGCCCGTTGCTTGTCGCTCCGGGCTAGGGTTTGGCTTGCCTAGTGGTGGGTTACGGTAGGCGCCATCATGAATCAAATATTGGGTCGTTATATGAGGCCCACCACCAGTCTCAAAAACCCAACCTAAGGCAATAACCTACACAACCTTAGGCTTAGGCTTCTCAATCCCATCCCAAGGCACTACATAAGCTAAGTCCAATCCCAAAGGATAATCCTACACTAACTTAAGGGAAAACGGGGACGGTATTATACTTAAAAATGGCCATAACTGGCTAAATTAAGCAAAAATTGCTAAAAAAGTATCTGGGTCGTAAGACCCCACCCACAACTAGCTCAATATCACACTAAAAACATAATCAAGAAAAGTATAGAAAAAGGGTAAGCCTAGCCTACCTGGACGTCGCTGAAAGCACGTAAAAGCTCTACGATTGAGCTTTTACCTTTCGAGAAGCCTTCGACCGCTGCCACTCTATCAAAATAATATTATGCATGTGAAGATGACAATATCGATAACCATATTAAGAATTTACACTCGGACTCAAAAATCAAGCTAAAAATCCCCCAGGGAGCCCGCTTGCGGAATCACGAAATTGAAACTATCACAACGTCCCTTTGGATATAATGAGCTAGTGCCAAAAAATTGGGCATGATCAGCCCTCAATTCCAGTCCCAAAATAGTCCGCCAAACTTGGAGAAAAACAAGAATTTAATTATGAATTAAACAAAACTTTAATCGAAAACTTACGAGATAAAGATGGGGAAACAATCACTTTAATGTTGCCAATTCAATCCCAGCTCTAATTTATGATCTACCAAAAAATTTTGAGCTCTCAATACCTCTAATGGTGATTTAATACTTAGTTTTTTAGCTGAAAATGAAGGGAGGAAACTTATTTACTGCCAGGGGTCTTTCATCTTGAATGTGGGACCCTTTTCAAGATCGCAGGAGTTGACTGAGACTGGCCTTCGCGAATGCGGCTGGTCCATAGCAATCGCGAAGAAGGAGCCTGGACTGGCCAAGTTGGCTTCCTCTTTACGAACGCAAAGGCTTGCTTGCGAACATCGAGGTCAAGATTCCTTGACCTCCACGATCGCACCCTAGGCCTTGCAAACTCAAAGACCAAAATCCTTGACCTTTACAAACACGGCCAAGGCCTCACTAACGCAAAGGCCAATTTTGGCCTGCACCAGGTACTGATGCCCCAGCAACTTTACTAAGTTGCAAAATCTCTGGACAGGCCCTCAGAATTCATTGTGAATCTCGTGAATGCAAATGAACTATGCTACCTTATCATATTGGGCGTTCCAAACTTAACAAAATCATCAAAATTTCCATTAGAGATTGTTTCGACAAAAATGGGTCCCACACCCATGGTTATATTTTAATCAAATCCACCCAATAACCCAAAATGAGCTTGGAAGCCTTGGGACCTAGACAAGGGTTCCCCTAGCTTAAAATCGACATTCCAAAGCTAACGAAACCTTTAGAATTGGTATCCAATGTCGTTTACTTAATGTTTTGTCCCAATACCATTTTCTCAACTTCAAAAGCTCCAAATAAGAAAATGGCTATAAAACCCAAACGAACTGCTCGATAATCAAACTTTCAGTTCCAGCAAGTCATAAATGACTTAGGACATCTATGGGAAATATCTAATATAGAAAAAGCACGAAAATGTAGAAAATGACCTGAAGGGTCATTACAACATCCACTACTAAAAGACTTTTGTCTACAAAAGTAAAGAGTTGAGAAGTATCTGCAGGCTCGAACTAGTAAGGATACTGAGTCCGCATCTCATGTTCTATCTCCAAGGTAGCCTCCTTGACCAGATGGTGACTCCACTAAACCTTAACCACAGGAATATCTCTAGAATGGAACCGTCTGACATTTCTGGCAAGAATAGAGACTGGCTCCTCCACAAAGGTCAACCTCTCATCCAGATAAACCGAGTCCTACTGAAGTATGTGAGACTCATCTGGAATATATCATTGAAGTACCAACACATGAAAAACTGGATGAATGGCTGAAAAGGCTGGAGGCAAGGCCAACTTATAAGCTACCTCCCCAATTGTCCAAAAGGTCTTAAGTAGACCAATATATCGAGGGATGAGTTTTTCCCTCTTTGCGAACCTCATCACGCCCTTCATGGGTGATACTCGTAGGAAAACCCGATCACCAACTCCAAATCTCAAGGCACAAAGCCTACGGTTAGTATAACTCTTCTGCCTATTCTGAGTTGCCCTTAGACTATCCTGAATCACCCAAACTCTATCCAATGACTCCCGAAGCATGTTGGTACCCCCTGGCCTAGACTCTGAAGTCTCAAACCAACCCACCAAAAATCGACAACGCCTACCATACAACACCTTAAATGGTGCCATCTGAATACTCAAATGGTAGTTATTTTTACCAGTAAACTCTGCTAAGGATAAGAACTGCTAATACTGACCTCCAAAGTATAAGACATATGCTCGAAGCATATCCTCCAAAACCAGGATAGTCCACTCTGACTGTCCGTCAGCCTGGGGATGGAAAGTTGTGCTAAGGTCAACCTGGGTACCCAACTCCTCCAAAAATGCGGGCCAAAAGTTAGAGGTGAACTAAAAACCTCTATTTGAAATAATAGACACGGGAGCTCCCTGAAGGTGAACCACATCTCGAACATAGATCCGAGCCAACCTCTCGGCACTGTAGGAAGTTGAATAGGGATGAAATAAGAAGACTTCTTCAATGAACCTATGATGACACAAATGCTATCAAAACCGCAAAAAGTACGAGGTAAACTACCTACGAAGTCCATAGTAACCCACTCCCACTTCTACTCAGGAATGGGTAGCCTCTGAAGCAAACCACCTGGTCTTAAATGCTTGATCTTCATCTGTTGATAACACAAACACCAAGATACAAAACCCGCTATGTCTCTCCTCATACCGCTCTACCAGTAATGTTGCCTTAAATATCTATACATCTTAGCTGTCCCAGGGTGAATAGAATAACTGGAGCTATGAGCCTTCTGAAGTATCAACTAAATCAAACCTCCTACCCTCGAAGCACAGATGCAACCGTCAAATCTCAATATACCCTTAGAATCTAAGGTAGCTCTCCTAAAATATAAAGTCGAATAAACCTGTGGCTAAAGAATGGATGTCCAATGTCAACGATCACTCTGAAACTGAAAGGAAGGCAAGGCTCCCCATACTCACTGCCTTTCGGGTCAAGGCATCCGCTACTATATTAGCCTTGCCCGGATGGTATAGAATAGAGAGATCATAGTCCTTTAGTAACTCAATCCACCTGCGCTGTCTCAAATTAAGGTCCTTTTGAGTTATAATGTACTGAAGACTATGATGGTCGGTGAAACTCTCACAGAAAACACCATACAAGTAATGCCTTTAAATCTTAAGCGCAAAAACTACGGCCGCCAACTCCAAGTCATGAGTGGGGTAGTTTCACTCGTGCACCTTTAGTTGTCCCGGAGCATATGCTATAACTCAGCCCCGCTGCATAAGAACACAACCCAGACCAATACAAAAAGTATCATAATATATAATAAACCCTTCACCCTAAACTGGAAGAGTCATAATAAGAGCTGAAGCGAGCAAGTCCTTAAGCTTTAGAAAGCTTGCATCACACCCATTGGACCACTGAAATGGAACCTTCTTCCTATTCAATCTGCTCATAGGTGCTAAAGTAGTGGAAAATCTCTCGATGAACCACCTATAGTAGCCTGCCAACCCAATAAAACTGTTAACCTTGATTGGAGATGTAGGCCTAGCCTAATCACGAATGGACTCAATCTTTGATCGGTCTACCATAATCCCATATTTGGACACCATGTACCCTAAGAATGCTATAGACTCAATCCAGAACTCTCACTTTGAGAATTTGGTATAAAGTCGATGATCTCTCAAAATGTGGAGCACAGTCCTCAAATATTGCTTGTGCTCCTCCCTACTTCTCGAATAGACAAGAATGTCATCAATAAATACGATTACAAAGAAGTCCAAATAAAGCCTGAACACGTGGTTCATCAGGTCCATGAACGTTTTTGGGGATTGGTCAACCCAAAGACATCACTAGGAACTTATAATGGTCGTAGCGAGTCCTGAAAGCTGTCTTAGGGATGTCCTCTTCCCAAATTCTCAACTGATGGTAGCTAGATCTCAAGTCAATCTTAGAAAATACGACAACACCCTGAAGCTGGTCAAATAGATCATCGATACAAGGAATAAGATACTTATTCTTCACTATTACCTTATTCAGCTGCCTATAATCGATACACATATGCATAGAACATCCTTATTCTTTACAAACAGAATAGGAGCACCCCAAGGCGATAACCTCAGCCTAATAAAACCCTTACCCAGAAGATTATGAAGCTGAATATTTAGCTCATTTAGCTTGGCAGGAGCCATACAGTAAGGTTCCATAGAAATATTTTGGATTCTCGATTCAAGATCAATAGCAAACTCTATATCGTGCTCAAGAGGAAGGCCAGGTATGTCGGTAAAAAAAATTAGAAAACTCATGGACTATAGGAATAGAGTCAGATGAAGGACTCTTAATACTTACATCACAAACATAAGAAAGGTAAGACATGTAGCCTCTCATACCAGTCTCCTAGCCCGAATATAAGAGATAATCCCCATCGACGTATGGCTATAAAACCCTGCCACACAATTGGGGGTATGCTAGACATAGCTAAGGTAACAGTCTGGGCAAAGTAATCTAGGACTGCATGATAGGTGGATAACCAGTCCACGCCAAGAATCACATTAAAATCAACCATATCTAGAATAAAAAGATCAGCTCGAGTGTCATACTCTCGAATAGTCACAACACATGATCTATATACCCAATATACTTCTAAAAAATCACCCACAGGAGTAGCTACACACAAAGGAACAAATAACGACTCCCAAGAGAACCCCAATCGAGGTTCATAATAAGTAGACACATAAGAATACGTGGAGCCTGGATCAAATAAAGCAGAAGTTGGCTGATGGCAGAACGAGATCGTACCTATAATAATAGACTCCAAAGCCTCAGTCTATGGCCTACCAGGAACCACATATAAATGACCCCATCCACCTCCAGACTGGTTGCCTGTCCAGCCACCTGCCCTATCTACCTCAGGACATCCTCTAGAACCCTAGGGACCACTTCTGTGACCTTATGCACTACCCCTAGCTAGAGGCAGCACTAATTTGATCGGTGGAACACTCTGTGTAGCAGGATCAATCATCCCACATCGGTGACACTCTCTTGAGAAATGGCCCATAACACCATAATCATAGCATGCCTCAGGCACTCTACCGTATCGAGAAGGTTCGCCTGACCTGAAATAGCCTCCTCAGCCTGAAGACCCTGTTTAGATACCCTTAGAAGACTAACCATTGCTTTACCCACTAAAATAAATATAACCAAGTTGACCCCTATCTGAAATCTATAGTTTTGTGTGAATGGGCTTACTAGTCTTACCTTGATGTTGAAATGGTTGATGTTGGGAATATCTACCCTGGAAACCTCTACCTCTAAACTATGAACCACTGTGTCTCCCACTATAATTACCCTGCTGACAAAGCCTCTTATCACTGTCCCCTTAGGTCTCGTGATGTATATCCTTCATTGTATGAGCATAGTTAACAATATAACAAAAGACCTGCCCACAGCTACCAGACTCTGAGTAGCCATACAGAGTGGAAGTCTCAACCCTCTGATGAAGCATCGTATCCTCTTATATTCTGTAGGTAGAATCATGGCGGCATATTTGGCTAACTCATAAAATCTTTCCCCGTACTCTGCCGCTAATATAGAACCCTATTGCAACCCTATAAGTTAATCCCTCACACTCTCGTGCATGTAGCGAGGTATATACTTCTCCAAGAAAGCCTCGAAGAACTGAGTCCATGATATAAAAGAAGATCCAGCTGGTCTACAATCAAAATACCCCCTCCACCACTGTCTCACTACTCTATCAAACTGAAAGGTGGTGTAATCCATACCATGCGACTCAACTAGGCCCAAATTATGCAACTTCTCCTCACAACTGGTAAAGAACTCAAATGCATCCTCGCCTGGAGGGCCCCTACGAATCTCGGTGGTGCCAACCTAAGAATCTGGGCCAGCATTTTCTTCTCCACGAAAGTCATGGTTGTCTAGATTACTGTTGGTTGTGGAACTATTAGTGCTGGTGGAACCTCTACTCTAGGAGCCGTAAATGGAGGTTGCACTTTTATACCAAGTCCACCCTGGGTGGCTCCCTGAGTGGGTGTCTGGGCCCCATCCATTGTGTAATGACCCTCCCGGTCATTTTCCTCATTTCGTGCATTCTCAGCGTTTAGAGCTTTTCTATAACTACCCCAAGTTATTTGTGACTTGCTGGGACTGATAATTCAATTTTCGAGTAGTTTGTTTGAAAATTCTATTAACACTGAACATGTATGAAACATTTAAATTAAATTAGAATTTGGTAAAAAGATATAGATAATTACCTTTCAAATATGTTTTTTTATATTTATAAAATTATTTAGTTATGATATATCTATATTACTTTATATTAGCTTTGTAATCTATTAATATTTTAAGCGGAGATAGTGAATCTAGGTATGTTAAAATAGTATTATTATTTTATAGAGATTTTATTCGAAATAATTTTCTATTAATTATGGTCTATTCAAAAAGTTATATTTATTTTACCACAAGCCTATGCAATACCCGAATGTATAATAAGATGTGAATTTTGTGGGAATAACACCATAACCTCCACGTGGAGGATAAATAACATGGAAGTACAACTTGTAGTGGACTTGACAACTTTTTATTAAGCATGTTTTCCACCTAATATGGGAATTAGTTATTTAAGGAAGATTCTTTATCACTTATTCATTATTTTTCCAAAGTGTCATCTTTTTTACCTAAAATATATTCACATAGTAGCATTTCATTTTAGCCAAGCATATGTTGGCTCTACTGCACCGTACGTATATGTATACATATCAATAAACATATGTGCTAGGAGGAATTTTTGGGGAAAATTATTTTGATGTCTCATTTGGTTTGCAAAAGGAAAATTATCTTATTAAGTTATTCAAGCTCGGGGATCGCGTGGTTGATAGTATAGCGTCTTTATATCATAAGTTTTCCAGTCAATTTTAGCTTAAAGTCACGTATTTGAATTGTTATTTGGTGGTATTTGAATTGGATAGCATCTCTTGTGACAATTGGTCACTAAGCTATTTTGGAAGCTGTGACAGTTTAGATTTTGTGATTCCATAAGAGGGCCCCACATGGGATTTTTGGTCATTTTTTGACCTGAGCAATATAGATATCAATAGTCTTGTTTTGATGTATAGTTTATTGTTTGGTAGCGTGGCAGCAGTCAGAGGCCTCTCAGAAGGGGAAGGCTCCTGTTTAGCAAACATTGGCAGGCGTTCAGCGGTGTTCAGGTAGGACTAGGCTTACCTTATATCTAGACTGAGTTTATTTATAGTATTTGCATATTGTTGTTCTAGTGTTTGGGATGGTAGTTGTAGATTGGCGTTGGCTTGCTATGATTAGGCTTTTGGGCCAGTTAGGGCCTTGTTCGGGTACGTTCCGGGCTCGTTATCCTCGTGGTGTGCCAAAGATGACATTTAGAGGGTTGGTTAATGTTGTGCTACCATTAGTACAGGGTTGGGAAACCTTATTTTAGACTCAGATAGGTTTAGCCCAGACTTGGTTCCTAGACCCCATAGTAGGCCTCGCTACTCTTCACAATCGGCATAGTTAATCTGAAACATTGTTGGGCTTAGTTAAGCCTTGAGATACGTTTTTAGGATATCATTTGAGTTGATTTACCCCAGTTATGACCCTTCTAACCCATTTGGCCCTATCAACCCCAGATAACATAACACCTGACTGAGATTGTTAGCCGTGACCTAGTATTGGGACCCGCCTTGGTATGTACGTCTCCTAGTAGTAGGTTGTTGACCTCGGAGTACCCAGGGATTGGCCTTGTAGTACATTATGGGGTATCTCCTTTATTTATATTTCAGGTTTGGTCTGGGCCGGTATGTCCCCGTGTACTTGTATTTGTGTGGATTTTGGCACTATTTTGGCACTTGGATATGATGGTTACTGACTATTATGAGTTTTGGTTTGCATCCGGCCACTGATTCAGATATGATGATTCTATTATGAGTTTCGGTTCAAGTTCGACCACTAATTATGGTACGATCTGAGAGTTCTGGTACTGGGTATCGTGGTTCTAATATTATGGCTCCCTGAGTTCCAGTTCCAGTTCGGCATCTGGTTATGATATGATTTGAGAGTTCTGGTACTGGGTACCGTGGTTCTGATATTGTGATTCCCTGAGTTTCAGTTTGAGTCCAGCATCTAGCTATAAGATCTATTGTATATTATATATGTGGCCTCTCGTTATTACCCACTATGTCTGGTTCGAATCCGGCGGATGGCCTCTTGTTATTATCCATTATTACCGGTTCGAACCCGATGTTTGGCCTCTTGTTACTACCCATTGGTGCCGGTTCAAGCCTGGTGCACACCTGGATGGTTACTTGGCACTGGATCAGTTATGGATTATTTATGCTTTCTTTTACTTTTCTTGTGTGTCCCAACGGCTTATGGGGGCACAGTTGGGTTAATTGTCTTCTTCAGTGTGCCTAACGGGCTTATGGGGCCCAGTTAGGTTGTGTTTGTTTGCCTTCTTATTACTGCATTATTTATCTTTTTGAATCACTTTTACTTATTCCTTTATCGTATTTGCATATCTCGATAGCAGTTTACCTTTTTATCCTTATTTACTGCTGCCTTAGATTGCCCCCTCACATTTTAGTTATACTTATGCTATATTTGAGCTCAGTCGGCCGATGATGCCTACTGATTACCCGTTGCCCGGTACTCATACTTCACTTCTGCATTTTTTTTTTGGTTGCAGATCCGGGAACCAGTCGACGGCAGTGACATGATCTCCTTTTTCAGCACTGATTCGGAGAAGGGTGAGCTTGTTGTCATCTGAGGCTGATCCTACTTCATCTACTCCTGTATAGTCTTTCATACTCGAGACTGTTGTATATGTTGTGTGTATTTTGTTTCTGTCTAGTACTCTGGTTGTGTTAGTTTAGCTCTAGTACCAACCTTACCAGATCTTGGGAGGGGTTTATCTATATACACTGTCCTCTTTCTCTTCTGTCTCAGTATGTATATATTGTACGTTATATCTTATACTTTCTATTTTCATCTATTATTGTTGTTATGCCTTCTTCATCTCTCTTTCATCTGGTTTCTGCCTCTTAGCCCTTTGCTTGATGCTCCGAGCTATGGCTTGGCTTGCCTATTGGTGGGTTACGGTAGGCGCCATCATGACTCAAAAAATCAGGTTGTGACACATTGGTTGGCCACCAACCATACCCAATAACTGCACCAAGGCATCACGGAGGATTGAAGAAGATATAAATCCTAGTGGGGCATAGGCTTCCCCCTGGCCCATTGATTGTTGTGGCGGCAGAACTTCTGGTGTTATATCAATTGCAGGATCAATAACTAGATCTGTTGAAGGCTCTCTGACCTGGCCTCAAGCTGGGGCTATAGCTCTGGCCTGACCTCGTCCTGGGGATCGACCTCTTCCTCTAACGGGTGCTCTAGCTGCATGTTCGGGGTCCTTATCCCCGACAGCCATAGTCCGCGTCCTAGCCATCTGCAAAAGAGTGAAACAAATGAGAATCTGGAAACTAATATAGACACAATGCAGGATAATGAACCAAAAAGATGAGATTTTCCTAAGAATGTCCCATAGCCTCCCAACGATAGTATACAGACGTCATCGTACCGATTCACGAGACTCTACTAGACATTTGCTCTTGTATGGACGATACCGATGAACCTAGGCTCTGATTCCAAACTATTACAACACAATTTCTCAGGTCATAATGGCACCTACTTCAACCCACTAGTAGGTAAGCCAAGCCATAGCCCGAAACAACGAGTAACGGGCTAATAGGCGGAAGATAAACAAATAAGGATATAATTGTAATAATAAACAATGCATATATATATATATATTAAGCATACTATACAAGAGAGGGGAGAGGACAAAAATACCAAAATGGATCCCCACAAGACCTGGTAAGGTCTGTAAAAGAGCCACTATGACAAAAAGAGTACCAGACAGTGTCAAATATATATTGTTGTCTTAGAATATACAAAATAAGACTATCAAAACAACAAAAGGAGGAGGATCAGCTCCGGACTCTAAAAGCTCACCCAATCTCCGATCAGCAGTACAACTCGAGGATGTCATCAACTACAGTGACTCGTTCTTAGGTCTGCATCAGAAAAAGATGCAGAAGTGTAGTATGAGTACAGAAACCACGGGTACTCAGTAGGAATCATAGGCTAACTGAGCTTAATTATGGGAAAGTATTGATAAAGTGTGAGTACATAACTAAAGTCTGTGATAAAATGGCAGAAATAGAAATAATAAGCTATGTTATGTAAATGTGATAAATAGAAAACAACTAACCAAAGCAGAAATAAAAGCCGAGTTATAACCTAACTGGACCCCCATAAGCCCAGAAGGCACACACAAGGAGAAATAAACCCAACCGAGCCCCCATAAGCACGGTGGGTACAAGGAAAAGTAACACCTAAGTAAGGACAGGAAATAATAACAATAACAAACGTAAAACTAGCCAATATGTGTGATATGTGTACATAATACTCCTTTCCATCCCTAACCACAAATCTTTCTGGTTTCCACCTGATTACAAACCCAAATTAGTATTACTAACGATAATAAATGCTAGACTTGAACCGAAACTAGTGAATAATAACATTATAGCAAATGCTAGACTCGAACTAGAACTAATAAATAATAACAGTATAGCAAATGTCATATACGAACCAGAACTTATGGATAATATAAATATATCAGGTGCTAGACTCGAACCAAAACTACATATAAGCAATAGGTAGGGATATTCTAGAGTTATAGCCCATCTCAAGTCCATATAAACGTAAATTCTAATTTTAGGTGGTGATAACGCTCAAATTATACCTTGAAAGTATAATCGGACATTGTCAATATAACTACCCAACTTAGAGTCGGGGTCGAATCCACGAGGAATGAATGCAATAGTTTCACCTCTAAGTTTCAAAAGCAACTAATGCTTGCTCGTAATGCTATGAAAATAATGCAAAAAAGTAAATGGGGGGGGGGGGGGTTTCAACAATTCATAATCCATAATATTGATCTTAACTTGAGATGCAAAGTTTGAGCTATAGAGAGTTGTAATCAAATGTGGGAAGAGCTTGGGGTTATGCTATCTTGAGAGTGAATACATGTGTGGGTAGTTGAATATTTTCCTAAATTCAATTAATGGCTATGGGTAGTCTAGATTATGGTCCTTTGGTGTTAATCTTTTAATCAAACACCAAAATATCACAAGTGGTTTCTTTCGAACACCTCACAAGTATGGCTATATAACAAATCTAATACCTCAATTAGCATCCTTATGTCTGAGAGACATTATTAAATGATAAATATTAAGTTATTGCAAACTACTACTCCTCACCCTTATCTCCTTTGTCAAGGATGATAAGGGTTCTAGTCTAATAGAGTTTGCAACCTCTAATTATAGGTTAAGAACATGGAGTAGAAGAAAAACCCATAATAATTAACTAATTAGGAAGACAAATAAACAACACCCAAAAAATTATCACTACTTATTCAAGCATAACCCCGAGTTAAGAAATTAGCTACTCATAGAGAGAGAAAGAGGAAATATACCAAAATTCTCATTCCAATCTTCCATCAAATCCAAGATAATCACAAGAAATAAAATCCAAATTTAATGGGAAGCACATAAAAGTAAGCAATTTCACTCTTAGGGTTTTAATTCCATGTTTCTAAAGCTCAAAGGTTACAATAATGGAGTTCTAGATCTGAAAAAAACCTTTAAAGCTAAATCTTTGCGTTTCAGGAAATTACGAAAATACCACCTCATTATCCATCTGCTGGCGCAGATGGGTGACCTGCGTGCATAGGTCATAGGCGTAGATGGGCTCCAGTGTACTATTTTTCTTGTGCCTCAGTCACCTGCATGCCCACCCCCCAATTGCGTGCGCAGGTGAGCTTTCATCCCCCTGTGCATCTTTTTAAGTTCCTTTCCTTTACGTTCGAACTCCATTAGACTTGTATGGTTAGCTTGACCCCGAACTCTTCGATTACCTGCATAAACAAGTAATTTAACATGAGATACACCTCTAATCAAAGGAAATTAAAGGATAATTCAAGCCTAAAAGTGCTAAAAAGTTAGCGAATTGCCAACTTATCAACCCCCTCCCCGAAACTTAAACTATGGCTTGTCCTCAAGTAACCAAGAGTGTTCACAATGAAAAAGGGTATTTTTGACTCACAAACAACCACAAAATACTACCTTAAACAACTAAGACCACAAAGTTTAATTGGTTCCTCTAATAAATTATGGTAAACAAACAATTAACACTTCTCCTTTCAAGATGCAAGTCTTTTTGTTGCAAAGATATAGGATATCAACAAGAAAAAGTTTCAAATCAAGATGCTTATCAAAGTTTCAAAAATTTTCTTCAATTCCACTTTACGACTTGTCTTGCTCATTTTTCCAAATTGAAGGTAAGACATCACTCTCCACTTCAAGGTATAAATGCCACTCACATGCAAGAGTTTACTCCACTCATATAGAATAATGCAATTGTAACACCCCGTACCTTCCCAAACCTATTTGACGACATTAAATAATGTTTACTTCGGTGTCGAGAGCTATAAGTACGTATTTGGTAATGTTAGTGATGGAAAAATTAAAATTTGGCCTTGTACATGTGATTAACCTTGCGTAGGAGGTGTTTTGCAATTTCCATGGAGAATTTGTGGGGTTAAAAATGAGTCTAAGAGGACCTCCAAACAAAGGATATTAAGGGTAAGAAGTAAGTTAAAGAATAGGACTTGAAGTATCTAACCAAACCCGCGAAGAAAAGTCAAAAAATAAAATTTTCAAAAATTCTAAGTGTGGGGCGCGCCAGAGGGCGTGCCACGCCGCTCTGGGCTAAAATTTTTAGTACAAAGGCAGAAATCTGGCACGCCCAAGGGCGTGCCACGCTGGTCTTGGCCACTTTTCAAAGTTGGAAATTTTCTTAAGTCCCAAGGGTGCCCAGGGACGTATCGAGCTGATTTTTTCCACGTTTCTTCTACAAACATGAGAATATACATGAAATGAGTGAAATATTATATTGGTATGATAAAATTACTCGTGAACTAATTTGGCATCAAAATTATGATTTTACCCTTTGGGTCAAAATAGGTCATACGTGGCTAGAATCGCTTGTTTTGGGGATTGAGGCTACGAATATAAATCCCGTGAGTGGTAATATAGTTGTAACACGTATATGATGTAATACACGTTGATTTTAGTGGGCCAAGATAATATATGTGTTAATGGACCAATTTGAGGCCCAAAGTGGAGCCAAAATGCATGGCCCAATGGGTCAAAAAGACCCATTCTTCCATTGACTAGTAAACACACATGTGAGACTATATAAGCATGAATAAAAGGCCTATATAAAGGGGGTAAAATTATATTTTTATCTCATTAGACACACATCACATTTCTCTCATTTTTTAGAATTTTCAAGATAACTCTTTTGGCTCTTCAAACCCTAAGGCACTCTTTGGACAAGATCATCATCTTCCAAGCTTGGGTAAGTGATTATTCTTGTACTTTAACATATTATGTACATGATAGAATATGTATATCATGTTGGTTATGCTTGGAATTGTTGGACATGGCACTTTGGCTTTTTGCTAAAAGATGTGCATTCTTGTGAATTAAACTTGAAAAAGGGCTTGATGTTTTGATAAAAGCGAATGGTATGGATGAGATATCAACATGTATGGTGTTATTATGTTATTAAACTTGTTATTTTTCCATAAGTGTAAATTATGGGATTTTGGCCGATTTGTGATATGAGGCGTATTAAGGTGACTTGATGGATTAATTATGATATGGTGTTCGTGAGAAAGTGTAAAGGAGAAACTTTGTGATGAAATACTATTGATATGTGATGTTTTGGTCAATGTATAAAATGTTATGATATTGTTGGCATGAAAGGGGCCATGAATGGTATTGTAAAGGGTGAAATAATGTTATAAGGGACTCATGTAACTCGTGGTTGTCTTATACACTTGGAATGTAGCTTGTGGTCAATGTATGGCATGAATGGGGAATTGTTAGTATGTCAATGCCGTAAATGGTATTGTAGAGAAGGAAATGCCATTTTAAAGATAAACATGTAACTCATTGTTGTCATATGCATTTGTAAGGTAGTTGGTGGTTAATGTTGGTTCCATTATGTACTTGTGATGTAGAGTGAAACGTAAGGAAGGAGCGGAATTGTTGTGCTCACATATTGGATTGTGTACTTACATTTGGAAGATAAGGTATGTAAGGTTTCTCTGTCCGTATCCTTCTGCAGCACATAATGTTCATAATGACATTACACTTGTCCTATCCCAAAATATGCTAAGGTATCTCATTCGGATTTGATATATGTTGTTATCCACACGTTTCTTTTTCATTGACCGATTGGCATTCATATGTCTCTTATCCATGGACTGAAATTCCTAAAGCTCTCATAATGTTGTTGTAACTGCTAAAAGAAACTGTTTCAAGTAAAGTGACGACGTAAGGGGAGTCTATTCATTCCTAAGTCACGTATAACTATCTCAAAGAGGGTAAGATGTAAAGAGAATCTAGTTATTCTTGAAAAGTATTCTCCAATCATGTCATGTTCCAAAGTCCAATATTATTATGAATATCTTTGTACCAATCTCATTAGAGTAGTGAAGGAGGTAAAGTGCGAACTAATATATCTATTCCTCACAAGTGAGCGTATCACTCTCTTGAAAGTAAGGAAGTGAAGTAAGGTATAGAGGTGTGTTTCCAATATTATCGTGACCCTTAAAGTATCAATCTCTCATAAGTGGATATGTTAATCTCTCACAAGTTAAAGTATCAATATCATAAGAGTAATAAGAGAGGTGATGTGCAAGTTAATATAATTATTCCTCATAAGTGATGATGTCAATCTCATAAAGTAAAGGAGTGAAGTAATATATATGTAAGAGTGTGCTTCAATTAATGTCATGATATTTAATAAGTTACTCTCATAACTATGTTAAGGACATAAGATTGTAAAGAAGTAATGCACACATGGTTACTTCATGTTTCATTGAGTATGGATCACACTCTAAAGGGTGTAAGTTCAAGTTGGAATAATCCCAATATTATGCTATGTTAGTTATTTATAGCCCACCAAAGGTGGAGGTCCAGTATTATACTTATTTATTAAAGCCCACCAAAGGTGGAGGCCCGGTACTATATACATATATATGATAGCCCACCAAAGGGGGAGGCCCGGTACTATATACATACATCTGATAGCCCACCAAAGGGGGAGGCCCGGTACTATATACATATATTATAGCCCACCAAAGGTGGAGGCCCGGTACTATATACTTATTTATTATAGCCTACCAAAGGTGGAGGCCCGGTACTATATATTTACTTATAAGGTGATGATCCATAAGGTATTATGAATCACTAACTAGTTGAGTGAACAATAATAAAGATAGTTGTAAAAGAGATGAGACTATATCCCTTGCATGAATATATAAATATGAAGGTTATGATAAGAATGATGATGATGCGACTGAATGACCAAGTAATGAAATAATAGAAGTAATGAACATGGTTCCACATATTCGAGACGGAGGTATATCCATATTGATTATTCTCTTACGCTTAATTTCTTGGAAGTACTTATGTGTTATTATAGTGTCATATGGCCTTACATACTCAGTACTTTTTTCGTAATAACCCCTCTTGGGGGACTTACCTTACATGCTGCAGGCACAGGTGTTAGTAGACCTCTGCAGTAGGCGACGAGATATCCGCAGATTGTTGGTGAGCTCTAATTGATCCAGGGCTTTTCCGAGTCATTATGCATTTTGGTTTGGGATTGTATATGAGTATAGAGCGGGGTGTGTCCCGACTCTAGGTCTGTCATAGTCATGTATCTGTAGAGGCTTTGTAGTTGTATGTGGGAAGCTGAATGTAAGATATGTACGTTCATTTTGACGTGATGGCCCTAACGGCCAAGTTTCATATATTGCACATATTGCCATGACTTCCGCTATTGATATTTAATTACATGAGATAAAATGATATGCATACGCGAACATACATATGAGAGTACATGAGCAAAGACTGGTTCTCTCGGGCCTTAGGGCCCGTTTGGATTGGCTTATTTTAGGTGCTTTTAAGCTAAAAGTAGCTTTTAAGCACTTTTGAAGTGTTTGGTTAAATTTAAAAAGTGCTTATAAGCACTTGATTTTTGGCTAAAATGCTTAAAATAAGCCAAAACCCATAAGTTAGGAATCCTAACTTATGACTTTTGGCTTAAAATGCTAAAAAATAAGCCAAAAGCCATAAGTTAGGATTTCTAACTTATGACTTTTGTCTTTTAAGCCAAAAGCCAAAAGCCCATCCAAACGGTCACTTATTGGCTCTGGGTGCCAGTTCGGCCCGAATGGGATTTGGGTCGTGACAGCAATTCATAAGGAGAATAAAGATAGACAGAAATTCCGCTCACTCTTATAAAGAAATTCAAGTACAACAAGTAGAACCATAGGCTTGCCCTTTGTGTCATTAGCTACTAATGTAGACCTACAAGGTTTGAAATCACCAAGGACTTGTGGGCATTGATGAAGGTTAGGGTGAAAGAAGGAATTTATGGATCAAGTGACTAGAAGACCTCCCTAAACACGATAGCTTTAACACTTCTTAGGCCCTATTCTTTCAAGTTCTCCACCTTATTCACCCTCATTTCTTTTCTTTCGTTTCCCTAAATCTCTAACCTCATTTTGCTAGAGACACATATGAGCTTCCTTCTTCATTCACTTCTTCGGTTCTTCTAAGAGATTTTCTAATTATTAGACATTCATGCCCCCCTTTTCTCAAGCTTTTCCACTTTTTCAAATCATTTTCTAAGGGTTAGACTTTTTGCTTTTGTTTTTAAGCACAACTCTTGTCATATAAAGCACTTGTTGAGACAACCAAGCATACACCTCTCTTAAGTAATCTTGCGAATCTCCTTCCCCCCCAAACTTAGGCTTTTGAGCCTACTTTTGTCATTCTCACAATTATGCACCCCAAGACTTAGGCATTTACCTACACCGGCCTACATTAGAACAATGTGATGCATTCAAGGAGGTTGGGTGCCAAAAGAGGGGTTGTTAAAAATGGTTAAGGTGTCATAGAATGATTATCACAAAGAAAAGGATAATGGACCAAGGTTCAATTGGGTTGACTAGGGAATAATATTAAGGTGGGATTTAGGCTATGTGGTTGTTCAAAGATTGCATCTGGTCATCTTCCAAACCAAGTGTGGCCTAGGATTTTATGTTGAATACACTCGGGGAAAGTTCTAGACTACAATGCATGCACAAGAATTAGTTGAAAATCTCACCACACAAGTCACCACACTCTTAAAATAGAAAGCTAGTCTTCCAAATAATTTGAGCAAATGAACTTGACAAACTACTTCGAATCGGTAAATCTTCTTTTGTGAAGAAAAAGCCAAAAATAAAATTTAAAAGTCACGACTCAAGAGAAAGCTAGAAACTTCTTTGCTCTTTGTTCTTTCAAAAACCATTTTGCTTTTCAAAAATCATTTTCAAAACCATTTTGTTTGCCAATGACAAATTTTGGAGGTGCCTTTCGAACTTTGCCATCTACAACTTGAATCAAACTCAAAACAATGGGTATTTCCCCTAAGAATGTTGTCGATCCATCTATCATGGGGGAGTACCACTCGGTTCGACAAAGAAAACCAAATAACAAAAAGAAAATGCTCCTTGGGAAAGAACTGAGTTTCAAAGAAAACCCTTGGAGTTTATTTGAAACATATATACATAAGGCGAATAAAGTGATGAGCATGTCCAACATATACCTCACCCAAACAATAATCAAAATGAGAAACAAAAAAACACATATGGGTCTCGAATGATAACAAGCACATAACATGGGCCCAGCAAGGGCTAAAAATGTAACACCTCGTACTTTTCTAACCTCACTTGATACCTTGGGTTCATATATACCTAGGTGTTGAGATTCCATGAGTATGTGTTTTATAGTGTCATTGGTGAAATATTTGATATCGGACCTAATATGTGTGATTAGACTTTCGTAGGAGGTGTTTTGTGATTTCGTAGAGCATTTGTGTAATACCCCGTACACATTCCAACCTCATTTGATGACTTGGAGTCATGTTTACTTGATTATTAAGATCACTAAGTACGTATTTTGTAGTGTTTGGATGGGGCATTGGATGATATGCAAGTGTTGGAAAAATGGCCGAAAAATTCAGCAAAGCATGGAAACTTGCGCCACTCTCTGTTTCAGGGGGTGTGGCTCAAGTCCCTGATTCAGAGGGCTTCCCATTATTGCGCCACTACCTTGCTTTGAAGCAGTGGCGCAAGGCACAAATAGTATGGCTATTCCGCGCCCGTTTTGCAACGCAATGCTACGTCGATTCTTATATGGTTTCTTTTGGTTCCTTGAAGTTCTTTGAGCATTGTTAAAGCTTCAAATACCTCAATACACTCCTACATACTTCTACATGATCAAACCATGAAACACAAGTAGTTATCCAAAAATGTTTAAGGAAGCCATGGGCGACTAGAATTCCTATTTTTGCGATTGAGATTACGAATGAGGATTTTGTAAGAGAATATTGTCGTGACATTATGGAATCATTTAAACATGATATATATGATGGATTATGTATGAGAAAGTTGGTGTATATACATGGGTTGTAGGAATTGGGCTCAATACAAATAAAGTCCCAAATGAGGCAAAAGACTTGGCCCAAATGGGCCAAATGACCCATTCTTTCAAAGACCTTCTAGAAATAGAAATTAATGCTATAAATAATGGCTAAGGATGAATTGAGGGCTTATATAAAGGGCCAAAAATCAGATTTTTAACAAACAAAAGTCTCATGCCAAGTCTAGAAATTTCCCAAAATCATTTCTCTCAACTCCAAACCCTAAGCTTTCTCTTGGAGCAAGATCATCATTTTTCAAGCTTGGGTAAGTGTTTATTATTATGGTTTAACATATTATATGCATGGGAGATTATGTATATCAAGTTGGTTATGCTTGGAAGTGCCCTATTCTTAGATGAATTATGATTCACTTATCTCTTATTCATTGATTGAAGTTCCAAAGATGTCATGACGTTGTAATTCCTAAAAGAACTATCGCAAGAGGGTAATAATGTAAGAGAATATATTTATTCTTGAAAAGCATTTTTCAATCATGTCATGTTCCAAAGCCCTTTAGTATGATGATTATCCTTGTACCAATCTTTCATAAGTAGAAGTACCAATCTCATAATAGTCATAAGAGAGGTGATGTGCAAGCTAGTATAATTAGTCCTCATAAGTAAGGATGTCAAACTCATGAAGTAAAGGAGTGAAGTGATATGTGTATATAAGTGTGTGCTTTAATGCCATGATCTTTAGCGTGTCAGTCTCATAACTAAGTAGAGGGTATAATATTGTAAAGAGGTAATGCGCATGGTTGCTATATGTTTCATTGAGTATGGATCACATTCTAGAGGGTATAAGTTCAATATGGACTAATCCCAATATTATGCTTGGTTTGTTATCTATTATAGCCCACCAAAGGTGGAGGCCCGGTGTCATATACCTACTTTTATAAGATCTCATAAGAATAGTGAAGGAGGTAAAGTGCGAGCTAATATATCTATCCCTCATAAGTTAAGGTGTTAATCTCATGAAGCATAAGAGTAAGGTAAAGCATATTTGTGTGTTTCAATTAGTGTCATGATCCTTAATGTATTAATCTCTCATAAGTTGATATATCAATTTCCCCCATCATAGAGTGGATGTATGTTCTCCCACCATAGAGTGGATGTATGTTCTCCCACCATAGAGTGGATGTATGCTCTCCATGTTCTCCCACCATAGAGTGGATGTATGTTCCCCCACCATAGAGTGGATGTATGTTCTCCCACCATGAGAGTGGATGTAGGTTAAGCCACCAATAGAGTGGATGTACGTTAATAGAGTGGATGTACGTTATATTATATTGTTACCCCACCACTAGAGTGGATGTATGTGGATGAATGTTATCCTTTTACAACCTACTAACCAAGTAGATAAACCATAGTGGTAATGAACATAGAAGCAAGAAAGAATCTCTTGGGTATAGAAGAATCTATTGGAGGCAAGTCTCTTGAGTGAAGGTAATTTCCCTTGAAGGAGAGTAGTTATAAAAGATATTATATATTTATACACATTGACTATTCTCTCATATTTTATTCTATTGACATTCTCATTTATGATGCTATTTCTTATGAGCCTTACATACTCAGTACATTCTTCGTACTGACCCCCTCGGGGGACTTACCTTACATGTTGCAGGTGCACGCATTAGTAGATTTTTAAAAAGACAGTAAGTTGACAGTTAGTTGCGGATCTTTGGTGAGCCCCAGTTGCTTCGGGACTTATCACAGTTGTACATTTGTTTTGATGTTGTAAAGATAAAGCGGGGACTTGTCCCGACTTTTAGATGGTCTTGTAAATGCATCAGTTAGAGGCTTTTGTAGACGTATGTGGGTATATGAAAGCAAGAGATGTATGATCATTTTGACTTAATGGCCCTAACGGCCAAGTTTCGTATATTTCGTATATAGATATGATATATGTTTCCATGTTCATGACTTCCGCTTAGTTGCATGAGGAATAATAAGATTTAATAAGATTCATACGAGGATATGCATATGGGTTGACATGAGCAAAGATTGGTTCTCTCGGGCCATATCGGCTTCGGGTGTCAATCACGTCTCAATGGGATTTGGGGCATGACAAATATATCCATCAAAGCACAAGCCCAGCAAGGGCAATATCTGAATCAATATCACAAAATAGGCCCGGTAAGGGCAATATACTAATAACATCATGAAAATGTATCAATAAAATAATATTATACACTATCAAATAAATTGTTCCACCCCCCAACTAAAGAATGTTGCATTGTCCCCAATGCAATTAAAGAATAATAGGAGAGAGAGGTAAGGACTCTCTGAAGCACACTAAGCATATGGACCCACATCATGGGTTGTCTGCCACTGCTCATCAACTGTACCACTAGGAGCCTCCTCAAACTGGGTCCCTGTAACTCCAACTGAACTAACATGCTCATCCTTGGAAGGTTGTGAGCTATATCTAGCACCAACCATCCTAGCATGTTGATCATTAACGAAAAACTTTTTGGCAAGCTCGATCTGTTGGGCCTTGATGAGCCCCACACTAAAGTCAATCCTTGCCTCATCTCCTATGATAGTATGCCCAAACAAGTTAGTAAATGGTAAAATTGAGCCAGTAGCAACCTATGGAATAGTCACCTGAGGATCATCTAGAGTCAAGAAGGGTCGAATCATCTGGAACTCTGAATGAAGGCAATCAAGATCATCTCTGAGAGTGGTAACTACCTCACTCTCCTCCTTTGCCTGAACCGCGACTAATCTCCACTCATTATCTGTCATTCGAGCATGAAGAGGCTCAAGACTCCTATCAATAGTTGTTTGGATAAAATATGGGATGTCAACGACCAACCGAGCAAGGGTACTATTATTTGCTAAGGTCATAGAAGCGACCGTAGCAAACGTAACAGTAGAAGACCGTGGAGGTTGAGTATGTTGTGTTGTGCTCGAGGTAGGAGGTGCAAGAGGTGGATTTATCACCGAAGTGTACCATTAGAAATCTGGGGAGCATATGATGAAAGTGGTCACAGGAAGGGTATGAGTACCCTCAAGACTAGGTATCTCACCCAAAGATGAATCAGAAATTTCAGAAACCTTTCTTTTCTTTCCCAATGGATTATCGTCATCTTGACTAGTGGTAACATCGTACTTAGCAACTTTTTGTCAACTCAAGGAAAGAGAGGAACCTTAGAAGTTAAACACAATATCATTATGAGGACCAGAAAGGGCAATAAAGTCTTGAGCTGCTTTGCTCTAATTTTAATCATCTCAGCTATTATTTCTCCTAAATTGATATGTATACCGCTCATGATGCAACCAAGAATGATAGCCCTATCAATAGTGACATCTTGATTATTAGTAGATTAAAGTAATCGGTTATGCACAAAACCAAGCCAATGTTTGGCCTCAATCGTAATATCTCTTCTCTTAATTTGTCCTACCCCATCAGCCCATGGAGGAAGGCCCTTTGCAATGATTGGGGTAAGCCACGGGAATTGAGCGTGCCCAACCTTTACTTTTTTTCTACATTCAGTGCCTGGCTCATAAGGTTGGTCAAGGTCGACGTTGTTGTTAGCCTCGGGGGTGCACCCTCAACTCCTCTAACAAGAACACTCGACAAACAAGGTTGCTTCTAAACTGATCCTTTATACTTGTGTTGCATATGTTTGATGTAATAGGAAGCATAAAACTCCCTAATAATCTCTGGAAAATAAACAAGTGTTGGTGATTCATCCTCATTCGTGAATGTGTGCCATGCATTCTCCTTAAATCGATTCATAATCTTTGGAAAGTGTTCAGGAACTCCTTTCATGCTAAATACCTTTTTCGAGTTGAAACCTTGGGTATCGACCCAATCATTATAAAATTCACGTATCCCTTCAAGACCAAACTGGATTTTGTCCACCTCCTTGGATAACCCCTTTGAAATATCAATAGTGTTTTGAACATCAGGCTTTATAGTGGCCTTTTGTTGAACTGGTGCCTTTTTTTTTATGTAGTTATGATGGCCTTGCCCTTATCTTTGGTGTTGTCCTTCTTCCCTGTAACGACGCTATTTTTGATAACGCTCAAATTATACCCTGAAAGTATAAGCGGATATTGTCAATATAATTACCCAACTTGGAGTCGGGGTTGAATCCACGAAGAGTGAATGCAATAGCTTCACCTCTAAGTGTCAAAAGCAACTAATGCTTGCTCGTAATGCTATGAAAATAATGTGAAAAAGTAAATGGGGGGGGGGGGTTGTTTTCAACAATTCGTAATCCACAATATTAATCGTAACTTGAGATGTAAAGTTTGAGCTACAGAGAGTTGTAATCAAATGTCAAAGAGATTGGGGTTATGCTATATTGAGAGTGAATACATGTGTTGGTAGTTGAAAATTTGCCTAAATTCAATTAATAGCTATGGGTAGGCTAGATTATGGGTCTTTGGGTTAATCTTTCAATCAAACACCAAAATATCACAAGTAGGTTCTTTCGCACACCTTACAAGTGTGCCTAAATAACAAATCTAATACCTCAATTAGCACCCATATGTCCAAGAGACACTATTAAATGATAAATATCAAGTTATTGTTAACTACTACTACTCACTTTTATCCCTTTTGTCAAGAATGATAAGGGTTCTAGTGTAACTAGAGTTTGCAACCTCTAATTATAGGCTAAGAACATGGAGTAGAAGTAAAACCCATAACAATTAACTAATTAGGAAGACAAATAAACAACACCCAAATAATTATCACTACTCATTCAAGCATAACCCTAATTAAGAAATTAGCTACTCATAGAGAGAGAAAGAGGAAATATACCAAAATTCTCATTCCAATCTTCCATCAAATCCAAGATAACACAAGAATTGAAATCCAAATCCAATGGGAAGTACAAAAAAGAAACCAATTTCACCCTTAGGGTTTCAATTCAATGTTTCTAAAGCTCAAAAGTTACAAAGATGGAGTTCTAGCTATGAAAACCCCTTTTTAAAACTAAAAATTTGCATTCTAGAAAATTATGAAAATGCCACTGCACTTTCTATCTGCTGGCACAAATACCAGTACAGATGGGTGAATTGCATGCATAGGTCATGGGTGAAGATGGGATCCGGTGCACTATTTTATTTGTGCCTCATTCAGCTGTGTGCGCACCTCCTCACCTGTGTGTGCAGGTGAGCTTTCATCACCCTGTGCATACTTTTAAGCTCTTTTCATTTACGTTTGAACTTCATTTGACTCGTATGGTTAGCTCTGTCACGCCTCAAATCCCATTGGGGTGGACAGACACCCGTAGCCATAAAGGCCCGAGAGAACCAACCTATGATCATGTACATTCATATGCATGTCATTAAGTGAACAAAACAATTCTACCACATATAGATATAATATATCGATGACGGAAGTCATGTAAAGATGTTCAAAATAGATAGGAGACTTGGTCGTTGGGGACACAACGTCTAAAAGGTGAGACCCTTCTACGTTTCACTTTACAAGGTATACAAAGCCTCTAAAAGATATATAACCATGACTAAGGTCGGGACAAGTCCCCGCCTTATACAACTACTACACAGTACCAAAAATCTATATAAATGACTCGGAAAGCCCTGAATCAACCTGGATCTCACCAATAGCCTGCAGATGACCCGAACCCTACTGTGAAGGTATACTAGCTCCTGTGCCTGCATCAGGTAAGGTAGGTCCCCCAAGGGACGTCAGTACGAAAGAAGGTACTGAGTATGTAAGGCTATAAGTAACTATATGAAATATAGAAACTCAAATGGAATCAAATACAAGTGAATAGATAATACTGATATACCACCATACTGTATATGTGGAACCGTTTACATTATATTCATTTCTTTCCTTTTACCTTTATATCAATATACATCATACAATGCCCGGGACCAACTGATCAGTGGTAAATAACATTGGGATCGTTCGAGCTAGGCTTATGCCCCCAGAGCTACCACCCATAAATTAATAAATCAGGTTCGGCTCAAGCTAGGTTTTCACCCCCAGAGCTACCCCCTGTATCCAATAATCTATCGGGATCGGCTCGAGCTAGGCTTTCGCCCCCAGAGCTACCACCCTTACTCAACCAAATATGCATTACTTCACTTCTTTAATTTTTGTGAGATTGTTACATCGGTGGTCATAACATTATTGGTGCTTTGGAACAATATTCAACAAATAAGATACACATAAATAACAATTGCTAACAAACTTGAAATGAGATACTTTAAAATATTTCAGAGTGGAAACAAGTTTGGTAACGATGTGAACAATAGGTATGGCCAAAGGATACGGAAAAGAGTAATCTTACATACCTTATCTTCCCAACACATGAATACAACAATTCAGCTCTTCCTTAAAGCGTTACTCTACAACACAAGTACGTAACGAAGCTAACATTAAAAGCTAATTACATTACAAGTTCACAAGGCGATAATTAGCTACTTGACGGGAAGTAAAAACTATCCAACATCCCAAACACATGGTATATCATTCCAACTTCATTTATACTGCCATATAAATTCATTCCACCCTTCTATATCATAACTTACTGCCTTATCAAGACAACATCACCAAAACTGTCCACAAACCAACATAGACGTCACAAACCGACAAGATTTCCCACCAAGTGCATACTTCACATTTTTACCTCAATTCCACTCCACATATTTATTCCATAAAATAACATAAGTACCTTCCACAAAAATATAACAAAAACATTCCACACAATTTCAGAATTCACTTTAAAATAACAAGAAAATATTTTCCTTTCACTACGCCAAACGTTCCATGCACAATTACGTATAAACATTTCCACAAGTCATACACAAGGAGTAACGAATTAGGTACAGAACCACACTTAAACATACTGAAATTTCATCCATATAATTCAATTCCTTCAAGACCTTAAGTCCCTTTTCAAGTTTAAATCACATAGAGGGCAAATCCTTTACCGATTTAGCAAAAGTTGACTGTTTAACAATAAGTGGACTGCTCAACACTTTTTAAACATAACCAACATAATATACACAACCTATTATGCATATAATATATTAATCTATAATGGTAAAAATTTACTAAGGCTTGAAAGTGGAAGATTTGTCCAAAAATCCGTAGAGAAAATTGGGGTGGCTAGGGTTTGAGAGAGGAAAAAATGTTTGATTGAAAATCTGATTTTTGGAAAGTGAAGTGTGTTGAAAATAAGCTGAATTTCAGCCTTATAAAGGCCCTCCAAACCGCCTCTCTCATGGTCATCCCTAGCCAATTATTTGGTCAAAAAGTCCAAGTATACTTGGTCTATTTTTTAAATGGATCATCTCCCTTTTTGGGCCCATGTCTTTTTACTTAATTTTGGGACTCAATTAAGTCCAAAAATATAATATTAATTCATCCCAATAAATTTAGTGGGTAATACACCAACTATCTCAAGTTTAAATAATTCCATAAATGTTAAGGTAGTCAAATAGTTCGGAAATGTACGGGGTGTTACATCTTTCCCCCCTTAGGAACATTCGTCCTCGAATGTTAGTAAAATTATCCAATCTAAACAATTTCAAGTCTAGGTTCATTCTTCATATTATCACATACACATAATACTTATATATACTTACTTTTTATTGCTCCAATTTCGCATCTTGAACTTTCTCTTCAGTTTGAAATAAATGCGGGTACTTAGACTTCATCATTTCCTCGGCTTCCCATGTGATTTCTTCTACTTGCTGATTTTTCCAAAGCACTTTTATGGAAGCTACTTCTTTATTTCTTAACCTCTTAACTTGTCGATCTAGAATAGCAATAGTTACTTCTTCATAGGTGAGTTCTTTCGTAACTTGTACATCTTCAGTGGGAGCAATACGAGATGGATCTCCTATGCACTTCCGAAGCATTGAAACGTGAATCACTGAATGAACTATGGAAAGTTCTTGGGGTAGTTCTAATTTATACACAACTTGACCAAATCTTCGGATAATCTTATATGGCCTTATATAACGCGGACTTAGCTTTCCTTTATTTCCAAATCTCATTACCCCTTTCATTGGTGACACTTTCAAGAATACCCAATCACCTATGGCAAATTCTAGCCCCCCTCTTCTAACATCCGCATATGATTTGTGTCGACTTTGGTCCATTTGTAGCCGCTGTTGTATCACCTTAACCTTCTCCATAGCTTGATGAACAAGATCTGGCCCAAATAAGGCAATTTCACCCGCTTCAAACCATCCAATTGGTGATCTACACTTTCTTCCACATAAAGCTTCATAAGGCGCCATCTTGATACTTGAATGATAGCTATTATTGTAGGAAAATTCAATAAGAGATAAATGGTCATCCCAACTACCTTTAAAGTCCAATGTGCAAGCTCGTAGCATATCTTCCAGTGTTTGTATAGTACGTTCTGCTTGTCCATCTATTTGAGGATGAAAAACGTACTTAAATTCACTTATGTACCCAAACTCCTCTGAAAAGACTTAAAAATTTGCAGTAAATTGAGCTCCCCTGTTCGATATAATAGAGATTGGAATTCCGTGTAGTCGAACTATCTCTTTAACATACAACTGCGCATAATCTTCAGCTGTGTAGGTGGTCTTGACGGGTAGAAAGTGTGCTGAGTTGGTAAGCCTGTCAACTATTACCCATATGGAATCAAATTTTTGAAGTGTACAAGGCAAACCTATGATGAAATCCATGTTGATCATGTCCCACTTCCAGATTGGAAGATTTATACATTGCATATAACCTCCAGGCTTCTGATGCTCTGCTTTTACTTGTTGACAATTTGGACATTGGGCTATGAATTCTGCAATGTTCTTCTTCATGTTACCCCACCAATAGGATCCGCATACTCTTTTTCCTTCACTTCAGCTACTAATGAAGATTCTGCAGCATTTTGTACTATAATTCCTTCATTTGGAGTTTCAAGAAGACGAACCCCCAAGCTGGCTAGTTGATGTAGATCCTTGACTATACCTTGCTTTTTCGTGAGCTGGCCATCAGTGCTTCCCATTGCTTTGTGGCTTAATGCATCGGCTACTACATTTGCTTTTCCTAGATGATATAAGATATCGATATCATAATCTTTTAGTAGTTCCAGCCACCTCCCCTGCCTCAAATTTAGGTCCTTCTGCTTGAAAATATACTGTAACCTCTTATGATCAGTATATATGTCAACATGAACCCCATACAAGTAGTGGCGCCATATCTTTAAAGCAAATATCACAGTTGCTAGCTCAAGATCATGTGTTGGATAATTTCTCTCATGTGGCCGCAACTGTCTTGAGGCATAAGCTATCATATTACCGTGTTGCATCAATACACATCCCAAGCCAACTCCCGAAGCATCACAATATACCGCATACCCATCTGTGCCTTTTGGAAATACCAATACGGTTGTAGAAGTTAATTTATTCTTCAGATCCTGGAAACTCTTTTCACATGCATCGTTCTATTGAAACTTTGTTGCCTTATGTGTTAGCTTTGTCAAAGGTGCAGTAATAGAAGAAAATCCTTCAACAAACCTTCTATAATAACCTGTCAATCCAAGGAAACTACGAATCTTTGTAGGCATTAGAGGTCTTGGCCAATTCTTCACAGCTTCTACCTTTTGAGTGTCAACCCTTATTCCTTCGTCCGACACAATATGACCCAAGAATGCTACAGATTTTAACCAAAATTCATATTTAGAGAACTTTGCATATAACTTACGATCACGAAGAATCTGTAACACCTGCCGTAAGTGATTAGCATGGTCTTCTTTTGATCTGGAATAAACCTAAATATCATCTATAAACACTGTCACGAACACATCTAGGAATGGCTTGAACACCCTATTCATCAAATCCATAAAAACTGTTGGTGCATTTGTTAGCCCAAATGACATAACTAAAAACTCATAATGACCATACCGTGTTCTAAAAGTCATCTTGGGTATATCTTTTTCTCTAACCCTTACTTGATGATAACCCGATCTCAAGTCAATCTTTGAGAAGCATTTGGCACCATGTAATTGATCAAACAAATCATCAATTCTGGGGAGGGGATATTTGCTCTTGACTGTTACCTTATTCAATTATCGATAATCAATACACATTCTCAACGTTCCATCTTTCTTTAGTACAAATAACATTGGTGCACCCCACGGGGACATACTAGGCCTTATGAATCCCTTGTCCAGCAAGTCTTTTAATTGCTCCTTTAATTCCCGTAACTCAACCGGAGCCATTCTATATGGAGGAATAGAGATAGGCTGAGTACCTGTAATCACATAAATACCAAACTCTACTTCCCGTTCTAGAGGTAAACCTGGAAGATCTTTAGGAAATACATCAAGGAATTCATTTACCACCTAAACCGATTGAAGAGTTGGTGGCTTCACATCGGTATCTTGCACTCTTACTAGATGGCATATGTACCCCTTGTATATCATTTTCTTTGCCTTAAGATAAGAAATAAATTTACCTCTCGGTGCTCCAACATTACCCCTCCATTCAAGGACGGTCTTTTGTGGAAAATGGAAATGTACCTTCTTAGCTCGGCAATCTACCGTGGCATAACAAGAAGCCAACCAATCCATACCCATTATAACATCAAAATCTACCATTTCCAGCTCAATAATATCAGCCAACGTATCATGATTACAAACAGTTACTAAACAATTACGATAGACTCTCTTAGCTATAATAGACTGACCAACGGGTGTAGATACTTTCAATGGCTTGACTAGTAATTCCGGTGTTCTTTCAAATTTTTCAGCAATCAATGGAGTGACATATGATAGGGTAGAGCCCGGATCAATCAATGCATATACATTATGTGAAAAGGCAGATAATGTACCTGTAACCACATCAGGAGAAGCCTCCAAATTCTGCCGATCCGCTAGAATTAGCTGCTCCTCGAACACCTCTATCATGCCCAGTAATTTGTACACCCGATGAGGATGATGCAACGGCTGATCCAGTAGGTCGCGCCATACTACCCATGCTCCTCCATGGGCACTCTCTCATTACATGCCCCGATATACCACACCAGAAAAAAGCATCTGTCCCAAACCGACATGCACCTAAATGAAGCTTTCCGTAATGCTGACACGGCTGAGGAGAAAACCTCGATTGGCTCATTCTTCCTTGTTCTTGATACCCTGTTGTCTGTGAACCTTGAATCCCACTACTTTGCCCAACTGGACTGCCTCTAAACCCTCGAAATTGGGATGGAGTACCTGCTGTAGAATAAGAAAATGATGGTCTAAGCGGTCTATTAAAAACCCGAGGCCTAAATTCTCTTTGGGACGCCATGAACTGACCCATAGGTTTAGCCCTCTTTGACGGTCCTCTTTCAAATTCTTGTGTTCTTCTCCTTTGCCTTTGATCCTTCATTTTATGTGCAAAAGCTTGTATCCTTGCTATATCCATGTCTTTATTCAAAGCAACAATAGTACAATCTCGAACCAAGTACAGATCCAATCTATCCACGGATCGATGAACTCTATCATCCATAGTAGCTACTACATTAGGAGCGTACCTGGCCAAAGAGTTAAACCGAAGACTGTACTCTCTGACGCTCATTTTACCTAGACGAAGATTTAAGAACTGGTCTGCACGAGCCTCTCGAATCTCATATGGAAGGTAATGATCAAGGAATGCCACTTTGAATTCTTCCCAACTAGCTGGAAGTGCACTGATACCCCTAGATCGTTTCCAATATTCATACCATAATATAGCCTCTCATTTTAATCTATATGCTGCAAGCTCAACTGTTTCTGTACCAGATACATGCATAACATGTAAAACCCTTTGATTTTTTTCCATGAAGTCTTGTGGGTCTTCATTAAGATCTGACCCCGGTGAATGTAGGAGGGTCTAATTTAAGAAAATCATGTGTCCGCCGACTAGCTGCCCTATCCACACCGTCATTATTTGTAGTTGGACCAGCTTGTCCTTGATTTTATGCAGCAACTATACGAGTCAACATTTGCACCACATTCCTTAAATCCTGCTTAGTAGCATGAACAGGTGGTTCTGGGGGTACTTCTCTCCTTTTTGGCTCTGCTGGAGGTGGAAGAGTAGAAGAAGCCCGCGATGCAAACTTATTTTCAGCTTCACCTTGATTAAATCATTCAGGTGGTGATTTACTGGTTCCTACTTCGGCAGCCATGTCTCCCTTCTTACCTTTACCCTTGTTTCTCCTTGTAAACGGCATTTTTCTATACTGAGGAAACAAAACATAAAACAAATTCAGTGGTTAAATATGACTCCACCTACAACTTTGGCTCTATTGCACGATCTAGGAAATGAAGAAAAGAGACAAATCCTAAATGTCCCGTAGCCTCCTATGTATATATGTGGTGCACAACAATCTATAAGACAGACTCTACTCAGACACAGCTTTGTAGACACCCTAGGACGACCCACTCTGATACCACTTTTGTCACGCCTCAAATCCCATTGGAGCTGACAGGCACCCGTAGTCGTAAAGGCCCGAGAGAACCAACCTATGATCATGTACATTCATATGCATGTCATTAAGTGAACAAAAAAATTCTGCCACATGTAGATATAATATATCGATGACGGAAGTCATGTAAAGATGTTCAAAATAGATAGGAGACTTGGTCGTTGGGGACACAACGTCTAAAAGGTGAGACCCTTCTACGTTTCACTTTACAAGGTCTACAAAGCCTCTAAAAGATATATAACCATGACTAAGGTCGGGACAAGTCCCCGCCTTATACAACTACTACACAATACCAAAAATCTATATAAATGACTCGGAAAGCCCTGAATCAACCTGGATCTCACCAATAGCCTACAGATGACCCGAACCCTACTGTGAAGGTCTACTAGCTCCTGTGCCTGCAGCAGGTAAGGTAGGTCCCCCAAGGGACGTCAGTACGAAAGAAGGTACTGAGTATGTAAGGCTATAAGTAACTGTATGAAATATAGGAACTCAAATGGAATCAAACACAAGTGAATAGATAATACTGATATACCACTGTACTGTATATGTGGAACCATGTACATTATATTCATTTCTTTCCTTTTACCTTTATATCAATATACATCATACAATGCCCGGGACTAACTGATTAGTGGTAAATAACATTGGGATTGGCTCGAGCTAGGCTTATGCCCCCAGAGCTACCACCCATAAATCAATAAATCAGGTTCGGCTCAAGCTAGGTTTTCACCCCCAGAGCTACCCCCTGTATCCAATAATCCATCAGGATCGGCTCGAGCTAGGCTTTCGCCCCCAAAGCTACCACCCGTACTCAACCAAATATGCATTACTTCACTTCTTTAATTTTTGTGAGATTGTTACATCGGTGGTCATAAAATTATTGGATCTTTGAAACAATAGTCAACAAATAAGAGACACGTAAATAACAATTGCTAACAAACTTGAAATGACATACTTTAAAACATTTCGGAGTGGAAACAAGTTTGGTAACGATGTGAACAATAGGTACGGCCAAAGGATACGAAAAAGAGTAACCTTACATACCTTATCTTCCCAACACACGACTACAACAATTCAGCTCATCCTTAAAGCGTTAATCTACAACACAAGTACGTAACGAAGCTAACATTAAAAGTTAATTACATTACAAGTTCACAAGGCGATAATTAGCTACTTGACAGGAAGTAAAAACTATCCAACATCCCAAACACATGGTATATAATTCCACCTTTCTTTCTTATACCATATAACTTCATTACACCCTTATATACCATAACTTACTGCCTTATTAAGACGACACCACCAAAACAGTCCACAAACCAACATAGATGTCACAAACCGACAAGATTTCCCACCAAGTGCATACTTCACATTTTTACCTCAATGCCACTACACACATTTATTCCATAAAGTCACATAATTACCTTCCACAACAATATAACAAAAACATTCCACACAATTTAAGAATTCACTTTAACATAACAAGAAAGTATTTTCCTTTCACTACGTCAAACGTTCCATGCACAATTACGTATAAACATTTCCACAAGTCATACACAAGGAGTAACGAATTAGGTACAGAACCACATTTAAACATACTGAAATTTCATCCATCTAATTCAATTCCTTCAAGACCTTAAGCTCCCTTTCAAGTTTAAACAACATAGAGGGCAAATCCTATACCGATTTAGCAAAAGTGGACTGTTTCACAATAAGTGGGTTGCTCAACACTTTTTAAACATAACCAACATAATATACACAACCTCTTATGCATATAATATATTAATCTATAAGGGTAAACACTTACCAAGGTTTTCAAGTGGAAGATTTGTCCAAAAATCCTTAGAGAAAATTAGGGTGGCTAGGGTTTGAGAGGGGAAAAAATGTTTGATTGAAAATCTGATTTTTGAAAAGTGAAATGTGTTGAAAATAAGCTGAATTTCAGCCTTATAAAGGCCCTCCAAACCGCCTCTCTCATGGTCATCCATAGCCAATTATTTGGTCAAAAATTCCAAGTATACTTGGTCCATTTTTAAATGGATCACCTCGCTTTTTGGGCCCATGTTTTTTTACTTAATTTTGGGCCTCAATTAAGTCCAAAAACATAATATTAATTCAGCCCAATAAATTTAGTGGGTAATACACCAACTATCTCAAGTTTAAATAATTCCATAAATTTTAAGGTAGTCAAATAGTTCAAAAATGTACGGGGTGTTACAAGCTCGACCCTGAATTCTTGAATTACCTACACAAACGAGCAATTTAACATGAGATACACATAGAATCAAAGGAAATCAGAGGATAATTCAAACCCAAAAATGATAAAAAGTTGGCAAATTGCCAACTTATCAGGCAGCCAATCCCTTTAAGGAAAAGTATGTTCCGATTATAATTAAGTATGAAAATACGATTTAAGGTCAAATACTATTCTACCCGGGTTAATAAAGCTAACTAAGCTTATTATAACGACTAATTCAACCCAAAATCTAAGTAATAGCCTAAGGAAGCGGTTATGCAATCATTTAGGTCCAAAGGGGCGTTATCCTAAGCATCCTATCTAAAAAGCGAAGGTGTGTCCATAACTAGACCCAAAAATCTAACCTAAGGCAATACCTACCCGAACCTAGGCTAAGGCTTCTCAATCCCATCCCAAGGCACTGTATAACCTAAGTCCAATCCAAAAGGATAATCCTAGACCAACTTAAGGTCAAACTGATAACGATCCTAATCGAGGTGACTAAAATCGATATCGAAAATGTGGAATTCAACAATAAAATTAAGATAGATGAGAAATAGGAGATGAGAAGTGAAAAAAGAAAGGATCAATTGAACAATAATTAAACCAAGGTAGAAAGAGAACTCAATTAAATACACTAGAAACCAAATTGAATCCACAATATGATAACTCCATGATCAATCAAGCAAAGAAGATAACACAAGCAATTCGGGAATCAACCCTAATCACTCGATCTAAGCTAACTATTGGAATTGAACCCAATCACTACCCTAACCTAGAATAACCCAATATCAAGTCTATTCAAGACAATTCAATCATCCAAAATCTAAGTATGAAAATGGCTAAGACAACTACTTATAGTTATTGCCTTTACAAAAATTGCCTAATACAAAAATAGACCAGAAGTGACTATTTTGGAAATAACCCACAAGGGCCCTTCTTGATTGCCCAAATGGCATCTTGATCACTCATGGCCTTGTATATTTGTTTCTCCATGGATTTCTCTGGGCTCTAAGCTATCATCCATATGTAGAAGCCCCTCCTAATATGCTCCTAGCTAATTATGCTCGTATCATCCTCCCCTTCTTGAAAAGGATTCGTCCTCAAATCTAAATCCTGACAACACATGAGAAGGACAAGCAACCACAACATCCTTAAAGCATGAGGATTAGCACAAGGGTTAGCAATAACAATACTATTACCATACCAAGGGTGCACAAACTTAACATATAACCAAGCATCAAAATGAGCTACAAATGGTTTGTAACCTAACATAACAAGAGATACTTGGCTACATAGGAAAGATTGACAAAGGGATGAATCAAAAGAATCATGGTGTTTAGGCAACCACACATGTAAGTCCTCAATGGTTCTACATTTAGAAAAACACAAATCCCGTTTTAAGTCAAGTAACACAGGATAGCCCACATAGCTAAGTGTCATGTCATAAACAAGGTCATCCCAAAGTTAGACTCCATCAAATGCACTAGCTATCTTCAAGAATGGAATTACTCCCAATTCATCACTGGGGTCAAATACAAAGGTATTCCCTACACAAGTTGGAAAATATATTTCATTCAAACCCATAAGATCAAGCAATAACACCAAGCAATACTCACTTGACAGAAAAGAAATGTTACTACTATACTTATCACCATACAAGACAACAACCTCACTCATAACTTGCTTGTCATTTGGACCAAGCATTTCATCATAAATATCACTATTCAAATTATCATCGGGGTCAAAGGAAAAGGAAATCCATAAACATGGGTTAAGATTACACCTACTTGCCTTATTGGCACTTTCACTCTCACACAGCATACTTCACTTAAAGGCATGAGTGCCGTCATATGCAATAAAATAGTATAGGAAGGTGTCACATAAGTCAACTTCGTTTAAGGAGTCCTTATGAGAAGGTTCACTCATTGATTCAAGTGCGTTAAGGCTTTGACAAAGAGTGGGAACACACAATAATGAATGGATAGTCGTAGCACATTCATCGCCTTCCTTTTGAACACCATCCTTTCTAATAAATGTCCTATCATCTTTTAAGAAGAGAGTTCCGTATTCAAAAAGTATGTCATCATACCATAGTGGATTTTCAATCACTTGGTAGCCATTAAGAGGGGATACACTTACATCATGCCAAGACACACCACTATGCATTTCACCTTCATTAGTCATGTCAACCTCAAATAAGGGATTATCCTTAAAAACATATTCCACCTCAAAATCCTCATGAGAAGAACAAGGAATGGAATCACAATTTAAGGATTTATTATTTAGGTGTAATGAATTCACATGACTATCTACATGACCAACTATATCAATGCCATCACTAAATTGAGGTTCTTTAAGCACATCATAAAACTCCTCATTTAGTGGATCATTATTACACACAAGTTGATCAACACCAACATCACTTGATAAGGAACTATCATTTAAAGCACATGAATCAACACTAGGTGGACACAAATTGATCTTACTAGAAGAATCAATTCGGTCATCAATAGGATCAACTAGTGTATTTACATTCTCAACATTCATATTATCAAAACATGGCAAAAATCACATGACAATGTACTATCATTCAAGGCAAAAGTGTCAACACTAGGTGGACACAAATTGATCTTACAAGAAAATCAATTCAGTCATCAATAGGATCAACTAGTGTATGAACACTCTCAACAAATACATCATCACTATGTGGAAAAGAATCATTAAGCTAACATAGAAACAAGTTATCACTTACACTCAATTGGCTACTACCACACAATAATCTTTTACATTCAACAAAGTGTAAGGTTTAGCTTTGTTACCTTGTAGATCATAGGAATGATTGCCTTCACCTTGATTTTCAACATTGGAGTACAAATAGTCTTTTGGGAAACTTTTTAGCACCTCATGATTCTTCATTGATCGAGGTGCCTCACTAGGCTTGATTCTAAGGATACCTACATAAAAATCAAGATAACTAGAAAAGGAAGAAAGGTTACAAAAAAGAGTATAAGGTTGTGACATCCCTCTCACATCACTCCACACAACCTCTCATTTTTCCACTCTAGAGTTGTCACATATTACACCCTTACTCCTCTCAATCTTTTGTCTCTCAATTTTATTGGAGTTCTGACAAGTGCCAAGGATCCTTTATGAAGGGTCTGGAGATCCATTCAACTTTAGCTTCCATTTTGGTGCATAAGGAGTGGATGTGTTGACTTGCATGTTCAACTCCTTAGCACCAACATCACAAGGAGTAACTTTCTTTGCCTCTAAAGGCAACTCCTTAGGTTCTTTGTCATGAGGAATAGTACCCTTTAATATCCTTAACAACTCCTCGGGTTCTATCTCGGTGATCAATTGAGTGATTTTTTCAATATTCCTAGAAAATAATTTGTTTATCCTCAAAGTACTAGGATCCTCAAATGGAAGTGGTTCACTTGTAACTTCTTCTTAAATCATTAAGTTCACTTTACTTTCATTGACTATTGATCCTTCCATCTACCTCCAATATCATTACTATATAGAGAACTAGTCACATTAGAATGAGGATAAGAAGTACAAGTTCTTGGACCATAAGAAGTAGAGGATGTTCTTCGCCTATGGTTCACACGATGTCTTTGAATTGGTTCCACCCACACATATATACCCTCTTGACTAGGATAGGAAGTAGGACAAGATGAGGAAGGTAATCCATCCCCACAACTTCCCCTTCAATCACAATCCTCCTTAAAGAGTTCATCAGATATATGGGAGAAAGCATCGTACCTCATATCATCTTCATCACCATGCTGTGTAATATGAGAACCCCCATACCCTTCATCTTCATTATCGAATTTATCATAAGATACTTCTACTCCTTCATGTTCATCATAAGAGCCATAAGCCCCATTTCACATTCATCTCCCGAGTAGTATTTCTCACCACCATATTACTCATGATTACAATCATAGTCTTCATAAAACTCGTCTTCAAAAAATTCTGAGGCTATGGATGACATTTTTCCTTATACCTCCTTTTGTACCTAAAAAACTAGCAATCAAGTTAGTAATAAAAGCCTCACATCACTCTCTATATGAACTCTCAACTCACCTTTTATGGTTTTTTCCTGAACTGATAGTGTTACTACTTCCACTTAATCAATTCAAAGTTATATATCCTTGTGGAGAAATGGATCCTTGTGATTCTTGATAGAAGGACGACTCATATAAAACTAACGGAATTGAATAAAGAAAATTAACAATGAAATAAAATGAAAAAAGCACACAAAGAAAAGCACAAGAAAAAATATCAAACTCAAAGAACTTGATAATATTTAGTAGGGTAATCTACTAATTAAAATCAAGTTATGAAGCCAAAGAAAGGGTAAAATTAATAAAAAGAAACTGATTTACTAAGATTTGGACTTAAAAAAGTGCTTAGAAAGAAATTTGGTTGAAATCCATGGAGAAAATACTCCAAAAAGGTAGAGAAAAAACCTGAAAAAGAGCTGAAAATTGGTCCATAATGCAAAGCAAAAGGACACTTGAGCAAGCTTCCAAGAATTGTACCCTGTGGTCCCCCCGTACTACCTTTTGTCCTAGTCTTTGCCCTTTTTGTTATTTTCCCCTTGTACAAACAAGTATACCTCATTTTCTTTTCCCCTTTTTGAATCAAACAACACCTTTTGAATAATTCTTTTTCAACAAGATATGAATTTCATGAAGAACACCAAAAACGTGGATGAACTTCAAAAATTTATATCTCCTTCGTTTTAGCTCCAAACTCCACGAAATTTGAGATTTAAGATCCTTTTGATATAGATATCAAACCTTAATACTTTTAAACCCTCAATTCCAACCCAATCAGATCAGACTTTTAGATCCATTTTCTTTTTCTTCAAGCTATGAAGAATACCATGAACAAGATGAACTTCAAAATTGACAACTCCTTCGTTTTAGCTTCAAATTTGATGAAATTTGAGATTCAAGGTCCCCTTGTTGTAGAGAACAAACCCTGATGCTTTTCAAGCTCCAATTTTGACACAAAATTTTCAGATTTTGAAACCCACTTCAAATTATGAAGAACACCATGAAGATGATGAAATTCCAAAATTGACCCCAATGGATTTCAACTCCGTTTTCTTTCAAATTTCATATTCAAACTCCTTTTGATAGAGAGAACAAACCCCAATACAAAGTAAACCTCAATTCCACCTAGATCTTCAAACCCACTTCACCTTGCTCAGCTTTTTCAAGCTCAACAATGGTGAAAACTTCAATTCACCTCCAAACAAGTTGAAACTTTAGATATAGACCCAATATCACTAGAGAAACACGAATCTAGTGGTAAAAACACAAACAAACTCAAATCGACGAAAAAAAATTTGAAATTTTCTAAAAACATTTTTCACCTATTTTTTTAATTTATAGATCTCTAGCCTAAGCTTTGATACCAAGATGATAACGATCCTAATCGAGGTGACTAAAATCGATATCGAAAATGTGGAATTCAACAATAAAATTAAGATAGATGAGAAATAGGAGATGAGAAGTGAAAAAATAAAGGCTTAATTGAACAATAATTAAACCAAGGGAGAAAGAGAACTCAATTAAATACACGAGAAACCAAATTGAATCCACAATATGATAACTCCATGATCAATCAAGCAAAGAAGATAACACAAGCAATTCGGGAATCAACCCTAATCACTCGATCTAAGCTAACTATTGGAATTGAACCCAATCACTACCCTAACCTAGAGTAACCAAATATCAAGTCTATTCAAGACAATTCAATCATCCAAAATCTAAGTATGAAAATGGCTAAGACAACTATTTATAGTTATTGCCTTTACAAAAATTGCCTAATACAAAAATAGACCAGAAGTGACTATTTTGGAAATAACCCACAAGGGCCCTTCTTGATTGTCCAAATGGCATCTTGATCACTCATGGCCTTGTATATTTGTTTCTCCATGGATTTCTCTGGGCTCTAAGCTATCATCCATATATAGAAGCCCCTCCTAATGTGCTCCAAGCTAATTGTGCTCATATCACAAACGAGGGCCGAATTATATCCGAAAAGATCCCTAATTGGCTAAATTAAGCAGAAATTGCTAAAAGAGTATCTGGGTCATAAGACCACACCCACAACTAGCACAATATCACACTAAAACCATAATCAAGCAAAGTATAGAAGAAATGTAAGCCTATCCTACCTGTATGTCGCCGAAAGCATGCAAAAACCTCTACAATAAAGTTTTTCCCTTCTGAGAAGCCTTCGACGCTGCCACTCCATCAAAATAATATTCTATACATCAAGATGAGAATATGGATACCCAAAATGTGAATTATGCTCTAGGTCAAAAATTGATAAAAATCCCCCATGGGGCTTCCTTGTGAAATCACAAAATTCAAACCGTCTTAACATCCCTCGGGTCTTAGTGAGCTAGTGCTACAAAATTAGGCATGAGGGGCACTCAATTCCAGGCCCAAAATAGTCAGTCAAACTCAGAGAAAAACAAGAATTTAATTACGAATTAAATGGAACTTTAATAGGAAACTTACAATATAAAAGTGGGGAAACGATCACTTTAATGTTCTCAACTTAATCCCAGCTTCAATTTATGATCTCCCATGAATTTTTGAGCTCTCAATACCTCTTATGGTGATTTTGCACTTAGGTTTTGAGCTAAAAATGAAGGGAGAAAACTTATATACTACCAGGGGTCCTTCATCGTGAATGCGGGACCCCTATTGTGATCGAGAAAACTAATCAGGACTAGCCTTTGCGAATGCGGCCGATCCATCACGATCACGAAGAAGGAGCCTGGTCCATCCAGGTTTGCTTCCTCTTTGCGAATGCAAAGTCTAGCTCACGAACACGGAGGTCAAGATTATTTGACCTTCGAGATGGCGAACAAGTCTTTGTGAACGCGAAGACCAAAATCCTTAACCTTAGCAAACGCGGCCAAGGCCTCGCGAATGCAAATGCCAATTTTAGCCTGCACCAGGTGTTGATGCACCAACAACTTTGCTAAGTTGCAAAATTTCAGGACGGGCCCTCAGGATTAGTTTAGAATCCCGTGAATACAAACAAATTATGCTACCTAATAGAGGATCAACCTATTTGTTCGAACCCAATGCAGCAACCACACTTACTATGGCTTCAGCCCTTACTTTTTTTCTCAACACTTAGTTTACCTAGGATTATGAATTGAAACAGACACAAGTATATAAAGTAATGAATCCCTAACTTTGTATTTAACTCGTGCCGCAAAGAAGCACATAAAATAGTCTTACAAAAATCTATCTAACACAGCCAAACTGGCCTTAAGACAGCCTGCCTGTGCCTATTTATAGGCCACAGCTTCTGTCATATGCCAGTCACTTGTCCAGCACATGTCTATCCTAAATTCAGTTGACATCCCCCAACTGATAGGATAATTTAAAATTCAAATAGAAATTTAAATTACAACAGCAACAAAGCCATGCCGTATGTCCAGGGCGATTGTAACTGCCCAACTACTGTTATGTGCAAGGCACACGCCCAGTGCCAGCACATCCTTGGCAACCTTATGCCAATTTCGCACCAGAACCCTGGGCATCTGTGCACTCACCTATGCCACCACCTTGTCAGCAGCCAAGCTGCCTGGTTCTATCCATGTCTAGTCCAGCTTGCCACATCTTAGCCATGCCTCTGCAACATGACTTGCCTTAGCTTAAATTAGCCTTAGCCTTGATCCGCATCAGCTTGTCAGCCCTTGTCATGCCTTAGCCACGCCTTGTATTCCTTAGCCACGCCAATGGCAAGGTCTTGCCATGCCCTGCGACACGCGCCATGCAATGCTAACATGCCCATGCCAGCAGACTGGCCTTAAGCAAATCTAGCTTTGGCTCTCACCATTTGGTGTTGGCTAGGTTGATCATGTAAATCCTTAGTCAAGCTAGAGCCACCCAAACCATCAAGTTGGCAATCTAACAAACTTCCCCCACCAGATGAGCTCGTCATTCTCGACGAGGTAGAATCTAAGTAGGCATTGACCTCGTCTTCAAACTGCCATAATGATGACCTTTTATCCCAAGTAGTATCACACACTTGCTTGCCTTTACATTGAATCAGAAATTATATTCGCCTATTCTTCTTGCCCTGTCCCAAAGCCTGGTGATCTAAGATCTTATCAATCTCCTCCTCATACTGTTTCCACACAACAAGAGGAGTACGTCTTATAGCCGACCTTGCTGGATCTTTAGCATCTTCATGAAACGGCTTCAGGAAACTCACTTGAAAAGCAGGGTGGATTTTTAGCCTTTCCGACAAATTCAACCGGTAAGCTACTTCACGCACCCGTTCTATCAGTTCAAAGGGTCCATCATACTTTGAAATCATCCCACGATGAATCGTCTTGCTACTGATTTTCTTCCAGATTTGAGGAATAACCTTCAGAAACACCTTGTCACCAACCAGGAATTCTAAAGCATGTCGATGTCTGTCAGCATACTTTTTTATTCATTTTGCTGCCTTTCTCAAGCTATCTTGCTCTTCATCTAGCAACTCTTATTTGTCTCATTTATACTTATAGGCAGCAGGGCACTTGCCCTCTGATTTGGATCTAGTGACTTCCAGCGGTGTGTTAGGCTGTATGCCCAACACTTGTTTAAAGGAGCTATTTTCAATTGCCGACGACTTGTGCAGATTATAAAAAACTGTGCACTTCTAAAAATCCCACCCAGTTCCTCTGACTTGCAGTCACATAGTGCCTCAAATACTCTTCAAGCATATGATTGATTCTTTCGGTTTGTCCATCAGTTTGTGGATGATTCACAGTTGAGAACTTCAGTTCAGTACCCATCATGTTGAACAATGCAGTCCTAAATCGGTGAACCTTGTATCTCGATCACTCACAATATCAAGTGGAACACCAAAATCACCACGACCTTATAGAATAATTCAGCAGCTATCTCAAAAGAACAAAGAGTGAGAGCGGCAATGAAAATAGCATACTTTGAAAACCTGTCAACCACCACCATGACTGACGCTTTGCCATCAACCTTTGGAAATCCGCTAATGAAATCCATAGAAACGGATGCCCATGGAAGTTCTGCAACAGGTAGAAGTTGCAGAAACCCAGCTTCCTTCTTTCTTTCAGTCTTGTCAAGTAGACAAATAAGGCAAGACTTCACATAGGCCTCAATGTCATCATCCATCTTTGGTCAGAAATAGTTTCGGGACAACAATGCAATCATTCTTTCAACACCCGGATGACCATCATAGACAGGATCATGTATTATTTTGAGGAGTTTTTTATGCAACCCTTCACCTTGAGGCACAACGATTCTCCCTCCCTTAAAATACAACAGATCATCCTCGATCCAACACCGTCTAACAGTGTAACACCCCGTACCTTTTTGACCCTACTTGCTTGGTGATCTAGGGCGCATTTATATATCGTATTTGAACCATGTTTACCTAAGTTTTGAGATAAATAAGTGTATATTTTGTATTGGTTTTGATGGATTATTGATATTGTACTAACGTCCGCAAAGAAAAGTCGAAGAAAGGGAAAAAAATCAAATTTTTAAGGCCAGGCACGCCCAGGGGGGTGCCAGGCCGCATTCTGCCAAAATTTTTATGGCACAGGTAGCAAAGGGGAATTCCCAGGGGCGTTCCAGGCCGCTCAGGCTCCCCTTTTCTAGAGCTAAAATTCAGCTAAGTCTCAGGGGCGTACCGGGGTGCTTTTTGCCAAATTTCTTCTCCGATTATTAGTCTATTAAGAGGACTCTTGGGCTATGGTGTCATTATTCCATCGTAGTAGGACTACTCTTGAGCGAGTTTGGCATCCAAGTTGGGGTTAATTCTTCATCATAATTATTTTATCAAATTATGTTAACTTAAGCCATGAGTGGCTCAAATTGCTTATTCTTGGGATTGAGGCTACGAACATGAATCTCGTGAGTGGAATATTGTCGTAACATTTATGGAATTATTTAAACATGAGATTGTTGGGGTATTACACATAGAATTTGGTGGGCTAAGTTAACATGTGGTAATAGGCTCAATTTAAGGCCCAAATTGGATTAAAAGACATGGCCCAAAAAGGGCAAATGACCCATTCTTCCATGTTGACTAAGTAAACATTGCATTTAATGCCAAGAATTGGCTAAGGATGACTTGAGGGCCTATATAAAGTGGAAAAATTAGATTTTTATTCACATAAACACACATGCCAATCTAGACATTTCCACAAGATATTTCTTTAAGCTCTCAAAACCCTAAGTCATCTCTTTGGACAAGATCATCATTTTTCAAGCTTGGGTAAGTGTTTATTCTTGTGCTTTAATATATTATGTGCATGATATATGGTGTAGATCATGATGGTTATGTCTAAAGTGTGAGTAGTGCACTTTTGATTTTTGAATGTGTCATCTATGGGATTTGAACTTGAAAGAAGACTTGAGGTTTTGATGGAAGTGCATGGTGTGGATGAAATATCAACATGTATGGTGTGTTTATGTCCTTACCTTGCATTTTATATATATGTGTATAACTTGTGGGATTATTGTGGAATTGTTGTTATGCAACATATTGAGATGACTTGATGGAGTAATTGTGATGTTGTGTTGATGGAGAAGTGTAAAGTATGAACTTGGTGTGACATGCTATTGGTTTATGATGTCTTGGTCAATGTATGGAATGTTGTGGTATTATTGGTATGATAATTCCATGAATGGTATTGTAAAGGGTGAAATGACGTTATAGGGCTATCATGTAACTCATTGTCGTCTTATGTGCGTGTAAGATAGTTAGTTATTAACGTGAGCTACGCTATGTACTTGTGTTGTAGAGTGAAACATAAGGAAGAAGCTGGACTATTGTATTCACATATAGGATTGTGTATTCATATTGGGAAGTTAAGGTATGTTAGGCTACTCTTTCCGTATCCTTCTGCAGCACATAGTGTTCACATTGATATTGTACTTGTTCCATTCCGAAATGTCCTAAGGTATCCCCTTTTCGGATATCAATTATTATTAATCACATGTTCCTTACGCATTGATCAATTGTGATTCACATGTCTCACGTTCATTGACTAATGTTCCAAAGTTTCCATTGTTCCAATAATGTTATGTTCCAAAGTTCCAATAATGTCATGACCCACTGATTAGGTGGATGATTGTACTATAGCCCACTGATTAGCTGGATGAATGATATATGGCCCACTGATCAGCTGGATGAATGGTAATAAGGATGAATGTAAAATCAAAGACAGTAAAGCACTTAAATGAAAGTATATTACTTGAAGAAAAGTATATATGAACGATATATTATATGAACGATAATGATATGATCGATAAAACGATAGTAATGAAAGCAATGTACATGGTTCCACATATACAGAACGGAGGTTTATCCATATAGATTATTTCACTTGTACTTGATGTCGTTGAATTAAGTATGTATCATGCAGTTTCTTACAGCCTTACATACTCAGTACATTCTTCGTATTGACGTCCCTCGGGGGACTTACCTTACTTGCTGCAGGCACAGGTGCTAGTAGACCTCCACAGTAGGTTGCAGATTATTTGTTGATCATTGGTGAGCTCCAGTTGGTTTGGGGCTTTTCGAATCACTATGTACATTTGTTTTGGTCTTGTAAATGTTGTATAAAGCGGGGGCTTATCCCGACTTTAGGTTGGTTATGTCCATGTATCTATAGAGGCTTTGTAGATGTTGTGGGACAAATGAAGGAGATGTAAGGAACGTATGCTTTTGACATGGTGGCCCCAACGGCCAAGTTTCGTATATATCACATGTTTTTCCACGACTTCCGCTATTGGCATCTTATATCTCTATGTGATGGTGATGCTTATTGAGTGACATGCGTATGAGTGTATATGAATGAAGCTTGGTTCTCTCGGGCCTTAACGGCTTCGGGTGTCAGTCCGCCCCGTTGGAATTCGAGGTGTGACAAATAGTCCCTTCTTTCACTTGATCCATCAATTTCACATATAATGAATCATATGCAGCACTAAACTTTATCTTATCTAAGAAATCAGAGTCTAGTCTAGTGATTGCATAAACTGCAAAAAATACCTCTTTGTGACTTAAAGCATCTGTAACTTGATTTTGCTTGCCTGGCTTAAACGAAGTCATATTCAGCAAGAATCTCTTGCCATCGAGCCTATTTCGGACTCAATTTTTGTTAAGTTTTGAAGTATGTATTAGCCACATTGTCCGTCTTGACAACAAACTTCGTTCCCCACAAATACACCCGCCAGATTTGGAGACAATGGAGGACTACCACCATCTCCTTTTCATGAGCAAAATACCTTTGCTCTGCAGGATTTAGTTTTCTGCTCTCAAAAGCAACCGGATGATCCTCCTGCACTAGCACACCACCGACTGTATAATCAAAAGTATCCATGTGAACTTCAAATGGCAAGTCAAAATCAGGCAACCATAATATTGGTTCAGAAGAAATGGCCTTCTTTAAGGACTTGAAAGACTTGTCACCTGCTTCGGACAAAGACCACTTAACATTCTTCTTCAACAAGTCTGTCAATGGGGCAACCTTTTTTGAATAGCCATTAATGAATTTCCGATAATAGTTTTCCAATCCTAAAAAGATCTCAATTCTTTAAACCCGCTTGGTGCCTGCCAATCCACAATAGCTTGCACTTTCTTACAGTCTATTCACACCTGGTTTTCACTAACCAGAACTTTGATCTCGTGACAACCAAACTCATATTTTTCCATCTTAACTAGAGTTGATATTCTCTAAGTCGTTGCAGTACCGTTCTCAAATGCAGCTTTCTTCTAATGTTCTACTGTAAATGACTATATCATCTAAGTAAACAACTACAAGTTGTAATGACCTTCCCGGTCATTTCCCTCATTTTCGTGTGTTCTCAGCGTTTAGAGCTTTCCTATAACTGCCCCAAGTTGTTTATGACTTGCTGGGACTGACAGTTCGATTTTCAGGCAGTTCATTTGAGAATATTATTTAGACCGAGCACGTTGCAAAACATTTAAATTAAATTAGAATTTGGTAAAATGATATAGTTAATTACCTTTAGAAAATGTCTTTGAAATTTATAAAATTCTTTAGTTATGATATATCTATACTACTTTATAATAGTTTTATAACCTATTAACTTTTAAGCGAAGATAGTGAATCTAAATATATTAAAATAATATTATTATTTTATAGAGGTTTTGTTCAAAATAATTTTCTATTAATTATGGTATATTCAAAATGTGTATTTATTTTATCACGAACCTACGCAATATCCGAGTTCATACGTTACTTGAACCCTATTTAAATAAATGGGATATATGGTATGTGGTGTTGATACCACTAACCTCCACGTGGAAGTGGAAGGTTATGGCAGCAAATGTAATTGAGTGAGTAACTCATTCCATATCTGCTCATCAACTTAAGTTAGAATTATTTTGCTTCTCACGTTTTTAGGAGTAAAAAGTGACCCATTTGGAGGATATTATTATTGTCAATTATTAAGATTCAGTAATTCATTTATTTGCTTCCATTTTGTCAATCTTATTATTAGTGGCTAGTAAGGAATGTTTCTCCACCCCGCTATACATATATGGTTATACGTTGAAGACAGTTTACTGAAAATAAAATATTTGACGATTGTTCGATTATCCAAAAGAAAATAGATTATCCATATCAAGTTATTCAAGCTCGGGTTCTAGTAAGGAAGTGTTTGTGGACGTGTAATCGTTGTTATTTTGGTACGTTTTATTGTATTTACGGTAGTTTTCCTATACATTGGTATTGTTGTTGCTATTTTATACATATATTGAGCTCGGATTTAATGGTGCTAGTTGTGACTATTGGTCACTGAGTTATTTGGGATGCTGTGAAGGTTTCAATTTTTACGATACCACAAGCAGGCCCCACGTAGGTCGTTCGGGCATTTTTTGAACTAGTGCAATATGGGTATCAATGGTCATGTTTTGACATGTAGTTTATTATTTTGGTAGAGTGGCAGCAGTCTGAAGCCTCTCGAAAGGGGAAGGCTCCTGTATAGTTGGTTCTTTTGGCAGGCTTGCGGCGGCGTCCAGGTAGGCTAGGTTTACCTTCTTTTACACTTAGATTGGGCTTATGTGTAATATATGTATGCTATTGTGCTGGTGTTGTGGGCTGGTATTATAAACTTAGTGGTGGTGGTTTGCTATATTTTAGGCCTTCTAGGCCGGATAGGGCTATTCGGATATATTCCAGGTCCGTTATCCTCATGGTACACCACAAATGACCTATTTGGGGTCGGATAGTATTGTTGTTGTTGTTGCTAGTTTGGGAATGTTATTATTTGACCTAGTCCAGGCTTAGGCAGACTTAGTTTAGACTTAGACAGGTATAACTAGACTTGGTTTTCGGGACCCGTTAGTGGGCCCCGTTACCCTTTTTATCGACTTGTCAGAACTTTGACATCTTTAGGCTTAGTTAAGCCCTATATGACTTGTTAGAGTTGTGACTGGATTGAGTCACCCGGATTGTACCTGGTTGGCCTGTTTAGCCTTGTTAGTCCTTAATAGCATCATATTTGACCGTGGTCGGCTAGTTTGACTTAGAACGCTGACCCGCCTTTCCATGACTTATAATGTATACCCAGACTTGTATATACATATTATTTATAGTAGATAGTGACCTAGAAGGACCCCGATATTTCTTGTAGCATGTTGTGGGATTAGCTTCTATACTTATATACTAGTATTAACTTGGGACTAGGGCTTTCCCCGTTTATCTGATATAATATGATATTTGATTCTGTTCTGGTTACTGGCTATGATGAGTTCCGGTTCGAGTCCGGCTAATGATTCAGGTACGAAGGTTTTTGATTATTGACTATTGGGTGTTTCGGTTGGAGTCCGGCCCCAAATTGAAGTTCACTATAAGTTCTGGTACTGGGTACCGTGATTATGATACTGTTGTTCTCTGAGTTCTGGTTCGAATCCGACAGATATGATATATATGTGGCCTATTGTTATTACCCACTATGCCCTATTTGATTCCGGTGTCTGGCCTCTTGTTATTACCCATTGGTGTCGGTTCAAACGCGGTGCACTCTTGTTGGCTATTGTGGTTGCTGGATACTGATACAGCTTCGAGACACTAGTGACTATAAATTTACTATTCTTGTGTGTCCCTCCGATTTATGGTGGCCAGGCTGGGTTATTATTTTCTTTCGTGTGCCTATCGAGTTTATGGGGGCCCAGATAGGTAATGTTTGACTTGTGTGTTTACTTACACATTTATTTACTAATTATTCGGTATCACATTTATTTATATCCTGAGCATATTTATACGCCTCGATAGTTACTTATGTATTTATTACTTATACCACTGACTTAGCATGCACCCTCGCATTTTAGCTTGCTTATATTACATTGAGCTCAGTCGGTCGATGATTCCTACTGAGTACCCTATGCCTCGGTACTCATACTGTGCTTCTGCATCTTTTTCCCAATGCAGATTCAGGCACTAGCCGACAGTTTTGACATGACTCTCTTCTCAGCACTGGTTCCGAAATAGGGAAGGCTTACTGACGTCCGAGGTGGATCCTACTTCATCTCTACTATATAGTCTTTTGCACTTGAGACTGTGGTACTTATTGTGTATATTTGGTTTCTGTCTAGTACTTTAGGTATGTTTAGTAGCGGCTTTTGTACCGACCTCACAGGGTCTTGGGAGGGGTTCTTGACTTTATATATTGTCCTTCTTCTTCTCAGTCTTGGTATGAATATATATTTTGATTTTGTTTTTATATTTCTAGTATGTTTATTAGTATGATTACTTCCACTGCATCTCTGTTTTCCTAGATTCCGCCCGTTAGACTGTTGCTTGTCGCTCTGGGCTAGGGTTTTGCTTGCCTATTGGTGGGTTACGGTAGGCGCCATCATGACTCAAATATTGGGTCGTGAAAGCTTGGTATCAGAGCTTAGGTTGTATGGGTAGTGTTGATACATGAGCCAATGTGTGGTAGAGTCTTGCGGATCGGTGCAGGGACGCTTGTATCCTATCCTCAGGAGGCTACGGAGCATTCTTAGGGGAGTCTCTCATTTTCTTGACTCATGTCCGTGTGTCGGGTCTATGTTAGTTTCTGATCTTTATTTGGTTCACTCTTTACGCAGATGGCAAGGATGCATGGTACGAGAAATGAGGGTCGGGACCCCGAGCCTGCAGCAAGGGCTCCATTTAAGGGTCAAGGTCAACCTAGAGGTTGGAGGCAGGGAAGAGTAGCATCCCCAGGTCGAGATCAGGCTAGAGATCAGTCAATCGATCCCGTTATAGCTCCAAATGTTCCGCCGCCACAGCAGCCGGTGGGCCAGGGAACAATCCAGGCTCCACCTGGATTTATTGATGCTTCAGTACTCTGAGACACTTTGGTGCAGTTGCTGGGATTAGTTGGAGGTCCGTCAGCCGAGAGAGCCCAACCAGCAGGACAGGGAGTTGGTGTTGGGGCGCAGCCTGGAGCTGCAGCACCCAGAGTAGAGGTTCCACCTGTACCAGTAATTCCACAACCAGTAATAGCTCAGCCAGTTATGTCTGCCGAGGAGAAGAAAATGTTGAGTCATTTTTTTAGACTAGCTCCACCCAGGTTTGCGGGTACCCTAGGAGAAGACGCTTATGAGTTCTTTTCCAGCTGCGAGGAAAAGCTGAAAAATTTGGGATTAATGGAGTCTCGCGGGGTAGATTTTATCGCTTATCAATTTGATACAGTCACGAGGAGATGGTGAAGAGGTTATCTTGATTCCAGGCCAGCTGGATCTCCATCTGTTACTTGGGTACAGTTCTCCGAGATGTTCTTAGGGAAGTATATGCCCTGCAGCATGCGTGAGCGTCTTCGAGATGAGTTTTCCAGGTTGGGACAGGGGTCTATGACCGTAGCTGAGTATGAGGCGAGATTCCATGATTTGGCCAGACATGCTACTATGATCTTGCCTGATGAGTACGAGAGGATTAGATGCTTTGTTAGAGGGTTGAGATTAACACTCCGCAGAGCTACAAAGAGTTTAGTGACTTCGGGGAAATCATTTGCTGAGATAGTTGAGCATGTATATTCGATAAAGGAGATGGATCGAGAGGCCCAAGGGGGCAGCGATAAGAGACCCCGATTCCAGGGTAGTTGCAGTGGCAGTCACAGCAGCTCGCAGTTCAGAGGCCGAGGGTTTTAGGGTAGGTACCCACAGCAGCATCAGTCCTTTCAATGACAGGGTCAGCCTAGTAGGCCTGTACAATCAGCCTTGCAGATTTCTGATAGGGGTCAGCCCGCCTATAGTGGTTCTGGTAGTCAGTCTCAGGGACGTGGTCAGTCCAGTTCATCGACTAGAGGTGGTCGTACCGGATCAGCCAGACCTTCTAGGCCGAGCAGAGAGCCAAGAGCATGTTATACTTGTGGGGTTGTTGGTCATTTCGCGCGTGAGTGTCCTCAGCGTAGGGTGATTGAGACTTCAATTCAGATGGCACAGCCTATCAGATCTATACCTCCAGTAGGCAGAGGTGGTGCACAAGGTTGTCGGGGTAGTCCCCAGGGTTCCCGATGTGGAGCACAGGGAGGTCGGACAGGTAGTCAGATCGGTGCTCAGACTAGTGGTAGCCAGCGTCAGTTGTATGCCGTGCCAGCTAGGTCGAAGGCTGAGGCTTTGGATGTGGTGATTACAGGTACGATTTTTGTATGCCACCAGCCACCTTCTGTATTATTTGATCCTAGATCCACATTTTTTTATGTATCTACTTATTATGCACCACGGTTGGGTTTATGATCTGAGTTATTAATTGTACCCTTACGTGTATCTACCCCCGTTGGTGATTCCTTAGTAGTGTATCGGGTATATAGATCTTGTCTGGTGACTGTTCGGGAGTTTGAGACTCGGGTTGATTTTATTGTATTGGCCATGGTAGACGTTGATGTGATTCTGGGCATGGACTAGTTGTCTTTCCATCATGCAGTCTTGGATTGCTTTGCCAAGACCGTGACCTTAGCCATGCCTGGTGTACCCTTGGTAGTGTGGCAGGGTTCTGTTAGCCGCACATCGACAGGGATTATTTCATATGTTCGGGATCGTAGATTGATGTCGAGGGGATGTGATTCATTCCTTGCTTATGTTCGGGATGCTAGTATTGAGAGTCCATCGCTTGACTCCGTCCCTGTTGTTTATGAGTTTCCTGATGTATTCCCGACTGACCTTCCTGTCCTACTCCTGAGCGTGATATTGAGTTCATTATTGACCTCGAGCTGGACACCCGACCTATTTCTATGGCTCCTTATCGTATGGCTCCTGCTGAGTTGAGAGAGTTGAGTAGTCAGCTCCAGGACTTTTGGGGGAAGGGTTTTATCAGGTCGAGTGTGTCGCTGTGGGGTGCTCCAGTTCTGTTTGTAAAGAAGAAGGATGGGTCTATGCTAATGTGTATCGATTACAGACAGCTAAATAGGGTGACGGTGAAGAATAAGTATCCTATGCCTCGTATCGATGATTTTTTTGATCAACTTCAGGGTGCAGCAGTATTCTCGAAAATAGACTTGAGATCTGGATATCATCAGTTGAGAGTTAGGGCTGAGGACATCCCAAAGACAGCCTTCAGGACTCGGTACAGCCATTATGAGTTCCTGGTGATGTCTTTTGGGTTGACTAATGCCCCAGCAGCTTTCATAGACTTAATGAATTGTGTATTCAGGCCATACTTGGACTCCTTTATGATTGTGTTTATTTATGATATCTTGGTTTATTCAAAGAGCAGTGAGGAGCACGAGCAACATTTGAGGATCGTGCTCCACACTTTGAGAGATCATCGGCTTTATGCCAAGTTCTCAAAGTGTGAGTTCTGGCTTGAGTCTGTAGCTTTCTTAGGGCATGTTGTATCTAGACACGGTATCATGGTAGACCCAGCGAAGATATAGGCTATTCGAGGTTGGGCTAGGCCCACGTCGCCTACTGAAGTTCGCAGTTTTATTGGGTTGGCAGGGTACTATAGGTGGTTTATTGAGGACTTCTCATCTGTTACATCTCCTATGACCAGACTAACCAGGAAGGAGGTTTTGTTTCAGTGGTCTGAGGATTGTGAGGCGAGTTTTCTGAAGCTCAAAGATCAACTTACTTCTGCCCCTGTGTTGACTCTTCCAGTTGAGGGCGAGGGTTTTACCGTGTATTGTGATGCGTCTGGTATTGGTTTGGGATGTGTTCTGATGCAGCAGGGTCATGTCATTGCTTACGCATCGAGGCAGTTGAAAGTGCACGAGCATAATTACCCCACTCATGACTTGGAGTTAGCAGCGGTAGTGTTTGCACTGCGGATTTGGAGGCATTATCTATACGGTGTTCATTGTGAGATCTTTACAGACCACCACAGTCTTTAGCATATTATTTCTCAGAGGGATCTTAATTCGAGGCAGCGCAGGTGGATTGAATTGCTGAAGGACTATGATATCTCTATTCTCTATCATCCGGGCAAGGCGGATGTGGTAGTGGACGCCTTGAGTCGGAAGGCAGTGAGTATGGGTAGCTTAGCCTTCATTCCAGTCTCTCAGCGGTCGTTGGCTTTGGACATTCAGTCCTTAGCTAACTCGATAGTGCATTTGGATATTTCTGACCCCGGGAGGGTTATCGCTTGTGTTGGTGCGAGATCTACTTTGCTGGAGAAGATTCAGAGTAGTCAGTTTGAGGATAGCGGTCTCCGTAGCATTCGAGATCAGGTATTGAAGGGTGAGTCTGAGAGAGCTACCTTGGGTTCTGATGGTGTTCTGAGGTTTGACGGTCGTGTTTGTGTTCCAAGGGTTGGAGATTTGATTTAATTAATTTTGCACGAGGCGCACAGCTCTAGGTATTCTATTCACCCTGGGACAGCTAAAATGTATTGGGATCTGAGACAGCACTATTGGTGGAGTGGTATGCAGAGAGATATAGCAGGGTTTGCATCTCGATGCCTCTATTGTCAGTAGGTAAAAGCTAAGCACCATAGACCTGGTGGATTGCTTCAGCAGTTGCCGCCCATTCCTGAATGGAAATGGGAGCGGGTCACTATGGATTTCATTGTGGGATTGCCTCGCACCTCTCTTGGTTTTGATAGTATTTGGGTCATCGTGGATCGGTTGACTAAGTCTGCGCATTTTATCCCTGTTCGAGTCTCCTATAGTGCTGAGAGATTAGCTCGTGTATATATTCAGGAGGTGGTTCGCCTACATGGAGTGCCAGTATCTATTATCTCAGACCGAGGGTCTCAGTTTACCTCCAACTTCTGGCAGACTTTCCAGGAAGAGTTGGGTACTCAGGTGGACCTTAGTACTGCATTTCATCCTCAAACCAACGGGCAGTCGGAGCGGACGATTCAGGTATTGGAGGATATGCTTCACGCTTATGTGTTAGACTTTGGGGGTCAATGGGATCAGTTCTTGCCTTTAGCCAAGTTTGTGTATAATAATAGCTTCCACTCCAGCATTCAAATGGCTCCATTGAAGGCTTTATATGGCATACGATGTCGATCTCCAGTTGGCTGGTTCGAAACTTCAGAAGTCAGTCCTCGTGGCACAGATTTGCTCCGAGAATCTTTGGACCGAGTTTGAGTGATTCAAGATAGGCTGCGGACAACTCAGAGTAGACAGAGACGTTATGCTGACTTAGCATGCACCCTCGCATTTTAGCTTGCTTATATTACATTGAGCTCAGTCGGTCGATGATGCCTACTGAGTACCCTATGCCTCGGTACTCATACTGCGCTTCTGCATCTTTTTCCCAATGCAGATTCAGGCACTAGCCGACAGTTTTGACATGACTCTCTTCTCAGCACTGGTTCCGGAATAGGGAAGGCTTACTGACGTCCGAGGCGGATCCTACTTCATCTCTACTATATAGTCTTTTGCACTTGAGACTGTGGTACTTATTGTGTATATTTGGTTTCTGTCTAGTACTTTAGGTATGTTTAGTAGTGGCTTTTGTACCGACCTCACCAGGTCTTGGGAGGGGTTCTTGACTTTATATATTGTCCTCTTTCTTCTCAATCTTGGTATGAATATATATTTTGATTTTGTTTTTATATTTCTAGTATGTTTATTAGTATGATTACTTCCACTTCATCTCTCTTTTCTGAGATTTCGCCCGTTAGCCTGTTGCTTGTCGCTCCGGGCTAGGGTTTGGCTTGCCTATTGGTGGGTTACGGTAGGCGCCATCATGATTCAACTATTGGGTCGTGACAAAAGTCATCAAGGTACTCATAAAGAACATTATTCATTAAATTACAAAAAGTAGTCGGGGCATTAGTTAACCCAAACGACATTACAAAGAATTCGTAGCTACCATATCTAGTTACACAAGTGGTCTTTGGGGCATCCTCCTAGGCTATATGCACTTGCCAATAGCCAGACCTTAAATCCAACTTAGAAAATAAACTAGCCTTAGACAGTCTGTCCATTAAGTTTTGAACTAGCGGCACCGGATACTTATTCTTCATAGTCACCTTATTTAGTGCGCGATAGTCATCACACATTCGCAGGCTTCCATCTTGCTTCTTTTGGAACAAAATAGGGGCACCATAGGGAGCCTTCGAAGGCTGGATCATTCCGGCCTCAAGCAATTCAGACAATTGCTTTCTCAATTCTGCCAACTCTAATGGAGACATGCGATACGGAGGGCGTGCCGGTGGCATTAATCCAAAAATCAGATCAATCCTGTGATCAATTTCCCTCATTGGAGTCAACTCTTTAAGCAGTTTTAGTGGCATGACATCATTGAATTCTTCCAGCAAATTAGCAACACTGTCCTGAACTTCAATCTGCACATCAAGCTTCACTTCAACCAAGGTAGCAAGATAAGCAGTCTCACCCTTTTTCAAAAGCCGTAGCAGACAGCGTAGCAGCAATTCCGTCATGTTTTCTCTTTTTCTCCTCATTATAGAGTCGAATACCTTTCACAAATCTAGTGTGTCAAAATTTGGCACATCAGATTATATTAATTTAACAAAAATTTAAATATTATCTTTTGATGATTAACCTTGTATCGATTATTGATCTATATGGCATATAAAAATCATATCATTACAAAAGAAAATACTTATTTGACATAATTATTAATTAATTAACTTACTTCAAAATATGATTATAAAAGTAAAGAACTAATCAACGGTATGTTTTAAAACTACCTACATGAGGTTTTTTTCGTTTAATATACTTTTTAAAATTTAATGTGCTACTTGGATTCCTTTATATTTAATATTTTTATTTTATGAATTTATTTATTAAGTCTTCCTTTACATGGTCTTAATCATAACATATTTTTTATTATAATATATTTAAAAATATATTATTTTAACTTTTAATTAATCTTGTAATCCGAGAGAATACACTTTGAAAGTACTAAGGTGAACATTTTGAGCAAAGTCTAAGCAATAGTCAATTTTCACTCTCCTATTTTCATTATCGTTTTTTTCAAAAATAACTTAAAATGTCTCACCCCCACTCCCATTTGACTGATCTCCCAACATTTACTAATTCTCTCACAACATAGACATTTTTTATGACACTTTCCCAAATAAATGGGGTAAGTCCTTCACCCTATTTGTTTTTTAAAAAAAAAAAAGTTTCAAATGATTCTTGATCACAATATACATTTCTCATATATGTCTATCGATTGTTAATTAATTATTTACTTTTCAAACTTTATTTCTCAATCAATTCTTACATACTTTCTTGATTTACTCAACTAAATAAAATCATGAATATTCTTTATCATATAATATTATTCTTTATATGGTAATTCTTGACTGTAAATATTTTAATTTCTTAGTAATACATAGTTGTAATACTTTTTTTAAAATTAAAATCGGGCATAGCAGCCCTTTAATAAAAAAAAAAATCAGAATCAATATTTACAAGGGAAAAAAAATCCAAATATACAACCTTAGGTTGTTTATTGCAAGTTATAGCAAAACTTTTTAGATTGCAAGTAGTAGCAATTTTTTTTTTAAAAAAAAACAAAAAAGAAGAAGAAAAAATTGAGTATGTTTTAATAAATGGAAAATGCATCCTACGAAAAAGGAAAAACCAATTTCATTCCCATTAAAATAGACATCAGTTAATAAAGGATATCAATTACCCCCAATTTTCTCTCTGAAACGATTTTCTTTTTCCTTTATCAAACTGAACTATCGTCTTTTTTTTCGACAATTCAATTATCCTTCTTATTTCTTCAAAAAAAAGCAACAAACATATATTGTTTGAAACAAAAAATTTATCAAATTTGTTTTGTGTTTAATTGTAGAACTTCTAATAAAATACTGATTTAAGTATTTTATTTGAAATTGAAGTTATTCAAAAGGAAAAGTTATAAAAAGGCCCTATAATTTTGTGAAATATGGATGATGATAATTTACATTCAATCATGATACAGCATGGAGGAATATGGGATGTCACAGGTAATTGTTTGTCTGAAAAATACATAAATTTGATTTTTTTAGATTATAGATCATTTAAATTTAGTATCTAAGAACAATAAAATTAAGAGAGACAAACATAATGCAAATCATTTTTATACATTATTTTCAGTTGATGATGTTCCGTACAATTTATAATGATTCTTTAATCCTTAAAATTGGTCATATTTTTGGTTTTACAGTTGTATTATTTTTTGGTTTTTAAAGTGTTGTTGTGATTTTCAAATTACATATCTTTCAATATGTTGGAATATTAATAACTCAACCATTCTGTGTAATTCCAATAGGTAGACCTAAAGATTTTGGTGTAGAAGGGATTATGTATGATGTGAATACCAAGTATAAAGGTCGTGACTGCAATAGCAACTCAACTGAAGATAGACACTACTCTAATCCAAGTTGAAATTAGGTACATAGTAAGTGATAGATGCCCGCCGATGATCATACACAATGATACAGGAGTAAAGTTGTATCTAGATCAAAAAAAGACTCTTACTGATTTTTTTGTTGAATATCCATTGTACATTACAATGAGGGATATGTCAATGGAAACACTAGAACATAATGAACAATCCATTGTTTGTGTTGGGAACAAAAGAACTAACGAAGAAATTATGGAGCGGCAGCATCTATACTCAACAGATTCAGTTCATTTGATTGGATTAACTCCAAATGATGAAATATTTGGTGAAGAAAGTATTGAAATAATTGGTGAAGCTACAAATACAAAAATAGCTGTCAAACAGGTTTACAAAGAAACACTTTCTAAGGTTATGCATCTGCACGCATTTGTGAATCAATTCTCATTTTGCACGAAAAGGTCTAGTTCTACCAGGTAATAGATATTGAATTATATGTTTTCTGGAAAAGTAGCATATAAGTGTTCTTTTATTAATTTGATAAATTTGTTGACTTGTTGATTGATTAAAAATGTAAACAGCTATTATCTAGTTTGTGTGGTGGAAGATTGTACATGGTTTCTTAGAGCTTCGAGTACAAACAAAACCAAGGTTTTCAAAATCAGAAAGTTCTGTGAAATACATACATGCTCTATAGGAGACCAAGTATATGCGAGGCGTCAAGGAATGATAAAGGTCATTGCTGGATTGGTGTTGAATAATTTTGTAGACACAAAAAGAGTATACACCCCAAATGATCTTGCCGCGGACATGTTAAAACAACATGGTGTGACACTAAATTATAACCAAGCATGGCGTGTAAAGGACAAAACAGTTAAGATATTGCGTGGTGATCCTATAGAATCTTATCAAAGACTTCCAAGTTATTTGTATATTTTGGGAAAACATTATCCTGGATCTGGTATTAGTTGGGAGAAAACAGATGAAAATCATTTTTATATGTGTTTGTTTCATTGGATGATTCTATTCGGGGATGGGAATATTGCCTGCCAATTTATGTTGTTGATGGGGCTGCTCTAAAATCACTTTACAGAGGAACCATACTAATAGTAAGTACATTGGACCCAGGAGGTTAGTTGTTAATTTTATTTATTTTTAAGAGAAAATTCATTTACATTTATGTTATTAGTTTTGGTATAAATCTGGTATGTTTACCAGTTTTTTAATTAACTATTACATTGCAAATAAGTATGTTATTTATACATGCCATATATTACTCCTAGCTTATGCCTTGGTTGATTCTGAGAATATTGCATCATGGACATGGTTTTTCGAGAAATTTAGAGAAGCGTTTGGAGAAAGGAATGGTATGTGTATCGTATCCGACAGGAACGAGAGCATAAGGAAAGTAACAGCAACAGTATATCAGAATCTCTCACACCATGCATGCATCTGGCATTTGTGGTGCAATATAAAAAAAAATCCGTAAAAATATTGAGGAACTACATAAACTTTTTTTAGCAATGGAAAAGGCATACACTCTCCATACTACAATGGTTGTTATTACATATAGAAACCAACATGGAGAGGACTATTGCTCGCCATACTACAACAATAAAAATTTCAAGGATGCATATGCAATACCAGTTGAACCTCTTCCTTGTGAGAGTACTTGGAAAATACCACAAAAATTTTTGGATGAGATTGTTTTGCCACCTGATTCCAAAAGGCCACCAGGAAGGCCAAGCTATGAAAGATGGAAAGCACCGAATGACGAAAAGTGTAAAAAATTCAAGGTGACTTGTAATAGCTTCCATCGAGAGGGACACAACAAGACAATATGCCGCAAACATGCACCTCCAGTTTAATCAATAATTGCTATTTTTAATTTTGATTTGTTGTTAACTTTCTATTTATTTTTTTGGGTTTATGGATGATGTTTTATAAATGAATAGCAATTTGCATTATCGGCTTCAATAATGTATGTTTTTTCTTGAATCATGTTAACTAGTTTTACAATTTTTCAAAACTTTAATAATATAATATGTAAAAAAATTGTAATATTAACTATCAATACAAACTGATACTAATTTTAGCTGGTCCACAAAAAGAAGCATGAAAAAAGACACGACAGCAACCTGTTTACCCAATACGGCATATTCATCTTGTAAAAGGTATATATAATGTGATACCTAACATTACATTGTGTATGTACACTTCTATAAAATTCATATTGAAGTGTTTAAATGATACAAACAATTCAGTTACGTTAATTTCAGAATTTCAGTTTCATAGCAACTTAACAACAACACATCAACTTAAAAAAACAACAATAATTGTAATGTAGAAATATATTAACTACACATAACATAAACATGAGTGATATGTGTTGCATTGGTTAGATTGAAGAAGATGATAACAAAAATGAAAATACGAAATAATGTATTTATAATACATGGCATAGACAAAAGAATTCAACAAATCCAACACTTGATATCAACTTTAATAACAAAACAATATTTAAAAAGATTATATAAACTTTTAACAACAAAATAAGATTAGAAAAGATGATAGACATCGTTGATAGGAAACAATTAGTTTGAGAAACAAAATACTAAAAAAAAACACATCAATGACTATACACAAGTAAACAGATCAGTACCCACAGACAACTACAATCTAGCTCCAAGACTACATCTTCCTATTTTTTTGACTGGAACGTTGTAGCTTCTCAACATTCGGAACAGCTTCTCTGGAAATGTTTGGATCACCAAGTCTGCTAGTAATGTTTTCAGTGACCTCACTTTCATTGATTGCTCCATCATTTTGCTTTCTTGTAGCATAGTCCCAAAGTAGTGCACCATATCTAAGACGATGGTTAGAAGCACTGAAGTTGATTCTTGAAATCTCAAACACACCATGGCTAACAAATTCAGAAAAGGCACATGCAAACATGCCGCAATCACTGTAACAAAATAACCATAAAGTATAAAGAATAAACATATACCGTAATAGAAAATAATTTTAAAAATACATGAAAGTAACATACTTAGAATGTGAAGCCTGCTAAGGTGTATCCTTAACAATTACATACTCAAGTGGATCAATCATGGACTTGTTAATGTATGCAGGTTCACGCTGCCAATCGATGTCCGCTCGTTTGTCATAAAATTCAGTAGCAACCAAAAACAAAGGTATCATTGTAGTAAGTGATTGAACATGATGATGGACATTCTTTGTGTTCACAGCCCGTCCAATTAATGAATCATAAACATATACACACCTTTGGTATCACCTATATTTTTTTTGAAAATGAATACCCGTACAATGTGTGAATAATATTAAATTATAATTTAGCACATCAGATTATATTAATTTAACAAAAATTTAAATATTATCTTTTGATGATTAACCTTGTATCGATTATTGATCTATATGACATATAAAAATCATATCATTACAAAAGAAAATACTTATTTGACATAATTATTAATTAATTAACTTACTTCAAAATATGATTATAAAAGTAAAGAACTAATGAACGGTATGTTTTAAAACTACCTACATGAGGTTTTTTCGTTTAATATACTTTTTAAAATTTAATGTGCTACTTGGATTCCTCTATATTTAATATTCTTATTTTTTGACTTTATTTTTTAAATTTTCCTTTACATGATCTTAATCATAACATATTTTTTATTATAATATATTTAAAAATATATTATTTTAACTTTTAATTAATCTTGTAATCCGAGAGAATACACTTTGAAAGTACTAAGGTAAACATTTTGAGCAAAGTCTAAGCAATAGTCAATTTTCACTCTCCTATTTTTCATTATCGTTTTTTCAAAAATAACTTATAATGTCTCACCCCCACTCTCATTTGAATGATCTCCCAACATTTACTTATTCTCTTACAACATAGACATTTTCTATGACACTTTCCCAAATAAATGGGGTAAGTCCTTCACCCTATTTGTTTTAAAAAAAAAAAAAATCAAATGATTCTTGATCACAATATACATTTCTCATATATGTCTATCGATTGTTAATTAATTATTTACTTTTCAAACTTTATTTCTCAATCAATTCTTACATACTTCCTTGATTTACTCAACTAAATAAAATCATGAATATTCTTTATCATATAATATTATTCTTTATATGGTAATTCTTGACTGTAAATATTTTAATTTCTTAGTAATACATAGTTGTAATACTTTTTTTAAAATTAAATAGGGCATAGCAGCCCTTTAATAAAAAAAAACAGAATCAATATTTACAAGGGAAAAAAATCCAAATATACAACCTTAGGTTGTTTATTGCAAGTTATAGCAAAACTTTTTAGTTTGCAAGTAGTAGCAATTTTTTAAAACAAAAAAAAGAAGAAGAAAAAAACGAGTATGTTTTAATAAATGGAAAATACATCCTACAAAAAAGGAAAAACCAATTTCATTCCCATTAAAATAAACATCAGTTAATAAAAGGATAACAATTACCCCCAATTTTCTCTCTGAAACGATTTTCTTTTTCCTTTATCGAACTGAACTATCGTCTTCTTCTTCGACAATTCAATTATCCTTCTTATTTCTTCAAAAAAAGCAACAAACATATATTGTTTGAAACAAAAGAATTATCAAAAAAAATTTGTGTTTAATTGAAGAACTTCTAATAAAATACTGATTTAAGTATATATATATACATACAATATAGAAATGTGAGTTGGAGGACGACCAAGGGTAATTCTGTCAATTAGAAAATGTCCAGCTTATAAGTAATTGTACATCATGCAAAAAAAGTATAAGGTTTCCAAAAAAACCAATCAAATCCTAGAAAATTCTATAGCCACGTGTTTGGTTATAAGAAAAAGTACAAAAAGATGTAGGTGCACATCTAAGGATGGGCTCCATTAGGGACTTCACGTTATAGAGTTCTTTTTTTTTTTTTTATAAGTAATGTTCATGTATCAAAGATCATATACTTTCCTTCTTTTTTTAAAAAAAAAAGTACAATATGTTAAATTTTTTCTACATAAAATTGATCTAAAGTTTGTAATCAGATATATTGGGCCCGTAATAGTTTTATTTAAAATTGAAGTTATTCAAAAGAAAAAGTTATAAAAAGACTCTATAATTTTTTGAAATATGGATGATGATAATTTACATTCAATCATGATACAGCATGGAGGAAGATGAGATGCCACAGGTAATTGTTTGTCTGAAAAATACATAAATTTGATTTTTTTAGATTATAAATCATTTAAATTCAGTATTTCAGAACAATAAAATTAAGAGAGACAAACATAATGCAAATTATTTTTATACATTATTTCCAGTTGATGATGTTCCTTACAATTTATAATGATTCTTTAATCCTTAAAATCGGTCTTATTTTTGGTTTTACTGGTGTATTATTTTTTAGTTTTTAAAGTGTTGTTGTGATTTTCAAATTATATATCTTTCAATATGCTGGAATATTAATAACTCAATCATTCTGTGTAATTCCAATAGGTAGACCTAAAGATTTTGGTGTAGAAGGGATTATGTATGATGCGAATACCAAGTATAAAGCTAGTGACTATAATAGCAACTCAACTGAAGATAGACACTACTTCAATCCAAGTTGAAATTAGGTACATAGTAAGTGATAGATGCCCGCCGATGATCATACACAATGATACAGGAGTAAAGTTGTATCTAGATCAAAAAAAGACTCTTACTGATTTCTTTGTTAAATATCCATTGTACATTACAATGAGGGATATGTTGTCACGACCCAATATTTGAGTCATGATGGCGCCTATCGTAACCCACCAATAGGCAAGCCAAACCCTAGCCCAGAGCGATAAGCAACGGGCTAACGGGCGGAATCTCAGAAAGCAGAGATGAAGTAGAAGTAACCATTCTTATAAACCTGCTATAAACCTAAAAATAGGGTCAGAATATATATACATGCCAAGACTGAGAAGGAAGAGGACAGTATATAAAGTCAAGAATCCCTCCCAAGACATGGTGAGGTCGATACAAAAGCCACTACTAGACATACCCGAAGTACCAGATATAAACCAAATATATACAATAAGTACCACAGTCTCGAGAGCAAAAGACTATATAGTAGAAGATGGAGTAGGATCTGCCTCGGACGTCGGTAAGCTCACCCTGCTCCGGAGTCAGTACTGAGAAGAGAGTCACGTCAAACTCGTCGACTAGTGCCCGGATCTGCATCGGGGAAAAAGATGCAGAAGTGCAGTATGAGTACCAGGGAAACGGGTACTCAGTTGGCATCATCGGCCGACTGAGCTCAATGTAATATAAGCAAGCTAAAGTGCAGGGGGGCATGCTAAGTCCGAGGTATAGGTAATAAATACATAAGTAATTGCCGACACGTATAGATATGCTCAGGAGCTAAATAAATGCGATACAGAGTAACGAGTAAATAAATGCCTAAGTAAACACACAAGTCAAACATAACCTATTTGGCCCCCCATAAACCCGATAGGCACACGAAAGAAAATAATAACCCAGTCTGGCCCCCATAAACCAGCGGGACACACAAGAAAAGTAAATGCATAGTCATTAGTGTCTCGAAGCTGTATCAGTATCCAGTAACCACGGTACCCAGTACCAAAACTCTCCAATCATATCATAACCAGATGCCGAACTCGAACCGAAACTCATAATAATCAGTGTCCGTACTCGAACCGGAACTCATAATAATCAGTGGCCGGACTCGAACCGAAACTCATAATGATCAGTGGCCAGACTCGAATCAAAACTCATAATAATCAGTACCCATCATATCTGAATCAGTGGCCGGACTCGAATCGAAACTCATAATAATCAGTAACCAAGTGACAGAGTAGTGACAGAATCCACACAAACACAAGTAAAAGGGGACATACCGGCCCCAGAGCGAACCCGAAACATAAATAAAGGAGCTAACCCACCACGTACTACAAGTCAATCTCGGGATCCTTCCAGGTCAACTATCTACTATAAACAATACAAGTCTGGGTATACATTATAAGTCATGGCAAGGATGGTCCGCATTCTAAGTCAAACTAGCCGACCCCGATCAAATAAGATGCTATCAGGAACTAACAAGGCTAAACAGGCCAATCGGGTATAATCGAGGTGACTCAATCCCGTCACAACCCGAACAGGTCATACTAGGTCTTAACTAAGCCCAAAGATGTCAAAGTTCTGCCAGGTCGACAAAAAGGGTAACGGGGCCCGCTACCGGGTCCCGAAAACCAGGTCTTATTATACTTGTCTAAGTCTGGGCTAAGTCTGTATAAGCCTGGACTAAGGTCCAACAATAACATTCCCAGGCTAGCAACAACAACAACAATACTAGCCGACCCCAAATAGGTCATCTGTGGTGTACCACGAGGATAACGGGCCTGGAATATATCTGAATAGCCCTATCCGGCCTAGAAGGACTAAATCACAGCAAACCAGCACCACCAAGTCTATAATACCAGCCCGCAACTCCAGCATAATAGCATACATATATCACACATAAGACCAATCCAAGTGCAAAGGAAGGTAAACCTAGCCTACCTGGACGTCTGCCGCAAGCCTGCCAAGAAAACCAGCTAAATAGGAGTCTTTCCCTTTCGAGAGGCCTCCGACTATTGCCAAGCTACCAAAATAATAAACTACATGTCAAAATATGACTATTGATACCCATATTGCATTAGTTCGGAAAATGCCCGAAAATCCCACGTGGGGCCCTCTTGAGGAATCGCAAAACTGAAACCGTCACAGCGTTCCAAATCACCCCGTGATCAATAGTCACAACTAGCACCGCTCAATTTGAGCTCAAAATGTACCTCAAACATCAATACCAATCCCAACAATACCACCGTAAACGAAAACTACCATAAAAATAAGAAAATGTACCATAGAAATGACGAGAATGAGTCCACGGACTCAATATATACAAACCCTTAAGCTCAAAACTTAATGAATCAGATCAATATTGAGCTTATATGACAGAAAGGGTGAGGAAAGTAGATGAAAACAGTGGGGAAAAAAATGTGATGTTATGTACTTTCCAAAATATATATTATGAACATATACTCCATGATTATATATATATATATATTTTTGTGGCTATCTAATTCCTTATGTCAATTTGGTAGCCAACACTTCAGCCAAAGTCCCTAGGTGTGCACCTCCCCACTGTCCACGTGGTGGTGGAGGTGGCACCTCATGTGATTTGATCCCAATAGATATATATATATATATATATATATATATTCGGGTATTGCATAGACTCATGATAAAATAAATACAATATTTAAATATACCATAATTAATAGAAAATTGTTTCAAATAAAACCTCTATAAAATAATAATATTATGTTAACATATTTAAATTCACTATCTCCGCTTAAATTATTCATAAATTATAAAACTATTATAAAATAGTATAGATATATCATAACTAAAGAATTTTATAAATTTCAAAAATATTTTCAAAAGGTAATCAACTATGTAATTTTACCAAATTCAAATTTAATTTAATATTTTACAACGTGCTCGGTCTAAATAATATTCTCAAACGAACTGCTCGGGAACCAAACTATCAGTCCCAACAAGTCATAAATAACTTGGGACAGTTATAGAAAAGTTCTAAACACCGTGAACGCACGAAAACGAGGGAAATGACCGGGAAGGTCATTACATATGTCAATGGAAACACTAGAACATAATGAACAATCCATTGTTTGTGTTGGGAACAAAAGAACTAACGAAGAAATTATGGAGCGGCAACAACTATACTCAACAGATTCAGTTCGTTTGATTGGATTAACTCCAAATGATGAAATATTTGGTAAAGAAAGTGTTGAAATAATTGGTGAAGCTACAAATATAAAAATAGCTATCAAACAGGTTTACAAAGACAAAGAAACACTTTCTAAGGTTCTGCATCTGCACGCATTTGTGAATTAATTCTCATTTCGCACGAAAATGTCTAATTCTACCAGGTAATAGATACTGAATTATATGTTTTCAGGAAAAGTAGCATATAAGTGTTCTTTTATTAGTTTGATAAATTTGTTGACTTGTTGATTGATTAAAAATGTAAACAGCTATTATCTAGTTTGTGTGGTGGAAGATTGTACATGGTTTCTTAGAGCTTCGAGTACAAACAAAACCAAGGTTTTCAAAATCAAAATGTTTTGTGAAATACATACATGCTCTGTAAGAGACCAAGTATATGCGAGGCGTCAAGGAATGATAAAGGTCATTGCTGGATTGGTGTTGAATAATTTTGTAGACACAAAAAGAGTATACACCCCAAATGATCTTGTCGCGGACATGTTAAAACAACATGGTGTGACACTAAATTATAACCAAGCATGGCGTGTAAAGGACAAAGTAGTTAAGATATTACGTGGTGATCCTACAAAATCTTATCAAAGACTTCCAGGTTATTTGTATATTTTGGGAAAACATTATCATGGATCGGTCATTAGTTGGGAGAAAACAGATGAAAATCATTTTATATGCTTTTGTTTCATTGGATACTTCTATTCGGGATGGGAATATTGCCGGCCAATTGTTGTTGTTGATGGGGCTGCTCTAAAATCACTTTGCAGAGGAACCATACTAATTGCAAGTACATTGGACCCAGGAGGTTAGTTGTAATTTTATTTATTTTTAAGAGAAAATTCATTTACATTTATGTTATTAGTTTTGATATAAATCTAGTATGTTTACCAGTTTTTTAATTAACTATTACATTGCATATAAGTATGTTATTTATACAGGCCATATATTACCCCTAGCTTATGTCGTGGTTGATTCTGAGAATATTGCATCGTGGACATGGTTTTTTGAGAAATTTAGAGAAGCGTTTGGAGAAAGGAATGGTATGTGTATCGTATCCGACAGAAACGAGAGCATATGAAAAGCAACAACAACAGTATATCCGAATCTCTCACACCATGCATGCATCTAGCATTTGTGGTGCAATATAAAAAAAATCCGCAAAAATATTGAGGAACTACATAAAAAAAAAATTCGCAATGGCAAAAGCATACACTCTCCAACAATTTGAAGAGTTAATGAGGAGGGTGGACCAAATTGATAGGAGATTGAGGGGATATTTGTTCAATATTGGCTATCATAAATGGGAAAGGGTTCATTCTACTATTAAATTGACCTGGACACTGACATCGAACATAGTTGAATCCATAAACAATACCAACGGGATAGCTAGAAGATTGCCTGTGGTTTCTGTGATGGATTTTATGAGGTTAACAGTAGAATCCAGGAATGCAAACAAAACGAAGAAGCAACAAATACATTAACAGAACTGACAAACTGACAAACTGACAAACAAATACAAAGAAATTTTGAAGACTAATCGTGATGTATCCCACAATATGATGGTAAGTGTTTAAATACATTACATCATATGATTCAAAGTTTAAATTTCATTATAGAATACATTACATTACTGTAAGATTTTTAGGATATAATTTAAGTAAGATTTCTATATGTTTTGAGTATGGACATTTAGTTTTATGGTATATAGTTTAAGTATGAAAAATATATTTCATTGTAGGTAAGAGCATCAAACGAATTCTTTCATACCATGACTGATGGTGCTAGAAGATTCATTGTATGTCTGCGAAGTAGAAAATGTAATTGTGGACAGTTTCAGTTAGATGAGATACTTTGTTCACATGCAATGGATGTTATTACATATAGAAACCAACATGGAGAGGACTATTGCTCGCCATACTACAACAATAAAAATTTCAAAGATGCATATGCAATACCAGTTGAACCTCTTCCTTGTGAGAGTACTTGGAAAATACCACAAGAAGTTTTGGATGAGATTGTTTTGCCACCTGATTTCAAAAGGCCACCAGGAAGGCCAAGCTATGAAAGATGGAAAGCACCGAATGAAGAAAAGTATAAAAGATCTAAGGTGACTTGTAGTAGCTGCCATCGAGAGGGACATAACAAGACAACATGCCGCAAACATGCACCTCCAGTTTAATCAATAATTGCTATTTTTAATTTTGATTTGTTATTAAAACGGTTGTTAACTTTCTATTTTATTTTATTTTTGGTTTATGGATGATGTTTTATAAACGAATAGCAATTTGCATCTTCGGATTCAATAATGTATGTTTTTTTTTGAATCATGTTAACTAGTTTTACAATTTTTCACAACTTTACTAATATAATATGTAAAAAAAATTGTAATATTAACTATCAATACAAACTAATACTAATTTTAGCTGGTCCACAAAAAGAAACATGAAAAAAGACATAACAGCAATCTGTTTACCCAATACGACATATTCATCTTGTAAAAGGTATATATAATGTGATACCTAACGTTACATAGTGTATGTACACTTCTATAAAATTCATATTGAAGTGTTTAAATGATACAAACAATTCAATTATGTTAATTTTAGAATTTCAGTTTCATAGCAACTTAACAACAACATATCAACTTAAAAAAACAACAATAATTGAAATGTAGAAATATATTAACAACACATAACATACACATGCATTATATGTGTTGCATTGGTTAGATTGAAGAAGATGATAACAAAAACAAAAATACGAAATAATGTATTTATAATACATGGCATAGACAAAAGAATTCAACAAATCCAACACTTGATATCAACTTTGATATCAAAACAATATTTAAAAAGATTATATAAACTTTTAACACCAAAATAAGATTAGAAAAGATGATAGACATCGTTGATAGGACACAATTAGTTTGAGCAACAAAATACTAAAAAAAAAATATTCATGACTAGACACAAATAAACAAATCAGTACCCACAGACAACTACAATCTAGTTCCAAGACTACATCTTCCTATTTTTTTGACTGGAGCGTTGTAGCTTCTCTATATTCGGAACAGCTTCTCGGGAAATTTTTGGGTCACCAAGTCTGCTAGTAATGTTTCCAGTGACCTCACTTTCACTGATTGCTCCATCATTTTGCTTTCTTGTAGCATAGTCCCAAAGTAGTGCTCCATATCTAAGACGATGGTTAGAAGCACTGAAGTTGATTCTTGAAATCTCAAACACACCATGGCTAACAAATTCAAAAAAGGCATATGCAAACATGTCACAATCACTGTAACAAAATAACCATAAAGTATAAAGAATAAACATATACCGTGATAGAAAATAATTTTAAAAAAATATGAAAATAACATACTTAGATTGTGAAGCCTGTTGAGGTGCATCCTTAACAATTACATACTCAAGTTGATCAGTCATGGACTTGTCAATGTATGCAGGTTTACGCTGTCAATCGATGTCCGCTTGTTTGCCATAAAATTCAGTGGCAACCAAAAACAAAGGTATCATTGTAGCAAGTGATTGAACATGATGATGGACATTCTTTGTGTTCACAGCCCCTCCAATTAATGAATCATAAACATATAGACACCTATGTTTGATGCGAAAAACAACCATAATCCAATAATATGATTCGCTAACATTTACGGGAATGATAATGTTATCCACAGAATTTCAAGGTACATTGGCAAGCATTTTAAAACCTCTAATGTATTGGCCAACATAGTGTTCAGGAGATATATCTCTCATTTTCTTGTTCGCACTCTACAACTGGTCCTGAATTGAACATACCCATCTAATGAACTACACGTCTGTTGTGGTATATGTAATCGGCTTCATCATAGTATACTTTTCTATTTTTCGTGAATAATACATGATCACATCAACATGCTGATTTTAACGAACAAGAATTAGAAACAACAAAAATATACAAATTAATGACCAAATATACAACCATTGCTAAGATTAATATACAACCATTGCTACAAAGTTATAACTAGATAATATATAAAAATCAGAAACTATCAAATTACGCCAAGTCAATGATCACTGTTTCTTTAAAAATATACAAATCAACAATATAATCTTGTAGTTAACTCCTAGACATATTTTGTAAAGACACAATCAAAATGATAATCTATATGTTGTATTTTTCATGGTATCTAGCATTTTGGTATAAATAAATAATTAATCAACGTCAAACAATAATTCATAATTCAATACAGACACTACAAGACACCATCAGAAGCGTACCTCGTCATTCCATGGCATCCAATATGAATCAATGTGTGGAACCAATCCTTTTGATCAATTTTCACACTTCCAATATCAAATTCAGGATTTATGATGTTCTTTTCAGCAGAATTTTTGACACTCCTACATAGATTTTTCAAACATTACAATATAATTAGAGATTTTTTCAGTATATTATCAACAATCCTTTGCAGTCTTAATGTCAACTTTCAGCTATAGTTTCAACAAAGAAAATCTATAAATGAGTTATAAATTAATGATTTATTTGTAATATAAATTGTATGATTAATTCAAATAATAAAACATTACCTCTTAATCCTGTTGAAGCATCTCCATAACACCAGTCAGTAAATTGTTCGACGAGCAATTCCAGTACTTCAAATCCAATAAAATCTTGAAATGGGTGCTTTTTCTTGAAGTACAAAATAGATTTTCCAGAGCTGGATCCACGTTCAGTGTGCCTCACAACTGGTGATTTATCATAAAGCACATGAGATAATGAGTGAGATTTCATTTTGGGTGTTTCCATCTCTCTAAACGTTGGTTCCAGCTCAATCATTTGAGTCTCAGTGAAAAATGACAACTCATCCAATGGTGAATGATTGTTGACAGAATTTATACCAATAGTGTTACTACGAACTTTGCATTCTATTAAAGAAAATATACATAATAAATTAATTAATTTTCAATTTGAAATAACTCTCTCAAATCTATATTTATTGAGACAATCAATGATGTTAACATTACTTTAATAAAATATAACAACTTTGAAAATAAAATAACCGAAATTTTACCATCGATTTGTAAAGACACATCATCAGACAATGCATCACCCTCCTTAATTGGTTCAACAAGTACTTTATCACAGATTTTGCTTGCAGACGGTGTTTCTAATACAACCTCCACACTCGCAGGGCAAGGTTTCTATTTGTTAAACAAAACAAAATAAGCAAATAATGAGAAAAAATCTAAATAAGTCATATATATGAGAACAGTTTGAAAAATAAGTATAAACATCCAAAAATAAGATAGTAGCTTATAAACCTGTTTTTCAGTGAATTCAGAAGACTGCTTTTTTGAAGACCTTATTTCACTCAAAATCAACTTGACCGATTCAGCAACATATTCCTTTATCTTGTTGAATTGATTGTCAACCTTCACATAAAATATTAAGGCATATATCACATAATAAATAGATTATAACCTGATTAGTATATATGTACTGCTAGAACAAATTGTTGTATGAAAACAATATTCAAATTTAGTAAACACATATTATTATACCATTTAAAGATAAGTCCATACTTGACCATTCTCATATCAAAATTATGAAATTTCAATTTGAACTATAATAGTAATACACCAAATTATTATTATTGATCTACATATCATAACTAAAACTTCAAATAATCCTACAAGTTTAAGTATTTCACACCAAATAATAAACGTTCAATGAAACAAACAAAAAAAGTCGGCTCACTAACTTCATCTTATGCCAAATCAATCTGAAATAATTCAAAGTATAATGAAATAACTTCTAACCTCCAAACAAGAACAATAATCAAAATCCAACTAAGATGTATCAACATTAAATGAGTGGAATTCAAGAAATCTAACACTACTTATGAATGAGAGCAAATCCAGAATCTATTGTTTAAATAGTTTTCATGTTAAATATACATTGAATACATAACGATAAATAAAAAAAAAATCCTCAGAACACACCTTTTTCTGGAAATCTGACATATCCGCAAGAATCTGTACATATAAATATAAAATTTTATTAAGTAACAATCAAAAAGTATATATAGAAAAGGTACAGAAGCAACTTCACGCCACAAATATGCTCATATGCAAGTCAACACACACACTGAGACTGTTCAAAAATAATCTTCACAACTACATATATATGAAAGATTATAAAAATACCTTATCCTGAAAGACCGACATATCAACACGGACCTGTACATACAAAAAAAAATAGTTAAACACATAAATATTAATATCCTACATTGGAAAAAAAATAGTTTTTGAAAACTGTAATATGTCTATTCAAAATGTACATTATCAATTTCATTCTTTAGTTCAATGAATGCATATTCTTTTGCAGTTGATTTAGCATCTTCTGCTTCCTTCTTTGGTTCAATGAATGCATCTTCTTTTACAGATGATTTAGCATCGTCTGGATAAAACTTGTCCTGATTTATAGATGCCAGATCATACTTTACCATCTCCTCATCAGTAAAAACAATATCTTTGAACTCATACTATAATAATCAAATGAACTTAAGTTAAAATTTAACAAAAATAATTTTGTAATATAAAATCTAAAAATGTTAATGAATTAAAAATTCATATAAAATAATAGTATGAACTTGTGGCCTAATCCAAGAGATAAAAAAACATATCTGCAAAAATAAATTAAACATTACCTCATTGCTATACTGCTTAAATATTGTTGTCTTCAAATATTCATTGTAAATGAGTTCTTGCGATGACTTCCAGTTTAAAATTCGAGGACTTTGCACTCTGACACGAGTAGCAACTGCTTTGTCAAAATTCAGACAACATTCATATAATCATATTTGAAGAGCCAAATGAAAACCATCAAACGTAAAAGATGATGGATTAGTTTTCAAACCATGACTACATGTTTTATGCAAATCTTTGAAACATACATTTTCCCAACCATAGAACAAATACTGACCAGAATCTACCAAATCAAAATAAAACTTCTTTATGTACTTTGTTGGTAAATCAGGTTCCAAGAACCTGATTATGAAATATAACATACCAACTTTATACAAATCTTCTTCCATAAAGAAATCATCAAAATCAACAAAATCTGTATAAAAATCAGACCTCTTAACCCTTTTCAACACAGGATAATACTTATCCATCAGTTTATTTGGCACTTGTGGATCAGAGAAAAAGTCAGACTTGTTTCCACATTTTAACCCACTCACAATAGAAAATTCTCTCTTTCCAAAATGCAACCTCTGTCCATTCAAATTAAAGATAAACAAATCATCTCTATCATTATCCGTCTCTGCATGCAACAGATTACGAAGGAGCTGAGGCTAAACTTTAAGTTGCTGCATATTTAAGAAATGTCCAAATGGGAAATTTCCAAACATTTCAAAATGCTCCTGCTTCCATCTTTTTGTAAGACCACCAAACACATTAACCTTAATATACGAAGCCCAATGACTATACAATTTTCGATTCTGGAAAAACAAAATGGAATATAGTTAAAAAATTCTTTTACTATAAAAAGAAGATATATCAATGAAATGAGCCCAAAATTAATTTTGAACAGTACACAAGTTATTACAAAAAAAATATTTATGAAAAGTGAAATTAAAAAAAAAATCAATCATCTTTAAATTTGATATTAACAAAAAATATAAAAGCAAAAGACAGTAAATCAAATCATCCTGCATGTTAGTGAATAAAATTTTTCAAATACAAAAATCATATAGTTTTAATATACCAAAGAAAATAATGATTCAACGAACAAATTAAACATAATTACCTTAAAAATTATTTTTGGATCTCTTGTTGTTAACCTTCTTAGCAACATCCTTGTCAATTGTTACATTCGCTCGACCTTGTAACTCTAGAAGGACCTTCTTTTCCACTCTTTTGTTTTTTAGTTTTTCGGGCAGGAATTTCATCCTAAAAATCAGAATCGAAATTTTGCTCACAAACAACATTTTTCCTGTTATACTTCCTCTTAACTTGTGGAATAATAGTTTTCTTGGAAATTAACTCACTTTGCATGTTCACAATCGGCTGCTCCAATGATGCTTCTATTTGAGGAAATTCAATTTTGTCCGGAAAAATCTCCTTTTGAATGTTCAAAATACCCTCACTTTCAAGAATCTTCTCGTTATTCTTATTTACAGGAGACGGGGTGAAACAACCCAAATCAAAGGATGGTCTAGAGAGAATAATGGGGCTGCTCTCTTCTAATAATCTAGGGCTCCTACGAGTGGGAGTAGAATCAAACTTAGGTTTAGAAGACATGAATCATACCCAAGTGAAAACAACACATAAAACTAATATAAAATGAAGTTGAATAAAAAATAGCTAGAAAATTGAATCGAACTTCAAAGACCAAAAGCAAATGTCAGATGGAAATATTGTGTATACCTTTAAAAACTTCGAACAAGGATTATATACAATATACCCAAAACAGAGAACTCATGGAAAGATAAATAAAAAAAGATAATTTCAAAAGGAAGAAGCGTAAATCAATGGAGAAATATTGTGTTTGCCAATAAAGAATATAGAGAAATATTGTGCTTACCAATAAAATATCCGTCAAAAATATAATTTTTGTTAAGCTCTTTATAGTTGATAATCATCCGAGCCTTTCCTCTTTTTATCTCAGCATGATTTCTTACCATAAAAGTTGGACTACTGTGAGGACTTTTACTAGGTCTGATTAAGCCTAAATTTATTAATTCCCGAATCTGTATTTTGAATTCAGCCTTGTCTTCTTCATTGTAGAGCATTGGTCTGACTCTGATAATGACACTAGGATCATTGAGCGTCAAGGTTGCTTCTTAATGATTTTTTTTCATTTTTCTAATGGGTTTTCTCCATAGGATTTCTGCAAATTATCTTTAATCCATTCAAGGTTAAGACATTTGCAAGAATAATTTTTTGGACTTTCCAAGTATCTTCTTTTAAAATTCTCATTTTCTTTAATCAAGATATACGGGTTATGTCTTCTCGGAATTTTAATAAAGTAATTACATGGGGTTTTAAAACTTACCATATAGATTGTCTGATGATAATCTTGAAACTGCTGAATAAAATCATTTCCAATTAATAGATCAGTTTCTAGTTTATCATAAGCATATATATTTTTATAGAAATAATTTTTTATCCTAAAATTATTTCTGCATTTTCTTTAAAATATTTTATCTTTTCTTTATCATCAGTAGTTCCTACGACCGAAATGTTGGTATTATTTATTTTCCAATCCTTAAAGAGAAAGGATTTTGCCAAACTGGCTTCAGATCTGTTATCAATTTGACTACAGGCTGTCAATTTTGTATCGTATGTGGTGAATTCTATAAATACAGAAACCCTAAAAGATGTTTCTTTAGTCATTTATTTTTGGAATAAAACAAGTTTTATTATCCCAAGTAAATTCAATTCCTTCTTTTCCTATATTATAGTCTTCTAGACTATTTAGGAACTGTTCTTCCAAAATTATGTCATAATCATTTTCGTGATTAGTCACATAACAAGGGACCGTTATTCTAATCTTATCTAACTGTATTGGTAGTTTTACCATTCTTTTACAACTATAATTATTTCCTTCAAAGGTGTTATAGATAGAGGGAGTACCTTCATATATGGTTAATCCGTCTAGAATACCTTCTTTGACGTGATTTTCCATTGTTCCTATTTGAATTAACATATTTTGTTTGCTCCAATCACTCCCGTTGTAGAATCTTCCTGCAACTTGAGTGTTTTTAATTTTTTCTTCTATCCTCATAGGATATCTTTGAGACGTGTTTTTTCTTATGGAATTTCTCTCATATTCCAAAGTTTGTCTTGGATTGGAACTTGTACTTCCTATGTCCTGTGTTTTGCAAAATGAATCTCATATTCATATGGAATTTCTAATTGTTGAATCTCTGATTCCATAATTCTGGCAATTTCTGTACATTCTTGATCTATTTCGATCAAATTTTTATTTTTATATACGTTTCCATAATTTGAATTGGTAACTGTATAAAGAGCATGGTAATAAATACTCATTATATGGTTACCTGGTTTTAAAAAGTCTTTTCTTTTTACCTGGAAATGTAAACTCAAAGCATCATTGAAATCAGTATCTTTGAGTGAAATACATTACCTGGGATAATAGGTAAATAAGAGTTTGGTGTAAGCCAAATTCCCTTCAACTATACCTAGATTGCCTTCTTTGGCATTGAATCTTTCATCTGATAGATTAATAACAATTGGGCAGTTTATTCCTTCTTTGAATGTAGATTTCACCATTATTTGAATTCCTCCTAATTGAACATAGTTCATCTTTTTTCTTTTCTTTTCGGGAATTTTCCTTGAGATTTGATCGATCATTGGTTTTGTTAATAGGTTTAACTTATGTCGACCATTTGTTTGAGTTATTTCTGTTACCTTTTCAATCTCTTGATACTCATGGTATGAGATTTTATTTCTGACAAACATTCTTTGCATTCTGCTAAAAATATTATCCTCAGTTCTGAACTTTAGTTTCAAGCCTTGGATTCTCTTTAGTATTTCTCCATCGAATGTTGCTTTCAGAGCATACCCTCTCTGATCTTCTTCAGATTCAATGATTTGAACATTTTCATTTTCTCTTTCTTCAATTTCTTGATTCATTCTTCTGAATCATAGCTTGAGTCAGAGATTTCTTCAAAAAGTTCTTCATAGAAATCTTCGCTTTCTATGGTTTTTATTGATTCGAGGTCTAAATCGATTTTTCTTCTGTCGATTTTAGAAATTTTGACTTTCTTTTTGTTACATTCGTAACTTTTGTGCCCTTCTTCTCCACAGTTATAACATTTACATTTTTCTGTTGGCTTTCTTTTAAAGTTATCTTTTCTTTTGAACTACCTTTTCCTTGGTATGTAACTTTTCTTGGAGATATTTCTCCTTTTTATTAAACCTCGTTTTTCAGTTTTTCTTTTTCACATCCCCATTGAGTTGCTGCATCTGTATCTTTACAGCAAATCTGAGTGTTAATTCTTTTAGCTTTTCTTTGTATGTTATGTAACATACAGAGTTGGCTTAATCTATGATTTAGGAAAGAGATCCTTTTTCCTAGAGAGTCATTACCCTGGTCTTCCTTGGCGTATTCTTCTCTAAAGTAGCTAGCCCAGAAGCCTGGTAATTTTTGGAAGTATTTTTCCATATATGGTCTCATATCTTTCTTGCTGTCAAAGATATTATAATAGTATTCTTCGAATTCGCAAGTGTATTCTTTGATGAAGCTCTTTTTATAAATTTGGAATTTTTCTAATATCTCAGCAGCTTGTGTTCTTACGCTATCTCTTCCAAATTCTAGGCTTCCTTGATTTCCTACGAATTCGTATCCTAGAAATTTTAAAAGGCAATTAATTCCTTCCTCTATCGAGATTTTAAAACAGTCTATGACCATATGTTTTACTGCCCCTTGAGACTCGTTTGATAGTCCACTATACCAATTATTTACCTTACCTGAAAAGGTATTTACGGCTATTAAAAAAATTTCTTCCTCGCTATATGTAGCTCCTTTGCTTAGTAAGAAAAATAGTTTTAGGTTTGGGCCCAAGTGTCGAGGACTATTCCTGGGTCTATTTTACAGTCTAAGTCAAGGAATTGGGTAGATCCAGTATTCCCTAACGGAAGTCTATTTGACGTATATTTAGCCTTGCTTTCATTAAAGTAATTTTTCATGAAATCTTTTTTCTTATGAGATTTAGATGATAAATTTTCTCCTAATTCTTTTTCTAAGAATTTTGGAAAATCACTTGTTATAAAGCTAGGATTGAATCCAGTTGTTTCTCCTTCTTTAGACTTTGATTCAATTGTAGAAGTTTCACCTTTCTCAAAGATTTCGGTTTTGGTTTTGAACTCTCCCTGGGGTCCTCCTGTTTCCCCTAGATTAGTAAAGATTTTTAAATTTTGGTCTGAAAGATCCAAATCTTCTAAGGCATAGACCAACTCATCTAGGTCATTCATTCTTCTTTTGAAGATTCTTCAGTTTCTTTTGTATTTTCTATCATTTTTCCTTTTCTAGATCTTCTATTTCTTGTTGTCTTCTTAAAAATTCTGAGATTATTTTCTCATTTAAACTTCCTTTCTAATACTGGTTGTTCTCAGATAAGTTTTCTCGAAAAATTTCTTTTTTTATTTTTTGTCCTATATTTTTGTCAATCTTTTCAGTTTTTTTCTATAGGACCAGTAATTCTACCAGGTAGAATGTCTTTAAAGGTTTTTACCTCTAGCTCTATGATTCTTATCCTTACAGATAGTTGTTTATGCATCTCTATGAGATCTTCAAGCTTTTGTAATATAAAATTCATGTTCATGATTTAAGGCAAAATATTTTGATATCTAAATTCTAGATGTTGGATTTTGAGTTCTAACTCAAATATTATTTTCTTTTGAGAAATTAAAGATTTCTTGCAGACCCCTGCAAAGACATTTTTCGAATATCGGTTCTTTCTAATTTGAAGTTCTTTTAAATTAAGAATTGTTTCAACAAGATTTTGATGTTCCATTTATATTATAAACAATATATCCATGGCTCTGATACCAATAAGGGGGCTATGCTGAAAAATAAGCAAATTAATTGCAAATTTAACAGGGTATTTAAGCGGAAAACATGTTTGGATATATATGCAGAAAGCATTGATTAAACTTTCATTCATATTTTCTATGGAGTATAAAGAATATGTTGATCTATGATTTTCTTTGCTGTTAGGAACAAAAAATATTCATGTGCCCTAATCATTTTTAATTTACGGATAATTTTTCCTATGCTAGCCTGTTGATCTATAGTGGCGTAGGCTTTTATTAGCTCTTCTATTTGATTTATCAAGACTTTTTATATTGGAAAAATGTTTCCAAGCTCTTTTTCTAACTTGATGCAAGTGATACTGTACCTCACTTAGCATGTTTTATCAATTTGAAAGAATATAATTCAACATGTTTATAGATCCCTATAGGTACTTGGTTTCAAGGAGGCCACAAAAGTTACGAATGTAACAAAAAGAAAGTCAAAATTTCTAAAATCGACAGAAGAGAAATCAATTCAGACCTCGAATCAATAAAAATCATAGAAAGCGAAGATTTCTATGAAGAACTTTTTGAAGAAATCTCTGACTCAAGCTATGATTTAGAAGAATGAATCAAGATATTGAAGAAAGAGAAAACGAAAATGTTCAGATCATTGAACCTGAAGAAGAACATAGAGGGTATGCTCTGAAAGCAACATTCGATGGAGAAATACTAAAGAGAATCCAAGGCTTGAAACTAAATCTCAAAACTGAGGATAATATTTTTAGCATAATGCAAAGAATGTTTGTCAGAAATAAAATCTCATACCATGAGTATCAAGAGATTGAAAAGGTAATAGAAATAACTCAAACAAATGATCGACATAGGTTAAACCTATTAACAAAACCAATGATCGATCAAATATTAAGAAAAATTCCCGAAAAGAAAAGAAAAAAGATGAACTATGTTCACTTAGGAGGAATTCAAATACTGGTGAATTCTACATTCAAAGAAGGAATAAACTACCCAATTGTTATTAATCTATCAGATGAAAGATTCATAAATGCCAAAGAAGGCAATCTAGGTATAGTTGAAGGGAATTTGGCTTACACCAAACTCTTATTTACCTATTATCCCAGGTATTGTATTTCACTCAAAGATACTGATTTCAATGATGCTTTGAGTTTGCATTTCCAAATAAAAACAAAAGACCTTTTTAAATCAGGTAACTATATAATGAGTATTTATTACCATGCTCTTTATATTGTTACCAATTCAAATTATGGAAACGTCTATAAAAATAAAAGTTTGGTCGAAATAGATCAAGAATGTGCAGGAATTGTCAGAATTGTGGAATCAGAGATTCAACAAGAAGATATTCCAGATGAATATGAGATTTATTTTGGAAAAACACAGGACATAGGAAGTACAAGTTCCAATCCAAGACAAACTTTGGAATATGAGAGAAATTACATAAGAAAAAGCATGTCTCAAAGATATCCCATGAGGATAGAAAAAAAAATTAAAAACACTCAAGTTTTAGGAAGATTCTACAATGGGAGTGATTGGAGCAAACAAAATATGTTAATTCAAACAAGAACAACGGCAAATCACGTCAAAGAAGGTATTCTAGACGGCTTAACCATATATGAAGGTACTGCCTATATCTATAACACCTTTGAAGGAAATACTAATAGTTGTAAAAGAATGGTAAAACTACCAATACAGTTAGATAAGATTAGAATAATGGTCCCTTGTTATGTGACTAATCACGAAAATGATTGATGTGAGGCCAAAAGTGCATATATTTAGTTATTATTTGCCTCATATTTAGAAATTTTATTTGTTCTTTTTGAGCATTAATTTTATGAATTTTGCTTAATATTATATTTTTATTTGTAGGATTAAATTGGTGTGAAGATGAAGAAATTTAGAGCAAAAACAAAATTAAAATCGAGAAGTTATATAAGAAAATCAAGCAGGCAGCTTAATGGATTAAATTGAATATAATATTATAAATATATATATGCATGCAGAAAAGGAAAGAAAACAAAATTGAAAGTTGAAAGCTTACCTGGCACGTGGCAGCTATACAATTGAAAAGAAATTAGTGGCGGCTGCACTAGTTGGCGCAATACAGTCCAATTTGGACTGGGTTTTTATTTCCCTATTCATTTTGGACTCAGTTATTTTATTTTGGGGTTTTTTCTTATACCTATAAATATTCCAACTTTCATAACTTTTCAGAATATTGAAACCTTGGAGAGGTAACTTGTAAACTTTTTATTGAGAGAAAGCTTGGAGCCGCCGTGGAGGCCGGAGAAAATTGGTTTATTCTTTTCTTCTCCATCTTTATTAATTTTTCTTTGATAATTCAAGATTTCGGATTTATTCTACTCAATTTGTAAGTTCATAATTATGATTTTGTCTATGATTTCTAATTGTAATTTTCAAGCCATGAGTAGCTAAATACCACAACTAGGATTGTGGGAACCATGATGAATTAACTAAGTAGGTTAAATACATAGTACTTTTTGGAGCAGTGTGAATGCATGTATTTTTATTTCCTTCGTTGTGATTGCTCTTCTAACGGTTGCAAACGTTAGAAACTCGCCTGTATTCTAAACTTGCTCGAGAGAGAGGTAGAGATTAGGAAAAGGGAATAACAACAGAGATTTGAAGCTATCAACCTTCATCTAATAACTTGAGCCTTAGCGGGAATAGTTATCTGAGATCCAGGACAAGGGTTAGTAGTGCGACACTCGGAGACCGAGAGGAGAAGAGTGAAATTTGTCTAACCAAGGTCGAGAGACGTTTAGATGAACCTAACTTGTTAGATTTTGCATGCAATGCATCGGAATAGATCACTAGTACGTAGAACCTACGGAGTTATGAAGTCATGGGGAACACAATCCTAGTTCATCATTCTCATTGACTTTCTCAGCATAAATTGATATTTGTTTACTTGTTACTTCAAACTAAAAATTGTTACTTGTTCTTTTAAATCCCCCCATTGAAAATAAACGACTAAAAGTCTAAATAACCACATTGACCTAGATTCTAACCATATTCCTCGTGGGATCGACCCCAACCTAGTTGGGTTCTATATTTGATATAGCGACCGCATTATACTTTTCTGGAGGTATATTTTGGGCGACATCAAATTTTGGCGCCGTTGCCGGGGAATACGGTTTAGGGTTAGATTAATTGTGTTTATTTGACTATTAGTTCTTATTTCTTGTATATATTTTATTTGTCTCGTTATTTTTTGTTATTTTATTTTTATTTTTATTTTTTATTTTTTATTTTTTATTACTTTTGAATATTTTACTACTCTTCTTGATATGACATCTTTACAAGATGAAGTATGGAATAATGAGGACTCCTATTTTTTTGATCCTTATCCCTTTGATATAGTGCATTATTGCAGGAGTGTGGTAGATATATTGTGGGATCATAATGAGAGCATGATAGAAAGGTTAACACTCCTTGTAGTAGAAAAACGTGAGTTCATGAAAGAGGTTGATAGATTTGGCTTGGATATTCACAACTTAAACGAAGATTTGAATGCAAAGGTTGATGAGTGTAACGTCGAACAATTTAGTTATGAGTTGTGTGAAGCTGAAAAAATTCTTATAAGCCAAATTGAGGAGCTACAATTGGAGGGTCAAATACTTGATCATACTTTTATTGATGTTGTCACTATTGAGAAGAGTACACTAGAGTTATGTGAGGAAGTAGATAATATTATTTTTAAAAACTCTAGTGTGTTTAAATATGAGGATGTAAATAGTAATACAATTCATGAGTTAGGGTGTATTGGACCTCATTCTAATCATTTTTCCACATTATGTTTGGATAGTAAGATATTAATCGAGCCATCTGAGCCTATGGAAGAGTGTAAAGATGAGGAAAAATATGTCTATATTCTTGAATTTGTTATGCCAAAGTCGAAAAATTACATTCCCCACTTAAGGGCCACGAATTGCAATATGCCACATCTATTGCTTGGTTCCTTTACTTTTATACCACCGCCCCTTGAGCGTAGTAGAAAATTAGAAAAAAAAATTAGGGGTGCAATTTATAAGTTCAAAGTGGAAGGAAAAGTGGGAGGCAACCCAACTAGTATTTTAACTTCTTATTTTTTTTTATTTTTTTTTTATAATATCACTTCTTTTTCTTCTTTTTTTTTTGTGTTTTTTTTTTTTGTTTTGTTTTTGCAGATTTTGGGGAAGTCTGAGTACCCAAATTTAAAGCTAAGGAGCATGTTTGAACTTAAGTGTGGGGTGCGCGCGATCCTTGATGAAAATTGAAGAAACATGCTGCTAGCTGGGCCCTAGAGGGTCTCAGGAAGTATCTTTAACCCTCGTTTTACTTTATTTATTGCTTTGGGGATAATGCATGATTTTAAATGTGGGGTGGGATATCTTCCAATATTTGTTAAGGGTAAAGAATGCTATAGGTTTTTATATTTATTTATTTTAAAAAAAAAAAAAAAAAAGAGAATTTTTATTTTTTATTTTTATTTATTTTTGAAAAAATCAAAAAATACAAAAAGATTTTACTTTTATTCTTTAGATTAAAATAGTTTTTTTGTTTTTAGTTTTTTTTTTTATCTTTAGTTGAGCATACTTTGCCCACCCCTTGGTTTTCCTTTTCGTTTCTTTTCCGAGGGGGGGGGGGGGGGGCTCTTTGAACCATATTACTTTTTTTTTAGGAATAATTTTTTTAAAAAAATTTTTTGGAGTGAAAAGAAAAGATTTTTTTTTATTTGGTTGACACTAGCAATTTAGGTCTAATTTTGAGTAGTACTTTTCTATGAGTGTTTGAGTATAAATAAAATAATAGACTTTTTGATACCTAGGTTCATGGTTGTGACTCTATACATAGATTATTCTTATTTTTGTAGTTTGCTATGACCCTATTTGTCTTAGAAGTGGAATTGATCCATCTTGATTGATACTTGTGTCATGTGTGGTGAGGATATTTTTGCATATATTCCATGTTTTGCATCTTAGTCTAGAACTTGCCCTGCATGTTATTGAAGCGAAATAAAAAGTATTGCTTTGTTTAGAATATGATACTAGGTTTTTTTTTTTGATATGTCTTGTAAATTTTAGCCTTTTCAGATATTATATCACTAGTTAGCCCCTTTGAGCTTGTAGCCTATTTTTTGGTAACCATATTTTTACCTTGATCCATTTTTTTAGAATCCCTAAATTTTGCACCCTACTTCCTTGAGCACTGTAGTATAGACTGTGTTTGAAATTGTTAAATTTGAAGAAAGGAGATGGTTGAGTGTAAAAGCTGATCAATGCTAGCTACAAAGTAATGAAAAAACCCTCTTTGAAAGAATGTGACATGAAAAAAAAAAAAGGAGAAAAAAAAATGTGTGAAAAAAAATTGAAATATTCTTGATATGATGAGAAATACTAGTGAAAATAATTGAAGAACAAAGGGCTGAAAAAAAAAAGTGATGAAAATAATGGGTGATGAAGTTTAAAAAGTATAAAGTGCTTAGGGAAGTGTAAGTCACTATTATATAGTTTTCCTACCCATCTCCTAGCCAACATTACAACCCGTTAAAGTCCTATTTGATTCTATTGGAGCATGCTTAATTAGTGGAGATGTACATAATGGGCAAGCATATGGTTCTTTGTGCATACATGTGAATTCTTTGTGAGTGTGAGAGATGTTCTTTGATGTTAAGTCCTTAAATTATATTCGATCTTTTGAATTGAGTGTGTGGACTATTTCTTCTTGTGAGGGCACTTGTTTCATGATAAATAGGTGATGTTATTAGCTTTCTTTGACACAAATAGGTCAGCAATCTTAAATTTGATTTAGCTAGAGTCCATCTTTGAGGTTAGGATGTTAGAGGTTTGTTGTTTGTTTGTATTTTTTGCGCAATGATCGAAAAGTGTACTTGATGTTGTGAATTGTTATATGGCCTAATTGTTTGTATCAACCAAAGTCGTGATGTAACTTGATTTGATTAATTGAGATGAGCTTTAAGGCTTGCTCGAGGACGAACAAGAATCTAAGTGTGGGATGTTGATGTGAGGCCAAAAGTGTATATATTTAGTCATTATTTGCCTCATATTTAGTAATTTTATTTGTCCTTTTTGAGCATTAATTTTATGAATTTTGCTTAATATTATATTTTTATTTGTAGGATTAAATTGGTGTGGAGATGAAGAAATTTAGAGCAAAAACGAAATTAAAATCGAGAAGTTATATAAGAAAATCAAGCAGGCAGCTTAATGGATTAAATTGAATATAATATTATAAATATATATATGCATGCAGAAAAGGAAAGAAAACAAAATTGAAAGTTGAAAGCTTACCTGGCACGTGGCAGCTATACAATTGAAAAGAAAACAAAATTGAAAGTTGAAAGCTTACCTGGCACGTGGCAGCTATACAATTGAAAAGAAATTAGTGGCGGCTGCACTAGTTGGCGCAATACAGTCCAATTTGGACTGGGTTTTTATTTCCCTATCCATTTTGGACTCAGTTATTTTATTTTGGGATTTTTTCTTACACCTATAAATATTCCAACTTTCATAACTTTTCAGAATATTGAAACCTGGGAGAGGTAACTTGTAAACTTTTTATTGAGAGAAAGCTTGGAGCCGCCGTGGAGGCCGGAGAAAATTGGTTTATTCTTTTCTTCTCCATCTTTATTAATTTTTCTTTGATAATTCAAGATTCCGGATTTATTCTACTCAATTTGTAAGTTCATAATTATGATTTTGTCTATGATTTCTAATTGTGATTTTCAAGCCATGAGTAGCTAAATACCACAACTAGGATTGTGGGAACCATGATGAATTAACGAAGTAGGTTAAAATAAATAGTAATTTTTGGAACAGTGTGAATGCATGTATTGTTATTTCCTTCGTTGTGATTGCTCTTCTAACGGTTGCAATCGTTAGAAACTCGCCTGTATTCTAAACTTGCTCGAGAGAGAGGTAGAGATTAGGAAAAGGGAATAACAACAGAGATTTGAAGCTATCAACCTTCATCTAATAACTTGAGCCTTAGCGGGAATAGTTATCTGAGATCCAGGACAAGGGTTAGTAGTGCGACACTCGGAGACCGAGAGGAGAAGAGTGAAATTTGTCTAACCAAGGTTGAGAGACGTTTAGATGAACCTAACTTGTTAGATTTTGCATGCAATGCATCGGAATAGATCACTAGTACGTAGAACCTACGGAGTTATGAAGTCATGGGGAACACAATCCTAGTTCATCATTCTCATTGACTTTCTCAGCATAAATTGATATTTGTTTACTTGTTACTTTAAACTAAAAATTGTTACTTGTTCTTTTAAATCCCCTCATTGAAAATAAACGACTAAAAATCTAAATAACCACATTGACCTAGATTCTAACCATATTCCTCGTGGGATCGACCCCAACCTAGTTGGGTTTTATATTTGATATAGCGATCACATTATACTTTTCTGGAGGTATATTTTGGGCGACATCAATGATTATAACATATTGTTGGGAGAACAGTTCCTAAATAGTCTAGAAGACTATAATATAGGAAAAGAAGGAATTGAAATTATTTGGGATAGTAAAACTTGTTTTATTCCAAAAATAAATGCCTAAAGAAACGTCTTTTAGGGTTTCTGTATTTATAGAATTCACCACATACGATACAAAATTGACAACCTGTGGTCAAATTGATAACGGATCTGAAGCCAGTTTGGCAAAATCCTTTCTCTTTAAAGATTGGAAAATAAATAATACCAACACTTCGGTCGTAGGAATTACTGGTGATAAAGAAAAGATAAAATATTCTAAAGAAAATGCAAAAATAATTATAGGATCAGAAATTATTTCTATAAAAAATGTATATGCTTATGATAAACTAGAAACTGATCTATTAATCGGAAATGATTTTATTCAGCAGTTTCAAGATTATCATCAGACAATCTACATAGTAAGTTTTAAAACCCCATGTAATTACTTTATTAAAATTCTGAGAAGACATAACTCGTATATCTTGATTAAAGAAAATGAGAATTTTAAAAGAAGATACTTGGAAAATCCAAAAAATTATTCTTGCAAATGTCTTAATCTTGAATGGATTAAAGATAATTTGCAGAAATCCTATGGAGAAAACCCATTAGAAAAATGGGAAAAAACCATGAAGAAGCAACCTTGACGCTCAAAGATCCTAGTGTCATTATCAGAGTCAGACCAATGCTCTACAATGAAGAAGACAAGGTTGACTCTGATAATGACACTAGGATCTTTGACGGTCAAGGGTGCTTCTTCATGGTTTTATAGATACAAGGAAGGATCTCAATACAATTTTTATTTTCCTAGGGATGTCCCTAAAAATTGTTTTATTTTCTCTTCATCCTTCCATAATTGCCGACAACGCGTGAAAAGATAAGGGATAAGATTATTTTCTTTTCATCCACCTTTGCTGACTTTTCGTGGATTGATAAGATGTCGTTTTCTTTTGACGTAAGTGTTTACGTATTTCTTTTGTCTTTTTGAAGTTACATCTTTTAGCTGCTTTCGGACATATGGTCTGATTCATTTTCATCGCTGGTTTCTTCACTTGGAGTAGAATGATTATGGCTAAGAAATTTACAGACCATTTTCCATGTTTCATCCGTTGCTATGAATCGGTGTAGTTCAAAGTCCAGGACTTTTTCCATAAGGAGTTTGGATTTGGTTCTTCCTTTGTTATGAGAATCCAATCTGTATCACAACTAAGAACCTTGTAATTGTCTTTTACAAATTTTGTAATTATATGATATAGGTCTTTCATTCCCAGAGCTCTTCTGGTTCTGTTCCACTTCTGGTTTAAGTATGGTAATTTCTTACCAACTCCAGTGACGCTAATATTGAATTTCTTCAATTTTTCCAGTGAAATGTAATTAACAGTAGAAAAATATAGTTGATCATCTCGGAATTCGAGAGCAATGCTGAAGAATCTGCAATAAACTCCTTCTCCTTCGGCATATGTTTTTATGGAAGATACCAACTGAGGGGGTAGTTCCATTAATTCTGATAAATCTACACTGCTGTAAATTTTGTCTAGATAGCCAAATTGGAATAGTTGGGCCACGAACTTTGCAGATCCGCCCAAAAATATTGAAATTCTTAGGTATATGCTATTTCTCAAGCTTCCAAATGTTTCTCCGCTTTCATCTGGGAGACTGTAAATCATTTCTGTAAAAGAGATATACTTCGCTTCCTTTAGATGTGATGCTCCAACCTGAAAAGAAACAAATTTTTTCTCTTCATTAGTTCTTTTTTCTGCATTTCCAGAGATGGATCTTTCAGCCTTGGCTGATTTAGTATCTATAGGGTGTTTTCCCTCTGCTCGGCCTTTACCCTTATCAGAAGATTCGGGTTTCGGCATCTCCGAGCTTACCGTCGAGATGTTTTTGGTACTAGGTGCTGGTAGGACATCTCCTTCCACCTTGTTGGGAATTACATTCCCTTTTGAACGTGTGTCCATATGTTCACAGAGGAGTTGAAACTCCATCATGTTTTCTGCTTAGTCAGTATTGAGCTGGCTTAACTCATACTACAATTTTATGGTTTTTTCAGCTAATTCAGCCATTGTATCTCTGATGCCGAGTAATTGCTAACTTTTATCATTAATGGCTTCTTCAATTTTTGCCATTTTCTGATAGATTCTATTGACGAGAACCTGAGTTCTATTGTCCATATTCAATGTTCCTGGATAGGAAATCTGCAAAAAAATTGTCAGTTCATTTAATATTTTCAATTTTGAAAGAATAAAATGACAACAATACCTGCCATCTGTGTAACCTCATATATTGTGGTTCTGAATGGAGTTTATTAGATATCAAACCTGACACTTGTGTGTTATCGGTTCTGATGACGAATTGTTTGGATAATAAGAAAACTGAAAATTTTCTAATTCCCCTAACAATGGCTAAAAGTTCTTTTTCATTAGTAGAGTATTTTACCTCTGCTTCGTTAAAAGCTCCACTAGTGTATCTACAGATTTCATTTAAATCTGTTTGTAATAATGCTCCCCAGTGATAGTCGGATGCAACTGTTTGTAAGACTAGATTGTCATTTTCTTCAGGTAGTCTAAGCTTTGATAGCTTAGAACATTCTTCTTTGAGGCTTTTAACACATTGTGTATGTTCTTCAGTCCATCCCAGTCTATTAGACTTTCGTATTAATTTCTGAAGTAGATTTCGTAGTAGTCGAAATATCAACTTTGAATTTGATATTAACAAAAAATATAAAAGTAAAAGACAATAAATCAAATCATCCTGCATGTTAGTGTATAAAATTTGTCAAATACAAAAATCATATAGTTTTAATATACCAAAGAAAATAATGATTCAACGAACAAATTAAACATAATTACCTTAAAAATTATTTTTGGATCTCTTGTTGTTAACCTTCTTAGCAACATCCTTGTCAATTGTTACATTCGCTCGACCTTGTAACTCTAGAAGGACCTTCTTTTCCACTCTTTTGGTTTTTAGTTTTTCGAGCAGGGATTTCATCCTAAAAATCAGAATCGAAATTTTGCTCACAAACAACATTTTTCCTGTTATACTTCCTCTTAACTTGTGGAATAACAGTTTTCTTGGAAATTAACTCACTTTGCATGTTCACAATCGGCTGCTCCAATGATGCTTCTATTTGAGGAAATTCAATTTTGTCCCAAAAAATCTCCTTTTGAATGTTCAAAATACCCTCACTTTCAAGAATCTTCTCCTTATTCTTATTTACTGGAGACGGGGTGAAACAACCCAAATCAAAGGATAGTCTAGAGAGAATAATGGGGCTGCTCTCTTCTAATAATCTAGGGCTCCTACGAGTGGGAGTAGAATCAAACTTAGGTTTAGAAGACATGAATCATACCCAAGTGAAAACAACACATAAAACTAATATATAATGAAGTTGAATCAAAAATAGCTAGAAAATTGAATCGAACTTCAAAGACCAAAAGCAAATGTCGGATGGAAATATTGTGTATACTTTAAAAACTTCGAACAAGGATTATACACAATATACCCAAAACAGAGAACTCATGGAAAGATGAATAAAAAAAGATAATTTTAAAAGGAAGAAGCGTAAATCAATGGAGAAATATTGTGTTTACCAATAAAGAATATAGAGAAACGTGTCTTACTTGGGCAAGTAAATAAATGATACTTTTTCTGAAAAGGCAAAAACGAGTAGAAAAGAAGATATTTTATTGACCATATTTTACTCCTACAATAACTATCAACACAGTAAATGAGGAGAGAGGGGAAAGATAAACACGAAATTTAAAATGATTTAAATGAGGAGAGAGGAAAAGATAAAAATGAAAATCGTCCAACGCATGTGACGATGGCCCCATGCTGAGTCAGACGATTCTTTTGAAGAATTGAAATACAATTTGAAGTCCGGAGACTCCTATATATATATATAGATAGATAGATAGATAGATAGATAGATAGATAGATAGATAGATAGATAGATAGATAGAGAGAGAGAGAGAGAGAGAGAGAGAGATTCCCCGAACTGAACTGGACTGAACTGAAAATTAAGGCTGAACTGGAAATTTAACTATTCACACACTCCTTTTTACAAGGCCACTCTTTTTTCTTTTTTCTTTTTTTTTTGAAGTTTGAAATTTTACAACTACTCACAAACTCTAATTTTCTAATGCCTTAAGCTTTCTTGTTTTTTTTCTTTCTCTATGATCTTGCAGTATGGAAACGATAGGTATTTATAGAGGAACGTCTGCGGACTTCAAAATGAAATTGAACGGAAAATATTGTTGCATGTCTCTTTCAAGTCTGCTTTATGTCGCTTTCAAGTCTGTTTTATGTCGCTTTCGTCTTTATTTTCTTTGAAATTTTTGCTGCATACATTTCTCTTCCGCCACTATATTTTGTCTGCTAAATGAGGTCATTGCATGCGTCTTTAAAAATGTCCAAAATAGTTGATGTCATTGTTGATGTCGTTAACAAATAGTGTCTAAATTGTGCAAGGCTTCGGAGTTAAAACTCATACCGGAATCATCATCTGCGTTAGGGTCTTGAGCAAATTGATCTAGAGCTGGGTCATATTCTCTGTCTGAACTGGGTAGATCTGAGTCTGAATTTAAAATATCTGAATTTTCTTTCTCTGGTTTAATCATGTCCTTAGTTTCTTCTTTAGGAGAGTTAGAGGTAGAGTCTACCAATAATCTCATCAAAGTATTGCCAATATACCTTCTATAGTTTTTGTAGTCACTTTCTTTTTATTTTCTCTCTTAATTTTTACAGTCTTTGAGCTAGAGGCTCCTTTTAAATAAAAACTAGCTGGAAATCTTCTTACACTTTTTGGCAAAGTGTCAGCCATTAACGGACTTGGATAAGTCTTTACTGGTTGCCGTTTGAACCGGACTAGCTACATCCTTACCTGATGCAGTAGGTCTGTTTACATTCAGTGGGGAATGCACACCCATCTCATCCATTTTGAGTAAAGATGGAGAACTTTTTTGTGGTGTCTGAAAATCAGTCTGAGTATAAGAATCTTTAAAAATTTGAACTGGCCTTTGTGTTTGAAAGGGTGTTGAATTTGGACTTTGGTTTAATTCAAGATGTTTTATATAATCTTGTAGGAATAAATTGTGTCTTACTAATTCATTTCGTTCTTTCTCTAACAGTTCATTTTTATGATTTAGTCTTTTAAAACCTTCGATCATTGAAGTGCAATGATCACAAAAAATAATTTTGTTTGTGTCTTTTTTAATATTGTACTGAGGGTAATTTATAGGGTTTCTTAGTTCTGGGGTAATAAAAAAGTTTGGTCCTAATTTTCCTCTTGCGTAGTCTAAAGCTTCATTAAAATTATTAAATCCTTTGTATAAGGGGTCTTTGAAGTTCTTAATAACGTCTATTACCTGTCACACCCCTTTTTCGTTCGAAGTCAAAGGGTTTTTCCAATTAAAGTGACGATTTTGATTAGGGATTATTTTTACTTATTTACAGAGTCGCCACTTGGAATTGAGTTATGGTGTTCCAAGTCACCTTATTGACTCCCCATTCAAAAGGAATGACTCTTCTTATTATTGGTCTGCAGACTAGAAATCCGGATAAGGAATTCTGTTGACCGAGGGGAAGGTGTTAGGAATCCCTCGAGTCTCGTGGTTTTAGCACGATCGTTTTAATGACTTATATTCGACTTAAGTAATTTCTTGGATAAACTGGGTTTGATTAGTTGCTCAATTTGTTTAAGGACTATGAGAGAAACTATGACTTATGTTTTCGGCTGAGGAGCGTAACCACACACAGAGCCTTGTAATTACGGAAGTTGATCAAGGAGCGTAGTCACACACATGATCAACCTCTCTATAGTATTAATTTAAATTCGTTCTTCTCTTTTACTATTTTTTGACTTATTTTTTTTTTCACCTCCCACCATCTAAAGGTTGTTTTGAATAATTGATGAATAAATAAAGTCATTTATTTATCTATTGAATTTTAATTTTTTTTCATATACAATGCATGTGACATTAAAGATACAAATTTTATTATATTACTTACATTTATTTTATACCTATTCTATAAATGGGAAATCTCATAGTTAAAAGTTGAATTACAAGAATACCTTTCACAAGTTGAGTGACTATTTAGCCCTTACCACCAAACACTATCCCAACATCATTTATATACAGGGAGGTTAATATATATATATATATATAAATATATATATATATATAACTATATATATATATATATATGTATTTTTAATAGGAGTTGAATCAAAAAAATTACTAAAGATGCCTTTGGGCTTCTACGCAGGTGATTAGGTACACTTGAGCATATATTTTTATAACATTAAAGACTGTACCTCTTAAAGTATAATAAATATTATTATTGGATAAAGTTAACCAAATACATATTATACAATGAATAAACTAAATGGAAAGATATAACTGCCGGGAAATTTATTCAACATATCCCTTTCATATTCCAATAGTTAGTGCAAATGTACAATTTATATGAGCTTGTGGATTAATCTCTTTTCAATGTCTCATAGTTATTATTTTCACCTCTTCTTTTGTGCTTCTTTAATTTCTTCTTCTTATTATTATTTTTAATCTGCAATTTAGATATACATATTATAGAATATTAATCCAAATTTAAGTAAGATTTTGAACGTAAACTGAATTTCACATAGTATTTTGACAATTAGGCCTACAAAAGGTAAGTCTTTGGCAATTGTTTACAGGTATGTCTTCTTTATTATTGAAAAATTATGTACTTTTTAAAAAAAAAATGATTTTACCTTTTCCTCTTCTTTTTTTTTTTTTTAAAAAATAACAATTGGAAAGTTAAAATTTGCAAGATACAAAACGAAGCAATGCAATTGTATATAATGTTCAGACACTTTCTCAATGAATACAAAATAGTAAGTAATTCATCTTGGTTAGTGATTAAATCACTCCATTAAAAAACTTTATACAATTTGTTATTTGGTCTATTTTAACTCATTTTTCTATTATAACTGAACCTTAAAAGGAAGGAAGCTACAATTTCTTAAATATACAAGGAAAAACTTCTAGACGTAAAGTATTTGTAGCTAGCCGACGTTACTTGTTTCACATATAGACTATATGTAATTGAAATATAAACTAATCAATCAAACGGTAAAAGTTGAATATTTCATATGACAAGTATATTTCTACCACCAATTCAACAATTAAATTAATCGAAAATAAGCTCACCATTCATCAATTTAAACTTTCATTTCTCCCCTTCTGATTTACAATAACTAATTTTGTATTATTTTACGATGTTTATATAATAGCATGGGATACAAATGCAACACGCGTATCCAAAAACTAGTATTAAAATACACATGAAACCCTTTAGACAATTTTATTCATGCTTGATTCACATTAACACTTATAACATAATAATACAGGATTAGATAAAAACCTGTGTGACGAATTAAACCGAGTGTAGAAGCAAGGACGCCGTCACCGAAAACTCGAACGGAACCCGAACTCAACTCCAAACCACGAACTTTTGAAAGAAACACTCTATTATTTAATTTTTCACTCTCGTACCTCGCTGTTTGTTTTTGTATCCTACTATTTTTTCTCCTTTCTTTTTTTTTTTCCTACTATTTTCTCCCTTTTTTTTTCTGTCTAACCTTTTTCCTCTCTTTTCTTGTTTCTGTCCGTGTATCTCCCCCTATAGTATGTTGTGTGTATTGCATATATAGTGTGTTGTGTGTGTTGTGTCTGCAGAAAATGGGAAAAGGTGGGGAGGGATGTGTGTGTAGTAGTGGATAGTGTAGTAGTGTGCAGATAGGGTGTGTGTAGTAGTGGATAGTGTAGTAGTGTGCAGATAGGGTGTGTGTAGTAGAGTGTAGGGACGTGCATGGGGTTGTGGGGAGGTTGAGTTGGAGTGGGAGGAATGGGTAGTTTAGGATTTTTTTAATTAATTAATTTTTTTATTTTTTATTTTTAAATAAATAAATAAATAAAGTAGTATTAGCTAATTAATAAAAATATAGAAAAGTTAAATAGCTAGTCCTAAAATATTGATGAATAAAATATTTAAACCACTAGATTATTTATTAAAAATTAAAAGAAAAATATATTTTTGAAAATTTTCTTTTCTTTTGACAAGTAAAAACAAAACTTATCCTAAAATGTGACTCATTTATTGAAACTTTTTTACAAATAAAACCTATAAGAATGAGATAAAAGCTAAAAATAATAATTAAACATAGAATAAATATTTAATGCAAAAATAGGTTAAAGCTCGGGGAGGGTCAAAAATCACGTGTCTACATTTGCCCCTCTTTTTTTGTGAACACGAAAGAGTTTTTAGACAAAGAAGTAGACAACGAGACAAGTTTTGACCCTACCGTTATTTAAAATGAAGAGAAAAAGAAGGAAAAATGCAACCGAGCCCTGGTTTTGGACAGTCTACATATCCCGAGTTATAAGGGAATCGGGTCAAGTGTAGTTCAATGAGGTGGAAGGGTGAGAAGATGAGTTAGATGTAGAGTGAGGTCCCGTCGAGTCTCCGGTTCGCGGCTCCTGTTTTTACATCATAATAAAAGACGAGAATAAAAATGATCCTTCAAGTACAAGATCCTATCTATTCCATTTCTGTTGAATCTTGACTTGAATCTTCATGCTTCCTCAAGTGATGATATGTCTGCTCTCCTCTTGAGTTGAACTCGACAGTGAACTTTCTTCATGTCGATTTTGGTTATTGGAGATGAACTTGAAAATCTGTCCTATTCTTCAAGCGGACACTTGCTCCTTCTGACTTTGAATTCAAAAATCGCCTTGTTCTTCAGGCGGGCTCCTAAGCTTGAATTGAAAGCTGACCCTATTCTTCAGTCGGACTCCTGAATTTGAAAAATGAAAATTGACCCTACTCTCCAGGCGGGCACCTGAGCTTCAAAACTGAGAGTAATCCTTGTTCTCTAAACGTGTTCCTGAACTCAAAATGAATAATGAGCTAGAAAAGTAAATCCCATTCTTCAGGAGGGTCCTGCTAATCTAAATCCCATTTTCCAGGAGGGTCCTGAACAGAAAATAAAGTCCCATTTTTCAGGAGGGTCCTGAGCAGAAAGGTAAAGTCCCATTATTCAGGAAGATCCTGAGCTGAAAAGTAAAATTCCATTTTTCAGGAGGGGCCTGAGCAAAAAATAAAGTCCCATTTTTCAGGAGGGTCCTGAGCAGAATAGTAAAGTCCCATTATTCAGGAGGGTCCTGAGCAGAAAAGCAAAATCTCATTTTTCAGGAGGGTCCTGTTGATCCCATTTTTTAGGAGGGTCCTGAGCAGAAAAGTAAAGTCCCATTATCCATGAGGGTCCTGAGCAGAAAGTAAAGTGCCATTATTCAGGAGGGTCCTGAGCTAAAAATTAAAGTCCCATTATTCAGGAGGGTCCTGAGCTGAAGAGTAAAATCCCATTTTCTAGGAAGGTCCTAAGCAGCAAGGTAAAGTCCCATTTTTCAGGAGGGTCCTGTTGATCCCATTTTCCAGGAGGGTCCTGAGCAAAAAAATAAAGTCCCATTATCCAGGAGGGTCTTGTTGATCCCATTTTCCAGGAGGGTCCTGAGCAGAAAATAAGGTCCCATTTTCCAGGAGGGTCCTGAGTAGAAATAAAGTCCCATTATTCAGGAGGGTCCTGTTGATCCCATTTTTCAGGAGGGTCCTAAGATGAAAAGTAAAGTCCCATTATTCAGGAGGGTTCTGAGCAGAAAATAAAGTCCCATTATTCAGGAGGGTCCTGAGCTGAAAAGTAAAATCTCATTTTTCAGGAGGGTCCTGAGCAGAAAATAAAGTCCTATTTTCTAGGAGGGTCCTGAGCAGAAAAGCAAAATCCCATTTTCCAGGAGGGTCCTGTTGATCCCATTTTCCAGGAGGGTCCTGAGCAGAAAAGTAACTCCCAAATAACATGAACAAAATTTTACCCCAGTTTATACCAAAATTTTGTGAGTGTTTCAAAACCTAACTATTTGAAAAACGAAGAGGGTGAATCCAAGACTTGCCCCATTCCCGAAAGTGCATCTCGCAAAGGTAAAAGTTAATAAATTTTTACTATGACTGTAATCTAGCAAGCTTATGTCGCAACATTGCTTCTTGCATTCGCAGAAGTGAAGAATTGCCCATTTCTGATATCCAGGCTTTGAGGCCTTTGAATTGCAGGCAACACCTATCTCTGTTTCAGGCAAAGAAAAATTATGAGTTTAACAACATGATGATTGGTTCGTGGCATTTGACTTTTGATGCAATTGCTCCTACACTTGTCAGGTTCAGCTCTATTTTTAGCCGTTGATGAGTATCATTAACTTGTTGTACTATCGATCCCAAAATTCTGATTACCCAATGACTGTAACTCAAACCATATTTTCACTTCATAGCGCCTCTGAATTCAACCTCTAACGCACCTTTGTATTCATACGAATTCAAAAACTGTCAGATGATGACTATTCTTAGGTATTTTGTTTCACTTTGAATCACGTTTCTTTTATGTGCTGGCCCTTTCCCCTGTTTTGCACTATTGAAGGAGTTGGTAACAAGTTTTGAAGTCTTTTCTCACTTGTTTTGCCATGGACTTGACTCAAAGAGGACAGAAAAACAAGGACGGTGATTTTCCATTTTGACAACAAAGGCAAGAAAATAAAAATAGAAATATTGAACAAAAAGAAAGGCAACAGGCGTCCCTATTTCCAAAAGAATGAAGGAAAGGAAGCTAATCTGAATGTTATAGCCGACTCTAGTAATTATGATATGCCTTTGGGATCAAGCAACCCGATCTTCTAATCTCAACCATTTATCAACTTTTGCCAACCTATTGAATTTAAACCTGAGTTTTGCTTTTGAGCCTGTCGCCTCTAGATCACAAACCTCATCCGGCTAGCGAAGCCCCAAAGAGTTTTCACCGACAAACGTCTCTCATTTTCATTTTCTCTCATCTCACCATCGCCTTATGGTGCCCGTGAGGGTTTTTACCAATAAGACTCTTTTTGTTTCTCTCATCTCACCATCTTCTTATGGTGCCCATGAGGGTTTTCACCAATAAGACTCTCTCATTTTTTATTTCTGTCATATTTTCTTTATGCTGATAAAGACAAGTGCGGCCCAAAATATAGAAAATCATGTCACCATACCATGCTTAGCCTCAACATTTTCAAAGATTGATCTGAAGGTCTTTCTTTGGTTGTAACGTGGCTTTCGGATAGGGTTAGAAAGAAAGGTTGGCATGAGGCTCAAAAGACACTTAAAATAGGGTGAGACTTACAACTTTTGGAATCAACTCACAAAGAAAATAACTTTTTCCCCAGTTTCTTTTAAACTGGGTAACTTGAATTTTTTACTTAGTTGGACCGAACCCCAGAGTAGGGCTGCCTACGTATCTTGTCGTAGCAAGAATCAGGTCAAACGTAGTTCAGGCAACTTGTTCTTTTGCTTGATTTTTTTTTTCTGACTCAATTTTTCTTTTTTGACACTTTTCTCATTTTGCTTTTTCTGATTCTATTTTGATTCCAAAAAAGGGGTACGAAAGAAAGTAAAACTTTAGCTCAAATGGGATAGACAAATGATGACACAATATTTGGATAGTGGAATAAAATGTCTTCGTCACATCAATATTTTAAATATGTCAAAACCAAACATGTAAATAGCAATAACGATAAATAAAGATCATACATAATATCTTTTAACTGCATCGGCATTGATAGTCACTTCTACCATTTTGCCTTCTACATCGGTCAAATATAATGCACCATTAGGCAACCCTTTCTTCACCATGAACGGACCTTGCCAGTTCGTGTAAAACTTTCCTTTAGCTTCAACCTGATGGGGAAGGATGCGCCTTAATACTAACTGACCAACTTCAAAATGTCTAGGATGCACTTTTCTATTATATGCTCGTGCCATTTTCTTCTGGTATAGTTGGCCATGACATACTGACGTTAATCTTTTTTCATCAATCAAACTCAATTGCTCTAATCGGGTCTTGACCCAATGATCATCGTCGATCTCAGCTTCCATAATGACTCGAAGAGATGGGATCTCAATTTCTGCAGGTATGGCCGCTTCGGTCCCATATACTAACGAGTAGGGAGTCGCACCTATCGAAGTATGAACTGTTGTACGATAACCCAAGAAAGCAAAAGGCAACTTTTCATGCCATTGTCGGGAACCTTGCAGCATCTTGCGGAGTATCTTCTTTAGGTTCTTATTGGCAGCTTCTACAGCCCCATTTGCCTTGGGGCGATATGGCGTCGAATTCCGATGCGTAATCTTAAATTGTTGGCATACCTCTTGCATCAGATGACTATTGAGATTCGCAGCATTGTCTGTAATAATTACCATTGGGATACCAAATCAGCAAATAATGTTGAAGTGACCAAAATTCACCACAACTTTTTTGGTCACCGACTTGAAAGTTACTGCTTCCACCCACTTAGTAAAATAATCAATTGCTACCAAGATGGACCTGTGCCCATTTGATGCTTTTGGTTCAATAGGTCCAATCACATCCATTCCCCAAGCCATGAAGGGCCATGGAGAAGACATTGTATGCAACTCAGAAGGAGGGGAATGTATCAAATCCCCGTGCATTTGGCATTCATGACATTTATGGACGAATCGAACGGAATCTTTCTCCATGGTGAGCCAATAATAACCTGCCCGAATTATTTTCTTTGCCAACACATACCCATTCATATGCGGCCCACAAACCCTAGAATGTATTTCAGTCATGATAGTGGAAGCTTCTCTGGCATCTACACACCTTAAAAGTCCTAAATCTGGAGTCCTTTTGTACAAGATTCCCCCGCTTAAGAAAAATTCGCTAGCCAGTCGTCGAATAGTTCTCTTTTGGTTACCATCGGCATGTCTTGGATATTCTCCAGATTGAATGTATTTTTTGATATCATGGAACCAAGGTTCACCATCATGTTCTTCTTCGACTACATTGCAATAAGCATGTTAATCATGAATTTGTATATGCAAGGGGTCAATATGAGTCTTGTCGGGATGCTGGAGCATCAAAGATAACGTTGCCAAGGCATCAACAATCTCGTTATGAACTCGGGGAATGTGTCAAAAATTTACCAATACGAATTGTCGACAAAGGTCTTGCAAACAATCTCGATATGGTATAAACTTCAAGTCGCGAGTTTCCCAATCTCCTTGGATCTGGTGGACTAACAAGTCTGAGTCACCTAGCACCAACAATTCTTGGATTCCCATGTCTATAGCCAGTCGCAAACCCAAGATGCAAGCTTCATACTCCGCCATATTATTGGTACAATAGAATCGAAGTGGGGCTGTTATGGGATAATATTGTTCTGATTCAGAAACAAGAATTGCTCCTATTCCAACTCCTTTCACATTAGCAGCTCCATCAAAAAACAACCTCCAACCTAGATGGCTATCATCAGAAATAGCCTTGTCGACATATGATACCTTTTCGTCAGGAAAATAGGTCTTTAATGGCTCATATTCTTCATCAACGGGGTTTTCGGCCAAATGATCCGCTAGCGCTTGGGTTTTCATCGCAATCCGTGTCACATAGACAATATCGAATTATGTAAGCAATATCTGCCATTTTGCGAGTCTGCCTATGGGCATGGGCTTCTGAAAAATATACTTTAAGGGATCCATGCGGGAGATGAGGTAAGTGGTGTAGGATGAAAGATAATGCTTCAAATTTTGTGCCACCCAAGTCAGGGCACAACACGTCCTTTCGAGAAGTGTATACTTAGCCTCATATGCGGTAAACTTCTTGCTGAGGTACTAAATGGCCAGCTCCCTTTTTCATTTGATGTCATGTTGACCTAATACACAGCCAAAAGAATTTTCCAAAACAGACATATATAATATCAGGGACCTGCCCGGCTCAGGTGGAACCAACACAGGTGGATTCGATAAGTACCTTTTGATTCTATCGAACGCTTCTTGACAGTCTTCAGTCCATTCAACTGAGCGTTCTTTTTCAATAATTTTAAAATGGGCTCGCATGTTGTTGTGAGTTGGGCAATGAATCTACTAATATAATTCAACCTTCCCAGTAAGCTCATCACCTCAGTTTTGTTCTTCGGTGGAGGTAATTCTTGAATGGCTTTTATTTTTGAAGGATCAAGTTCGATACCACACCGACTGACTATAAACCCCAAAAGCTTTCCAGATGGGACCCCAAATACGCATTTTGTTGGGTTAAGTTTGAGATTATACCTGCGAAGCCTGTCAAAGAATTTCCTCAGATCTTTGACATGGTCTGACTGCTTTCTTGACTTAATTATCACATCATCCACATAAACTTCGATCTCTTTATGCATCATGTTGTGAAACATAGTGGTCATCGCCCTCACGTAAGTTGCTCCTGCATTCTTTAGCCCAAATGGCATGACTCGATAACAATAGGTCCCCCATGATGTGATGAATGATGTCTTTTTTGCATTTTCATGGTCCATGATGATCTGATGGTACCCCGCGAAACAATCCACAAAAGATGCAAGTTCATGCTTGGCAAAATTGTCCAGTAAAATATGGATGTTGGGCAGCGGAAAGTCATCTTTTGGACTTGCTTTATTTAGATCACGATAATCGACCCACATTCGAACTTTGCCATCTTTCTTTGGGACGGGGACGATATTGGCTAACCAAGTAGGATATTGTGCAACTCGAATGACTTTAGCCTCAAGTTGCTTTGTGATTTTCTCTTTAACTATTACACTCATGTCAGTTTTGAGTTTCCTCAACTTTTGTTTGACCGGAGGAAAGGTGGGATCTGTGGGCAACTTATAAACTACTAGATCCATCCTCAAACCAGGCATATCATCATAAGACCAAGCAAATATGTCCTTATAATCAAGCAAGGCCTCGATTATTTATTCCTTTTGTTGTGGTTGCGCATGTACACTTATCTTAGTCTCCCTAATATTTTCAAGATCTGCTAGATTGATTGACTCCATTTCATTCATATTGGGGTTGGACTTATTCTCAAACTGTTCGAAATCCTTGCTTATTCCCTCAAACGCTTCATCTGGATCATATTCAACTTCTTCATTCATTACTTCATGATTAGTTTGAGTTTTAAGATCTGGTTGAAAATTCCGCATGCATGTCATATCACTAGAATCAGCATAAAAGGAACTGTACAATAGGAAATAAATAAGTAAATATTAGACTCAAAATAGGAAAGAGGGAAACTGCATTCATTGAAAATAAAGATAGGAGGGTTTGAACATAAAAACAAACAAGATAGAGATCTGAATTACAACCCTGGAATAATTCAAATTACAGAATAGAAAACAAAACAGACTACCAAGACTCCTTCTTAATAGGGAGAGGAAAGGCCTCCCAATTGTTGAGTTAGACATCAGGACCAATAAATTGCACATCTGCATTGCTGGTGCCTTCCCCAATTTCAACCATATCAGCCTCGAAAAACAAGTTTTGGAAAAAGCCAATCAACTCTGTATCGTCTTCAAACATTGGCTCTGAGACTGGTAACATGGAGGGCCCAATAGCACTAGTTCTGATGAAAGACTGGTTGAGTGGCGGTATCGACTTGGCAAGTGACCATAATTTTTTTTTCCGCTTCTTAGCTTTCTTCCTATCGTCAAAAGTGTGTTCATACCCTAAACCAAAGGTACCCAGGTTCTCCTAAAAATGTTTCCATATATCTATACATAGTCTCTGCATCTGTCTTTTGATAAGTTTTTATATAATCTGCTACTACTATTCCTTTTCATAAAGTCTATTACAGTGTTCCATACTTGAGGGTCTTGGACAGTTATATTTAATATTTTTCCTTTACTACCTCCTTCTTGGAGTTGGACGGGTTCTTCTATAGGCATTCTCTTTCCTACAGGTCTAATTCTTTCTGCTTCTATTTCTGGATTTACATTGTACTACATATTTACTATAGTTAATTGTATAAGTGACATAACTTTTACATCTTTTCATAATTAACATAATTTATATCATTTTTAGCACATCTACAAAAATTTGTACATTTATTATTCAAGTAAATATATTAAATGAGGTCTCACATATTAAGAATCCACATTTATGTCTTTCTTTCTATTCTAATTTCTCTCTCCTATAAATGATATCAATTTCCTTATTCTCACATATTTACTTTTTATTTTTTTGTTCATTCTTATTTTTTTGTTTTTTATTCTATATATTTTCCATAATAAAAATATATTTTTATCATATGTCAAATATATTTTTTTAATATTAAATATTTTATATAATAGAAATATCTTATATAAGCATATCAGATATAGTTTTTTATACAATACATTTGACATAATATAAAAATATACTTTTAGTATCTTAAATTTAATTTTTAATACTAAAATTCTGCAATATGCTTTTTAAGATTGTATAATTAAGTAAAATGCTCAAAGATAATTTTCACTATTTACAAATAACATGGGCCGGGCCCAAAAGTGACCCAACCCAAAAGGGAGAGAAAAAAAAAAATCTGAAAAAGCTAAAAAATAAAACTAAAAAACAAACAAAATGGAAAGGGAAAGTCAAATTAGGAAATATCAACAATAATGAAGAAGTTGTCCTCTCGAAGCTTCCCATTTCCATCAAAATACTTAGCTTCAATCTTATCGATTCCATGTATTCTACTTCTCCGATCTAAACTCATTTTTGATTGCTCCTTATCGACTCCGTATCTTCCCAAAATTTGGCTCTGATTTGTTCTAAGTTCACTGAGCTAGAGCTGCTTCTTTTTCTTGAATAGTTCATCTTCTCAAGGCTGCTACTGGTGTGAAGACGAAGATTGATCCTTGGTTTCGATGTTAGCTTATATGAGATCTACAGCTAGATCTCCTAATGTCGAACTTTCACACTCAGATAAGTAATATCTTTTACTGTTCTCTTAGCATATAATTTTTCCCTTTTTCTCTAGATCGATGGGCTGAACCTCATTTGAGGTTTATAACACCATCAAATCTGAAGTCAAAAAAAAAAAAAAAGTACCTAGAGAGTCATGTATTTGTTCATCTCCTTGCAGGTTACACTAGTTTTCAGATACAGTTGCCGACAGTATATGTACTTTTAAGCATAAATATCTTGGTTTGCTTATCAGAAGAACACCCAAAAATCTCACAGGTGCGGATACACAAGCCTCATGAAATAACTTCAGACATATGTAGCTATCTAAGTACTTTACTATTTGTAACTTATATAGAAAATTAATCAAAAACCTGCGTAAAGATGAAATCCAACTTGATGCTTTATCATGATGTATTTGCTGGGAATCTTCTTATATTTGGAGTTTCAACTTTATCAAGATTTAATATCCTCTTGCCTGCACTAGGAATGTCTTGAAAATTATTTATCTGAAAATCTCCTGCAAAAAAGAAAACAAGATTAGCAAAAAATCCTCAAAAGTATTTCTCTCCCGAAGGGAGGGTTGTACTCTTACTGTTAGAGAACTCCTTATACTGTTAATACAATCCACTTCAACAACAATGCTCCATGGTATCTCCCATTTTCCCTGTAGAATCTGAATTAGGGCCATAGAATCTGACTCTATAATGATATTATTAATGTTGTTCTCCCTGCAGTAAGCCTGCCAACGGACCGGGTCTGACCCGTTCTGGTTTAGGTAATGGACCCGGTACCGTTAGACCCGTAAATGTCCGGGACTCGGCATTTCGATATCCGGTCCCGGTGCGGAACGTCCATTTTGCACCTGTTGACCCAATTTCGGTCCGGTCCCAGTCCGGTTAACAGTCGGATTTTTGATTTTTTTTTTTTTTTGAAAAATAGCCTTTTGGGGGGGCCCACCAACGGCTATTTTGCCTATCTACCCTCCCAAAACACCACTCTACTCCCCTTAACCATTTTTCACTATAAATACCCCCATATATCCATTATTTTTCTCACAAATCTTCATATAATCTCTTTATCATTCCCTAAATATCTCTTTATTATTCTCTTAATATTCTATAATTGTGGTATTAGCTAATTGGAGTTGGAGATTTTTTGAAGATATTGCAAGTTTCAATTATCATCTTTCAATTCCGATTTTCGACATTTGGTATACGTCTACGTTTACGCAGACGTTCGGTACATTCGTTCCAACTTTAATCTCTCTATTTGTTTACTTTAATCTATATATTTTTGTTTTTAAATATCTATATTTGTTTACTTTCATTATTTTTTTTGTTTATAATATTTATATTGTTTCTTTTTAATATTTTAGTTATATTTAAATTTAATTATGGACGCCGGTAAGAAAAGTAGTGGTAAAACATCGATGCTTCGTAAGATTTTTCGTAAGGGTAAAAAAAATAGTGCTACTACTTCATTACCTTCTAGATTTTTAAATGATGTTAATGAAACTTCTTTATCACAACCAAATGGTTACGATATTCACCCCGGTGCACAATTAGACCATGAGACCCTAAGTAGACGTTATGATATTTGTGATGAAGAATTACCGGAAGAAGATGATATAGAAGAGCAAGAGTTAGGTGAGACCCCTACCCCTACTAGTACGGTTACGGAATTATCGGGACAAAATGATGAAGTTTTGCCAGAATTTACTAGTTCCAAAGGAACCGAATGTCCTAAAAGGTCTATAGTTTGGAAATTTATGGTGCATGATAGGGAAAAAAATACCGCTACTTCCAATAGATGCTAGAAAGTTATGAAACATTTGACCGGGGGAAACAATGGCGGGATAGGACTGCTAAGTAAGTATTGGAGAAAATGTAGTAAAGAATTTATTCGTCTAGAACAGGAGGTTAAGGCAAAAAAAAAATGGTACACCATTTTCGGAAGAATCTATAGGAGGTAATATGGTTCAGACTCGTTTAAACTTGTCTAACCCGGCTGACTCGTGCTCATCATTGACATATAGTGAAAATGTAAATAGAGAAGAATTAGCAAAAATGGTTGCTGTGATGGGTTTGTCTTTAGTTTTGCTTCACACCCCGGTTTTATTCATTATATTCAACGAGTTTATAATCCCTCTTTTAAAGGTTTTTCACGAAATACAATCAAAAGTGATATTTTTAAATATCAAGCTGAACATTGTCATTTTCTTCGTTGCTTATTTAACAATTTGATGGTAAAATATCTATTACTTCTGATATGGGTCGTGGTATATTAGGTAATGATTATTTTACTATTACGACTCATTGGATTGATCACCATTAGAACATGCAAAAAAGAATTATTTGTTATAAATATGTTGACGAGGCTAAAATCGGTTTCTATATAGGTACTACAATAGCAAATAGTTTGAAATATGTTCAACTTATTGATAAAATCATGTCATGCACATTAGATAATGCTTCTAACAATATGAAATCTATTGATACTTTAGAAACTAGACTTTGTCCAATAGATGAAGATTATTTCCATGTTAAATGTATTGCACATATTTTAAATTTGATAGTACAAGACGACGTGCAATTGTTTGGAAATGGTTGTTATAAAGTTCGAATTGCTTGTAGCTTTATTTTTAAAAATAAAAAAAAGAGTATATCAGCTGATTTTAAACGTTGTTGTGTAGAATTAGAAATTTCATATAGAAAAGTTCCAAAAGAAGTCTGTATTAGATGAAATTCTTTATATGAAATGCTTATTGTTGCTTACGATTATCTTGAACCTATTAAGTTAGTTTATAATGCTCAAAATACGAATCCTGATTTAAGACTATGTGATGATGATTGGGCTGAAATAAAAGAACTTTGTAAATTTTTGAAAACTTTTTATCAAGCTACATATACCGTATCTGCTATATATACTCTAACCATTTCTTCTGTTTTGGTAAATATTACTGTTGTTTCTAAAATACTTGCTGAATATAAAAAAATTCCTTGTTCAAAGAGTCTATTTTAGCTATGATGGAAAAATTTTAAAAATATTTTTTTCCTATTCTGCAAATTTATTTGACCGCTGCTTTATTCAACCCATTTTACAAAAAAATTGGTGTAATGATGATGGTTCAAAAAGAAATTGGTCCTAATGAAGAGTCATCGGTTGAAACTTGTACTAATATAGTTCCTAACGTTAGGAGCTTGTATAACATGTATCAAGTTATGGAACAAAATATTCCGTCAGCCGAACCTTCTTCATCTAGGCCTAGATATGATGATTTAGATGATGAAATGGGTGAAGAACTTGGTCTTCAATGTTCTAGCAGTGATGATTTTGATTCATATCTTTCTCAGGATCGGGATAATATTAGAGATGCGAATGGACAACAACAACTTTTAGCGTGGTGGAAGACCCGTGTCAGACAATTTCCAAGGCTTTCAAAGGTGGTTCGAGATGTGCTAGCAAGTCAGGCCTTTTCGGTTGCTTCGGAGCAAGCGTTTAGCTCGGGAAGATTTATTTTTGGAGATAATTGATATTCAATAGCAAAGGATAGTTTGGAGATTTCAGTTTTATTTAGAGATTGGATCAATGCCGAACGAAGAAATTTTGAGCTCCCAAAATTAACAACACAAATCGAAGATGAAATAGATGAAGTATTTGAGGAAGACAGTGATGATCGAATGGAAGCAATGGATGAACAAGGACGAAGACCGATTTCGGAAAATATGTTCGTCGACGAAATAGCTAAATTACAACATGAATATTTTGGACGTTATAGATATTAGTAAGATATTAGAGATCAAATTCAAACAGAACCCTTCCTAGAAGGTGGCTGCGTAGATTAGATTCTCTTCTAGTATTTGTAATACATGTACAATGTCCGAGATTTGAATAAATATATAGGCTATTCGCCTTAGTTTTATTTTAAAGTTTGTTTCTTATTTAATGCAATAAATTTTATAAATTAATTAGTTAAAATTTTTTAAAACTATAAATTTAATCTAAATTAAAAGTTTGAAAAAAAGATTGAAGAAGTTTGAAAAAAAGTTTGAAAAAAAGATTGAAGAAGTTTGAAAAAAAGTTTGAAAAGGTTTGAAAAAGTCGGGAAAATTTTATAACTTATTTTTAGTTTTAAAAACTGTTTTTAGAACTTTTAAAAAACTATTTTTATAAGTTATATAATTTTAAAAAATAAAATAAAATAAAAAATTTGGTAGACTCGGTGGACCCGGTTCCACACCGGTTACCAACGGACCTGGTCGAACAGCCAAAAATTCCGGTAGACACGATTCCGGTACGGGTCCTGATTTGGGGAGGACCGGAACAGACCCGGTAACGGAAAAACCCGATCCGGCAGGTCCGGAACTGGTCTGTTGCCAGGCTTACCGTGCAGTAGTTCAAACCCTCACTGATAGCTCTTGCTTCTGCCACTAGATTAGTAGTATCTTGCAGTTTTACTCCTTTAGCAAACAAGAATTCACCCTCAGAGTTTCTAATACAAAATGCAGTGAACTAGGGCCAGGATTACCCCTAGAAGCTCCATTAGTGTTGCATTTAAACCAGTGTACAGGTGGGGGTCACCACCTAACAATCTTGAAGCTATAAATAGGCATGAATCCCTCCAAAACATCAACTATTTTAGGCCAGCTTTTATAGTCTCTGTGGTTTCCCAGATTATCTTACCAGTAATTTCCACCATGAATAATTGTGTTCCTTCTCTTCCATAGGAATCATATTATCAAAATAGGCACCACCTGGTAAAACCCCTTCAGTTTTTGGTTGTTTTCAAATTCCACCATTTTTTATTCATTGCTTCAAATTAAGGGTTGGGTTAAAACCAACTGCTCTTGTAAAATATTGCCATATGGTTTGAGCAATTTTCCCCTTCAAAAACAGGCGTTCTATTGTTTCTACTTCCTCATCTGCACAATACCTGCAATATTGAGAGACATTAGTATTCCATGCATGCATTAACTGTGACACTGGTATATGCCCTTTCCAAACTCTCCAAGCCAGGAAAGATAACTTGAATGGCAGATCTTTGCACCATAACTTCTTCAGATCTTTACTGATTTCTTCCTTATATCTCAATAGATTCCAAGCTCTTTTAATACTGAATTTTCCAGAGCTTGTAATAATCCACCAAGGTTTATCACCTTGATTAACTAATTTTAACTGCTTCATGTTGTTTCTGATATGCACAACTACATACTCAGGAACATAATTCTCCATCTCTTAAGAATTCCACCCTTGTTCAGTAAAAAATTCATCAACATCTTTCATAACATGACAGATATGTACTTCTGATTGGTGCTTCAAAAGAGGACCTAAATTCAACTAATTTTCAAACCAAATACTAGAAGTACCACCTTTTGGTTCCCACCATAGTGCCTGCTCAATTTTTTCTCTGTTTTCCAGTATATGTTTCCACACCTGAGTTCCTTCTTTCCATTCCCACCAGTTCTGGGATTTGCTTCTTACAATATTTGTTCCAAAAGAAATTGGACCACATATTATTTTGAGTTCTGAACCTCCACCAGAGTTTGGCATACAAAGCCTGTGATACTTCAAACATGGATCTAAAACCTAGACCTCCTTCTTCCTTTGGAAGACATACTTTGTTCCATGCTGCCCAATGCTTGCTCCTTCCTGATTCTGTTACTCCAAAAAAACTTAGCAAATATTCTATGAAGCTCTTTAATGACACAAATAGCAGGAACAAAGGATTATAAAATATAAATAGGAGTACTTTCTAAGACACTAGAAATAAGAACCTCTTTACCTCCATATGATAGCATTTTACCCTTCTAAGACTGCAATTTCCCCTTTACCTTCTCAACTAACTCTGCATAATGTTCTCTCCTCTTCCTTGTATGTGTGATTGGAAATTGGACACACTAAATACTTCATAGAGAAAGAACCCCTATCCATACCTAAACACTGTTTGACCATCTCTGTAGTAGCCCTGGCTTCATTTTTGTGCATGTACAAGAAGTTTTTCTCAGTATTCACTTTCTGACGACCATACTGCTTGTCATATTCCTGGGGTATACCCATGATCTTCATCAAAGATGATTCATTAGTAGAAGAACAAGTGATTTTATCATCAGCATAAGCAAGATGATTTAAGTTAGGGCTCCACTTAGGCATCCCATATCCAACAAATTGATCATCCAAAAACACAACATTCAAAGCCCTAGTAATTGTTTCAGCTAATAAAATAAATACAGCAGGGGAATGGGGGTTTCCTTCCTTCACTCCCTGGTAGAATGAAAGAAACAACACAGCATTCAAAGCCCTAGTAATTGTTTCAGCTAATAAAATAAATACAGCAGGGGAATGGGGGTTTCCTTCCTTCACTCCCTGGTAGAATGAAAGAAACCATGAGACTGTCCATTAACTAATACAGAATAATAATTATTAGAAATCAGCCTCCAGACCATATCAACAAAATTGTTTGAGAAACCCATCTTCCTTAGAATCTTCGTTAAGAAAAATCAAGAGACCCTATCATATGCTTTGGTCATATCAAGTTTAATGACCACATTAGCAGGTTTACCACTCTTGTCAATATCAGACACTAACTCTTGAGTAAGCAGGACATTTTCAATTATACTTCTCCCTTTGACAAACCCTAATTAATTAAAAGATGCTAATTTTGGCAGCAAGCTTTCCAATCTGTCATGGACAATCCTTGACAGGATTTTGTTAACAAAGTTACTCAAACTAATAGACTTCAAGTCAGAGAAAGTTTGAACAACAACTTTCTTTGAAATGAGAACCAAGTTTTTGTGAGTAATTGACTTTGGAAGGGAATTACCTGCAAAGAAGTCATGTACCATTCTCACAATATCATCCCCAACAATTTCCCAACATTCTTGATAGAACCTTCCTAATAATCCATCTGGCCCACAAGAGCTATCTCCCTTTAGACTAAAAATAGCTTTCTTTATCTGGTATTTCACCCAGACCATCATTTTCCTCACTACTGAACAATTCTGGAATATGAGAAAGAAGTGAGAAAGCTATAGAGTCTCTATCTTGAGTAAATTGTTTCTAATAATAATCAACTGCAGCATCAGCTATCTCCTCTTAATTTTCCAGCCAGTCGCCCTAATGATTCTGAATTCTATTCACCTTCAGCCTTTGTCTTCTCCCTTTCACCACACTATGGAAAAATCTTATATTCTTATCACCATTTTCAAACCATTCATATCCAGCCTTCTGTTGCCAATAGGATTCCTCCAAAGCTAGATATTTATTGTATTCAGCCTTAGCCTCCTGCATTACCATTCTATTCTCAGCAGATGGATCTTCTTCAAATAGATTCTCTTTGATTCTTATTATATCTTTCCTGATTAGCAACTGCTGAAAGATATCTCCACAAGTCTCTCTACTCCACAAAGTTAAAGCCTTTTTTATCTTCTTTATCTTTCAATTAAATCCAAAAAGGATTGCCAGAGAAATCTGAATCCCAGTTCTTTCTAACCACATCCTTAAAGGACTCATGAGATGTTCAGAATTTCAGGAATTTAAAGTGCCTGCTGAAATTATGAACATTTGTATGGCAAGATAATAGAAGAGGGGCATGATCAGACCCATTTCTAGGAAGATGGTCCACCTCTGCATGTGCAAATAAATCCTAAAAATTAGTATCCAATAAAATTCTATCAAGCCTTAAAGGGCACTTCTGCAAGCTCACAAGATTCAATAAAGGTTCTGAAGTCATCAGTATCAGCATCTGTAATAGGAAGGCCTCCTATCTTTTCTTCCCCATTAAAAACCACATTGAAGTCTCCTCCTATTAGCCATGGATGAACCAGCCCCTGAGCAACACTAAACAAGTCTTCCCACAGCTCCAATCTAAGATTTCTATCACAATTGGCATAGACCACTGTTGTATAAAACAAAGACCCTGAAGACTAATCCAATAACCTTAAGGACAATTGCTGGTTTTTATCACTAATTACTATCACATCATAATCATGGTTGATAAATACCCAGATCTTCCAATTTCTGTTATGCTTAGCAAACTTTATCTTTAATCTGTTTTTGTACCTGTTAATGTTTCTGAAAGGTTTGAAAGGTTCAAGTAAAGCCATAAAAGCAAACTTATGAAAATTGTGCAACATTTACATCTTTGGAATGCTTTTTGTGATTTTACTGACCTAATGTTCCAAATAAAAGCTTTCATCATTTATTTGTTAAATGAGATCCCATCTCTCTCTTTGGTTGCACCCTTACAGGTTGAGAGGCTTCTCCATTGCCTTGTTTTTTTCCCCTTTTCTGGATGATTTAATCACCTTTATTGACCTTAGGGAAATATCTGCATCTCTAAATAATTGATCTTCATTTAGTGTCTCTAACTGCTTTTCATCATCTTTATTCCTTCTTGGTGCCCCTTCTATTCTACCCCCCACATTGTGTGTAACAATATTGTGCAAATCTTTATTGAGAGATTCAATTGCTCCAAGAATAATTGGGGATTCATCTGTTTGTACTATAGTTGGAACCTCTACTACTGCCAAGGGGGTTTGTGTTATTGGTGCATCATATATCTCCATGGATCCATATGCTTCTGCATTTTTGTTTATAATCTCTACTGCATATTTTTCTGATGTTGTCACATGATCACTGATTTTTCCTTCAATTTGTTTTGCAGGTGGCTCTACTGGAACACCATCATCCTCTGCTTTTAGCATATCATTTGCTGCCAGTTGCAACTCCTCTTCTGTATTTTCTCCTTTGCTATTCAAGTTACTTTGTGTTACATCAGCCTCTATTTGTGCCACATTATCTATCCCTTGATTTTTGCTTTTGCTCTCTACTGTAAGTTCTTCTGGTATTGTCACTTTATCACTGATTTTCCATCAATTTGTGTTACAGGTGACTCTGCTAGACCACTATCATCCTCTTCTCTTAGAATATAAGTTGTTGCCAGTTGCAGCTCCTCTTCTGCATTTTCTCCTTTGTTTCTCAAGTTACTTGGTGTTGCAGGAACCTTTGGATATGCCACATTATCTATCCCTTGTTCCTTGTGAAATGAATCTGTTATCCACTCTTTAGTGGAAACAATTCTCTTCTCTGTGCTCACCCTGTCATTAGTGGAGTTTAAAATCTGATTCCTCCCTGTTATCTTGTTAATATTTGATGAATTGTCTGTCCCCTCTGTATTTACTTCTGATGATGTTTCTACTGTCTTCTTTTGTGGTAAGGATTGAAGATTCTCTTGTGTTGTCTCTGCATTCATGTATGCATCCCTATTCCCCCCCCCCCCCCCCCCCCCCCCCCCCGCCTTTCTTCTTGTAAAATCTCAAATGGATTTGATGTAGTTATAAGTTTGTTGGGGGAAGCTACTTTTACAGTTATGGTACTCAAAAAGCCTTCAGACCCTTTTTCTATTCTGAATCTTCTGAGTAGGATTCCATTTTGCTAGGACTACTTTTCCGTTTATGCATCTTTTTTGCACTGGCGTATCATCCGTATTCTTCTCTTTATCTTCAAGCTTTTCTTCTTGTACATATCTCTTCCAACTCCAGATGAAAATTCATGCATTCACTTTCCTCGTGACCTTGAAGCTTGCATGTGTGAATATTTGGGAAGCATGTCATATTGTATCTTTATCTTTTGCACTCTTGTTGCTTTGGTCTTGTTGTTAACCACTTCTAACTCCACATATTCCGGTAGGTTACCAGCCAAATCCACCTGGACCTTAAGCCTCACATAACTAGGTTGGGTCTTGTTGATAGTAGTCGCATCTAGGTGAATTGGCTTTCCAACAGCAGTAGCCAGCGAGAAAATACTCTTTTACAAATGTGGGCTGTAGGTCAGAAAAAGAAATCCAAGACATTGCTTGAGTGGTCTCCTCGTCTGGTTTGAACTTGGCATCATAAATTAACGATCGCATTTGATATGCGACTCCATCTTTTGTTATAATATAGTAAACATTCTTTGACATCATGTTCACAAAATCCCCCATTAAATTGAATCTCATCAATATGTGCCTGTTTCTAAGTAGTCCTATCTTGCAATCTCTTTTCACATTGCATTGCTTTGGTATTTGATATCTCAAATCTTCAAGTTCCGGCCATTCATAAGAGAATTTACCAATAACATATAGTTGTAATTTCTCCATTATGTACATCTTCTCAACATCCTCCTCCGTCCAAGAAATCCGAGGTATTCCATTGTTGTATGCCACTGGTTTCATAGGAATTGCCTCCAAATTGGGTTTCTTATTGGTCTGCTGACCATTTGGCTTGATCAAGTCCACGAATTTTATTTTATTAATAGCTTCTCCATATTTGATACTGCTTTGTTCCTTTGCCTCTGCATCAACGATAGGCAGATTGTTATGTTCGGTAGGCAAAATAGGTTTTACTGGGGATTTAGGGTGGGTTAATTGTGGGAAGGCTGTGGTTGACGTAAGAGTAAGGGTCTGGCCAGCCTCTTCCGGCTGACCAGTGGCCGGAGCGGCCATGTTAGGGCGGCGGTAGTAGGTTCTTAGATGTTCAGACTATCGTATAGACACAGTCGTTTAGTTGATCTAGGAGTTAATTGCAGAGAGATACATAGTTGTAATATGACGTTTTAATTATTATAAAACTAGTAAATTTGCCCGTGTTTCGTGCGGTTTACATATGAACTTACAATCTTGATCTTTTGATTAATTTAGTCTAGCTAAAAAAAAAAAAAAATTTTCATAAGGCAAAAAGGTGAAACAAAACACATAATAATAATGCTAGAGCTAGACTATATCGGAAAGAAAATCAAAATCCAATCATTTCAATGTCAATATTTATATTTTCGTTTTTGTTTAATTCTAATTTCAAGTTACACTTCTCGTACTTGATCATGGCTATTGTTAAGTTATGTATCCTCACCCCCATTAAGTTACTTAATGACGGTAAATTAATATAATTTGAAAGATAAAATTTGGTGCAAATATTTTTTATTAAAAAATTAAAAATTACCTTAAAAAACAGATTCCAAAGAATAGCATTTTAGAAGAGATTAAAAATTGAATACAATGCTATTCTAATATCTTCATTTAGTAGATTAGCAAGATGTTGGCTCACTTTCGAATCCAATGCAAATCCCCATCATAATTGTCCCACTAAAAGATGTGCCCCAAACAATAGGTAGGAAAGTCCTTATTAATTCCCTCATTGTTTTTCTTTCGTAAAAACGAAAAAGCAAAATACTACTTTTTACTCCTATAAACAACAAAAGCCAATAAATCACACTCCTCGCATCCATCTTTGGATGATTCGACTCCATTGTTTGTTTCAATATTGATTGTCACGTCTTAGAATGTGATAGAATGCGGTATTACTACTTTGAATTTCACTAGTGCCTTACGCTTATTGTGTCTAACTCCAATCGACCTTTCTCTAAAATTTATAAATTGTGAATCCTTAGTTTCGTATAAAGATGTTTTGGAACTATCGGAAATATCATGTTTAACAATCAGGCCCGACTTGGGAAGGCATTGATGCAGGGTTTCGCATAGCATGTGTTGACTGAAATTGCAAAGAAGAAAAGGATATTTTGGTGAAAGACGAAAACTCCCTACATTTTACCATAATTTCAACACAAATTCATTGCTTCATACCCATTACAGTCATAACATTCAGTAGAATGCCTCCACACCGCATCACCTTAAGAATTGACTGTGATGATCTCAAACACAAATAATATTTTAATCCTTTGGATTATGTCTGGCAGTGAAATAAACATGTATTTACAAGTGGTGAGATTGTAAATGTAAAACTCCCTCTTCCCATCACCCAATTTATAATCTAGGCAAAATAGTCCATTATAAGAATTCATATGATAAAATATTTTACCATCGTGTATACTGGAGAATCTATCTTTCATCTACTCATTACAAATAAATCTTCTTTGTGCGGAGAAAGATCCGTCACCAGAAATCGATGGAGGTAGAGGACCTGACGTCCTTACAGGTGTGGAGACGACGAAACAGGGACTCCTAATAACTGAAAGCCACTGATTTGAAATTGTTAGTAATTGAAGTATAGATATTGGCCGTAAGAGCAGTAGAAATGTAAGTTGTGAAATCTGGCGATGTGTTGGGAAGTTTGATGAAGGGGCATCAATTTCAAGCGAGATTTCACTGGAGACTGATATGTGCGATTTTGGTTTGTCTTCCGAAACTCCCGCAATGGATTCCGAATGCACTATCAAATTCAACGAAGAATGAGAAATCCATGAATGTAGCAGCGTCGTCGAAGCCAGGGTAAATTCAAAGCCATGGAAAATTTCTCTATTGAACAAAAATGTCATTGATTACTTGATGTTTGTGAGAGATGGTTGATAGAATTTGAAATAGGGAAGGGGGCAAGAACACAATTAGACTGTGGCATGATTTTATTGCTAGAAAGCATTTGATTTTAAAAAAAATTAACGCTACTTAAAGGTGTGTCGAATAGGTTACGACAAAAATTGCAACTGTTCGGACAAGGATTGTTTTTCAAAAAAATTAATGCTATTTAAAGGTGTGTCGAATAGGTTTACCATGTTCGAACAAGGATTCTTGAGAAACAAATTAGCAAAGGGAAAAGGGAAAAAATGAGCAAATTTTAAAATAGGATCCTGGCTTGTGAGGCTGCCACGTCACCAGGCCTATGTCCCTCAATTATATATATATATAGATGTCTATTTTTTTAAAAATTAGTACAAATAAATTTTCTGAGTGTCCAGTGACTTGTTGACTCTTCATCATTTTTTCCATATATGTCTTTTTGTTATAAATGATATTGATGTCTATCATTTTGTAGTGAATGTCTATCAAGAATATAGAGAGTATCTATCAAGATATTTGAGTATCTATCAAGATATTTGAGTATCTATCAAGATATGAGATGTCTATCTTTTGGAGAGAAATTAAGTGAAATTTTCCCTATAAATAGAGGTGCTCTATTCATTGTAAATCATTCCTCAACTAAAGATATCTCCTCTCTTCTCTCTATTCTCCATTCTTCTTACTTTATATTTTATAACACATTATCAGAACGAGTCTCTAACCAACTCAGGTATATGTAATACCACAGTAAGTTCTAGTCAAAAAGTAAATTGAATTGGTCATATGATGTTTACGGGATGTTTTTGTTTTGCAGTATGCAAATTGGCATAATTTATTATTGATCCTTTAACCTACAAATATGATAGTAACTGTACTCTAATTGGTTGATTTATTTCTCTGTGGGAAAAGATGTAGTACCTTCATGCATGTTGTAACCAATTGAGATAGTCTAATATTGTCGGTAGCATCCTCAAGTATTGATAATATACCAGGTTTATGCTCCTGGTAAAGTATTGACAATCCCGTAGATTTATGCTCCAGATAAATCATATTATGTAACCTTGTTTCTGTTAATAATTAATTTGGTATTATATGCACACTTGTCATAGTTTACTGGCGACAATAGTAAACAACAACTTTGCTGTAAATTACTAATTGTAATTATTAATCACTAATCAGCAGAATATTTTCAAAAGGCTCGGGGGCTGAGTTCTAATATACTATGGCCTATTGTACCGTTGAGTGGGCAAGACGGTTGATTCAAGTTTCACCGCACCAAGATAAGACATCGGGTTTGAGTCTTGATGCATTATGATGGGGAACATGTCCCATCATATTATGTCATAATACATTTTTATATGGGTGGTAAGACATCGGATTAGCGTCCCCATGCACCATGATGATAAGATGTTGGGTTCAAGCCTCATCGATTTATTGCCTAGACGCCTTTATATGGATAAGACACTGAGTTTGAATCTCAATGCACCATGTTGATGATATTATGATGGCTAAAGCAAAATAATAGGTTTTTGGTGAAAAGTCATGAAACTTATCCCATTAAATATGCTCCATTCCCTGAAGTGAATGTGGTAGTAGTACATAACATGTATGAAAGAAGACAAGTGGTTGAATGAATGCACATGAACATGGAAAAAGGATAAAATAATAATATTTTCACACACTTGTTGTGATTCTAATTGATATGTTAGAGAAAAATTCTCTACATTGTATGTATGCCTCGATTTGCTCCTGAAGTAGCAATTTCTTGAAAGAGGTTTTAATCTATCATAATTTGATAGACTTTAGGCACGTTTTGATAATTATGTTTTCTCGAAGAATGAGAATTTTTGATAAATGCTACAAACATAGATCCATTCCTTGAAGTGAATGTGACAGTATTCAACAAAGTTTGTCAATGCAGACATGCACTTGTTGTGATGGGATCACGACTCACCTCTAAAAGAGGTTGAATAATTGAGAAAAAATATTCTGCAATTTACTCCCGAAGTAGTAAATCAGAAAATTTATCATATAATAGTAAATCTGGAATTTGCTAGAGCAAAAGCCACATGTCATGGTAAACTTGAAGTTTACTAGTACAAATAAGTTCATAAGTTGGCATGAACGATTATAACATTCCGAAGATGTGTATACTGAGTATTAGACATATTGAAGAACTAGAAAATTCTTCAAGAATTGTTATTTGTTCTCATGATAAGTTGATTAGATCAACTAATGCTGGGATTGAATTTCCTAAATTCTGAAAAATATAAAAGGTGAATATGGGCCCGTTAACTTGTCATGTGATATCTTAAATAGATGTATCTATAAATTAATCACATGTACGTTTATTGTCAACCTGTAGTTTGACATTCATAAAGTTGCTTGATCAATATAAATTGAGTTAAAAGCATAATTTCCAGATTGTGTAATCAAGACAATTCATCTTGATAATGCTGGTTTGGCGTTGATGTCACGCCCCAAATCCCAATGAGGGGTGATTGGCACCCGAAGCCGATATGGCCCAAGAGAACCAATCTTTGCTCACGTTTGTTCACATGCATGTCTCTTTATGAATAACATACTATCTCATGTAACTGATGAAATATAAAATGCCATTGGCGGAAGTCATGGAAAACATGTACATTATATACAACTATGTCCGTTAGGGCCATTTCGTATTATACACCTCTTACATTCATGTACCCACGTATGTCTACAAAAGCCTTTAGCAGATGTAACTACCAGAACCAACTGAAAGACGGGACAAGTTCCCAATTTATACAACATATACAAAATCAAAACACATATACAACAGTGACTCGGAGAAGCCCCGAACCAGATGGAGCTCACCAATGAACAGCGAACAACTGGCAATTTACTGTGGTGGCCTACTAGTACCTGCGCCTGCAGCAAGTAAGATAAATTCCCCAAGAGGGATCAGTACGACGAAAGTACTGAGTATGTAAGGCTCATATAAAACTACATGAGATAAAAATACTGCGATGGAAACAAATGTAAGCGAATAATCAATGTGAATAGGTCACCATTCTGTATATGTAGGGAACCATGTACATTACCTTCTTTCTTTTTCTTGCCTTTACTTTACTTTACTTTTACATCACTCATATACTGTCTGGGCCCTCATCATGCATGTGTTCTTTTCACCCCATGGATAAAATATCATCATCATACAGGTATTCTTTTCACCTCATGGATAAGATCATATCATCATGCGGGTGTTCTTGCACCCCATGGATAAATGAACATCATCATGCAGGTGTTTGCACCCCATGGATAAATGAACACAATCAATATGCATTACTTTATTCTTACTTCATTTCTTTACTTTTGAGATTGATACCTTTACTTGTGAGAGATTGATACTTTTGCTTATGAGAGATCGATACAATGATATTCACAACTTTATTTGAAGCTTTGGATCAATAATCAATGAGTGAGAAACATGCAATTAAACATTATTGGAAACATAGCCTTCGTGGAAACATAACACTATTGGAACCATTGGGCAATGATTATTGAACAGGATACATGAATCTAACCACTATTGAAACTTTGAAACACAACCTTATTGGACTTTCGGAACATTGCCAATGAATATGAGACATGTGCTTCACAACCACTCAATGAATAGGAGACATATGAGTAACACTAGTCGACTACCGGATTCGGAATACCTTAGAGCATTTCGGAATCAAGTGAGTAATATGAAAATGTGGACACCATATGCTGCAGAAGAATATAGAAGAGTAACCTTACATACCTTGTCTTCTCAATACGATTCTACAATCTTAAGTGTGCCTACGATAGTCCCGCTTCGTCGTTATGTTTCACTCTACAACACAATTACATAACGGAACCAACATTAACCACCAATTACCTTACAATGGCATACAATAACAATAAGTCACATGTTTGGCTTTAACATGTTATTTCTTTCTCTACAATACCATTTACGGCATGGTCATATCAATAATACAACAACATGCCCAACATTGACCAAAGTATCATAAACCACTAGTATGTCACACCAAGTTCATACCTTCCACTCTCCATCATCACAACATCATAATTATACCATCAATTCACTTCAATACACTTCACCATAACAAATCGGCCAAAATCCCATAATTTATATTTATATGAAAACAACAAGTTTAATAACAAAATCACACCGTACATGTTCATATTTTATCCATACCATGCTCTTTCATCAAAGTCACAAGTCATAATTCAAGTTACAATCCCATGGATAACACATCTTTTTCACAAAACCAAAAGTGCCATGTCCAATACTTCCAACCATAACCAACATGATATACATAATCTATCATGATTATAATATGTTAATCCATAAGAATAATTACTTACCTAATCTTGAAAGATGATGATCTTGCTCCAAGAAGTGCCTTAGGGTTTTGGGAGCCAAAGAAGCTTTCTTGAGAATTCTCTAGAAAAATATAGAAAAAGCATGTGTATTTCTCTTGAATAAAATCAGCCTTTTGACCCTTTATATAGGCCCTTAATTTTCGTCCTTATCCACTCTTGGCATTTAATGCAATGTGTTGCATTAGTCAATGGAAGAATTTGACCCATTCTTGACCCATGTTTTCTTCTCATTTTGGGCCCTATTTTGAGGCCAATTCACTTAACCCACTAAAATCCCTAATTCCTCATGTTTAATTCATTTCATACGCGTTATGATAATATTCCCACTCATGCAATTCATACTAGTAGCCTTAATTCCAAAAACAAGCAATTCTAGCCACGTATGGCTTATTTTGGCTACAAGGGTAAAATCGTCATTTTGATGCCAAATTCGTTCTCGAGTAATTTTATCATACCAATATAATAATTTAATCATTTCATGTATATGCTCATGATTGTATAAGAAACGTAGCAAAAATTGGCTCGGTACGTCCCCGGGCACCCTTGGGACTTAGAAAATTTCCAACTTTCGAAAAAGTGGAAAAACCACTCTGGTATGCCCTGGGGCGCGCCAACTTTCTGCCTCTGGGCTAAAAATTTTAGCCCAGAGCGGGCTTTCACGCTCTCTAGCGCGCCCCACACTTAAACTTTTCAAAAATTTCATTTTTCGCCTTTTCTTCGCGGGTTTGAGTAGATACTTCAAGTCCTATTCTTTAACTTACTTCTTAACCTTAATATCCTTTGTTTAGAGGTCCTCTTATCCTCGTTTTGAACCCCACGAATGTTCCACGAAAATCACAAAACACCTCTTATGAAGGGCTAATCTCATGTACGAAGACAAATTTCAATTTTCTCATCACTAACATTACAAAACACATACTCATGGCACCTCGACACCTAAATAACCATTATTCAACGTCATCACATAGGGTTAGGAAGGTACGGGGTGTTACAGTTGAATGCCTCCGACAAATAGTTGAACCATTGCTTATGAGACAAAGCTTCATGTGTTGGTCTAAAATATGATAAATTTCATACAATAACACTTGTATGCATTAAATCAATAAATTATGATTAATTCCTCCCTCTCAATTGGTTCAGGGTCAAAAATCAAATATTCCATCTAGTAGTTTTTGATGTGTGGTATACGATTAATGGATATATCATGATGCATAAAGATGGATTCTCTAAAGTAAATTGAGATGTATCTTAGTTTTCCTAACATAAGGAGGAGATAATAAGCAGCTAAGAAATATGTTGTGAATTATCTTCAATATGATCCTCATTCAAAAGATAATTCAACTCAAATGTTAGGAGCATTTGCTAACCCAAAATTAATTTCATATTTAGTTGCAGATGCTCCTATTGCGTGTCCCTAAAGGAAAAAGTCTACGCATGCATGAAGCGTGATAGGCCTATAGGTTCTAAATAAATCCTTGAAAAGGACAAGGAGCAAATGATCATAATAAGGAGACAATATGCTCTTGAAGAGCCTATGGAATAACACTTCATGAAATTTTATGAGAGGTTCATGTACCTGAAAATAATGAAGTGATGAGATCTCAAAATATTATGTCACATTGCGAATTGATACAAAATGATAAATCGTCGATGATATCTTTGATACAATATGGGGCAATATTGTAAAACATTATGAGGATCTGAATTCTACATTTATTTAAGCATGCTAATGTAGAAATATTTATCAAGTGACATGAAAGGATGCATCTTGGTAAGTATAAAACTTATTTGATTTGCAGTCTAGATACTAGAAGATGCTACGTATGAAATGTTGGATATTGTCACTTCACAAATGGTATCTTTGTCCATCAATCTGCTTACATAGAAAAGGTGTTGAAAAGATTTTATATAGATGGAGCACATCCATTAAGTACTCTGATGGTTGTTCAATCACTTGATGTGAATAAGGATCCATTCCGACCTCAAGAAAAGAATGAGGAAATCTTTGATCCTGAAGTAACATATCTTAGTGCAATTGGTACACTAATGTAGCATGCATAGCACAACTTAAGGGAGGATTCATAAAAAAAGATAGAATGAAGCACATTTCGTCAAAGCTTTTCTATACACCTGAGCTCCAAAGGAATAGTAATATTAACATGCAACAGATTCGTTCAAGTGACAATGTGGCTGATTTATTCACCAAGTCTCTTCCAACTGCAACTTTCAAGAAGATGGTCAAAGACTCAAGGATGTTCTCATTAGGGAGAGTTAATACGCGATGTACTCTTTTTCCCTTACGAGGTTTTGTCCCACTGGATTTTTCTTGTAAGGTTTTTAATGAGTCAGCCTATATGCGTATTGTTAGATTTGTGTACTCTTTTTCCTTCACTTGAATTTTTTTTTCTAGCAAGGTTTTAGCTAGACACATTATCTATTTAGACATTCAAGGGGGAGTGTTATAAATGATATTGATGTCTATCATTTTGTAGTGAATGTCTATCAAGAATATAGAGAATATCTATCAAGATATTTGAGTATCTATCAAGATCTATCAAGATATTTGACTATCTATCAAGATATGAGATGTATATCTTTTGGAGAGAAATTAGGAGGAATTTTTCCTATAAATAGAGGTGCTCTCTTCATTGAAAATCATCCCTCAATTAGTAATTCTCTTATGTATACAGACTATCATAAAAATAATACACTTTTCTCGAGTCAGAATATAAGAAATATAAATATTTTGATAAGGTTAATAATAAATACAAAAATGGAAAATTTTATTAGCTAGCTTAATGCCAACTTGAATTTTTACCTTGTTGAGGAGACTTCAATTTCCCACCTTTTAATTTCCTCCCCTATTTCTCTCTTTCCCTATTCCTTATTTTCGTTCTTAAAATATATATATATATATATATATATAGTCTGGTAGTTTATAACCATCCATTATAGTGTTATCATTGAGTCTTTTATAATTTATTATCATTCTAGCCTTTCCTCTTCTTATCTTACTATGATTTCTTACCATAAAAGCTGCAGATCTGTGTCTTGATTTAGACCTTCTTATTACTCCTAATGTTAATAATTCCTTAATTTGTATTTCAAAATCTTTAAGATTTTGATTAGTTGCTTCGATAGATGCAGTCTTTATTGTGTATTCTGAATTTCTAATTTCTAATTTACAAGTTATTTGGTTAGATCCCCAATGTTGTAGGGGTTTTTCTCCTATTATTTCTAACTCATCTAGTGTTTGTATTATTTTTTATAAGTTTTTTTGATCTTTAATTATTCCTATTTGCTGAATTCCTTTCTTGAAATTTATAATTTTCTATACTTGTTTCTATTAAATTATAATTCTTACTTATCTTGTCTTGTATGACTAGTTCTTGTAGCTCTTCTTCATCTATTTCTTGTATTTCTGATACTAACATTTCTTTGGTCTTGCAGGTACAATCTTTGCCTTTATCACATTGTAGTAAAGAGTTTTCTTTTAAATACTTAGTTTTTGTATATTTTGTTATCTTTCCTCCAAAATAGGCTGGGGTCATTGTGATGCTTTTGGAGAATATTACTCCATCTCTAGAGAGGAGGAAACTTTCACCATTTTCTAATAAAAAGTCTAGGCCTAACACAAAGTCTACTTCTATTTTTAGCTCTCTTACCCGTATGTAATCTAATTTGTACGTTGGTTTATAATTGGTACATGTATTAATAAAACTTATAACTACTTTGTCTATGTAATTTTTATACGTGTTGTAAGTTTCATCCATCTGCATGGATATTTGTGATTTGGTAAATTCTTTTATTAAATGTTATGGTAAAATACTTTTATTTATTATACTCTGCATACATCCTGAATCTACTAAAGCTAGTGTTTCTATCTCATAATCTTGTATTTTTTTTATTTTTGGTAATACTTTTATGGTACTTAATTTCTTATCTTCATTTCATATCATGCCTTCATTGGCTATCTCCATTAATTCTTCTTCTTCTTGTGTAATTTTTTCTTTACCCTTTTCTAACTGTGTTATTCTTTTTTTCTAAACTATTTATTTTGGCCTCTAATAATCCTACTCTTCTGTCTATATTACTTTCTATCTTATTTTCTGATAAGTCTGCCTCATTTTGTAAAGCATGACTTCCTATAGATTTTTCTATACACGGTATATATCCTTTAAAATAATAATTTTTATATTTTTCCCTTCTTTTCTTGCTTGGGTACCATTTATATATAAAACATTGGTTGTTGTCTAATCCTTTATTTCTCTCGAAAACATGGACACATTCGTGTGTTATATTAACTAAAGCATGATTTATAAATTCTATTGTATTTATGTTTAAACTATCTATGCCTATTTCATTTACTAAATCTTCTTCCTCAGATTCAGATGAGTCTGTCTGTTCTTTGACGTCTATACTTACACTATAGTATATGCTTTCGTTATCCGACATGTGTTCGTCTATATTTATTAAGGTTTCTTGGAAGTCTTCTATTAACTGAGAGTTTCTAGTTATGCTATTATTTCTTTTAGTACAAGTATTTACTAAATGTTCTATTCCACCACAAGTAAAATATTCTAAGCTATTTTTATAACTTATATTCTTTTTATATTTTCTTACATGTCTATTTTTATCTAAGTATGATTTTTTAGCTGAGGACTTTCTCAGATAATATCTTTTCTTTCTATAACTATTTTGTTTATTTTGGAATGATTTTTTAATATTTTTTATACTTTCTTTCTTTTTTATAATCAATATCATAACTTTGTGTGGTCTATATATTTTTACAGAAATTTGTCTCTCTATTTTAATTGTTTCTATATTTATATGTTAGTACATTTTTCTTGTAGTATTTCCATTATGTGTTGGATCTTATGTCCTATAGACCATTTTGCGTTTGGGTTCTATTTTACACCCTCTCTTTTTTCCCATCTTTCTTCTACTTCTCTACCTAAGGCTTCTGGTAGTTTATTAAGGAGTTTATTTCCTAAAGTCTGATCAAACGCATTTCCACTAATTGTACAGTAATAGAAATAGTCATTTAGAAAGGGTTTTATATGATACCAATTACTGATACTTAACTGTTCTAATTTTATCAAAGAGTGTCTTTGTAATACTAACACACCGCTATTTGGGTCTTCCCCTTTTTATTTGTAAAGTTATAAGGATTGGGTCCCATGGCTATTAACGTTTGGAATTCTTGTGGGAATTCTGATTTGTAGGCTTCCCATAAGCCATTGGCTGATTCTCCTAAAAAGATTTTCATGTATCTGTACATTATTTCTGCATCAGTTTCTTGGTATGTTTTAATATAATCTGCTACTACTATACCTTTCCATATGTCTATTTTTGAGTTCCATGATTGTGGATCATAGGCCGCTATGTTTAATATTTTTCCTTTACTTCCTCCTTCTTGGAGTCTAATGGGTTCTTCTATTGGTATTATTTTCTCTATTGACTTGTCAAAACCCAATTTTTGAGTCATGATGGTACCTACTATGTCCCACTAGTAGGTAAGCCAAGCCTTAGCCCGGAACGACAAGTAATGGGCGCAATGACGGAAGAATACAAAAATAATACAAATCATACCCATAAATATAAGTACGAAAATATAGGTTAAATAAAAGAGGGAGAAGAACAAAATGAATTCCACAACCTGGTAAGGCTGGTACAAGAGCCACTAGGAAAAGAATAAGAGTACTAATAATATCAATACACATGTAGTCTCGAAATGAAAGACCATCCAAAAATAGGGGAAAGAGAGAGGATTAGCTCCGGCTCTGAAAGCTCACCCTATCTCCGAGACCTGTAGATAGCTGACTGGAATACCAACGGCGGCGGCTAGTACTCGAATCTGCATCAGAAAAGATACAAAAGTGTAGTATGAGTACCAAAGCAACGGGTACTCAGTAGACATCACCAGCTGACTGAGCTAAATCATAATAAAAGCATAATAAAATGCGAGAAAGTAAGCTAAAGTTAAGGGAAAAAGGGCAACCCTGAGATCATGCTCCGACATATAGAAATAACTAATGAAATACACGATACCGGACTTTAGGTAAACTATTTATAACCTAACTAGGCCCCATAAGCCCAGAAGGTGCAAACAGGAGAGGACTAATCCAAACGAACCCCCATAAGCCCGATGGATGCAATCAAGGAAATATACTACTACCATGCTTATGAACCCTTTCGTACCACAACTCACTGGACTAGAACCGGTATCATAATACCATGAAATAACCCATAAACACAGAGCTTGAACCAGATTTCCCTTCTCATAACTCACTATCAGTGCCATAATTAGATAGAATATGCCGGACTCGAACCGATCTTTAAAGGCCATAAATCAATAGAATGTGCCGGACTCAAACCGATCTTTAAATGCCATAAATTAATAGAATGTGTCGGACTCGAACCGATCTTTAAATGCCATAAATTAATAGAATGTGCCAGACTAGAACTGGTCTTTAAATATCATAAATAAATAGAATGTACCGAACTCAAATCGGTCTTTAAATGCCATAAATCAATAGAATGTGCTACATTCGAACCGGTCTTTAAATGCCATAAATCAATAGAGTGTACCGGACTCGAGCCGGTCTTTAAATGACATAAATCAATAGAATGTGCCAGGCTCAAACTGGTCTTTAAATAAGCTCAAGATCATTAACCTAGCCCCGAACTAGGTATATGCTACGTAGTTTAAGGCTCAAAATTTAGGATAAAGTTGCGAAAGAAGGCCTCCTAAGTCTACAAGGAGCTAAGTACGATATTATAACCCCAAAGCATCAATTTACTTAAGGGATAGGTAATTGGGTCGATTATACCTCCAAGATGGCCCACAAATCGTCCAATTAAGTCCAACTTTTAATAACTAAGTAACCAACCATAAATTTTGACCCATAACTAGCATAATATCATACTAATACAATAATTAAGCTCAATTTATAAGTAGGATAAGCCTAGCCTACCTGGACGCCGAAGAAAGCTCAATAGAATCCACTAAAATGGGGCCTTTTCCTTCCGAGAAGCCTTCGCACGATGCCACGATATCAAAATAACACTCTACTCATCAATACAAGAACAACAATACTCATATTGCATATAAATGTATTGGGTCCAAAATTGAGTTGAAACTCCCATATGGGACCCACTTACAAGATGACAAATTTGAAACTCAAAATATCCCTCAAGGCTCAAGGTTCATTTACCCTCAATAATGGGTGAATTACGAGCATTACAACACCCAAAATCAACCCACAAAGCTAGCTAAGGTTTTAGGTCTAAATGGAGAATTTACCAAGAGATTAAACGGAACTTACAAGGATTTAGGTGAGGAAAACGATGTTAGCAAACACTCCAAGCTCCCTTGAACACCCAAAAATCACCTCCTCTCTCCCACTATCTCTCTAGGGCTTTAATGCTCCAACACTTAGAGAAAAATGAGAGAAAAAAGGTGAAAAGGGGATTAAATGCCCTACAGGTGCCGCTTAAGTGGCCACTTGACCGCTTAATTGGTCACCGCTAAAGCGCCCCCACCAGCGCTTAAGCGCTCCATGACCCGGGGTGGACTTCTGCTAAAGCTGACAGGTGTCGCTTAAGCGCACCCAGCTAAAACGGACAAGCCTCCACTTAAGTGGACAGGCGGGTCCAAGGTCCCAGCTGCTAAAACGGTGCCTAAGATGCTAAAGGAGCTTCTGCTTAAGTTTCCAAAGGCCCGCTTAAGTGGTTGTACCAGCTGAAGCAGTTTCAGCACTTGGCAATATTTTACCAAGTTTCCAACGAGCCCTCTAGATTAGTTTGGAACCCCGTGAATGGAAACGAGCTATGCTACCCTATCAAATTTGACATTTCAATCTCAACGACACAAACAAATTTCCATTCGGGGTCATTTCGATGAAATGTGGGTCCCATAACCAAATGACCATTTTAACCAACCAATAGCCCAAAATGAGTTTGAAAGCCTCGGGACCCGAACTAAAGGTACCCCAGCCTAAAATCAACGTTTCAGAGCCGATAGAACTGTCAGAATTGGCGTACGAGGCCGTCTACCTGATGTTTAGACCCAGTAGCCAAATTTAAAAAGCGACGATTTTAAAATAGGGAAAAGGCTCTAAAAACCAAATGAACTACCCGGTAACTAAACTGTCAGTTCCAGCAAGTCATAAATGACTTGGGGAAGCTATGAGAAAGCTCTAAATGCTGAAATAATGTGGAGAAGTAGAAAATGACCAGGAGGGTCATTACAACATCCACTACTAAAAAGACTTTCGTCTGCGAAAGTAAAAGATTAAGAAGTACCTGAAGGCTCGAACAGGTGGGGATACTGGATCCACATCTCACTCTTGATCTCCCGAGTAGCCTCCTCAACTGGACGGTGCCTCCACTGGACCTTAACTACTGGAATATCTCTGGAGCGTAACCGCCTAACATTCCTGGCTAAAATGAGGACGGGCTCCTCTAAGAAAGTCAACCTCTCGTCTAACTGAATCGAGTCCCACTGAAGCACGTGAGACTCATTCGGGATGTAACGCCGCAACATAGAGAAATGGAAAACTGGATGAACACCTAAGAAGTTTAGGGGCAAACCCAACTCATAAGCTACCTCTCCAACTGTCTGAAGTATCTCGAATAAACCAATATACCTGGGGCAGAGCTTACTTTTCTTTTCGAACCTCTTCACGCCCTTCATGGGCGATACACGGAGGAAAACCCAATCACCAACTCCAAACTTCAAGGAACGAAGTCTACCATCAGCGTAACTCTTATGCCTACTCTGAGCTGCTCTCAACCTATCCTGAATCACCCGTACCCTATCCAAAGACTCACGAAGCAAGTCAGTGCCACGGGGGCTAATCTCTGAAGTCTCAAACCATCCAATCGAAGACTGACAATGCTTACCATATAATGCCTCAAATGATGCCATCTCAATGCTCGAATGGTAGCTATTATTATAAGCGATCTCTGCCAAAGCTAAGTGCTGCTCCCACTAGCCTATAAAGTCTATCACGTACGCACGGAGCATATCCTCAAGAACCTGAATGATATGCTCTGACTAACCGTCGGTCTGAGGATGGAATGCGGTGCTAAGATCAATCTAACTGCCCAACTCCTCCTGACAAGTCCTCCAAAAGCTAGAAGTAAATACTAAGCCTCTATCAGAAATAATGGATACTGGTACTCCATGAAGGCGAACTATCTCTCGAGATTAGATATGGGCTAATCTCTTGGCATTGAAGGAGATCTGGATCGGGATAAAATGAGCCAACTTGGTCAATCGATCCACGATGACCCAAATACCGTCAAAACCACACGGAGAATGAGGTAAACATGTCACAAAGTCCATAGTAATTCGCTCCTACTTCCACTCATAAATGGGTAGCCTCTGAAGCAATCCACCTAGTCGCTAATGCTCTGTGTTTACCTAATGACAACAATGGTAACGAGCTACAATATCTATAATATCTCTCTTCATGCCACTCCACCAGTAATGCTGCCTTAAATCTCTATACATCTTCGCTGTCCCAGGGGGAATAAGATATCTGGAGCTATGAGCCTCTTGCAATATAAACTGAATCAAGTCTCCAACCCTCGAAACACAAATGCGACCATCAAACCTCAGAATACCCTCTGAATCTAGGGTAGCTCGACTGGACTCACCCCTCGTCACCTGATTACAGATGTCACAAAGTCTACTATCCTCAAACTGGCGACTCTAAATCTGCTCAAATAAGGTAGACCTAGCCTCAACACTCGCAAGAATCCTCCAGGAGTCTGAAATATTGAGCCGAACCAATAAGTTAGCTAAGAACCAAACGTCCAAAGACAACGGCCGCTCTGAACCTAAAATAGAAGCCAAACTACCCATGCTCACCGCCCTTTGACTCAAGGCATCTGCTACCAAGTTTGCCTTGCCCGGATGATATAGGATAGATATATCATAGTCCTTCAGCAACTCAACTCATCTATGTTGTCTAGAATTAAACTTTCTATGAGTTATAAGGTGCTGAAGACTACGATGGTCAGTGTAGATCTCACAATGAACACCAACAGGTAGCGTCTCCAAATCTTAAGCGTGAAAACTACCACCGCCAACTCAAATCATGAGTGGGGTAGTTGCTCGCGTGAACCTTATGCTGCCTCGACGCATAAGAAATAACTCAGCCATGCTGCATCAAAACACAACCTAGACCAACACCAGAATCATCACGACCAAAGAATAGGCAAAGAATATATATAATAGTAGTACAAGGCCAAAGAATACATATATGATATGAATAGGCAAAGAAAAGAGGTATATACAGTGACACCATTTATATATATATATATATATATATATATATATATATACACATATAAGACTAGCTCAGTGGTAACAACCTGAGGGAATCACCCTAACATCTCAAGGCCCATAATCAAGTAAGGAAGTTACCTCTAGCATAACTAAGATCCCTAACCAGGCATGACTAAATATGAGATAACCAAACCATAATGTAACTCACTACAAGAGTAAAGCAATCAGAAACGTACCTTCAACTCGGGTACCAATCCACAACCAACCTGCCACAAACTAACCATAATAATGAATAATAAAGTTATTGGCTAGTCCGGGCAAACAAGTACCTAATCGGACCCCTATAAGCTTGGAAGGTTCACCAAAACACTCAGCAAACAAAAACCATAACCTGCACCTATACAACCCCCCATAAGACCGATAGATACAGACGCCAAACAACTATACTGGTGATAGGCAATGCATATGAATGGATGAATGCAACATAAATCAAAATGCCATAACCATATCGAGGACATCGAACTCGAATCGGTTCCGCAATATCAAACCATATCGTACCAAGTGTATACACCTCCTCCAACTCACCTAGCTCGCAAAGGTAGGACCTACGATGACCATGCTTCTCCGGCTCGACGGCTCTCGGACGAAGGAGCCCCCTAGGGGATTCGAAAAATCCATATACACTGCTTGATCCAGATCCAGGACTTCCAATAAACATCATAATCAATCTACTTCGTCCAATACCGGATATATATATATATATATATCTGCGACTAAAAGGATATAAATCCGTAAATTCATTGCCCGAGATCATGCTCGGGACTAAATCATCATAATAATGTACAAAGGGTCGAAATATCCCTCGATCAAAGTAAATAGTAGTGGTAAAATGAGTGGATAAATAATGGACTAGAATCATCCTCGGTCGAAGTTCTAAGATATCATTTTATTGAAACCTATATTAAAAGGAAAAATATTTTGAAAATTTTCTTTTTATACGAAAAGTAAAAACAAAAGTTACCCTAAAATGTGACTATTTTTTAAATCCTTTTTTTTTTCCACAATTTATCAAATAAAATCTACTAATCATGAAATAAAAGCTAAAATAAAGATTAGACAAAAAATAAATATTTAAAGATAAAAATAAGTTAAAGCTCGGGGAGGGTCAAAAATCACGTGTCTACACTTAAGATGCCACTTGACATAACCTCATGCTAGAATACTCTCCTTTCTTATATATAAGATATGAAATAAATATAGAATAAACTTGAAATAATTAATAATCTACAAAATTAATTTTTGTTGTAAAATGTCAACTAGCTAGTTCTCAAGATGCCACTTGGCATAATCTCATGCTAGACTATTCTCTTTTACTATTTATATAGATATGAAATAATATGGAATAAACATAAAATAATTAATAATCTACAAAATTGATTTTTGTTGTAAAATGCCAAATGATTAGTTCTCAAGAAGCCACTTGGCATAACTTCATGCTAGACTACTCTCTTTTAATATATATATATATATATATATATATAGATTGATATGAAATAAATATGTAATAATTAATACAACAACAACAACATACCCAGTGTATTCTCATAAAGTGGGGTCTGGGAGGGTAAAGTGTACGCAGTCCATACCACTACCTTAGATGAAGTAGAGAGGCTATTTTCGATAGACCCCCGGCTCAGGATAAATAATAGTATAACAAGCAAAAAACATAAAAACAAACAACAAAATGAGGTAACACACCACTAGATAAAACAAACAAAACACCCATGGAGTAATGCTATGAACTATCTATCCGAAATCACACACATCACCAAAACACAACAAATAAGAAACTACAAGGCACATACATAACACTATGACTACAGCTACATCGACAAACAAAGCACTCCTCCCTACAAGTAAGGACGCACTCCTACTCACTAACCTTCTACCCTAATCTGCGTCCTCCATACCTTTCTATCAAGGGTCATGTACTCTGTAAGATGTAACTACTCCATGTCATGCCTAATCACTTCCCTTCAATATTTCTTTGGCCTACCTCTACCCCACTTGAAATCATTCATAGAGAGCCTCTCACACCTCTGTACTGGGGCATCCGTGCACCGTCTCCTCACATGCCCAAACCATCTTAATCTCACCTTCCGCATCTTATCTTCCACCAAAGCTACTCCACCTTCTCTTGAATAAACTCATTTCTAATCCTATCCCTCCTAGTAAGTCCGCACATCCATCTCAACATTCTCATCTCCACCACCTTCAACTTTTGGACGTGGGAGTTCTTAACTGGACAACACTTAGCTCCGTACAATCTAGCCAATCGGACTGCCATACAATCTAGCCGATCGGACTGCCACTCTATAGAACTTACCTTTAAGCTTAGGAGGCACCTTTTTATCACACAAGACTCCTGAAGCGAGCCTCCATTTCAACTACCCTTCACCAATATGGTGCATGGCATCCTCATCAATCTCTCCATTCCCTGAATTATAGACCCAAGATACTTGAAACTATCCCTCTTCCGAATGGCCTGAGAATCTAGCTCCACTACCACGTCAGCCTCATGCGTCAACTCACTGAACTTACACTTCAAGTACTCCATCTTGGTCCTTCTCAGCCTAAACATTTTAGACTCTAAGGTTTGTATCCAAAACTCCAACTTATCAGTAGCTTCTCCTCGGGACTCATCAATAAGCACTACATCATTCGTAAATAACATACACTAAGGTACCTCTTCTTGAATATGCTGTGTCAATACATCCATCACCAAGGTGAATAAAAATGGACTAAGAGTCGATCCCTGGTGCAACCCAGTCAAAACTAGAAAGTGCTATGAATCTCTTACCGTCCTCAAACGAGTCTTCGCTCCGTCGTACATGTACTGAATTGACTTAGTGTACGCCACAGGCATACCTCTAATGTCCAAGCACCTCCACAGAACCTTTCTGGTGACTTTGTCATACGCCTTCTCAAGACCGATGAACACCATATGCAAGTCCTTTTTCCTTTCCCTATACTGCTCCACTAATCTCCTCACAAAATGAATAGATTAGGTAGTCGAGTGACCTGACATGAAACCAAATTGATTCTCGAAAATAGTCACGATCCTCCTCAGTCTCAACTCTATCACTCTTTTCCACACCTTCATAGTATGACTCAACAACTTGATACCCCTATAGTTTTTGAAACTCTGAATGTCCCCCTTGTTCTTATATAAAGGAATCATCGTACTCCATCTCCAAGCTTTCAGTATCTTTGCCGTTCTAAAAATGATGTTAAATAACTTTTTTTGCCACTTCATACCTTCCTCGCCAGTGCTCTTCCAAAAATCCACCGGAATCTCATTCGGCCCAGTCGCCCTACCCCTACGCATCTACGGATAGCCCCCTTGACCTCCTCAACCTTAATATGCCTACAATTCCCCCAGTACTAAACCTTCAACCCCCTCGTCATTCAAAAGTCTATGAAAATAAGACTGCCACCTTCTCCTAATGAGGGTGTCATCCATCAACACTCTGCCATGCTCACCCTTGATGCACTTCACCTGGTCAAGGTCACGGGCCCTTCGCTCCCGAGCCTCGACAAGCCTATACAACTTCTTATCCCCACCTTTCTCCTTTAAAGTCGCGTACAGGCTCTCGAAAGCTGCTGTCTTAGCCACTGTAACTGCTAACTTTGCCTCTTTCCTAGCTAACTTATACTCCTCCCTATTCATCCACTTCTCTTCATCATCCTTTCTCTCCACCAACTTTGCATAGGCCACCTTCTTAGTCTCCACCTTCTTCTTGACTTCTTCGTTCCACCACCAGTCCCCTGGGTGCTTGCCAGATCAACCTCTCGAGACACCCAACACCTCTCTAGTTGTCTCCTTAATGCAACTAGCAGTCGTCTCCCACATACTATCCACATACTCTCTACTCTCTCAAGCCCCCATAGTCGTTAACTTCTCCCCTATCTCCAAAGTACAGGGAGGCTACTCAACATGTAAAATACTAAGTAGCTAGTTCTCAAGATGTCACTTAGCATAACCTCATGTTAGACTACTCAATTTTATTATATATATATATATATATATATCTATATATATATATATATATCTATATATCTAGATATATAGATATATATGAATAAATATGAAATAATTAATAATCTACAAAATTGATTTTTGTTGTAAAAGGCCAAGTGACTAGTTCTTAAGATGCCACTTGGCACAACCTCATGCTAGAATACTCTCTTTTATTATATATTAAATATGAAATAAATATAGAATAAATATGAAATAATTAATAATCTACAAAATTGATTTTTGTTGTAAAATGCCAACTGGCTAGTTCTCAAGATGCCACTTAGCATAATCTCATATTATACTACTCTCTTTTATTGTATATATAGATAAATATGAAATAAATATGGAATAAATATGAAATAATTAATAATCTACGAAATTGATTTTTGTTGTAAAATGCCAAGTAGTTAGTTCTGAAGATGCCACTTGGCATAACCTCATGCTAGACTACTCTCCTTTATTATTATATATATATGAAATAAGTATAGAATAAAATATGAAATAATTAATAATCTACAAAATTAATTTTTGTTGTAAAATGCCAAGTGGCTAGTTCTCAAGATGTCACTTAACATAACTTCATGCGAGACTACTCTCCTATTATATATAAGATATGAAATAATTAATAATCTACAAAATTAATTTTTGTTGTAAAATGTCAATTGGCTAGTTCTCAAGATGTCATTTGGCATTACCTCATGTTAGACTATTCTCCTTTATTATATATATAGATATGAAATAAAAATGACATAATTAATAATCTGCAAAATTCATTTTTGTTGTAAAATGTCAAGTGGCTAGTTCTCAAGATGCCACTTGACATAACCTCATGCTAGACTACTCTCCTTTATTATGTATATAAATCTGAAATAAATATTAAATAAATATGAAATAATTAATAATCTATAAAATTGATTTTTGTTGTAAAATGCCAAGTGACTAGTTCTCAAGATGCTACTTGGCATAACCTCATGCTAGACTACTCTCCTTTATTAAATATATAAATAGATATGAAATAAAAATGGAATAAATATTAAATAATTAATAATCTACAAAATTAATTTTTGTTGTAAAATGTCTAGTGGTTAGTTCTCAAGATGCCACTTGGCATAACCTCATGCTAGACTACTCTCCTTTATTATATATTGTAATGACCCTCCTGGTCATTTTCTACTTCTTCACATTATTTCGGTAGTTAGAGCTTTCTCATAACTGCCTCAAGTCATTTATGACTTGCTAAAACTGACAGTTAGGTTACCGGGCAGTTTATTTGGGGTTTAGAACCATTTTCCTATTTTGAAATTGTCGCTTTTCAAATTTGGTAACTGGGCCTAAACATTAGGTAGACGATCTCGTATACCAATTCTAACAGTACCATCAGCTCCAGAACATTGATTTTAGGCTAGGGGGATCTTTGGTTCGGGTCCCGAGGTTTTCAGACTCATTTTGGGCTATTGGATGGAAATTAGTTAAAACGACCATTTGGGTGTGGACCCACATTTATCAAAACGACCCCGGATGGAAATTTTGATTGCACCATTTAGTTCAATATGTCGAATTTGATAGGTAGCATAGTTTGTTTGCATTCACGGGGTTTCGAACGAATCCGAGGGACCGTTGGAAACTTGGAAAAATATTGCCAAGTGCTGATGCTGCTTCAGCTGGCGCAACTGTTTAAGCGGGCCTTTGGCTGCTTAAGCACAAGCCGCTTTAGTGGCTTGGGCACTGCTTTAGTGGCTGGGGCCTTGGACCCACCTGTTCTCTGAAGCAGAGACTTGTACGCTTTAGCGGGGTGCGCTTAAGCGACACCCATCCTCTTTAGCGGAAGTCTGCCCAGGGTCATGTAGCGCTTAAGTGTTGGTGGGGGTGCTTTAGCAGTGATCGCTTAAGTGGTTAAGTGGCCGCTTAAACGGCACCTGCAGGGCATTTAATCCCCTTTTCACATATTTTCTCTCATTTTTCTCTAAGTGTTGGAGCATTAAAGCTCTAAAGAGATAGTGGGAGAGAAGAGGCAATTCTTGGGTATTCAAGGGGGGCTTGGAGAGTTCGTTAACATCATTTTCCTCTTCTAAACCCTTGTAAGTTCCATCTAATTTCTTGGTAAATTCTTCGTTTAGACCCAAAACCCTAGCTAGCTTTGTGGGTTGATTGTCACGACCTAATTTCTCAGGTTATGATGGCAGCTACTATAACCCACCAGTAGGTAAGCCAACCCATAGTCCAAAACACCTAGTAATGGAATACTGATAGAAATAGAGAAAACAACGGAATAAATACAATAGCAAGGCTAATATAACCCCAAAACCTGGAGGATCCAGTACAAGAGCTTCTAATACAACAGAAGTACAAATGAAATATAGGAAAAATGTATATATACAAGTCGTCTCTGACACAACATAGAGAATAGTCTAACAATAAGAGGGAGGGTTGGGTTACTCCAAAACGTCAGGAGCTCACCCCAAATCTCCGATCCATAGCTACTCTGCACGATACACACACCAATGGCGATAACTCATACTATAAACTGCAGGTTGTAGAAGTGTAGTATGAGTACCAAACACATGGTACTCAGTAGGCAATGACCGAATGAGCTCCAGAAATAATGCAAACATAAATAACACGTAAGGTATGAATATAAACAACGGGAAACTGTCCAAGAACTAAGCATAATAATACTAATAGAGCAATAAGGATCAACTATCCTATTATGACAAAAACCAGGGCCTAAGGTGGAATACCGTATATCACTAGCCAATATACAAATGAAGAGTGGAAGAGAGATATATTATAGTATACAATGCCAAATAATTCATATATGATATGAATAGGTAAAGAAAAGAGGGATATACAGTAACACCATTTATATATATATATATATATATATATATATATACATATAGAACTAGCTCAGTGGTAACAACCTGAGGGAATCACCCTAACATCTCAAGGCCCATAATCAAGTAGGGAAGTTAACTCTAGTATAACTAGGATCCCGAACTAGGCATGACTAAGTATGAGATAACCAAACCATAATGTAACTCACTGCAAGAGTAAAGGAATCAAAAACATACCTTCAACCCAACTACCAATCCACAACCACCCTGCCATGAACTAACCATAATAACTAATAATAAAGTAACCGGCTAGTCTGGGCAAACAAGTACCTAACCGGACCCCCATAAGCCCGCAAGGTTCACCAAAACACTCAGCAAACAGTAACCATAATCCATACCTATACATCCACCCATAAGACCGATAGATACAGATGACAAACAATTATACTGGTGATAGACAATGTATATGAATGGATGAATGCAACATAAACCAAAATGCCATAACCATATCGGGGACACCGGAGTAATGACCCTCCAGGTCATTTTTTGCATTTCCATATTATTTTGATGTTTAGATCTTTCCTATAGTTTCCCCAAGTCATTAATAACTCATTGGTGTTGGAAGTTTGGTTACCGGACAGTTCGTTTGATTTTTTGAGCCAATTCTCTATTTTAAAATCGACGTTTTTCAAATTCGGCTACGGGGCCTAAAATCTAGGTAAACGACCTCGTATACTAATTCTGACAATTCCATTAGTTTTGAAATGTTTATTTTAGGCTAGTAGGACCCTTGTTTTGGATATTCGTCCTGGTCTCGAGGCTTCCGGACTCATTTTGGGCTATTGGGTAGAAAGTGATGAAAATGGCCATTTGGGTGTTGGACCCATATTTTTGATAGAAACGACCCCGGATGGAAACTATGATTTTTCTATTGAGTTCAAAATTTCAAATTGATAGGGTAGTATAGTTCGTTTGTGTTCACGGGGTTTCAAACGAATCTTGAGGACCCATTGGAAACTTGGCAAAATATTGCCAAGTGCTGATGTTGCTTCAGTTGGTGCAACCGCTTAAGCGGAAGCCACTTTAGCTGCATGGGAACTTCTTTAGTGGATGGATCCTTGGACCCGCTGTAGACTCCCAGTCACACACGCAAGTGTACGTGGTCGCGCAAGTAATAAGGTGGCTCCTCATGAGCTGGATGTCGAGCCCACAAAGACTTGCTTAACAAACAATCTAGCTTGCTTAACAAACAATCTAACTTCGATTATTACTATTCAATTTAAACAAGCGCAAGTTGTAACCAAAAGAGAGTTTGAGATTTCTTTCTATAACTAAATACTAAAAGCAATAAAGAAAAGTAATTCGAGATGTGAACAATATATGGAGAGTTCCAGCGTTACGACGATTGATACAATCATGCGTGGTAGTTATTCTATTCAACGGGTTTCGGGGGTTAGAGTTGTTCTGAGAATTTTCATCCTTGCAATCGTCTACTTAAACTAGTCACACAACTCCTTCATTGAGTGGGGATGCGATTACGTAATTCAAGCGCGTTATTCTATCAATCCGTTCATAACCAAACAAGGCACATAGGTATACGTCTATCCTAAGTTCAAATCAACCCTAATAAAAGAGATGATCTTATTCCTTAAGTTCCTCATCCTATTCATACAATCCCATGGTCAGTTCATGCATGAATTACACATATATTATAATGTTGACCAAACATCACAATAGTAAAAACAAGAACAAAAGCATAATTGAATGAGAAATAATTGTTATTGAATGAAATAAACTACTACACAATCATGTTATATGCATAAACTTGGAATGAGGGTGTTTAACCACTCATGTTAATATAAACAATCTCTAAAATAAAGTTCATACCTGAAAATTACAAGATTAAAAAGTATAGAGAATGAAACCCTAGTGTAGAGCTCATTGCCTTATCCTTTCCTCTCCAATTAATGTGTAAGGTGAATCCATTTTAATTGTGGCAAATTACTAATTTTATAGGGTTTTATTTCTTCCATGGGTATCCCAACACGAAATATATGCATTGACAACATTGCCCCTTACTTAAAAGACTTAAAAATTGACTTTTGGACATCCCGGGAGTTGGCTCGCGTCGCAAGGCCAAAGGCCAGCCTTTGGAGGTGATACGCCCACCCAAATCAAGGATAAGGCAGTGAGGGGTATCCCTAGGGGTCGAAGCGCAAACCACATATCCAGATTTAGGGGGTGCGGCACAAGACACTCCCACAAAGGAGAGGATTCACTCCGGTTAAGCTCCTATCTTGTCGTACGCTTGTTCCTTGTTTCCACACTTTTTATGGCTTGTTTTTAGGATTAATTTAGCTTCCATGACACCTCCAATGGTATCCTACAACATCATATAGCAATAATTAGTCCACACAACACAATAAAGCTCATCAAAGTACACTAAAACAAGCATAGCTCAAGCTAGCATCACTAGTTCCTCTTCTAAGTTCTATTTGATCTTTTTACCTCTTGACTTGATTCAAATGCACCTTGAACACCATAAAAATTTACTTTAACACACAAATACACACATATACACTTTATACCTCAATAATCACCTCAAGTTGTCCTCAAAACTATGCTAAATGCACATAGATAATTACACTTAGGAGTACAAATACGCTTAAGATCACCACCCCACACTTAAAGCCTTGTTCATCCTCCAAAAACTCTTTACATTAATCCATATCAAGGAAGACTCTAACAAAATTACTACAACTGAGACACTCAAGCTAGAACCACACAGACCACATGAATAGCAAGTTCTACATTCGATATGTCATATTACAACTTCGAACACATGAATACTACTTCAAAATCTCCTAGACTCAGGAATTGACTCTACCAAGTTGTAAAACACATGCATATTACTTAACAAAGAGATCATATATGTCACCTATCTATCATCAAACATGAGACCTCACCACAAGAGAGTCACCCATATTCACTTCACAAGTATGCCATTTAACACAAGAATGGGTGTAAAAATAAAATTTCTCTCACTCTCACAAAGAATTCACATATCACATAATATGAACCATAAGCTTTACCTTAGTGTAGTACTCCACTAATATCAGAATGTCAAAGATCAAGATCAAGATCAAGATCAAGATCAAGATCAAGATCAAGATCAAGTAGGACTTTAAGGGTTGTAATGTAGGCTAAGGGACGGGTAGGAACTATTTGGTTAAGAATAGTGACTATCTTCCCTAAGCGCTTTAATACACTACAATTTACATTAAACTCATCTCCAACCAACCTATTTTACACCACTTTTGTCTTCTCAACTTTGTTTTGTTTTGCCCCATCTCTTTAAGCTAGCTTACACATATTATGCAAGGAGTATTTTCTATCAACATATGATTCACTTCTTTTGGTCAATTTCTCTTTTCATTGCATTACTCCTTACCAACAGTACATAAAACTTTTCAACACACCAAAAGCTATTTACTTGAGGCATCAATTTCACTTTTTCCTTCTTCAATTTTACACTCCTTAACATCTTAATTTCTCAACTAAAGCGCTTAGGAGTTTTGGATCAAATTGCGGGCAATTGAAAGAAAAGGAATAAGCTACATATAAGGCTACCAAAAAGATAGACTAAAGGCTCAACGGGGCTAACTAAGATCATGAAAAAAGGGTAGATAAAGTAGGTATAAAACATGAATATCAAAGAAATGCCTATATCATCTCCTAAACCCAACACTCTTTATTTCGCTTTGAAAACACACCGGGCAAGTTCTATACATCAATATGCACATGGAATATTACAAAAACCTCACTCACACATGACACATGTCTAAATCAAGACGGATCACTATATACTCTCAACCAAGCACTTATCAAGAATTTAACATTAAGCCACATCAAACAAGAGTTAAACAATTGAGCCTAGGTGTTTCACAGTAGCCATTCAATTCACTACACATGCTCAAAATTAAACACCAGCTTGCAATCCAGTAATCATGCATAGCATCAAACAAAAGCATCACTAAAATTTAAAAATTACTCCTAAAAATATAAAAAGGATACTGTGTTCAAAGGGCGTCCCCTCGAAAAAGAATCGAAAAGAAAAACCGAGGGGTAGATGAACTGTGCTCCTAAAAGAAACCAAAAACAAATTACTACATGAAAATCTTTTTGTATTTTTCAAAATTTTCAGCAACATGAGCAAAAATAAATAACCAAAAGACTCCTATAGCACACTCCACCCTAACCAAATTTGAAGATTTCCCACCCCACACTTAAAATCACACTTTGTCCCCAAAGTACAACTCAAAAGTAAGGATAGAAATACTACCTGAGGCCTCTAGGCCTAGCTAGTAGCATCATAATCCATCAAAGAGGTCCAAGGGACCCCACACTCAGTTTTTGCAATGCTCCTTAGCTTAGATTTCGGGTACTCAGACTTCTCTTCTACCTGTAGACTTAACATGCAAACAAAAGCAAAGGTGATACTAAAAAAAGATGAAAATAAATAAAAAACAACTACTTTAACTTGGGTTGCCTCCCAAGAAGCGCCTGATTTAATGTCGCGGCATGACTCACATCACAACTCTCATCCACAGTCTCTCATTCTCTTTCTCCTACTTGGAGCCCATCTCCTCCTTCTTTTCTAACCTCTCAAGTGCTCATGATCAAGGTCTACATCTTTTCTTACACCTACCTTTTCGGTATGCCACTCAAGTTTTTCAGGTTCAGGCTTATTCGTCAACCTGGTCAACTCTATGAGAGAGTCCGAAGAAGTAATTGGTGGTTTGCACTCTTCCACCCCACACTTATCCACTACCATAGCTATGATCATGCCTAGATCTCTATAGTTGAGGGTGTGTTGAGTGCTTTGTATACTCTGAAAACCACTTCTTCATCATTTAATCTCATCTTGAGTGTGCCTTCTCTCACATCTATCAATGCTCCACCAGTGGCCAAGAATGGGTGCCCCAATATGATTGGTACCCTTTCATCTGCATCATAATCAAGAACAATATAATCAACAGGAAGAATGAACTTACCAACTTTAATGAGAACATCTTCTATGATTCCTTCGGGCACCACTCGTGTTCTATTCGCCATTTGTAACACCACTGAGGAGAGCCTTGGCTTTCCTAAACCAAGAGTATTAAAAACTAAAAGGGGCATCAAGTTGATTCTTTCCCCCAAATCACTCAAGGCGTTGACCACATCACTTTCACTAATTTGTATGGGAAGGGTGAAACTCCCAGGGTCCTTGAGCTTTTTGGGCATCATGCTTATGACCACAGAACTGCACTTTTCAGTGAGTGCTACAGTTTCAATATCACCGAGCCTCCTTCTGTTCTTCACCACATCTTTCAAGTACATCGCATATTTAAGCATTCCCTACAAAATATCTATAAGAGGAAGGTTAATGTGAAGCTCTCTGAACGTGTCAAAGAACTTCTTGAAACAAGCCTCTTCCTTTAATTTATTAAACTTTTGAGGGAAAGGTGGTGGTGGTCTGTTGCGAGGTTGTTCAACCGGTTTCTCCTTTAGAAACTCAGACTTCCCCTTTGCATTGGCAATTCTAGACTCAACTTGCTTGTCTGTCTGCTTGGGTGTGAGCAATTCAGCTTGCACCTCGTGATTTTTCTTTGGACGTGTATCACCCAAATCTCTATCGCTCCTCAATGTAATAGACATAAATTGCTTTGGATTTTGCTCTGTATCACCAAGAAGATCCCCTTGAGGTCTTAGATTCTGCGCCTGAGCTAACTGACCCATTTGTATCTCCAAATTCTTTTGGGCAAGTTGCTGATTTTTGAGATCTGCAGCCATTTTCTCTTGGGTGGTCATGATTTTCTTCAATAACTCTTCAATATTATTGGCCTGAGTATTAGTATGCGTACCTTGCTACTGCTAAAACTCCTGAGATTGGGATTGATTATTTCCCCAAGAGTAGTTGGGTTGAGCCAGCCAATTGCGATTGTAAGCATTACCATAATTTTGATTTCCTCTCTGAGCATTGCCCATAAAATTTAAAAATTTTGGATTTGCTGCACAATAGTCTGAAGAGTAACCACTATTACCACAAGTTTCACACCAAGTTTGAGGCTGTTGCACTGGATTAACTTATGCCTGAGGGTGAGCCACACTCAATTTGCTAAATTTGTCCATCATCTGATTTTGAAAGCTGGGCAGCTGTGCCGCTAATACTGTGAGACCATCTACCTCAATCATACCTGCTGGCTTCTTCATCATACTTCTATACAAATCACCATTACAGTCTGGATTACCTTGCGCAATTCTATTCAGTAGAGTGTATAACTCATCATAAGTTTTCTCCAATGCTTGACCACCTGCAGCTGAATCTAGCAAAATTTTTGTGTTTTGGTCAAGTCCTTTAACAAAAGTGTGAGCCAGTACCTCATTGGTTTGTTGGTGATATGGGCAATCTCTGAGGGGAGACTTGAATCTTTCCCATGCATGATAGAGATTCTTGTTTCTGCTTGAAACTCAGAATCTCACTCCTTAACCTTACAGTTTTGCCTGATGGGAAGAATTGAATGAGGAACTTCTTCGTTAAATTGTCCAAAGTTGCGATTGAGTTTGAGGGTTCTGCCTTCAACCATTTCTTTGCTTCTCCCAAAAGTGAGAATGGGAAAAGCATGAGCCTCACATAGTATGTGGAGACCCTAGAGGGAATGAAAGTGTCACTTTTCTCCAAATTTTTTTGAAAATGGACTTGTGGATCTTCATGTGACAAGCCTGTGAACTTCCCGCTTGTGTGCAACAATTGCACCATGTTATGCTTCAGCTCAAATCTTCCTTATGCAGCTGGCTTTTGAATATAGGAGGTCACATTAGTTACGAGTGGGATTGCCACATCGTGCACTGTCCTGCAGACGGGTTGTTGTTCATCACCCATTATTGTAGGAGTGGTCTTGTGAACTTGCGCCAAAAACTTGTTTCTGCAAATTTAGTAACTAAGTCCAAGTTGTTAGCACTTTATCAAACAAAATAATAAAATTGAAAATTAAAAAGTTGCTAATTTTCAAGTCCCCGACAACGGTGCAAAAACTTGTTGGCTCCCAGGTGCACATGCAAGTGTACGTGGTCGTGCAAGTAATAAAGTAGCTCTTCATGAGCCTGATGTCGAAATCACAAGGACTCGCTTAACAAACAATCTAACTTTGATTATTAGTATTCAATTTAAACAAGCACAATTTATAACCAAAAGAAAGTTTGAGATTTCTTTCTATAACTAAATACTAAAAGTAATAAAGATAAGTAGTTCGAGATGTGAACAATATATGGAGAATTCCAGGGTTAGGGTGATTGATACAATCATGCATGGTAGTTATTCTATTCAACAAGCTTTATTTCGCAGATTATGGGTTTTGGGGGTTAGAGTTGATCCGGGAATTGTCATCCTCTAAATCGTCTACTTAAACTAGTCACACAACTCCTTCATTGAGTAGGGATGCAATTACCTAATTCAAGCGCGTTATTCTATCAACCCGTTCATAACCAAACAAGGCACATAAGTATACATCTATCCTAAGTGCAGATCAACCCTAACAAAAAAGATGATCTTATTCCTTAAGTTCCTCATCCTATTCATACAATCCAATGGTCAGTTCATGCATGAATTACACATATAATATAATGTTGGCCAAACATCACAATAGTAAAAACAAGAATAAAAGCATAATCGAATGCGAAACAATTGTTATTGAATGAAATAAACTACTACACAATCATGTTCTATCCATAACCTCGGAATGAGGGTGTTTAGACACTCATGTTAATACAAACAATCCCCACAATAAAGTTCATAACTGAAAATTACATTAAAAAGTAAAGAGAATGAAACCCTAGTGTAGAGCTCCTTGCCTTCTCCTTTCCTTCCAATTCATGTGTAAGGTGAATCCCTTTTAATTGTGGCCAAGTAATACTTTTATAGGGATTTAGGTCATCCATGATTAGCCCAAAACGAAATATATGCATTGACAAAATTGCTCCTCACTTAAAAGACTTAAAAATTGACTTTTGGACGTCCCGGGAGTTGCCTCACGTTGCAAGGGCAAAGGCCAGGCTTTGGGGGTGCGGAACCCAACCAAAGAAAGGATAAGGCAGTGAGGGGTCTCCATAGGGGTCAAATCACACACCCCATAGCCATATTTAGGGGGTGCAGTGCAAGACACTCCCACAAAGGGGAGGATTCGCTCCGGTTAAGCTCCTATCTTGTCGTATGCTTGTTCCTTGTTTCACCACTTCTTATGGATTGTTTTGTCACGCCCCGAATCCCAACGAGGCGTGATTGGCACCCAAAGCCGATATGGCCCGAGAGAACCAACCTTTGCTCATGAACATTCGTATGCATGTCCTCGTGTAAATCTCATTATTTCTCATGAAACTATGCGGAAGTCATGGGCATGAAAAATGTGTCATAGCTATATATGTAAAACTTGGCCGTTTGAGCCATCAAGTCAAAACGACATGTACCTTCACATTTATACACCCACATCCGTCTACAAAAGCCTCTAACAAAATGTATTGACCAAAATGAACTAAAAGTCGGGACAAGTCCCCGCTTTATACAACATGTACAAAATCAAAACACATGTACAACAGTGACTCGGAGAAGCCCCGAACTAACTGGAGCTCTCCAAAGATCTGCAACACTGACAATCTACTGTGGAGGCCTACTAGTACCTGCGCCTGCAGCAAGTAAAATAAATTCCCCAAAAAGGGTCAGTACGAAGAATGTACTGAGTATGTAAGGCCATATGAAACTTGTAAGATATGAAAGTATGTCAAGAACTCAAGTTCAAATGCATAACCACTATAGATAAGTCACAATGTAGATGAGTCACTATTCTGTACTTTGGAATCCATGTATATTGCATTCATTCTTTCTCTTGCCTTTACTTTACTTTACATATACGTTGTCTGGTCCCTCATCATGCAGGTGTTCTTTTCACCCCATGGATAACATATCATCGTCATGCAGGTATTCTTTTGTCACGCCCCGAATCCCAACGAGGCGTGATTGGCACCCAAAGCCGATATGGCCCGAGAGAACCAACCTTTGCTCATGAACATTCGTATGCATGTCCTCGTGTAAATCTGATTATTTCTCATGAAACTATGCGGAAGTCATGGGCATGAAAACATGTGTCATAGCTATATATGTAAAACTTGGCCGTTTGAGCCATCAAGTCAAAACGACATGTACCTTCACATTTATACACCCACATCCATCTACAAAAACCTCTAACAAAATGTATTGACCAAAATGAACTAAAAGTCGGGACAAGTCCCCGCCTTATACAACATGTACAAAATCAAAACACATGTACAACAGTGACTCGGAGAAGCCCTGAACTAACTGGAGCTCCCCAAAGATCTGCAACACTGACAATCTACTGTGGAGGCCTACTATTACCTGCGCCTGCAACAAGTAAAATAAATTCCCCAAAAGGGGTCAGTACGAAGAATGTACTGAGTATGTAAGGCCATATGAAACTTGTAAGATATGAAAGTATGTCAAGAACTCAAGTTCAAATGCATAACCACTATAGATAAGTCACAATGTAGACGAGTCACTATTCTGTACTTTGGAAGCCATGTATATTACATTCATTCTTTCTCTTGCCTTTACTTTACTTTACATATACGTTGTCTGGTCCCTCATCATGCAGGTGTTCTTTTCACCCCATGGATAACATATCATCGTCATGAAGGTATTCTTTTCACCCCATGGATAAATTAACATCATCATGCGGGTGTTCTTGCACCCCATGGATAACATTCATGAACACAACCAATATGCATTACTTTATTCTTACTTCATTTCTTTACTTTTGAGATTGATATCTTTACTTGTGAGAGATTGATAGAATAATAGTCACAGCTTTATTTGAAGCTTTGGATCAATAATCAATGACTGAGATATATATGAATAACTTGGCAATATAACATTCTTGGAAACATAGCCTTCATGGAAACATAACACGATTGGAACCATTGGACAATAATCAATGAACAAGATACATGAGTACAACCACTATTGGAACTTTGGAACACAACCTTATTTGAGCTTTTGGAACATTAACCATGAATATGAGACATGAGATTCACCAATGATCAATGAGTAGGAAATATATAACAATGACCATGGATAATCGGATATGGGATACCTTAGCACATTTCGGGATGAAACAAGAGTAATGTCACTGTGACTACTATTTGCCGCAGAAAGATACAGACAGAGTAACCTTACATACCTTGTACTCTCAATACGGATATACAATCTTAGATGTGCATACAATAGTCCCGCTCCTTCTTTATGTGTCACTCTACAACACAAATATATAACGGGATTCACATTAACCATCAACTACATTACAAATGCATATAACATCAATGAGTTACATGTTTGCCTTTAAACATGCCATTTCCCCTTGACAAAACCATTGATGAAATTATTATTCCAAAAATCCCCCAATATTCCATACATTGACCAATACATGAGAATCGATACATTTCACCACAACACTTCTCCTTTACACTTTCTTACCCACACCACATCACAAATAATCCATCAAATTCCCTTAATACACCTCATAGCACATATCGGCCAAAATCCCACAATTTACACTTTTAGAAAAATAACAAGTTAAATAACAAAATCACACCATACATGTTCATAGTTTATCCATACCATGCTCTTTCATTAAGACATCAAGTCTCTTTTCAAATTCAAATCACAAAGATGGCACATCTTTCACCAAAAGCACAAATACACTATTCACCACCTTGCCAACATAACTATCATGATATACATAATCTCCCATGCATATAATATGTTAATCCATGAGAATAAATACTTACCAAGGCTTGGAATAGGATGATCTTGTCCAAAGAGTCCAAAGGAAATAGTTACCTTAGGGTTTGGAACATAGAGAAATGTTTGATAAATATCCAAAAAGGTATGAGAGTTTGTGTGAATAAAAATCTGATGTTGGATACTTTATATAGTACTCAAGGCATCCTTAGACACTTTTGGCATTTAATACAATGTTTACTTGGTCAACATTGGAAGATTGGGTCATTTCCTCTTTGGGCCTTGTCTTTCATTCCATTTTGGGCCTAAATTTGGGCCCAATAACACATATCCATTTAACCCATCAACTTTCATGTATAATTCACCATATATCTCATGTTTAAATAATTACATAATGTCACGACAATATTCTATTACGAGATTCTCATTCGTAATCTCAATCGCCAAAATAGGAATTCTAGTCGCCCATGGCTTCATTGAACATTTTGGATAACTATTTATATTTCATGATTTGATCATGTAGGAGTATGTAGGAGTGTATTGAGGTATTTAAAGCTTTAAAAACACTCAAAGAACTCCAAATAACCAAAATAAACCATCCAAGAATCGCCGTAGAATTGCGTTACAAAACGAGCGCGGAAGGGCACAATTTATTGTGCCTTGCGCCACTGCTGCAAAGCAAGGCAGTGGCGCAAGTTTTCATGCTTTGCTGAATTTTTCAGCCATTTTTCCAACACTTGCATATCGTCCAATACCTTATCAAAACACTATAAAATACTTACTTAGTGATCTTAATCATCAAGTAAACATGACTCCAAGTCACCAAATGAGGTTAGAATGTGTACGGGGTATTACACAAATGCTCCACGAAATCACAAAACACCTCCTACAAAGGTCTAATTACATGTACGTGGCCAAATTTTAATTTTCTCGTCATTAGCATTACCAAATACATACTTCTATCTCTCGACACCTAAGCAAACATTATTCAACATCATCAAGTAGGGTTAGGAAAGTACGGGGTGTTACATGTTTGTAGGCTTAATTTAGCTTCCATGACACCTCAAATGTTCTCCTACAATATCATATAACAATAATTAGTCCAAATAATACAATAGAGCTCATCAAAGTACACTAGAAAAAGCATAGCTCAAGCTAGCATCAGTAGTTTCCTCTTCTAAGTTCTACTTGATCTTTTTACCTCTTCACTTGATTTAAATGCACCTTTAACACCATAAACATGTACTTTAACACACAACTGCACACATATACACTTTCTACCTCAATAAACACCATAAGTTTTCCTCAAAACTAAGCTAAATACGCATAGATAATGACATTTAGGAGTACAAATACGCCTAAGGTCACCCGCCTGTCCTCTTAAGTGGAAGCTTGTCCGTTTTAGCGGTGACCGCTTAAGTTCGTCAAGTGGCCACTTAAGCGGCACCTGCAGAGGATACAAAGATAGATTGATTGAAACAAAGAGAGGAAAATCAAAGAAACCAAAGGGTATCTTAAACCCTAAAACCTCTATTGAACTAATCCTACAAGTACCAATTCACATACGTAAACCACGAGGGAATCAATCTCCCATGTAACCAATGTTTCAAAACGATAATTCAAAATAAGCTAATCCTAGCTCTCACACTTTCAAGTGTATATTTCATCTTAATTTATCAAAAACTTCTTAAAAATGAAGAAGGAAACTACTATTTATAGACATGGGCTATTTATTATATTTATGGGCCCAAAAGTGACCCATTTCATCAAAGAGAGCAAAATGGCCTCTTTGGCCCATATGACCACTTAGATGGCCATCTTCTGGCGTAGGTGAAGGGCACAAATGCCATCTGTGGGCGTAGGTCAGTCACCTGCGGGCGCATGTGACTTTGTAGGTCACTCCAGAAGGTCTCCGAGATCCTTTTTGCCCTCCAATGACCCCTCCAATGGCCCTCGATCCTTCTTGAATGCATTGGGAAACACAAAACACTCCTTAAATGGTATCAAGATTGTTTGAAACACATCTAGCTTCACCAATAATCCTTGAAGTGTTTGTAGTTCTCGAGCTTGCTTTTTTGTTGAAGTCTTGAGGTGAATTTGGCTCCCGGCTCCAAGCTATCCTCCACACGTGGTATAGAGCTCTTGGGAGTTTTAAAAGGGTCCTCCAAATGTATCCTTGTATCCTTGGGATGATTGTGGCTTGGGACCCTTTGTGTCGGCCTTGAATTATAGTCCTTAAAAGGTTAATTCCGATTTGGCTTGTATCATCCTACCCTTCTTGAAAAGGATTCGACCTTGAATCCAAATCTTGCAAAACCATAGGGAAAAAGAGCAATAAAAATATCCTCATAGATGAGGGTTAGGGTTAGAAATGACAAACTTATCACTAAGCCAAGGAGGAACACACTTAACATATAGCCAAAAATCAAAATGGTCAATCAAGGGTGTGTAATCCCAAAAAATAAAACCTACTTGGCCACTCAGGAGACTTTGACAAAGGGAAAAGCCAAAAGAACCATGGTAATTAGTCAACCACTCATGAAAAATCACATTGGTTCCAGGTCTAAACAAGCACACGATCCCTTTTGAGTTAAGAGTCCCTGAAATCTCTAAAGCTAAGTGCAATGTCATGAACAAAATCATTCCAATTTAAGACTCCACTCAATGCACTAGCTATCTCTAAGAATGGGATTACTCCCAAATCATCACCGGGGTCAAATACAAAGGTATTCCCCATACAAGTCAACAAACATATTGCATTTAAGATCACAATGCTCTCCCATTCAAAACATTCCATGCTCACATAAGATATTTGATTCAACACGATGATGAATAATATCATATGTAGAAAGGTAATAAATAAAGGTATCACATAATTGGAATTCTTCCACGGTGTTTTGAAAACAAGGTTCACTCTCTGACCTACAAGTAGTAAAACCTTGGTCAAGAATGGAAACACACAATGGTTAATTCTCTTGGATCTTTTCACTGTTCCCCTTCTTTAAAGAGCATTCAACTTTGTTGGAGACCTTTCCCTTACAAAATTTTGGTCTCTCAAGTGGATTAAAAATCCTCAAGAAAGACTCTCTATCATAGGGAATAGTACTAACAACTCCAACCAAATCTTGCTTGTCATCTTGACCAAGCACCAAGTGGGGTGTCTTATAACCACCACATCCCAAATGGTCACCGGGGTCAAATGGATTAAGCGGCCATAGACAAGGGTCTAGAAAACACTTTTTTCCCCAAAGGTTCCACCAATACAAAAAGTTATACTCTCCACACTAGCATAAGCATCATCAAAGACAAATAGAGAGTAAAGAAAGGTGTCAGACAAATTTATTTCATCTAAGGTGTCCTCAAGTGCATGCTCACTACTACGTGCAAGAACATTATCAAGAGCATGCTCAAGAATTGGAACACTCAAAGAAGAAGAAATAATTGGGACACAAAAAACACCTTCTATTTCTTAACATTCCACTCCCATAAGAGTACTCTCATCTTCCAAGAAGAGATTTCCATCTTTAGGAGGAATGTTGTCACACCATAGTGGGTTGTTATATAGAATATAGCCCTCAAGAGGAGCTATATCACTAATATGATCCTCACTACTAGGTAATCCACAAGGAGTGATTTCATCATCCTCAAATAAGAAATTATACTTAAAGAGAAAAGGATCAATCCAAGAAGGAGAATTGGAACATGTAAGTTCACTCTCAAAAAGACAATTATCAAATTTCGAAGAAGTTTCAAACACATGATCATCCCTATAAACCAAGCAAGTAATAGAATTTTCATTTAATGGCATGCTCAAAGGTTCACTCCTATTCAAATGATCAACATTATCAACATCATCACTAACTTGAGGTTCACTAATCACATCACAAATACCCTCAATTAGTGGACTAGATTCACATACAAGTTGATCAACACCATTTTCATAAGACAATGTACCAGCATTCAACACCAGGTGGACTCAAATCGATCTTACAAAAAGACTCAATTCAGTCATCAATAGGATCAACTAGTGTATCCACACTCTCAACATGTATATTATCATCACGAGGTAAAGCATGATTAAGCTCATATATAGACAAACTACCACTCACACTCAATTAGCTACTAGCCACACAATGGTCACTCATATTTACTAAAAAGCAAGAGTTAGCTATGTTACCTTGAAGCTCATGAGACGATTCTTCTGTAACTTGGTGCAAGGTTCCTTTCAAAGTGTCGGAATACTCTTCATATGGTTTGAGGCATAAGTCCAAATTAATCTCCCGATCTTTTTGATTAGACCCTATGTTTGAAGCTTGTATTCCTCCTCCATTTGTAACATTAGTACCTGCACAAGTGTCCTTACTAAGAGAAGGACAAACAAAGTTAGATTGGATTTTTGGTAACCCCTTCACTTCACTCCTCACAACCTCTCCTTTTTTCGCTCTTGGTTTACCATTTTGCACTCCCTTACTCCTCTAAATCTTTTGTATCTCTTTATCAAGAGACTTGGAGTAAGTGGCCACATTTACATGAGGCTTGGGAAGGGTAGGTGGAAGAGATGATTTTCCCATTGGTCCACTACAATCTTAGGCCAATTTTTCTCATTTGAAACTCTATATTTCACAAACCAATCGGCGCCCAAGCATAAGTGTCCAAAGTCCAAGGGAAATATATCACACCACACCTCCTCATAGACTCATTTTGGGTGAAGAAAATCTTCACACTCTCAAAAACCCTATAACCCTCCAAGAAATATGGATAATGCTTGGACATTCGAGGTATCCCTAAATAGTATACCATAGAGGGAGTGATCTGTTTACATAGCACCAATCATCAAGAACAAGAATGCATCCCAGAACCCCATAAATACTCACCTTTTTAGGTCAACTTGTCTTTTTGGAACAATATTATAGAGCTTCATATATCCTTTTGGCACAAAGTTGGACTTCATGAACCCCTTCAAGGTACTCCATGTTTGATGGGGCCCTTTTGCAAGTTCCCACCACCTCAATGCCGGACCTTGAATGAACTTAAGGGCATATGTGGCTTGTTCAACTTCGCTCATATCATAGTCCTTGAAAAACCTTTCACATTGCCATTCCCAATCAAGATAAAACTCGGCATCACATCCTCCTTTGAATATAGGAAGAGGGGTTCTAGTGAAATCATGACTCGTACTATATCCCTAATATCTAACTTGGCTCCGACTTCTCAATGTTTGAGTACTAGAATAAGATGAATAGGATGTTATACCCCTAGACTTTGGAGATACATACTCTCTTCTTCTTATTGGATGATTTCTACTCGATGTAGTGTAACCACTTGTAATACGATAAGAAGTACCATAGGAAGAGGAGTATGAATCTTCGCAATCCTCATGTAAATTCCCACCATGACTCTTATAAGGTGCATAGGAGAAAGGATTATACCTCACAACTTTCTCATGCTCGGAGTGGGAAGTGGAAGGCTCCTCACATGCCCCTTCATCCTCATAAGAACCATCACAAGGCTCTTCATACTCTCCATAAGAGTTAAACTCACCATTTGCCTCATATCCTTCTCCGGGATAGTAGCTCTCATTCCCACACTGCTCTTGATCATGGCTATATTCATAGCCTCCATAATCTCCATCTTCGTCATAGCCATAACCTTCTTCACCACAATCATAGTCTCCTATGTCGTAGTCACAAGTATCCGAGGCTACAGAAAACATACTTCCTTATAACTCCATGTACCTACAAAAATGAGCAAACAAGGTTAGTAGTAAAAGTTCCTCACCAACACTCGTAAGATTCTCACCTTTGTATGCCTCACAATAGGAGTCGCTAGTGTTGAAAGATCGTTTCTACTCCAATGGAAGATGTGGTGTCAATTGCTACTCGTGGTTGAAATGGATTCTTGTTTTTAAGAAGAATAAATGACTCAAACAAACAACCATGGACTTGAGTAAAGAAATAACAATGAAACAAAAACTAGAAAAGCTCAAAAGAAAATGGACTAAGAAAGAATGGACTATAAGACTAATCAACTAACTAAGTAGATGAATTACTAGTTGTTAATTAGTATAGGAATAAAAAATTGAAATAAGGAATCAAGAAATAAAACTAAGATGTTGGAACCTGAGCAAAAAGGGATTTTGGACCTTTGAGGTACGTTGGGGTGAACTGTCCACGCAGGTGGTGACCTGCCACCGTAGGTGAGGGCGTATGTCAAACCAGTGTGACCTGCCTTGGTCACCTGCCCATGCAGATGGGGGCACAGGTGGCCAGACAGCACACCTGGAAACTCTGATTTTTCAACTTTTTATGGGCCCTTTTGGGTTCTCTCTCCTAGAATATTCCCTTTTCTTTAGGGATATTCCTTGTACCAACACCCAAACACTTTTCTCTTTATTTTATTTTGGATATAACAAACCTTTTTGGATGAATCTTCCTTTTGAAGATTTGAATGTCTTCAAGAACACCAAGAACAATATGAAGATCAAAATTTCATAACTCTCTCATTTTTGCTCAAAATTCGATGAAATTTTAAACTCGAACTCTTTCCAACCTACTGAACACAACCCAAGTGATTTGAATCCTTAAATACCAACCAAAATTTCCAGATTTTTAAATCCACTTGCACATTTCTTCAAGCTTCAAACCCAAAATGGTGGATCTTCAAAAATCTCTCCAAATTGCACCAACTTTTAGATCTTGGGTTCTTTTGGTTTTAGAAATATTTTTCAACTATTTTAAACCCTCAATTTTCACGCCAAAATCACAAGATCGAGAAACCAGTGGCGGACCCAGGATTTATGGGTCGTGGGTACTCGGGAGGTCCGAACACACATATTGACTCCCAAAGCTTTAAAGTTCCGCCTGAAAACTAAAGCACCCATCTAACTTCTTGGTTTACTGGGTGCTTTTCTAAGTCTTATACCAATTTTTATATATTTTTTATATAATTATACCTAGTCTGCGTTGAATTTAACGGGTGCCGGAGCACCCCAAAATTGGGCATAGGTCCGCCCCTGCGAGAAACCCTTTTTCAATTTTCTTCAAACTCAAGAACACACTATTAGGGTTTCTTCAAATCTACTCAAATCAAGTTCAAAGCTCAAGATTCCGATTCTATTTACACTAGAGGAAACAAATCTAGTGTTGAAACTTCAAAAATGACTCAAAAACACAAAAATATTTTTGGGATTTTTGGTAAAAACATTTTTTGATTTTTTTTTTTAGATAACCAAACCCAAGATTGAATTTGTGGGAATGAACTCAAGCTCAGCTCTGATACCAAATGATACCGGAAAAAATATGAGAAGTGAAATAAAGTAAGGAAATCATGAAAACAAACTAAGATAACAAGGCAAGAAAGTAAAGATAGATTGAATGACACAAAGATAGGAAAATCAAAGAAACCAAAGGGTATCTTAAACCCTAAAACCTCTATTGAATTAATCCTACAAGCACCAATTCACATACATAAACCACGAGGGAATCAATCTCCCACGCAACCAACGTTTCAAAATGATAATTCAAAATAAGATAATCCTAGCTCTCACATTCTCAAGTGTATATTTCATCTTAATTCATCAAAAGCTTCCTAAAAATGAAGAAGGAAGATACTATTTATAGCCATGGGCTATTTATTATATTTATGGGCCCAAAAGTGACCCATTTCATCAAAGAGAGCAAGATGACCTCTTTGGCCCACATGCCCATGCAGATGGCCATCTGCTGGTACAGGTGAAGGGTGCAAATTCCATCTGTGGGTACAGGTCAGTCACACAGGTCAGTCACCTACGGGCGTAGGTGACTTCGCAGGTCACTCCAGAAGATCTCTGAGATCCTTTTTGCCCTCCAATGACCCCTCCAATGGCCCTCGATCCTTCTTGAATGCATTGGGAAATAGAAAACACTCCTTAAATGTTATCAATATTGTTTGAAAAACATCTAGATTCACTAATAATACTTGGAGTGTTTGTAGTTCTCGGGATTGCTTTTTTGTTGAAGTCTTGAGGTGAATTTGGCTCCCGGCTCCAATTTATCCTCCACACGTGGTATTGAGCTCTTGGGAGCTTGAAAAGGGTCTTACAAATGTATCCTTGCATCCTAGGGATGATCATGTCTTGGGACCCTTTTTGTCGGCCTTGAATTATAGTCCTTGAAAGATTAACGCCGATTTGGCTTGTATCACCCATTTTCTCTCATATTTTCTAAGTGTTAGAGCATAAAAGTTCTAGAGAGATAGTGGGAGAGAATGGGAGATTCTTCGGCATTGAAGGGAACTTGGAGAGTTTGTTAACATCATTTTCCTCATCTAAATCTTTGTAAGTTTCGTCTAATTTCTTGGTAAATTCTCTGTTTAAGCCCAAAACCCTAGCTAGCTTTATGGATTGATTTTAGGTGTTGTGATGCTCATAATTCACCCATTATTAAGGGTAAATGATCCTTGATATTTGAGAGGCATTTTGATGGTTTCAAACTTGTGATTTTGTAAGTGGGCCCCATATGAGATTTTTGACTCAATTTTGGACCCGATGCATTTATATGAAATATGGGTATTGATGTTCTCATATATATGACTATATTATTTTTTTGATAGCGTGGAATCATGCGGAGGCTTCTCAAAAAGGAAAGGCTCCACTTTAGCGGACTTTATCGAGCTTTCTTTGCCGTCCAGGTAGGCTAGGCTTACCCTACTTATAGATTAAGCTTAATTATGGTATTAGTATGATATTATACTAGTTTGAGGTTGGGATTTATGGTTGGTTGCTTATCTATTAAAAGTTGGGTTATTTGGCTGATTTGAAGCCCGTTTCAGAGGTAGAATCATCCCATTTACCCTTCTCTTAGGTAAATTGATGCTTTGGGGTTGGGATATAACTCTTAGATCCTTGTAGACTTAAGAGGCCTTATTTCACAATATTATCCTTAATCTTGAGCCTTAAACTATATAGTATATACCTAGTTCGGGGCTAGGTTAATGATCTTGAGCTTATTTAAAGAACAATTCGAGTCCGACATATTGTATTGATTTATGGTATTTAAAAACCGGTTCGAGTCTGGCACATTCTATTGATTTATGGTATTTAAAAACTGGTTTGAGTCCGACATATTCTATTGATTTATGGTATTTAAAGACCGGTTTGAGTCCAACGTATTCTATTGATTTATGGTCTTTAAAGACCGATTTAAGTCCAACACATTTTATTGCTTTATGGTATTTAAAGACCGGTTCGTGTCTGACACATTCTATTGATTTATGACACTTAAAGACATGTTCGATTGCGGTACATTCTGTTTGATTTATGGCCTTTAAAGATCGATTTGAGTCCGGTACACTCTATCTATTTATGGAACTAAATTACCGATTCAAGTCCTGCACTTATGGTGAGTTATGAGGAGGGAAATCCAATCCAAGTCCGGTGTCTATGGGTTACTTCATGGTATTATGGTACCGGTTCAAGTCCGGTGAGTTGTGGTTCAGAAGGGATTCATAAGTATGGTAATGGTACATTCCTTGATTGCATCCATCGGGTTTATGGGGGTCCGTTTGGATTAGTCTTCTCTTATTTGTACACTTTAGTCTTATGGGGGCCTAGTTGGGTTGTAATAGCTACTTTAATTTCGGCATCGTGTGTTTCTTTATTTATTTACCTATCTCATAGCATGTTCTCAGTTTTGCCTCTCTCCCTTGACTTATTTTACATCCTCGTATTTTATTATACTTTTATTATGATTTAGCTCAGTCGGCCGATGATGCCTACTGAGTACCCGTTGTTTTGGTACTCATACTATACTTCTACATCTTTTTTTGTGCAGATTCTAGTACTAGCTGCCGCTGTTGATATTCTAGCCAGCTATCCATAGGTCTCGGAGATAGAGTGAGCTTTCAGAGCCGAAGCTGATTCCCTCTCCTTCCCCTATTTTTGGATAGTCTTTCATTTTAAGGCTACATGTGTATTGATACTATTAGTACTCTTATTCTTTTACTAGTGGCTCTTGTACTGGCCTTACCAGGTCATGGGATTTCTTTTGTTCTTCTCCTTCTTTTATTCTGTCCTATATTTTCGTACTTATAGTTATGGGAAGGATTTGTGTTCTTTTTTATTTTTCTGCCATTGCGCCCATTACTTGTCATTCCGGGCTAAGGCTTGGTTTACCTACTGGTGGGACATAGTAGGTGCCATCATTACTCAAAAATTGGGTTGTGACAAATTGGTATCAGAGCGCCTAGGTTCACTGGTATTGTTGGTAGAAGAGCAAGTGTCTAGTAGAGTCCCGCAGATTGGAATGATAACATCCGTATCTTATCTTTGGGAGGTTACAAGACATTCTTAGGATGACTTCACTTTATTCATTCATTTTGTGCACTGAGTCTGTGTTGGTTTCTAAGGTTCTCATTGTTTCACTCTTTCGCAGATGGCTAGGGTGCGAGCTACAACGACTGGTGACGGTGACCCCGAGCTCGCTGCTAGGGCACCTGCTAGAGGCCGTGGATGACCCAAAGGTTGTATCTAGGGTAGAGATGCAGCCCCAGTTGATAGGCCGGATTGAGAGCTTTCACCAGATCCAGTTATTGCTCTAGAGGCAGAGGTTTCTCTACAGGTTCAGCCACCCCAACCATTGGTGGGCAAGAAGGAAGCCCAGGTTCCATCGGGGTTTATTTCTTCATCATTGCTTAGAGATGCCTTGGTCCAGTTGTTGGGATTAGTTGGTGGTGCACAGTCTGCGGATCAGAGTGGTATGGATGTAGGGGCACAACTTGTAGCTACGACACCCAGAGTTCAGGTTCCCTCAATTCTGATTGTTGCTTAGCTGGTGGTCACCCAGCCTGCTATATCTGTTGAGAAGCAGAAGATGTTGGGTAGATTTTTGAGATTTACTTCTTCGAGGTTTATAGGGGCTCTAGGAGAGGATACATTTGAGTTCCTGGCTGCTTGCGAGGTTACGCTCTATAATTTGGTCCTAGTTGAGGCTTGTGGGGTCGATTACACTACTTTTCAGTTAGACTTGGCTGCTAGACATTGGTGGTGAGGTTTTCCTGATTCCAGACCAACTGGATCTCCCCCTTTAACATGGGCTCAGTACTCTGAGGTCTTTTTAGAGAGGTATATGCCCCGCAGTCTTTGTGAATGCTTGAGAGACCAATTCATAGGGTTAAAGCAGGGTTCTATGATAGTTTTCAAGTATGAGGCATGATTTCATGAGTTTGCTAGATATGGTACGACGATCTTGCCTACCGAGTATGACAGGATTTGGTGTTATGTTAGGGGACTGAGACTTCTACTTCACATGGCTACTCAGAGTTTGGTTACTGCTGGTAGGCCTTTCATTAAGATTTCTGATTATGTCCAAACTATAGAGGAGATGCATTGCGAGGCCCAAAGCTACTCATTAGATATTGTAATGACCCTCTAGGTCATTTTTTGCATTTCCACATTATTTGGATGTTTAGAGCTTTCCCATAGCTACCCCAAGTCATTTATGACTCACTGGTGCTGGCAGTTCGGTTACTGGGCAGTTCGTTAGGTTGTTAGAGCCAAATCCTTATTTTGAAGTCAACACTTTTCAAATTTGGCTAACCAGGCCTAAACTCTAGGTAAACGACCTCATATGCCAATTATGACAATTTTATTAGCTCTGAAATATTGATTTTAGGCTGGGGGACCCTTGGTCTGGGTCCCGAGGCTTCCCGACTCATTTTGGGCTATTGAGTGAAAAGTGATGAAAACGACCATTTGGGTGTGGGACCCTCATTTAATACAAACGATCCTGGATGAAAATTTTGATTTTCTATTGAGTTTGGAATGTCAAATTTGATAGGGTAGCATAGTTCATTTGAGTTCACGGGGTTTCGAACGAATCCCGAGGACCCGTTAGAAACTTGGCAAAATATTGCCAAGTGCTGATCCTGCTTCAGCTGGTGCAGCCGCTTAAGCGGAAGAAGCTTTAGTGGCTTGGGCACCTCTTTAGCAGCTGGAGCCTTGGAACTTCCTATCCGCTTAAGTGGGCAAGTGGCCGCTTAAGCGGCACCTGCTGAGCATTTAATCCCCTTTCACCCGTTTTTCTCTCATATTTTCTGTGTTAGAGCATAAAATCTCTAGAGAGATAATGGTAGAGAAAGGGTGATTCTTGGGAGTTCAAGGGAGCTTGGAGAGTTCGTTAACATCATTTTTCTCGTCTAAATCTTTGTAAGTTTCGTCTAATTTCTTGGTAAATTCTCTATTTAAGCCCAAAACCCTAGCTAGCTTTGTGGATTGATTTTGGGTGTTGTGATGCTTGGAATTCACCCATTATTGAGGGTAAATTATCCTTGAGCTTTGAGGGACGTTTTGATAGTTTCAAACTTGTGATTTCGTAAGTGGGCTCCACATGAGATTTTTGACTCAATTTTGGACCCGATGCATTTATATGCAATATGGGTATTGTTGTTCTCGTATTGATGAGTACATTATTTTTTTGATAGAGTGGAATCATGCAGAGGCTTCTCGGTAAGGAAAGGCTCCACTTTAGTGGACTTTATTGAGCTTTCTTCGGCGTCCAGGTAGTCTAGGCTTACCCTACTTATAGATTGAGATTAATTATGGTATTAGTATGATATTATGCTAGTTTTAGGTTGGGATTTACGGTTGGTTGCTTTGTTATTAAAAGTTGGGTTATTTGGCCGATTTGAAGGCCGTTTCGAAGGTAGAATTGACTCATTTGCCCTTCTCTTAGGTAAAAAGATGCTTTGGGGTTGGGATATCACTCTTTTCTTCTTGAGACTTAAGAGGCCTTCTTTCGCAATATTATCCTTAATCTTGAGCCTTAGACTACATTGTATATACCTAGTACGGGGCTAGGTTAATGATCTTGAGCTTCTTTAAAGATCGGTTCGAGTTCGGCACATTTTATTGATTTGTGGTATTTAAAGACTGGTTCGAGTCTGACACATTCTATTGTTTTATGGTATTTAAAGATCGGTTCAATTCTGGCACATTCTATTGATTTATGGTATTTAAAGACCGGTTCGAGTCCGACACATTCTATTGATTTATGGCACTTAAAGACCAGTTCGAGTCCGGCACATTCTATTGATTTATGGCTTTTAAAGACCGGTTCGAGTCTGGCACACTCTATCTATTTATGGAACTAAATTACCAGTTTGAGTCCGGCACTTATGGTGAGTTATGAGGAGGGAAATCAGGTTCAAGTCCCGTGTCTATGGGTTATTTCATGGTATTATGGTACTGGTTTGAGTCCGGTGAGTTGTGGTTCAGAAGGGATTCATAAGTATGGTAATGGTACATTCCTTGATTGCATCCATCGGGTTTATGGGGGTCCGTTTGGATTAGTCTTATCTTGTTTGTACCCTCTAGGCTTATGGGGGCCTAGTTGGGTTGTAATAGCTACTTTAATTTCGGCATCGTGTGTTGCTTTATTTACTTACCTATCTCAGAGCATGTTCTCAAGTTTGCCCATCTCCCTTGACTTATTTTACATCCTCGCATTTTATTATACTTTTATTATGATTTAGCTCAGTAGGCCAATGATGCCTACTGAGTACCCGTTGTTTTGGTACTCATACTGCACTTCTGTATCTTTTCTCGTGCAGATTCGAGTACTATCCGTCGCCGTTGATATTCTAGCCAGCTATCCACAGGTCTCAGAGATAGGATGAGCTTTTGGAGCCGGAGATGATCCCTTCCCCTTCCCCTATTTTTGGACAGTCTTTCATTTCGAGACTACATGTGTATTGATACTATTAGTACTCTTATTCTTTTGCTAGTGGCTCTTGTACCGGCCTTACTAGGTAGTGGTATTTCTTTTATTCTTCTCCCTTTTTATTTAATCCTATATTTTTGTACTTATAGTTACGGGAAGGATTTATGTTCTTTTTTATTCTTCCGCCATTGCGCCCATTACTTGTCGTTCCGGGCTTAGGCTTGGCTTACCTACTGGTGGGACATAGTAGGTGCCATCATGACTCAGAAATTGGGTCATGACAATCAGACTCGAACCGGTTACATAATCTCAAACCATAATGTACCAAGTGTATACGCCTCCTCCAACTCACCTAACTCGCAAAGGCAGGACCTATGACGAGCAAGCTTCTCCGGCACAACGGTTCTCGGACAAAGGGGCCCCCTAAGGGATTTAGGAAATTCATATACACTGCTTGGTCTCAATCCAGGACTTCCAATAATCATCATAATCCATCTACATATATATATATATATATATAATCAGTGCACGAACTCGAACTGCGACTAAAAGGATATAAATCCATAAATCCATTGCCCGAGATCATGCTCGGGACTAAATCATCATAATCATGTACAAAGGGTCAGAATATCCCTCGACCGAAGTAAATAGTATTGGTAAAATGAGTGGATAAATAATGGACCGGAATTAGCCTCGGTCAAATTCTAAAAGCTTATCTTTAGTTCCAAAAGATCATAATCCAGTAAATAAGGTGGTACGATTCCCGTTATAAAACAATCCATATTTAAAGTGAAAAGTAGGAATAAATCCCTTTTCGGAAATAGTAGTAAAATCAAGGTTTTGGTTGGAATCGTACCCCTAAGTGAGCATGAATGCGCCTAAAAATATGCATGCCATCACTAGTATCCAAACAAAACCACTATAAGCGCCAAAGCGTCTCTAATATAGAATCAAGTTTGGGATAAAATACTCACCTGGAGTCCAACTGGCATCGTAACCAAGGCCTCGATCCCAATAATACATCATCCACATAATAACGCCTCATAACTCGGGAAACTACTGTAAATGAGGGTGTAAAATCACTAAAGGATCTAATCAGGGAAAAATACCACCCAATTCACTAAGTCGAATGGTAAACCCTATACTAAAGGATACTTAATCATCAACTATGGTTATCATGCTTATAATCAAGGGTAATATAATTCTATGTCCATAACAAGCAACCTATGCTGAGGTTCGGGTCACACTTATACCCTGAATTCCCTAAATAGGCTAAGTCATGATTTACTATTCATAATCATATCCTATAATCCCTTCCTAGAATTCAATCTATACTATCCACAATCTCATAGAGGAAAGTAGACCGAAGCCTACCTCGATACCGAACAACAATTCTTGAATCATCCACAATTCGCTTGTCCTCGATACACGATCCTGAATAGATGTCACACTATCAAAATAATCATCTACATTTCATTATGAGTACAACAATACCTATATTACAATATAATACTCGGTCCTAAAATCGATTCAATAATGGACCCATGGGGCCCGCTAATGGAATTTCAAATTGAATCCGTCATGAGGTCGCTAGAAGGACAAGAAATGTGTGCTCAAATATTGAGGATAAATTGAGTGTGAATCGGGGCTAGAATCAGTCCCCAAAGTTAGGGATTCAAAGACCTAATTTCTAAGAATTTACAATGAAATGGAACAGAGTTCAATGGGTAAAATGATGAATAAGGACCAAAGAGCGTAGATCTAACTTACCTTAGCTTCAATGGATGCTTTCCCCTATTTTACCATGTCCCATGCTCTCAAAAATTAAGGAAAAAGGTTGTGAAATGAGGGAGAAAACAAGTGAAGAAGGGGATATAATAACCCCATATGCCGTGATAGCGGTGCAATGACCGCTAAAACGGTCGAGCAAGAAAAGTTAGAGGCCGCTAAACCAGGACCTGTACCCTAAAGCGACGTCCGCTTAAGCGGACCTTGACCTCTAAAGCAGACCTTGGCCAAATATCCAAGGCCTATAAAGTGGCTCAGGGTCGCTAAAATGACTACATCTAAAGCAGCTCTTTGACCGCTTTAGCGGTCAAACTAGATATCAGCTACTAGATTGTAGCTAAGTCCAAAATGGACTCCAATAGAGTGCTCATGATTCGTTCAGAACCCTATGCGCGCAAATGAAATATGCTACCATACCAAATTTGACATTCTGGACTCAACGAAACTATCAAAATTTCCATCTAAGGTCGTTTTGATTAAATGTGGAGCCCACACCTATAGTTCTATTTTTCACCAAATCTACCCAATATCCCAAAATGAATCTGAAAGCCTTGAGACCAGGACCAAGGGTGCCCCTAGCCTAAAATCAATGTTTCAGAGCTGATGGCACTGTTAGAATTTCCATCTAAGATTGTCTACTAGCAGTTTTTGGTCCGAGACCAAATCCTTAACAACGAAAGCTCCAAAATAGAAAAATGAGTCTAAGAGCCAAACAGACTATTCGATAATCGAACCGACAGTTTTGACAAGTCATTAATGACCTTTAGCCACTATGGGAAGGATCAAAATAGCAAAATACTCAAAAATTGAGAAAATAACCTGGAGGGTCATTACATTGATTTTGAGTGTTCTAATGCTCGGAATTCACCCATTATTGAGGGTAAATGATCCTTGAGCCTTGAGGGACGTTTTGATGATTTCAAATTTGTGATTCCATAAGCGATCCCCATATGGAATTTTTGGTTCGATTTTAGACCCAATGCATTTATATGCATTATGGGTATTGTTGTTCTCGTATTAATGAGTGGAGTGCTATTTTGATAGCGTGGCATCATGTGGAGGCTTGTCGGAAGGGAAAGGACCCACTATAGCAGACTTTATATAGCTTTCTTCAGCATCCAGGTAGGCTAGGATTACCTTACTTATAGATTGAGCTTAATTATGGTATTAGTATGATATTATGCTAGTTTTGGGTTGGAATTTACGATTGGTTGCTTAGTTAGTAAAAGTTAGTATATTTGGCCGATCTGTGGTCCATTTCAGAGGTGAAATCGACCCAATTACCTATCTTTTAAGTAAATTGATGCTTTGGGGTTATAATATAGCACTTAGGTCCTTGTAGACTTAGGAGGCCTTCTTCGTAACTTTATCCTAAATCTTGAGCCTTAAGCTACATAGCATATACCTAGTTCAGGGCTAGGTTAATGATCTTCAACTCATTTGAAGATCGGTTCAAGTCCGGCACATTCTATTGATTTATGGCATTTAAAAACCGATTTGAGTTCAGCACATTCTATTGATTTATGGCCTTTAAAGACCGATTTGAGTCCAGCATATTCTATCTAATTATGGCACTGATGGTGAAGTTATGAGGAGGTAAATTCGGTTCAAGTCCGGTGTTTATGGGTTATTTTATGGCATCATGGTACCAGTTCGAGTTCGGTGAGTTGTGGCACGAAATGGTTCATAAGCATGGTAGTAGTATATTTCCTTGATTGTATCCATCGGGCTTATGGGGGTTCATTTGGATTATCCCTCTCTTGTTTGCACCTTCTAGGCTTCTGGTGGCCTAGTTAGGTTATAAATAGTTTACCTAAAGTTCGGTATCATGTATATTGTTATATATTTCTCTATTTCGGAGCATGATCTTAGGGTTGCCCCTTTTCCCGTGACTTTAGCTTCCTTTCTCGCATTTTATTATGATTTTATAACAATTTAGCTCAGTCGGCCAATGATGTATACTGAATACCCGTTGTTTTGGTACTCATACTACACTTCTGCATCTTTTCTGGTGTAGATCCGAGTACTACCCATCGTCGTTGATATTCTAGCCAGCTATCTACAGGTCTCAGAGATAGGGTGAGCTTTAAGAGCCGGAGGTGATCCCTTCTTCTTCCCCTATTTTTGGATGGTTTTTCATTTTGAGACTACATGTGTCTTGATATTATTAGTAATCTTATTCTTTTGCTAGTGGCTCTTGTACCGGCCTTACCAGGCTGTGGGATTTATTTAGTTCTTCTCCCTCTTTTATTTAGCCCTTTATTTTCATACTTATATTTATGGGCATGATTTGTATTATTTTTGTATTCTTTTGCCATTGCGCACATTACTTATTGTTCTAGGCTAAGGCTTGGCTTACTGATAACAACACGGATAGCGGAAGACTTATAAATAAGAACTTTAGAAATGAGAGAGGAATTGATTCTAGAAACAGAAGAAACAAGCTCAAATATTAGATACTTGAAACCTTTTTTTAATAGAAATAGTGAATCAATAAAAAAGTAGAAGAATTAGAATAGGTGAGAGGGAACTCAAACGAGGAATCTTACCATTTGAAGAAATTCAAGATATGGTTCAAAGTAGAACAAAAAGGGAATAACCCAAAAGAGAACCTGAAAAGGTCTCCACAAGCCAAAGGCTGCTGATATTAATTTAAATCAAACTTAGTTACAAAGAAGAGAAAGAACCCCTTTATATAGAATCCTAGAAGGGGCTGGTCAAAGACTAAATTAAATGAAACTTATAGTTCCCAGGACCTAGAAGACTGCCACACACTTATTCCTATCAAGTCAACATAGAACAATACAACTATTAAATGACATAGAAGTTTGCCACACACATAGTCCTAGGAAAGTCAACATAGAATAGAACAACTATTAAATATAATTCTAGAAGCTAATTAAAAAATACTGCAGTATTTTCTTCATTAGGGGGGAAGAGTTGGGCGCCATTGCATCTCATCTTGCACTTGATTTGGGCCTACAAATAGATGTAAGACTTGGGAAAAATATATTTATTGGGCTTGAAATCTTCTTCCATCATAAGACCATTTTAAGTGCTAATTCCAGCCCATTAAGCTTGTCTTCAAATTTCCTTAATAGATGGAACTTCCAAAGCTTTATCCATGTCTTTTAATAATAATGGATGCTATCAATCTCCCCTTCTTAAAGAAGATTCATCCTCGAATCTTGACATTTGAATATATCTGCTCCTTTAATGGAATTGAGCCTCTATGGTTGCTATCATTCTCCCCCACTTAAAGAAGATTTGTCCTCAAATCTTGACCAATTCCTACAACCAATCATTATGATCACAATTAGTAGGAGGTAATCAAAGATAGTGGAACAAGCATTTGGTAAAAATAACACTAGGTAGTGACCATGCAACCACTTAAGCCATTTAGTTCTTTTATGCACAAACACCCATTTTAAATATCCATGCACTACTTCATCCAATAGAATAATGTAATCACCATCAAAAAAACTAAAAATACAATTCATAAGCTCCTTAAACAAGAGAGGATCATTACCTAAACTAAAAGCATTTGAATACCAAACAAACATACCATATTTGGTCTTGCAAAAGAACTTAACCTCGCTATTGGATATACCATAGTCAAGATATGGATCAAAAGTGAGTTGCTTGAGAAGTGGCTTGGATTTAACCTGCAAAAAAGGATCTTCAAAATAAGACAAAGATATAAAGTTAGCAACCTGTGAGCACTTATCGTTTTCCCCACTTGAGCTATTACATTCATCAATTAGCTCAATATTCTCATTTTTGGCACCAAAAGCTTTATGTGTCTCATTGTCTTCATTGGTAACTTCTCCATTGGTATTCTAACACCATAAGGGATTAAAGAACACTTAAAGTCTTCTCTAATTTCTTCCCATAATGGGTTATTGTACACTTCCAAATCTTGGCCAATGTTAGTTTCTTCTTCAAATGAGGTACCATCTTCCTCTTCACAAGGTTCTTCCTCAAATTTCTGCATGGACTGAGAGGTGATATTAAAACAAGAAAGATTTAGCATATTGGAATATGAAAAAGATTCATCCTCTCCCAAATCCCATTGGATTTGTCCACTCAAGTTATCTTGCACTTCTCTTTCATCATATTATGGAAGATTACTCACATGAGAAAAATAATCAACAAGGTAAGGTTCACTCTTAATTTGAGTTATACCTTCACTTATAACTTTGTACTCATCAGATTATGGTACATGCTCAATTTCATTTGCAACAAATAGATCATTGACAAGGTCATACCACATGAGATCTTCAAGCTCAAAATCGTCTTCAACTTGCAATTGTTTCCATGAATCATTGGCTTGTATACTTTCCAAATCTTCTTTCGAATTGGATTTCCTTTCTTTAAGCAATTGTTGTTCCAACTCTTCATTGATTTCCTTTTCGATAACCTGCACATTAGGAGCAAAAACACTAGAAACACAAAGAGTTAATTGGTTAGAGCTTGAACAAGAATCTTTCACACTTAAGCACTGTATTCTTTTAATCTCTTCTTTTTCCTCATCTCTCAAATGCACTGGTTCACTCTCTATTTTACCTGTTAAACTCACTTCACTCAATTCTTTCCACTCATTCTTACCTTTTGACAACTCACTCTCTTCACTCATCACTTTCTCTCCTTTTTCCTCTCTTGAGTTGTCAAGTTTCTCACCCTTACTTCTCTCACCCTCACATTTATTTGGTGCAAATAAGTTTGTCAATGCACTAGCTCCCATGTACTTGCCAAGAATCCCTCTTTTATCCCTTGGAGGACTTCTAAGATTAACTCTAATTTTAGGTTTCTCAAATCTGCTTTTGTTTCCCCTCTTGCATTCTTTTTCCTTTTGAAATACCTCCATTGATCTTCTCACCCTTAATTGATCTTCTTGAATCTCCATTGATGCCAAAGAAACAAGGGTAGTCTTTTTTCCATCATCTTTCACCAAGGAATACTGATTCTTTTCTTGATCATATGAAGCATTTCTATAGAGATACCATGACCTTCCCAATAAAACATGATAGGTGAATAAGGGAACCACATCACACAAAACATGATTCTTGTATCTCCTAAGAGTTAATAACACTAACACTCTCCTGTCCACCTTCACTCCTTCTAAGGTGTAGGGTGAATCATGCTTAACACAAGACAAACCAACCTTTTCAACAAACTAATCACTAGCAAAGTTGTGACAAACATTCATGTCAATCTTAGTATCACACACATTAGACAATACTTCCATTCTAGTTTGGAAAATCTTGTTACTTCTAGTAAGCTCATGGTCTTTTCTAGGATTTTTTTTTCTTTCATCCCACTCATCATTCGCTCTCTTCATCATTTCAAAGAGCTTTTGCAAACCCTTATGAAAGATTTCATCATCCTTTTCTTTCAATCTTTTATCTTCTTTCTTTCTTTTAATATTTACCAATGTAGCCATACCCTTCTAAAGACCTGTAAATTAATTACTTAAAAACAAAAGATTTTTAGAAAGCAAAATGACCTTACCAAGAACATACATAACACACCCTTATGTGTATCACTTAAGTACGCAAGCAACACTTATGTATCACACACATTGGATTTTTCCCCTCAAATAATCTCACCACTCTTGCCTTTTACCACTCAAGGGATGCTCCTTAAAGTTCTTCAATGAACCAGCAACTCAAATAGTTCAAAAGCAAGTTCCAAAGTTTGGTTCAAGAATGGAGTTTATGTCAAACAAAGAAAGGACAACAAACTTCTAATGGACTAGAAACAAAGAAATACACAATGAAAACAAAGAGAAAAATACAAAACAAATTGGTACAAAATAAAGAAAAATGCATACAATGACTAGATCACAGTAAGTATGAACAAATACTTAAAGTCTCTAGCAAGAAAACAAAACAAAAAAAGGAAACCAAATATAGTGAATACTTTCCAAGAAAATCTAGAACATATTAAATGAGCTTTTGAGTCCAAAGGAGCTGAAATGATCTTTGAAATCTCCCAAAATGACTTTTGAGTTTCTGGATGACCAAAAGTCAAAAAAGCTAATCAAATGAGATTTTCAAGTAATAACAACTAGATCAGATTTTTCCAATAACCAAAGCCACTATATCACAACATAAATTACTGAACAAGTGAAGAATACTAGATGTTACTATCCACGTCACTGTTCATAGAGCAATTTTTTTGATTTTTTTCGTTACTGTTCACGCTATAGTAACTTTTTTTTTTTTCAATTTTTTTTTTTGGTTTTCTATTGATCAAATTAGTAGATCGGGTGAATATTAGAATACCCAACCATCGAAAGATCTGATACCACTTGATAACAACACGGATAGCGGAAGACTTATAAATAAAAACTTTAGAAATGAGGGAGGAATTGATTCTAGAAAGAGAAGAAACAAGCTCAAATATTAGATACTTGAAACCTTGTTTAATAGAAATAGAAAATCAATAAACAAGTAGAAGAATTAAAATAGGAGGGAGGGAACTCAAATAAGGAATCTTACCATTTAAAGAAATCCAAGATATGGTTCAAAGTAGAACAAAAAGGTAATAACCCAAAAGAGAACTTTAAAAGGTATCCACAAGCCAAAGGCTGCTGATATTAATTTAAATCAAACTTAGTTACAAAGAAGAGAAAGAACCCCTTTATATAGAATCCATAAGGGGCTAGTCAAAGACTAAATTAAATGAAACTTATAGTTCCTAGGGCCTAGAAGGATGCCACACACTTTTTCCTATGAAGTCAACATAGAACAATACAACTATTAAATGACTTAGAATTTTGCCACACAAATAGTCCTAGGAAAGTCAACATAGAATAAAACAACTCTTAAATATAATTCTAGAAGCTAATTAAAAAATACTGCAGTATTTTCTTCATTAGGGGGGAAGAGTTGGGTCCCATTGTATCTCATCTTGCACTTGATTTGGGCCTACAAATAGATGTAAGACTTGGGCAAAATATATTTATTGGGCTTGAGATCTTCTTCCATCATAAGACCATTTTAAGTGTTAATTCCAGCCCATTAAGCTTATCTTCAAATTTCCTTAATAGATGGAACTTCCAAAGCTTTATCCATGTCTTTTAATAATGTGGAGCTATCATGGATGCTATCATTCTCCCCTTCTTAAAGAAGATTTATCCTCGAATCTTGACATTTGACTATATCTACTCCTTCAATGGAATTGAGCCTCTATGGTTGCTATCACTTACTTACTGGTGGGACATAGTAGGTGCCATCATAACTAAAAAATTGGGTCGTGAATAATTGGTATCAGAGCGCCTAGGTTCACTGGTATTATTGGTATAAGAGCAAGTATCTAGTAGAGTTCCATGGATCGAAATGATGACGTCCGTATCTTATCTTCGGGAGGCTACAGGAAATTCTTAGGATGACTTCACTTTCCTCATTCATTTCATTAGTTGAGTTTGTGTTGGTTTCTAAGGTTCTCATTGTTTCACTCTTTTGCAGATGGCTAGGACGCGAGCTACAGAGACGGGTGATAGTGACTTTTAGCCCACTGCTAGGGTACTTGCTATAGGCCATGGCCAACCCATAGGTAGCGGCTAGGGTAGAGGGCTAGGGGGACAAATAGAGAGCCTTCTACAGCTCCAGTTATTGCTCCACAGGGTCAACCACACCAGCCATTGGTGGGCCAACAGAAGCCCAGGCTCCACCAGGGTTTATTTCTTTATCGTTGCTCAGAGATTCCTTGGTCTAGTTATTGGGATTAGTTGGTGGTGGTGCACAGTCTGTGGATTAGAGTGGTATAAATGTAGAGGAGCAGCCTGTAGCTACGGTACCCAGAGTTTAGGTTCCCCCAACACCAGTAGTTGCTCAGCTGGTGGTCGCCCAGCCTGCTATGTCTATTGAGGATCAAAAGATGTTGGGTAAATTTCTGAGATTGACTCCTTCGAGGTTTACAGGGGCTCCAAGCAAGGATGCATTTGAATTCCTGGCTACTTACGAGGTTAGGTTTCGTAATTTGGGCCTAATTGAGGCTCATGGGGTCGATTACACTACTTTTTAGTTGGACTTATGCTATACATTGGTGGAGAGGTTTTCTTGATTCCAGACTAGTTGGATCTCCCCTTTTGTCATGGACTCAGTTCTCTGAGGTCTTCTTGGAGAAGTATATACTCTGTAGTCTTTATGAGCTCTTGAGATATCAGTTCACAGGGTTACAGTAGGATTCTATGACAATTCTCGAGTATGAGGCATATCGAGTATGAGAGGATTCAATGTTATGTTAGGGGACTGAGATTTCCTCTTCGCATGGTTACTCAGAGTTTGTTTACCATTGGTAGGTCTTTCATTGAGATTTCTGACTATGCCCAAACTATGGACGAGATGCATCGCGAGGCCCAATGGGCAACGATAAGAAACTATTTCATTAGAGCAATTTCAGATGGAGCCATACAAGCTCACAGTTCAGAGGTAGAGATTCTTAGAGTATGTACCCTCCACATTAATTATATCGACACCAGGGTCAGTCCAGTAGGCCTATTTAGGTAGAACTTTAGATTTCTGACGGAGATCAGTCTAGTTTCAGTGATTCTTATGGCTAGAGCAATGGCCAGTCTCTGAGTGGTGCACCTTCTGGATCTTCTAGCTGTGGTGGCTATTTCGGGTCAGTCGGATCTTCTGGACCTAGTGGTATTTCGGGGCCTTATTATACTTGTGGAGTGTTTAGCCATTTCTCCAGAGAGTGTCCCTAGCGTGGGATGATTCAGCCGGTAGTACAGAGTATTTTGCTGATCAGATCAGTATCGCCTACAATTAGGGATGGTGCTCAAGGTCAAAGGGGTGGTCCCCATATTTCTCAAGGAGGTTCTCAGGCAAGTAGGATGAATGGTAGGTCAGATTCCTAGCCAGGTGGTGGGCGAGTTCATTTATATGCTATACCTGGTAGAATGGAGGCAGAGGCTTCGGATGGTATGATTACAGGTACGATTTTAGTGTGCCGTCATCCAGCTATTGCTTTGTTTGATCCGGGATCCACTTATTCTTATGTTTCTGCTTATTATGCACCACAATTAGAGTTGTCTTAGGAGCTTTTATCTGTGAAATTATGTGTATCTACTCTTGTGGGTGATTCTTTAGTAGTGGATAGGATTTATAGATCATGTGTGGTGACCGTTCAAGAGTTTGATACTCGAGTCGACCTTATTATGTGGGATATGGTGGACTTTGATATGATTATGGGCATGGACTGGTTATCCCCTTTTCATATGGTCTTGGATTGCTTCGCCAAGACCATTACCTTAGCCATGTCTGACATACCCTTAATTGTGTGGCAGGATTCTTTTAGTCGTGCACCGATGGGGATTAATTCTTATATTCGGTCTAGGAGATTGGTGTCAATGGGTTGTGAGTCTTATCTCGCTTACATTCGTGATGTTAGTACTGAGAGTCCCTCACTTGATTTTGTTTCTATTATTCGTGAGTTCTCAGATATTTTCCCTATCGACCTGCCTGGCCTTCTTTCTGAGCGTGATATTGAGTTTGCTATTGATCTCGAGCCGGACACCTGACCTATTTCTATGGCACCTTACCGTATGGCTCTTGCAGATCTTAAGGAGATGAATTCTCAACTTCAAGATCTTTTAGGTAAGGGTAAGGGTTTCATTCGGCCTAGTTTGTCACCTTAGGGAGCTCCTGTCTTGTTCGTGAAGAAAAAAGATAGCTCTATGCATATGTGTATTGACTATAGGCAGCTAAATAAGGTTATGATGAAGAATAAGTATCCTATGCCTCGCATTGATGATTTATTTGATCATCTTCAGGGTGCAGCAATGTTCTCTAAGATTGACTTAAGATTAAGTTTCCATCAGCTAAGGATTCGGGCTGAGGATATCCCTAAGACAACCTTCAGGAATCGGTATGGCCATTATGAGTTCCTGGTGATGTCTTTTGGGTTGACTAATGCCCCATCAACAATTATGGTTTTGATGAATCGAGTTTTCAAGCCTTATTTGGACTCCTTTGTGATTGTCTTTATTGATGACATTCTTGTATATTCGAAGAGCGGGGAAGAGAATGAGCAGCATTTAAGAATTGTGCTCCAGACTTTGAGAGATCATAGGATATATGCCAAATTCTCAAAGTGTGAGTTCTGGATCAATTCTGTTACATTTCTGGGGCACAAGGATGAAATTATGGTGGATCCAGCAAAGATTAAGGCTATTCGTGATTGGGCCAGACCTACATCTTCGATTGAGGTTTATAGCTTTATTGGTTTGGCAGGTTACTACAGGCAATTCGTTGAGGGTTTTGCTTCTATTGCATCGCCTATGACTAGACTGACTAGGAGGGAAGTTCCATTTCAGTGGTCCGAGAATTGTGAGTTGACCTTTCTGAAGCTCAAGGGCTTACTCACTTCAACTCTGATATTGACCCTTCTTGTTGAGGGCAAGGTGTTTACAGTTTATTTTGATGCTTCTGGTGTTGGTTTGGTTGTGCTATGATGCAACAAGGTGGAGTTATTGCTTATGCGTTGAGGCAACTTAATATTTACGAGCGCAACTACCCCACTCATGATTTGGAGTTGGAAGCGGTGATTTTTGCGCTTATGATTTGGAGGCACTACTTGTATGGTATTCATTGTAGATCTACACCGACCATAACTTAATTCTAGGTAGCGTAGGTGGATTGAGTTGCTGAAGGACTATGATATCTCTATCTTATATCATTTTAGCAAGGCGAACGTGGTAGCAGACACCTTGATCCGGAAGGCGATGAGCAAGGGTAGTTTGGCTTCTATTTTAGCTTCAGAGCGGCCGTTGGCTTTGGATGTTCAATTCTTAGCCAACTTATTGATTTGACTCGATATTTCAGACTCTAGGAGGTTCCCTGCAAATGTTGAGGCTAGGTCTACCTTATTTGAGCAGATTCAGAGTTTCCAGTTTGAGGATAGTAGACTTTATGACATCCGTGATCAGGTGGTGAGGGATGATTCCAGTTAGACTACCCTATATTCAGAGGGTATTCTGAGGTTTGATAGTCGCATATGTGTTTTGAGGGTTGGAGACTTGATTCAGTTGATATTGCGAGAGGCTCACAGCTCCAGATATTCTATTCACCCTGGGACAACAAAGATGTGTGGAAATTTGAGGCAACATTACTGGTGGAGTGACATAAAGAGAGATATTGCAGACTTTGTAGCTCGTTGCCTTTGTTGTCAGTAGGTAAAGACCGAGTATCAGCGCCAGGTGGATTGCTTCAGAGGCTGCCCATTCCTGTGTGGAAGTGGGAGCAGATTACTATAGATTTCATGACCGATTTACCTCGTTCCTTGCATGGTTCTTACAACATTTGGGCCATCATGGATTGGTTGACCAAGTCATCTTATTTCATCCTAATTCAGATCTTCTTCAGTGCCGAGAGGTTAGCCCGTATCTACATTCGAGAGATAAGTCGCCTTCATGGAGTACCCGTATCCATTATTTCTGATAGAAAGCTCAGTGTTTACTTCTAGCTTTTGGAGGACTTATCAGGAGGAGTTGGGTACTCAGGTTGATTTTAGCACTGCATTCCATCCTCTGATTGACGGTCAGTTAGATCAGACCATTCAGGTTCTTGAGGATATGCTCCCATATGCGTGATGGACTTTGGAGGTCAGTGGGAGAAGAACTTAGCTTTGGCAGAGTTTGCTTATAATAATAGCTACCATTCAAGAATTGAGATGGAACTATTTGAGGCATTATATGGTAGGCATTGTCGGTCTCCGATTGGCTGGTTTGAGACCTTAGAGATTAGCCCCCGTGACACTGACTTGCTTTGTGAGTCCTTGGATAGGGTGCGGGTGATTCAGGATAGGTTGAGAGCAGTTCAGAGTAGGCAGAAGAGTTACGCTGATCGTATACTTTGTGCCTTGAAGTTTGGAGTTAATGATCAATTTTTCCTTCGTGTATCATCCATAAAGGGCGTATGAGGTTGGGGAGGAAGTGTAAGCTTAGCCCCAGGTATATTGGTCCATTCGAGATACTTCAGATAGTTGGAAGGGTAGCTTATGAGTTGGCCTTGCCCCCAGATTCCTAAGCTATTCATCAAGTTTTCCATGTCTCTATGTTACGACATTACATCTCGAATGAGTCTCACGTGCTTTGGTGGGACTCAATTTAGTTGGATGAGAGGAGCCAGTCCTTATTTTATCTAGGGATGTTAGGCGGTTGTGCTCTAGAGAAATTCTAGTGGTTAAGGTCCACTGGAGGCACCGTCCAATTGAGGAGGCTACTTGGGAGATTGAGAGTGAGATGCAGACCCAGTATCCTTACCTGTTTTAGCCTTCAGGTACTTTTTAATCTTTTACTTTTGCGGACGAAAGTCTTTTAATAGTGGATGTTATAATGACCCTCCTGTTCATCTCTACTTCTCCACATTATTTCAGCGTTTAGAGCTTTCTCATAACTTCTCCAAGTCATTTATGACTTGTTGGAATTGACAGTTCGGTTACCGGGCAGTTCATTTGGGTTTTAGAGCCATTTGCCATTTTGAAATCATCACTTTTCAAATTTGACGACTGGGCCTAAACATCAGGTAGAAGGCCTCGTATGTCGATTCTGACAGTTCCATCATCTTTTAAATGTCGATTTTAGGCTAGAGTGACCTTTGGTTTGGGTCTCGAGGTTTCTGGACTCATTTTGGGCTATTGGGTGGAAATTGGTTAAAATGGCCATTTGGGTATGGGACCCACATTTCATCGAAACGACCCCGGATGGAAATTTTGATTGCGCTGTTGAGTTTGAAATGTCGAATTTTATAGGGTAGCATAGTTCATTTGCATTCACGGGGTTTCGAATGAATCCCGAGGGCCTGTTGGAAATTTAGTAAAATATTGCCAAGTGCTGAAGCTGCTTCAGCTGGTGCAACCTCTTTAGCGGTTGGGGCTTTAGATCCGCCTGTTCGCTTAAGCGGAGGCTTGTTCTCTTTAGCAGAGTGCACTTAAGCGGCACCCATCCACTTTAGCAGAAGTCCACCCAGGGTCATGGAGTGCTTAAGCGCTAGTGGGGGGGCGCTTTAGTGGTGACCGCTTAAGAGGTCAAGTGGCCGCTTAAGCACCAGCTGCAGGGCATTTAATTCCCTTTTCACCTGTTTTCTCTCATTTTTCTCTAAGTATTAGAGCATTAAAGCTCTAAAGAGATAGTGGGATAGAAGAGGCGATCCTTGGGTATTCAAGGGGGCCTTGGAGAGTTCGTTAACATCATTTTGCTAGTCTAAATCCTTGTAAGTTCCGTCTAATTTCTTGGTAAATTCTCCGTTTAGACCCAAAACCCTAGCTAGCTTTGTGGGTTGATTTTGGGTGTTGTAATGCTCGGAATTCACCCATTATTGAGGGTAAATGATCCTTGAGATACATTTTGACAGTTTCAAATTTATGATTTCATAAGTGGGCCCCACATGAGATTTTTGGCTCGATTTTGGACCCGATGTATTTATATGCAATATGGATATTGTTGTTCTCGTATTGATGACTAGAGTGTTATTTTGATAGTGTGGTATCGTGTGGAGGCTTCTCGAAAGGGAAATACCCCATTGTAGCGGACTTTATCGAGCTTTCTTCGGCATCTGGATAGGCTACGCTTACCCTACTTATAGATTGAGCTTAATTATGGTATTAGTATGATATATGCTAGTTTTGGGTTGGAATGTACAGTTGGTTGCTTAGATAGTAAAAGTTGGTTTATTTGGCCGATTTGTGGACCGTTTTGGAGGTAGAATCGACCCAATTACTTATCCCTTAAGTAAATTGATGCTTTGGGGTTATAATATCGGACTTAGCTCCTTGTAGACTTAGGAGGCCTTCTTTCGCAACTTTATCCTAAATCTTGAGCCTTAAACTACATAACATATACCTAGTTCGGGGCTAGGTTAATGATCTTGAGCTCATTTAAAGACCGGTTCGAGTCCGGCACATTCTATTGATTTATGGTATTTAAAGACCGGTTCAAGTACGACACATTCTATTGATTTATGTTCTTTAAAGATCGGTTTGAGTTCGGCATATTCTATCTAATTATAGCACTGATGGTGAAGTTATGAAGAGGTAAATCCGGCTCAAGTCTGGTATTTATGGGTTATTTCATGGCATCATGGTACCGGTTCGAGTCCCGTGAGTTGTGGTACGAAAGGGTTCATAAGCAAGTTAGTAGTATATTTCCTTGATTACATCCATCGCGCTTATGGGGGTTCGTTTGGATTAGTCCTCTCTTGTTTTCACCTTCTGGTCTTATGGGGGCCTAATTAGGTTATAAATAGTTTACCTAAAGTCCGGTATCGTATATTTCATTCTTTATTTCTATATGTCGGAGCATTATCTTAGGGTTGCCCCTTTTCCTTGACTTTAGCTTAGTTTCTCACATTTTATTATGCTTTTATTAGGATTTATCTCAGTCGATCGATGATGTCTACTGAGTACCCATTGTTTTGGTACTCATACTACACTTTTGCATCCTTTCTGGTGCAGATCCAAGTACTAACCGCCGCCGTTGATATTCTAGCCAGCTATCTACGTGCTTCGGAGATAGGGTGAACTTTCAGAGCCAGAGCTGATCCCCTCTCCTTCCCCTATTTTTGGATGGTCTTTCATTTCGAGACTACATGTGTATTGATATTATTAGTACTCTTATTATTTTACTAGTGACTCTTGTACCGGCCTTACCAGGTCGTGGGATTCATTTTGTTCTTCTCCCTCTTTTATTGAGCGCTTTATTTTTGTACTTATATTTATGGGCATGATTTGTATTATTTTTGTATTCTTCCGCCATTGCGCTCATTACTTGTTGTTCTGGGCTAAGGCTTGGCTTACCTACTAGTGGGACATAGTAGGTGCCATCATGACTCAAAAATTGGGTCGTGACATATATATAGATATGAAATAAATATGAAATAATTAATAATCTACATTATTGATTTTTGTTGTAAAATTCAAAGTGGCAAGTTCATAAGATGCCACTTAGCATAACCTCATGCTAGACTACTGACGAGTCCAATATATATAAGATTTTGTTGCTCGTACTTAGTCAAATTCTAGTATAGTTTAAGATATTGTCCCACAGAGATTGGAAAATCTATGCTACAAACTTATACTCCCTCCGTTTCAAAAAGAATGACCTACTTTCCTTTTTAGTCCGTTTCAAAAAGAATGACCTCTTACCTTTTTTGGAAACACTTTAATTTCAACTTTCCACGTGGCATGTTTAAAACCACAAGATTCAAGGGCATTTTGGTACATTTGCCATAACTTTAATTTAGGACCACAAGATTCAAAAGTCTTCTTTATTTTCTTAAACTCCGTGTCAAGTCAAACTAGGTCATTCTTTTTGAAACAGAGGGAGTAATATTTTGACTACTATTTGAGAATCAAATTGATGAAAGGAGAGTAATTTTGTAATTTTTTTTATAAAGAAATAGATTTCGAAAGATTATCTTGCAGTAGGAGTTGGGAGATGTTGAATTCACTTGGTATGTTTATTATAATAAAATCCTAATTTTAGTAATATCTACAAAACTGTAGGTATAGCTTCCGAGACTTGATTCATGTGTTACGAGAAATAAATACCCCTTGGGAGTTGTTGAATTCACTTGTTATGTTTATTATAATAAAATCCTTATTTTAGTAATATCTACAAAACTGTAGGTATAGCTTCCTAGACTTGATTCATGTGTTATGAGAAATAAATACCCCTTGCGAGTAATCTTTAAATCAATAAAATTATTTGAGACAATCCCTCTACGAGGATACGAATTGAAAGAAATAAGATAGAGATCCCTGATGTCGCCAGAGATATGCCTCCTAAGAAGTATAAAGCGGTCGCTATATCAAATATAGAACCCAACTGGGTTGGGGTCGCTCCCACAGGGAATAGGTCGAAGTTTGAGTAGAATACCGGATGGAACAATTGGGAAGTAAGTAAAACTTGGGGGGGGGGTTGTGAATAAAAAGTGCCAGTAACAATTGCTGGTCGTATCGAGTTTGTAGACAATAAAAAGAGATACACTAGGGCTGTGATCCCCAATGATTCCTTAACTCCACCAATTACTTGTGCTAACAAAACCATCCCGCTATGTGGCATGAAAAATCTGACAAGATATGTTCGACTAAACGTCTCTCGACCTTGGTTAGACAAATTTCACTCTTCTCCTCTCGGTCTCCGAGTGTCGCACTACTAACCCTTGTCCTGGATCTCAGATAACCATTCCCGCTAAGGCTCAGGTTATTAGATGAAGGTTGATAGCTTCAAATCTCTATTGTTATCTGCTTTTCCCAATCTCTACCTCTCTCTCGAGCAAGTCTAGAATACAGGCGAGTTTCTAACGTTTGCAACCGTTAGAAGAGCAATCACAACGAAGGAAACAACAATACATGCATACACAGCGGTATAGAATTGCCTTACACTTAACCGGTTTCGTTAATTCCTAATGGTTCACACTACCCTAGTTAATGGGTTTAGCTACTCATAATTATAAGAACACAAGAAGAATTCAGAGATGAAAACATAATTATGATCTCACAACAATGAAGAAAAGCTGAAATCTCAATTATCAATTAAACTCGAATTAGGGTTTGTAACTACAAAACCAAGAAAATATTTATGAACTCAGAAATAGTATGAAATAGCTCTCAAAACAATTTAATGACTCACTCCCGCACCTAGGACTATACAGGGGTATTTATAGATACAAAACTAATCCTATACAAAACAAAATAGGAGAACAGAGTCGGCAACGTCCATGGTATTGTGACTTGGTGTCATGGAACCAAGTCACGCCACGTAGGTTGGTGTCGTGGGAATCAGGATCAATCAGACGTCTTCAGAAGTTGAGTTACAGCACTCTTCCACGCCACGTGACTGATGGCGTGGAAATCAGACTTTCTCCTGAATCTCTGGAGTGGACTCACGCCAGCCACTCACATCACATGAGTGGTGGTCACGCCACGTGACTTGTGTCGTGGGTCCATCTCTGGTGCAGGTTCTTGTTCTTTATTCCTCCGACACTTCGTTCTCGGGCTTGATTTTTTCTTTTTTGATCATCTTGCCTTTAAAAACTTGTTTTCCTGTAAAGTAGGACAGAAACCACATCATGCCAATAAAATACACCCAAGTTATTGCATAATTTCCTTGTTTTAAGCATCGAAAGTGCCATGTGACCATGGCGCATCAATCCCTCAAATCAATAAACTTGTTTGAGACAATCCCTCCGTGAGGATACGGATTGAAAGAAATAAGATAGAGAACCCTCAAATCAATAAACTTATTTGAGACAATCCCTCCGCGAGGATACAGAAGCAAATAAGATAAAGATTTAAATCTAAGAAATAACTTGAAGTAATCCTTCCGCGAGGATAAGGATCAAAAGAAGCGAATTCAAATATTTGAAATAACGAGTGACTAAAAATTATTCTTACTTATATTTTATGTAATTATTATAGTATATTTAGTTTACCTCCTTGTTGGAAGTACAACTTAATATAACTATAACTATACCATAAAATATATGAAGTAACTATAATTTTTAGTAAAAGCATTCCAACACGAAATATTTAGCTTTTAAATAAAATCAAGTCAAGAAAGAACTCAAATAAAGTTGATAGTATAATATTATACCAAGCTTCTTCAATGATCCCAACACAAAGAGATCACTCCAATATGTAGTTAGAAAAATATAAATTTGAGAAACTAGAAATATTGGAAAGACTTGAAGAAATATTTCTATTACAAGAAACCTAGGAGTAACACTTTGTTTTTGCTAATTGTTGGATGATTAATAATCAAATAAATGCCTCTTTTTATAGAAAATTATAGTGTTACCCGCACGAATGCATCCTTTGAAGTGGTGGTTATAATCGTTAACTTGTAACTTCTTCTCAATTCTTCCACTTGACGGGTGTGAGTATGAAGTGATGATTTACAGCCATGAGCTTTGTCACTTCTTCCAAAAAAGTTTCACGATTGTTTCTATGAAATTGTGTTTGCACCCATGAAATTGCTCTTATTTCTTTAGTAATTTGTTTCTTCTTTAGTCTTCCATTGTATTCTTCTTCTTGTAGAATTTTTCAGAAAATATGTGAGAATAGGATATAATTATTCATGCTTTATTTAAAAAATATAATTTTTTATATACTAAAATATATGAATAATTTATATCCATCAAATTCTCCCATACTTGAACTTTTGCTAGTACTCGAGGAAAAAGAAAACTTTTAAAAGTTTAAAAATTCATGATTTTTGTAGGATAGAAACAACAACAACAACATACCCAGTGTATTCCCACAATGTGGGGTTTGGGGGGGGGGGGTAAAGTGTACGCAGTCCATACCACTACCTCAGAAGAAGTAGGATAGAAAATTTATGTAAAATAAATTTCTTTCATAATTCTCAAATTAATTAATCTTTCTAAATTCACCAAGTGTTTACCTTATTCTGAATTCTGCTTTGATCAGAAAGAACTTGCTTTCTTCTTTTCTTCAATCTTTCAAAATTGATAGGTTTATGATCACTTATTCAGTGAGCATCACAGTCTTGTCCATAGGCTTGATCCTTATGTTTCTCTCCACTAATATAGAGTTGACACTATTTACTAAAATCATTTTAGGACTTTATTGGCCTGTAATGTTAGGCTTTAGGCTGGTAAGTTAAAATATATTTTTATAGTGACTTTTCTTCTTCCAGTTTGGGGCAGTTCCTTTCTTTCTTCTTCTTCTTTTTTTTTAAAAAATAATAATCATATTTTTTTTTATTTCTCTTTCTTTTGCAATATCTCAAAGAAAATTATATTTTCACAATCCTCCTTCTCTTCATTTTTTTCATTTATTGATTACTGCCCATTTATAGCTGAAGGGATTTTTTTTTAAAAAAATATATACCAAAATTATATTGACTAAAAATTATGGTGTTAGAAAAGAAGATTATGGCTCAAATAAAGGTTCTGAGAAGGAAAAATATATGAGTGTGGGTAGGAATAGAGAGGTTTAAATTGGCTATCAAAGAAGGCCTAATATCATTTTTCAGAAATAAGTGTTGTCTATTATTTTGCCTTGAAAAACATTAAGAGCAAGTTCTAGCCAAATTTATTGATTCTTCCTGTTTGGTGATCATAACTCTTCTCAATTCCAATGATTTCTGAGTTGAAAATGCTCGCTTTTTCTTTCACAAAATAAAATATCATATGATGAAAATAAAAGGAAATAATCTTGATCATGATGTAAAGAATTTATTTTGTTCATTAAAGACCTACAATGTAATCATGTTTAAAGAGAAATATATAAAATATTTTTGGATTTTAAATTTACAACTGCATAAGAAAACTTGAAAGAAACTGCAGCCATACACTTTTATATATATATATATATTCCTCAGCATTGATTTGATTGTTGCTTCTATGGACGTATCAATGTGCCATTCTACGATAGGAATATGAGTATATGAGTGATTTAATAAAAATGATAATACTAATGATAATAATAATAATAAGTAAAGCAAAACAAAACTTATTAGTTAACATAAAAAAACAAAAATATTTAATTAAGATTTCTAAATGCACTTTTTTTTTCATGTTTCTGGAGGAAAATATTTAATAGTAACGTTGATGAAAGCTCATGAAAAAATTACAATAATATGATGACGGAGATAACATAGCAGTATTGGGTTCATTTAAGAGGAACTTTAAAAAGCGACTATAGTTTAGACTTAATTATAGATATATAGTTATAGTTAGAAGGAGGAGAGAGGTGAACAAGATTTGAGGAGAGAATGAAGTGGGTTCGAAAGCTTCTCATTGCGGGATTTATTTGACCTAATGTGACACAACAAAGTTAAAACTCATGACAATTTTTTTTTTTTGGACTAATTGTATAAAGTGAAGTCATAGCTTTATCTAGAAAAAAAAAACTATTCAATGAACTCTATAGTATAGTGACAAACACGTACACATGTTAAAATTTCATAATTTGTGATAATTATAAATTATTCCCAAAAAGAAGATTCAGATCAATGTATTATATATATATATATATATACACACACTAGTTTTCGACCACGTGCTTTGCACGTGTATCTCGTGCTAATTACTATAAAAGTTTTAAAATGATATAAATAATATTCAAATAAGTATGATATTAGTTGCATGAAATTGAACAAGAGGAAAATACAAAGGTGAATTGATGAATGGTGAGTCGATTCGATTACTATTTGTTGTCATCTAAAAGTATAAACGTATTGAAAATTACTTTCAAATTATGAATATGAAAATATATATATCTTTTTTATGGTGAAATTGAATTTGGGGATAAAAATGTTTCTTTAATACCTTCTTTTAATAACTACTCCCTCTAGTCCAAAATAAGTGAATTTTTGCCTCAGTGCACACCTATTAAGAATAAGAAACTAGGACATAAATTATACTTTACTTTTCATTTTTACCCTTTTCAAACTACTCTTGAAATTTCAGCCATATTAAAATAAAGTCAATTAAGTCTTTTGGAACTTAAAACCTAGAAAGTGTAAATGAAGGATAAAATTGGATGAAACTTTCAACATATCTCTTGAAGAATGAACAATTCACTTATTTTGTTGAAAAATAGCTCAAAAATTCACTTATTTTGGACTAGAGGGAGTATCATTTTTAGTACGATCATACAGGCACACAATTAATCAATTAAATTGCATTTTTTGTACTTACCAATATGTTAGTATTTTATTTTTATCGTTGTATTATTATGATAATAAAATTTAATGCAATAAAGTATTGTTAGAACGACTATTTTTTATAATATATAAGACATTCAATTAATTGACAATTTCTTGTTTTTGACATATGCTTCAACAACACACAATTTATATTTCATTATAAGAATTGTTGGCTATGGATGTAACTAATTCACAACTAAAAAAAATTTCCTTGTTTTTAAAGAATCGTAGTCTCTTTCTTTTTACAGTCGAGTAAAAAACATATTACGTAGAAGTTGTACAAAGATTTGATTAATAGATGTCTTCCTTGTGATGGCTAGTAAATCATTATCAATTTTGTAGTATACATCTAAAAAAAAATAGTAACTATTTGTCAGAGTAACAAAATCAATATATAAACAAATATGAATAAAATCTATTACATAAAAGTAGATGAATGCTAACTTTGACACTTACAAATGGTGGAAAGAACACAAACATACTTGTTTTTAACTTTCATAATAGAAAAGTAAGACTACAAAGTTCTAAAATAAATTCTAATATGTACCTTTCTCATTATGTATCACTCCAATTACTATACCACCAACTAAGGATTAGGGAAGGACAAATAATATCAAATGACTTGTTGTACCATATTTATAACTCAAAATTACACGCATGTAGGAAAATGGAAAGCCAAAGAGCAAAACAATGAAATAAATTATAGTAAGGGAATATTATTAAAGAAAAAAATTTACTTGTTGAATGTAGATACTGTTGACAAAGAAGGGAAAAGGCTTAAACTGAAGCCGTAATTTACTATTAAAGATCTGAATGTAATAGCCAACTTCCTTTTTGTATATTTGTTCAATGAAGTTAGTCATATACTAATAAGCTTAAAATGACATTACTTAGTAAGGAAGTAATTTAATTTTAGATAGAGGGTAAATTGGTCGTTCAACTTTTAAGGGATATTTTTTAATCTAACTTTCAACTATGGGACTTCCCACTTTTAGAATAGTATAGATATATATGTGTGTGTGTGTGTAAATACCTATAGTACTAAGGAAAAACAATTAGCTATTTGTTCTTGGTTTAATATAAACCAAAAAATTACCTGAGCTAATAATTAACATGCATAATTAATTGGTTAATCAACCAGTTACTTAGGCATATCGATCACCATGAAATTACTCCTGTGTAGGTGACTCTGTTTTTGTAGAGGCCTTCATGAGATGTCCTGGTTGTACAATAACCTAGATATTAACCAAGTCAATTGATTAAGCACTTAATCGACACACATTTATACTGGACTTATGAGGTTCCATTGCTTCACCCTCAGTGGCTATGGGTTGAAATAGTAGTTCTGAGTTTAATACCGTTAGCTCGACTTATTGATTGTTTGATTCATTATTCAATCAGTGTAACTAACAATTGTTCATCAAACCGTCCTTCAAAATATAATTTTAGCCTATGATCATTTACCTTAAACTTATCCCCACCTTTGATATATTGTATTTCAATTGCTCCATAAGAAGTGACATTTGTAACACTGTAGGTACCTGTACATCTGAATTTTAGTTTTCCAAGAAATAATATAAGCCTGCTACTGTAAAGAAGTACCAAGTCTCCAATTTTAAAACTCTTTGGTCGAATCAAATTGTCATGCTATTTTTTTATTTTTTCTTTAAAAATTCTGGTATTTTCATAGGGTTCTAATCTCAGTTCTTCTAATTCATTGACTTGGAATTTCTTTTTTCGGCAGAGGTTAATTCAAAATTCAGTGTTTTCAACGCCCAAAAAGCTTTGTATTCTAATTCAATAGGTAAATGACAAGCTTTTCCAAAAACTAATTTATACGAAGATGTCTCAATTGATTTTTTAAAGGCCGTTCGGTACGCCCATAGAGAATCATCTAATTTTAAGGCCCAATCTTTGTTCAAAATGCCAACCATTTTTTCAAATATTCTTTTTATTTCACGGTTGGTAACCTCCACTTGCCCTTGAGTTTGAGCGTGATATGGTGTTCTTGTTTTGTGAGTCACACCATATTTTGATAGCAAAGAAGAAAATTGTTTATTAATGAAATGAGTTCCTTGATCTCTAATGATGACTCGTGGTGTACTAAACCTGGTGAAAATATTTTTTTCTAAGAAAATCACACGCTGCACTAGCATCATTTTTTCTTGTCGGAATTGCTTCAACCCAGCTTGACACATAATCCACCGCCACGAGAATGTATGTATAAGAGTGAGAAGAAGGAAAAGGACCCATAAAATCTATTCCCCAAACATCAAAAATTTCACATACCTGTATTGATTGTAATGGCATCTCATCTCTCTTTGTGATATTGCCTGTTCTCTGACATTGATCACATTTTGAGACATATGCTCGAGCATTCTTAAAAATTATTGGCCAGAAAAATTCAACTTTCAAAATTTTAAAAGTGGTTCGATTGGCTGCATAATGTCCTCCAATTTTCCACCATGAAAGTGATAAAATATGTTCTCCATATCCTCCTCAGGTACACATCATCTGATGATAGAATCTGCATAATTTTTAAACAAGTAAGATTCATCCCACAAGTAATATTTAGCATCGGATATGAGCTTTTTTCTCTATTGATAAGTGAGATCTTGGGGTATCCACTTTCCAGCCAAGTAGTTTGCAATATCTGCAAACCAGGGTGGCTGAGTTATAACTAAAAAAATATGTTCATCAGGAAATTCTTCCTTTATTTCTGTAAGCTCAAGGGGAGGTTTCTCTAATCTAGACAAATAATCAGCTACTTGATTTTTCGTTCCTTTCTTATCTTTAATTTCAAGGTCAAATTCTGGCAGAAGTAAAATCCATCTTAACAATCTAGGTCGAGCATCTTTTTTTTTTTGTAAAGAGCTATTTTAAAGTTGCATGATCAGTGAAAATAATAACCTTGTTTCCTATTAAATAAGAACGAAACTTATCAAATGCAAATACTACTACTAATAATTCCTTTTATGTTGTTGCATATTTTAGCCGAGCCTCATTCAATGTCCTACTAGCATAATAATGGGATGAAAATTTTTATCTTTTCTCTGGCCTAAAACAACACCTACAGCTGTATTAATAGCATCACATATGATCTCAAAAGGGTGGTTCCAATCAGGGGAGACAACTATAGGGGCAGTTGATAATTTATTCTTGAATGTTTCAAAAGCCTTTAGACAATCACTTGAAAATTCAAACTTAACATCTTTCATCAGAAGTTTAGTTAGAGTTTTTGAGATCCTTGAAAAGTCTTTTATGAACCGTCTGTAAAAACATGCATGTCCTAAAAAACTTCTAATGTTTTTAATAGTTGTGGGAGGGGGTAATCCTGCTATAATATCAGTTTTACCCTTATCGACTTCTATCCCTTTAGCAATTATTTTATGTCCTAAAATAATTAGTACTGTAACCATAAAATGACATTTCTCCCAATGAAGAATCAAGTTTGTCTCTTCACATCTCTTAAGAACTAAGGTCAAGTAGTAAAGGCAATCTTCAAATTATTTTTCAAAAAGTGTGAAATCATCCATAAAAATCTCTAAAAACTTTTTGATCATGTCTGAGAAAATTGCTGACATACACCGCTGAACTATGACGGGTGCATTACGCAAACTAAATGGCATTCTCCTATAGGCATATGTTCCATGAGGACATGTGAAAGTTATCTTATCCTGATCTTCAGGTGCTATTGGTATTTGGTTATAACCTGAATATACATCAAGAAAAAAGTAAAAACCATATCCTGCTACCCTTTCTAACATTTGATCAATAAATGGTAAAGGAAAATGATCTTTTCTAGTGGCATCATTGAGACGTCTGTAATCAATACACACTCTCCATCCTGTAACTGTTCTAGTAGGTATGAGTTCATTATTTTCATTTTTTATGACTATCATACCTCCTTTTTTTGGTACTACCTAAACAAGACTTACCTAGGGACTATCAGAAATAGGATAGATAATACCTACCGCCAGAAGTTTTATTATCTCATTTTTCACCGCTTCTTGCATTGCATAATTTAGTCTCATTTGTGGCTGGACTATTGGTTTGTAGCTATCCTGCATGAGAATTCTGTGCGTACAAATATCCGAATTAACTCTTTTGATATTAGCCACCGTCCATCCTAAGGCTCCCCTGTGTGCTCGTAGTACTTCAATCAAATTATGTTCATGTCTAGCAGTCATAGAAGATGAAATAATCACTGGAAATAATTCAGGTTCAAGGTAAGCATATTTTAAATGGGAAGGAAATAGTTTGAGTTCAAGTTTTTGTTGAACTCTTTCTGATTGTATTTCTTCATCCATGTAATCTTTTTCCAATATTTTTGCTTCGCTCCTGATGGTCAGATCATCATCTTGTGGTATGCCAGATTTGAGTAAAAATCTTTCCACAGAATCTAGAATCAATTTATCATCTTTAAATTTATCTGCAAGATTTTCAATCACATCAATAGAAAAGCATGAAGATGATATCTCATCTCCTAAAAATCATAATATTTTTTGCATACCAAAAATAACTTTTTCTTCATCTACTCTTAAAATCAGTTGTCCTTGATGGACATCTATGATTTCTCTTCCTATCATAAGAAATGATCTGCCCAGAATTATTGGTTCGTCAGGACATTCCTGCATTTCAAGTACTATAAAATCTACAGGAAAAATGAATTTATCTACTTTTACAAGAAAATTCTCAATTATTCCTTTAGGTTTTTTAGTACTTTCATTTGCAAACTGAAGAGAAACACTCGAGTTTTTTTTTATTTTATGAAGCTTTAATTTCTAAAAATAGAAAATGACATTAAATTTATTGAAGCTCCAGAGTCACACATTACTTTTTCAAAATATACCCCTCCCAAAGTGCATGGAATTGTGAAACTACCTGGATCACCAAGTTTTGTGGTAGTTTATTTTGAAGTATAGCACTACATTTTTCAGGAAGCACTACCACAAAAGCTTCTTCCAGTTTTCTTTTGCTTGACAAAATTTCTTTTAAAAACTTGGCATATGAAGGGATCTGTAAAAGAGCATCAGTGAAAGGGATATTAATGTGAATTTGCTTTAAAATATTCAAAAATTTGGCAAATTTCTTGTCAAGCTTCTCTCTTTTCATTTTTTGTGGAAAAGGATTGTCACAGGGGTAGAAGTTGTTTTTTCACTATTCTTCTCTTCAATTTTTTTTCTTTTTTTTTCTGATAGTTCAGAGGGTATTTCAACATCTTTATCTTTACCTACCTGTTGTTTTGACTAATCCTTTTCTTGGATATATGTATAAGGTTCATCCAGATTCTTACCTGACCATAAAGGCGATGGCTTTAAGGTGCTCCTTTGGATTTTTCTCTGTGTTGCTTGGTAAGGGGCCTTGAATCTTTTCTGACACAAGACTTGTCAATTGACTTAACTGAATTTCTAAATTTTTAAAAGCTGCCTTTTGACTCTATATTTTTCATCAGTATCTTTGATGTGTTTATACAATAAATCATCAATACTTGGATGAGCTTGTGTGGGTATTTGCTGATATGAAGCTATTTGGTGATATGATTTGAAATTTGATGTCCTACGATTTTAATTCTAAAATGCACGTGGACCTTATACAGATTGCTTTTGAGTGCTTTGAGAATTTTCAGTTCCATTGAGATTGCTCCATTGAAAGCCCAGATGTTTCTGTGCCAAGGGACTACCAAAAGAGTATGGCTTATATCTGAGGACATTAACATGTTCATCATTCTGGTTTGTTGCTTGATATTCGTGGTTTAGATGATTTCCTCTACACATGTCACAAGCCTCTACTTGACTTGACTGTTGCGTATTCACCTAAAAAGATTCAAACTTTTGTGCCAAAGAAGCAATCTGTTGTGTTAGTGTATTTAAAGCAACCTCTTGATTTACCATAGCAGCCTTTTTGATGATGACCCGATCAAATGGCCATTGAATAGCATTTTCTGAAATTTCATTCATCATTTGCAGTGCTACTTCTGTGGTTTTACCCATGATGGATCCTCCTGCAGCTGCATCTATAACATTTCTAGAAGAAGGCTTTAATCCATGATAAAAAATATAAAGTTGCATATGTTCAGGTATGCCATAATGTGGACATTTTCTTAACATTGCTTTTAATCTTTCCCAAGCATGATAAACTGACTCAGGATCAGTCTGTAAGAAATTAGAAATATATTGTCTTAACTTTGTGATTTTAGCATGGGAAAAATATTTGTTTAAAAATTTCTGAAGCATCTGATCCCATGTGGTAATAGACCCTTGAGGCAAACATAGCAACCACGTTTTGGCATCTCCTTTTGAAGAAAAAGGAAATAACCTTAACTTAATTGCTTCAGGAGAGACTCCATTATATTTAACAGTTTCAACTAATTCTAAAAAATCAATCAAATTACTATGTGGATCTTCACTTGGATCACCAGAAAAAGTACATCATTGTTGAATTGTTTGAATTAATCCAGTCCACATTTCAAAATTGTTAGCTGCAACTGGCGGTTTTCTAACACTAGATTCATAGTTAAAGTGATCTGGTTTAGCGTAATGTCACGACCCAATTTTTTGAGTCATGATGGCGCCTACTGTAACCCACCAATGGGCAAGCCATGCCATAGCCCGGAGCGGCAAGTGACGGGCTAAGAGGCACAAACCAGAAGAAGGTGAGATAAAGAAGGCGTAACAACAATAATAGAAAGTACAAAAACTAACATACAACATATACATGCTGAGACAGAAGAGGAAGAGGACGGTGTTAATATATATCCCTTTACCAAATTCGAATTTAATTTAAATGTATCACAACATGTTTGGTGTTAATAAAATTCTTAAGCGAACTGTCTGAAAACCAAACTGTTAGTCTCAGAAAGTCATAAATAACTTGGGAAAGTTATAGGAAAACTCTAAACGTCGAGAACGTACGAAAACGAGGGAAATTACTGGAAGGGTCATTACATCATCCACTACTAAAAGGACTTTCGTCCGCCAAAGTAAAGGATAGGGAAATACCTGAAGGCTTGATCAAGTAGGGATACTGGGACCACATAACACGCTCGGTCAAATAGAACCCTTACCCAGAAGAACCTAAAACTAACTATTTAGCTCCTTCATCTTGGTGGGAGCCATACGATAAGGAGCTATAGAAATAGGTCGGGTGCCCGACTCAAGGTTAATAACAAACTCTATATCACGCTCAGGAGGAAGGCCAGGTAGGTCGGTAGGAATACATAAGAAAATTCACGAACAACAGGGATGGGACCCTCAATACTAGCATCCCGAACATAAGCAAGGAATGAATCACATCCCCTCGATATCATCCTATGAGCCCAAACATAAGAAATAATCCCCGTCAATGCGTGACTAATAGATCCCTGCCACATAATCGAGGGTACACCAGGCATGGCTAAGGTAACGGTCTTGGTAAAGCAATCTAAGACCGTGTGATAAGGGGACAACCAGTCCATTCCCAGAATCAAATCAAAATCTACCATGTCCAACACAATAAGATCAACCCGAGTATCAAAATACTGAATGGTCACCAGACATGATCTATATACCTGATCCATTACTAAAGAATCACCCATGGGGGTAGCTATAAGCAAAGGCACAAATAAATACTCCGAAAATAAACCCAACGGTGGTGCATAATAAGCAGACACAGAAGAAAACGTGGATCCCAGATCAAATAATGCAGAAGCTGGCTGATGGCATACTAAAATCATACCTATAAACCTATAATCACAACCTCCAAAGCCTCAGCCTCCGACCTAGCCTGTACGGCATACAACTAATGTTGTCCGCTACTAGACTGAGCACCGACCAGACCACCGATCCTACCTCCCTATGTACCACCTTTGGAACCCTGGGGACCACCCTAACGACCCTGTGTACCACCCCTAGCTGGAGGCGGTACTGCTCTAATAGGCTGTGCAGTCTAAACAGAAGGCTCAATCATCCCCCGCCAGGGACACTCACGGGCAAAGTGACCCAAAACCTCACACTAATAACATGCCCCTTGCACTCTACTCTGTTTGGAAGGTCAGACTGGTACGGTATGACCACCTCTGCTCGATGAATCGGAATGACTACCCCTTTGAGGTTGGCTACTAGCCTGACCACCAAAACCACTATAAGCGGGCTGACCCCCATCTGATATCTGCAATGTTGACTGAACGAGTCTACTGTGTTGACCCTGACATTGATAAGACTGCTGTTGTTGTTGGGGGTCCCTACCCTGGGATATGCAGCCTCCAGACTGTGAGCTGCTGTGTCTTCTACTGTAACTACCCTAAACATGAGGTCTCTTATTGCTTCCCCCTTGGTCCTCGCGATCCATCTCTTCAATAAAATGTATATGCTCAGCAATCTCAGCAAAAGACTTCCCCGATGTTACTAAACTCTGTGTGGCTCTACGAAGTGACAACCGCAATCCTCTGACAAAACATCTGATCCTTTCATAGTCATCAGGTAGGATCGTAGTAGCATGTCTAGATAAGTCATGGAATCTCACCTCATACTTGGCTACTGACATCGAACCATGTCTCAACCTAGAGAACTCATCCTGGAGCCACTCACTGTTGCGACCCAGCTATACACGCAAGTGTACGTGATCATTCAAGTAATAAAGTGGCCCTTTCGAGCTGGATGTCGAACCCACAGGGACTTGTCGTTTAACTATACACTAGACTAAACTAGTTCTTGATTATTTATTTAAGCGGTGGAATATAGAGATATGATGGTTTTAAAGTATAAAATAACTATGAACTAAACTCACATGATTAACTTGGGGTATAAACAATAGCAACTTGAATTCCCAGGGTCAAGGCATCCTGAACGTCATCTCTAGCACATGAATACTAATGGTTTAAGCAAATTGAGCTGTCTATCGTGGTTATTGATCACGAGGTTGATAATATGATTATATTCGTCTCCAAACTATAACCTTCCATTAGAAATTGGAAACCTAACTACATCGTTGAGCGGGAATAGATTTAACCAATTCTAATGCCTTAAAGCTATCTTCCCGTATTTGAACAAGTACGGTGAATTAGGTAACTCTCAGTCCTAACCACATATCAATCTCTTGGAATCACTTCCTCGAGTAAAGATCACACTCCTTATATTCCACGTTCTATCTCTTAATTTCTCTCTCGAGCACCTCTCAAGACAATAGATTTATTTCAATGGTAATTAAGCATTAAAATAGTAAAATCAAGAATATAAGAATAACCAATAAATTGATAAACTTCAGCCAAAACAAATAATATTCAACTCACGAGATTCATGTTCGTAGCCTCAACCCCAAGAATAAGCGATTTTAGTCACTCATGGCTTGATTTAACATAAATTGATAAAAAATTATAAAAAAGAAATAAAAATAAAAAGGAAGAAGAACTAACCCTAATTTGGATGCCAAAATAGCTCAAGAGTAGTCCTACCAAGATGAAATTTTGATACAATAACCCAAAAGCCCTATTTATAGACAAAAGCTCGGGGCAAAAATTTGTCAAAAAGCGGCCCGGCACGCCCTTGGGCAACTTAGGCAAATTTTTACCTCTGAAAATGTGCGCCTGAGCGGCCCGGTACGCCCTTGGGCGCACCCCCCTGCTATGCACTTGAGTAAAAATTGTGCCAAAAGCGGTCCGACACGCCTCTTGGCGCGCCTGGGGCTTAGACTCCATTTTCTTCTTTTCTTCGACTTTTGTTTGCGGATTTGTTGGATTATTCAAGTTCATATCTTTGGCTAGCCTCTTATATTCAATATACTTCGCTCGTAGCTCCTCCAAGCCTCGCTTTCCACGCCAAAACACTCCAAATTGTCGCAAATTTCACCTACAAGGGTCTAATCACATTTGTTAGCTCAATATCAAATATTCCATCAAAACAATACAAAATACATACTTATTGCTCTCAAAACTAAGGTAAATATGGGTCGAAGACGGCAATAAGGCGTATAAATACACCTTAGATCACCACCCCACACTTAAACCTTTGTTTGTCCTCGAACAACAACCATACTCAACTCATGGCGACTCTATAATTACTACTACAACTAAGACACTCAAGCTCGTACTACAATGACCACATGAATAGCAAGCTCTACATTTGGCATGTTATATTACAACTTGAAACACATGAATACTACCTCAAAACTTCCTAGCCTCAAGAATTGACTCTACTAAGTTTGCCAACTCATGTACATTACTCAACAAAGTGATCATATAAGTCACCTACCTATAATCAAATATGTTCCCTCACCACAAGAAAGTCACCTACATTCACTCACAGATATGTGATTTATCACAATAATAGGTGTAAGTAAATTTCGCTCACTCTCACAAAGAATTCACACGGCACATAAGATGAAGCATAAGCTTGCCCTTAGTGTAGTACTCCACTATTATCAGAATGTCAAAGCTCAAGATCAAGTAGGACTTTAAGGGTTGTAATGTAGGCTAAGGGACGGGTAAGAACTATTTGGTCAAAAATAGTGACTATCTTCCCTAAGCGCTTCAATACACTACAATTTACATTAAGATCACCTCCAACCAACCTATTTTGCACCACTTTTATGTTCCCAACTCTCTTTTGTTTTTCCCCATCTCTTTAAGCTAGCTTACCCATATTAGACAAGGAGTATTTGCTATCAACACATGATTCACTTCTTTTGTCAATTTTTCTTTTCATTACATTACTCCCTACCAACAACACATAAACTTTTTCACACACCAAAAGCTATTTATTTGGGGCTTCAACTTCACTTTTTCCTTCTTCAATTTTTACACTCCTTAACATCTTAATTTCTCAACTAAAGCGCTTAGGAGTTTTGATCAAATTATGGTTAATTGAAAGAAAAGGATTAAGCTACATATAAGGCTACCAATGAATAGGCTAAAGGCTCAACAGGGCTAACTAAGATCATGCAAAAAGGGTAGATAAAGTAGGTATAAAACATGGCTATCAAAGAAATGCCTATATCATCTCCTAAACTCAACACCCTTTATTTCGCTTTGCAAACACATCAGGCAAGTTCTAGACATCAATATGCACATGGAATAACACAAAAAACTCAGTCACACATGACACATGTCTAAATCAAGATGGATCCCTATAGACTCTCAACCAAGCAATAGCAAGAATTCAACATAAGCCAACATCACAAAAGAGTCAAACAAATGAGCCTAGGTGTCTCAACAATAGTCATTCAATTCACTACACATGCTTCAACATTCAAAACCAACTTGCATCATGCAATCATGTGTAGCATCTAATTAGAGCATCTCTAAAATTTTAAAATTAATCCTAAAAATAAAAAGGATACTGGGTTTAAAGGGCTTCCCCTCGAAAAAGAACCGAAAAGAAAAATCGAGGGGTGGATGAAGTGTGCTCCTAAATAAAACTAAAAATTACTAAAAAAATCTTTTTGTATTTTTCAAATTTTCAGCAACATAAGCAAAAAAAAAAAATAACCAAAAGACTCCTATAGCACACTCCACCCTAACCAAATCAGAAGATTTCCCACCCCACACTTAAAATCATACTTTGTCCCCAAAGTATAACTCAAAGAATAAAGAAAGATAAATACTCCCCGAGGACTCTAGGCCTAGCTAGTAGCATCTTATCCATCAAGGAGGTCCGAAGGACCCCACACTTAGTTTTTCCCATGCTCCTTAGCTTAGATTTTTGGGTACTCAGACTTTCCCTAATCTGCAAAACAAAACAAACACAAAACAAAGACAAAGGTGACACTAATAAAAAAAATAATAAAAACTACTTACTAAACGTTGGGGTGCCTCCCACAAGTTCCTAATTTAACGTCGCGGCACGACCCATCAACTTTTTCCTCCACTTTGAGGATATAAATTTCACCCCCAACATCGCATCCATCTTTTTGCTTCGCTCATAGGGTGGTGGTGCACACATGAAGGGACCAAGTGATGGATGGTACATGTTAAATCGCTTAGCCCTGAGGTGAGGCATGTTTTTTTGTTGCTTGTCTGGTGCAAATTTAAGAATGTAGGATTCTTGTCTCTCATCTACACAATCCTCCACTAGTTCAGATGACTCAAAATACATGTCACCATCTAAACATAATGTAGAAAAATGCTTTGAATGAGATCCAATACGTCCCACTTTACCACTTGCACTAGCTGTAACATGCTCACATTTATACTCCCTCTCAACATCAGCCTCAATCAAAGAATGATAATTGAATTGTTGATATTCTTCTTCTTTCTCCACAGAATGGATAGTCTCCGCAACTATTGGTGATTGGACATCAAACATCTCAATCTTTTTCATCAATTGAACATTCAAGTCACGTATATCTAAGAAAAATTGATCTATCTCTGAAATAAGCTCATCTCTCCCCCCGTTTAATTTGGTTGCCATGGTTGTGAGACCATCCCGGAGACACTCATGAATTTTTAATTATTGTACTTGCTCCATTAGCAATTCCTGGCTCACTATGTCTTCTTCATCACAACTTTCTTCTACTAGTGTCTCCCTTTCTTCATCAATTCGGGGTTCCTTTGAGAAGATTGTACTTTCTGATCAACACAAGTTTCAGCCCTAGCCTGTAACTTTGTGACTTGGGACTGTATCTTCTCGGTGGCTTCCCTCATTCTCTTCATGTCTTCCATTTGTTGTGTATGCAACTCCATAACTCGCTACAGCATATCCATAAGGTGAGCCTCATGTTCTGCCTCATTAGCTCCATTAGCCCTGCCAACATCACAAATAATAGACTGATCATAATAGGGGTTCGAGGGAGGGGAATAATAGTTTGGACAGTCACTCCAATGGCCATCCTGACCACCACACATCTGACATCTATTCAATTCAAAAGATTGGGCAAGTGCGCACAACCCTCTCTCTTGAACATCATGACAATTACCATCCAAGTGTGGTCCTCCACAAAAACAACAAAAATTTTCATCATTCAATGACCATCTATCCTAGGCCGACATATCAACAAGAGTGGTATAAAAGTAAAATGAAACTTTGTACAAAAATAAATTATATACAACTCAAACAAATAAAAAGAAAAAGTCCAATCTAGATAAATAATTAAAATTGAAGTCCCTGGCAACGACGCCAAAAACTTGTTGTGACCCATCTATACACGCAAGTGTACGTGATCGTTCAAGTAATAAAGTGGCCCTTTCGAGCCGGATGTCGAATCCACAGGGACTTGTCGTTTAACTATTCACTAGACTAAACTAGTTCTTGATTATTTATTTAAGCGGTGGAATATAGATATATGATGGTTTTAAAGTATAAAATAACTATGAACTAAACTCACATGATTAACTTGGGGTATAAATAATAGCAACTTGAATTCTCAGGGTCAAGGCATCCTGAACGTCATCTCTAGCACATGAATATTAATGGTTTAAGCAAATTGAGCTGTCTATCGTGGTTATTGATCACGAGGTTGATAATATGATTATAATCATCTCCAAACTATAACCTTCTATTAGAAATTGGAAACCTAACTACATCGTTGAGCGGGGATAGATTTAACCAATTCTAATGCGTTAAAGCTATCTTCCCATATTTGAACAAGCGCGGCGAATTAGGTACCTCTCGGTCGTAACCGCATATCAATCTCTTGGAATCGCTTCCTCGAGTAAAGATCACGCTCCTTATATTCCACGTTCTATCTCTTAATTTCTCTCTCGAGCGCCTCTCAAGACAATAGATTTATTTCAACTGTAATTAAGCATTAAAATAGTAAAATCAAGAATATAAGAATAACCAATAAATTGATAAAATTCAGCAAAAACAAATAATATTCAACTCACGAGATTCATGTTCATAGCCTCAACCCCAAGAATAAGCGATTTTAGTCACTCATGGCTTGATTTAACATAAATTGATAAACAATTATAAAAAAGAAATAAAAATAAAAAGGAAGAAGAATTAACCCTAGTTTGGATGCCAAAATCGCCCAAGAGTAGCCCTACCAAGATGGAATTTTGATACAATAACCCAAAAGCCATATTTATAGACAAAAACTCAGGGCAAAATTTTTCCAAAAAGCGGCCCGGCATGCCCTTGGGTGTGCCTGGGACTTAGGCAAATTTTTGCCTCTAAAAAGGTGCGCCTGAGTGGTCCGACACCCCCCCTATTGTCCACATGAGTAAAAATTATGCCAAAAGCGGCCCGGCACGCCCCTTGGCGCGCCTGGGCCTTAGACTCTATTTTTCTTCCTTTGTTCGACTTTTCTTTGCGAATTTGGTTGGATTCTTCAAGTTCATATCTTTGGCTAGCCTCTTATCTTTAATATCCTTTACTCGTAGCTCCTCCAAGCCTCGCTTTCCACGCCAAAAATGCTCCAAATTGTCGCATATTTCACCTACAAGGGTCTAATCTCATTTGTTAGTACAATATCAAATATTCCATCAAAAAAATACAAAATTCATACTTATTGCTCTCAAAACTAAGGTAAATATGGGTCAAAGACAGCAATAAGGCGTATAAATACACCTTAGATCACTCACATATACTGTGAGGCATATACTTCCCCAAGAAAATCTCAGAGAACTGATCCCAAGTAATCGATGGAGATCCAGCTGGCCTAGATTCAAGATAACCTCTCCACCACCTCCTCGCCGCTGTGTCGAATTGACATGCAACAAAGTCTACACTGTGAGTCTCAGCTAATCCCAAATTCCTCAGCTTCTCCTCATAGTTGGATAGAAACTCTGAGGCATCCTCTCCTAGGGTGCCCACAAATCTGGGTGGAGTCAATCTAAAAAAATGGCCCAATATCTTCTGTTCTTCGGTAGACATAACTGGCTGGGCTGCTACCAGCTGTGGAACTATCGGTACCGGTGGAACCTCTACTCTGGGTGCCGCTACTGCCGACTGCTCCCCAACACCAGCTTCCTGTACTGCTGGCCGAGCCCCCTAGGCTGGCAGACCTCCGACTAATCCCAGCAACTGTACCAAAGTATCCCGGAGAACTAAAGTGGCCATAAACCCGAATGGGGCCTGGGCTGCTCCCTTGCCCACCTGCTGCTGTGGTGGCGGAATACCTGGAGCTCTATCAAGCTCAGGGGCTATAACGGGATCAGGTAATGGATCCCTAGCCTGGTCTCTGCCTTGGGCTGTTGCTCTATCCTGCCCTCAACCTATGGGTTGACCCCGACCCCTAACTGGAGTTCTCACTATGGCCTCGGGGTCCCGACCCCAGGCTCTAGCACCACGCGTCCTAGCCATCTGCTTAAAGAGTGAACAAAATAGATATAAAAAACTAACATAGACACCGACACACGAAAGAGAATCAAATAAATGAGATTTTCCCTAAAAATGCTCTATAGCCTCCCAAAGATAGGATACAAACGTCTCCATACCGATCCGCGAGACTCTACTAAACATTGACTCTTATACCAATAATACAGGTGAAACCTAGGCTCTGATACCAAGCTTTCACGACCCAATTTTTTGATTCATGATGGCGCCTACCATAACCCACCAATAGGCAAGCCAAGCCATAGCCCGGAATGACAAACGATGGGCTAAGAGGTAGAAACCAGAAGAAGGTGAGATGAAGAAGGCATAACAATAATAATAGAAAGAACAAAAACTAACGTACAATATATACATGCTGAGACAGAAAAGGAAGAGGACAGTGTATAGAGATAAACCCCTCCTAAGAACTGGTAAGGCTGGAACTAGAGCCACAACTAACACAACTAGAGTACTAGACAGAAACCAAATATACACAATATATATAACAGTCTTGAGTACAAAAGACTATACGGGAGTAGATGAAGTAGGATCAACCTCGGACTATATCAAGCTCACCCTGCTCTGGATTAGTGCTAAGGAAGGAAGATCACACACTGTCATCAACTGGGGCCCGGATCCGCATCGGGGAAAAAGATGCAGAAGTTCAGTATGAGTATCAGGCAACGGGTACTCAGTAGGCATCATCGGCTGACTGAGCTCAATGTAGCATAAATATAACTAAAATGCGAGGGTGAATGCTAAGTTTGGGGTAAGAATGACAGAAGATAAATATCTATCGAGCTGTGCAAATGCGATAAGGAAATAAGTAGAGGCGATAAAAAATAATAAGTAAATGCAGAAATAAACAGACAAGTCAAACATAACCTAACTAGGCCCCCATAAGCCCAGAAGGCACACTAAAGAAAAAAATAACCCAATCGTGCCCCCATAAGCCGGTGGGACACATAAGAAAAGTAAATGCAGAACCGCCAGTAACCTGTGGCTAAACCAGTATCCAGTAACCATAGTCACCGTCTAGGGGTGTACCAGGCTTGAACCAACACCAATGGGTAATAACATGAGGCCAGATGCCGAGATCGAACCGGTCACAATAGGTAATAACGAGACACCACATATATAGTATATCTCTGAACTTATAACCAGATACCGGACTAGAACCGAAACTCAGTGAATCACAATATCAGAACCACGATACCTAGTACCAGAACTCTAGAATAGTATCACAATCAATAGCCAGACTCAAACTGAAACTCATAATAAGTGCAATCAGTATCCGGACTCAAACTGGAACTCATAATAATCAGTAACCATCATATCTGAATCAGTGGCCGGACTAGAATTGGAACTCATAATAGTGAGTAACCATCATATCTGAATTAATGGTTGAACTCGAACCAGAACTCATAATAGTCAGTCTCACAGAGTCATCATAACTAAGTACCAGAATAGTGCCAGTATCCACACAAATATAAGTAAACGGGGACATATCGATCCCGGGCCGAATCCAAATCATAAGTACAGGAGCTAACCCATAGGGCATTACCAGGCCAATCCCTGGGTCCTTCGAGGTCAACAACTACTACTAGGCTATATACATGTCAAATCGGGTATCTCAAGTGTACCGTAACAAGACGGGTCCTAATACTAGGTCAAGGCTAACAATCCCGGTCAAGTGTTGTGTTATCTGGGGTCGCTAGGACCAAATTGGTTAAAGGATCATAACCAGGGTAAACCAACCCAAAGGTTATTGTAAAAGAGTATCTCAGGGCTTAACTAAGCCCAATAATGTCTAAGGTTAACTATGCCGACTGTGAAGAGTAGCGGGGCCCACTATGGGGTTCCAAAACCAAGTCTGGGCTAAACCTATCCGAGTCTAGACTAAGGTTCCCCAACCTCCTACTAATAGTAGTACAACATTAACCAACCCTATAAAGGTCATCTTTAGCACACCACGAGGATAATGGGCCCGGAACATAACTGAATAGGGCCAGGACCATCCCCAAAGGCCTAATCATAGTAAGCTAATGCCAATCTACAACTACCAGCCCAAACACTAGCACAATAGCATTCAAATACTATAAATAAACTCAGTCTAGGTATAACGTAAGCCTAGCCTACCTTATTAGCGTCGAATGCCTGCCAAACCTAGCTAAAGAGGAGCCTTCCCTTTCTGAGAGGCCTCTGACTGCTGCCACGTTATCAAAACAGTAAACTATAAGTCAAAACACAACTATTAATACCCATATTGCACTAGTTCGAAAAATGATTGAACAACCCACTTGGGGCCCGCTTGCGGATTCACAAAACCAAAATTGTCACTGCGTCCCAAATCACCTCGTGACCAATAGTCATAATAGCCACCACTAAATCAGAGCTCAAATATGGCTCAAATAGCACCAACAATACTAACGTATATGAAAACTACCGTAAAAATGAGAAAACGTACCGTAGAAACGACGAGAACGTGTCCACGGATCTAAATTCAACAACCCTCAACCTTGAATCTCACTAACAAAGCTCAAATATGAGCTTTAGATGATCAATAATGGTGAATACTCACTTGCATTTGAAAATTGAGGACTAATATTCAATGGTGAGTAAAGGGAAATTTTTAGGGAAAATGTCCATTATATTCAATTGAAATTGCCATGAAATTTGGCCTACTTACCTTACTTGCTGCCACCACTCATAAAGTGGTTTTGTTGTCCAATCCTTCCTCTTTCACGTGGAAGTGGAGGTAATATGGCCTTATCCACATCCTTCCCCGTATTTATAAATTCGGATATTGCATAAGTTCGTGGTAAAATAAATATCATATTTTGAATATACCATAATTAATAGAAAATTATTTTGAATAAAACCTCTATAAAATAATAATATTATTCTAACATACCTAGATTCACTATCTCTGCTTAAAATATTAATAGGTTACAAAGCTAATATAAAGTAATATAGATATATCATAACTAAAGAATTTTATAAATACCAAAACATTTTCGAAAGGTGATTAACTATATCACTTTACCAAATTCTAATTTAATTTAAATATTTCATGGCACGTTCGGTGTTAGTAAAATTCTTAAACGAACTGCCCGAAAACCAAACTGTCTGTCCCAGCAAGTCATAAATATCTTGGGGCAGTTATAGGAAAGCTCTAAACGCCGAGAACGTACGAAAATGAGGAAAATGACCGGAAGGGCCATTACACGTAATCCCTCAGAATTCTATTTGCGAGTTTGGGCACCATTTCATCAAACTGATCATCTAGAGCATGTGGTGGAATTTCTAGTGGGTTATTTTGATCATCTGGTTGGTGTTCCATTCTGTCAAAACTAATATTTTGAGAAGTTGATGTTTGTCCTTTCCTACACGAACGAATAGATCTTTCAATTTCTAGATCGTAATTGGCTAATTTTTTGGTAGATGAGCGGGTCATAAACTACCCGAAACTTATAAACTAGAGAAAATTATGTCGCTCCCTATTTCGAATCGGTCAAAACAACAAACAACATATGATGGTCGTTGTGACTATCTGATTTTGAAAATTCATTTTTTAGAGTTGCCACCTAACTTTTTAGAGGAAATTAGGAAAAACCATTTTTATGTAAAACTATATTTTTTGGTCTTACGAAAACGTTTGAGATTCTGAATAAGGGTTTTGGTCACTCGAGGGAAAGGTGTTAGGCACTCCTCAGAGCCTATCCGAAGATAGTCCTTAAATTCAGTTTAGGAAAATATTTGGGAAAATATTTATTTATTACTTGCTAAGAAAGGTGATAGCTATAAAAATTTATCGAATTTAAAATAAAAGGAAACACACAAGGTGTATAAATATACACTTACGATGTATGAAAATGTAACATAATTTATTGTAAAATATAGATGCATGTTTCAAAAATATGAAAATGAAGAGACAAAATTTAACATTAGTATTTTTGTTATAAATATGTATGTTAAAAGAAATTTAAAAGTATATAATTTCACAAGAATGTAAAGTCTAATGACATGTAAAATTAAGTATGCAATAATTTATGAGGTAAAAGAAAATATAACTTTTAAAAGCATGTGAAAATTTATTTATTATAGACCTTATTATGTATGTCTAAAAACATGGCAAATTATTTATTTTGAGAGAAAATTTATACAACCGCGTTTATTGCAAAAATAAAGATATTTATAAAAATGTCAAAATGCGGTAATATGTTAGTTCCTGAGTAAAATAGACTTGCGTATATTTAAAATATAAAAATCAAGCTAATATTTATTTATTTGTAAAGATTCTGAAGGTAGTGGTTTAAAGCAGATAAAATGAATGTAATAGTAAAAATACACATATAAATATATGGTTGAAATAAAGTGAAAATAATAATAACAATACTTTTATGAATAAATAAATAAACAGATAAGAATAGTGATGAAAATATTTTGTATATAATAATGTATACATATATGTACCAAGGTTTTTGGAGTGTTTTAAAATCTAGAAACTTGAAACTAATGTTGAGAAAATGATTGAAAGTAAAGCAAATCATTGGTATAATTTAATTTATTGAAATGAGTCGACATAAGAAAATTTTGAATCTCAGCTATTCGTAAAATAATATTAAAACTCTCTTCGTTTTAAGAAAATGTTGAGGTTGCGACATTCGTTATTTATTAAAAAAAATATTTTTGAGGCGAGTAATTGTTTAAAAAGCCGGCTCAATATTAAAGTTGCTAAAGCCCCTCTTTTTTACAAGAAAGAAAACCATTTTACGAGTTAACTAGTCATACGTTAATTGCGAAAAAGTGAGGACGTTAAACTACTTTAAAAGTATCAATAAATAATAAGGCAATATAAAGCAATAAACAAATAAGGTTATCTTAAACAAGTTCAACAACGAAAACAAGAATTAGTTATCACTCTAAAAAAAAACCCTAACATAATAAGAGTAAATCAAAAGGAAAAGAGGCTAAAGAATACTAGACTCCGTTTCGGAGTTGGAGCTTCTAGTTTTCGAGACTTCGACGCTCTGCGATCCTAGTATGGTTGACCCAATCTTTGGGTCAAAAATGGAGTTCCAATTGAAACTCCAACTCCCGAGTTTACATGAAACAAAAGGGTTAATGATTAGAAACCGAATTAATTATAAGAATGTAAACTAGAGGAAATACATAATTACATAAACACTCCAATATTGAAATTAAATCACTATCTAGTGTTAAATATGTAAGCACATAACCATGAAGATCATATCCTTAACAGAGTGTAAGAGGTGAAAACGACGAGATTACATGCATCCACCTAGAAACAAAGCACATAGGAATAACGTAGTTCTTTTAAACCACACTTACCAATTGACACCCATATTTAGCTCATATACACAGACTCTACATTTAATAGCCTTATAACTATCACAAAACATCAAAGCTCATAACTTTATTCCCACAAAAAGGGAACTAAAAGTTTCAAAATTTTAAATTTACTAGCAACAATTAAATAGTATACATCTAAAGTCCAAACACAGTCATACCTTGGAACCTTACAAATTTGGTAATTCTATTCACTCAATAGCCTTTATAACTATTACCAAAACATCAAAGCTGAAAGCTTTTTCACACAAAAGAGGAACTAAAAGATTCAATTTTTCGAATCTACAAACAGATAGGCATGCAATACAAAAAACTTAACTTAATGCATGTTTTTATTTGTTTAGGCGGTCTAGCAACTTTACAATAAATAAGTTTACAGGGAAAGTGATTGTGGCCTTACCACTACAGGCGTACAAGCAGTAGGAACTACATATTTAATAACCTAAGAACTAGTAGGAGTAAAGCTAATATTAACAACCTGAGCACTAGTGGGATTAGGAAAATTATTACAAACAACTTGGTACATACAGATATTTATAAAAAACCAAATCAAGATTGTGTTTTCAAGATAAAACTTAAAGGATTTTTAGCTCACACACAACTTAACGAAAACAGATTGGCGCAATACCCAAAATTCAAGATCAATTTTTTTGTAACAGAATTAAAAGTCTTTCAAGACATAAACACAGACCCAACATAACATGCCAATACACATATCCATAATTCCCATGTATTCACACATGAGACAATTCTCGGAATCAAAAAATTATACTCGTCGACAGAATTCAAGAAACACCACAGTGAATGGATTAGTATATTCTCACACAAAGTAGTTTCAAAATTAGAATTTTATTTTTTGCAAAGATGACGAAAGGCAACAATAGAATTCAGAAGAGATAGAAATCACTCTTTCCTACTTGCGATAACCACATACCTTAAAATGACATGTGAATTTGATTCGCGGATAGTACCGAAAATGGGATGAACAACCTTAAAACGACACATGAATTTAACTCACGGATAATACCAGACGAGATGAACAAACACATACACGTATTCACGGATACATATCCAAATAGGGAAATAAAGGAAGAAAGGGCGATTCTCATGCTATCTCGCTTCCAACAGTCTCGAACCCAAATCAGGAGGAAACAAAATTCAAACTCAAAAATAGAAAAATATAACACAGGGAGGATAACAACCCTTATCGAAATCAGAATTTTTTATTTTTTATTTTTTTTAAAAAAACACGAACAACAGTACCACAACAAAGTAAATACACATATGCACATATCTACAGATCCGAATATTCACATATGAAAATGAGATGAAAGAAAAACGACAACATAAACTTAAAAAATCAAAATAAATCACATATTCCTGGAATCAAATAGACGAAGTGAAGGAGATGAAAGTGAAGTAAAAGGAGTAGGATTCACACCTTTTGTTGGGCAGTGATTAAGGCCGTCGAGTGTTGAGTTTCAAACTAGAGATTCCGACCCGACTTCGACTTTGACACAAAGTATTCCAAGAAGAAAGAAACTAATTAGAGAGTAGTGAAATAGAGAGAAATTGAAGAAAGCTATTGGGAGGTATAAGTGTATCTTTTCTCTCCGTTTTTTCTCATGTCCCAAATGGAAACCAAAGGCCCCCTTTTATAGCCAAGAATTGGGGCTTCCAATGGATTCTTCAAGGAGGTTTCAAGAATTTAAATTTTGAATTCTTGGGAAGTAAGATTTAGAGAAATAAATGATGAATTTGGAGAAATATGAAGGGATGACTTACATTTTTGAGTTGAATTGAATGCAAAAGGGATGATTCATGTTCGAATCCATTGGACTAGAGAGTAAACAAACTCGAATCCGGTGGTCTTTTACATTATTTCCTTACCTAGGAGTGGCAGCGGTGGTGGAGTATATTTTTAAGGTTCGGCTTTTTCAGAAAAGCCGATAGAGGAGATATAAAGTTGATGGGGGCTGCGGGATTGATGCATGTAGGTGAAAGAGTAGAGTAGGGAATTTGAAAACCATTGGAGATTGCCATTGTCCAGTGGTCTGTAAGCTTCGTCGTTGGGCATATAGGAGAGAGGAGAGAACGACGTTGAGTTTCTTTTCCTAGTTGGGTTCGTTTGGTTGAGAATGAGTGAGAGAAGTGAGGGGAAAAGGAGGATTAGGGGGCTGATTTTGTTAAGTTTAGTTTTCAGCCGAGTTAGGTTATTCTAGGGTTGGGCTGGCTAGTTTTAGGTAAAAAAATAAGTAGGAAATTGGCCCAATGTGATAATTGAATTAATTTATAATCTAATTTTCTCAAATCAATTTCACTTAACTAATTTAACGATGCTTATTTCATTCTAATTAATTCTCCCAAAAGTGTATGTATACACATATACATTTTCACACATATAGGTGCATATACACATGCACACGATTTTAAATACGTATATATGTATATTTACGTATAGCTATAGCTCAAAATTAAATAAAAAGTAAAATAAAGTAAATTTGCAAAAAATATAATAGTATAGCGAGGATTATTTAGAGTCTTTAAAATAAAAGTTAATATACTAGCAAATATTTATTTATATATATTTATATATATATTAGAGAAAAATAGTGAAAATAATTAATTAAGATATATTATTATCATTAATTCATTTTTACGGGTAATTTTATAACATACGATATAAGTAATTTGATAGAAAAATAATAATAATAATTATAAGAAGATGATATTAATTTTGAAAAAAATTATTATTAGTGTTAATTTTATTGAAATTAATATTAAATAATAAGGAAAACAAATATTCAAAACTCATAAGCATCGAGAAATTAATTTTAGGAAAAAGGAAAGCCAAAATTAGGTGTCAACAGATTTCCCCTCTTCGTCTATAGAGGATGACAGAGTCTATGGACGAAAACATTGACGTAAAACAATTTTGTCTCGACTGGTAAATTAGACTGATTTTGGGAAGGACGCACCTGAAGGGTGGAATGGTGAAGCTAAAGCCACCATGATTGTGATTATGGATTCGACCAAATTCTGGTCTTTGAGTAGCCTACATATCTCGGGGTTCATAAGAATCTGGCCGGTGTAGTTTGAAAATTATAAAATTTTGAGAGGTCCTCAAAATTTTTGCCCAGTGTCGGGTTTATGATGACACTTCTATTATTTGAGATAGAGATAAAAATATTTTGACACAAATATAATGGTTTTGATCGTGCTCAAAAATGAGATACCTACATATTCCTAAGAAATCAGGTCGGTTGTAGTTTTGGAATGAAGGATTATGGTAAATTTTGAGGCAGTCCTCAAAATTTGCCCCAGTGTAAGATTTATGGTTGACACTGATTTCTTTGGAAAGAACTTTGTGGTGTTAACGGTAGAGTGAAATTTTGGATGATATAATTCTTTTAAGATGGGGCATACTTTGTAGCCTCTCCATTATAAATATGGCGCGCGACACACCCATAAGCGGGGCTCTACTTAAGTGTGTCTCTCATATCTCCAAGATTATGTCAGCCTGGATGCATGTAGAGTCCTCTAAATGTCTCCTGGAAGGTGGATAAGAGAAGAGTAATGACATTTGTAAGAGTAGATGCGCTCTGATTTGGAAGTACAGACAATTGATTGCAAAAATCAGAGTCGGAGTGTTAGCCTTGAACTATAGCTTATGAGTTTGGTATTCCTCATCAAGCAATGCCTCAATCGCTGCTTAGAGGTAGTTCCACTTTGCAATGTGTTATCCTACAAAATAGGTAAAACGGTGACAAAGTACCTACTGCGGTATAAAAATTGTAAATTGAAATTGTAATGTAAGAGTAGAGTGTAGATATTCAAACTAGGATTGTAATCTCCGTTCTGCAGTGTAGATTTCCAACTGGCGGGGCAACAGTTAGAGTGTAAAAGCCTCCGTTGGCTGGGAAATTACTGAAATGTAACAGCCTCTGTCAGTGGAGCAATTGTTGAAAAGTAAAAGCCTCTGACTGGCGGGGCAATTTCTGAAAAGTAAAAGCCTCTGAATGTCAGGGCAATTGTTGAAGAGTAAAAGCCTCCAACTGGTGAGGTAATTGCTTAAAAGTAAAAGCCTCTGACTGGCAGGGCAGTTGCTTAGAAGTAAACGTCTTCTTCTAGCAAGATGATCTCCAATGTGACCTCAATGATGATGTTGCTATTGGAATCTGATGCTGCTACTATAGCGAATTTCTGGTGCTGCTTTGCTATGGTGTGAATCTCTGATTGGCAGAGCATGCTTTCCTTGCTGAAATACAATTCTCCAATATGGTGGAGTGTCGTTTTGCTTATTTGCAATTTCGATGTGGTGGAGTGTTATTTTGCTCATGTACAATATCTGATATGGTAGATAGTTGCATTGTTCATTTACATCTTCCAATATGGCAGAGGGTTGCTTTGCTTTCTTATGTACAATCTCCAGAACATGAAATTCGCTTGCTTATGTACAGTCCTTGATATGTTGGAGTTTGACTTTATTTGCTTATATACAGTCCTCGAAATGCTAGAGTCTGACTTCATTTGCTTATATACAGTCTTCGGAATATGGAGCCTTTGATGAAGTTAAACGACACTCTCCGATTGGTGGAATTATTTGACACAATTAGATGGTGATTCTTCTATTGGCAAAGTTATTCGACGCAGTCAAATGGTAAGCTCCGATTGGTGGAGTTTATTGAAAGAAGTAAAATAGCTTAATTTTCCTATGAGGGGCCCCTTTCTTCAATCTTTTGATTCGGATCTTTGACGTACCTATAAAAAAATTCAAACGAAACTCTTAGAGCTTGTGAGGATCAGTATAAATATCCTAAAAAATAGAGTAGGGAGAGAATATTTTGGCTCATGTTTGATGTTTCCGATCATGTCCAAGAGCTTGACTTGATATAATCTCTCCTAATTCCTGTTTTCCTGCGCTCAAAGAAAATTTCTTAGTTGGGAGGGGGTGTTGATTTGTGTCGACTTGGGAATTCTGGCTTTGTCAACAAAATCCTTCAATACTTCCTCGGTTGCTCGATCGTCCCAATCTGGGGACTTGGTAGGTGGTAAAGTAGAAAAGTAAAAAGTATATGTATTTTCACAAATATATTACATATATATATTGAGTGTATATATATATATATAGTAATCCTCTAATTTTTTTAGATTATGACATATTTCGAAATCTGTTGAGCCTCCATTTATTGATCGTAACTGACGTAACTTTATCCTTCGGATGATGCTCCTATAGTTTTTGTAGATGCCAATATGATTCTGACGGCGAGATCACTTATATTCTAGGGCTATCTATGATCAAAAAGGGGGGGGGGTCCTAAGGGTATGACCGAACCTTTTATGTTGCCTATGTATCCCTAAATAGGAATCAAGTATGTACATAGTTTCCTGGTTAAGAAAGAAATATGAGATGCAACAATCGAGCCTGACTCAGGATGCTTACGTATCCAAGTGGAATCAGGTCAGAATGTAGTCCAAGTACAAAGAGAGAAACAAAAATATGCAATGCAATGAACGAGCCTGACTCAGGCTGCCTATATATCCAAGTGGAATCAGGTCAGGTCGTAGTTTAGTATAAAAGGAAAGTAATAAAAATATGAAATGCAATGACCGAGCCTGACTCAGGCTGCCTACGTATCCAACCAGAATCAGGTCCTGACGTAGTTCAAGTACAAAAGGGAGAAAGGAAAATATGAAATGAAATGACCGATCCTGACTCAGGTTGCCTACGTATCCAGGCAAAATCAGGCCAGGCCATAGTTTAGTACAATATAAAAGTAAAATATGAAGGGACCAAATCCGATGAGGATTGCCTACGTATCCCATCGAGGGAATTCAGGTCTAGCGTAGTTCTGAATACATGAAAGATGATGTTTTTGTTTTTTTCTAAGGGAGATCGGACCCGATGTGGGTTTCCTACGTATCCCTCCATGGGAAGTCAGGCTAATACGTAGTTCAGTTACATTTAGAGAAAAATACAAAAGTACAAGGAAATAATAACTAGTCCTAATGTATTCAAATATAGTATTTCTTGATAGTGTCTGAATTGATTGGCTTCGTGCTCACTGTGCCATCCATTTCTGTGAGGATTACTACTCTTCTTGAGAGTACTCGGTGAACCATGTAGGGACCTTTCCAATTTGGCGCAAATTTCCCTTTAGCTTCATCTTGGTGAGGGAATATCTTCTTCAATACTAATTGTCCCGGTATGAATCATCGAGGCTTGACTTTTTTGTTGAATTCCTTGATCTTCCTATTTTGATAGAGTTGACTGTGACAAATTGTATCCATTCTTTTCTCATCAATGAGAATTAACTGTTCAATCCTGCTACGAATCCATTCTGCGTCATCTAGACCAACTTCTTGGATGATTCTCAAAGAAGGTATTTCCACTTCTGTGGGTATCACTGCTTCCGAACCATAAAACAACATGTAGGGATTGCCCCAGTAGATGTTCTGATTGTGGGGTGATAGCCAAGCAAAACATATGGTACCTTTCATGCCATTCTCTGTTATTGTCCACTATTTTACTCAAGATCCTTTTGATATTTTTGTTTGCAGCCTCAATTGCTTCATTCATTTGTGGTCGATATGCTGTGGAATTTTGATGAGAGATCTTAAACCTTTCATAAGTCTCTCTCATGAGATCGCTATTAAGATTGGCCCCATTGTCTGTTATAGTTGACTCTGGAATCCCAAACCGACAAATTATGTTACTGCAAACAAAATTTCCTACCACCTTCTTAGTCATTGCCTTGTGCATTGAGGCTTCAACCCATTTTGTGAAATAGTCAATAGCTACCAGGATGAAATGGTGTCCATTTAATGCGGGAGGCTCAATAGGCCAAATAACATCCATACCCCAAGAAGCAAATGGCCAAGGAGAACCCATCACATTGAGCTTGTTTGGTGTAATTTATATAAAATCCGTATAAACTTGACACTGATGACATTTCTGCACGTATCAGATGCTATCCCTCTCCATGGTTATCCAGAAGTATCCGGCTCTCAAAATTTTCTTTGCTAGCATGAACCCATTCATGTGGGGTCCATAAGTTCCTCTATGTATTTCTTTCAACAGTCTTGTTGCTTCTGTGATGTAGACACTTCATAGTAATCCCAAATCTAGAGTCCTTCTATAAAGGATTTCTCCATTGAAAAAGAAATGATTATTCATCCTTCTCAAAGTTTATTTTACTTGCTGGTGGCACTTTCTAGATATTCTCCTGCTTCTAGCAACCTTCTGATGTCATTATACCATGGCTTTCCATCCAGTTCCTTATGTATATAGAAATAGTATGCATATTGATCGTATATCTCCACCTTGATGGGATTGATGTAATTCTTATCTGGATGCTGGATTATAGAAGACAGTGTGGCCAGGGCTACGACAAACTCATTTTGAATTCGAGGGGTATGTTTGAACTCAATCTTCGTGAATCTTTTGCTCATCCTCTTCACACATTGCATATAAGGAAGGATATTGACATTCTTAGTGATCCATTCTCCTTGTACCTGATGAACCAATAAATCAGAATCTCTTATCATCAATAGCTCCTTGATGTCCATGTCTACAACCATTCTGAGTCCGAGAATACAAGCTTTGTATTCTGCCATGTTGTTCGTACAAGGAAACCTAATCTTTGCTGAGATTGGATAATATGGACCTATTTTTGAGACTAGGACTGCCCTGATTTTGACTTCTTTAAAGTTTGATGCTCCATCAAAAAACATCCTCCACCCATCATATGACTCTGAGATGTCCTCTCCTACGAACAGTACTTCTTTATCGAAAAAGTAAGTCTTGAGTGGCTAGTATTCTTGATCTACTAGATTTTCTATCAGGTGATTAGCCAAAGCTTGTCCCTTGATGGCTTTTTGTGTCACGTCCACAATATCAAACTCACTCAGCAAAATCTGCCATTTTCGCTAATTTTCCAACATGCATTGGTTTTTGGAAGATATACTTGAGTGGATCCATTCTTGAAATCAAGTACATGGTATATGCAAACGTCTAGTGTCTCAACTTTTGCGCTACCCAAGTCAACACGCAATAGTTTCATTCCAACAACGTATATCTTGCTTCATATGGTGTGAACTTCTTGCTTAGGTAGTAAATGGCTTGCTCTTTCTTTCCTGTCTCATCATGTTGTCCCAACACACATCCAACTGCACCATCCATAATGGATAGGTTCATTAGCAACAACTTCCTGGGCTTTGGTGGAACCAATACCGGTGGGTTGGAAAAGTATTCCTTTATTCTATCGAAGGCCTTTTGGCATTCTTCTGTCCATCTTGTGGTGGCATCCTTCTTCAACAACTTGAATACAGGTTCACATAGTATCATCAATTGAGATATGAACCTACTGATGTAATTGAGCCTTCCCAAGAAACTCATTACTTCCTTCTTAGTCTTAGAGGGCGGTAATTCATGGATCACCTTGATTTTGGACGGATCCAACTCTATACCTCTCCTATTAGTAATAAATCCCAACAATTTTCCTACAGAAACTCCGAAAGTGCATTTGGATGGATTCAACTTTAGGTTGTACCTTCGTAATCTTTCAAAGAACTTTCTTAGATCATCCAGGTGATCTAAACTCTTTTTGGACTTGATAACTACATCATCTACGTACACCTCAATCTCCTTGTGAATCATATCATGGAAAAGGGTAGTCATGGCCCTCATGTAAGTTGCGCCGGCATTTTTGAGTCCAAATGGTATCACCCTGTAGCAATATACTCCCCACAGAGTGTAAAGGCTATTTTCTCAGCATCATCTTCATTCATCAGGATCTGATGATACCCCACAAAGCAATCAACAAATGACTGCAACTCATGTTTTTCATAATATGAGTATGTGAATGTTTGGAAGAGGAAAATCATCTTTAGGACTAGACTTGTTAAGATCCCAATAATCTACACATATCCTTATCTTTCCGTCTTTTTTCGGCATTGGCACAATATTGGCCAACCATATGGGGTAATTTGTGACCCTTATGATGTTTGCTTCTATCTTCTTAGTCACCTCCTCTATGATTCTCAAACTCAAATCAGGTTTGAATTTCCTCGTCTTTTGCTTCACGGGTGGACAGGCGGGATCAATTGGTAGCCTATGTAAGACGATATTGGTGCTCAATCCTGGTACATCATCATAAGACCAAGCAAACACATCAACGTATTGCTTGAGCAATTTTATCAACTCTTGCTTCGTCTCGGCTTTCAAATGTATGCTAACTCACATTTCCTTCACCGTTTCTTTATCACCCAAATTCATAATCACAGTTTTATGTTGATTAGGCTTCTTCTGACTTTCAAGTTGCTCGATCTCATGTGGCAGGTTTTCAAGTATCATACTTTCGTCATATTTCTCATAATCATGGTCATTACTCGCATTTTGCTCAGTGGATTTGTTACATGTCATAATCATTGAACGAGGATTTTTACTAATATTAGCACTGAAAAATAAAAAGACATTAAAGAAAAATAGGGAAGATAACTTTTTTTTTAGAAAATAAAGATTTTCATTAAAAGAAAAACGCTCGGTTTTTAGCAAGAGGTGAGTAGCAAAAAGGGCTTAAGCATGATTCAAACCTCAATTGATCATGCAAAAACAACCTACAATTCCATACTACCAGGACTCCTGTCAAAACAAGGATGGACTTAATGTCTAATTCTGCAAGACTTCTCCAGGTTCAGCATCACGAATGGTCAGCTCCTTGAGATCTATCTCCAGTCCTTCCTCAATCACGAGCACAAACAGATTCCCTATTCCTTCTATGATATCCTCATCAACTGCTTGCTCTGAAACTGGGACTTGTGCTGGTACAAACACCGTCTTTCCTGATCCTTTATTGCAGACTCCTCCCGAAGCAGGCTTATATCCAAGTCCACTAGTACCTCTCTGATGTTTCAACTGAATTGGCTCAATTATACCATTGGTTTTTGGTCCTATTCATGTCTTAGGCTGATACCCATATTTTAACATCTCTGAGGCAACCATCTTTGCTGCTCTAGACATTTTCACTTCAATCGGCTCTACTTTCTCATCGGCCCTTGCATCTTGCATGATCTCCAGAGTATGGAAAGCGACTCCATCTAACTCCTCAGTGACTAGAACAGAATTAACAAAATAGATGGGATGATTGAGCTCCCCATGAACAGTAACTTTCATGCGACCTCACTCAAATTTCACACACTGATGGAGAGTAGAGGGAACTGCTCTTTCCATGTGGACCCATGGCCTCCCCAACAATAGGTTGTAACTGGACGCCACATCTATCACTTGAAATAAAATGGGAAATTTAGCAGGTCCTACCTATAATGTTAGGTAAATTTCTCTAATGATGCTCCTTTACGATCCATCAAAAGCTTTGACATTCACCCGACTTTCCCTTATCGCTTCTATAGTCACACCTAAATCTCTCAGAGTGGAGAATGGACAGATATTACAACCAGAACCACCATTGATCAGAACACTATTCACGACCTTATTATAGTACTTGACGGTGATATGAAGTGTTTTGTTGTGCCCGGCTCCTTCTGACGGTAGCTCATCATCATGAAAAGAGATCTTATTTGCTTCTACCATACGCCCGATTGCTGCAGCCAAAGTTTCGCTTGTGGTCTCTTTTGAATGCTAACTCCACCTAACACTTCCATCAAAGCATTCCTATGGACCTCAAAACTCATAAGCAAGGACATAATGGATACGTGGCTGGTGTTTTCTTCAGTTGCTCTTCTACTGAATAGTCCTTAGGTTGTATCTTCTTTCAAAATTTTGTGGCTTCAGCATTAGTAACATTCTTCTTTGGATTTTTTTCTTTCCAAGAAACCCCTCAATTTAGATCCTTCGGGGCATAACACCTTCCTGACTTGGTGATCTTGTAAGCCACAGTAGCGTCTATCTTCTTGCCCTTGGCTTCCTTTCGGTAGTCCCATAGTACTGCTTTAGCGTCATAATTGGGCTTCCCCATGGCTATAGTGGTTATTACAACTTTCGGCAGGTAGGTCTAAGCACTCAAAGCTCCCTTAACTGAACTGTGATAAAAGGTTGTACTAGAGATGTAGTGGCAAATTCTTCTGTGTTCTGAGCAGGCACAATGGCTCCCTCCAAGTCATATTCTTCCTCTAGAGTAATCATGTTGACTTCTCAATTCTCATGATTTGCTGAAGGGTTTTTGTTCACATTTGTAGTAGCTACAGTGCATTTGATTACTCCTTTTCTAATTTGAGACTCTATCTGGTTCTTTAAACATAACACTCTTCCGTGTCATTTCCTTGGACTCCTGAGAGATAAGCACATCGCTTGTTTTCATCAAAGTTTTGAGAGGTTGGATCAGGGGCTTTTCTTTCAATTGGGTGCAATAATGTTGCTGCTCTCAACCTTTCAAACAATTGAGCCAAAGGTTCGGTAATAGATATATAGGTACGGGTATTTCTGGATTCAAGATTTGTACGTGGTCTTGGTGAATATGTTAGTCTATTTTGGTGAATTGGAGCTTGGACGGAGGTATATGGTCTTGGCGAATTTTGGTGTGCTGGAGCTCGAGGTGGATTATAATGTGGCTGAGTATTATATACTGGAACATATGCAATAATCTGGGGTTTTTTAGGGTAATGGTAGGAAGAACTTCCAGGTTGGTAGTATGGTGTGATAGTTGAGACATCTTCTTTCTTCTTCTTGTTACCACCAATAGAACCGGACTGCATAGCTTTACTTGCGACTTGCAATGCAACCATAGACTGAATCTTTCCTGACTTGATACCTTCTTCTATGAAATCTCCCATCTTGACCAACTCTGCAAACTTCTGGCCCATCATTGACATCATCTTGTCAAAGTAAACACTTTCTTGAGCTCGGATAAAGTACTTGGAGAGCTCACTCTCATCTAGTAGAGGTTACATCCTGCAGTACCAGCCCCAGTCCTTCATCGCCATGCATATTCTTGAAATAACTCCTATGGCTTCTTTTGTATATTAGCCAATGAGAACCTGTCTGGGGTGATTTCGGTGTTAAGCTTGAAATGACTCATGAATTTTTCAGCCATTTCTTGCCAATCACGCCACTTGCGATTGTCTTGGTAAGTGCACCAAGTTAAAGCTTCTCCTGACAAACTTCAAATAAACAGCTTCATCCTCAACTTCTCCTTCCTTCCTACACCGACCAGCTTATGGCAATAGGCTCTTAGGTGTGCATGAGGGTCATCCTTTCTATCAAATACATCAAACTTTAGTGGTTTGTACTCGACTGACATGTAAATGTCCTGATGGATGCATAAGTCATCATAATCCAAGCTCTTGATTCCCCTAGTGACTTCCATATTTCTAAATGCCCTTTTCAGACTTTTGAGTTGAGCTACTCTCGACTTTCTCCATTCAATTGGACATCATTCTCTAATCCCACATACTGATCAACCTCATACGAGACTTTGACAGCCAAGGATGTTATGAAAGTAGGAGCTTCAGTAGCATATATCTATGGCACAGGTATCTCACAAGTGATGTGTGCCTCAGGTATGTGCTGAATTATTGGATGAACTGGAATGGTGAAGTTTTGAGTAAGCAATGGATGATCAGGTGCAGCCCTGACGGTGGGTAGATGAGCAAGTAGAGCTTGAGCATAAGTGGGAACTTGTGGTGTTTGCGTAGATGGGTTTGTTAAGTTGGAGAGAGTGATTGGAGATAGTTCAGTATTTGGAAATTGGAATTGAGCGGGGATGGTAGCAGTCGTAAGCTTATTCAAGTCCCACACTTGATGCAATTCCTTCTTTAGGATGTCAATTTGTTGTGCCATGTTGTCCATTTGTTCGTCGTTTTGAGTATCTATCAGCTTTTGGGAACTCTCATCACCATCTATTGGTAATATCGAGGCATTGTTAGATTCTTTGATCATTTTTCCTTTGGATCAGAGATTGTATTATGATTCAGCCAGTTTGCAATCGACACAAATCAACCTTCTTTTTTCTTGGGGGGGATTAATAATGAAAAGAAACGAAAAGAAAGAAAAAAAGGGAAACCATGTTAGTTTGGGAGATATAGAAAGATGTAACAAATATGTAACACATATATACGCCAAGTTGGCGACATTCACAAAAAGCGTCCTAATATGGAGCCTATTTTAGACAGAGGTAGAACTACATTGCAATCAGTTTGACGATAAATGATCCATTTTAAACACATTTGGATTTGGAATAAACGACTTTTATTACGTAAAATATGGCTTCAAAAGGTTACAATGAAATAGAGCAATGAAAGCCTAAAAAAAAACTGAAAGTACATGGGTGGCCGCAAAGGCATATAATGGGATTGGCCATGCGGCTCTTTTAGGGGAAAGAAAGAAAAAAAGGTACAACAAGAAAGGGTAATAGGAAAAAAAGTACAACAAGAAAGGGTAATCTAAGGCCATACGTCAACATCAATTATCATTATCGCTCACATCATAATATGGCCTTGGGTGGTACTCTGGGGATCTGTTAAGGTCATACGCAGGTGCTAAGTCTGTACCCATCACCCCTCCATCTTCAGGATCATAAAGGTTGGAACCAGTTTCAGACCCTCCTAGGGATCTTCTTCCATTTCTTACTCGGGGTCTTCTTCAGGTCTTCCTCTATTTCTTCTTCTATGTCTTCTTCGGGATCCTCTTCTGGATCTTCTTTAGGGTTCTCTTCTGGGTCCTCCTCTATTTCTTTCTCTGGCTCATCCGAATCTTTCTCTATCACTGGTATTAAATAATAGATAGAACCTGGAACTATCTGATTATACATTGATGTAGTGAGTTCCATACGGGGAAGTACTTCTTACCTGACCCACTCGACCCACTGGAGGTCTGTGAAACCTCTAAACCCTTATGCACTTGGTTGAGCCGTGTGCCTCACAGTAGTATGCCATGCATAATATTCTAGCGTGCACCATCTATCTCCTTCTATATGCAGTGTAATCATGCAATCCCACTTTTTTTTGTAAGTTCATCACTCGCGCTGCTGGAATCAAGGCTTCGTAACCATCCTCATGTAGTACCATAACTGACCACAACGGTATATCCTGAAAAACGCCGAACTGACTTAGAACTCGAAGAGGCGCATATGGTTGAATTCCTCCTAGTCTAATAAACTCAATGAAGTAAAAGTTTTTAGTCCTCACGAAGGCAAATCCTGTCATCCAGGGATACTTCCATTGGATGGAATCTCCAGGCTCGATCCAATATCCTAGATGATTCTTATGGCTTTGGATCCTACTACGTGCGTCAATGGTGTAGTCCATTTATGGATGCCGACGATAAAAATGTTCTATTGCCCAGATTTGCAACAATAAGCTGCATACTCCAAAGAAATTATGGCTTCTACTGCATGCAGACAATGACCGAAATACCTCGATGAGAATCATGTGTACCAAGGCAAGTCTCTGCGGCTCTGCGAAGTGCTCATTACTATCGATAGAATGTTGATGTCAATACAACGAAATCTCATCGGGAAGACCATGGTTTTCAAGAAAGAAAGCATGAAGACTCTACGCCGCATATATACCCATTGTCTAGGGGTGCAAACAAATTCACCTCGGTGTTCATCATAGCTTTCAAGACAACCATACCTTCTAAAAAGGTAATCCAACCTCACTTTTTAGCTTTCCACATTCCTCAATGACGGAAAAATGTCCAACCCTAAGAGCCTTAGAAAATCTTACTTTCTTATGGATGATGGGAGTGCTGGCAATTTTCCTCTGAGTGGCATTTTAGTAAATCCACTGATCTCCTCCAAGGTGGGAGTGATTTTAAAATCCAAGAATTTGAAAGTCACTGTGGCTTGATCCCATAATTCCATTAACAGAGTAATGAGGGTTCTGTTAGCTCAGATCCTCATGAGTGATAACAAAGCACCTAAATGCTCTCGGATCTCGCCCCCATATGCTACATGAATGTTCCACCACAAATTTTGCAGACTATCGGGAGCTGTACAACCATCTGGATATTTGGTAGGTTTTGATTGATATTCATCTGAAAGAAAGGGGGTAAAGGATATGATAAGTTGTTTATTCCAAATCCATTATGTGTTTAGTTTGTATTATTCACATCAATCTTCACATAAAGATATGTCATTAGGTTATTTAACCTTTGACAAAATGGTTGTTTCCTAATTGCAAAAATGATGCCTTGGACCGTCACAACTAGGGTGTATGAAACATGACCTATTTCTAGAGTAAGAGTTTTTCCTAGATGTTTAAGAGTATCCACTGATCTCCTCCAAGGTGGGAGTGATTTTAAAATCTAAGAATTTGAAAGTCACTGTGGCTTGATCCCATAATTCCATTAACAGAGTAATGAGGGTTCTGTTAGCTCGGATCCTCACGAGTGATAACAAAGCACCCAAATGCTCTCGGATCTCGCCCCCATATGCTACATGAATGTTCCGCCACCAATTTTGCAGACTATCGGGAGGTGAGACAACCATCTGGATGTTTGGTAGGTTTTGATTGATATTCATCTGAAAGAAAGGGGGTAAAGGATATGATAAGTTATTTATTCCTAATCCATTATATGTTTTATTTGTATTATTCACATCAATCTTTACATAAAGATATATCATTAGGTTATTTAACCTTTGACAAAATGGTGGTTTCCTAATTGCAAAAATGATGCCTTGGACCGTCCCATTTAGGGTGTATGCAACATGACTTATTTCTAGAGTAAGAGTTTTTCCTAGATGTTTAAGAGTATCCACTGATCTCCTCCAAGGTGGGAGTGATTTTAAAATCCAAGAATTTGAAAGTCACTGTGGCTTGATCCCATAATTCCATTAACAGAGTAATGAGGGTTCTGTTAGCTCGAATCCTCATGAGTGATAACAAAGCACCCAAATGCTCTCGGATCTCACCCCCATATGCTACATGAATGTTTTGCCACCAATTTTGCAGACTATCGGGAGCTGTACAACCATCTGGATGTTTGGTAGGTTCTGATTGATATTCATCTGAAAGAAAGGGGGTAAAGGATATGATAAGTTGTTTATTCCAAATCCATTATGTGTTTAGTTTGTATTATTCACATCAATCTTCACATAAAGATATGTCATTAGGTTATTTAACCTTTGACAAAATGGTTGTTTCCTAATTGCAAAAATGATGCCTTGGACCATCACAACTAGGGTGTATGCAACATGACCTATTTCTAGAGTAAGAGTTTTTCCTAGATGTTTGAGAGTGGACTACTGAATAACTACAAGAAGGCACACTAACCTAATTGTACCAACTCAAAAACTAAGGAATCCAAAGAAGGTTTGGGGGAGGGTGTGACACTCCCCATGTGAACCACAGTATGTAAAGTGTTTACGGCCAAAGACTCGATAGGAAAATACAAATGATAAAGCAGTAACAAGTAGTGTTTATCAGACAAATAAGGAACACAAGTATTTTGTCTGTTAAACACTACTTGTTACTGCTTTATCATTTGCATTTTCCTATCGAGTCTTTGGCCATAAATACTTCACATATTGTGGTTCACGCGGGGAGTGTCACACACTCCCCCAAACCTTCTTTGGATTCCTTAGTTTTAGAGTTGGTGCAATTAGGTTAGTGTGCCTTCTTGTAGTTATTCAGTAGTCCACTCTTAAATATCTAGGAAAAACTCTTACTCTAGAAATAGGTCATGTTGCATACACCCAGGTGGGACGGTCCCTATTTGATTGTATCGTTGAGATTGATTGTGTGACATGTAATTGGAAAAGTAAAACTTTGTGCTTACTTGGTATATGTTGGTCGACTTACTTTATTTATACTTGGTGTAATCGTGGCTTATCTGATTGACTAGTTATTATTATTTAATATTATAAGAGAGTGTTTAGTTGTTAGCCCGAGAGTTTAGTATGAGTTGTATATGATTACTAGGTTCATCCTATAGATGTGGGTAATGGAAGCGACAATACGAATAAATGAGTGATAGTGATGGTTTAGTGTTGGATTGTGATAGATGGTATGAATTAATGAGGTTAGACTATGCTAGTGGTGAATATAATCTCGTTAATAGAGTTGGAGAATTATAAATTATATAGGCAAAGTGTTATAATGATATTACAGCCTTAGTTGAATTATACTCTATTTAATATGTCATGATTTCTTTTCTTTGATTCTACTTTATGATTATGTGGACTAACACTGGTCGACCGATGATGCCTACCAGTACGTGTGTTTTTACTGACCCTACTCTTCTACATTCCTTCTTGGGGTGTAGACTGGATGCAGGTTAGTTTGCAGTTACTATATGGATGGCGATATTCAGCACTAACTTCTGCACTTCCTTCCTGGCAGATGTTGGAGTCTTTGTGTTATTTATTTTATTCTCAGTCTATTCTATAATAGGTAGCTCTTGTACATGTCTGACTAGGTCTTGGGGTGGTGAAGGACAGTTGTAAGAAGTTTTTGAAAAGTTTATTTATTGGTATTTAATTTACTTTGTTATATTTAATTCAGGATTTTGTTAAAAACAAAAGTCTTCTGCATATTTTTGGTTGGGTAATAAGGGTTCTCCTAGCTACTTAGGATAGCATAGGTGCCCGCACGATCCGTTAGTTTGGGTCGTGACAGTTGGTATCGGAGCATTAGGTTTAACGGTCCCATAAGTACAAGGGCAATGTCAAGTAGAGTTCCACAGATTGGTGTGTAGGGCCCCACACCCAATCTTTGGGAGGCTATAAGGCATGTAGAAGTCGTTTCCTTTTTTTTTTCCCTCTCCATCATAGCGTACTATTCTTTGACTACTGACGTGGATCTAATTGGTAACTAGACGATTCCAATTGGTATCTCAACAAAGATCAATTAGAATCTAGTTGATTCCAATTAGTATGATAGTGAGTTCTCTTTGGAATCTAGGAGATTCCAATTGGTATCTGTTAACAATGGCTAAGGGTTAATATCATAATATGAAGACGTATGAAAGTAGTGAACTTATTTGGTTGCCTGTTGTTTGATATTAAGCTGAACTTGAATTGTTAAACTGTATGAGTATTGTGAAGTATTTTTGTTGAATTGTGGTGAAATAAATTGACTAAGTTGCTTTTGTTGAAAATTATAATGGAACTATGTGATCTTGTTGTTGTGAAATTAGTAAATTCTCTGGTGCTTCCTTGTTCTTGATACTATTGATATGCTGATGAAATTGATGATATGAGAATTGAGAGGATGGTATGAGGACATGATGTCAAGGGAAGATAATGAAAAAGACATGAAAAAAAAACTGAGGTGATATGTGTTTCCCTTAATGACGGGCTCTTGTAATTGATATTGTGAATGAATTTAATTGTATGGTTCAGTTATTTGATATTGTGAATGGATCCTTGTGTGGTCCAGTTATTTGATATTCTATGTGGATCATTGTGTTGTCCGGTTATTGAGACTTTATTTGGATTCTTTTGCAATCCTATTATTTGAATTTTTAATTAGTTCCTTGTGAGAACTGGCTAAGTGATATTATCTTTGAGTTCCTTGTATGAACTGACTTTTAAGGTTTGATAAAATAATGAGTTTTAAATAAAGTGGCAAAAACTAGTGGAGGTTGTTGATACCTAAGGAATTTGATTGATCACTTATCTGAAATGTGATATTGATAATGAGACTGTTAATGACCTGTAATCGGTGATGTTGTTTGACTTTGCTCATATGCTTACTATATAGGGATCAATCTTGAAGTGGTTAAGAGTTAGTGAAGCCTGTAATAAAAATGTTGTAAGGTAGAAATAAGAATGGCATTGTATACATTAGCTTGGTGTTGGTGATGGATGGATAATTGGGCTTGACAATGAAGGTTTTGTCATGTGATAAGTATTGAAGTTAGTGATTGCCTGGGCATAAGTTTTAGTCGTGGATTGGTGTATTAAGGGAGGCCTTGAGAAGATAAGTTGATTGTTGACTTGGTCTTGTGATTGAATTGTGTGATTAACGTCCTATAGAATTGACTGATAGATGACAATTTTAGAGGGTAGTTGTCACGCCCCAAATCCCATTGAGGCGGACTGGAACCCGAAGCCGTTGAGGCCCGAGAGAACAAAAATCTTTGCTCATGTACATTCATATGCATGTTTACGTATGACTGTCATTCTATCCCATGTATCTAATATTGACCAGTAGCGGAAGTCATGGAAAACATGTACAATATATGAAACTTGGCCGTTAGGGCCATCAAGTCAAAATGAACATACATCTTTTACTTTTATCTTCCCACATATGTCTACAAAGCCGCTAACAGATACAACCAATCCTAAAGTCGGGACAAGTCCCTGCTTTATACAATACTGTACATAATACCAAAAAATATGTACGCATGTGACACGGAAAGCCCCGAACTGAACTGGAGCTCACCAATAATCCGTAGATGATCCGCAGCCTACTGTGGAGGTCTACTAACACCTGTTCCAGCAGCAGGTAAGGTAAGTCCCACAAGGGACGTCAGTACGAAGAATTTACTGAGTATGTAAGGCTATATGAAACTGTATGACACATAAATACTTCCATGAAATTAAGCGTAAGAGAATAATCAATATGGATAAACCTCCGTTCTGAATATGTGGAATCATGTTCATTACTTCCATTATTCTCATTACTTGATCATTCATTCTTATCATCATCAGTCTTATAATCACATTCATATTTATATATATTCATGCAAGGGCTATATTTTCATTGCTCTTTATAATTATCTTCATTACTGCTCATCCAACTGGTTAGTGGCCATTAATATAATACCGATCATCCACCTTATTAGTGGGTCATACATAATATAATTCTTATCATCCACCTTATCAGTGGGTAATAATATAATACCGATCATCCACCTTAGTGGGTCATAATATAATATAATACCGATCATCCACCTTAGTGGGTCATAATATAATATAATACCGATCACCCACCTTAGTGGGTCATAATATAATATATACTACATTCCTTTACTTGTGAGAGATTGATACATTGAGGATCATGACATTATTTGAAACACACATATATACATTACTTCACTCCTTTACTTCATGAGATTGATACTTTAGTGATTAAAACATTATTTGATCTTTGGAACATAACATTATTAGATATTCTACTCAAGAATGAATAGATTCTCTTTACATCATCACTTCCCTTGAGATGGTTTCTTTTAGTAGTTACAACATTATGAGAGCTTAGGAACTTCAGTTCATGGATAAGAGACATATGAATGCCAATTGGTCAATGAATAGGAAACATGTGGACAACAATATATATATATCAAACCTGAATAAGATACTTTGGAACATTTCAAGATGGGACAAGTACAAGGACGATATGAACTATATGTACTGCAGAAGGATACGGAAAGAGTAACCTTACATACCTTATCTTCTCAATATGAATACACAGTCCTATATGTGAATACAATAATCCAGCTCCTTTCTTACGTGTTACTCTACAACACAAGTACATAACGAAGCACATGTTAACAACCAACTACCTTACAAGTGCATACGACGACAATGAATTATGTGACTGCCGTATAACGTCATTTCTCCCTCTTACAATACCAATTATTGCATCACCATACCAACAAGACCATAACATTCCACACATTGACCAAGACATCATAAACCAATAACATTTCACACCAAGTTTACCCTTTACGCTCCCTCATTAACACTACGTCACAATGATTCCATTAAGTCACCTCAATACCTTTCATAACAACATATTAATAAAAATCCATAGTTGATACCATTCAAAATACCTCTGAGATGCTCCTTTATAGTCATTTAAAAGGTACCATAAGTTGATAATTGCATCCATAAATGGCATAGGGGTTTTGGGGGGTTAAAGGGATGAAAAAGCAATCAAATCGGGGTTATGGTCTGAACTGTGAAGCAACCTGCACTCGCAGGTGACCTTTGGCAGTGGCCAGAGGCACCTGCGAAGTCACCTACGCCTGCAGGTGCTTTGTCTGCGAGGGCTGTGCCCGTTTTGGCCCAAAAGGGTTTCTTTTGGGTCCTTTTTTTGTAATAAATGGTACATGATCATAAATAACCTTATCTTAACATATTTTAGATCATATTAGATTCCAACGAACAGCCATGGTTTCACAACACACATAAACATCACCAAACTACATTTTTCTTTCAATACGTCACCAATTCCATGCAAAATTTCACAACAAAAATTCCAAATGTTATACACAATGAGAAAGTAAGTTAAGGACATAAACATATCATACATGTTAATATGTAATCCATCAAATTCACCTCCTTTAAGACCACAAGTCCATTTTCAAGTTTTCAAGGCAAACCCCTTTTTCGATTGCAAAAGTAGACAGTTTTACACATAGTGAACTTCTCACATTTCACCAACATAACCAACATTATCTACACCATCTTACATGAATATAATATATTAAACCATAAAAATAAAAACTTAGCAAGGATTGAAAAAGGGTGATCTTGCCCAACCAAGTGTGGTTGCCTTAGGGTTTGGTTGAAGAGAAAATGTTGTGGAAAATTCTAGAATGAGACATGTGTGTTTCAATGAATAAAATATGATTTTTCTTGACCTTTTATAGTCCCTTTGGTCATACTTATCCACCCTTGTTCAAAAATGACATGTTTACTTGATCCATTTTATGAATGGGTCATTTTTTTCCATTTTTGGGCCACGTCTTGTTTGTAATTTTGGGCCTCAATTGAGCCCAATGAAACAAGACCAATTAAGCCTAATAATTTAATGTGTAATAACCCATCAATATCATGTTTAATTAATTCCATAAATGTTATGGTAATAAAATAGGTTCAGAAATGTACGGGGTGTTACATCCTTCCCCCCTTAAAAACATTCGTCCTCGAATGTTAGTAACATTATCCAATTTACATAGATGGATCATGCTTCATGATATCATATACACATAATGCTCATATATACTTATTATTACTCTAATTTCGCACTTTGAACTTTTTCTTCCATTTGAAACAATTATGGGTACTTCGACTTCCTCATTTCTTTGGCTCCCCACGTGATTTCTTTTACTTGTCGATTCCTCCATTGTATTTTTATAGAACTACTTCTTTATTCCGTAACCCCTTCACTTGTCAATCCAGAATGGCAATAGGTGTCTCTTTCACAGGTGAGATCCTCTGTAACTTGTGCATCTTCAATGGGAGCAATGGATCTCTTATGCATTTTTGAAACATTGGAATATAAAATACTGGATGAACTGTGGAGAGTTCTTGGGGTAGTGTGAAGTTATAGGCAACTTACCCAAATCTTTGGGTAATATCATATGGCATGTTATATAGGGCCAACTTTCAGTTCTTTCCAAATCTCATTACCCTTTCATTGGTGACACTTTGAAACATACCCAAGCACCTACGGAAAATTCTAATTCCATTCTTCTAATATCGACATATGGGCAATATTCCTTGTTCTATTGCCTCACCAATACATTTTTTTTTCCAAACCATGGTATATTGTAGTTGCTCCCGAATGAATAGAATACCATGAATGATGTGCTTCTGTCATAATTCATTTTCTTAGCTCATTTATATTTGGTACACAAAATCTACTTCGGCATTGGAGTAATCCCCCTCGCGTAAGCTCAAATACCTTGGTCGAACTTTTCTATACATTCTTTTTCAACTAAAAGAAAATAAGATTTGCATATTTCTTTTCTCTCTCTCAGCTACGAGTGAAGATTCTGCCGCATTGTACACTATAATTCTTTCATCTGGAGTTTCAAGAAGACGAACCCCCAAGCTGTCTAATTGACGTAGATCCTTAATAATACCTTGCCTTTTCGTAAGTTGACCATCAATGCCTCCCAACACTTTGCGGCTTAACACATCGACTACCACATTTACTTTTCTCAGATGGTATACGATATCAATATTCTAAACTCTTGGTAGTCTCACCCACCTTCGCTGTCTCAAAAGTAGGTCCTTCTGCTTAAAGCTATATTGTAACTGTTGTGATCAGTATATATATCAATGTGAACCACATACCATTAGCGGTGCCATGCTTTTAAAGCAAATATCATGACTGCTAATTCAAGATCATGTGTTGGCCAATTCTGTATTCATATGGACATAATTGTCTTGAAGAATAAACTATTACATTACCATATTACATCAATACATATCCTAAGCCGACCCCTGAAGCAGCACAATATACTGCATACCCTTTTGTGCCTTCGGGAAGTACTAATACAGTTAATTTATCTTTCAGCTCTTGCAAACTCTTCTCACATGCATACTTCCCTTGAAACGTGGCTGTTTTGTGTTAACTTGTTAAGGGTATTGAAATGGAAGATAAAATCTCCAACAAACTTCCTTTACTAGTCGGCCAACACAAGAAAATGATGAATCTCCGTAAGCATCGTAGGCCTTAGCCAGGTTTCCACCGTTTCTATCTTTGTTTGCGATCGACCTTCATTCCTTCATCTTAGGCAATGAGATCCAAGAACGCTATGGATTATAACCAAAATGCAAATTTAGAAAACTCTATAACACTTGCTGCAAAATGATTAGCATGGTCCTCTTGTGACTTTGATATATCATCACCGAACATGGTCACGCACACATTTAAACGTGGCTTGAACACCCTATTCATCAAATCCTTAACAACTGTTGGTGCATTGGTTAGTCCCAATGGCATAACTAGAAATTCATAGTAACCATAACGTGTTCAAAAAGCTGCCTCGGGTATATATTATTTTTTTCCTTTCCAACCCTTACTTGGTGATATCCCGGTCTCATGCCAATCTTTGACAATATTTAGCATCCTGTAATCGATGAAGTAAATCATCAATTCTAGGGAGGGGATACTTATTCTTAGTCGTCATTCTTTTTTTTCCTTCAGTTGCCGATAACCAATACACATTCTTAATGTGCCATTTTCCTTTGGACATCATTTCCTTACCTTAAGATAGGAAATAAATTTACCACTCGATGCTCCAGCATTACTCCTCCATTCAAGGACAGACTTTTATGGAAAATGGAAATACACTTTCTGAGCTTGGCAATCTACGTGACATAACAAGAAGCCAACCAATCCATATCCATGATAATATCAAAATTTACCATTTCCAATTCAGGAAGGTCAACTAGTGTGTCATAGCCACAAACAATTTCTATACAATTATGATATACTCTTTTAGCTATAATAGATTCACAACTAGTGTAGATACTTCAAATGGCTTAACTAGTGAATCGGGTGTTCTTTCATATTTATTTTTTTCACAATCACTGGAGTAACATATGATAATGTAGAAACCAGATCAATCAAAGCTTATATCTTATGTAAAAATATGGATAATATACCTGTATCTATATTAGGATAAGCCCCCGAATTCTGTCGATTCACTAAGGCATAGGTACGGTTCTGAATAGGACTCGTTGCTCCGCTAGCACCTCTGCCACGGCCAGCAGGTTGTACACCTGACAATGATAATGCAATGGCTGACCCTGTAGGTTGTGTCATACTACCCATACTCCTCTATGGGCACTCTCTCTTCAGATGCCCTGACCTACTACACCAGAAGCAAACATTCATTTCAAACCAACATTCTCCTGAATGAAACTTCCCGCAGTGCTGGCACAGCTGACTAGAATACTTTGAGTGGCCCATACTCCCTTGTTCTCGATACCCCACTATTTGTGAACCCCGAGTCCTAAATTCTCCTTGGGACATCATAAACTGTCCCATAGGTCTAGCCCTCTTTGACGACCCTCTTTCAACTTTGTGCACCTTTCTCCTTTCCCTTTGATCCTCAATTTTCTGTGCAAAGGTTTGTATTCTGGCTATGTCCATATCTTTGTTCAAAGCAGCAATGGTACAGTCCCTTACCAAAGATGGTTCTAATATGTCCACATATCAATGGACTCTGTCTGTCATCGTGGCCACTACATTCGTAGCATATCGAGCCAAAGAGTTAAACTGTAGACTATATTCTCTAATACTCATATTCCCCTGACGGAGATTTAGAAATTGGTCTGCATGTGCCTCCCAAATTTCATATGGGAGGTAGTGATAAAGAAAGGCCATTTTAAATTTCTCCCAACCAGCTGGAGGTACATCGATACCCCTCGATCGTTTCCAGTCTTCATACCATAATATATCCTCGCCTTTTAGTCTATATGCTGCAAGTTCCACTATTTCTGTACCAATCACATGCTTAACATCTAGAGCCCTTTTTATTTGGTCTACGAAGTCTTGTGGATCTTCATTCAGATCTGACCCAGTAAACGTGGGAGGGTCTAATTTCAAAAAATCTTGTATCCGTCGACTAGCTGCCCTATTCACACCATCACTACATGTCATTGGCCCTACTTTCCCTTGATTCAATACATCAACTATACCAGTAACTATATGAGTTAACATTTGCACTGCATTTCTTAGATTCTGCTCAGTATCATTAACAGGTGTGTCGGTAGGTTCTTCTCTCCCTCTCAGCTCTTCTGGAGCTGGAAAAGTAGGGGAAGCCTGCATTGCAAACTCAGTTTCAGCCCCACCTTGACTAGCTTGGTCAGGTGTACTAGTTTCTCCTCCGGCAAGCATATCTACCTTCTTACCTTTGTCCCCATCTTGTCTTGTAATCGGCATTTTACTATAACAAAGAAAATCAATTTCAAGGGTCAGATATGATTCCACCTACGACATTGGCTCTATTGCACGATCTAGAAATGAAGAAAAGAAACAACTCCTAAATGTCTCGTAGCCTCCTACTTATAAATGTGGTGCGCAGCACATCCATAAGCAAGACTCTACTCAGACACGGCTTTGTTGACACCCTTAGAACGACCTGCTCTGATTCCACTTTTGTCATGCCCCAAATCCCATTGAGGCAGACTGGCACCCGAAGCCGTTGAGGCCCGAGAGAACCAATTTTTGCTCATGTCCATTCATATGCATGTTTATGTATGACTATCATTCCATCCCATATATCTAATATTGACCAATAGCGGAAGTCATGGAAAACATGTACAATATATGAAACTTGGTCTTTAGGGCCATCAAGTCAAAATGAACATACATCTTTTACTTTCATCTTTCCACATATGTCTACAAAGCCTCTAACAGATACAACCAATCCTAAAGTCGGGACAAGTCCCCGCTTTATACAATACTATACACAATACCAAAACATATGTACGCATGTGACTCAGAAAGCCCCGAAATGAACTGGAGCTCACTAATAATCCGTAGATAATCCAAAGCCTACTGTGGAGGTCTACTAACACTTGTGCCTGCAGCAGGTAAGGTAAGTCCTACAAGAGACGTCAGTACGAAGAATGTAATGAGTATGTAAGGCTATATGAAACTGTATGATACTGTAACACCTCGTACCTTCCCAACCCTACTTGACGACATTGAACAATTATTATTTAGGTAACGAGAGCCATACGTGTGTATTTTGTAATGCTAAGGATGAGAAAAATTGAATTTGGCCTCTTATATGGGATTAAACCTTTGTGGAAGTGTTTTGTGATTTTCATGGGACAGTTGTGGGGTTCAAAACGAGGTTCAGAGTACCTCTAAACAAAGGATATTAAGGTTAATAAGTGAGTTAAATAATAGGACTAGAAGTATCTAATCGAACCCGCAAAGAAAAGTCGAAAAATGCAATTTTTGATAACTTTGAAGGAGGGGCGCGTTTGGGACCGTTTCACGCCGCTCTGGGCTAAAATTTTTAGCCCATAGGCAGTAAGTTGGCGCGACCAGGGGCGTGCCACCTTAGGATTTCCACTTTTTCGAAAGTTGGAAATTTCTAAGCCCCAAGGGTATCCGGGGACGTACCGAGCCGATTTTTGCCACGTATCTTCTACAACATATATGAAATGAGTAAAATATTATATTGTCATGATAAAATTACTCGATAACGAATTTGGGGTCAAAATGACGATTTTACCCTTTTGGGCATAATAGGCCATACGTGGCTAGAATCGCTTGTTCTTGGGATCGAGGCTACGGATATGAATAACATGAGTGGGAATATTGTTGTAACACATATGATATGACGTGAATACGAGAAATTATTGATTTTACTGGTTTAAGTGAATTGGGCCCAAAAAGGGCCCCAAAATGAAAAGAATGCATGGCCCAAAATGGGTCAAATAACCCATTCTTTCAAGACCTTCTAGAACAAGCATTTAATGCTTTAGAAGTGGCTAAGTATGGACATAAATGCTTATAAAAGGGACCAAAAATCTGATTTTTTAGTCATTTGGAAGCTCATGCCTTTTGGTCTATTTTTCAATTTATTTTCTCTCAAACCCTAGAAGCTCAAAGACAACTCTTGAAGCAAGATCATCCTATTCCAAGCCTTGGTAAGTATTTATTCTCATGGATTAACATATTATATGCATGGTATATTATGTATATCATGATATTTATGTTGGCAAGGTGGTGAAGGGTGTATTGTTGCTTTTGGTGGAAGATGTGCCATCTTTGTGAATTGAAGGTGAAAAGAGACTTGATGTCTTAATGAAAGAGCATGGTATGGATAAAATATGAACACGTATGGTGTTATTTTGTTGTTAAACATGCTATTTTCATATAAGTGTCAATTAGGGGATTTTGGCCTATTTGTTGTTGTGAGGTGTGTTGAAGGAAATTGATGGCATAAGTATGATGTGGTGATAATGGAGAGTGGAAAGTGTGAACTTGGCATGACATGCTATTGGTTATCATGTGTTGGTAAATGTTGGGAATATTGTGAGATTTTTGGAACTTTCATGAATGGTTGTGTCAAGTGGGACATGGCATGTTTAAAGGCAAACATGAGAATGTTACTTATTATATGCATTAAGTAGTTGGTGGTTAATGTTGGATCCGTTGTGTATTTGTGTTGTAGAGTGGAACATAAGGAAGGAGCGGAACGATTGTATGCGCATTTAAGAGTGTGTGTTGGTATTGAGAATACAAGGTATGTAAGGTTACTTTGTTCGTATCTTTTTGCGGTACGTCGTATTCACATTGGCATTATGCTAGTCCTATCCCGAAATGTGCTAAGGTATTTTATATCTGTTTAGAAATGGTTATTATCACATATTCCCTACTCATTGATCACTTGGGAATTGTATGTCTCATATTCGTTAGTCAATGTTCCAAAAGCCCAAAAAGGTTATGTTCCAAAGTGCCAATAGTGGCTATACACATACCTCTTGTTCATTGACTTGTGTCTAATGATTCCAATAATGGTATCTATTGTTGAGTCCTATACTCCTCATTCATGAGTTATTATGGTTCATGGGTTACAAAATTATGGGCATGTTCCAAAAGTCCCAATCATGTTGTGTTCTTGAGTTTCCAAGAATGTTGTGGCTATGTACATACGTTAATCTCTCATCACTGATTGTATCACTCTCTCATAAGAGGATGAATCAATTCCTCATAAGTATCACTCTATCAAAAGTAAGAATAAAGTAATATACATTTGTTGTTGGTTATGATTTATGGGTGGCAAGTCTAGGGGCATAAGCCTAGCTCGACTCGATCCCGATGTGTTGTTTATGGGTGGCAAGTCTAGGGGCATAATCCTAGCTCGACTCGATCCCGATGTGTTGATTTATGGGTGGCAAGTCTAGGGGCATAAGCCTAGCTCGACTCGATCCTGATGGGTGGCAGGTCTAGGGGCATAAGCCTAGCTCGACTCGATCCCAACATCACATGAGGTGATGTTAAGACCCACTGATCAGTCGGGGCCTGGGTACGTTATGATATGAGCAATGAGGAATAAATCATAAAGAGAAGAACTTAATTTATGTAAGCTACACTGTTCCACATATGCAAATCGATGAGTTGTTCATGTTGCCTATCCTATTACATTTTGATTCTATTGATGTATTTATAACAAGTTTCTTATGGCCTTACATACTCAGTACATTCTCCGTACTGACCACTCTCGGGGGATTTACCTTACTTGCTGCAGGCGCAGGTACTAGTAGGCCTCCACTGTAGGTTGCGGATCTTTTGCCTACTTTTGGTGAGCTCCAGTTGGTTCGGGGCTTCCTTAGTTGCTATGTACATTCATTTTGGTATTGTCTATGCGTATAGAGCGGGGTGTGGTCCCGACTCTAGGATTTTCATAGTCATGTATCTGTAGAGGCTTTGTAGACTTATGTGGGAACAAAATGTAAGATATGTATGCTCATTTTGGTTTGTTGTCCCCAACGGCCAAGTTGATATAAATATATATATGGCATATGTTTCCATATCCGTTTCTATATCCATGACTTTTGCATAGTTGCATGGGGTTTCATAAGGTCCATATGAGGAGATGCATGCAAGTGTTCATAAGCAAAGATTGGTTCTCTCGGGCCATGTCGGCTTCGGGTGCCAGTCCGTCCCGAATGGGATTTCGGGTCGTGACAAAAGTGGTATCAGAGTAGTTCGTTCTAAGGGTGTCTACAAAGTCGTGTCTGAGTAGAGTCTTACTTATCAATGTGTTGTGCACTACATTTATAAGTAGGAGGCTACGGGACATTTAGGATGTTGTTTCTTTTCTTCATTCCTAGACCGTGCAGTAGAGCCAGTGTTGTAAGTTAGATTATATCTGACCATGGCGATTGGTTTTCTGTGATTTAGAAACTGCCAATGACAAGAAGAGATAAAGTCAAGGGTAAGCAGGTTGACATGCTTGCCGAGGAAGGAGCGAGTAGATCACCACCTGACTTAGCTAGTCAAGGTGGTGCTGATACCGAATTTGCATCACGGGTTTCTCCTACTTTTCTAGCTCCAGAAGAGAGGGGAAAGAGAGTAGTATCTTCGGGACTGCCCAACAATACCATTGACCAGGACTTGATGAGTGCGGTGCAAATATTGACCCGTGTAGTTGCTGCACAAGCTCAAAGACAAGCTCTTATGCAGCAGAAGGGGGGGACAGAGGCAGAGAGAGAGGATGAAAGAAGTGGAAGAAAGATCACCCAAAAAAGCTAAACCCATGGGACAAAACATGACGTCCCAAGGAGGATTTAGGCATAGGACTTTTTACAAACCACTTAGGCCATCGTTTCCCCATACCACCACAATTACTCTTCCTCTATTCCAAGGGTTTCGAAGCAACCAGTTTGGGCTAGGAGGTGAGATTCAGGGTTTACGTACAGTGGGGTACCAAGCATAAGACAGTATGAACTGCCCGAGGTTTCATCGTCGGTTGTGCCAGCACTGCGGGAGGTTTCATGCCTGTGAATGTCGGTTTGGACAGAATGTTTGCTATTATTGCGGCATGCCAGGGCATGTGGTAAGGGGGTGTCCACGAAGGAACACAGGTGGCATGGTACGAACCACGGGACCAACCTTCGCATCGACATCATATGTGCCTCCTCTAGGTAGAGGTGCACAAGCTGCTGGTCATGCCAAGGGTGCTAGAGGAGAATCTAGTTCTAGTAACATCCAGGGCAGTACCTACGCCGTGGTGGATCGACAGAAATTTGAGGCTTCTCCTGATGATGCAGCAGGTATATGATCTGTTTTAATTTCTTAACGTATTTACATTGATTGATTTGGGAAGTTACCCTATCCTATGTTATTCCATTGATTGTTGAAAAAAAAAAAAAAGAAGAAACTTTGTGAAAGGATAGTAGAAGTTTTAGTTAATCAATTTGAAACAACTCTACACCAAAAGGGGAAATTATTGTGGCTAAAAGAAATGCATCATGATTATGTGGTAACGACGTGGGGTATAATACATTGGCTATCTTATGACTTGCAAACGGTGGATGTTCATGTGATCATGGGAATGGATTAGTTGGTTTCTTGTTCTACCACGATGACTTGCCAAGGTATATTTTCACTATCCATACGAACATGTTCCTGAGTGGAAGAGTAATGTGGGGGCACCAAGGAAATGTTTTACTGTCTATTGTAAAGTGACAAAATTGATAGCCAAGGGGTATGTATGCCAGTTAAGCCGAGAGTGAACGATTGATGCAAAACCACCAAGTCCTCAATAGGTTCCGGTGGTCAAATGACTCTCTTGATATCATGACTGACAAATGTCCAGGCTTACCCCCCAAACAGGAAGTAGAGCTTCATATTGCTGTGATTTCAGACCCTCCGCTTATCTCTCTTCTTCTATATATACCATGGCCCAGTAACGCTATCGGAATGAAACAGAGTAATTAAGAGAGCGCATCTATCTGAATGGGGGGAAAAAAAAAGAGAAAAAAATTTGATGAAATTGGACTTGAGAATGTGCATTGACTATTAGCAGTTGTGTAAAGTCTCGATTAAGCACAACTATCCCCTCCTAAGAATTGACGATTGGTTGATCAGTTACAGGGTACCAAGTGTGTAGTTCCTTTTTATCAAACGGATTGTATTCACTCGTTCTTGCACCAAATGTCTCAAAAACAAAAGTAACTTGGGCTCGGGTTATCACCAAGTCAGAGTTAGAAACAAAGATGTACCCAAGACAGACTTGCGACCACGTTCTGACTGTAATGGTTCTTAATTTGTGTCATTGGGACTAACAAATGTACCAGCTGCTATTCTGGAGCGGATGAATAGGGTGTGCAAACTATTGTTCGATGTATTTGTAACCGTGTTCATGGTTGATATTCTAGTTTAATCAAGATCACGAGAGGACCATGTCAATTATGGACGGCAGGTGTTACAAGCTGGGATCGTCAGTGGAATGCAAAGTTTTCCAAGTATGAATTTTGGATAAAATCCATAGCGTTTTAGGGTCACATTGTATAGGATGGCAGAATGAAGGTCGATACACTAAAGATAGAAACAGTGAAAAACAAAAATTGGCTAAGGCCTGCGATACTTACAAAGATTCTTCGTTTCCTTGGGTCGGTTGGTGATCGAGGAGAATGACTAAAGGAGTTTCTTCTATCCCTGGACCCTTACCAGCACTAATTGTTTCAAAGAGTTAGAAGGTAAATTAGCTTCTACACCAATTTTATATTTCGCTAAGACACAAAGGTTATGCAATGTATGGTGATGCTTTCGAGGTTGGCCTCGGATGTGTGTTGATGCAGTATGATGCTTCTCTAACAGCGTATGCCTCACGGCAGTTGTGGCCATATGAGAGAAACTATATCACACATGATCTTGAGGTAACAGGTGTGGGAGTTATTTGACAGATAGGAGATATGAAATATGACACTACTACTTAGGGTTCATATTGAGATATGACTATTGCTCATAGGAGCTTGCATATACTTTAAACAGAGGGAATAAAAGTTGAGGTGAAGGAAAAGCAACATGTGAATCCTATGTTTGATTCGGCAAAAAGAACGTACCACAAGGGTCGATGAGATTTGACCTTACGCACGAGGGAAAGGAAGGAGAACCGAAGCACATCATTCACAGAATTCTATTGTCATTGGGAGAGAAACAAAAACGTACCATGGTTTGGTAAGAAGACATTGGCTAGGCAATATAAAGAAAAAGAACAAGCAAGTGTAACTCCTTGACCGAATTATCAATGGGTAATAGCAGAGCATCAGAAAACCTGGAGGGTATATGCCATGTATATGTTGTCCAGGTTAAAATAAGACATGGTTAACATGGGTTTTATTGCAAGTTTGCCTCATCCACATAAGGGTTGCCTTATATATATTTTGGGAATTTGATTCCACATGAGAGCTAGTTGACAGGTTTACCTACATAACACATGTTGCCTTTCAAGAACACTAACATGGTTGACGAATATGCGAGGTTAGTTATTAAAGAGGAAGTACAACTATACGGAGTTCTGAAATGCTCAATTTACTACATAGGTTTGGAAGTTGGTACACACGTGAATTTGAGTGCAACTTTTCACCCTCATATGAACGGACAAATAGAGTAGACTATCCAAACATTTGACAGTATACTATGAGTCTGTGCGAGAGACTCAAATGGTAGTTGGGATGATCATTCACCCTTTATTGAATGTGCTTATCATGATAGCTATTGTGCAAGTATCATCATGGTATCTACGAGGTTTTATACAGAAGAAAGTGTAAATCGTCAATTGGGTGAGTTAAACCGAGTGGAGTTGCCTTATTTGGGGCTAGATTTTGTTCATTACGCTACGGAGAAGATTAAGATGGTAAAACAGTAACTACAGGCTAACACAAGTCATATGATGAGATTCATTAGTTTATTACATGGACAAGCTATGCGGGATGTCCCTTATGAAGGGATATATATATATATATATATTGCCATATAAATAAAGGAAAAATAAGAATAGCTTTGGTAAAGATACGGTGGAGAAATCGAATCACATAGGGAGCCAAAGAAATCATGAAGTCAAAGTACCCACGGGAGAAAGTTCAAGGTATAGAGTTAGAACAATAACAAGAAAGTATGCATAAGTATTGTGAGTATATGCGTAAATATGCTAAGAGAGAGATGCATGGAATGTACATGAGACGATGTTACTAACATTCGAGGACGAATGTTCCTAAGGGGGGAAGAATGTAACACCTCGTACCTTCCCAACCCTACTTGACGACATTGAACAATGATTATGTAGGTAACGAGAGCCATACGTGTGTATTTTATAATGCTAAGGATGAGAAAAATTGAATTTGGCCTCTTATATGGGATTAAACCTTTGTGGAAGTGTTTTGTGATTTTCATGGGACAGTTGTGGGGTTCAAAACGAGGTTCAGAGGACCTCTAAACAAAGGATATTAAGGTTAAGAAGTGAGTTAAAGAATAGGACTAGAAGTATCTAATCGAACCCGCGAAGAAAAGTCAAAAAATGCAATTTTTGATAACTTTGAAGGAGGGGTGCGTTTGGTACCGTTCCATGCCACTCTAGGCTAAAATATTTAGCCCATAGGCAGTAAGTTGGCGCGACCAGGGGCGTTCCACCTTGGGATTTCCACTTTTTCGAAAGTTGGAAATTTCTAAGCCCCAAGGGTATCCGGGGACGTACCGAGCTGATTTTTGCCACGTATCTTCTACAACATATATGAAATGAGTAAAATATTATATTGGCATGATAAAATTACTCGATAACGAATTTGGGATCAAAATGACGATTTTACCCTTTTGGGCAAAATAGGCCATACGTGGCTAGAATTGCTTGTTCTTGGGATCGAGGCTACGGATATGAATAACATGAGTGGGAATATTGTTGTAACACATATGAGATGACTTGAATACGAGAAATTATTGATTTTACTGGGTTAAGTGAATTGGGCCCAAAAAGGGCCCAAAAATGAAAAGAATGCATGGCCCAAAATGGGTCAAATAACCCATTCTTTCAAGACCTTCTAGAACAAGCATTTAATGCTTTAGAAGTGGCTAAGTATGGACATAAATGCTTATAAAAGGGACCAAAAATCTGATTTTTTAGTCATTTGGAAGCTCATGCCTTTTGGTCTATTTTTCAATTTATTTTCTATCAAACCCTAGAAGCTCAAAGACAACTCTTGAAGCAAGATCATCCTATTCCAAGCCTTTGTAAGTATTTATTCTCATGGATTAACATATTATATGCATGGTAGATTATGTATATCATGATATTTATGTTGGAAAGGTGGTGAAGGGTGTATTGTTGCTTTTGGTGGAAGATGTGCCATCTTTGTGAATTGAAGGTGAAAAGAGACTTGATGTCTTAATGAAAGAGCATGGCATGGATAAAATATGAACATGTATGGTGTTATTTTGTTGTGACTCGGAAAGACCCGAACCAACTGGAGCTCACCAAAGATCGGCAAATGATCTGCAACCTACAGTGGAGGTCTACTAGCACCTGTGCCTGCAGCAAGTAAGGTAAGTCCCCCAAGGGACGTCAGTACGAAAAATGTACTGAGTATGTAAGGCTTATAGGAAACTGCATGATGTATATAAGTGCTTCCATGAAATCAAATATAAGAGAATAGTCAGTATAGATAAACCACCGGTCTACATATGTGGAACCATGTACATTACATTCTTTACTTATTTTTCCTTTACTTTTATTCATCTTTATCGTTCTACCCATGCTAGGCTTTTCTGTCGCCCCTGGGATGAGATTAACCCATGCTAGGTATTTTAACCCCTGGGATGTGATTAACCCATGCTAGGCTTTTCTGTCTCCCCTGGGATGTTAGATTAACCCATGCTAAGTATTTTAACCCCTGGGATGATGTTAACCTGTGCTAGGCTTTTATTTCGCCCCTGGGATGTTCGATTAACCCATGCTAGGTATTTTAACCCCTGGGATGATGTTAACCCATGCTAGGCTTTTATTTCGCCCCTGGGATGTTACTCAAGAATATACAAACAATTATACATTACTTCCATTCTTACATTATGAGAGTGATACATTACTTTATTTCTTTACTTCTATGAGATTGATACCGTGGTGGTTGTAAATTATTGGAACTTTGGAACATAACATTATTGGAATTGTGGAACGTAATATTATTGGAGCTTTGGAACCATGTCCACAATTATGTGACATATGAATAATAGTTGGTCAATGAATAAGGTACATGTGAACAACAATATATATGACAACTCGAAATGAGATACCTTGGAACAATTCGGAAAGGGGATAAGTACAATGACAATGTAACCACTATGTGCTGCAGAAGGATACGGAAATAGCAACCTTATATACCTTATTTTCCCAGTATGAATACACAATCCTATATGTGAATACAACAATCCAGCTCCTTCCTTACGTTTCACTCTACAACACAAGTACATAGCGGAGCTCACATTAATAACTAACTATCTTACACGCACATAAGACGACAATGAGTTGCATGATTGCCCTATAACGTCATTTCACCCTTTACAATACCATTCATGGAATTATCATACCAACAATACCACAACCTTCCATACATTGAACAAGACATCATAAACCAATAGCATGTCACACCAAGCTCATATTTTACACTTCTCCATCAACACAACATCACAATTACTCTATCAAGTCACCTCAATACACTTCATAACCACATATCGACAACAATCCCACAATTTACACTCATAGAAAAATAACAAGTCAAGGAACATAACCACACCATACATGTTGATATTTCATTCACACCATTCACTTTCATCAAAACCTCAAGTCTCCTTTCAAGTTTAAATCACATAGATGACACATCTTTTAACAAAAAGCAAAAGTGCACTACTTACACTTTTTGACATAACCATCATGATCCACATACTCTCCCATGTATATAATATTTTAATACATGAAAGTAGACACTTACCAAGGCTTGCAAAGTGATGATCTTGTCCAAAAAAAATGGCTTAGGGTTTGGAAGATATGAGAAATATCTTTTAGAAAATGTCTAGAAAGGCATGTGTGGTTTTTGGAATGAAAATCTGATTTTTGCCTTTATATAGGCCCTCAAGTCATACTTTACCAATTCTTGGCATTAAATGCCATATTTACTTGGTCAAATTGGAAGAATGGGTCATTTGCCCTTTGGGCCATGCATTTTGGCTTCATTTTGGGCCTTAAATTGAGCCCAATTACACATGTTAGCTTAGCCCACCAAATTCAATGTATGATCCACCATATATCTCATGTTTAAATAATTCCATAAATGTCACGACAATATTCACTCACGAAATTCATGTTTGTAGCCTCAATCTCAAAAATAAGAAATTCTAACCACTCATGGCTTACTTGAACATAATTTGATAAAATACTTGTGACGAAGAATTAACCCCAACTCGGATGCCAAACTCGCTCAAGAGTAGTCCTACTACGATGGAATAATGATACCATAACCCAAGAGTCCTCTTTATAGACTAATAATCGTAGAAGAAATTTGGCAAAAAGCACCCCGGCACTCTCCCGGGCGGGACTTAGAAAAATTTCAGCTCTGGGAAAGGTGTGCAGGGGCGGCCTGGCACGCAGCCTGGCGCGCCCCCTTGCTGCCTGTGCCAAACAAAATTCAGGCCAAAGCGGCTTGGCACGCCACCTGGAGCGCCCCATACTAAATTTTTGATTTCGACTTTTCTTTGCGGATTTGGTTGGATTCTTCAAGTCCCAACCTTTTGCTTGCCTCTTATCTTTAAGATCCTTTGCTTGGATGTCCCTTAAAGCTCACTTTTCACCCCACAAATACTCCACAAAGTCACAAACACCTCCTACGAAGGTCTAATAACATTTACTAGTACAATATCAAATGTTCCATCAATAACAATACAAAATACGTACTTATTGCTCTCGAACCTAGGGTAATCATGGTTCAAGGTTGGAAAGTAGGGTCGGGAAAGTACGGGGTGTTATAGTTCAATGTCAAGATTTTTCGATCATGAAACAATCAAGAATATAGAAATACAAAAGCAAAATTTAAGAACAATAAAGAAAACCAAGGATTACATTAATCGAGTTTATATACTAAAGCATCAAATTTCATTATTAGGTGTATATTTCTAACCTAATTTAATAGTTTACTAACGTAAGTAATGCTAACCAATTAATTAAAGGAGTTACATTTAAAAAAAAAATTAAACGTAAGTAATACTAAACAGAGTCTTGAAAAAGTAAAGCTTATTTAGTTCTGAAAATAAAGCAAGCGTTCACATTAAGGTTGTCACAACCCAAAAGTTGAGGTCATGATGACACCTACTGAGACCTAGCCTTGGTAGGTAAGCCAATACCCTAAAAGGAAAGGGAATTCGAACTGTAAACTAAAAATAATGATGAGACTTCTAGAACAAAGTCAGGTCAATGCATATATATATATATATAGTGGAAGTCTGAAATAAAACATACATAAAACCCCCAAAATCATATGTCATAAGTGCAAGAGCATCTAAGACATAACCGAATATCTGAATACATAAATCCGTCTCTAAAATTGAGTAAAGAAAAGATAAGGATAAGAAGATCCCCAAAAATCATCTTTGAGCTCTAGAGCGCGCCAGTACTTCAAATGTCAACTCTAAGTGGCACGAATCAGCTGCCGCATCTCGTAACGAGCTAGGATCTGCACCGAAAGGGTACAGTAGGGGTGAGTACAGTCCATTTGTACTCAGTAGGTATCATAGGCCTGAGCAAATCATAAAATAATACAAGTAAAAGATACTACAAGCACATCACCTGCAAATAAAAAAGTTTCCAAAAGGTAGCTCACACTGTCTCCACTAACAGTTCTAAAATATAAGATCGATACAGGAATAGCTAAACACGAAAACATGTATGGAAACTAAGTACACATCAAGGGTGCATAAAGAAACAAGGAAAGTACACATGCAATGCATTGAAATGATGATGAAATCATGATGAATGATTGAAAGTCATCGTATGACTTTCTGTATACACCTACTGACCCTCAACGCTCCAAAATAGGACCCATGGGGGGTTTGTGAGCTCAACGTTAATACATATTAATACATGTTTGAGTGAGCTCAAAATCAACTCAATGTGTCAATAATTCATGATATCAGTTCTCGCTTGGCACCACAAGAATAAATATGCATGTAAGACATCAATAATACCATTTTAACCCCATACTCGGGTATTTTTATCATGGTAGAGACAAACAATGATCAAAAAGGACTACAATATCTACTCAAGTCCCTGCACGAGTATCACATTAAAAATAATGGCATAAAACGCAACAATAAGGACTATGATATCAAAAAAGCCACTGTACGGGCAACACGCAATATATGATAACTCAAGTCAGCAACAACAAGCATATAAACCCCCACACAGGAACACAACAATAATAATAATTGTGAAATATCACTCCAATAGCTAATTTCCCCAAATCCATAGCATGCTTTACTCATTTATTAACTACCTAGCCAAGTCTAAAGAAAGTTAAGCTATAACCTACCTCGTAGTGACGAAAATTCTAGCCTAGAACCTTCAACATGGAGCCTTCCCCTTTCAAAAAGTCTCAGAATGAGCTAAAACATTCAAATATAGAATCTGCGCATTAAAATGAAGCTCATGATACCTATATCGACTATATATAAGACGGGTCCAAAACAGGTTCGAAAAATGGGTTTAAAAACAAAAGAGGTAAAACCAAAATTTTATTTTAAAAATAAGTTCCCCGAGATTAGAGGAGTCTACAGTTGAAACCCAAGTAAAAATGAGTTTAAAACGAGGCTCAAATTGAAGTAAAACCATTTTTAAAGCTTTACCGGCAAGAACCCAAAAACCCATTTGAATTCAAGATTAAAGAGTGTTTTTGATGATATAATCAATGGAAACAAGAGTTTGGAGATTAACCAAGCACAAATGATGAAGAAAACCCTCAAAATTGCCCTAACCCAAATCTTCAAGGTCTAAAAATAGTGAAAAATTCTGAAAATGTACTATTTATACTGTTCTATGAACAGTATCTCGCGAACACAATCAACTCTTTGCATTTGCGAGGGTCAATATTTAACAGTTCATTAATTTATCCTTCGCGTTCATAGCCAGGGCTTCACATTCACGAAGGCCAATAACTCAGACCATCGTATTCGTGACAGCTCGATCGCATTAGCGATGAAGGATAAAACCCGACCCGACTCGACAACCCTTCGCGATCGCGACCACCACCCTCGGAATTGTGATGGAGGCAATTGTCCTTCTCTAAATTCGCGACCAAGAGCCCGTGTTCGCGAAAGAATGTTCCATACACCTGATATCAGCTGTGCAGCAGCTAAATTTGTATGTTAAAATGTCTCCGAACGGACCCTCGGGATTCATTTGGAATCACATAGGAACAAACCATATATGCTACTAGGCTATTTTTTATGTTTCAGATCTAATAAAATGTCAGATTTTTTAAAAGAAGTCGTTTTCAATCAATTAACCCCAGGACCCCATCTAGGTATTTTCACTAGTTTTTCAAAATAAGGGTCGAACTGCAAAATAAGGGTTCCGAACCTGAACCAACCCCGCTACTAATCCAAAATTGACATTCCAGATCTAATAGAACTGACCATATTTCCATCAGACTCTTGAATCATGAAATGTTGACCGAAATCAAACTAATGGCTTTTAAAGCCTCTAAGAGTCTCAAACTCTTCCAAATCATTCCCAATTGCATTAGGGACCGTTCAAACCATCCTCATACCTCATGATCAGCATGTAATAACTATGGGGAAGGGAAAAATGGTCAAAACACGTAAAAAGTAAAATTTCACATCTCAGGTTGTTACATTATCCACCACTAAAACACTAGTTCGTCCTAAAACTAAAAGAAAATAAAGTACCTAAAGCGATAAAAAAACTGGGGGTATCTACGCCTTATATTTGACTCAACCTCCCAAGTAGGCTTCTCAATAGGGAGATGTCTCTACTAGACCTTCACTGAATCAATACACTTAGACCTCAACTTCCTAGTCTGTTTGTCTAGGATAGAATGGGCTCTTTCTCAAAGGAAAAATCGGGTCTAACACTACTGAATCCCATCAAATCATATGGGCATCATCTGGATGGTACCTCTTTAACATGGAGACATGAAAAACATGATGAATAGCTGATAGATGTGGGGGCAAAGCTAGCCTATACGCCACATCACCATACTTCTCAAGGAACTCGAAAGGGCTAATGAACCTTGGACTAAGCTTCCCTTCCTTCCAAAACCTCATCACACCCTTCATGGGTGAAAATTCAACAGAACTCGATATCCAATCATAAATGATACATTGCGGGTTCGACGATCGGTATAACTCTTCTGCCTACTCTGAGCAGCCAATAGCCTCTGTTGAATCTGTCTTACACGATCCATCAAATCCCTCAACAAATCTGTATCCCAAGGCCACACCTTAAACGAGTCAAACCATCCTATGGGGGATCTACACCTCCGCCCATAAAAAGCCTCAGAAGGCTCCATCTGAATACTGGAATGAAAACTGTTGTTATAGATGAACTCAGCTAGAGGCAAGTATTGGTTCCAATAACCTCCAAAGTCGATGGAACATGCTAGTACCATGTCCTCTAATACCTAAATGGTCTTCTCAGACTGACCATTTGTCTGAGCATGAAAAGTTGTGCTCAAATTAAGCTGAGTACCCAACTCACTCTGAATAGTACTCCAAAAACCTGAGGTAAACACAGTATCTCTATCGGATACAATGGAAATAGAGACACCATACAATCTCCCTAATGTAGATCTTGGCCAACTTCTCTACTTTATAACGCACTCTCACAGAAATGAAATGCGCTGATTTGGTCAACCGATCCATAATCACACAAACAGAGTCAAATTTCTCCAAGGTTGGGGGTAGGCTAGCTATGAAATCCATGGTGATATGCTCCTACTTCAACTCGGGAATAGGCATCCTCTGCATTAAACCACCCGATCGTTGATGCTCATACTTCACCTGTTGGCAATTCAAGTACTTATCCACAAACTCCACAATATCCTTCTTCATACCACCTGTAACACCCCATACATTTCCGAACCAATGTGATTGTATTAACATTTATGGAATTATTTAAACTTGAGATGGTTGGTGTATTACACATTAACCTTGTTGGGCTGAATTAGTCTTGTGATTATGGGCTCAAATGAGGCCCAAAATTAAGCAAAAGACATGGCCCAAAATGGAAAATGACCCATTCTTAAGTTGACCAAGTAAACACACATTAATGTTTGGATAAGGATGACTAGAAGGGACTATATAAGGGTTAAAAATCAGATTTTTATTCAACATAACACACTTGCAAAGTCTAGAATTTTCCACAAGATATTTCTCTTCCCTTTAAAACCCTAAGCTACTATTCTCTTTGGACAAGATCATCTCTTGCAAGATTTGGTAAGTGTTTAATCTTATGGTTTAATATTTTATATGCATGAGGGTGCGTAAATCATGTTGGTTATGTTGGAAAAATGTTGAGCAGTCCACTATGTGAAACAATCTATTATTGCTTAATCGCTAAAGGGTTTTGCCTTCTAAACTTGAAGGGAGACTTGTGGTATTGAAGGAAGTGAGTTTGATGGATTAAATGTCAACATGTATGATGTTTTTATGTCCCTAAATTTCTTTCTCTTTATGTATAACATTTGGAAGTGTTGTTGTAAAATTGTGCATGGAATTGGCGGTGTATTGAAAGCAAAATGTAGTTTTGTGATGTTCATGTGCGTTGTGAAACCATGATTGTTCGTTGGCATCCAATTTAAACTAAAATATGAAAATATAAGCTTACTTATGTCCATGTACCATTTATTACAAAGATAGACCCAAAAGAGACCCATTTTGGCCGAACCGGGCATCCGCCTTCGCTGATGGGGCACCTGCGACCGCAGATGCCAATGCAGGTGGCCCTAGACAAGGACAGATGGGCACCTGTGGACACACCTCACCCACCTGAGGGAGAAGGTGGCTCCACAGTTCATTCCTAAAAAAAATTTTGTTTGTTTTTGCTTCTCTTTGACCCCTCTCCCCCCCCCGCAAGGCCCCTATACCCTTCTTAGATGCAATCATCAACTTATCGTACCCTTTGAATGGATCTAAAGGGTTGTTCGGAGGCATGTTGAAGTATATAAATTATTTATTGTTTTGAATATGTTATTGTGAAAGGTATTTAAGTGACGTGATGGAGTAAATGTGATGTTATGTTGAAGGGGGAGTGTAAAGTATAAACTTGGTGTGAAATGCTATCGGTTTATGATGTCTTGGTTGATTTGTGGCATGTTTTGGTGTTGTTGGTATGGTGATGCGGTAAATGGTACTATAAGAGGGTGAAATGACGTTATATGGTAGTCACGTAGCTCATTGTCGTCTTATGCAATTGTAATGTAGTTAGTTGTTAACGTGAGTTCTGTTATGTACTTGTGTTGTAGAGTAACACGTAAGGAAGGAGCTGAATTATTGTATTCATATTGGGAAGATAAGGTATGTAAGATTACTCTTTCTGTATCCTTTGGCAGCACCTATTGTTCACATCATTACCATACTTGTTCCATTTTGAAATGTTTCCAAGTATCTTATTTCAGGTTTGACATATATTGTTATTCACATGTCTCTTATTCATTGACTATTGTTCCAAAGCTCCAATAATGTTATGACCACCAATGTATCAATCTCACAAAAGTAAAGAAATGAAGTAATGCATAGTTGTTTGTTATTTGAGTAGGGGTGGCAACTTTGGGGGCGAAAGCCTAGCTCAAGCCAATCCCGAGATTATTGGATCAGGGGCAGCTCAATGGGGCAAAATCCTAGCTCGAGCCAAACCTGACAGGGGAAGCTCAAAGGGGCACATAAGCCTAGCTCGAGATCAACCTGTTTTATTGATTTATGGGTGACAGCTCAAAGGGGCACATAAGCCTAGCTAGAGACAATCCCAATGTTATGTTATGTTATAACCCACTGATCAGTTGGGGCCCGGGCACGATATGATGAATGATAATGATGATGAACATAAAAGCAAAGAAAGTAATGAATGTAATGTACATGGTTCCACACATACAAAACGGTGGTTTATCCATAATGTTTATTCACTTGTATTTGATTCCATTTGAGATCCTATGTTTCATGTAGTTTCTTATAGCCTTACATACTCAGTACATTCTTTGTACTGACGTTCCTTGGGGGACTTACCTTTCTTGCTGCATGCACAGGTGCTAGTAGACCTCCACAGTAGGATACGGGTCATCTGCAGACTGTTGGTGAGCTCCTGGTTGATTCGGGGCTTTTCGAGTCACATGTGTTCATTTATTTTGGCACTGTATAAAGGTTGTATAAAGCGGGGACTTGTCCCGACTTTAGGCTTGGGAATGTATCTATTAGAGGCTTTGTAGACGTTGTGGGACAAATGAAGGAATGTATGCTTTTGACATGATGGACCTAATGGCCAAGTTTCATATCTATATGAATATCTTTCCATAACGTCTGTCTTTGACATCTTATATCTGTCTGACAGGATGTGGTTCATTTAGCAACGTGTGTATGAGTGAAGATTAGTTCTCTCAGGCCTTAACGGTTTTGGGTGCCAGTCCGTCCCAATGGGATTTGAGGCGTGACAAAAGTGGTATCAGAGTAGGTCGTCCTAAGGTGTCTACATTGCCGTATCCAAGTAAAGTCTTGCTTATGGATGTGTTATGCACCATATATATAAGTAGGAGTCTATGGGAAATTTAGGAGTTGTTTCTTTTCTTCATTTCTTAGATCGTGCATTAAAGCCAGTGTTGTAGGTGGAATCATATCTGACCATTGAAATTGGTTTTCTTTGTTATAGTAAAATGTCGATTACAAGACGAGGTAGGGGCAAAGGTAAAAAGGTAGACATGCTTGCCCAAGAAGGAACTAGTAGATCACCACCTGACCAAGCTAGTCAAGGTGGGGCTGAAACTGAGTTTGCATTGCGGGCTTCTTCTCCTCTCCCATTTCCAGGGGGGCCACAAATGAGAGAAGTATCCTCAGAACCACCTGTTAATGCTACTGAGCAGGATCTCAAAAATGCGGTACAAATATTGACTCGTATAGTTGCTACACAACATCAAGGAAAAGTTGGTCCAACTATAAGTAATGACGGTGCAGATAGGGCAGCTAGTCGGCGGACACATCATTTTCTGAAATTAGACCCTCCCACCTTCACTGGGTCAGATCTGAATAAAGACCCGTAAGACTTGGTGGACCAAATTCAAAGGGATTTAGATGTTATGCATGTGTATGGTATAGAAACCGTGGAGCTTGCAGCATATAGATTGAAATGAGAGGTTATATTATGGTACGAAGATTGGAAAGGATCTAGGGGTATCGGTGCACTTCCAGCTAATTGGGAAGAATTCAAAATGGCATTCCTAGATCATTATCTTCCATATGAGATCTGAGAGGATCATGCAGACCAGTTCTTAAATCTTCATCAAGGGAATATAAGCGTCAGAGAGTACAGTCTTTGATTTAACTCCTTGGCTCGGTATGCTTCTAATGTAGTAGCCACTATGGACAACAGAGTCCATCGGTATATGGACAGATTGGAGCCATATTTGGTGAGGGAATGCACTATTGCTGCCTTGAATAGAGATATGGATATAGCCAGGATACAAGCCTTTGCATAGAAAATGGAGGACCAGAGGCAAAGAAGAAGGACGCAAGAATTTGAAAGAGGGTCGTCAAAGAGGGCTAGACCTATGGGGATAGTTCATAGCATCCCAACGAGAATTTAGGCCTCGAGATCTTAATAGACTGCCTACGCCGTCATTTTATTATTCTACGGCAGGTACTCCATCCCAATTTTGAGGGTTTAGAGGCAATTCTGTTGGGAAAAGTAGTGGGGTTCGAGGTTCTCAGACAGCAGGATTTTCTCGTTAGTCGTGTCAGTATTGCAGGAAGTTTCACTTAGGTGAACGTCGGTTTGGGATGACTGGCGGCGTTTGGTGTGGTATGTCGGGGCACATTATAAGAGACTTCCCACGAAGGGGTACGGGTAGTATGGCGGGACCTACTGGGTCAGCCGTTGATCATCGTCGGGTGTACAACCTACTGGTCGTGGTAGAGGTGTTAGAGGAGCAACCAGCTCTAGTGGAGTACAGAATCGTACCTATGCTCTAGCAGATCGACAGAATTTGGAGGCTTCTTCTGATGTAGTTACAGGTACATTATCCGTCTTTTCCCATAATGTATATGCATTGATTGATCCGGGATCTACCCTATCATATGTCACTCCATTGATTGCTGAAAATTTTAATAGAACACCAGAAGTATTAGCTAAGCCATTTGAAGTATCTACACCCATTAGTGAGTCTATTATAGCTAAAAAAGTCTACCGCAATTGTATAGTAATTGTTTGTGACCATGATACGTTGGCGGATCTTATTGAGCTAGAAATGGTAGATTTTGATGTTATAATGGGTATGGACTGGTTGGCTTCTTTTTATGCCATGGTAGATTGTCGAGCTAAGAAGGTACATTTCCATTTTTTGCAAAAGACCTTCCTTGAATGGAGGGGTAATGTTGGAGCACCGAGAGGTACATTTATTTCCTATCTTAAGGCAAGGAAAATGATATCCAAGGGGTACATATGTCACTTAGTAAGAGTGCATGATATAGATGTGAAGCCACCAACTCTTCAATCGATTCCAGTGGTAAATAAATTCCTTGATGTATTTCCTGAAGATCTTTCGGGTTTACCTCCGGAAAGGGAAGTAGAGTTTGGTATTGACGTGATTCCAGGCACTCAGCCTATCTCTATTCCTCCATATAGAATGGCCCCAGCAGAGTTACGGGAGTTGAAGGAGCAACTGAAAGACTTGCTGGACAAGGGATTCATAAGGCCTAGTATGTCCCCTTGGGGTGCACCAGTGTTATTTGTATGAAAGAAAGATGGCACGTTGAGAATGTGTATTGATTATCGGCAACTGAATAAGGTAACAGTCAAGAATAAATATCCCCTCCCCAGAATTGACGATTTGTTTGACCAATTACAGGGTGCCAAATGTTTCTCAAAGATTGACCTGAGATCAGGATACCATCAGGTAAGGGTTAGAGAAGAAGATATACCCAAGACAGCTTTTCGAACACGATATGGTCATTATGAGTTTTTAGTGATGTCATTTGGGCTAACAAATGCACCCGCAGTTTTAATGGATTTGATTAATAGGGTGTTCAAGCCATTTTTAGATGTGTTTATGATTGTGTTTATCGATGATATTCAGGTTTATTCAAGATCACAAGATGACCATGCTAATCACTTGCTGCAGGTGTTACAGATTCTTCATGATCGTAATATATATGCAAAGTTCTCTAAATGTGAATTTTGGTTAAAATCTATAGCATTCTTGGGTCATATTGTGTCGGATGAAGGAATAAGGGTTGATACTCAAAACATAGAAAGAATTGGCCAAGACCTATGATGCCTACCGAGATTTATAGTTTCCTTGGATTGGCAGGTTATTATAGAAGATTTGTTGAAGGATTTTCTTCTATTGCTGCACCTTTAACAAAGCTAACCCACAAGGCAACCAAGTTTCAGTGGAATGATGCATGCGAGAATAGTTTCCAAGAGCTGAAGGCTAAATTGACGTCTACACCCGTATTATTACTTTTGAAAGGTACAGAAGGGTATGCGGTGTATTGTGATGCTTCAGTAATCAGCTGGGGATGTGTATTGATGCAGCACAGTAATGTAATAGCTTATGCCTCAAGACAGTTGCGTCCACATGAAAGAAATTATCCAACACATGATCTTGAGCTAGCAGCTGTGATATTTACTTTAAAGATATGACCGATCATAAGATTTTGCAATATATCTTTAAGCAGAAAGACTTCAATCTGAGGCAGCAGAGGTGGCTGGAACTATTAAAAGATTATGATATTGATATTTTATATCATCCCGAAAAAGCAAATGTAGTAGCCGACGCGTTAAGTCGCAAAGCAATGGTAAGCACTGATGGCCAACTCACGGAAAAGCAAGATATAGTCAAGGATCTGCATCAACTAGCCAGCTTTGGAGTTTGCCTTCTTGAATCTCCAGATGAAAGGGTTATTGTGCAAAATGCGACTGAATCTTCATTAGTAGCTGAGGTGAAAGATAAGCAGTATGCGGATACTATTTTCTTATAGCTGAAAGAGAATGTACAATAAGGATTGACGAAGGCATTTGATCTTACGCAAGAGGGAGTGCTTCAGTGCCAAAGAAGATTATGTGTACCTGATGTAGATGAGCTAAGGAGACGGATTATGACAGAAGTACAGCACTCACGGTATTTTATTCATCCGGAAGCCACCAAAATGTATCATGATTTGAAAGAAATGTATTGGTGGGGTAATATGAAGAAGAACATTACAGAATTCGTAGCCCAATGTCCAAATTATCAACAAGTAAAAGTAGAGCATCAGAAACCTAGAGGTTATATGCAATGTATAAATCTTCCAGTCTGGAAGTGGGACATGATTAACATGGATTTCATCACAGTTTTGCCTCGTACACTTCGGAAATTTGATTCCATATGGGTAATAGTTGACAGGCTTACCAAGTCAGCATATTTTCTGCCGGTCAAGAACACCTACACAGCTGAGGATTATGCAAGGTTGTATATTAAAAAGATAGTTGGATTGCATAGAGTTCCAATCTCTATTATATCGGGCAGGGGAGCTCAATTTACTACAAATTTTTGGAAGTCTTTTTAGAAGATTTTAGGTACGCAAGTGAATTTAAGCACAACTTTTCATCCTCAGACAGATGGACAAGCAGAACATACTATCCAAATAGTTAAAGATACGCTACGAGCTTGTACATTGGACTTTAAAGGTAGTTGGGATGTTCATCTATCGATTATTGAATTTTCCTACAATAATAGCTATCATTCAAGTATCAAGATGGCACCTTATAAAGCTTTATATGAAAGAAAGTGTAGATCACCAATTGGATGGTTTGAATAGGATGAAACTGCCTTAATTGGGTCAGATCTTATTCATCAAGCTATGGAGAAAATTAAGGTGATACAACAATGGCTACAAACGGCCCAAAGTCTACACAAGTCATATGCTGATGTTAGAAGAAGGGGACTAGAATTTGCCATAGGTGATTTGGCATTCTTGAAAGTGTCACCAATGAAAGGTGTAATGAGGTTTGGAAAGAAAGGAAAGCTAATTCCATGTTATATAGGGCCATATAAGATTATCCGAAGATTTGTTCAAGTTGCGTATGAATTAGCACTACCCCAAGAACTCTCCACAGTCTATCCAGTGTTTCATGTTTCAATGCTTCAAAAGTGCATAAGCGATCCATCTCGTATTGCTCCCATTGAAGATATGCAAGTTACGGAAGATCTCACATATGAGGAAGTACTTATTGCCATTCTGGATCGACAAGTAAAGAGATTAAGGAATAAGAAAGTAGCTTCTGTAAAGGTACTTTGGAGAAATCAACAAGTAGACAAGATCGCATGGGAAGCCGAAGAACTGATAAAGTCTAAGTACCCGCATTTATTTCAAACGAAAGGACAAGTTCAAGAAGCGCAGTTGAAGCAATAAAAAGTAAGAATATATAAGAATTTGTGTATATGATAACATGAAGGATAAACTTAGACTTGAATTTTTTTTAAATTGGGTACTGTTCCTAACATTCGAGGACGAATGTCCCTAAGGGGGGAAGGATGTAACACCCCGTACATTTCCGAACCTATGTGATTGTCTTAACATTTATGGAATTATTTAAACTTGAGATGGTTGGTGTATTACACATTAACCTTGTTGGGCTGAATTAGTCTTGTGATTATGGGCTCAAATGAGGCCCAAAATTAAGCAAAAGACATGGCCCAAAATGGAAAATGACCCATTCTTAAGTTGGCCAAGTAAACACACATTAATGTTTGGAGGCTAAGTATGAATACAAGGGACTATGTAAGCGTTAAAAATCAGATTTTTATTCAACATAAGAAACTTGCAAAGTCTAGAATTTTCCACAAGATATTTCTCTTCCCTTTCAAACCTTAAGCTACTATTCTCTTTGGAAAAGATCACCTCTTAAAAGATTTGGTAAGTGTTTAATTTTATGGTTTAATATGTTATATGCATAATAGGGTGTGTAAATTATGTTGGTTATGTTGGCAAAGTGTTGAGCAGTCCACTATGTGTGAAACAGTCTATTATTGCTTAATCGGTAAAGGGTTTTGCCTTCTAAACTTGAAGGGAGATTTGTGGTCTCGAAAGAAGTGAGTTTGATGGATTAAATGTCAACATGTATGATGTGTTTATGTCCCTAACTTGCTTTCTCTTTGTGTATAACATTTGGAATTGTTGTTGTAAAAATTGTGCATGGAATTGGTGGTATATTGAAAGAAAAATGTAGTTTTGTGATGTTCATGGGCGTTGTGAAACCATGATTGTTTGTTGGCATCCAACTTAACCTAAAATATAAAAATATAAGCTTACTTATGGCCATGGATCATTTATTACAAAGATAGACCCAAAAGAGACCCATTTTGGCCGAACCGGGCATCTGCCTTCGCGGATGGGACAACTGCGGCCGCAGATGCCAATGCAGGTGGCCCTGAACAAGGATAAATGGGAACCTGTGGCTTAAAATCACCTACCTGCAAGCGCAGGTGGCTCCACAGGTCATTCCAGAATTTTGTTTTGTTTGTTTTTGCTTCTCTTTGCCCCCCCCCCAAGGCCCCTATACCCTTTTTAGATGCAATCATCAACTTATGGTACCTTTTGAAAGGATCTAAGGGGTTGTTCGGAGGCATGTTGAAGTATATCAATTATGGATTGTTTTGAATATGTTATTGTGAAAGGTATTTAAGTGACGTGATGGAGTAAATGTGATGTTGTGTTGAAAGGGGAGTGTAAAGTATAAACTTGGTGTGAAATGCTATCGGTTTATGATGTCTTGGTTGATGTGTGGCATGTTTTGGTGTTGTTGGTATGGTGATGCAGTAAATGGTATTGTAAGAGGGTGAAATGACGTTATATGTCAGTCACGTAGCTTATTGTCTTCTTATGCCTTTGTAATGTAGTTAATTGTTAACGTGAGTTCTGTTATGTACTTGTGTTGTAGAGTAACACGTAAGGAAGGAGCTGAATTGTTGTATTCATATTGGGAAGATAAGGTATGTAAGGTTACTCTTTCTGTATCCTTTGGCAGCACCTATTGTTCACATCATTACCATACTTGTTCCATTTCGAAATGTTTCCAAGTATCTCATTTCAGGTTTGACATATATTGTTATTCACATGTCTCTTATTCATTGACTATTGTTCCAAAGCTCCAATAATGTTATGACCACCAATGTATCAATCTCACAAAAGTAAAGAAATGAAGTAATGCATAGTTGTTTGTTATTTGAGTACGGGTAGCAGCTTTGGGGGCGAAAGCCTAGCTCAAGCCGATCCCGAGATTATTGGATCAGGGGAAACTCAATGGGTGAAAGCCTAGCTCGAGCTAAACCTGACAGGGGCAGCTCAAAGGGGCACATAAGCCTAGCTCGAGATCAACCTGCTTTATTGATTTATGGGTGACAGCTCAAAGGGGCACATAAGCCTAGCTAGAGACGATCCCAATGTTATGTTATGTTATATTATGTTATGACCCACTGATCAATAAGGGCCCTGGCACAATATGATGAATGATAATGATGATGAACGTGAAAGCAAAGAAAGTAATGAATGTAATGTACATGGTTCCACAAATACAGAACTGTGGTTTATCCATAATGTTTATTCACTTGTATTTGATTCCATTTGAGATCCTATGTTTCATGCAGTTTCTTATAGCCTTACATACTCAGTACATTCTTCATACTGACGTCCCTTGGGGGACTTACCTTACTTGCTGTAGCCACAGGTTCTAGTAGACCTCCACAGTAGGATACGGGTCATCTGCAGACTGTTGGTGAGCTCCAGGTTGATTTGGGGCTTTCCGAGTCACATGTGTTCATTTATTTTGGCACTGTATAAAGGTTGTATAAAGCAGGGACTGGTCCCGACATTAGGCTTGGGTCTGTATCTGTTAGAGGCTTTGTAGACGTTGTGGGACAAATGAAGTAATGTAAGGAATGTTGCTTTTGACGTGATGGCCCTAACGGCCAAGTTTCATATCTATATGAATATCTTTCCATAACGTCCGTCTTTGACATCTTATATCTGTCTGACAGAATGTGGTTCATTTAGCGATGTGCATATGAGTGAAGGTTGGTTTTCTCAGGCCTTAACGGCTTCGGTTACCAGTCTGCCCCAATGGGATTTGAGGTGTGACACCACCCTACCAATAATGCTGCTTCAAATCATGATACACTTTGGCCGTCACTGGGTGAATGGAATATCTAAACCAATGAGCCTCCTCCAAGATCAATCTAAACCATCCACCAACTTTCTTCATACAAACCTGACCACTAATCCTCAAAAACACCATCAGAATCAAGAGATGTAGCCTTATCCTCACCTCTCAACACATTATTAAGAATTACCCTCAACCTATCATCATCAAACTGATGATCTCGAATCTGCTCCAACAAAGAAGATCTAGCCTCAATAAATTCTAACACATGCCCGAGTGTCAAAATATCAAGCCTAACAAACTGATTAGCTAAAAACTGAACCTCCAAGGCTAAAGGTTGTTCCTGAGTTAAGGGATGAACTAGACTCCCCATACTAGTCGACTTTCGGCTCAAGGCATCCGCAACCACATTGCCTTACTCGGGTGATAAAGAATAATGAGATCATAATCCTTAAGCAACTCAAGCCAATGTCGTTGTATCATATTAAGGTCTCTCTGGGTGAATAAGTACTGAAGGCTATGATAATTTGAGAAAATCTTACAATGGACTCCATATAGGTAGTGTCGCCACATCTTCAACATAAATATAACTGCGGCTAACTCCAAATCATGGGTAGGGTAATTCTTCTTATTGGGCTTCAACTGACAAACACCATAAGCAATCACCTTACCCTCCTACATCAATGTCACGCCACGAATCCCATAGAGACATGATTGTCACCTATAGCCGATAAGACCCGAGAGAACCAAACTATGCTTCTATTCGTTCATATGCATATCATAAGCAACACCACCATCACGTAAGAGCATGAAAGATGAATAACGAAAAACATGGAACATGGAACATATATATATATACATATGTGAAACTTGGCCGTGGAGGCCATCAAGTCAAGAACGTCATATACCACCTTACATTCATACACCCACCTATGTCTACAAAATCCTCTAACAAATGCATTGACCAAAATGAACTAAAAGTCGGGACAAGTCCCTGAACTATACAACATGTACAACACCAAAACATATGCGCAACTGTGACTCGGAGAAGCCCCGAACTAACTGGAGCTCACCAATGATCCGCAACAACTGGAAACCTACTGTGGAGGCCTACTAGTACCTGCGCCAGCAGCAAGTAAGGTAAATTCCCCAAGAGGGGTCAGTACGAAGAATGTACTGAGTATGTAAGGCTCAAATGAAACTGTATGATATGTGAGTATGCCAATGAAATCAAATTCAAATGCATAACCAATATGGATAAGTCACTATACTGAACTTTGGAAACCATGTATATTGCTTTCTTTACTTTCTTTGTTTCTATGGTTATTCATCTTTACCTGTGAACTGTGATACCCGGGCCCCGACTGAATAGTGGGTGTTATCATAACATATCGTTATATTGGGGTCGGCTCAATATAGGCTTATGCCCCTAGAGCTGCCACCCTAGAATCAAAGCATTGGGTTCGGCTCGAGCTAGGTTATTACCTCTAGAGCTGCCACCCATAAACTAACATATCAAGTTTTGCTCGAGCTAGGGTTATACCTATAGAGCTACCCCCTATCAGGTTCGGTCCGATCTAGGTTTATGCCTCTAGGACTGCCCCCTTATCCAAAATCTTGGGATCGGCTTGAGCTAGGCATTTCGCCCCCAAAACTTCCACCCATACTTGATCATTAACCACATATGCATTACTTTATTCATTACTTTGAGATTGTTACACTGATAGTCATACTTTACTTTGAAGCTTTGGACCATTAACCAATGAGTGAGAAACATGTAAACAATTTCAGAAACATCACCTTATTGGAATCAATGAACAAGATACGTGAGCATAAACAATATTGGAACTTTGGAACACAAATTTATTGGGCTTTTGGAACATTATCAATGAATAGGAGACATGTGATTCACAATTGATCAATGAATAGGAAACTCGTGATAATAACCATTGGTAACCGAAAATAGTATACCTTAACATATTTCAAAATAGGACAAGTGTAACGTCAATGTGAATTCTATATGCTGCAGAAAGATACGTACAAGTAACCTTACATACCTGCACTTCCAAGTATGAATACACAAGTCTATGTATGAACACAATAGTCTAGCTTCTTCCTTACGTCTTACTCTACAATGCAAGTTCATACCGGAACTTACGTTAGCAATTAGTCACTATACAGGCGTACAAGGTGACAATGAACTATATGATTGTCGTATAACGTCATGTCACCCCTTAAAATACAATCCAAGGCATTATCATATCAACAACACCATAACATTACGCACATTGACCAAGAGATCATACATCGATAGCATTACACACCACACTTACCCTTTACGCTTTTCTCTTTACCATTCCGTCACAATTACTCATTTATAACAACATATGAACAACCATACATACTTAATATAGTCCAACACACCTCCATACGATACTTTAAAGTCATTAAAACGACATCACAAGTTGATAATTACATCCAAAAAGGGTATAGGGGCCTTCGGGGACCAAGATGATACGTAAACATTCAAAACGGAAAACTGGTCTGACCTGCGCTACTACCTGCACCCACAGGTGGATGATGTGCATGTGCAGATGGCCTCTGGAAAATTCCAGGGGCATCTACGTTGGCATCTGCGCTCGCAGATGCCCTCGTCTGCGGGGGCGGATGGCCGTTTTGGTCTGAGATGGCTTCTTTTGGGTATTTTAATGCCATGAATGGTCCATGATCATAACCAAACTTATTTTGACATATTGTTGATCATCTTAAACACCAACATTCAGCCATGGTCTGACAACACACATAACAACACCTAAAACTACATTTCACGGCCAATACGGCACCAAAACCATAACCAATTTCACAATAACAATTCCAAACGTTATCCACAAGGATTAAACAAAGTAAGACTATAATCACATCTCACATGTCAATATTTAATCCACCAAGTTCATTTTCTTCAAGACCACAAGTGCATATTCAAGTTTACAAGACAAACCATTCTCCGATTTAGCAAACATGTAACATTTCACACCTTGTGAACTTCTCAATACTCCACCAACATAACCAACATAATATAAACCATCTATCATGCATAAAATATGTTAAACCATCATAATAAACACTTACCAAGTCTTACAAGTTGATGATCTTGGCCACAAAGAGATGAGAGCTTAGGGTTTGTCTATTTGAGAGAAAAATGTGGAAAAGTTAGAAAAGGCATGAGAGTTCAATGAATAAAAATCTGATTTTTATCTCTTTCTATAGTCCCTCAAGTCTCTCTTACCTCTTCCTTAGCATTAAATGCAAGGGTTGATTTGGTCAAATGGGGCAAATTGGAAGAATGGGTTAAAATCTCTTTTGGGCCATGTCTTCCTCATGATATTTGGGCCTCATTTAGGGCCCAATTGTACAAGACTTTTAAATGCCCACAATTCAATACATAATTCATCAAATCTCTCATGTTTTCATATTCCCATAATTGTTACGGTACTCATCTAGACTCGAAAACATACGGGGTGTTACATTCTTCCCCCCTTAGAAACATTCGTCCTCGAATGTTAGTGTTATCATTTCAAAGTAAACAATTACAAGTTTAGGAACTTTATTCATGTCATCATATAAATATATACTCAAAGCTTATAAATACTTACTTTTCATTCTTCCCCTTAGAACAAATGGGGGTACTTGAATTTCATCATTTCTTCAGTTTCCCATGTGACCTCTTCTATTTGCTGATTTCTCCAAAGTACCTTTATGGAAGCTATGTCTTTGTTTCTCAACATCTTCACTTGTCTATACAGAATGGCAATAGGTATTTCCTCATAGGTAAGATCCTCTGTAACCTGTACATCATCAACAGGAGTAAAACGAGATGGATCTCCTATGCATTTTCAAAGCATCGACACATGGAATACTGGATGAACTGTGAAGAGTTCTTGGGGTAGCACCAACTCATACGCAACTTTCCCAAATCTTCTAATAACTTCATATGGGCCTATATACCGTGGACTCAATTTACCTCTCTTTCCGAATCGCATTACCCCTTTTATTGGTGACACCTTTAGAAATACCCAATCACCTATGGCGAACTCAAGTCCTCTTATTCTAACATCGGCATATGACTTGTGTAGACTCTAGGCCGTCTGTAATCGTTGTTGAATCACTTTAACCCTCTCCATAGCTTGATGAACAAGATCTGGCCTAAGTAAAGCAGTCTCACCTGCTTCAAACCACCCAATTGGTGATCTACATTTTCTTCCATATAATGCTTCATAAGGTGCCATTTTAATACTTGAATGGTAGCTATTGTTATAAGCAAATTCAATAAGAGGAAAATGGTTATCCCAACTGCCCTGAAAATCTAACGTGCATGCTCGTAGCATATCTTCAAGTGTCTGAATAGTACGTTCTGCTTGCCCATCAGTCTGAGGATGGAAAGCCGTACTCAAATTCACCTGTGTGCCCAAACTCTGCTGAAAAGATCTCCAAAAGTGCGCTATGAATCGTGCTCCTCTGTCTGATATAATGGAAAGTGGAATACCATGTAACCTCTCTATCTCTTTAACGTATAATTTTGCATAATCCTCAGCTGTATAGGTGGTCTTGACCGGCAAAAAATGCACTAATTTGGTAAGCCTGTCAACTATAACCTATATAGAATCAACTTTCTGCAACGTACGAGGCAAACCTGTGATGAAGTCCATATTAATCATATCCCACTTCCAGACTGGAAGATTAATACATTTCATGTAACATCCTGGTTTCTGATGCTCTACCTTTACTTGTGAACATTTCGGGCACTGAGCGACAAATTCGGCAATATTCTTCTTCATATTTCCCCACCAATACACTTCTTTTAAATCATGATACATTTTAGTAGCACCCGGATGGATAGAATAGCGCGAATGATGCACCTCCGTCATAATTCATTTCCGCAGTTCATCTACATCTGGAACACATACTCTACCTTGACATTGGAGCACCCCTTCCTGTGTTAGATCAAATGGCTTTGTCAATTTTATTCCTACATTCTCCTTTAACTGCCTTAACATAGGATCTGTAAACTTCTTTTCATTCACCTCAGCTATTAGCTAAGATTCAGCCACATTTTGCACAATAACTCCTTCATCTGAGGATTCAAGAAGACGAACCCCCAAGCTGGCTAATTGATGTATATCTTTGAGTATCTCTTTCTTTTCCGTCCCTTGACCACTAGTGCTTTCTACTGTCTTGCGACTCAATGCGTCAGCTACCACATTTTCTTTGCCTGGATGATAAAGGATATCAATATCATAGTCTTTTAAAAGCTCTAACCACCTTCGTTGCCTCAAATTGAGTTCTTTCTGCTTAAAGATATATTGTAAACTTATGTGATCCGTATAGATATCAACATGAACTCCATATAAATAATGACGCCATATCTTTAAAGCAAAGACCACCGCTGCTAATTCAAGATCATGTGTGGGATAGTTTCTCTCGTGTGGTCGCAACTGTCGTGAGACATATGCTATGACATTACCGTGCTGCATCAATACACATCCGAGGCCAACCCCGAAAGCATCACAATACACCGCATAACCTTCGGCACCTTCGGGAAGCACTAAAACTGGTGTGGAGGTTAATTTATCTTTCAACTTTTGGAAGCTTTTCTCACACGCATCATTCCACTGAAATTTCACTTCCTTATGTGTAAGCTTTGTTAACAGTGCAGCAATGGAAGAAAAGCCTTCCACAAATCTTCAGTAATAACCTGCCAGTCCAAGAAAGCTACGAATTTCTGTGGGTGTCGTAGGTCTTGGCCAATTTTTCACTGCTTCAATCTTCTGTGTATCAACCTGTATCCCTTCATCTGACACAATGTGACCCAAGAATGCAACTGATTTTAAACAAAACTCACACTTGGAGAACTTTGCATACAACTTACGCTCACGAAGAATCTGTAGCACCCGTCGTAAGTGATTAGCATGGTCCTTCGGTGTTCTGGAATAAACTAGGATGTCATCTATAAACACTGTGATGAACACGTCCAGAAATGGCTTAAACACCCTATTCATCAAATCTATGAACACAGCTAGTGCATTTGTTAGTCCAAATGACATAACTAAAAATTCATAATGGTCATACCATGTTCGGAAAGCTGTTTTGGGTACATCTTCTTCTCTGACTCTGACATGATGGTAACTCAACCTCAAGTCGATCTTTGAAAAACACTTGGCTCCTTGTAACTGATCAAACAAATCATCAATTCGAGGGAGGGGATATTTGTTCTTGATCGTTACCTTATTCAATTGTCGATAGTCGATGCACATTCTCAATGTGCCATCTTTCTTCCATACAAATAAGACCGGTGCACCCCACGGGGACACACTAGGTCTAATGAAGCCTTTGTCCAGTAAATCTTTTAATTGCTCCTTCAATTCACGCAATTCTGCTGGAGCCATTCTATATGGAGGAATAGAAATGGGCTGAGTGCCCGGAATCACATCAATGCCAAATTCTACTTCCCGTCCTGGGGGTAAGCCTGGAAGATCCTCTGGGAATACATCTAGAAATTCACTTACCACTGGAACCGACTGCGGAGTTAGTAGTTCCACTTCAGTATCTTTCACCCGTACTAAATGACATATGTAACCCATAGCAATCATTTTCCTGGCTTTCAGATAGGAAATAAATCTTCCTCGTGGTGCCCCTACATTACCCTGCCATTCAAGAACATTTTCTTGCGGAAAGCAAAATTGCACCTTCTTGGCCCGGCAATCAACCGTGGCGTAACAAGAAGCTAACCAATCCATTCCCATTATCACATCAAAATCCACTATGTCAAGTTCAATAAGATCGGCCAGTGTATCATGACCACACACCATTACCACACAATTACGATATACTCTTTTTGCAACAATACATTCACCGACCGGTGTAGACACTTCAATTGATTTAAGTAATAATTCTGGTGTCTTTGCAAATTTCGCAGCAACCAATGGAGTAACATAGGAAAATGTAGAACCAGAGTCAATCAATGCATTTACATTATTTGAGAATATGGATAATGTACCTGTGACAACATCAGGAGAAGCCTCTGAATTTTTTCAGTCCACTAAAGCATAAGTGCGATTCCGGACCCCACTAGTGCTGGCTGCTCCTCTGGCACCTCTACCCCAGCCCACAGGCTGCACACCTCGGCCCAAAGAAGGAGTCGATGTTGATGACGCAACGGCCGATCCTTCCGGTCGTGCTATACTACCCATGCTCATCTGGGGACACTCTCTAATCATGTGTTCTGTCATACCGCACCAGAAGCAAGTATTTGTCCCCACTCAGCATGTACCTGAATGAATACGTCCGCAGTGCTGACACTGCCAACGGGGAAAACCTGTTGCCTGCGATCTGTGAACTCCACTACTCTGCCCATATGGACCACCTCTAGATCCTCAAAACTGAGAATGAGCACCCCCTGTGGAATAGGAGAACGATGGTCTAGGTGGTCTAGGAAACATACAGGGCCTAGATCCTCCTTGGGACATCGCAGATGATCCCATAGGTCTAGCCCTTTTGGACTGTCCCCTGTCAAATTCATGTGCCCTCCTTCTCTGCTTTTGATCTTTCATTTTTTGCGCGAAGGCTTGTATTCTCGCTATGTCCATGTCTTTGTTCAAGGCAGCAATGGTGCAATCCCTTACCAAATATGGCTCTAACTTGTCCGCATATCTATGGACTCTGTCTGTCATCATAGCCACCACATTTGGTGCATATCGAGCCAAAGAATTAAATTGCAAGTTGTATTCTCTGACACTCAAATTTCCTTGACGGAGATTTAGAAACTGATCCGCACGTGCCTCACGGATGTCATAGGAAAGATAATGATCAAGGAAAGCCACTTTAAATTCTTTCCAAGTAGGTGGATTCGCACCAATATCACGGGATTTCTTCTAATCCTCGTACCACAATATCGCTTCCCCTTTCAATCTATACGCAGCAAGTTCAACTGTCTCTACCCCCGTCATGTGCATAACTTCCAAGGCCCATTGAATTTGATCCACGAATTCCTGTGGATCTGCTTTCGGATCTGACCCTGTGAATATAGGAAGGTCCAATTTCAGAAAATCCTGTGTTCTGCGACTCGCCACTCTAGCTGCATCATCATCATGTGTCATTGGACCAGCTCCTCCTTGACTTTGTGCTGCCACTAACTGTGTCAACATATGAACTGCATTTCTAAGATCCTGATCTGTGGCATTCATTGGTGGTTCTGCGGGTACTTCTCTACCAACTGGCTCTTCTGGAGCTGGAAAAGTAGAGGAAGACCGCGAGGAAATTTTAGCATTTGCTCCACCTTGACTAGCTTGGTCAGGTGGTAATATACTCATTCCTTCTTCCGCAGGCATGTCTACTTGCTTGCCTTTTCCTCTACCTCTTCTTGTCATTGGCATGGTTACTATACCAGAGAAAAACAATTACCATGGTCAGATTTCAATTCAACTTACAACATTGGCTCTATTGCACGATCTAGAATTGAAGAAGAGAAACAACATCCTAAATATCCCGTAGCCTCCTACTTATAAATGTGGTGCAAAACACATCGATAAGTAAGACTCTACTCAGACACGGCTTTGTAGACACCCTTAGAACGACCTGCTCTGATACCACTTTTGTCACGCCCCGAATTCCATCGAGACATGATTGGCACCCGTAGCCGATAAGGCCCGAGAGAACCAAACTATGCATCTATTCGTTCATATGCATATCATAAGCAACACCACTATCACATAAAAGCATGAAAGACGAATAAAGGAAAACATGGAACATGGAACATATATATATATACATATGTGAAACTTGGCCGTGGAGGCCATCAAGTCAAGAACGTCATATACCACTTACATTCATACACCCACCAATGTCTACAAAAGCCTCTAACAAATGCATTGACCAAAATGAACTAAAAGTCGGGACAAGTCCCCGAACTATACAACATGTACAACACCAAAACATATGCTCAACTGTGACTCGGAGAAGCCCCGAACTAACTGGAGCTCACCAATGATCCGCAACAACTGGAAACCTACTGTGGAGGCCTACTAGTACCTGAGCCTGCAACAAATAAGGTAAATTCCCCAAGAGGGGTCACTACGAAGAATGTACTGAGTATGTAAGGCTCAATGAAACTGTATGATATGTGAGTATGCCAATGAAATCAAATTCAAATGCATAACCAATATGGATAAGTCACTATACTGAACTTTGGAAACCATGTATATTGCTTTCTTTACTTTCTTTGTTTCTTTAATTCTATGGTTATTCATCTTTGCCTGTGAACTGTGATACCCGGGCCCCGAATGAACAGTGGGTGTTATCATAACATATTGTTATGTTGGGATCGGCTCGAGATAGGCTTATGCCCCTAGAGCTGCCACCCTAGAATCAAAGCATTGGGTTCGGCTCGAGCTAGGTTATTACCTCTAGAGCTGCCACCCATAAACCAACATATCAAGTTTGGCTCGATCTAGGATTATACCTCTAGAGCTGCCCCCTGTCAGGTTCGGTCCAAGCTAGGCTTATGCCTCTAGGACTGCCCCCTTATCCAAAATCTTGGGATCGGCTTAAGATAGACATTTCGCCCCCAAAGCTGCCACCCATACTTGATCATTAACCACATATGCATTACTTTATTCATTACTTTGAGATTGTTACACTGATAGTCATACTTTACTTTGAAGCTTTGGACCATTAACCAATGAGTGAGAAACATGTAAACAATTTCAGAAACATCACCTTATTGGAATCAATGAACAAGATACGTGAGCATAAACAATATTGGAACTTTGGAACACAAATTTATTGGGCTTTTGGAACATTATCAATGAATAGGAGACATGTGATTCATAATTGATCAATGAATAGGAAACTCGTGATAATAACCATTGGTAACCGGAAATAGTATACCTTAACACATTTCGGAATAAGACAAGTGTAACGTCAATGTGAATTCTATATGCTGCAGAAAGATACGTACAAGTAACCTTACATACCTACACTTCCAAGTATGAATACACAAGTCTATGTATGAACACAATAGTCCAGCTTCTTCCTTACGTCTTACTCTACAATGCAAGTTCATACCGGAACTTACGTTAGCAATTAGTCACTATACAGGCGTACAAGGTGACAATGAACTATATGATTGCCGTATAACGTCATGTCACCCCTTAAAATACAATCCAAGGCATTATCATATCAACAACACATAACATTACGCACATTGACCAAGAGATCATACATCGATAGCATTACACACCACACTTACCCTTTACGCTTTTCTCTTTACCATTCCGTCACAATTACTCCTTTATAACAACATATGAACAACCATCCATACTTAATACAGTCCAACACACCTCCATACGATACTTTAAAGTCATTAAAACGACATCACAAGTTGATAACTACATCCAAAAAGGGTATAGGGGCCTTCGGGGACCAAGACGATACATAAACATTCAAAACGAAAAACTGGGCTGACCTGCGCTGCCACCTGCACCCGCAGGTGGATGATGTCTGCGTGCATATGGCCTCTGGAAAATTCAAGGGGCATCTGCGTTGGCATCTGTGCCCGTAGATGCCCTCGTCTGCGGGGGCGGATGCCCGTTTTTGTCTGAAATGGCTTCTTTTGGGTCTTTTAATGCCATGAATGGTCCATGATCATAACCAAACTTATTTTGACATATTTTTGATCATCTTAAACACCAACATTCAGCCATGGTCTCACAACACACATAAAAACACCCAAAACTACATTTCACGGCCAATACGGCACCTAAACCATAACCAATTTCACAATAACAATTCCAAACGTTATCCACAAGGATTAAACGAAGTAAGACTATAATCACGTCTCACATGTCAATATTTACTCCACCAAGTTCATTTCCTTCAATACCATAAGTGCATATTCAAGTTTACAAGACAAACCATTCTCCGATTTAGCAAACATGCAACATTTCACACCTTGTGAACTTATCAATACTCCACCAACATAACCAACATAATATAAACCATCTCTCATGCATAAAATATATTAAACCATCATAATAAACACTTACCAAGTCTTACAAGTTGATGATCTTGGCCACAAAGAGATGAGAGCTTAGGGTTTGTCTATTTGAGAGAAAAATGTGGAAAAGTTAGAAAAGGCATGAGAGTTCAATGGTAATAAAAATTTGATTTTTCTCTCTTTATATAGTCCTTCAAGTCTCTCTTATCTCTTCCTTAGCATTAAATGCAAGGGTTGATTTGATCAAATGGGGCAAATTGGAAGAATGGGTCAAAATCTCTTTTGGGCCATGTCTTCCTCACGATATTTGGGCCTCATTTAGGGCCCAATTGTACAAGACTTTTAAATGCCCACAATTCAATACATAATTCATCAAATCTCTCATGTTTTCATATTCCCATAATTGCTATGGTAGTCAGCTAGACTCAGAAATGTACGTGGTGTTACAATCAAGACAACACCTAAGCTAACTCCGGAAGCATCACTAAATACGGTAAATCCCACGCCCTCTTTGAGCAAAGTGAAGATAGGAGTCGAAGTCAATAACTCCTTAAGCTTTTGAAAGCTCACCTCACAAGCATCCAACCACTGGAAGGTAATCTTCTTCTGAGTCAACTTGGTCAAAAGAGTACCAATAGAAGAGAAACCCTCCACAAAAAAAACGATAATAACCCGCTAAACCCATAAAACTCTAAATCTCAATGGAGCTAGTAGGCCTAGCCCTATCACAAATGGTCGTTATCTTAGTCGGATCAACCATAATGCCATTCTTGGTCACCAAATAACCGAAAAAGGAAATAGAATCCAACTAGAACTCACACTTGGTGAACTTAGCATATAACTTTTCATCACGCAATCTCTGAAGTAAAGTCCTTAAGTGTCTCGCATGATCGGCCTCATTCTTAGAATAAACCAAGATATCATCTATAAATACAATCACAAAGGACTCGAGATATGGTCGAATTACCCGATTCATCAACTCCATGAATGCTGCAGAGGCATTGGTCAACCCAAAACACATGACCAAAAATTCATAATGGTTGTATCAAGTCCGAAAATCCATCTTCGGAACATCCAAAGCTCTAATCCTCAACTGGTGATACTCGGACCTCAAGTCAATCTTGGAAAATATCAAAGCACCCTGAAGCTGGTCAAATAAATCAACTATACAAGGAAGAGGATACTTATTCTTAATGGTCACCTTGTTTAACTGTCGATAGTCAATACACATGCATATAGAACCATCCTTTTTCTTCACAAAAAAGAAAGGAGCACCCCAAGGAAATACACTAGGGCTAATGAAACCCTTACTCAACAAATCCTATAACTGCTCATTTAATTCCTTCAACTCAGCCGAGGCCATCCTATAGGGAGGAATGGAAATCGGCTTGGTGCCCGGCTCAACATCAATAAGAAAGACGACGTCCCGGTCTGGAGTCATACCAGGTAAGTCCGTAGGAAACATATCCTGAAATTTCCTAACAACTCAAACCGAATCTAAAGGAGCCGGTAAAGCAACACTATTATCGCGAATGAAAGCCAAGAATGATCGATATCTTTTTTCTAACATACGACAAGTACGTAGAAAAGATATAACTCCCTTCGAACCCGAATTAAATGTACCCTTCCAAGCTAACCTTGACACGCTCGGAGTAGCTAAGGTAACGGTCTTGGCATAACAATCCAAAATAGCATGATAGGAAGCTAATCAATCCATACCCAAGATTACATCAAAATCGACTATATCTAGGATAATCAAGCCCATTCAAGTCTCACGCCTCGCAAAGTCACTACACAAGATCGGTACACTAGATTCACCACTAAAAAATCTCCTACGGGGGTAGAAACACGAAGAGGCACAACAAGGGCCTCATATACAACATCAATACCAATAGCAAAATATGTAGTCACATGGGAGAATGTAGACCCAGGGTAAAATAACATGGAAGCAGAACGATAGCAAATAGGGACAATACCTGTAATAACTGCATTAGAGGCCTCTACCTCGGGCCTTCCAGTTATAGCATAACACTATCCACGTCCACTCTCGGACTGAGCAACCCTGCTTCCACCACCATGAGCTCCCCTAGATCTACCTCAAACACTTCTAGTACCATCCATACCACTCTATGAACCACTTCTGACAGCGGATATAGGAGTAGGGAAAAGCTAAAACTGAGTATCCTATTGGGCAGGACCAAACACATGTCTAGGATAGTCCTTGGACAAATGACCAACCTCATGACATATATAACACCCTCTACTAACTGACTAAATTTGTGGATGCCTCGAAAGACTAGGACGACCGCTCTGGACCAATGAACTAAAACTGGAACCTCCACGCGTATGACCTTATACCTGGCTACATAGAGCCGCAGAAATCAAAAGTCTACCACCTGATCCCTGTAAGGCTGCCTAAACAAGCCTACCATAATAACCAAGGGAACCTCTATTAGCGAAACCCTGACTCAGGATGTATGTCCACTAAACTCACCCTGTCGGTATACCTTCTTGGAGCCTTCCTGAGTAGCCTGGGTAATCGACTCAATTAACTTAACATGCTTTACAATACTCTGAAAAAAAGCTCCTAAAACTACCATATGAGTTGTAGCCAACTGAAAAGGACCATCCAATCCCTTAACAAACTTCCTAATCCTCTCTGACTCAGTGGAGATGCTGGCGGAGGAATATCTAGATAAAGTATGAAAACGTGCCTCATACTCAGCAATAGTCATGGAGCCCTACTCCAGGTGATCAAACTCATCTCTCATCTGATCCTTCAAACTGTAAGGCACGAACTTCTCTAGAAAAAACATAAAAAAAATGGGTCCATGACATAGCAAGAAAACCCAATGGTCTACAACCAAAAAGAGACCTCCACCACTGTCTGGCCATATCGGTCAACTGATAAGTCATATAAGAAACACTGTGAGACTCAAGGGATTAGAGGGTATGTAACCTCTCCTGGTAGTTAGTTAGAAACTCATATACATACTCTCCAATCGAACTACTAAACTTATGAGCATCCAAGGAATAAACCTCTCAAACCTTTTTAATCATCAAAAGACATCATAGGACCCAAAACAACCGAAGGAACAGTAAGTCTAGTAGGCAGTAAAACCACACGTGGAGATACCACAAAAGATGGTTATACCCCTGAAGCTAGAATACCATAAGAAAAAATCTGTACTGACGGTGGAACACCACTCAAAGTCTAAAGAACACCCGGTACACTTAAAGGAACACCATCCAAACAGCTCAAAAAATGAATCAATAGATCTTTTCGAACTAGGGTGTTAACTAAACCCTATGGGACTTGAGCTGGCCCCGCACCCTTTAACTGATAATCACCCTCAGCATACTCAACCTCAGGCTTGAGAGATGCCTCCCTAGCACGCCTTTTGACTGGGACAGCTCCTCGTGCCTGTCCTCTACCTATGGGTCAGCCATAACCCCTACCTTGCCCCCTAACTGCGGCCTCCACTATTGGGTGCCAGCACTATATCCCTAGCATCTCTGGACCTAGTCCTTACCATCTGTGCAGAAATGAATAGAATATAAATTTAGAATATAGGGTGTGAATAACCCGCATAATAAGGAATCAAATTTGAGAATTCTTTCCTAAAGATGTCTTATAGCCTCTCGAAGATAGATACGAACATCTACATAGCGATCTATGAGAATCTACTAGACATCCTGCTCTTACACTTATGAGACTGGTGAATCTAGTGCTTTGATACCAATTTGTCATGACCCAAAAGTTGAGGTCATGATGGCACCTACCGAGACCTAGCCTTGGTAGGTAAGCCAATACCCAAAAAGGAATGGGAATTCAAACTATAAACTAAAAATAATGATGAGACTTCTAGAACAAAGTCAGGTCAACACACACACACACACACACATACTCACACACACACACACACACACACACACACACACACATATATATATATATATATATATATATATATATGTAGCAGAAGTTTGAAATAAAACATACGTAAAACCCCTAAAATCTGATGTCATAAATACAAGAGCATCTAAGATATAACTGAATATATGAATACATAAATCTGTCACTGAAAAAGAGTAAAGACAAGATAAGGATAAGAAGAGGCCCAGAAATCAGCTCTGAGCTCTAGAGCGTGCCAGTACCTCAAATGTCAGCTCTGAGTGACACGAATCAGCTGTCGTATCTCATACTAGAGCTAGGATCTGCACCGAAAGGGCACAGTAGGGGTGATTACCTTCCATTTGTACTCAGTAGGTATCATAGGCCGACTGAGAAAAGCAGAAAATAATCCAAGTAAAAGATACTACAAGCACTCCACCTGCAAATATAAAAGTTCCCAAAAGGTAGCTCACACTGTCTCCACTAACAGTTCTAAAATATAAGATCGATACAGGAATAGCTAAACACGAAAACATGTATGGAAACTAAGTACACATCAAGGGTGCATAAAGAAACACGGAAAGTACACATGCAATGTAATGAAATGATGATGAAATCATTATGAATGATTGAAAGTCATCGTATGACTTTCTGTATACACCTACCGACCCTCAACGCTCCAAAATAGGACCCATGGGGGGTTCGTAACCCATATACTACCTCAAATATCAACCTCTCTCTCTCTCTGGATAGTGTTTATGGATCAAGGGTTTTATAAAGTGTCACATTCACCTCTCCGACTATTGTTCATAGATTAAGGGTTTTATAAAAAATGTCTTATTTTCTTTCGAATCAGTATTTTTCAATGGTATCAATGTCTCATAAATATGTATGTGTGAAATGAGGATGAAATACTCTATTTCATAACCAATCAACAAAAAGATGAAAATTCATTTAATACATGTTTAAATGTGCTCAGAATCAACTCAATGTGTTAATGATTCATGATATCAGTTCTCGCTTGGCACCGCTAGAATAAAAATTCATGTAAAACATCAATAATATCATTTTAACCCCATACTCGGGTATTTTCATCATGGTAGAGACAAACAATTCTCAAAAAGGCCTATAATATCTATTCAAGCCCCAACACGGGCATCACATTAAGAATAATGTCATAAAATGCACGGGCAACACGCAATATATGATACTCAGGTCAGCAACAATAAGCATATAAGCCCTCACATAGGCACACAACAATAATAATAATCGTGAAATAATACTCTCACAGCTAATTTCCCCAAACCCATAGCATGCTTTACTCGTTTATTAACTACCCAGCATAGTTTGAAGAAAGTTAAGCATAACCTACCTACCTCGTAGTGATGAAAATCTGAGACTAGAACCTTCAACATGGATCCTTCCCCTTTTAATAGTTTTGGAATGAGCTAAAACGTTCAAATATAGAATCTATGCATTAAAAAGAAAGCTCATGATACCCATATCGTCTATATTTAAGACGGATCCAAAATGGGTTCTAAAACAAAAAGGGTAAAACAAAAATTTTATTTTAAAAAAAGGTTTCCCAAGATTATAGGAGTCTACAGTTGAAAACCCATGTAAAAATGAGTTAAAACGAGGCTCAAATCAAAGAAAACCCATTTTTAAAGCTTTACCGGCAAGAACCCCAAAACCTCATTTGAAATCAAGATTAAAGAGTGTTTTTGATTATATAATCAATGAAAATTAATGGAAACAAGAGTTTGGAGCTTACCCAAGCACAAATGGTGAAGAAAACCCTCAAAATCGCCCTAATCCAAAGATTCAAGGTCCAAAAATAATGAAAAATCATGAAATTGAACTATTTATATTGTTCTGTGAATAGTACCTAGCGAACGCGGTCAACTCTTTGCATTCCCGAGGGTTAACATTGACCAGACCATTAATTTGGCCTTCGCATTTGTGGCCTTGGCTTTGCATCTGCAAAGAATGATAACCCGGACCATCGCGTTCGCGATGAAGGATAAAACTCGACCCGACTTGACAACTCTTCACGATTGCGGCCACCACCTTTGCGATCATGATGGAGGTAATTTTCCTTCTCAGTATTTGCAGCCAAGAGCCTGCATTTGCAAAGAAGGTTCCATGAACCTGATATTAGTTGTGCTCTAACTGAAATTTCATGTTAAAATATCTCCTAATGGACCCTCGAATTTGTTTTAGACCCACAGAAATAAACCATATATGCTACTAGGCTATTTTGTTCCGAACTCAATGGCAATATCGGATTTTTGAAAAGAAGTCGTTTCAACAAATTAACCCCCGGGACCCCATTTAGGCATTTTCACTAGTTTTTCAAAATAAGGGTTGAAATACAAAATAACGGTTCTGAACCCAAATCAACCCCACTACTAACCCAAAATCGATGTTCCTGATCTGACTTAACTGATCAGATCATCATCCGGTACTCGAATTATGAAATATTGACCGAAATTAAACAAATAGCTTTTAGAGCCTCTAAAAGTCTCAAACTCTCCCAAATCATTCCCGAATGCATTGGGGACCGTGTCAACCATCCCCACTCCTCATGATCAATATGTAACAACTATGGAAAAGGACAAAATGGTCAAAACATGTAAAAAGGAAAATTTCACATATCAAGTTATTACAAAGGTGCACTCCTACAACCTTAGGTTGTCTTTCATTACTCATTAAACATAAATTTATTAAATAAATTACTCCGATTATAGTCAGTAATCTACTTTTAAATATCAACAAGACTATAATGATACCAAAACTAAAGAGCACATATTGTTATTGTGATACAATTGCCAAGAAATAGTCTAAATATTAGGAGTTCTTGACTTTAACATTAAAGAAATAGTCTAAATATTAGGAGTTCTTGACTTAACTACATAAGAGAAATAAAATTTAGAAAAAACATACCTTCAAATTCACCCTTAAGTGACGAAGTCTCAATAATATGCTTTACATGAATCTTTCTTTTCCTACACAAGAATATTAATGAATCAATCAATATTGACTTGTATAGATTTATTCATATATTGGTTGAAGAATGTAATAACGTTACAAAAACAATAAATATATTCATACTAATAACTCAAATAGAAAAAAGTTCCTGATCAATTCAAGTAAAAGCTCAAAGAAAAGAAATTTAACTCCTAAATTAAAATTAATTTGATGACTATATTGCATCCAAGAACATTGAATCATCAAAAACTAATAAGAATGCAAAGAAAGAATAAGAAAAGAAACTAAGCGGGAATAAAACACGACGGAAAATTAGAAAAAAAAACGTGCATGTGATTGTCAAACCTAAAACAAATTGTGAGCAAAAAATTTGTTAAATAGAATTGTAAAAAACTTTTATTTACTACATCCTTTGAATAAATAATTATATAAAGTAATATTTAAATTGATTTAGAAGTGTAAAATATAAAGACTTTTTATACTTTGTAGTTACCATAATTTTAGGACTCTTTAGTTATTAATTTTTCTAACATTTCTTACCATATATTTTTCTTTTACCATATATATAGGATTCATTAATTTTAAATATTATAAATTGATGGTATAATAATTAAAAGATTAAGTGAAAAGACAATTTTGTCTATTGTTAAGTCTTTTAATTTACTTTTCTAAGGATCTTCACACTTTTAATATATTGTAGATAGATAGATGTTTAAATTTGAATAAATCTATAAAATTATTTTTTATTGTAAGATGCCAAGGGGATGGTTTTTAATATGCATTATTGGCTTAATTTTAGGCTAGACTATCCTCCTTTATTTTATATATAAATGTTTAAATTTGATAAATTTACAAAAATTATTTTTTGTTGTAAGATGTCAAGTAGCTAGTTCTCAATATGCCACTTGGCTTAATTTTAGGTTAGACTCTCCTCATTTATTATATATATATATAGATGTTTAAATTTGAATAAATCTACAAAATTAGTTTTGTTGTAAATTTTAGGCTAGACTATCCTCCTTTATTATACATGCAAAAAAAAAAAAAAAAAAAAACACACATATATATAGCTGTTTAAATTTGAATAGATCTATAAAATTATTTTTTGTTGTAAGATGCCAAGTGACTAGTTCTCAATATTATATTTGGCTTAATTTTAGACTAGAGTATCAACCTTTATTATATATATAGATCTAGGTCTTTCGTTGTTGTTTAAATATCTTGTGGTGCTTAGTTATGCTATACCAAGGACCCCATTTTGGATCACATATGATGACTAGTTCATGATCACATCTTGAGGGTAGTCTCGGATCGTGACACTTGTAGGAAATTCTAATCCCAATCAATACAACAATAATACAAGTGAATTTAGTTGTGCTTCGCGTGGTAATGATTTGTTTAAATATTCCTTTCATAACATACAAATAATAAATATTTCAGTCTCAGATCTATATATTAAATTTCAAGTTCTATTCTAATTTGTTGTTAACACTTACTTTCCTCTATTTTTTTCTATGCTTCATAATCTTCTTACGAATTCTCCAAATCGTGAATTTCAGAGGACCGGTACAATCCGAAGTTGAGATGAAAGGAACAAAATATTCATTAAACAACAACTGTTGGTTCAGGATCCTTGATTTCAACCACACCACATGTTAAATTACATCAAATTCCGTATCAACCCATTCTTGCGACCATTACTGTGAATAAAAGGTCCACCAATATGTTAAGAAAATAGATATCCTGAATCTAGTAGAAGCTTGAAACTATGATAAGTTGCACCAGGTTTCCATTTCTATAATTTCATCATAATAAAGAACTTACCATGTTTGAGGTTTTATAACATATACAAACAAAGGGAAGACAAATTATACTGAAAAATGAAACTGAAGTGCAAGGAGGACACTCATTTCAGGCCCTAAATGAAATAAAAAAACTTGTGCCGGACTTAGCCATTAAGTACTTTTTAGAACACTCTTGCACCCTACAAAAACAGTTTAGGAAAATCAAGAGTAATAGTGCGTCAAAATCTCAGGAGAAAACATATTGCAGATACATATGGCAACTAAGTTACAACAATCAATAATCGAAAAACTGTATCCATTTCAATAATCTGAAAATTATGTAGACCTGGTATCCTAGTTCCAAAATCAGTGTCATGCTCAAAGTTTCACAACTTGGCACACCACTTTAATAGTGAATGCACATCAAGTTGACTTCCCTATCAATGAACCTATAGGATTCAGAGACAAAAAAAATTTAAGTAAATTTTTAGAAAAGGAGCAGAGGCAGCTGAAAGATTATAAATGGGGCCAAAAGTGTATCAAGCCAAATACCTATTGAAAGTGAATGCCGATTAAAAATTTTAGTTGATGCAGATGTATTTAGCAGATAAAAAAGTCAAGTTGATGCAAAGCTTCATCTACTCATCTTTTAAACTACAACCACTTTGAAGTCACAAATCACCTCAAACTAATTATAATAATATCCCTATGGAATCACTATTTTTTGGCTTCATAAACTGTACTGTTACTTGCCAGTAACTTCTTACTCATGATTCTTGTTTTACAACTATATACTACCATTTTATGTTCAACTCCTTCCCTTTGACTCCCAAATTTGCACTAAATATTGAAGAAAATTCCATATTAAAAGCAAAGACATGATAAAAAGTTGTACATTCACAGTTAACAATAAACATATAAGAAAAATTTAGCGTAATGATTTACCATAAAAGTATTAACTTACATTGTTGTTTAGTTCAGTCAAGAAAACATGAGTACTAAAGCCAACATTAACTTCAAAGTTAGCCGATCTAATCTTGTCTCATGTTAGAGTACGTAGATTTCACAAAAATTTTGTCAACTATATGAACGCTCAATATCTATTCTTCTATATTTGGACCCTTTTCATTCAAATACTGATTTTTTTTTATCCATTTTAGATAAATAAAAGGTTCTCAAACAATGAAAGTCCTCTACAAACTTCTTTTGATAAATAAAGGTTTTCTACATTTTCTACTAAGTACTAACATACAAATTTCAAAACCAACTAAAAAGACTACTAACAATATAAACCTGGTGTAAGTGTCTAGACGTAGAGTAATGTTATAGAAAAATTTTCAACACCTTCCATAGAAGAGGCATCAGACTATGAAGCAATGAGCATACGAAGACAGAGAAGGCAGGATCAAATATAGTAAATAAGTAGTACGCTCGACAATACAAACTATCAATATGCTCAAATCATTTGCTCAATATGTTACTCAGTATCACAGTTTAATAAAATAGCAAATTGTGAAAAATATATTTCTCATCTAATATTGTAATCTTTGTGGATCAATATTAATTCAATTTTACTATCATTCTAAGTTAAAATTTGGGTTACTTGCCACCACCTCCAAGAATGTAAAAAAGCAACCTTTATTTATTCTAAAGTTTTTTTTCTTGTACACAACAGATTGTGACTTTACGATTCCATAATTAACCCTTTAAGAACTTTTCCATAAATTTAATTAGCCAACTTGGATATTGTAAAAGATTTATATTGTTGAGCAAGGTTACAAATTACAGAAATACTTAAAAGAATATCAAATGAGAAACTACAGAAGGCGTACACAAATTGTTACTGGTACAAACACATGAAGCCATTACCTAAATACAAAATATAGCAAATCATAGCGGAGAAGTTGAACTGAATATAGAACTACAAAGGAGCGGTAGCTCACATATATAACAGCCATCATATCAATTTAAAGAACTCACATTAGAAGATTGCGAAGCAATGACCGAGATAGATACTATTTGCCTTCAATAGATACAAGATTAAGTGATAAAGTTGAGGTCGATGAGCTTTTTAAGGTGTATGGCATTAGCCCTTAAAAGGTAGCAAAATATATCATGAATATATTTTTCCATATAGGTAACATCAAGTAAAACATGAGTCACATTAGAAAAAATGTCTGCCTGGGCATCTAAAGGATCAATTAAAATTATTGTGTTCTCTCTTTATCAGTTCACCATAAAAAATATTTGGAAGGTATTAACTGCAACTTCTTCCAGCTTCTGAAAAAAATATCCAGTAGGTTTGTGAAGTTTAGCAGACACTTATTGATCACGCATAAAACTACATGAAAGATATAAACTAATTTTCAACAGTCATAAATTTGTTGAATGCAACATAACAATGACCATATAAGTGGGGATTAGGAGAGGGGAAGGAAACTCACTTCAAACTTGGACTTTTCTCTTGAAAATTGTGAATCTTTAGTCATCCACTAATGATTTTGCTCTGCTAAGGAAAAAGAGAACTTATTTCCAATCATTTGCATAGCTGCCAACAAAAATTCAAACCAAAAGATACGAAAGACTTTTTAAAATTTAGTAAATACCTGCCTAAAATAGGCTCCAAAATGCTCAAAATCCTAAAATATGGTAGAATCTGATCAAACCTCAACTCCATCATATGAATCACAACTGCAATAGAGACTATTAAAAATTTTAAAATGCAAAAAATTAATGTTTATTTTCATAGCTTGAGCCTACGGTTAATATTTAAAGTTGAATTTTGAAATTAAAATTAATCTAATCTAATTTAACAATAATGTCAAATGAGTTTACTTTTTTTTTTTCTAGCAGAGTCAAAGTGGTAGATCTAAACCTCCAAAAGCTAGCCGCCAGAGTAGCAGTTCTTTACTTTTCATCCTCATGATTCTATCATGTATTGAAAGCCTTTGCCTCAATACTCACACAATCTCCACCATTTCATCTGTTGTAACGACACAATTTCTCGAGTCATGATGACACCTACTTTAACCCACCGTAGGTAAGTCAACTCATAGCGCGAAACGACGAGTAATGGGCTAAATGACGAAAAGTAAAAGAATACAAAATTTAGACATTCAATAGAAATGCTAAGCAGCGAAATATATAAATACGATAGTACTGGACAATAGAGGAAAAGGAGAAAAATAAGCAAAAGAGTATCTCATGACCTAGTAAGGTCGGTACAAGAGCCACTATATCAAAAATAAGAGTACTAGATAGTAAAAATATACATGTAGTCTCAAAATAAGTAAAGACTGTCCAAAATAGTAGAAGGAGAGAGGATTTGCTTTAGCTATGAAAGTTCACCCTATCTTTGAAACCACAGCAATCCTGAATGAAACGTCAGTGACGGTAGCTCATACTCGGATCTGCATCAGAAAAAGATGCAGAAGTGTAGTATGAGTACCAAAAGCAACAAGTACTCAGTAGGCATCATCGACCGACTGAGCTAAATTACAATAAAAGTATAATAAAATACAAGAATGTAAACTAAAGTCTGGGATAATCTGAAATAATACTCCAAATCGAGATAAAGCGATAAACATGTGGAATAAGAAATTTAAAAGTAAATATAATCTAACTACAATCTAACTAGACCCCCATAAACCCAAAAGGTACAAACAAGAAAGGAATAACCCAACTGAGCCCCCATAAGCCTGCTGGATGCAAACAAGGAGGAACTACTGAAAATAATAAGCTTAAAATGTGCCCACATGTGATAACATACCTGGAATTCCCTTCGAACCATAGATTTCGGACTTGAATCGGAACTAAGAATAGTATCATCACAATAAATTACTGTATATAGATCATGAATTTTGGACTTGAACCGGAACTAGTAATTAAGTGTCATATGGTAAGTATGCCATAGATGAGCTCAATAGAATAAACAACAAGAGAGCTACTAATCATCGGACGTGAACCACAACTTGATAAATAAGTTAAGTGTCCAAATGTTCCAAGATCATAACTTTTCTTAACATCCAATTAGCATTCAAACTTTTGAGTAACACAGTCAAGTCAATAAGGGGGTGCAATATTAAGTACACAATCTAAATATACGGTTGTAAGGGCCAAAAAGTTACTTTATCCAAAGTAGTAAGGCTAACCAAAGTTCATGGAATTGTCTAAGTCATCCTATGGTTCAAGGTTTAGTCTAATGTAATGAATAAAGGCCTCTTAGATCTATAAGGAGCTAGTTCAGGCAATTAACCAAGAGGAGGGCCGACGGGGCCCACTACTAGTTTCAAAAATTTATACTAAGGCAAGCACCTACCCAAACCTAGACTAAGGTTTTATAATTCCATCCCAAGGTATTAAGTACGCCAAAATTATACCAAAGGCATTATTTATTACTATTATGAGGGGCAACGGGGTCAAATTCAACTAAAGAGGCCCCCAAAATGGCTAACCTTAATAAATAAAATACTAAACTACCAAATAAGTTATAAATACCCAACCATAGCTAGCATAATACTACACTAATACCATAATAAAGCCCAATCTATGAGGAAAGTAAGCTTAGCCTACCTGGACATCACTGAAAGCTCGAGAAAGTCCACAACTCCAGAGCTTTTTCCTTTCGAGAAGCCTCTGAATGCTGCCACTCCTATCACAATAATAATCTATGCACTAAGATGAGAACGTTGATACCCATAATGCACATAATTTCTCCGAGTCAAAAATCAAACTAAAATTCCATGTGGGGTCCTCTTGTGGAATCATGAATTTGAAACTGTCAATATGTCCCTCTAAACTCAAAGATCATTTATCCTCAAAAATCGGTGAAATCCAAGCACAAATAAGCCCCAAATCAACCCGCAAAGTAAACTAGGGATTTAAATTTAAACGGAGAGTTAAACAAGAAATTAAGCGGAAACTTATGAAATAAGGATGAGGAAATGACCGCAACAACATCTCCAACTCACCCCAGACACCCAAAGATCGATATCCCATAATTTTCTAAGGTTTCTAGGGTTTAATGAAGTTGGGACTTGAAATAAATAAGGAAAAGTCGGGTTCCACTGCTTTAAATATTGTCAGGCTTTAAATACTGTCAGGGTTTCCTTCATCACGACAGCAGGACCCTATTCACGAATGCGACCTATGACTTGGCTAGCCCTTCACGAACGTTGCTGGTCCACCACGATCGTGAAGGAGGAAACTTGGACAGGTCAAAAGGTGACTCTTCTCGAATGCGAGGGCCGACTTGCTAACGTGATGACCAATAACCTTGGCCTTCCCAAATGCAGCTAAGACCTCGTGAATACGAAGGCCATTCTTGGTGTAACAACCCTTTTCTTTTGTTACATATAAGTCTCTCATTTAAAATTTCATGCTAAAATTCTTCCCAGATTTAAAGTTATAAATTTCAGGGTAGGCTAGTTTTGGATAAAATCTAAGTAAGGTGTGGTCTAGGGCAATCTAGGAATAAATTGGGTAAATACGTTAGTGTTTGCATTAATTTCTAGTTAGCAAAGGCGATAAGGAACTCGTAGAATTTTACAAAATTAAATTTGAGTAGGTATAACTCCCAAAATGTAGCTTAGATAAAGGGTATTATTTGGGATGTCTTGTATTTAAGGTGTGTTGTGAAAAAGGGGAGTTTGGGGGGAAACCATGCATTCTACCTTGCCCATGTACCTATAGCGACATGTCCAAAGGCAAGGAAAATCTCGCTTAGTGCCCAATCAACCCGGTCAACGGCTACTATAGCTATATATATCGCTATAGCGATGTCTCTATAGCAATGTCGTTATAGCGAAGTATATTGCCATAGCGACGAAAATTCCTGTTTTATTTTAAAATCCCCCTTAAATGGTTTATTTTTCTAAAGCATATTTTGGGTCAAGGGAGAGGTGATTTTGGGCAAAAATCATCAGTTAGCCATTATTTTGTTTCATTAAGGTAATCATTTCATCCCCGTTAACTAGTAAATTAATAATCTAGCCTTAGAATTACTAGTTTACGTAGTTTGGGGAGGGTTAAGGGAAGATTTTAGTTAATCTTTTGGTGCAAGGGAGTAATTTAAGTTTAAAATCAATGGGTTTTGGTTAAATTACCCTTACATGTCATCAGTTCACTAATTCATCCATGGAATTGGTAGTCTTAAGTGAATTATGGTAGAAAAGCCCTAGAACAGGGAGGGAATGATCATGAACTTGGCCTTAGAGATTGGGTATGAGTTATAATCCCCAACGTGGTAGGTTATTTCATTAATTATGTGTTTGTATGTATTTCTAGACCGAAATCAAGTGAAAATTGCACAGAAAGGCAAGGCTCAAGCTTAATTGAGTTTTGCAAGCTTGGATTGAGGTAGGTGATGGTATTGTAGTTTAATACAATTTGTACTACATGTGTATGTTAACTACTTTTTAGTATAGCTTTTTAGAGCATGTTGTTTGGTATAGTCCAATCAAATGAATTTATCTTGTTGTATGATTTTGACCTATCTTATTGTTAAATATGGAATGTTTTGGTAATTGAACATTCTCACGACTTATTGGGGGAATAAGGTTGGCAGACACATGTGTCTGGGGTTTAGGTATATGGACGAAACTTGTCCCCTACAGGTCATGTCTAGAGGGTGGTTATAATACCTATAGCGTGTATGTACGAGGTTCAGGTGAGTTTGACGGTTCCTTGAGTGAATCGGGAAATGTAATCATATGTTTGCTAATTGCTTAACTTGTATTGACTTGTTTGGAGTAGGCTTGACTGAATTTTACTTGGTCGTAATTGTTTGAATTGTTGCTTGTAATCCTAAACTGCTTAATTGATACTTGTTGTGCTAGGTGTAGTTAGAATGAGCATGGATTAACTTGTACTACTTTTTGGTTAAGAGTTCATATTCTCATCTTAGGTTGGCCAAATGACCCAACCAGTACACTGTTGTTTCCTTGTATGTTGATATTACCCATGCTCTTACTTTTGTTGTGTTCAGAGCATATTTCAGCTACTCCTGCAAGACCTCACTTTTGACTCTAGTATGTGAACCGAATTTCAAGAGTGAGCATCATCTTCGGGCTACCATGAAATCCTTCTTTATGCTATTGTGCTGTGCTTGGACTTACGTATTTTCCTTTAGTTTTAAGGTTGCATCCCCTTCTTGACATTCTTAGCATGTTTTTGTACACCGACTTTCAGATCCTAGGGATGTGTTTTTGGTTTTAGTGCTATATTCTGCATGCTTCGTCTGTTAGACTGGATAATTCTGGAACTATTTATGGAATGGTTTCTTTATTTTCTCTAAGTGTTGGTTAATGCTTTCGGGGTTTATTAGTTCTCCCACTGGAGAATGGGGTAGGTGCCACTCACGCCCATTTGGGTCGTGACACTTGGCCTGCACCTGCAAATGTTGCATCAGCAAACTTAGCTAAGTGTCATGTTTTCGATCGGGCCCTCGAGATTCTTTCAGAATCCCGTGAACGTAAACTATGCTATCCTACCAAATTTAAAATTTCGAACTCAATGGCGCCATAAAATTTCCATCCAATATTATTTCAATTAAAAATGGGTCCCGCACCCCTAGGGTCGTTTTAACTAAAATCTATCCAATAGCTCAAAATGAGTCTGAAAGCCTCGGGACCTGGACCAGGGGTTCCCTAGACTAAAATCGATATTCCAAAGCTAACAAAGCTGTCAGAATTGGCATTCGGGACTATTTATCTAAAGTTCAGGCTTGATACCCATTTCTTAACAATGGAAGGTCCAAAACAGGAAATTGGCTCTAAAAACTAAACAAACTGCCCGGTGACCAATCTGTCAGTCCTAGCAAGTCATAAATGACTTGGTGCAGCTGTGGGAAAACTCTAAACATTGAAAAATAATGGAAATGCAGGAAATGACCTGGAAGGTCATTACAATATCCAATACTAAAAGGACTTTCGTCTGCGAAAGTAAAGGATCAAGAAGTACCTGAGGGCTCGAACAAGTGGGGATACTAGGCCCGAATCTCACTCTCGATTCCCAGGTGGCCTCCTTGACTGGACGGTATCTCCACTGAACCTTAACTACTGGAATCTCTCTGAATGCTACCACCTGACATCCCTGGCTAATATAGAACCTGACTCCTCCACGAAGGTCAACCTCTCATCCAACTCAATCGAGTCCCAATGAAGCACGTGCGACTCATCCAAAATATAACGCCGCAGCATAGATACATGAAAAATTGGATGGATGGATGAAAAGTTTGGGGGCAAGCCCAACTCATAAGCTACCTCCCAAACTGTCCGAAGTATCTTAAATGGCCTGATATACTTGGGGCTGAGCTTACCCCTCTTCCCAAACTTCATCAAGCCCTTCATGGGCGATACTCAAAGGAAAATCCGGTCATCAACTCCAAACTTCAAAGCGCGAAGCCTACTATCAGCATAAATCTTCTGTCTACTCTGAGTTGCTTATAGCCTATCCTGAATCACCCAAACCCTGTCCAAAGACTCACGAACCAAGTCGGTACCATGAGGACTAACCTCAGAAGTTTCAAACCAACCAATCAGAGATCGACAACGCCTACCATACATTGCCTCAAACGGTGCCATCTCAATAGTCAAATGGTAGCTATTATTATAAGCAAACTCTGTGAAGGCTAGATGTTGCTCCGACTGACCTCCAAAGTCCATAACACACTCTTAGAGCATATCTTCCAAAACCTTAATGATCCGCTCCAACTGTCCGTTGGTCTGGGGGTGGAAAGAAGTGTTAAGATCAACCTGAGTACCCAAAACCTCCTGAAAAGTCCTCCAAAAGCTAGAAGTGAACACTGAGCCTCTATCTAAAATAATGGACACGGGTACCCCATGAAGACAAACTATCTCTCGAACATAGATGCGAGCTAACCTCTCGACACAAAAGGAAATATGAATAGGGATGAAATGAAATGATTTGTCAATCTATCAATGATGATCCAAATGCTGTCAGAACCACAAGAAGTGCAAGGTAAACCACTCACGAAATCAATAATAATCCACCCACTTTAACTCAGGAATGGGTAGTCTCTGAAGCAAGCTACCCAATTTCTGATGTCAGCCTTTACTTGTTGACAACACAAAAATCGAGCTACAAAGTCTGCTATATCCTTCTTTATACCACTCTACCAGTAGTGTTGTCTCAAATCTCTATAAATCTTAGCTATCCTAGGATGAATAGAGTATCTAGAGCTATGAGCCTCCCGAAGTATCAACTGAATTAGATCTCCAATCCCAGGAACACAAATACGACCGTTGAATCTCAGAATGCCTTCCGAATCCAAGGCAGCCCTCCCGAACTCACTTCTCAACACCCGATCACGAATGCCACAAAGTCTACTATCCTTAAACTGACGACTCTGAATCTGCCCGAATAGGGTAGACCTAGCCTCAACACTAGCAAGAATATTCGTGGGGTCTGAAACATTAAGCCAAATCATCATGTTGGCAAAGGACTGAATGTCCAAGGCCAATGGTCGCTCTAAAGTCGAAATAAAGGTCAAGCTACCCATAATAACAGCCTTCCGTCTCAAGGCATCTGCAACCACATTCGCCTTGCCCGGATGGTGTAGAATAGATATATCATAGTCCTTCAGCAACTCAATCCACCTGAGCTATCTCAAATTAAGTTCCCTCTGAGTCATAATGTACTGAAGACTATGATGGTCAATGAATATCTCGCATCGAACATCATACAAGTAATGCCTCCAAATCTTAAGCGCGAAAACTACCGTCGCCAACTCCAAATCAGGAGTGGGGTAGTTGTGCTTGTGCACCTTCAGCTAACTCAATGCTTAAGCAATAACTCGGCCCTGTTACATCAGAACACAACCCAAACCAATACCAAAAGCATCACAATACACAGTAAATCCCTCGCCCTTAACGGGAAGAGTCAAAATCAGTGTTGAAGTGAGTATGTCCTTGACCCTCAGAAAGCTCAACTCAAACTCATCGGACCACTGAAATGGAACCTCCTTCCTAGTCAATATGGTCATAGGTGATGCAATAATAGAAAATCTCTCGATGAACCGCTTGTAGTAGCCAGCCAAACCAATAAAACTACAAACCTCTGTCGGAGATGTAGGTCTGGCCCAGTCATGAATAGCCTTAATCCTTGATGGATCCACCATAATCCCCTCCTTAGACACTACGTATCCCAGGAATGTCACAGACTCTATCCAAAACTCAGACTTTGAGAATTTGGAAAAAAGCCTATGATCTCTCAAACTGTGGAGCACAGTCCTCAAATGCTGCTCATGCTCCTCTCTACTCCTCGAATATACAAAAATATCATCAATGAAGATAATCACAAAGGAGTCCAAATAGGGCCTAAAAATATGGTTCATCAGGTCCATGAATGCTGCTTGGGCATTGGTCAACCCAAAAGACATCACGAGGAACTCATAATGGCCATAGCCAGTCCTGAAGGTTGTCTTAGGGATGTCCTCTGTCCGAATACTCAACTGATGGTAACCGAGTCTCAAGTCAATCTTAGAGAAAACTGTCGTACCCTGAAACTTGTTAAATAAATCATTGATAAGAGGCATAGGATACCTATTCTTCACTGTCACCTTGTTCAGCTGTCTGTAGTCGATACACATTCACATAGAACCATCTGTTTTCTTCACAAACAGAACAGGAGCACCCCAAGGTGACACACTCGATCAAATAAAACCCTTACCTAGAAGATCCTAAGTTGAGAATTTAGCTCCTTAAGATCGGCAGGAGCCATACCATAAGGTGCTCTGAAAATAGGTTGGGTTCCCAGCTCAAGGTCAATAACAAACTTAATATCATGCTCAGGAGGAAGTCCAGGTAGGTCGGTAAGAAAAACATCAAGAAACTCACGGATAATACGAATAGAATCAAGCAAAAGACTCTCCACACTAACATCATGGATATATGCAAGAAACGACTCACAACCCCTAGATACCAATCTCCTAGCCCAAACATAAGAAATAATCCCTATCAATACACAGCTAAAAGAACCCTTCCACACAACTGAGGGTATACTAGGAATGGCTAAGGTAAGAGTCTTGACAAAACAATCCAAGACCATATGATGGGGAGATGACAAGCCCATGCCCAGAATCACATCAAAATCCACCATATCTGGCACAATAAGGTCAGCCTGAGTATAAAACTCTCAAATGGTCACAACAGATGATCTATAAACCTGATCTACTACTAAAGAATCACCCACGGGAGTATCTACACGCAATGGCACAGACAAAGGCTCCCAAGACAACTCTAACCATGGTGTATAATAAGAAGACACATATGAATAAGTGGATCCTGAATCAAATAAAGCAATAGGTGGATGACGGCATACTAAAATCATACCTGTAATAACAGCATCTAAAGACTCCGCCTTCGTCCTACCAGGTACAACATACAACTGACCCCATCTTCCTTCGGACTTAAAATCTTCTCACGTCTTTGGCCAAGGAATGTACCCAAAGCCACTCCGCTAGCATCACACATAACCTCGAAAGGCATCGTCCAGTCTGGTGACACAATAATAGGGGCTGAAACCAACTTTTCTTTCAGACACTCAAATTCTCTTAGACATGCCTCATCGAACATGAACTTCACCTCTTTCTCCAAAAGTTTGCATAAAGGATATGCAATCTTAGAGAAATCCTTAATGAATCTTCTATAAAAGCAGCATGACCTAAGAAACTTCGAATACCTTTCATGGAAATAGGTGGAGGTAACTTTTCAATCACCTCAATCTTTGCCTTATCAACTTCAATACCTTTCTTTTGAAATCTGATGCCCCAATACAATACCCTCGTTGACCATAAAGTGACATTTTTCCCATTTTAGCACTACGTTGCACTCCTCGTATCTTTGCAGTACATTAGCAAGGTGTGCCAAGAAATCATCAAATGAGTCTCCCACAATAGAAAAATCATCCATAAAAACCTCAATAGTGTCTTCCACCATATCGGAGAAAATAGACATCATGCAACTTTGGAAAGTGGTCGGTGCATTACATAGACCAAAGGGCATCCTTTTAAATGCAAATGTCCCATATGGACAAGTGAAAGTGGTCTTATCTTGGTCTTCGGGAGCAATGAAAATCTGATTATACCCCGAATAGCCATCGAGAAAACAATACCATCCTCTATCGGCAAGACGATCTAACATCTGATCCATGAAGGGCATAGGAAAATGATCTTTTTCTGTCCAAGAATTCATCTTTTGATAATCCATGCAAACTCTCCATCCAGTAACCGGCCTCATTGGGATTAACTCATTCTTTTCGTTTGGAACCACAGTGATTCCTCCCTTCTTTGGCACACACTGAACTGGGCTCACCCATTTGCTATCAGCAATGGGGTAAACCACTCCTGCATCTAACCACTTGATGATCTCTTTCTTCACAACCTCTTGCATAGGTGGGTTTAGACGACGTTGATGCTCAATGCTCGGTATGCACTCAGGAGTAAGTTGAATTTTGTGAGTGCAAATACCGGGTGGAATTCTTATAATATCAGCAATGGACCACCCAATGACCCTCTTAAATCTTCTCAATCTGAAACCAGAGCCTCTACTTGCCACTCCACCAATTTAGCAGAAATAATCACAGGCAAAGTGTTGTTAGCTCCCAAAAATATGTAGCGAAGGTGAGCTGGAAGAGCCTTAAGCTCTAAAACTGGAGGCTCCTCAATAGATGGACGAGCTGGTGGGGTCACCCTATTCTTCAAATCGAGATCAAGTTTCTTTGGAGCATAGGTGTATGATCCCTTACTAGTGAGTGCACTAACCATCTCATCGTATTCTTCAATACCGTTGCTATCAAAATTCATAATCACGGTTGCGAGAGCTTCTACCCTCAACCTTTATTCAAGAGGCACGAAAATATCATTATCCTCAACCGCATCTGTTATCGAAATCACCCTCATATCTTTTGTGTCATGCCTCAAATTCCAACAGGGTGGACTGGCACCCAAAGTCGTTAAGGCCCGAGAGAACCAATCTTTATTCATGTACACTTATATGCATGTCACGAAACGGACATCACTATCACATATAGATACAATATGCTCATGGCTGAAGTCATGGAAAACATATGATATAAATGAAACTTGGTCGTTGGGGACACCATGTCAAAAGCATACATTTCTTACATTTCCTTCATTTTGTCCCACAACATCTACAAAGCCTCTACAGATACATAGATATAACCAACCTACAGTCAGGATACGTCTTCGCTTTATACAACATTTACATAGTACCAAAACCAATGTACACATGTGACTCGAAAAGCCCCGAATCAACTGGAGCTCACCAATGATCTGCAAATGACCCGCAACCTACTGTGGAGGTCTACTAGCACCTGCGCCTGCAGCAAGTAAGGTAAGTCCCCCAAAGGACGTCAGTACGAAGAATGTACTGAGTATGTAAGGCTATAAGAAACTGCGTCATACATAAGAACTTCAGTGAAATCAAATACAAGTGATTAATCAATATGAAAAAACCACCATACTGTATATGTGGAATCATATACATTGTTTTCATTACTTTCTTTGCTTTTACGCTCATTCATCATCATTTGTATCATATCGTACCCAGGCCCCAACTGATCAGTGGGTCTTAGCATAACATAACGTTATGTTGGGATCGGCCTGAGCTAGGCTTATACCTCTAGAGCTGCCACCCATAAACCAATATATCAGGTTCGGCTCGAGCTAGGTTCTTACCTCCAGAGCTGCCCCCTGTCAGGTTCGGCCTGAGCTAGGCTTATGCCTCTAGAGCTTCCCCCTGTCCAATAATCTTGGGATTGGCTCGAGCTAGGCTTATGCCTCCAAAGCTTCCACACATACTCACATAATCAACAACTATGCATTACTTCATTTCTTTACTTTTGAGAGATTGATACATTGGTAGTCATAACATTATTGGAACTTTGGAATCGTAACATTATTGGACCTTTGGAACCATGTCCACAATTATGTGACACATGAATAACAATTGATCAATGAATAAGGAACATGTGATTAACAATGGATGAAAACCTGAAATGAGATACCTTAGAACATTTTGAAATGAAACAAGTACAATGACAATGTGAACACTATGTGCTGTAGAAGGATACGAAAATAGTAACCTTACATAAGTTATCTTCCCAATATGAATACATAGTCGTATATGTGAATACAATAATCCAGCTCCTTCCTTACGTTTCACTCTACAACACAAGTACATAACGGAGATCACATTAACAACTAACTACCTTACAAGTGCATAAAACGATAATGAGCTACGTGACCGCTATATAGCGTCCTTTCATCCTTTACAATACAATTCACTGCATTACCAAACCAACAACACCATAACATTCCACTCATTGACCAAGACATCATAACCAATAGCATTTCACACCAAGTTTATCCTTTACGCTTTCTCATTAACACTAGGTCACAATTACTCCATCAAGTCACCTAAATACCTTTCATAACAACATATTTAAAAAAACTCATAGTTGATATAATCCAACATGCCTCCAAACGACCCCTTAAAGTCATTCAAAAGGTATCATAAGTTGATAATTACATCCAAAAAGGGGATAGGGGCTTTCGGGGATCAAAGAGAGACAAAAACATGCAAAACGAAATTCTGGAGTGGGATGTGGAGCCACATTCACCCGTAGGTGGATGAAATACGGCCGCAGGTGCCCCTCTAGCCTTTTCTAAAGACACCTACATTGGCATCTGCGCCCGCAGGTGCTCCAGACGCGAGGGCGGATGCCCGTTTCAGCCTCCAGGGGTCATTTTAGGGTCCTTTTTTGTAATAAATGGTACATGGCCAAAAATAAGCTTCTCTTTACATGTTTTAGGTTAACTTGTATGCCAACAAACAACCATGATTTCACAACACACAAGAACATCACCAAAATTACATTTTCCTTTCAATACGTCACCAATTCCATGATCAATTTCATACCAACAATCCCACAAGTTATACACATAGAGAAAGCAAGTTAAGAACATAACCACATATTTCATGTTGATATTTTATCCATCAATTTCACTTACTTCAAGACCACAAGTCCATTTTCAAGTTTATAAGGCAAAACCCTTTTTCGATTGCAAAAGTAGACAGTTTTACACATAGTGAACTGTCCAACACTTTGACAACATAACCAACATGATTTATGCACCATATTAAGCATATAATATATTAAACCATGAGAGTAAACACTTACCAAATCTTGCAAGATGATGATCTTGTCCAAGGGAGTGATGGCTTAGGGTTTGTGTGAGATGAGAAATATCTTTGAAATTTCTAGAAATGGCATGTGTATTACAATGAATAAGAATCTGATTTTTCTCCTTATATAGTCCCTTTTTGATCATCCTTAGCCATACACTTGGGCATAATTAGTGTGTGTTTACTTGGTCAACACAAGAATGGGTCATTTTTCATTTGGGTCATGCCTTTTGCTTAATTTTGGGCCTTAAATTGAGCCCATTGGCACAAGATGAATTTAGCCCAACAAATTGAATGTATAATACCTCAACAATATTATGTTTAAATAATTCCATACATGTTGTTGTACGCAATTAGGTTCGAAAATGTATGGGGTGTTACATTTTTCCCCCCTTAGAAATATTCATCCTCGAATGTTAGTGACATTATCCAGTTTTGAAAATTCAAGTCTAGGATCATTCTTCATGCTATCATATATATATACTTAATGCTTATAAATACTTACTTGTTATTTCTCCGATCCCGTATCTTGAACTTATATATATACTTAATGCTTATAAATACTTACTTGTTATTTCTCCGATCCCGTATCTTGAACTTTCTCTTCCATTGGAAACAAATGAGGGTATTTGGACTTCATCATTTCCTCAGCTTCCCATGTGATCTCTTCTACTTGCTGATTTCTCCAAAGTACCTTTATGGAAGATATTTCTTTATTCCTCAACCTCTTCACTTGTCGATCTAGAATAGCAATAGGTATCTCTTCATAGGTGAGATCCTCCGTAACTTGTACATCTTCAATAGGAGCAAAATGAGATGGATCTCTTATGCACTTTCAAAGCATTGAAACATGAAACACTGGATGCACTGTGGAGAGTTTTTAGGGTAATGCTAATTTATACGCAACTTACCCAAATCTTTTAACAACTTCATATGGCCCTATATAACGGGGACTCAACTTCCCTTTCTTTCCAAACCTCATTACCCCTTTCATCGGTGACACCTTCAAGAATACCCAATCACCTATGAAAAATTCGAGCCCTCTTCTCCTAACATCAGCATAGGACTTGTGTCGAATTTGGGCCGTTTGTAGCCGTTGTTGGATAACTTTAACCTTCTCCATAGCTTGATGAACAAGATCTGGCCCAAGTAAAGCAGTTTCACCCGCTTCAAACCATCCAATTGGTGATCTACACTTCCTTTCGTATAAAGCTTCATAAGGTGCCATTTTGATACTTGAATGATAGCTATTGTTGTAGGAAAATTCAATAAGAGGCAAATGATCATCCCAACTGCCTTTAAAATCTAACGTGCAATCTCGTAGCATATCTTCAAGTGTTTGGATAGTACATTCTGCTTGTCCATCTATCTGAGGATGAAAAGTCGTACTCAGATTCACTTGTGCACCCAAGCTCTTCTGAAAAGATCTCCAAAAATGTTCAGTAAATTGAGCTCCCCTGTATGATATAATAGAGATCGGAATCCCATGTAATTGCACTATCTCTTCAACATACAACCTTGCATACTCTTCAGCTGCATAGGTGGTCTTGACTGGTAGGAAATGCGCTGACTTGGTAAGCCTGTCAACTATTACCCATATGGAATCAAATTTTCGCAGTGTACGAGGCAAACCTATGATGAAATCCATGTTAATCATGTCCCATTTCCAGACTGAAAGATTGATACATTGCATGTAACCTCCAGGTTTTTGATGCTCTACTTTTATTTGTTGATAATTTGGACATTGAGCTACAAATTCTGCAATGTTCTTTTTCATGTTTCCCCACCAATACATTTTTTTCAAACCATGGTACATTTTGGTAGCTCCCGGATGAATAGAATATCGTGAATGATGCACCTCTGTCATAATTTGTCTACTCAGTTCATCTACATTCGGTACACATAATCTACCTGGGCATTGAAGTAGTCCTTCTTGCATAAGATCAAATGCCCTAGTCAAACCCTGTTGTACATTCTCCTTCAGCTGCAATAAAATAGAATCCACATACTGCTTCTCTTTCACCTCAACTACTAATGAAGATTCTGTTGTATTTTGCACAATAACCCCTTCATCTGGAGATTCAAGAAGACGAACTCCCAAGCTGGCTAGTTGATGTAGATCCTTAACTATATCTTGCTTTTTCGTCAACTGACCATTAGTGCTTCTTATTGCTTTGCGACTTAGTGCATCAGCTACCACATTTGCTTTTCCTGGATGATATAGGATATCAACATCATAATCTTTTAAGAGTTCTAGCCACCTTCGCTGCCTCAAGTTTAGTTCCTTCTCCTTAAAGATATATTGCAAACTTTTGTGATCAGTGTATATGTCAACATGAACCCCATACAAATAATGATGCCATATCTTTAAAGCAAATATCACGGCTGCCAGCTCAAGATCATGTGTTGGGTAATTTCTCTCATGTGGCCGCAACTGTCGTGAGGCATACGCTATTACATTACCGTGCTGCATCAATACACATCCTAGGCCAACTCTGGAAGCATCACAATATATTGCATACCCTTCTGTGCCTTCGGGAAGTACTAATACGGGTGTGGAAGTTAATTTATCTTTTAGCTCTTGGAAACTTTTCTCACATGCATCATTCCACTGAAACTTGATTGCCTTGTGTGTTAGCTTCGTTAAAGATGCAACAATGGAAGAAAACCCTTCAACAAACCTTCAATAATAACCTGCCAACCCAAGGAAGCTATAAATTTTAGTGGGCATCGTAGGCCTTGGCCAATTTTTCACGACTTCAATCTTTTGCGTATCAACCTGAATTCCTTCATTTGACACAATGTGACCCAATAATGCTACGGATTTTAACCAAAATTCACATTTAGAGACTTTGCATACAACTTACGCTCACGAAGAATTTGTAACACCTGCCATAAGTGATTAGCATGGTCCTATTGTGATCTTGAATAAACCAGGATGTCATCTATAAACACCGTCACGAACATGTCTAGAAATGGCTTAAACACCCTATTCATCAAATCCATAAAAACATCTGGTGCATTTGTTAGTCCAAACGACATAACTAAAAATTCATAATGGCCATACCGTGTTCGGAAAGCTGTCTTGGGTATATCTTTTTCTCTAACCCTGACTTGATGGTAACCCGATCTCAAGTCAATCTTTGAAAAATATTTGGCAACCTGTAACTGATCAAACAAATCGTCAATACTGGGGAGGGGATATTTGTTCTTGATCGTTACCTTATTCAATTGTCGATAGTCAATACACATTCTCATCGTGCCATCTTTCTTTCATACAAATAATACTAGTGCACCCCACGGGGACATACTAGGCTTTATGAATCCCTTGTACAGTAAGTCTTTTAATTGCTCCTTCAGTTCTCGCAATTCTGTTGGGGCCATTCTATATGGAGGAATAGAGATAGGCTGAGTGTCTGGCATCACATCAATACCAAACTCTACTTCCAGTTCTGGAGGTAAACCTGGAAGGCCTTCAGGAAATACATCAAGGAATTCATTTACTACTGGAATCGACTGAGGAGTTAGTGGTTCCACATCAGTATCTTTCACTCTTACTAAGTGACATATGTACCCCTTGGCTATCATTTTCCTTGCTTTAAGATAGAAAATAAATTTTTCTCTCGGTGCCCCTACATTACCCTTCCATTCAAGAACATTCGTTTATGGAAAATGAAAGCGTACTTTCTTAGCTCGGTAATCTATCGTGGCATAACAAGAAGCCAACCAATCCATACCCATTATGAAATCAAAATCCACTATTTCCAATTCAATAAGATCAGCCAACGTATCACACACAGTTACTACACAATTACGATATACTCTTTTTGCAACAATAGATTCATCAACTGGTGTAGATACTTCAATTGACTTAATTAATAATTCTGGTGTTCTTTAAAATTTCATAGCAATCAATGGAGTAACATATGACAATGTAGAACCCGGGTCAATCAATACATATATATTATGCGAAAATATGGATAGTGTACCTGTGACTACATCAGGAGAAGCCTCCAAATTCTGTCGGTCCACTAGAGCATAGGTGTTATTCTGGGCTCCACCAGAACTGGCTGAACCTCTGGCACCTCTACCATGACCATCAGGTTGTACACCTCTTCCTAGGGAAGGAACCGATGATGATGATGCAACGATTGATCTCGTAGGTCGTGCTATACCACCCGTGCCCCTCTGTGGACACTCTCTTATCATGTGCCCTGACATACCTCACTAAAAGCAAGTAGTCGTCCCTAACCGATATATACCTGAATGAGTCCGTCTGCAGTGCTGACACACCTGACGAGGAAATCCTGCTGCCTGTGAACCTTGAAGCCCACTACTCTGCCCAGCTTGACTGCCTCTAAACCCTCGAAATTGAGATTGAGTGCCTGCTATAGAATAAGAGAATGATGGTCTAGGCGGTCTAGGGAAAACCCGAGGCCTAGATTCTCCTTGGGATGCCATAGACTATCCCATAGGTCTAGCCCTCTTTGACGACCCTCTTTCAAATTCGTGCACCCTCCTTATTTGCCTCTGATCCTCCATCTTTTGTGCAAAAGCCTGTATTTTGGCCATATCCATATCTCTGTTCAAAGCAGCAATGGTACAGTCCCTCACCAAATATGGCTCAAATCTGTCCACATATCGATGGACTCTGTCTTCCATTGTGGCCACTACATTCAGAGCATATCCAGCCAAAGAATTAAACTGAAGACTGTATTCTCTGACTCTCATATTCCCTTAACGGAGATGTAAGAACTGATCCACACGAGCCTCTCGGATCTTATATGGAGGATAGTGATCAAGGAATGTTGCTTTAAATTCTTCCCAATTAGGTGTATTTGCACCGATACCACGAGATCTCTTCCAATCTTCATACCACAATATAGCTTATCCTTTCAATCTATATGTTGTAAGCTCAACTGTTTCTACACCAGTCACGTGCATAACATCTAGAGCCCTTTAGATTTGGTCCACGAAGTCCTGTGGGTCTGCCTTCGGATCTGACCCGGTGAACGTGGGAGGGTCTAATTTCAGAAAATCTTGTGTCCGCCAACTAGCTACTCTAGCCGCGCCATCCTCACTTGTCATTGGACCAACTTGTCCCTGAGTTTGTGCAAAAACTATCAGAGTCAACATATGCACTGCATTTCTTAAATCCTGTTCAGTGGCATTCATAGGCGGTTCTGCAGGTTCTTCTCTCCTTCTCGGCTCTTCTAGAGCTAGAAAAGTAGAAGAAGCCCGCGATGCAAACTCTATGTCACGCCTCAAATTCCATCGGGGCGGACTGGCACCCGAAGCCGTTAAGGCCTGAGAGAACCAATCTTTATTCATGTACACTCATATACATGTCATGAAATGGACATCACTATCACATGTAGATACAAGATACTCATGGAAGAAGTCATGGAAAACATATGATATATATGAAACTTGGTCGTTGGGGCCACCATGTCAAAAGCATACATTCCATACATTTCCTTCATTTTGTCCCACAACATCTACAAATCCTCTACAGATACATAGACATAACCAACCTACAGCTGGGACAAGTCCCCGCTTTATACAACATTTACATAGTACCAAAACCAATGTACACATGTGACTCAAAAGTCCTCGAATCAACAGGAGCTCACCAATGATCTGCAAATGACCCAATACCTACTATGGAGGTCTACTAGCACCTGCGCCTGCAGCAAGTAAGGTAAGTCCCCCAAGAGACGTCAGTACGAAGAATGTACTGAGTATGTAAGGCTATAAGAAACTGCGTCATACTTAAGAACTTCAGTGAAATCAAATACAAGTGAGTAATCAATGTGAATAATACATCGTACTGTATATGTGGAACCATGTACATAGCTTTCATTACTTTCTTTGCTTTTACGCTCATTTATCATCATTTGTATCATATCGTACCCGTGCCCCAACTGATCAGTAGGTCTTAGCATAACATAACGTTATGTTGGGACAGGCCCGAGCTAGGCTTATGCCTCTAGAGCTGCCACCCATAAACCAATATATCAGGTTCGGCTCGAGATAGGTTCTTACCTCCAGAGCTGCCCCCTGTCAGGTTCAGCCCGAGCTAGGCTTATGCCTCTAGAGCTTCCCACTGTCCAATAATCTTGGGATCGGCTTGAGCTAGGCTTATGCCTCCAAAGCTGCCACCCATACTCATACAATCAACAACTATGCATTACTTCATTTCTTTACTTTTGAGAGATTGATACATTGGTAGTCATAACATTATTGGAACTTTGGAATCGTAACATTATTGGACCTTTGGAACCATGTCCACAATTATGTGACACATGAATAACAATTGATCAATGAATAAGGAACATGTGATTAACAATGGATGAAAACCTGAAATGAGATACCTTAGAACATTTAGGAATGAAACAAGTACAATGACAATGTCAACACTATGTGCTGTAGAAGGATACGAAAAGAGTAACCTTACATACCTTATCTTCCCAATATGAATACACAGTCCTATATGTGAATACATAATCCAGCTCCTTCCTTATGTTTCACTCTACAACACAAGTACATAACGGAGCTTACGTTAACAACTAACTACCTTACAAGTGCTTAAAATGATAATGAGCTACATGACCGCTATATAGCGTCCTTTAATCCTTTACAATACAATTCACTGCATTACCATACAACAACACCATAACATTCCACCCATTGACCAAGACATCATAACCAATAGCATTTCACACCAAGTTTATCCTTTACACTTGGTCATTAACACTACATCACATTTACTCCATCAAGTCACCTCAATACCTTTCATAACAACATATTAACAACAATTCATAATTGATATAATCCAACATACCTCCAAACGACCCCTTAAATTCATTCAAAAGGTATCATAAGTTTATAATTGCATCCAAAAAGGGTATAGGGGCCTTCGGGGATCAAAGAGAGACAAGAACATGCAAAACAAAATTTTGGAGTGGGATGTGGAGACACCTACACCCACAGGTGGATCATATGTGGCCGCAGGTGCCCCTCTGGCCTTTTGCAGAGCCACCTGCATTGGCATCAGCGCCCGTTTGTGCTCCAGACGCGAGGGCGGATGCCCGTTTCAGCCTCCACGGGTCATTTTAGGGTCCTTTTTTGTAATAAATGGTCCATGGACATAAATAATCTTATATTTACATGTTTTAGGTCAACTTGGATGCCAACTAACAACCATGGCTTCACAACACACATGAACATCACAAAAATTACATTTTTCTTTCAATACGTCACCAATTCTATGATCAATTTCATACCAACCATCCCACAAGTTATACACATAGAGAAGGCAAGTTAAGAAAGTAACCACACCTTTAATGTTGATATCTAATCCATCAATTTCACTTCCTTCAAGACCACAAGTCCATTTTCAAGTTTATAAGGCAAAACCCTTTTCCGATTGCAAAAGTAGATAGCTTTACACATAGTGAATTGTCCAACACTTCGCCAACATAACCAACATGATTTATGCACCATATTAAGTATATAATATATTAAACCATGATATTAAACACTTACCAAAGCTTGCAAGATGATGATCTTGTCCAAAGGAGTGATGGCTTAGGGTTTGTGTAAGGTGAGAAATATCTTTGAAATTTCTAGAAATGGCATGTGTATTACAATGAATAAAAATCTGATTTTTCTCCTTATATAGTCCCTTTTTGGTCATCCTTAGCCATAAACTTGGTCATAATTAGTGTGTGTTTACTTGGTCAACACAAGAATAGGTCATTTTCCATTTGGGCCATGCCTTTTGCTTAATTTTGGGCCTTAAATTGTGCCCATTAGCACAAGATGAATTTAGCCCAACAAATTGAATGTTTAATACCTCAAAAATCTCATGTTTATATAATTCCATACATGTTACAGTACGCAATTAGGTTTGGAAATGTACGGGGTGTTACATTTTAGTTGCTTCATTGAACAACAAACATTGAAAGTGACTTGTTCATCATTTAACCTGAATTTCATCTGCCCTGTTTCCATGTCTACCAATGCACGAACAGTGGCAAGGAATGGTCTTCCCAATATGATGTGAACCTCGAAATCAACTTCACAATCTAGGATCACAAAATCAGCCGAAAATATGAAAGATGCAACTTTTACCAAAACATCATACAAAATGCCCACCGGCTTTTTCACATTTCTATCCGCCATGAGAAGTCTCATAGAGGTTGTTTTTGGTTTTCCCAACCCCAATTGCTTGAAAACGACTAACGACATTAAGTTAATGCTAGCACCCAAATCACAAAGTGCTCTAGCAAAGTTGTAGGACCCAATAGTACAAGGAATTGTGAAAGCTCCTGGATCCTCCTTCTTTTCAACTAAGGAATGCAAAGCAACTGCATTACAATGATGTAAGTTATCTGCCATCTCAAAACTGATAGTTCTTTTCTTTGTCACCATGTCTTTCATGAACTTTGCATAACCTGGCATCTGTTCCAATGCTTCAACAAGAGGGATGTTTAGCGACAGCTCTTTCAACATTGTAATAAACTTTTGATACTTGAGTTCCTCATCCTTCTTTTCAACATTTGAGGAAATGGAGGAAGAGATCGTGGTATAGTCTTCAACTTTTGTGAGACCTCCATTTTCTGCCTCTTTTTAGATTTTGCCTTTTCGCTAGTATCATGAGGATTTCGAACTGTTTTGACCTTTTAATTATCCGGATCTATCTCAGTTTCTACATCAACAACCATAGGCTTATTGGTCTTACCACTATCCACAGGTATAGATGGATCTGTGGTGCATTTCCCACTTCTAGTAGTAATGGCCAGATAATGGCCATCATTCTTTGGATTCTGGACGGTGTTGCTTGGAAGGGTTCCTGGCATACGTTGGTTCAATGACACCAATATCTTCCCGAATTATTGCTCCAACTATTTGATAGCAGTCGAATGGGATTCTACTTTCTGACTTATTCCTGAGATGTCTGACCTAATCTCCTTCAGGCATTGTTCTTGACTCTCTGACCCTTTCACCAGTTTATTGAGAAGGGATTCCATTCTTGAATTTCCAGAGTCAGTATCGCAGTTTCCAGGTGGAACATATACGCCACTCTTCTCTCTATAATCATCCTTCCTCCTCCAATCACCGTCACGAACTCATTCTATATCTCTATATCCCGACTTGTTGTAACTGTCACCATAGTAGTTCCGACCTTGATTCCCTTGCCTTGAGTTCTAGGAGTCTTGGTTAGCCCCTTGGCCCTTGGCTTGGAAACCCGCCACTTCTCAATCCAGATACTTCGCCTCTTCATCAGATTCATAATCTTTATTTCTAGATGTTTTACCTTGTGCACCTACAGTATACACCTTTTCAACATCTCTAGCCGCAATCTGTTTAGACAGAAGACCAATTTCTATCCTTAACTGAGCGACCTCTTGAGCTACAGATTCGTCCAAAGCTCGTTGTGTTGCTGAGGCTCCAATAGCATATGTGCCAGCCACTGTATCTGCTTCCCGAGTATGCCATCCTAGGTTGGTCTTAGTGATACGATCTAATATTTCTGAAGCTTGTTCCCACCTCAGACTCATAAATGCTCCACCAGTGATAGTTTCTGCTACAGCCTTAGTATTGACGTTTAAAGCCCTGTAGAAGATTTCAAGTAATTTTCTACCACTCATCCTATGATTTGGCACGTTTTGCAGCTTCTTCTTGAACCTTATCCATGTCTCATAAAGTGCTTCAGAATGTAGTTGTCTAAAGTTGTAGATCTCATCCTTCAACTGTAGCATCTTGAAAAGTGGGAAAAACCTCTCCAGAAATTGATTTCTCAATTCTTGCAAAGTAGTGATGGATCCTCATGGTAATTCTGTCAACCACAAAGTTGCTTCTCCTGTTAGAGAGAATGGAAACAATCTCAATCGAATAGCCTCTTAGTCAACTCCAGGCAAATTATATGAGGTACATACCCTCACAAAATTCATCACGTGCATGTTTGGATCATCAGTAGGAAGACCGGCAAACACACCCTTCAAGTTTAGCAGGTGAATCATGGCACTGGTAATGTCAAATTTAGTGCCCGGAGGTAACTCAGGTGGAATAATTGCACCAGTCTCTATTGGCTCAAAGTAGGCCACGTCTTCTTCCTCAGGATCAGGATAAAATGGAACATGCTGTCTTTGAAGTGGTTGTTGAGCTCTCAATCTTCTTTGTCTCTCCTCAGCCTCAGTCAGTCGTTGAGCTTCCTCTTGCCTAGCTCGATCATCTCTCTATGCTTGTCTAAGTGCAGTTTGTCTAGCATGCTCTTCTCATGTCAATCGAGCAGTAGTTTGATCCATTGTTTCATGACCAACCGGCTGAATTGGTTGATTATGAACGTCTCCCATAGGGGCAGGATCCTGAACTTCATCGGTATTCACCATTCTTCGATTAGCCCTCAGAGTACTTTCTATTTCAAGATCAAGTGGAGTCAGGGGATTGCCTTGACTCCTAGTATTGGGCATACACCAGTGTGTACCCTTAAAAGTATAAAAAAACAATACCAATAAACTCCAACAAATAAACTAATCAACTCCGTAACCGTATTCCCCGGCAACTGCGCCAAAATTTGATGTCGCCCAAAATATGCCTCCTAAGAAGTATAAAGCGGTCACTGTATCAAATATAGAACCCAACTAGGTTGGGGTCGATCCCACAGGAAATTGGACAAAAGTAGGTTGAGTTCTTGTTCGAGTAGTTGGCAATTAAGTAAAAAGGGGGATTGTTTGTAGCAAGTAGTGATAGTAACATTTGTTGATTCTTTGAAGTTGTTATCAATATGAGAAATACACTAGGACTGTGATCCCCAATGATTCCTTAACTCTACCAGTTATTGGTGCTGGCAAAATTATCCCGCTGCGTTGCATGCAAAATCTGACAAGTTATGTTCATCTAAACGTCTCTCGACCTTGGTTAGACGAATTTCACTCTTCTCCTCTCGATTTCCAAGCATCGCACAACTAACCCTTGTCCTGGATCTTAGATAACTATTCTCGCTAAGGTTCAAGTTATTCGATGAAGGTTGATAGCTTCAAATCTCTGTTGTTATTTCCTTTTCCCAATCTCTACTTCTCTCTCGAGCAAGTCTAGAATACAGGCGAGTTTCTAACGTTTGCAACCATTAGAAGATCAATCACAACGAAGAAAATAACAATACATGCATTCACACCGGTTTAGAATTGCTTTGCACTTAACCCATTTCGTTAATTCCTCATGGTTCACACAACCCTAGTTAATGAGTTTAGCTACTCATGTTCAAGAGCACAATCAGAATTCGAAGATGAAGACATAATTGTAAACTCACAATAATGAAGAAACTCTGAAATCTCAATTACGAATAAAACCCTAGAATCGGTGTTCCAAGATTACAAAATAATAATGTGTTTATAAGCTCAAAATAATGAAAAACTATCTCAAAATAATGTAATGACTCTCTCTTGAACATAGGATAATACAGGGGTATTTATAGTCCTATCCTAATCACAATAGGAGAACAGAGTCGGCAATTTTACACGGTGTCGTGACTTGGTGTCGTGGAACCAAGTCACGCCATGTAGGTGAGTGTCGTGGAAATCAGACTCAAATAGACATCTTCAGAAGTTGACTCATGCTACCCTGTCACGCCACGTTACTGCATGTCGTGGAAATCAGACAGCGTTGCATCCTCTGAAGTTGACTTCACGGCAGGCACTCACATCACGTGAGTGGACTTCACGGCACGTGAGTCCTGTCGTGAGTCACTCTCTGGTGCAGATCCTTGTTCTTTCATCTTCAGATACTTTGTTCTCGGGCATGATTCTTCCTTCTTGATCATTTTGCTTCAAAACCTGTTTTCCTGCAATGTAGGACAAAAAACACATCATACCAACCAAATACACCCATGTTATTGCATATTTTCCTTATTTTAAGCATCAAAAGTGCCATGTAACCATGGCTCATCAACCCCCCGTCAGTGATCTAAAGTGCTTCCCGAACAAGCCTACTAGACTGACCCTGGTGCTGATAAGACTGATGCTGATGGTACCTACCCTGAAAGCCTCTGCCTCTGAACTGTGAGTCGTTGTGGCTCCCACTATAACTGCCTTGCTGACGGGGACTCTTATCAAATCCCCTTTAGGTCTTGTGATCTATCTCCTCTATAGAATAGGCATGAGCAGCAATATCAGTAAGAGACTTTCTTGAAGTCACCAAACCCTGAGTAGCCCTACAGAGCGGTAGACTCAACCCACTAATGAAACACCGAATCCTCTTATACTTTGTAGGCAGAATCATGGTAACATGCCTGGCTAGTTCATGAAAACTCACCTCATACTCAACCACCGTCATAGAACCCTATCTCAATACAAAAAACTCATCTCTCAGGCGCTCACGCATAGTGCGAGGCATGTACTTCTCTAAGAAAGCCTCGAAGAACTGAGCCCAAGTCATAGGTGAAGATCCATCTAGCCTGGAATCAAGATAACCCTTCCACCACTGTCTCGCTGCTCTATCAAGCTGATATGCCGTGTAATCCACTCCGTGAGACTCAACCAACCCAAAATTATGAAGCCTCTCATCGTAACTAGTCAGAAACTCATAAGCATCCTCTACTTGGACCCCTACAAACCTAGATGGAGTTAATCTCAGAAATTGGCCCAACGTCTTCTGCTCCTCGGCAGTCATAACTGGCTGAGCAATTTTTGGATGTAGAACTACTGGTGCTGGAGGTACATTAACTCGATGAGCTGGAGTTACACGTTGTGTTCCTAGATTAGTACTATTCTGGTTTGCTGACTGAGCACTATTGGACGGTGCACCACCTACCAGTCCCAATAGCTGAAGCAACGCATCTCTGAGAAGTGAGGAAGAAATAAACCCCGATGGGGCCTAGGCTACCCCCTAGCCCACCAGCGGTTGGGGCGGCTGAATATCAGGAGCTACCCCTGGCTCGGGAGCAATTATAGGATCTGGTGAAGGCTCCCTGTCCTTACCCCTAGCTGGTGCTGCAGATCTCGCCTGACCTTGACCCCTAGGTCGACTAACCATAGGCTCGGGGTATTCATCCCCTATCTTCGTAGCCCACATTCTGGCCATCTGCGAAAGAGTGAAACAATGAGAATTTAGAAAGCAATATAGACTCAACACATGAAAATGAACAAAGAAAGTGAGTTTTTCCTAAAAATATCTTTTAGCCTCCCGAAGATAGGATACAGACGTCATCATACCGATCCGTGGGACTCTACTAGACACTTGCTCTTGTACCAACAATATCGTTGAACCTAGGCTCTGATACCAATTTGTCACGACCTGATTTCTCGAGTCATGATGGCACTTACTTTAACCCACCAGTAGGTAAGCCAAACCATAGCCCAAAAAGATGAGAAATGGGCTAAAAGACGGAAAGTAAAAGAATAAAAAATTTATACATGCAATAGAAATAATAAGCAGCGGAATATATAAATATGATAGTACTGAATAAAAGAGGAAAAGGAGAAAAATGTGCAAAAAAATATCCCATGACCTAGTAAGTGTAACACCCCGTACCTTCCCAACCCTACTTGATGACATTGAATAATGTTTACTTAAGTGTCGAGAGTTATAAGTATGTATTTGGAAATGTTAAAGATGAGAAAAATTGAAATTTGGCCACGTACATGCAATTAGACTTTCATAGGAAGGGTTTTGTGATTTCGTGGAGCATTTGTGGAATACCCCGTACATATTCTAACCTCATTTGGTGACTTGGAGTCATGTTTAATTGATGATTAAGATCACTAAGTGAGTATTTTGTAGTGTTTTGATAAGGTATTGGACGATATGCAAGTATCGGAGAAGTGGCCGAAAAATTCAGCAAGGTGCTGAAACTTGCGCCACTACCCTGGCGCAAGCCACCTGCATTCAGGAATTTCAGAGGAGGCTGATTTCTTGTGCCACATCCTGCTTTGCAGCCAGTGGCGCAAGGCACAAATCTTGTGCCTTTCCGGACCCGTTTTGTAACGCAATTCTACGACGCTTCTTGGATGGTTTCTTTTGGTTCTTTGGAGTTCTTTGAGCATTGTTAAAGCTTCAAACACTTCAATATACTCCTCCATACTTATACATGATCAAATCATGAAATGTGAATAGTGATCCAAAATGTCCAATGAAGCCAAGGGCGACTAGAATTCCTATTTTTGCGATCGAAACGACGAATGAGAATCTTTTAAGAGAATATTGTCGTGACATTATGGAATTATGTAAACATGAGATATATGGTGAATAATACATGAAATGTGATGGATTACATGGATATGCGTTATTGGGCCAAAGTTAGGCCCAAAATGGAATTAAAAGAATTGGCCCAAAGGGCAAAAAAACCCATTCTTCCACTTAGACCACATTAAATGGATAAGTATGACTTGGGGTCTATATAAAGACCCCAAGATCAGATTTTTTATCATCAAAACCTCTCATGCCTTTAAGATATTTTCTCAACCATTTCTCATTTCCAAACCCTAAAGCAAAATATTCCTTTGGACTCCTTGGACAAGATCATCCTATTCCAAACCTTGGTAAGTATCTATTCTAATGGATTAACATATTATATGCATGGGGGATTATGTATATTATGATAGTTGTGTTGGCAAGGTGGTGAATAGTGTATTTTTGCTTTTGATGAAAGATGTGCCATCTTGGTAATTTGAACTTGAATTAGGACTTGTGCCTTTGATGAAAAAGCATGGTATGGACAAAATATGAACATGTATGGTGTTATTTTTGGTATTAAACTTGTTCTTGTCTATAAGTGGAAATTGTGGGGTTTGGACGATATGTGTTATGAGTTGTATTAAGGTCATTTGATGGGTTATTTGTGATGTGGTATGGATAAGAAAGTGTAAAGGAGAAGTGTTGTGGTGAAATGTATTCATTTTCATGTATTAGTCAATGTATGGAATATTGGGGGATTTTTGGAATAATAATTTTATCAATCGTTTTGTCAAGGGGAGATGGCATGTTTAAGGACAAATATGTGACTCATTGATGTTACATGCATTTGAAGAGTAGTTGGTGGTTAATGTGAATTTCGTATTGTATTTGTGTGGTAGAGTGACACATAAAGAAGGAGCGGGACTATTGTATGCACCTCTAGGATTATATATTCGTATTGCGAATCCAAGGTATGTAAGGTTACTTTGACCGTATCTTTCTGCGGCAAATAGTGTTCATATTGACATGTCATTAGCCCTAGCCCGAAAGGTGCTAAGGTCTTCCATATCTGGTTAGCAATGGTCATTGTTATAAATTTCCTACTCTTTGATCATTTGTGAATCTCATGTCTCATCTTCATGGTTAATGTTCCAAAAGCTCAAATAAGGTTATGTTCCAATGTTCCAATAGTGACTATACTTGTGTCTCTTGTTCATGGATTATTGTCCAATGGTTCCAATGGTATCATGGTGCTAGTAATGTTATATTTCTCATGATGTTTATTTACATGTCTCTCACTCATTGGGGAATGATTCAAAGCTTCCAACAATGTTATGTTCCAAAGTTCAAAGTGATGTTATGACTATCCAAGTATCAATCTCAAAGTAAAGAACAAAGTAATGCAAATGTGGTCAATGATCAAGTATGGGTGGCAAGTCTAGGGGCATAAGCCTAGCTCGACTCGATCCCGATGTATTGATTTATGGGTGGCAAGTCTAGGGGCATAAGTCTAGCTCGACTCGATCCCGATGTATTGATTTATGGGTGGCAAGTCTAGGGGCATAAGCCTAGCTCGACTCGATCCTGATGTATTGATTTATGGGTGGCAGGTATTAAGGGCATAAGCCTAGCTCGACTCGATCCCAACATGACGATAAGTCATGGAAATACCCACTGATCAGTAGGGGCCCGGGTACATTGTGACACATGTATTGACAAGTGAGCATTGAATGTAAAGAAAGTAATGAACGTAATGAAAGCAATCCACATGGTTTCCAAAATGCAACATGTTGACTTACTCACATTGATTAGTCATTTGTATTTGAGTTCATTGAAATATTCATGTATTGTACAGTTTCACCTGAGCCTTGCATACTCAGTACTTATTTCGTACTGACCCCTCTTGGAGAATTTACCTTACTTTCTGCAGGCACAGGTACTAGTAGACCTCCACAGTAGGTTGCCAGTCGTTGCAGATCATTGGTGAGCTCCAGCTAATTCGGGGCTTCTCCGAGTCAGAGTGTATATATGTTTTGGTGTTGTACATGTTGTATAAAGCGGGGACTTGTCCCGACTTTTAGTTCATGGTCAATGCTTTGTTAGAGGCTTTTGTAGACAGGTGTGGGTGTATAAATGTCAAAGGGATATGTCGTACTTGACTCGGTGGCCTCAACGGCCCAGTTTCGCATATGTATATATATATCATGTTCCATGAATTTCATTGTTGGTCTCTATAGCTGTTATGTGCTTATGGGTTTCTTATGGCTTGCATATGATTGAACATAGGCAAAGGTTGGTTCTCTCGGGCCTTATCGGCTACGGGTGCCAATCATGTCTCTATTAGATTCGGGGCGTGATAGTAAGGTTGGTACAAAAGCCACTAAATCAAAAATAAGAGTACTAGATAGTAACAAATACACAGGTAGTCTCGAAATAAGTAAAGACTGTCCAAAATAGTAGAAGAAGAGAGGATCAGCTTCGACTCTTAAAGCTCACCTTATCTCCGAAACCACAACAATCCTGAATGAAATGTCAGCAGCGGTAGTTCGTCCTCGATCTACATCAGAAAAAGATGCAGAAGTGTAGTATGAGTACCAAAAGCAACGGGTACTCAGTAGGCATCATCGGCCGACTGAGCTAAATCATAATAAAAGTATAATAAAATATGAGGATGTAAACTAAAGTCAGGGATAAAGAGGTAAATCAGAAATGATCCTCCAAATCGAGATAAAATGATAAACATGCGGAATAAGAAATTTAAAAGAAATACAATCTAACTACAACCTAACTGGACCCCCATAAGCCCAAAAGGTACAAACAAGAAAGGAATAACACAATCGAGCCCCCATAAGCCCGATGGATGCAAATAAAGAGGAAATAATGACAATAATAAGTTGAAAATATGCCAATATGTAATAACATACTGGGAATGCCCTTCGAACCATAGATGCCGAACTTGAATTGGAACTAAGAATAGTATCATCATAATAAATTACCGTATATAGATCATGAATGTTGTACTTGAACCAGAACTAGTAATTAAGTGTCATGTGGTAAGTATGCCATAGATGAGCTCAATAGAATAAACAACAAAAGAGCTACTAATCACCAGACTTGAACCACAACTTGATAAATAAGCTAAGTGTCCAAATGTTCCAAGATCATAACTTTCCTTAATATCCAATTAGTATTCAAACTTTCGAGTAATACGGTCAATAAGGGGGTGCGAAATTAATTACACAATCTAAATATACGGTCGTAAGGGTCGAAAAGTTACTTTATTCGAAGTAGTAAGGCTAACCGAAGCTCATGGAATAGTCTAAGTCATGCTAAGGGCAACGAGGTCAAATTCTACCAAAGAGGCCCCCAAACCGGCTAACCTTAACAAATAAAATACTAAACTACCAACCAAGTCGTAAATACCCACCCAAAGCTAGCATAATACTACACTAATACCATAATAAAGCCCAATCTATAAGGAAAGTAAGCCTAGCCTACCTGCACATCACCGAAAGCTCGAAAATATCCACTACTCTAGAGCTTTTCCCTTTCGAAAAGCCTCCAAATGCTACCATGCTTATCAAAATAATAATCTATGCATTAAGATGAGAACATTGATACCAATAATGCATATAATTGCTTTGGATCAAAAATCGAACTAAAAATCCCATGTAGGGCTCGCTTGTGGAATCATGAATTTGAAACTGTCAACACGTCCCTCTAAACTCAAGAATCATTTACCCTAAAAATGAGTTAAATTCGAGAACAAATAAGAACGTAAAGTAAACTAAGGATTTAAATTTAAATCGGAGAGTTAAACAAGAAATTAAGCAGAAACTTACAAAATAAGGATGAGGAAATGACCACAAAATGTCTCCAACTCACCCCCGACACCCAAAGATCAATCTCCCACAATTTTCTAAGCTTTCTAGGGTTTAATGAAGTTGGTACTTGAAATAAATGAGAAAAAGTTGGGTTCCACAACTTTAAATGATATCAGGGGTCCCTTCATCGCGACTGTGGGACCCCCTTCACAAACGTGACCTCTAACCTGGCTAACCCTTCGCGAACGCGGTCGGTCCACCACGATCGCGATATAGGAAACTTGGACCAGTCGGGAGGTGACTATTCGGGAACGCAAAGTCCATTCTTGTCCTGCACCAGCGAATGTTGCACCAGCAAACTTGGCTAAGTGCCAAGTTTTCGATCGGACCCTCGGGATTTGTTCGGAATCTCGTGAACTCAAACGAACTAAGCTACCCTACTAAATTTGACATTATGGACTCAAAGGCGCCATCAAAATTTCCATCCAAGGTCGTTTCGATTAAAAGTGGGTTCCGCATCCTAAGGGTCGTTTTTACTAAAATCCACCAAATAGCCCAAAGTGAGTTCGGAAGCCTCGGGACCTAGACCAAAGGTCCTCCTAGACTAAAATGAACATTTTGGAGCTAACGGAACTGTTAGAATTGGCATCCCAGACCGTTTACCTGAAGTTCAGGCCCGATACCCATTTCTTAACAGTAGAAGCTCCAAAACAGAAAATTGACTCTAAAACCTAAACGAACTGTCCGGTGACCTAACTGTCAGTCCCAATTGACTTGATGCAGCTGTGAGAAAGCTCTAAATGTAAATAAAGCATGAAAATGCATAAAATAACTTGGAGGGTCATTACATCTGTCTGCTCCTCGTAATCATAAAACAGTGCCGCCAGTGAACCCTTCGGGTTGAATTAGTGCATCCATGGGTTGATTTCTTTTTCTTTGTTAATAAATTATATTTTTCCCTGCAAGTTGATGTGATTGTGGTAGTATGTTTTTTTATAATAGATCATAAAATATTTCACATTATTTTTAAGGCAATAAAATAAGAAAAGAAAAGGTTAGGAAAAATCTCACAATCTTGGTAACAAAAAGGATGAGAGGTAACACTAAAATTAGACCAAAACCCATTAATCTTTGATTTTAAAAGATAAATTTCAGGGCTTTCAGTTGTAGAGGTCTGATTTGATTGGAGACTTATTGAGAAGAAAGATTAATAGCATAACTGGTGAAGGAAAAATTGTAATGACCTTCCCGGTCATTTTCCTCGTTTTCGTATGTTCTCAGTGTTTAGAGATTTTCTATAACTGCCCCAAGTTATTTATGACTTGCTGGGACTGACAGTTCGGTTCCCGGGCAGTTCGTTTGAGAATATTATTTAGACCGAGCATGTTGTAAAATATTAAATTAAATTTGAATTTGGTAAAATGACATAGTTAATTACCTTTCGAAAATATTTATGATATTTATAAAATTCTTTTTTAATACTTGTTTTATAATTTATTAATATTTTAAGTGGAGATAGTAAATCTAAATATGTTAAAATAATATTTTTATTTTATAGAGGTTTTGTTAGAAATAATTTTCTATTAATTATGATATATTCAAAAGTTATATTTATTTTACCACGAGTCTATGCAATACCCAAATATATATATAATGAGATAAGAATTTGGGTGGCATTGCCACCTCCACATTCACTAAGATAGTAGCATGCTGCCACCTATCAAAATTACCTTACTATTTGACTAACATGTGTAGTGTATATGTATAAATATATCATCACTTCACTTTAAAACAAAATATATTCCTACCGTTTCTACATTCCACTATCTACTATCAAATTAAGCTCAATATTGAGCTATTCTGTTAAGGTTTGAGCATAGGGGTTTATATATATTTAGTTCGTGCACTCGTTCTCATCGTTTCTACGGTACGTTTTCTTATTTTTACAGTAATTTTCATTTACACGGTGATACTGTTGGGATTGGTATTGATGTTTGACCTATATTTTGAGCTCAAATTGAGGAGTGTTAGTTGTGACTATTGGTCACACAGTGATTTAGGGCGCTGTGACGGTTTCGATTTTGTGATTCCGCAAGCGGGCCCCACGTGGGATTTTCGGGCATTTTTCGAACTAATGCAATATGGGTATCAATAGTCATGTTTTGACATGTAGTTTATTATTTTGGTAGCCTGGCAACAGTCAGAGGCCTCTCGAAAGGAAAAGACTCCTATTTAGCTGGTTTTCTTGGCAGGCTTGCGGCAGGCGTCCAGGTAGGCTAGGTTTACCTTCCTTTGCACTTAGATTGGGCTTATGTGTGATATATGTATGCTATTGTTCTGGTGTTGTGGGCTGGTATTATAGACTTGGTGGTGCTGGTTTGCTGTGATTTAGGCCATCTAGGCCGGATAGGGCTATTCGGATATATTCCAGGCCCGTCATCCTCGTGGTACACCATAGATGACCTATTTAGGGTCGGATAGCATTGTTGTTTTTGCTAGTCTGGGTATGTTATTGTTGGAACTTAGTACAGGATTAGACAGACTTAGCCCAGACTTAGACAAGTATAACTAGACTTGGTTTTCGGGACCCGATAGTGGGCTCCGTTACCCTTTTTGTCGACTTGTCAGAACTTTGACATCTTTAGGCTTAGTTAGGCCCTATATGACCTGTTAGGGTTATGACGGAATTGAGTCACCCCAATTATACCAGGTTGGCCTGTTTAGCCTTATTAGTCCCTGATAGCACCGTATTTGACTGGGGTCGGCTAGTTTGACTTAGAACGCTGACCCGCCTTTTCATGACTTATAATGTATACCCAAACTTGTATCTACATATTGTTTATAGTAGGTAGTAACCTAGAAGGACCCCGAGATTGACTTGTTGCATGTTGTAGAATTAGCTTCTGTACTTATAGACTAGTGTTGACTTGGGAGTAGGGAGTTTCCCGTTTATCTGATATGATATGACATTTGATTCTGCGCTGGTTACTGGCTATTATGAGTTCCGATTCGAGTCCGGCCACTGATTATTATGAGTTTTGGTTCGAGTCCGGCCACTGATTCAGATATGATGGGTACTGATTATTATGAGTTCCGGTTCGAGTCCGGCCACTGATTATTATGAGTTCCAATTTGAGTCCGGACACTGATTCAGATATGATGGGTACTGATTATTATGAGTTTCGGTTCGAGTACGGCCACTGATTATTATGAGTTCCGGTTCGAGTCCGACCACTGATTATTATGAGTTTCGATTCGAGTCCGGCATCTGGTTATGATATGATTGGAGTGTTTTGGTACCGGGTACCGTGGTTACTGGATACTGATACAGCTTCGATACACTGGTGACTATGCATTTATTTTTCTTGTGTGTCCCGCTGGTTTATGGGGGCCAGACTGGGTTATTGTTTTCTTTCGTATGCCTATCGGGTTTATGGGGGCCCAGATAGGTTATGTTTGACTTGCGTGTTTACTTACTCATTTATTTACTCATTATTCTGTATCACATTTATTTATTTCCTCTAAGCATATCTATACGCCTCAGCAGTTACGTATACACTTATTACTTATACCCTAGACTTAGCATGCACCCTCGCATTTTAGCTTGCTTATATTACATTGAGCTCAGTCGGCCGATGATGCCTACTGAGTACCCGTTGCCCTGGTACTCATACTGCACTTCTGCATCTTTTTCCCCAATGCAGATCCAGGCACTAGTCGACGATTTTGACGTGACTCTTTTCTCAGCATTGACTTCGGAGCAGGGTGAGCTTACTGACGTCCGAGGCAGATCCTACTCCATCTTCTACTGTATAGTCTTTTGCTCTAGAGACTATTGTACTTGTTATACATATTTGGTTTCTGTCTTGTATTTTGGGTATGCTAGTAGTGGCTCCTGTACTGACCTCATCAGGTCTTGGGAAGGGTTCTTGACTTTATATACTGTCCTCTTCCTTCTCAGTCTTGGCATATATACATATTCTGATTCTGTCTGTAGCGTTATAGCATGTTTATAAATATGGTTACTTCCACTTCTTCTCTGTTTTATGAGATTCCGCCCGCTAGCCCGTCGCTTGTCGCTCCGGGCTAAGGCTTGGCTTGCCTATTGGTGGGTTACGATAGGCGCCATCATGACTCAAATATTGGGTCATGACAAAAATGGGGAAGACGAAGGTTTTGACGTTTTGTTTCAAACGATGCAAATTACTTTTATTGCTGCTACTACTTTGGTGTGGTAATTAATGAATTTATTAAGGAAAAAAGTAGATAGATTTAAAAGAAAATATTTTATATGGAAAAAGTCCAAAAAAACCAGAAAAAGGATAAATCCTAATGCCTCATGTTTCTCCTTTATATACTCTCTCCGTCCATAAATACTTGTCCACTTTTGACTTGGAACATATCTTAAGAAATAATAAATAGAGGGGTGATTTTATTCTATCACCCTTTGAATATAATAAATTTTTTGTTTTGAAAAATTCAATGAGTGATGTATTGTATTTAATGTCAAGAGTAAAATGGGTAAAAATAGGTAAATTATTCATTGATTTTATAAACTGGATAAATATTCCTAAAATAAAAAAGTGGATAAGTAAAGATAGACGGAGAGAGTATATTCATTGATTTCATCGTCTCAGAATTCATTCACTAAATCGTTTTCGGATCGTAGGCTAAAGATACTCAAATAACACCGGATACAACATATTCATCCATCATTAAAGGTCTTACACTTCATACAGTTTTTCTTTATTCATTTTTCATCTTTATCCCCTTTTTTTACTTCTAGTTATCATTATATTCAACTGCTAATAATCGAATAACAAGATAAGATAAGACATGTGTTTTTGATCTAATACAAATTTAATTGTACTTTTTAAGCGGAATCCAAATTCTATTTTCCTAAATCACAATTAATATTATCAAAAATTGCATTTTATCAAATCAGACATGACCTTGTATTTTTAATCCAGAATCATCATCTCCTACAATCTAAACATCAAACTTGATAATCATTTCAAAAGTAGTAACAAGCAAGCAGAATTATAAACGACAATATGAACAAAAATTAGTGAAAGCAGTCAGATTAATTCAAACACTCATTAATGTCACATATAGAATCAAAATTGAAGAGAGATGCATGAGAGATGGGGCTTTTGATGCTCAGTTTTTGGATCTACTGCGCCAAAATATGATTCTCAAGTACTGAATTTAAAAACACAAATAATAGTATGTAAATTAAATAACAAGTTCACTTAACCAATCAATAACAAGACAACGATTTATTTCGTAAAAGCACACTTAGAAGTTATAGAAGATGACATAATAAGTAGCACCATGCTTCATAAGATACACACACACAATAGCTATAATATTACCTAAATTGAACATATTAAACATACTTAATATGTTCACGTCTTCAAAGTGAATCTACTCAATCATCATTATTACATCTCCTTACCAAATTAACTAGATGCTTCACTATAAGAATAGCTTATGTAGTGAGCATATGTTAGAACTGGAATATCTCATTTTGTACAGTTAGTGGGCATTGAAAGTCAGTCAAAGTCTGTGTCATGTTAGTGACAGTGTATTGCTCATCTATCTGCAAAATAGACAATGAGAAAACAAAGTTTTATGATGACTATTATATATTAGCAAAAGAGAAAAACAGTTCGAATATGAGGAATTCTAAGTATCGTTGTTATCTTACCTTATCCTGCAAATATTTGTTTGCAGCTTCCAGTATCCCTTCCTAATATAAAGGTGATAAAACTTTTAGTAATTAAACTAAAGGATGCAAGGAAGAAGTATGAAAACTAAATATTACTCCCTCCATTTCTAAATAAGTGTTCCTTTTCGTTTGGACACAGTGTTTAATAAATTAATCATTCCTAAAAAATTAAAGGTAACTTTACCAACTTATCCCTAATTAAAGTTTTTATCTTTTTAAATCGATATTGATTACTATATTCAAACTCAAGGGCATATTAGAAAGATTATGATTAAAGTATTCCTGAAGGCTTAAACGTACGCTTATTTAGGAACAAAATCACAAGTCAAAAGGAGCACTTACAAAGGAATGGAGGGAGTACTTCCTCCGTTCTTAAAGAAGTGGTGTTTTTAGATCAGGCACACTGCTTAAGAAACTACTCCTTTCTAAAAAATAAAAAATATTTTTACTCCCTCCGTCCATTTTTACTTGTCCACTTTTCTATTTTGGGATGTTCAACAATACTTGCCCAGTTTATAAAACCAATGGATATTTACTTATTTTTACCCATTTTACACTTAGTATTAAATACAATCATCATTCATTGCATTTTTCAAAGTAACAAAATTTATTATATTCAATCATTGCATTTTTCAGAGCAACAAATTTATTATATCCAGAGGGTGATATAGTAAAATCACTTCTCTATTTATTGTTTCTTAAGGTATGTGTCAAGTCAAAAGTGAACAAGTATTTATGGACGGGGGGAGTATTAGCTTACCCTTAATAAATATCTTGAAAAGGTGTAACTCTTTAGTACTAGTTTCTTGATTGTGCAAAACTGTCTTTATTTAAAGAGGGATAAAATTGGAAGAACATCATTAATGTCTTCTTAATTATCTAAATCACCACTTATTTAGAACCAAAATGAAAATGCTAAAACACGACCTATTTAGGAATGGAGGAAGTAAACCATAATATGTTTAGAAACTTTACATCACGCTTGAAAATGTCGTGTAAATCATAGCCCGGAAATCTCATTATATGGTTAGAATAATTAAACAAGTATGATAATAACTCAAGTTATTAAGCATATCATGATTTACGCCAATTGGAATGAAACTTTTTCAAACTTGTTTTTTCTTTTTGAAGTAATATAATTTTAATTTAAGGATTTGACACACCCTCATATATTAATTATAAGAGGATTATTTGACTAGAAGACCTCTTATCTTTTCTCTTTAATCTATGCTTAGGAAAATATAAAAAACTGTTAAAGACTTCTTAGAAATTTATTCATCCATTTATTAGACCAAGATAATTTTGAAAAAAAAAATAATTAATATCTTCTTCATTTTTTAAAAACTATTTAAATAGAATATTGCCAAGGAAAACGAGATTCGTACATACTTTCAACTGTTAATGGAGATCATCAGTGAGTTCGGTGCTACTGTTTACTCTCACAATTTTGTGTTTACAATTTACTCTAAAATTTTCTAGCTTAATAAAAAGGGGTCATATGTTATTTATGATTGATTTAGGACAAAAAGTTCTGATAACTTTAAAATTTTCACTATTTTCAGTCTCTTAAAAATGTAACTAAATGCATAAAAAATAATGAACTATGTGTATTTTTTGTATATTTGTTTTACTCTTTGATTGGTCAATAAAATCATTTTAATTTGTGATCTTATTTTCTGGAATCGAAGGAAAAAAGGGAATCATCCTGATTAAACAAAAATATTTAAGTAATTATCTTCAAAGGGCATCAAACATACTAATAATAGTAAACTTCTTTCTTCAACATATTATGCATTGTAAATGTAATATAAAGGGTGGATAATAGAGCCTAACCTTATTCTTCAGCAGCTGGATCTCTTGAAACATGATGTCCATCTGCAAGATAGTTTTACAAAATCAAACAACTCTCATTTCATATGAATAGAAGTGACTAAATAATTTTGATAACAAATAATAACTTGTTTTGATGAAATAGTTACCTTTGCTGAACGAATATGATACATCCAAATTTCAAGGTACTTTTCAAGTGAATGCAATTCGTCCAGTGTCATTGTTCCAGCGCCTCCCCCATACATGTAGCTAAGGAGACGTTTTTAGTTAATTAAACTTTACAGCATTATTAACGAATAAGAAGAAAAGAAAGAGAAGAATTAATAATTAGCTAAATGGCACTTAAGTAACTAAAATTACACTCCAAAATACAACTCCAACATAGGTTTGATTCTCCCTAGAAACGCATCATTGTCTTTTTGGAGCCAATTTTTAAGGAACTTCAAGTCTCAAAGAGTAAAGACGATCTAGTCATACACAGTCATGATCACCTTCATAAATAACTCGTTCTACTTCTCACAATAACATGAACTACAACTTGACCTTTACAGAATCTTTTCTGAAAAAATAATAAATTTAATTTCATTCATTTGATATGTTCACACTAGGTGTGACGCTAGAGATAGAATGCTCCCCACAGGAAGATTGTTTTGCATTCTCAGGGTATGAACTTGAGACTACTTATCAAAGATTAAACTCAATTTATGTCCTTATTATTTGCAACATAATCAATAAGAATTAGTTAGCATTAGCGTTGTTGTTAGTATTACTGTTAGGCTATTAATATCTTTTCTATTTATGACTTTTAGCTTAGCTAGCATCAGCTCTCAAGCTAAGGCACCATATGAGATTGTATATAATATTCTGTAAATGAAGAGAGAGCCTATGAGTTCTTATTATACTTTTTCTACATTTCACTCAACCTTACAATCATTATTCTCTCCATATTTGCCACAATTAAGTTCTCACCATAGTTATGTCTTTATAATATGATATCAGAGCTAGCTCACTAATCTAATTGGTTGGTTCTCTTCGCGTGTTGGTTTAGTTCGTGATCTTTATTGCAATTTCCTTTTTCATCTTCTATCGATACATGCAATCGATCTTTATCAAGGTTAAGTGAAGTTCAGTGAAGGTAAGTTCAGATCTAGTATAATACTTGCAGGTTCACTGATTTTCTTTGAATTTTTATTAATTTTCTTTTTTTGCATTTATGAAATTGAAGAAAAGTACATATACACGGTTGAGGGAACAACACTTCCATTGATACGAGCAGTGACCTGTATATACATCTCTTAGATATCACTAGGATGATGTTAGTTTATTTTAATGGAGTAGGATATAGATCATGGAGGAGGGGCATCTTGCGAGCCCCTGTCGATGAAGAACAAATTAGGTTTCACTGACGAAAGTTGTTGAAAGACAGATGTGAATTCATCTCATTTTCGCCAATGAAAAAGGTGTGGTGACATGATGACTTGTGGATATTGAATTCTCTAACTAAAGAGATATCGAACAATGTGGAATATGTTAATGGTTCTGTATAACATAGGAAGGAGCTAGAAGATAGAGATTATCATAGATTATCAAACCAATGAAGAAAAATTATATTAGATTCAAAAGGAAGTCAATGATCTCATTCATGGAGTTTAGATATTACTATTTACTATACAAGGAAGAAGAAATTATAGGATGAACTGAGTACTTTGAGTCTAAAAAATTAGTACAACTGCACATGTATATATATGGAGCAAAGGAGAGTATGCATAAGGTAGAACATGAGAGACGTCTAATTCAGTTTCTTGTGGAATTGAATGTAGTTAATACTGTTTAAAGGTAGTATCCTCATGATTAATCCACCCTTTTCTATGGCACAAATATTTTACCAAAAAGAAATAAAGAAAGTTTAAACCAGTCAGTCGAATGACAATGAAATCAATCTCATTGAATATGAACACTTTCAAAAATAAAATTTCAATGAAAACACATTTGAAAAAAGCATTTTCATCAACAACTTTTCAAAAAATAACAATCATTTAGGAAATAAAAACAACTACATATGAAACAATTACTATTTAAGAAGCAATACTATTAGAAATACCTCAACTTGTGACTTTTGTAAGAGTCTAAGACACACCTAAAATAACTATTATACTTTGCATCGTTATCCCCAAATCAATTCTCACAATGGTCAGAACTACAGACCAAATCCTCATAACAATAGTCAAAACTATAGTCAAAAAAATAATCAAGATTTCAAGGAAAAGAGTATTGTGGCTAATTTACATGGTAAATCAAGCAACATGATATCCAATCATGGAGAAGAACACTCAGAAGGTGATAACCATCAGAATGCTATCATCATGGTCAGATAATGAATCTTGTACAATATTTTTAAATTGAGAACACAAGAGAAGATCCAAGCACATTAAATATCAATTTTGATTCTGTAAACTTTGCAGGTATTACAGTATTTTCCTCATACATTGATTTTGACAATTCTTTATGTAAGTATTTTGAATTGAGTAGTAACTTATGGATCATGAACTCAGGATCATCCAATCACATGACGGTTAAACGATTTTCTATTCAATATTAGGACATTGTCATATACTTTACTGATTTTTTTTCTTAATAGATCATGTAGAATTAAAGTGACAAAATTTAATGATGTAACAACCACATCTAAATTTTTCCACATAAAGTGTTATATGTACCTTCTTTCAAATATAATTTTGTTTCAGTTCTTTTCTTGACCCTATTCATAAAACACATAATTTTATTTACTGGTGCATTATATATATTATAGGCTCCTTCAATGAAGAGGCCCCAGGTGAATTGTAATAGCAAGGATGGAATCCACTTTCTTTATTTAAGAAGTTTGAAATTTACGGATGGTGACACTGCCACTATGGCTTTTGTTTGCTATTGTCTTTCTGGTAGCAATCTTTTTCCTATTTTTGTTGGTAGTCAAATTTTTGTTGCTAATAAGTCTTATCCTGTAGACAGGTATAGTGTGTCCATTAAGAACAAGGATAACTTTCATCCTCAACTTGTTTGATTTTCTTCTTTATGTGCTTTCACTTTAATAATAAACTGATATATTTGTCAATAATTTTTGTCTATCTGCTAGGGGTAATTTGGGCTTATTGTGGCACAAAGCCATGTGATATTTGTTAAAATGAGAAGTATTTCCACACTTTCAGTCATTTTTTCTTCCAATCAACCATTTTTATATATCATTTCTCACATGGCAAGACATGCCAGACTACCTTTTAGCCAGAGTACCAATCATACCACAATCAAATTTGAATTCTCCATATTCAATTGTAGGGTTCCTACCATGTAACCACACATAAAAATTAATAAGTATTTCATTACTCTTGTAGATTATTAGAATAGATCTATTTGAACACATCTTTTAAGCATTTTAGTGCCCTTCATATTCAAAAAACCTTCATCAATATGGTGAAAAATAAATTTTAGACCATAGTTAGATTTACTAGGTCAAATAATGGTCTTAAGTTTACCAATAATGTATCAGAAGAGCTGTTGTGTCATGCTACAACAGAACATTGTGGTACAGAGAAAATAAATGCTTTCTAAAAATTATCAAAGCTTTTTTATTCTAATAAAATTACCTTTGAGGTATTAGGGAGAGTGCATTCTAACAGCCACTCACCATATAAATAGACTTTCATCAATTCATCTAAAAAATAAATGTTCATATGAGCTTCTGTATAATAGAAAATCATATTACACTCACCTAAAATTCTTTGAATGTATATGCTATCCTACTGTGCCCGATGCGTACAAACATAAACTTGAACCAAGAATCATCCCGATATCTTTGTGGGTACCCTTTTGAAATAAAAAAATACAAAGTAATGAGTCTTTTCACAAAGAGGATACATAAGTCTAGAGATGTAGTACTTCATGAGGAAATTTTTCCCTTTAATCTATTATCTGAAAGTAGTACTTTTTCATCTATCTTAAGTCAGTCTCTATTGATAATTATCTTGAATAAATTGAACTACTTTCATATAATACATTAGTAAATGATCACAGCTTTGTGATTTTTACATATACTAATTTGTCACTTCACTCTAATTCATCATAAGTACCACTCTATACTAAACAACATTCTTCACAACCGTCTGTTCCTCTTGCTCCTACAACAACCTTTATCCTACCCATTTAAAACACAACTCTTCAATCTAAAGCAGAAAAAAAGAGATCCCATAGATAGAATAAAATTTCTAGACAATTGAAAGATTACATCTACTCCATTCCCATCTTAAAGCCTAACATTGCCACCACAGAAACTTAGTCCACCTTCAATATTTTCCTATATGCTTTGTTTACCAAACATTTTCATGTATCTACTGATGTCATTGCATCTAATAATTAGCTACTTGTTGAAAATATTTATCATGATAGTAACTCATTATCATATGAAGAGGAAACCTTAAGCCCTGCTTGATATAAGGGATGGATAGATAAGGTAAAATATAAAGCAAATGGTAGCATGGAGAGATTGAAATCTAGATTAGTAGTAAACATTACATGAATGAGGATAGAATAGATTATATTAAGACCTATTTTCTTGTGGTTAAAATGACAACTACGATAACCTTAGCAGCTTGTGCTGTGTAAAGAGGGGATGGGACATGTTCTAGCTTTATGTCAATAATATATCTCTTCATAGGGACCTCCATAAAGAGGTGTATATAAAAGTGTGTCAGGGCTTGATATGACTTCGGGCTTGGTATGTAAGCTCAACAAGTCTTATTATGGACTAAAGCAATCAAAAAGATAGTGGTATGCCAAACTAACATAGGCTTTGTCCATCAGAGGTTACATACTCACATCATGACTAATCACTATTTTATAAGAAATCTGGCATATTGATGGTGTTTGTAGTTGTGTATGTTGATGATGTCATAGTAATAGGTATAGACATATTAGAAATCAAACAACAGAAAGCCTACTTGCACAACATATTCAAGATCAAGGTTCTTGGCAAGTTATACTACACTACTTTTTAGGGCTAGAAATACTTACCAGAGATGGATGGGGTTATTACTTCATAAAGAAAATTTTGTCCTAGACCTTCTAAAGGAATATGATTGCCTTAATTACAACCTCTTGTCTTCTCCTCTTGATCCCATTGTGAAGCTAAGGACCAAAAAGGAAACTCATTACCTAATTCCACTTATTACAAAAAGTTGATAGATAAGCTAAATTTTCTTACAAATACTAGATTAGACATAGCCTTTAGTGTTCATCAGTTATATTAGTTTATGCAAGACAGTCGGACACCTCATGTACAAGCAAGTTTGCATTTACTTAGATACCTAAAGAAAGATCCAACCATGGAGATCTACATGTCTAATGATCCTGACTACACAATGAGAGAATATTATGATTCTGACTGGGCTTCATATCCAGATTCTAGGAGGTCAGTTAGTGGTATTTAGTTCATTTAGGAAACAAATATGTTAGTTAGAAATCAAAGAAACAAGAGATTATCTCCATGTCCTCATTAGAAGCAGAGTGCAGGTCATTGAGAAAGGCCATAGGTGATCAGTTGGTCTAGCTTCTCGTATTGTTTCTTGAACTAACTATTTCCGATCCATATCCTATTTTTTTATTTTATTGTGATAGCCAATCAACCATACACATAGTTCACAATCTTGTATTTCATGAACGCACTAAATATATTGAGGTCGATTATTACTTTTTAGGGATATGCTCATGAGGGGCTCACTTCACTCCATCACATCTCCAATAGTGATCAATTGGCTGATATCCTTATTAAAGCTCTCGCTTGTGTTATGCACACTTTTGTCATAGGCATTGGCTTTGAGATCATCACCACTAACTTTGAAGATTACACTCAATTTATGTACTTAATTATTTGTGACAGCATTATTTAGAGTTAGTTAGTACTCCCTCTATTCAATTTTATTTGTCATATTTTGACTTGGTATACTTATTAAAAAATAATTATTAACATGACTATTTTACCATAGTACTTATATTAACTGATGTTCACTATTGTGTCTTGAAATTAGTTTGGAGAATAAATAATTAATACTAAGGGTAAAATAGGAAAAAAAACTTGTCTTTTCTTGATATATCAAAAATAACAAGTAAAAATGAAAATTCAATTAGGAAATAAGTGACAAGTAAAAGCGAACGGGGTATTAGTGTTGATGTTAGTGCTATTGTTAGACATTTAATATATTTTCTGTTTTAGCTTGGCTGACGCAACTGTCAAGGCACCACAGGAGATTGCATATAATATTCTTTTAATGAAGAGAGAGCCTGTTAGTTCTTATTTTCTCCTTCTCAGTATATTTGCTTCTGTGCTCCTTTTATGTTTCACTCGACCTTGCAGCCATGATCCCTTCCATCTTTCCACAATTGAGTTCTCACCATGGCCGTGTCTTTCTAATACTACTGATTACAAGAAGAGGGTGGTATCCTATACGTTCCCTCAAAACACACATTAGAACTTTATGTAAATGTAAACCGTGGATGCTAAACACATATTTAGACAAAACTGCAAATTTCAATTAGTTCGTATAGTATTTTACATATTTTCAGTTGGAGACGATACAAATAGTTAGTAATCCGTAACACAACTCTTAGGAATTTGTTAGGTTCAATGGCATCTATAAAGAAAAATTAGTTAGATTGATCAGAAATAATAAATATATTAATACCTCAAGCCTTTCTGGAGTACTTCAATCTCATTCTTCAGCACGTTGATCTCCTCTTTTGGGTCCTAAAGAATATAGTGTTCATTCATTACTGTAACATATAGGAAAAACTATTGTCTATTTGTATTATTTATTATTTCTATTACAACTTCTAATTAGCATAAAAACAATTCTTTTATTGCATTAAATTTTTCTTTTAGACTCTTCATTTTACTTATTGTTGCTTACTATCATTGTCCACAAAAATAATAGCCAACAAAATGTATATTATTTGTATACCATGTATTATATACAAAAAAATACATTTTATACATATTAATGTATACTTTTTTGTACATTTGGCTAGCGAATATTTTCATCTGACCGGCGAAATGTGTAACTTGTCCAACTTAAAACCCAGAATATATTTTGATTAAAATCCCAGTGACAATAACAGAAAAACAAAGTAACTACGTAAGTGTACAAGTACAAGTGTGTGTATTCATGCATAAATTTTCACAACTAGGCTCCCTCTTGCAATTACCCTTTCTTTATGACCAAATATATTCCATAGACCATAACAGGAAAAAAGGTTTTTTTTTTTTTTTTTACCAAAATAATATACATTATTTAAAGCAATTATCAAAAATAATACATTACTTTAAAAAATTTTAAAAATAGAATAAATGTATGTGTGAGTAACGTTTTAGATATTATTTTATTAAAATATTCTAATGGTAAACGTTAAGAGAGTTTTGATTCAGGAAAAAAAAAAAAGTTAAGAGAGATGGAGATAAAACATAACTGTGAATAACGTTTTATAAGTAATACGTTATTGAGAGTTACGACTCTCTGATTCAAGTACAACTATTAATTATTCTTCAAAAAAATACAACTCATGAGTCCTTTCAATCTCTCACACTCTTTTTCCGTGCTTCTTTTCTTACTTTTGCTCTTCTTTCTCTTTCTATCTCTTCTATTTCTCCTAACAAACAACACCAAAAAACATATACAAGGAAAAAAAAAAATTGCACAATTAAAGTGATGTTATACAGAATTACGTTGCTTGTTTTTTAAAACAAAGAAAAGATTCGTTCCAAGAAAAAGATCTCCTATACTAAATACAGTATATGTTACAGTTTCTCTATACAATTTTCTAAGGTAAAAATTAAATCAAAGACTATTTATTATTCAATTTAAATAAAAATTACAAAATAATAAATTTTAATTTTTTTATTATTGTGGAATTTGATTAAAGCAATTAAGTTGAGTTTTTATTATTATTATGACTTGTTATTCCAACCTTCCAAATGTGTTTTTGCTTTCGGGTAGCTTTGCAAATTCTTTTACCCTTTTTTCTTTATTTTTCTATCTTTTTACCTAGTTGTGTTATTTGAATATTTTAATGAGGAACAATTTTATATTTTACAATCTTATTATCTATTCATAATTATAGAAATTTACTTTAGAAAAGTCTACTCTAAACTCACATTCATATGTTATTTAAAAAAACATGAATTTCATCCAAATGAATTTCATCTCTATTTATTTGGAAGTTACAATTCGTTCTATGATATTAGTTACAAGTTATAATTATTTAATATATTTTTTAAAACAAACATGTATTAAAATACCTATTAATAAATAATATATAAATTACTTACATATAAATATATTTGGTGCACATTAATGCTTATTTATTTGTTTAACTGAAGAAAACAAAAGAGTTTTTGAAATTTGTCTGGTGTTTGATAACCGCTTTGGGGCCTGACTAATTAAGATTCACATTAAACAAATTATATTTTGAAGGTAAAATGCTCTCTATCAAAGACGGTTCCATTTTTCAAGATTTAAACTTGACACATATGGTTATCAACTTTAACTTTATACACATATTTGTATCACATTAAAATTTATTTAATTTTGTAATTAACTTTCATTTTGATATTTTAAAATATCTATCTCTACATATAAACAACATAATCTTATTTTCAATGTTTCAAATTTTCTGGATTTGAATGTGTAGGTTGACAAGGAAAAATCAGTGAGGACCTTTAGTGGAAATTTTTTCTCATTGCATATTGTTATTGGTGTACTATGTTAGGAAGAAATACAAGAGAGAGAAAGAGGAGAAAAAAGTAAGAAAAGAAGTATAGAAAAATATGTTCATGAACTGTATTTTTTCAGAGAATAATTAATAATTGTACTTGAATCAGAGAGTTTTAATTCTCAATAACGTATTACTTGTAAAACGTTACCCACAGGTACGTTTTATCTCCATTTCACTTACCTTTTACCGTTAAAATATTCTAATAAAATATTACTTAAAACATTACTCACACATACGTTTATTCTATTTCTGAAAATTTTTAAAGTAATGTATTATTTTCGATAATTTCTTTAAATAATGTATTATTTTGGTCAAAAATTCGGAAAAAAGCAAATTAAGAAGTATATAAGCTTTAGAAAGATAGCTCTCTCGACACATTCAATTCTTGTCACATTTTACCATTTTCCTATCATACGCTAAAGATTGATACAAAATATTTACAGTTTGAGGCTTGATAATTAGAAAAAGAATGTAATCACAATTTAAATAACTACACCTATTTATTGTTGAAAACCAAATTTTTTTTATTTTTTTTTCTTTTCTGGAGGGTACCTTTTTATGAGTAGATAGTTCCCAAGTCAAAAAGCAAGAAATGCAAGGGAAGGGCTCCTCACTTATTACAAAAAAAGATTAATATGCTTTTTCATGGTTCCAGTTCGTGACACTTAAATGTGATAATGCAATTGTTCAAAAGGAAGTCACAAAGCATATATATATCTTCCCTATTCGACTGAATATAAATCTTGTTGTGCTTCTCACTTTCCATGTGTCATATGCACGCAATAATGGATCACTAGAAGCAGCATCTGATGCTAAAATTGACATTACAACTGAGAGTTTAATTACTATGAAGTCATCATGTAAACAATATTTACTCAATTAATTAAGTTAATATAAAATAATTATAGAAAATTCTCTATAATAAATAGTAGTAATTGATAATTTGAAAAAAAAAAACACGATAATTCACCACCTGTAACATATTACACTATACTATTCAAGTAAAAAAAATTCTTAAGAGCTGTGATATAACATAATCATTACAGTATTATTTTTCTTATAACCCTTATTTTTTCAAGAATTAGGGATGATCCATTGAAAAATAAAGAGCTTCGACATTAACCCCACAAGAGAGAAAAATAAAACATTTTAGCACCTGTTTTTAGTGTTTCCCCTTCATGATCAGGTTTTTGAATTTTTTTTTGAGGGGAGTAGCATATATATACTCCCTCCGTTTTAAAAAGAATGAACTACTTTCCTTTATAATCCATTTCAAAAAGAATGATCCCCTTTTTTTTTGTAACATTTTAATTTCAACGTTCTACGTGGCATATTTAAAACCACAAGATTAAAGAGCATTTTGGTATATTTGACATAATTTTAATTTAGGACCATAAGATTCAAAAGTATTCTTTATTTTCTTAAACTCTGTGTCAAGTTAAAATAGGTCATTCTTTTTAAAACGGAGGGAGAATATGTTAATCCTTAAGATTACCTGAGCATGTTTTTCTTTGGCTTCCTCAGCCACCTCAGTTCCCTTGGTTGACTTCAGGTACCTCTCAATCAGTCCTTGCATGCTTCTTTCAATCATAAAACACAAAAATGAAGAAAAAAAAAACAACTTAAAATCTAAAGGACAAAAGCTAAAATTTTAGGATAAATATAGAAATAACAGAAGTGCCAACTAATAAACTAATACTTTCAGTATCATGTTATGGATGCATATAAAATTACATACTACTGAAATACACAGGATTTCAGACGGAAGAATCCGTTGAAAATGATTTGTGACGCCCGACGAGCCCTTTTTTTTTTTTTTTTTTTTTTTTTTTTTAATGAATTTTAGATAAAACATCTGTTGGAAATTTCGCATTTTTTCAATTACTTCCTCCATCTCAATTTATTTGATGTAGTTTGACTTGGCACGAAATTTAAGAAAGAAAGAAAGATTTTTGAAACTTGTGGTCTAAAATGAGTCATAGATATTTGTATGGTTGTAAATCATTTCATTAAGGATAAAGTTGGTATTTTAAAGTTAAATTGTTACTAAATATATAAATGTGTCATTTTTTTTTAGACTAACTAAAAAAAAAATGTATCATAGATATTGAAACAGAGGAAGTATATTTTAATATCTTAATTTTGTGTTTCATTGTGAAATAACAGTAGAAAGAATTTGAGCAACCATGGACTTGTCAAATCATGAAACACATAAATTGTCAACTTGTAGAAGTACAGGTTGTGATTTTTTGACAAAGGGTTAATACATATGCAGACCCTCAAACTTGTTCAATTTTTTCATTTAGACACTTTAACTATGGGTTGTTCCTATTGAACACCCGAACTCATATCAAACTGTGTCTATTAAGCACATGTTACACAAACCCAGAAACAATTTAAGCGTGTGATGCCAAACGCCTATTACATGGCAAAGCAAACGAATCAATACATGACACATGGAATTTTCTTTTAAAAAAAACTTTTTTTTCATTATTTTTTTTCTAAAATTCCCACAGTCGCCTTCTTCTTGCAACCCCCACCCCACACACACTATCCCGCCGCGGAGCTTCTCCATTAAAGTAAATCGATACCCCCCTCTTCCTCCCGTCGGCGCAGAACTGAAGGAAGAATTAAGGTGGAGCAGTGATGGCTTTACAGAAGGTGCGAAGGACACCTTTAATGGTGATTTTTTCCGGTGAAGAAACATATCCATAGATCTTCACCGAAAAAAATTACCATTAACATCGAAAAACTATTTCAGAAGCTTGTTTTAGAAAGAGTAGCAAAGGATGGGTTACATGGATTTACGATGAGTATTCCGCCGACGTGGCTATTGTTTTTCCGGCCAAAACAATAAGCTGAAACAATTGATATATCTAGGTAGATGTAAACTAGACTATTTTCTTAATTAGTTAACAATCTCCACCAAAAACCAAGCCATCGACTGTTCACACTTAAACTTAACCCTTGTGCAAGGAGAAGACATTATTCTACAAAATGCTAGGAAAGAAATGAAGAAAACACGAGTATTATTTTAAAAAGAGATGGCCTCACGGGCTAAAGAATTGTGAGACAAACGCATAGTGCCATGTCAGCAAAATATGTCAAATAGTAGGATTTAACTTGAGTTTGGGTGCTTAATAGGAATATCTCATAGTTCAAGTGTCTAAATGGAAAATTTAAACAAGTTTGAGGGATTGTGTATGTATTAAGCCTTTTGACAAAACTTATGATAAAATATTTACATACATGCATATGTTAAATTGCACTAAATGCATAAAGAAAGCTAATTCAAAATTTAGAAACTAGAGACGGTGAGTTTAAAAGCGAATTCAATTTATACTACAGTGGTTACATACCATTTATATATGCTCATATACTCCCTCCGTTCTAAAATACTTGGTCTTTTTTTTAAATTTGTTTATTTCAAATTATGTGTCAATTTTCGCAAATCAAGAGTTTTTTATTACTCCTTCCGTTTCAAAAAGAATGATCTAGTTTGACTTGACACGGAGTTTAAGAAAATAAAGAAGACTTTTGAATCTTGTGGTCCTAAATTAAAGTTATGGCAAATGTATCAAAATACCCTTGAATTTTGTGGTCTTAAACATGTCACGTGGAAAGTTAAAATTAAAGTATTGCCAAAAAAGGAAAAGGGTCATTCTTTTTTAAACGGATTAAAAAGGAAAGTAGGTCATTCTTTTTGAAACGGAGGGAGTACTTCTTTCCCATATTATCATCACTATTAAACAACTAAAAAAAATAATAATAGTTAGATTTAGTGTTTCAAACCATCATTAATAGGGTTAATTTTGTAAAATACAATTTTAATTAATATTTTTTTTAATGGCTGTGTCAACTCAAAAGAGACCAAGTAAAATGAAACGGAGGGAGTATATGGATTTAAGTTCAATACAGAAAAGATGCAAAATATAGTTATATAATTAAGTTTTAAATAATGTAATTATCACATATAACTCTCTATGATAAAACATTGTAAATGATAACTTAATAATTATAAAATAAAGCAGAATCTAACTTGTTATCGATGGTTAAGCTATATTTGTACGTAATATAAAAAAAATATCTTTAGCTCGTAAGCATACATGATAACTTAAAATCATGTCTAGAAACACAGAGAGAGGGGGAGGAGGGATGTACCCTTTAGTGGCGAGTTCATAGAGCTTTCCGTGGGCAGAGAAAATGAAAAGGCCAATTTCAGCATCGCACAAGACGGACAGCTCCTTCGCCTTCTTAAGAAGCCCTGCTCGGCGTTTGCAGAAGGTCACCTGTCGATGAACCGGGTTCTCTATCCTCTTCATTTGAACCTTTCCACGAGCCATTTCTTTCTTCAATTACAAATTAGTATCTTAAGATTTCCTTCAAAAGTTTTTTTTTCTTTTTCTAATGAGTGTTGGCTGCTCTTTTGCAGACAACCTCCCACTAGTTTGAACTAGCTTCGAGGTTGTTGCACTACTCTCCTTGTTCACTACTTAGTTTAGTTGCTTAGCACAACTTCACTCTTCTTCTCTCATGCTCTCTTCCCTTTTATACTTCCCATTTTGATTCTTCTCTTCCACTGTTTTCCACACGCTATTAAACAAAAGACTCCGCAGCTGGCATCCAGCGCCTTTCCACATCTCAAGGAATCTTAGCTTAATTTCTGTATGTTATTATAGTACTAAGTACTATTGTACATCTTTTTTTCATAGCGCATACCTAAGCTATATCGTCGTCAAGTGGCTTATTGACACCTGGTGAATCTTGATGTTATTAACTTTGTTGCTTAAAGACAACACATACCTTTTGTAGTGGTAAAAGTTGATTTTTCCCTTGAAAATAGTCGTGTCACAGGATTATTGGCTTGGGTATAACGGATTGTAGTTCGGAGGCTAATGTAAAATTTTGACACTCACTGCTCCTTTCTTTTTTTCCCTCTCTTGAAGCATGGGTTCTTCCCCCTTTCCTCTAAAAGCACCGTCCTCTATTAACAAGAAAAAATAATAACAAGTTGGTCTTCGAAGAAAAACTAAACCCAAAAGGTGTTCTGTTCAAGCCATCTTCATCCATTTCATCCCCTTCATCTTTCATTTCTCTCTCTTCCTCCCTCTCTTTATTGAAAGACTACTCATGTCTCAAGCATTCGAAAAATCAATATTATCTATAGAACCCAACATTTATTTATGTGGAGGACATTATAATTTAAGACTGACAACAACCTCTCTAGAAATTTGGGTCATGAATTTTGGAGTTGTAAAGTGATGAAAGTAAGTTTTTTTGTTATTTTTTGTTTTCAAATACTACTAAGGTTTTATTTGTTATTTTTGTAGGCAAATGATAGATGTGACTATTTTATGTGGAAAGATAATGTTCCGATAAACCGAACTAGCACGGTATTGTCATGGTTTAGAAGGCCCTCGGTTGATGCAGATACAATGACTTGATCACAAAGCAGTGTGACATTTGGAATGCAGTTTAACCTCAACGTAACTGAAGAAGATAGGGATCTTCTTAGGTCATTGAAAAAAGAATTAGAATAAAAAATAAATCCCTTGAAAGATAAGCTTAAGGAAAATTTAGCATGAGAGGGATTTTATTTTAGAGGGAAACTGAATGAAGAAGAGAAAAAAATAACTGTTTGAAGCTGATTTGTGGTTTTTTATTGTTCATTGTAATTTGGAAATGTTGTATAGTTGGTTAGATTTATTGTTTTCTATGTAATTCTTATTGTAGTAATAGTCACAATTTTTATGTATTATGTTTTCTATGTAATTTGAATTGTTATGTATTAATTGACTTTTATGTATTATGTTCACAACTATTCACTTATCATACATGACAAGTGAATATTTACTAGGATCCGTATATATGATAAGTGAATATTTGGTGAATATTTACAATAAATAAAGAAATCTAGGGTTGCACTATATGGGCTAAATAATGAATGAGCCCAATCTGTAAATCTGCTGAAGCCCCAAGTGTTGTGAACCTCATTTCCAAAGCAGCAAATATTTCTTACAAACAATAACAACTAAAATCAACCGACATCACCTTCTTTCTTTTTCACTTCTTTATCATTTCCTATACCAACACCAACACCTCCCCTCAAGTTGGAGGGGGATGAAAATACTCCCAACTTGCGCTATAAATTATGATGGAGAGGACCTGTTAAAGGCTTGGTGAACAGATCTGCTACCTGGGAAGAGAACAGAGTGAACGAAAGTGAGATCAAACCAGCAAGAAATTGTTTTCTAACAAAATGGCAATCAAGCTCCACATGCTTGGTGCGTTCGTGAAATACGGGATTTTTTGCGATATGAATTGCAGCTTGACTGTTTGAATGAAGGGGAACTGGAAGATCAATCGGAATTGAAAAATCAGAGAAAAGACGCACCAACCAAGTTAATTCAGCAACAACCCGCATCATAGATAGATATTCAGCTTCAGCGGAGCTAAGAGAAATGGAAGTTTGCTTCTTTGACTTCCATGAAATTGGGGAAAAACCAAGTTCGATGTAAAACCCACTAACCAATTTGCGAGAATTCAGGCAGGTTCCCCAATCAGAATCGCAAAAGGCAACTAACTCAAAGGATGGGGATGCCGACATGAATAATTCGAGTCCCGGATCTTTCAACAAATATCGAAGCACACGAAGGGATGATTGTAGATGAGGGGCTCTTGGATCTTGCATAAACTGGCTCAAATATTGCACAGTGAATGCAAGGTCCGGTCGAGTGTGGGTGAAATAATTTAGTTTCCCCAACAAATGCCTGTAAAGAGTTGGATCGTTGATGGGATCCCCTGTGTTGGCAAGTAATAGAACTGTGGGATCAAGAGGGCAGGATACAGGAGATAAATTGAGGATGTCAAATTCTGCGAGCAAGTCAAGTGTGAACTTTCTCTGACTAAGAATCAACCCATGAGGCTCTCGAAGAACTTCCATACCAAGGAAATAATGTAAGTGTCCCAAGTCCTTACTCTTGAATTCCTGATTTAGAAAACTTTTGAGTTCATTCAACTCATCAATGTCATTCCATGTTAATAAGATATCGTCCACAGAGATTGCTACAATGGAAATAGAAAATTCTATATTTTAAAAAAATAGAGAATAATCATTTAAAGAATGAGTAAAACCTTTGAAATTTAGGGTAGAAGAAAGCTTGGCATACCATTGCTGAGATGCTTGTCAAAGCCCATATAAGGATTTCTGTAGTTTACAAACATGTTTAGGAGAGGGAGGTGTAATTCTAGGTGGAAACTTCATATACACTTCCTCTTATAATTCCCCATGTAGAAAAGCATTATCCACGTCCAGTTGAAACAGTCCCCAACCCTTCTTGACTGCAATGAAAAGAATGCACCTAATTGTGGTCATTTTTACCACCGGTGAAAATGTATCATTGAAGTTAACATCCTCTCTTTGAATATCACCCCTGATTACTAATCGAGCCTTTAATCTTTCCACACTACCATCTGAATGTTGCTTGACTTTATACACCCATTACAGGGCAGTGCTTTCCTCTCATTAAGTAGTTCTACCACTTCCCAAGTTTTATTAAGCTCAAGTGCTGCAATCTCTTTGTCCATTGCATTTCGCCAACCTGGGTGTAAGGCAACCTGTTTATAGCTTATTGGTTCTTGAAGATTAGAAAGGGAGTTGAGCAATGTTTGATTACTAGTAGATAAACTAGAGAAAGAAAACTGAAGGGGAGTGATAGATGAGAGGAAATAGGAAATGGTTACATTTGTGAGGTGTAGGGCATTGCATATGTAGTCTTTTAAATAAGTAGGAGTCTTTTGTGGTCTAAACGATTTCCTAATAATGGTATCTATGACAGTGGGAGATACTGAAGATGGAAGAGAGTGATAAGGAGTATGTGGAGAAGGTGAAGTCACAGAATCAGTAAGATTAGCATGTGAAAAATCAGAACATGGAATAACGTCCAGACTAGCATCATTAGGACCGAATACAGGAACTGAAAATTTAGAAGAAATAGACTGCCCTTGAGGAACAATAAGATCTGAATTAGCATCAACTTCCATAGAGGCAAAAGGATAGATGTTTTCATGAAAAATTGCGTCCTTTGAAATGAAGATTGTTTTGGTTTGAAGATTTAGCAATTTGAAACCTTTCTTACCATGGGGATACCCTAAAAAGACACAAGAAATTGCTCTTGATTCAAATTTTTTTCTATGAACTGAAAGTGTGGATGCAAAGCATAAACAACCAAAACACTTAAGACTATGATAATTTGATTGGAAAAGAAGAGCTCTAGAGGTCTCAAGCAAATGTTTGTGCTATTTTTTTCACAACTCCATTTTGTTGTGGAGAGGCCACACAAGTTGTTTGATGAATAATTTTTTGTGAAATAAAAAAATTTGATTGAACTTTCCCACACGCCAACTCAAAAGCATTATCTGGTCTGACTTTTTGAACTTTTGTTTGAAACTTTCTTTCTATCATGATTAGAAAAGATTTGAAGACAGTGAATGCATTAGACTTGCTGGATAATAAAAAAGTCCACATCCCTCTACTGAAATCATCCACTATTGTTAGGAAGTATCTGAAACCAATATGGGTAGGATTTCCATATGGTCCCCATGTATCAATATGGATTAATTCAAAAATAGACTTTGTAGAAATAGAGCTGGAGGGAAAGGAGAGTTTGGACTGTCTAGCTATTGGACAAATAATACAAGAAGATTGAAAATCTTAACATGCAGATACTGGAATAGAAGAAATCTTTCTCATATTGATTAAAAAAATATGCCGTAGTCTATAGTGCCATAACTTCTCTTTCATATTAAAATCAAAAACATTGGAAACAGAATGAAAAACAGATGTAGGATTGGCCAAACAATGCCCTCTGCTTAAAAATAGATTACTACTAGAATTAAAGCTATTCCTAGAAACTTCAGCTGTAGACTTTGACCTTAGAATGTTGAGTCCTCCTTCTTCATCACCAATCTCCAGTGGCTTCTTCAATGAAGGGCCCTGTAGAATGCAAGAGTCAAGAGTAAAAAGGACTGAATGTTCAAGTTGTTTGCACAACTTATGAACAAATAAAAGGTTGAATTTAAAAGAAGGAATGTAAAGAACATCATGCAACACTATTTTAGGCAGAATAGAAACAGAACCATAGTGAGTGACTTTAACCATCTGAGAATTTGGAAGAGTAACCATGACTGGTTTGGTCATAAGTCTAAAATTGAAAAGAAATTGTTTGTTAAAAGTCATGTGTTCAGATGCACCACTTTCCATGATCCAAGAATTACTATTTATTTGAATGAAACGTGTATAAGAGTTGAAAAATTTAGCTATACCATCCATACCACCAGGGTTCACATTAACATTGGTCTCAGAGTTTTTTGTAACCTACTCTCCCAACTTCATCCATTGAAGGAGCTGTAAAAGCTGCCCTACATTCTCCTGAGTGAGAGTTCTTGCATTTGAAGCACCATTTCCTAACATATCATTCTCCTCGCCAGAGATAAACACATTGTTAGATTGCTCTTCTGTCTAGTATTTTCTCTGCTTTGTAAACTTGAAATCTGCAGGAAATCCATGAATCTTGTAGTACTTATCAATGCTATATCCTGGCTTTTTATAGTAGCCATATATGCTAGTTGTTTTCTTTCCATTGAAAGGCCCCTTCTGTACTTTGTAGTCATTGTATCTCCTATTGCCCCCTGATTGATCTGTTACAAGGAAAGAAAAAGAATTTTCTGGATAGACAGGAGAAGCACTGATCTTTTTTTACTTCTCATCTTAAATAACCAAGAAGTAAGCCTGCTCAATAGATGGTAAAGGAGAGGATAGCAAGATATTGCTTCTAACACCAAAAAAAGATTCATTAAAACCCATCAAGAATTGTAATAGTCTTTCATCCTAATGTACCTTTGCAATCTTTGCCTTAGCACCACAATCACATTCACAAATACACGCAGAAAAAAGGCTCAAAGCATCTAGTTCATCCCATAAACTTTTCATTTTAGTGAAATAACCTGATATGCTTGAATTACCTTGCACAACAACACTTAGTTCTTTTTGCAACTGAAATAGCTTTGCACTATTTGTCTGATTGAATCTGTCCTCTAGGTCACTCCACAGGACCTTAGCACTTTGGGAATAAAGTACACTTTAGGCTATCTCTTTGGAAAGTGAATTGAGAAGCCATGAGAGAACCATGTCATTGCAGCGAGTCCAAGACTTTTGAAGAGCTACATCAGTGTTTGGCGCAACCAGTAATCCATCGGCAAAGCCTAGTTTGTTCTTTACAAAAAGGGATATAATAATAGCCCCTCTCCATCCACCATATCCCTTACCATCAAAAATCGATGAGACAAGATTCATCCCTAGATAGTTAGAGGGATGAATATAGTAAGGGTGGGCAGGATCAATCGGACTGTTGCCAGCAACGGCATTGGTTGAAGTGGTCTCAGCTAGTTTATCAGAAAGAGAAGAGTTGGTTCCTATTGCACAGAAGATGAATAAAATAGTAACACGAAATAAGAGTTTTACACAGATTTTAAACCCGCTCTGGTACCATGTAAAAATAGTAAAAGACTAGAATAGAGAAACTCTTTTTTTGTGTGTGTGTTTCATTCGTTATCGTACAATGTATATATACAACTAATAAGGATCCATCTATGAAAAGTGAATATTTACTAGGATCCGTATATATGATAAGTGAATATTTGGTGAATATTTACAATAAATAAAGAAATCTAGGGTTGCACTATATGTGCCTTTGTTGTACTTGTATTTGGGCTAAATAATGAATGAGCCCAATCTATAAATCTGCTGAAGCCCCAAGTGTTGTGAACCTTATTTCCAAAGAAGCAAATATTTCTTACAAACAACAACAAGAAAAATCAGCCGACACCACCTTCTTTCTTCTTCATTTCTTTATCATTTCCTGTACCAACACCAATATGTAATTGTATGAAAACTGAGAATGCTATATTTTATTGTGGGAACACAACCTTAGTCTTTAATTATATAGTTAAATTCAATTTATTACTGTAATCTTAGTTTTAAAACAAAACAAAAAAATTTCTTCTTTCACGGGATAAAATTTAGTCTGTAAATCAAGTATTCGTCTATTAAAGTATTTATTTCTATTCCTTATGGGATTTTAAGCTAACCTTATTTGGGTTACTATATATATTTGCATACGATTGTATTATATCATCTTAAAGGTATTATTTGAGCGTATCAAATTTTGTAGTTGTTGCAAGGGAATATGGTCTAAAGTTACTTATTAGTACTATATTGATTACATATTTTATGTTCCGTCACACCATATTTGTTTTGCTATGAATCATATGATAATGACACAACAAGTAGCACAACAAGTATTAGTTACCCAGGTCGCAGGCGAACCAGCAACAACACAAATAACTAATCTACTTGAGGAGGTATGTATTTGTAGATATGAACAAGAGATTTACTACAAAACGTTATTGTGTCACCCCATGTGACTACTATTTCCTTCAAAGTCGATGCCACCATTTACATAATACTCAAAGTCGAGGGAAAGTTTTATAACTTTACTAATGATGTCCCCCTATAAATACTTGAAAAACATCATGGGTGTGTGTGCAATGCACAAGCTGTCTAATATTCTTGAAGACATCATTAGACTGAGGGTATTCAAGTACTCCCTCACCAGTGAAGCTAAAACTGGCTCCACGGCTTATCATCGAATCCATATAGATACATGGGCAAAGTTGTTAAGTGTGTTTATAAGAAATTGATAATTCGCCTTAAGCAAGAAGGCTAATTTGAAAGGCAAGTCTTTTACGTCAAATAGATTCCAGGGGAGCAACTGTAAGAAGCATGCGAGTACTTTAAGCATGTCATGACTCAAAACTCAAGTCGTGATGACACTTGTCCCACCTGCGCAATAGGTACACCAATATAATCCAGCAATATACAATAAGGTACAAGACTAATACGTGAAAGAAATTAAAAAAAAAATCGCAATACCAAATCGCATAACACCCAACTCATAAGAAAAGTACGGAAACCATCATCGCTACCCAAAATTTGGAAGTCATGATATACAAGCCTCTAAGAATAATAAAAATACAATTAAGAGTCTAGGGCATCTTGAAATGAGGATGAAGAAATTGAAGGAATCTGTGAAAGATTTTCTCTGTCTTTTATTCATCTTGATATCATGTATATATACAAGTATTTCAGAATGGAAATAAATAACTACCTATACACGTGTCTATCTATGATTAGCTAAAAGAATAACAAATAAAATGCTGACTAAATATTCTGTACAAAAAGAATCCTAAGAATCCTATGCACATGTACGGCTAGGGTCTGTGCCAGCATGATTTGATCCAATGGATGATAGGCTGCCATCTGTGTTTCTAGAAGATATACATCTTCTTGTCTGTATGTTTCCCTGTGTGTTTTCCTTTTGTTTTGGTTTATCCGCCATTTTTATTTTTCTTCTCTTTTGATCTTATTCTAATAATTTGGTGTCACCATTAATTCCAACACCCCCTTTCAAGTTGGAGGAGAGATAAGAGACAACCAACTTGCAAAGACTCTGGAAGTGGGAAGGTCCAGATAAAGGCTTGGTAAATATGTCGGCTAGCTGAGAAGAAGACGGGACAAAGTTGAGAGAAATCAAGCTGGCGGTGAACTGTTGACGGACGAAGTGACAGTCAAGCTCCACGTGCTTCCTCCGTTCATGGAAAATAGGATTGCAGGCGATATGAAGAGCGACTTGACTATCGGAGTGAACATGGATAGGTAGGATGGGGGAAAAATATAGATTAGTTAATAAGCGATGGAGCCAAGTTAACTCAGCGACCAATCTCCTTATTGATCGGTACTCTGCCTTGGCGGAGGACAAACAGACGAAAACTTGCTTTTTGGATTTCCACAAGATGGGTGAGCCACCAAGACTGATAAAGTAACAACTGGTAGATCAGCGATATTCAATGCACGATGCCCAGTCGGCATCACAAAAAGCAAGAACAGAAACAGATGGATCTCCTGAAAAGAAGAGACCTTGACCTGGATATTGGCGTAGATACAAAACAACATGGAGATCTATAGTAAAATGGGGAAATCGAGGATGCTGCATAAATTGTGAAAGATGTTGAACTGCAAATGAGAGGTCCGGGTGCGTGTGGGTCAAATAGTTGAGTTTCCCGATAAGACTCCGGTAAACAAGAAGATCTGCTATTAACTCGCCATTTTTAGCAGAAAGTTTACAAGAAGGATCCAAAGGAGAGTTAGGAAGCACTGGTAAGTGATCACAATTATATTCAGAGAGCAGGTCAACTGTGAACTTTATTTGACAAAGAATGAGACCTTGAGGTTCACAAATCACCTCCAAACTAAGGAAGTAATGTAAGTGCCCTAAGTCTTTGATTTGAAATTCCTTAAGTAGAAAATCCTTGAGATGTAAAACTTCTGAAGGGTTGTTACCTGTGAGAATGATGTCGTCTACATACACGACGATAATAGATATAAAATTACCATCTTGCTTAAAGAACAAATTGTAGTGGTTCAAAGACGAAGAAAACCCCTTAAAATTCAACGCAGTTGTGAGAAGAGCATACCACGCTCTGGATGCTTGTCGTAAACCATATAAAAACTTGTTAAGTCATAAAACTTGGTTGGGGCTTGCACTAGTCACATCAAGAGGGAATTTTATTAACACTTCTTCCTGCAAATTCCAGTGTAAAAATGCATTGTTTACATCTAATTGAGTCAAATCCCAACCCTTCTTAATGGCATCAATAAGGAGGCATCTGATAGTAGTCATTTTGTCTACGGTGGTGTACATCTCATTGAAATCTACTCCCTCCTTTTGAGTATCCCCACGCACAACCAAACGTGCCTTTAACCTCTCAATGCTCCCATCTGAGCAATGATTTACTTTATAAACCCATTTACAAGACAAAGCCTTCTTCCCAATAGGAAGATCAACAACTGACCAAGTTTGATTAGCCTCTAGAGCTTCAAATTCAGATTGCATAGCTTGTTTCTAATCAGGGTGTTGTGCAGCTTGTAAAAAACTTCTAGGTTCAATGATTTGGGTAACATAATCAAACACGTATTGATTCAAAATAGAAAGAGCAGAAATAGGCAACTCTTGTGGAGTAACAGGATTAAGAAAGAAAGAAAAGATGTCAACGAGCACAACAAAATTACATAAGTAATCATCTAGATAAGCAGGAGTTTTGACCACCCTAGTTGATCTTCTAGCTGCAGGGGAGGGAATAGAAGGAGTAGGAGTATCAAGAGGTGGAATACTAGGATCAGAGGTGACCGGAGGAACATTAAGAGGAATATTAGATTGAAGAATGTGATCAAAAGTGTCATCATAAATAAAAGAAAGGGAAAAAATAGGTAGAGTAGAATTAGAAGTAGTAGAAAAGGGAAAAATGGACTCATGAAAGTATGCATCTCTAGAGACAAATATCCTTTTGGTTGAGAGTTCTAGGAGTTTGTAACCTTTCTTGCTAAGAGAATAGCCAATAAAGACACATGGTGTATCTCTAGGAGCAAACTTAGGTCTATTGTGAGATGAGGTAGAGGCAAAACAAAGGCATCCAAATGATCTGAGAAATTCATAGGAGGGTGCCTTGCCAAAAAATATCTAGTATGACGTCTTTCCTTTAAGAACAGAAGAAGGGAATCTGTTGATTAAGAAGGTAGCTGTAAGGACACATTCATCCCAATAACAAATAGGTAAGTGAGACTTATGTAGAAGAGCTCTAGAGGTTTCCAAAATATGTCTATGTTTTCTTTCAATAATACCATTTTGTTGAGGGGTCCCAGTACATGAGGTTTGATGGAGGATCCCTTGAGAGGCAAAATATTCAGAAATTATTGTGCTAGTACCTAATTCTAGAGCATTGTCAGATCTGGTGATTTTGACTTTGCAATTAAATTGTCTATCTACCATAGATAAAAAATGTTTTAGCATGAACAAAGTGTTGCTTTTAGTACTAAGAAAATAAGTGCATGTACGCCTACTAAAATCATCAACAATAGTAAGAAAGTACCTATAACCATCATGAGTAGGAGACCTATATGGACCCCAAGTGTCAATGTAAATTAAATCAAATCTATGCTTGGTTTTGATAGAGCTAAGGGGAAAGGGTAACTTGGATTGCCTAGCTAATGGACAGATATCACAAGGACAATCAAAATTAGAAGAAGAAGAAAGGAGACTCAAAGTTTTCATTACATAAAGGGGTAAATGCCCCAACCTAATGTGCCACAGTTTTACATTAGAATTGGAACTTGAAGAAACTGAATTACTAAAATCATTACAATCTGGAATAGAAAAACTGGAAAGTGATCCTAAGCTATTCTTAGAGGAACACTGAGATGTAGGAACTTCAGAAACTATGGATTGAAGAACATATATTCCATTTCTAGCTTGACGAAGAACCTGAAGGATCTTTACTAAAGGGTCCTGCATGAAGCAATGAGTAGATGAAAAATGTAGATAACACAAAAATTGTTTGCAAAAATCATTGACAGAAATTAGATTGCTTTTGAATGAGGGAACAAATAAGACATTGTGAAGAATTAGCTTAGAGGAAAGAGTGACAGAACCTCCATGAGTGACTTTTACTCTAAATGAATTAGGAAGACTGATGAAAAGAGGAAGGGGTAAAGGGTAAATACTGGAGAAAAATTTGGCATCATATGACATGTTCTGAGAAGCACCTGAGTCAATGATCTAAGAATCAGTGTTCACGTAAGTGAAATAAGCAACAAGATTATTGAAAATATTACCAGCACACTGAACCATATTAGCCACATCTGAAATTAATTTTCCTGGATTACCAAGCTCAATATTCTTCAGTAATTGAAGTAAGCTAGCAGTCTGTTCAGGTGTAAAAGGGTTTCCACCTCCTTCAAGAAGTACAGTGTGTCGTGCATTAGGTGTTCCAAGAACTGCATTGCTCTTGATCCCTACCTGAAACTTTTGATTTTGATTCTGATTCTTTGTGAATTGGAAATCAGTAGGAAACCCAATAATTCTGTAGCACTTTTCAATAGTATGTCCTGGTTTCCTACAGTGAGAGCAAACCAAGTTGTTCTTTCTACCTTTGGGTACATAGTTTTGAGATCTGGGACCAGATTGTTGACCAGCTAGATAGGAAGAAGAATCAGTAGGGAATTAAGGGTTGATATGGATCTCTCTTTGCTTCTCATCTTGAATCAAGCTAGAGTAAGCAAGGTTCACATTAGGAAGGGGATAAATCATAAAGATGTGCTTCTCACAGAACCATGAGTATCATTCATTCCCATAAAAAACTGAATTAGCCTTTCATCTTTTAGAGACTTCAACATCTTGGACTTTCTCCCACATGAACAATCACACACACAAGTTACACAATAATACAGGGCATCAAGATAATCCCAAAGGATCTTGAGTTTAGTGAAATAACCTGCTATATCACTATTTCCCTGCACTAAATCATTGATCTCTTTTTGCAGGTGATAGAGTTTGGCCCCATTGGGCTGGCCAAACCTATCCTCAAGATCATTCCAAATATTTTCAGTAGTCTTGGAGTAAAGAACACTGGCTGGTATCTCCTTTGGAAGTTACCATGTCATTACAATAATTCCAAATCCTGTATGAAGCAGAATCAGTAGCTGGTGACCTGTAACTCCCATTCTATGAATCCATGTTTGTTCTTGGCTGAGAGTGCAATACGAAGAGCTGGCTTCTATTCTGCAAAACCATGTCCATCAAAGATGGCATTGAAAGGATTCATGCCAGGTGAATCTGATGGATGAAGAAAAAGTGGATTACTGGAATCCATAGCTTGAGATCTACTGCCTGCATCGACGCTAGGAGTGATGGTTTCCTCAGGAATTGTTGTCATTTTTGAATGAAGGAAATTCAAACAAGAAGAATGAGCAAAGAATTAGGATCAGAATAGCCTATTGCTTTGATACCATGAAGAAATTAAAGGAATCTGTGAAAGATTTTCTGTGTCTTTTATTCATCTTGATATCATGTATATATACAAGTATTTCAGAATGGAAATAAATAACTACCTATACACGTGTCTATCTATGATTAGCTAAAAGAATAACAAATAAAATGCTGACTAAATATTCTGTACAAAAAGAATCCTAAGAATCCTATGCACATGTACGACTAGGATCTGTGCCAGCATGATTTGATCCAATGAATGATAGGCTGCTAGCTGTGTTTCTAGAAGATATACATCTTCTTGTCTGTATGTTTCCCTGTGTGTTTCCCTTTTGTTTTGGTTTATCTGCCAGTTTCATTTTGCTTCTCTTTTGATCTTCTTCCAATAATTTGGTGTCACCATTAATTCCAACAGAGGAAAACAACATAAGATAGAGGAGATCCAGTATGCACTAGATAAAAAAAAATGTAGCTAATTTAGTTTTAAAAAGGATAAAAATGTCTAATAACTTTCTATAGATATTTTCGTCTTTCAACTTTTGACTTAACACCTTCCCACTTTAGTATTTAGTAGATAATATAATATAATTACTATTTAATATTTAATTAGTTATATATTTATAATATTTTGATTTAGTGTAAGGAATCAACTTTACACTTTGGAACTTCCCATTTTTAATAATATATGAGATGATATGATCTTTAGCATAAATTTTTTTATATTATCAAATTATGTTTATCTATTGTAAAAGTTACTTTGTCCTATTTTCATCATTAATATTACAACTTTCACATTTTAAAAAAGCTTCTTTATAAATATTTTTTTTGGGTCGAGTTACGGTATAACAAAGTAGATCCCATCCAAAGATTTGATTTTGGAATTTGGATGTTTCCTAGAGGGAAAAAAAAAAAAAGAAAGAAAGAAAACCACTAGTGATGATATGTGGAAAAAAATAAGGCATCTCCCAGCACTAATAAAAATCAAATGCTCAACAACAAAAAAAAATCATAACCCAGCAGCTTACCTACATACTATTAGATTTATAGTTTCTGTTACCATCATACATACTATTAGATTTATAGTTCCTGTTACCATAAAAAATAAGAAGCAGTCCAGTGCACTAAAATTTTTGCTATGTATGAAATTTGTAAAAAATCAGATTTGCAGTTTTAGCTGTATTTTTACCAGATGCCAATTCACTAACTTGAACTCAAAATTATCGGAGAAAATTTTGCGTGGGTCAGTGCTCAACCTAGTCAGCATCAACTGCTTTTTCATGTGCATCCCAACTATTCATCAACCAATGAGATGCACATATGTCGGAATCACTTTTCCTAGGACAACTTATGGCCTCCACCAATGGCCTTCACACTTTGCCCAGTTGTCTTAAATATTATATACTGTGTCTGTGATAAATGTATATACTACTGTCAGGCATCAAATGCGGGTTACGATATTATATCTTGGATTAAGTTTTGAATTAGATTAATATTGTGTTTGATTAATTGTATAAATTATTCAATTTAATATTTTTTTATTCACCTTTCAGATAGAATAAATTAATTCAGAGATTATTATCTCAAAAAATAATTTAGTGTGCAAATCAAACAACCCCTTGAGATTTACCGCAACTTTTTTTTTTTTTTTTTAATATCTTTAAACTAAATCAATGTCTTTCTCTCTTCTCCCACCCCAAAATAAGCCCTTTTGATAATAATGTTTACTAGTAGGCTTCTATGCTTTTGGTTACTTTTTCGAATCAAGCTTCAAACAGTGCCCTTTTTGATGATAAACAAATCCATTAAATGGTCAAGTCAGAAAAAGTGCTAGACTGCGTAACACTTGATTTTGAAGGCTGGAATCTTGTCAAATCAAACATGGGCACCCAATAAGAAAAACAAACACAGTATGTAAAAATGACAAAACCCAAATGTGTGATCTTCCTCTTCACATCTTCATTGGCTGCATGGAGAATGTTTAAGCACCTGGCACGTGTATATTCTGATCTAAAAATGAATCCCATTCCCAAGTGGAGGATCTTTATATGATTTTTTAAAATATATTTTTGATAATTAGAAAGCTTTTGATTCCAAAATCTGTTGCTAATATATAATACTAAGGTAAAACAGAGGACAAACAAGTTGGAAGGCATAGAGAACTTCTATTGTGGATCATTTTTATATACTTGAGACAATAAAGAACATTGGTGTCTAGTGAGGAGGTGTTGAAAGAAGCTTTCAATAGGACCCCATAATGACTAAAAAGTGATCAGTAGATGAATACTATTGGCATCTCCTTCCATGCAAGTTGTGCTGGAATATTAGAACACCTTTTGATTTTATGCCATTGATGGAATTCATGAAATATTCCGTGATTCGAAAAGGAATTGTATTATTACACTTAATTTCTATCCTTTGGTTCTTTTGACTTCATTTTTTTTCATTAATTCTATGACTTGAGCTTTTACTTCTTGTGGTGATGAGAGATATTTTATATTAATTCCTACCTTGTTTATTACTCCCTCCATTCCTTTATAAGTGTTCCTTTTGGGTTGTGATTTTGTCCCTAAACAAGTGTATGTTTAAGCTTTTAAGAATACTTTGATCATAATCTTCCTAATACAACCTTGAGTTTAAATATAATTATCAATGTCAACTTGGAAAGAGATAAAATTTAATTAGGGGTAAGTTGGTAAATTTTCTTTAATTTTTTTAAAAGTGAATAGTTTATTAAAGGGTGTGTCCAAGCCAAAAAGAGCACTTACGTCACAACCCAATTTCTCAGGTCATGATGGCACCTACTATAACCCACCAGTAGGTAAGCCAACCCGTAGTCTGGAACAACTAGTAATGGACTACTGATAGAAATAAGGGAAAACAACGGAACAAATATAGTAGCAAGGCTAATATAATCCCAAAACCTGGTGGAGCCAGTACAAAAGCTTCTAATACAACCGCAGTGCAATGAAATACAGGGAAAAGTATGTATATAGATACACAAGTCGTCTCTGATACAACATAGAGAACAATCTATAATAAAAGGGAGAGTAGGGATACTCCAAAACGTCAGGAGCTCACCCCAAGTCTCCGATCCATCGCTGCTCCGCACGATACACACATCAACGACGATAACTCGTACTATAACCTGCAGGTTGCAGAAGTGTAGTATGAGTACCAAACATGTGGCATTCAGTAGGCAACGACCGACTGAGCTCCAGAAATAATGCAAACATAAATAAATTGAAGTCATGAATGTAACTACAGGTAAATATCCAAGAACAAGCATGATAATGTTAATGGAGCCATAAGGATAGACTACCCTATCCTAACCCTACTCAGGTACTAGAGTACTATACTGTATATCTCTACCCAATATACCAAGAAGTGTAAAAGAAGGATATATATATAGTAGTATACAAGGCCAAGGATTTCACATACAATACGTATGAACAAGAAAGAGAGGGATATACAATAATACCATATGCATATGTATAGATACGTCTAGGTCTAACTCAAAGGTAGTAACCTGAGGGAGTCAACCTAACATTTCGAGGATCCTGGCTAAGTGAGAGAGCTAACACTAGCATAAGCAATCCTCTAACCAAAGGGCGACTAATCATGAGACAATCTAGCCATAAAGTAACTCACTAAAAAGATAAAGGAACCAGAAACGTACCTCTAAACTCGGGTACTAGTCCACAACCAACCTGCCGCGAACTAACCATAGTACCCAATAGTAAAATAATCGGCTAGTCCAGGCAAACAAGTACCTAATCGGATCCCCATAAGCCCAGAAGGTTTACGAAAACACTCAGCAGACAATAATCATAACCTGTACCTATACATCCCCCATAAGATCGATAGATATAGATGCCAAACATCTATACTGGTGATAGGAATGCACATTAATGGAAGAATGCAACACAAACCAAAATATCATAACCATATCGTAGGCACCGGACTCGAATCGGTTCCATCACCTTAAACCATAAGTACCAAGTATATACACCTCCTCCAGCTCATCTAGCTCGCAAAGGCAGGACCTATGGCGACCATCCCTCTCCGGCACGACGGCTCTCGGAGGAAGGGGTACCCCTAGGGGATTCGAAAAATCCATATACACTGCCTGGTCCCAATCCAGGACTTCTAATAATCATCATAATCCATCTACTCTATCCAGTACCGAAGAGATATATATATAAAATCATTGCACGGACTCGAACCGCGACTAAAAGGATATAAATTCATAAATCCATTGCCCGAGATCGTGCTCGGGATTAAATCATTATAATCATGTACAAAGGGTCGGAATATCCTTCGGCCGCATTAAATAGTAGGGGTAAAATGAGTGGATAAATAATGGACCAGAATCATCCTTGGTCGAAGTTTTAAAACATCATTTTTAGTTCCAAAAGCTCATAATCCCGTAAATAAGGTGGTACGATTCCCGTTATGAAATAATTCCTTTTTAAAGTGAAAAGCGAGAATAAATCCCTTTTTTAAAAATAGTAGTAAAATCAAGGTTTTGGTCGGAATCATAACACTAAATGAGCATGAATGCACCAGATAGTATGCATGGCATCACCAGTATCCAAACAATACAACCATCAGTCGCCTAAGCGTCTATAAATGATACCCTTGCTAAGGGTAGAATACTCACCTAGAGTCCAACTAGTCTCATAATCACGATCTCGGGCCCAATAACATATATCCAATATATCAAGGCCTCATAACCTGGGCAACCATAATAATAAAGGGCATAAATCCACCACAAGGATCTAATCGGGGAAAAACCTCCCGACTCGCTAAGTCAAATGGTAAGTCTCATATCGAAGGATCCTTAATCATCAACTGTGGTTAGCATGCTTATATTTGATAACGCTCAAATACACCCAAGAATAGAGTGTACGCGGTCGTTAGCAATATAATTACCCAACTTAGAGTCGGGGTCGAATCCACGAGGAATGAATGCGATAGCTTTTACCTCTAAGTGTCAGAAACAACTAGTGCTAACACGTGATGCTATAAAAATAATACATAAAGGTAAATGGGGGAAATTATTAGGTTAACAATTGGTAATTATCGAGGTGAACGTATTTTGAAATGCACAATTCAAAGATTAGAGAAATAGAGTAGAAATCAAGTGTAATATGGGACTTGGGGTTATACTGTTGTAAAAGTGAGAGGTTGCACGGGTGATTGACTATTTATCTAGATTTAGCTAAGAGTTATGGGTAGGCTAGATTATGGGTACTTAGTGTTGATTTGTCAATCAAACACCAAGATATCACATGTGGGTTCTTTCGAACACCTCACTAGTGTATCTATTTAATCAATCTAATACCTCAATTAGCATCCTTATGTCTAAGAGACACTATTAAATGATAAACAACAAGTCATTGTTCACTTCCTATTCTTCACCCTCATCCCCTTTGTCAAGGATGATGAGAGTTCTAGGGTTAATTTGAGTTTACAACCTCCAATTTAAGATCGAGCACATAGAATAGGAGTAAAACCCACAACAATTATCTAATTAGGTAGACAAATAAGCAACACCCATACAAATTTTCACATTTTACTCAAGCATAACCCCAAGTAAAGAAATTAGCTACTCATAGAAGGAGAAAGAGGAAAATCACCAAAATTCTCTTCCATTTGTTCCATTGAGTTCAAGTTTATCACAAGATTTTGATCCCAATTCAATACAAAAACAAAGGAACGTAATTAATTTCTCTTAAAGTTTCACTCTCTTTTTCTCTAGTTTTCAAGATGCCAAAGATCCCTTTTCAGATCTGGAAAAATCCATTTTATAGTCCAAAAATCGCGTTCCTGGATTTTACGAGAATGCCACCGCACTAGTCACCTGCTGGCGCAGGTGCCAGCGCAGATGCTTAACCTGCGCGCACAAGAGACTAGCACAGGTGACACTGCCTTGTTGCTTAGTTAGCCACCTGCGTGCGCAACCCATGACATGCGTGCGCAGGTGGCCTTTAGTCCCCCCAGGTGTTAATTTGAGCTTCCTTTCTTCACTTTTTGCATTCCCATTGACTCGCATGGTTGGCTCGAGCTCGTATTCATCCACTACCTACATAAAAGAGCTATATAACATGAGAATAACATCAAATCAATGTAAAATACAAGATAATTCAAGCTCAAATGCGTTAAGAAATGGGTAAAATGTCAACTTATCAACTCCCCCAAAATTAAACTATTGCTTGTCCTCAAGCAATCAAGTATGTTTAAAGTGAAAAGAAAAAGGGTACTCTCAACCATGAAACAACCACAAAGGACAACACTAAACATCTACGACTATTTAGTTCAATCGATTCCTCCAACAAGTCATGACAAACAAGTAAGTTACGCTTTCGTTTTCAAGAGTTACTCTTCATCAATCAAAAGCATAAGAGATCAACAAGTAAACAATTTTCAAGTCGAGGTGCTTCTCAAGGTGTGACACAAGATTTTTTAGAATTTTCCTCATTTTCAATTTGCAATTTGTCTTGTTCATTTTCCCAAATTGAAGGTAAGACATCATTCTCCATTTCAAGGTATCCATGCCTCTCACTTGCAAAAGTTTTTTTTTTACTCCCAAAAGATAGTATAGTTCACTAGGAGCATAAAGATAGAAAGAACTTTCGCTCACTCTCACAAAGAAATTCAAGTACCACAAGTAGAACCATAGGCTTGCCCTTTGTGTTATTCGCCACTAATAGGGACCAACGAGGTTTCAAGTCACCAAGGACTTGCGGGTAATGATGAAGGTTAGGTTGAGGGAAAAGATTTATGGATCAAGGGACTAGAAGATCTCCCTAAACACAATCGTATTATCTCTTCTTAGGCCACTTCGTTCAAGTTTTCCACGTTATTCGCCCCCACTTGTTTTGCCTTTGCTACATTTATATTTCTAACCCCCTTTTGTTAACCCTCCACATGAACTTCCTTCTTCATTTGCTTTTGGGGATCTTTCAAGAGATTTTCTACTCCTTAGCTACTCATGCCCCTCTTTTCTTTTTATAAACTTTCTCATCATTTTTTTTATATGAAATAACCAAGCATACACCTCTCTTTACAATCTTACACATCTCCTTTTCTCCCAACTTAGGTTTTGATTCCATCTCAATCGTTCTCACAAACACGCTTCTCCAAGCTTAGGCATTTGCGTACGTTGGCCCATGTTAGAATCACGCGATGTGTGTATGGAGGTTGAGTGACAAAAAGGGATTTGACAAAGACAAAAGTAGGGTGTCATAGTATGGTTGTTTCCAAAAGGAGAATGAAAGTGGGAAAAGTTTCAAGTGGGTTAACTAGGGACAAATGTCAAGGTGGGATTTAGGTCAAATGGTGGATCAAGATGGCCTCGAGTCATTCTCCAAACCAAGCTAGGTCCCATATTTCGCCTTGAATACACGCGGGGCAAGTTCTAGACTATCATGTGTGCGCAAGAATTAATCAACAACCTCACCACACTAGGCATTTTTTCTTTAAAATAGAAAACTATCTTCCCCCCAATTTGGCAAATAAACTTGACAAACTACTTTGAGTCGAAGACTTTTCTTTTAACAAGAATGAGAAACTGAATTAGAAAGTCACACACAACGAAAAGCTTGAAATCACTTTGTTCTTTTCCTTTCAAAAAAAATCATTTTCAAAGACTATTTTATCCTTCACAAATCATTTTTTTTTGCCACGACAAATTTGGGGGGACTTTTTGAACTTTTTCAACTACTACTTGACTCTAATCTAAGACAATGGGTATTTACCTAAGAATGACGCCCAATCCATCTATCATGGGGGAATACCACTCGGTTAGATAAGGAAAAAAAAAGAAAGAAAATGATCCTTCGGAAAGAACCGAGTTTCGAAGAAAACCCTTGGATTTTATTTGACACGTATAGACACGAGGCGATAAAGAAAGTACGCATGGTTAAAATAAACATCACCCAAACAAGCATTAGCATCAGAATAATGACATTTGGGTCTCATTTAATAACACGCGTACAATATGGGCCCAACAAAGGCAGTATCCGAATCACATCATAAAGACGGCCCGGCAAGGGCAATATCTGAATCAAAAAAAATAATCATAAAGATGGCCCGACAAGGGCAATATCCGTATCCGAATCAACAGCACAAAGAAGGCCCGGCAAGGGCACTATCCAAATAATATCATGAACTGAAATAATATTACAAACCATAAAATGCCCCACCCCCAAATTAAAGAATATTGCATTGTCCCCAATGCAACAACATAAAATGAGAAAAGAGGAGGGGAAAAACAAAACTCCCTGAGGCGCACTAAGTGCGCGGATCTATCTCATGTGAAGACTGTGAGTGCGCTGTGGATGTGATAGTAGGCACCTCCTCAGACTGGGCTCCTGTATGTACCTCCTCGGGAGGCTGTGAACTAGGACCAACACCAACTATCCGCGTATGTTGCTCCTCAATGGATTTCCGCTTGGCCAACTCCACTTGTTGAGCCTCAGAAAGCCCTGCACCAAAATCAATCATTGTCTCTTCCCCCACAGGAGAGTACCTAAACAAGTCAGCAAATGGTAGGATAGAGCCAGTCTTAGCCTGTGTAATGGTGATCTGGGCATCATCAAAAGTGAAGGATGGATGGAACCTACTGAACCTCCAAACGCAGACTATCAAGATCAGTCCTCAATGTAGTAATCGCTTCACTATCCCCTCTGGCCTCAACCGCGGATAATCTCCGCTCATAGTCTAATATTTGAGTACGTAAAGGCCCAAGACTCCTCTCAATATCCACCTGAATGAAGTGGGGAATATCAACCACCAAGCGAGATATGGAACTGTCGTTTGCTAAGGTCATAGCTGCAACCTTAGCAAATGTCAATGTAGAAGATCGTGGAGGCTCGGTAGACTGAGTAGTGTGTGATGAAAGCAGTGCAAGAGGGAGATCAATAATCGGAGTCTTATAACTGTGACTTGGTGGAGTATCAGATGCATGTGAAGTCATAGGAGAGGTAATAGCGGTGGGTACCTCTCTCATGGATGAACCGAAAACCTCACCAAACTTTCTCTTTAGGCCCATCGGATTGTCATCATCCTGACTAGTCCTAATATCAATGAATCCTGTACATTTAATTTTCTTGTCAATCTTTGGGAAGAGAGGAACCTTGTGGACTGCACATAATGCCGATATAAGAGCAGGAAAAGGTAGTAAAGTGCCCACTTGTTTTGATCGTAGTTTTATCACTTCGGCAATAATCTCTCCCGGATTGACATCCAATCCATCCATAATACATCCCACAATTATAGCCCTTTCGATGGTGACATCTTGATCATTGGTGGAGGGAATCAATCGGTTGCCCACAAAACCAAGCCAATATTTGGCTTGAATAGAAAGGTCTCTTCTTTTGATTTGTCCTACTCCATTTACCCAAAGTGGAAGACCTTTTGCAATTATTTGGGAAATCCATTGAAAATGAGCACGACCCCCTAGCACCCGCTTCTTGCTTTCAGTTCTAGGTATGCCCTCATAACCAAAATATAGCTTGTTGATAGCGAAAGCGGAGCAAGGCACCTCTACTCCCCTAACAAGTATACTAGGTAGACAAGGTTGGTCCGCCACCGGTGGTTTATACATATGTTGGTTGTGCCGGATAACATAGGAGGCATAGAATTCCCTGACAAGATCCGTATAATAAACCTCTGGAGGAGACTCGGGGTCAATAACTGTGAAGAATTCCCAACCATATTTTTTGACTTGCCTTATTATGTCTGGGAAGTGATCGTGAACCCCTTTCAAGCTGAACACTTTTTCTGGATTGAAACCACAAGTATAAACCCATTCATCATAAGTTCCCGCATTTCTTTGACTGCAAATTGGATTTTGTCAACATCCTTAGCTAGTCCCCTTGAAAAATCAAGCGTACTTTGCACACCGGGGATGCTAGGATTGCCTTGTTGCGTCGGAATCTTTTTCTTTGAAGTAGTAGATATGGACCTTGCCTTTGTCTTTGATGTTATCCTTCTTTGCATCTAGCGGCATTGATTTTCGTGGAGCCATTCCTAAAAAAAAAAAAAAGAACCAAACAACACAAAAAGAAAAAGATAAAACATGTTTTTGGAATTTTTTTTGTTATATAAAAGAAAACTAAAACTACGCTAAATAAAGTGAATGCAAGGCAAAATGTTATATGAAACCACATAGGAGGAAATGAATACAACTAGACCATCAAACACACCCTACTTCATCTTGAAGTGTACAATCAATTCACAACCCTTAGATGAACGAAACTGACGATTTGCCCTTAAGAATAGTGTCACCTAATCTATCATAGGGCAAACTATGCATTTGGTATGAACAACTATCCTTAATAAGTCATATCACCACCAAGAATCACCGGTTATGCTCCGTAATTAATGACTTGAATGAGGAGTCAAAAGATGTTCCACAATTCCATCTATCAACCATTTGAAGCAATTAAGTTACAAACTCCTCATGTGAATGTGAACAGCCACGTGGGATGCAACAGGAAGTGGAAGAATGTAATAAAGAACATGGCACTTGAAAAAGCATTAATTTCACACATCTCATCATTAAGCATATTAACTAATCATTTGTTTATGGAATAGTGCTCAAAATAAGCTCAAGAAACCTTGGTTAGTTCTCTTAGATCACCCACAAAATAAAATACAAAGAAATGCTCATCTAGGAATTTAATCAAACACATGGTGGACATAAATTTTGGGTACTCAAGAATTCCCCAATTTGTATAAGAAGTATCACCCCCAACTCAAACAATCCACAACAACATCAATACTACACCATAGGAAGTCCATATGAATCAAGTCTTCACAAAAGTCTAGCATGAAACATGATTCACCATTTTTGTCTAACAGCTTCTTAGAAAAGATTAGACTAAGTAAACTTACCAATCTTAAGAGAAGAGGTGAAGTAATGACAAGAGACTGTGGAAGATTAAGAACTCTTGAATTTTAATTAGAGAAGTGTGCACTCTTTTTTGAAATTGAATGTGAAATAGATGAAAAGTGAAGAAAGAGAAAATTGAAGAATAGAGAGAGGGTGTGATCGGGTTTGGTATATGTGGGGTGAGTTTGAAATTATAAGGACATGCGTTATGGGTTATGGGTAATGGGTAGTGTTTTAAAAGAAAAGAATGGGTCAACCTGGGTCGGGTCGACCCAATCACTTAATAAATAAAATTTAGCTCCAACCCTTACTTGCGCCCCACCATGCGCACGCAGGTGGGCTATTTTACCTGGGCAGAATGCCTGTTGGCACTGGAGAAGCTGCGGAGGGGCACCTGCGTACACATGCTAAAGACCTACGCACGCAGGTGAGTGAAATGGCCCAAGGCAGTTACAAAGCCGAGCCACCTGCGTTGGTTAGCCTGCACCTGCAGGTTTCTGGTCTGCGCCCGCAGGTGGATTCTGGGCTCCAAGAAGAAAGATGCATTTCACCTGGTGGCCCCATGTGCCCTGACATGCGTGGGCATGTGGGCGTGTGGACAGCAGGTCACTATTCTAGCCCAAAACAGTGTATTTCATCTCCCAGACTTAGCATTTTTCACCTGCATCCACCAAAATAACTAAGCATTAGCAATCAAATAATTAAAAAATGATAATAAGTAGCCTTGGGTTGCCTCCGAAGAAGCGCCTCGGTTATCGTCGTGGCTCGAAGTTGTTCCTCATCATCACGCATCCTTAAAACCGAGCAACTCAACCTTAGCCGCTCCGGATCCACCCTCATAAAAATATTTTAGCCTTTGACCATTCACCATGAACCTCTTTTTCTCATGGTCCTCCAGCTCAATAACACCACTAGGATTGGACATTAACCACTACAAAAGGGCTCGACCACTTGAATTTTAGCTTTCCCACAAAGAGTTTTAGCCTTGAGTTGAAGTGCAACACATTATCACCCGCACGAAACACTCTTTTTAAGATCTTAGCATCGTGCCATTTCTTCATTTTCTCCTTGTATAATGCTGAGATCTCATATGCCTTAAGCTGGAACTCCTCTAACTCATGAATTTGGTTTATTCTTGATTTGGAGGCATCCACCCAATTCATATTCAATTTACGCAAGGCCCATAATGCCTTATGCTCTAACTCAACCGGGAGATGAAAATCCTTTCCAAACACTAACTGATAGGGAGACATGCCAATAGGAGTCTTGAATGCAGTCCTATATGCCTAAAGAGCATCATCAAGTTGTCTTGCCCAATTTGTACACCCGACATTTACAGTTTTCTCCAAGATTTACTTGATCTCTCGATTGGAAACCTCCACTTTACCACTCATTTGAGGATGATACGTGGTAGCCACTTTATGCCTCACCCCATATTTTTCAAGCAAAGCTTCAAATAGCCGATTACAAAATGAGAGCCACCGTCACTAATGATAGCTCGGGGAGTTCCAAACCTGGTGAAAATGCATTTTTTTAAGAAGAATGTGACACTTTTACCTTCATTGGTCGGCAAGGCAATGGCATCCACCCATTTGGACATGTAATCAATGACCACCAATATATACTTATTACCATATGAGCTCACAAACGGACCCATAAAATCAAGGCCCCATACATCGAATAGCTCCACCTCAAGATTGGGTCTTAAAGGAATTTCATCTCCTCGAGACACCACTATGCTTTTGACATTGAATGCAAGTCTTTGCTAATTTGTGAGCATCACGGTTGATGGTAGGCCAATAATACCCACACTGAAGGACTTTCGCTGCGGTTCTCACACCACCATGATGGCCATCAAAAGGAGAAGAATGGCAAGCTTCAAGAATGGATTTTATCTCCTCTTCCATGACACATCGACGTATAATTCCATCCGCATATTCCCTAAAAAGATAAGGTTCATCCCAAAAGTACCGCTTCACATCATGGATGAATCTTTTCCTTTGATAGTAACTCAACTCATCAGGAAGAAGTTCGCTTACTATATAGTTTGCAAAATCAGCATACCATGGTGGAGTGCTCTCTTTGAAGCTCATGACAAGTTGATCAGGGAATGTATCATCAAGATCAAAATCGCCCCAAATTTCCTCATTTGTCTCAAGACGTTATAGATGGTCTGCTACTTGGTTTTCATAACCCTTTCGATCCCTCACTTTAAAGTCAAATTCCTAAAGTAGTAGAATCCACCTTATCAGTCGGGGTTTTGCTTCATTCTTTGCCATCAAATACTGGAGAGCAGCATGATCGATGTGCACAATAACCTTTGTGCCTAACAAGTAAGCTAGAAATTTCTCAAACCCATACACCACAACTAGCAATTCTTGTTCCGTAACAGTGTAGTTCCTTTGGGCATTATTCAACGACTTGCTAGCATAATAGATGGGATGAAAAATTTCTCCTTTCGTTGTCCAAGCACAGCTCCCAATGCTAGCCCACTAGCATCACACATGAGTTCAAATGGTTGTGACCAATTTGGGGTCACTATAATTGGGGCTGAAACAAGCTTCTCTTTAAGGAAATTAAATGCCTTCAAACACTCTCCATTGAATTCAAACTTGACCTCCTTCTCAAGGAGTTTGCACATCGGATGGGCAATTTTAGAGAAATCTTTAATGAACCTCCTATAAAAACCTGTATGGCCAAGAAAACTCCAAACCCCCTTGACAGATATTGGAGGTAGTAGCTTAGAAATGACTTCCACCTTAGCTTGATTGACTTGGATTCCTTGGCCCAATATTTTGTGTCCAAGAACAATCCCCTCCTTAACCATAAAGTGGCACTTTTCCCAATTCAACACAAGATTATTCGCCACACATCTTTCAAGCACCTTCTCCAAGTGTTCAAGGAAATCTTCAAATGTATCACCAACAACTGAGAAATCATCCATAAATACCTCCATAGAATTCTCCACTATGTCAGAAAAGATAGAAAGCATACATCGTTGAAAGGTGGCCGGTGCATTGCATAGTCCAAAGGGCATGCGCCTAAAGGCAAAAGTTCCATAAGGGCACGTGAATGTAGTTTTGTCTTGATCTTTGGGAGCTATTGATATTTAATTATAGCCCGACTATCCATCGAGGAAGCAATACCAACCCCTGCCCGCCAACCTATCAAGCATTTGGTCTATGAAGGGCATGGGGAAATGATCCTTCTCTGTCTATGAATTTAATTTTCTATAATCAATACACACTCTCCAACCCGTGACCGGATGGATGGGTATAAGATCATTATTTTTGTTTGGGACCACAGTAATACCACCTTTCTTTGGAACACATTGAACTGGACTTACCTAAGTGCTATCCGAGATAGGATAAACTACACCCGCATCAAGCCACTTGATGATTTCTTTCTTCACAACTTCTTGCATTGGAGGATTTAATCTTCTTTGATGTTCTACACTTGCTACAAACTCGGGCTCAAGCTTGATTTTGTGGGTGCATATGCCGGGTGGAATTCCAATAATATCAGCTATGGTCCATCCAAGTGCCTGAATATATCGAATCACCACCGATTTCAACACCTCAATTTGCCAAGATGACAAGTCTCCTGCAATAATAATAGGTAGAGTCTCACCTTCTCCCAAGAACACATAACGAAGATGAGGTGGCAATGGCTTGAGCTCAATTTGTGGCGGATCTTCAATTAAAGTCTTTGCGAGAGGAGTTTCCCGATTTTTCAAGTCAAGGTCCAACTTATAAGGATTTTTCGGGTAAGACCCAAAACCTTTCAAGGATGCAACTTCTTCGTCATATCTTTCATTCCCTTCGATTTCAAGATTCCACAGGACCCCTACCAAAGCTTCACTAACAAATTCAGTCTCCATAGTATTAGCCACTACATCATCAATCACATCGATTACAGAGACAACTTTCAAATCCATAGGTTGTTTCATGGATTTGCAGACATTGAATGACACCTCTTCATTATTTACTCAGAATTTCATTTCACCACATTCAACATCAACTAAAGCTCAAACGGTAGCCAAGAATGGCCTACCAAGAATAATGGGGACCTCATGGTCAATTTCATAATCCAAAATGACAAAGTCGGCCGGAAAGATGAAACGGTCCACCTTCACAAGTACATCATACAACACACCCACGGGTCTTTTATTGGCTTTGGAGCTCCTAAGCCTAGCTTCTGAAACACGGCTAATGGCATTAAATTAATACTTGCACCAACATCACATAAAGCTTTCCCAAATTGGTACACTCCAATAGTATATGGGATAGTGAATGCCCCCAGATCATCCTTCTTCACAACCATTGTACTATACATGATATCACTATAATTATGTGTAATTTCAATTGTTTCGAAGTCCATGATTCGCTTCTTTGTTACCAACTCTTTCATAAACTTAGCATACCCGGGCATCTCTTGTAAGGCTTCCAACAATGGTATGTTTATCGAAAGGTTGCTAAATTTAGAAAGGAATTTCTTGAACTTTGAATCATCTTCTTTCTTCTTAAGACTTTGTGGAAAATGAGGAGGGATTTTAACCTGTGGCTTAGAGACAACCGAATTTTCATTCGGTTTTGAATTACCACAATCAACCACTTGTAGGCCTGCATCCTTCGCTTTCACTTTTTTTGACCCGTCAACACCTTGCTCTTGTGACATTGGAGTTTCAACTTTTGAATTATCACGCCGATTCCTCTTTTTGATCATTTGTCCTCTAACACCCTTATTATAAAGGTTGTCTTCAAGATTTACAACATCATTTCCAAGGGTTCTCCCAGTTCTCCCACTTCTAGTAACAATGGCCATGACGTAAGCGTCATTTTTTGGATTCACAACCGTGTCACTAGGGAGTCCTCCTCTTTGTCTTGCATTTATTTGGGAGGAGAGTTGACCCATTTGGGTTTCAAGTTGTTTTATCGAAGTCGAGTGTGAGGTGACGGTTTGATTGAGATGCGACAAATCCCCTTTCATTTCCCTTAACATCTTATCGCTTCCTTCAACTCCCAAGAGGATACGAGCAAGCACATCTTCATTCTTATACTTCTCCGGATCAATAGAAGTTGCTTCTTTACCCTTGGACCTATCATGTAGAGGAACATACCTATCATAGTCCCTATTTGTATCCCGCCAATCACGGTCTCTATCTTTATCTCTCCACTCTTGGTCTCTATCATGATCCTTCCACTCACGGTCTTTCCAATCATGGTTTTTATCCATCAAATCTTAATTCTCGCCTTTCCTTTGATAGGTGGGGCGGGAACCCCCCATTTGGTTCGACAGAAATCGAATTTCTTTATCAAGAGCCTCCGCTTCATCATCATCGTAATGCTTAGCACCCTTGGAAGCAACGACGTTAACCGTCTTTGGTGTTGACCCCATTACATGTTTGGTGAGTAGCTCTAGTTGTGTCATCATTTTGGCCATACTCTCATCTCTCTCCTCGTCTTTCTTTCCTTGCTCTTGGCTCACAAAAGATGCGGAGGGAGCCCCCACGGCCACCTCAGAATCTCTTGTATGCAAACCTCGACTTTTTTTAGTGACTTGGTCCAATAATACCGATCCAACACCATAAGTTTGTTTCACCAAAGATCCACCGGCTGCGTTGTCCGCAACCGTTTTGTTCAATTGATCTAATGCTCGATAAAATATTTGGAGGAGCATCTTAGCTGGAATCTCCTGAGTCGGGCATTCCATCAATTTCTTGTTAAACCTTTGCCAAGCCTCATGTAATGGTTCACCATTCAATTAGCGAAAGTTAATAATCTCATCCCTCAATTGTAACATCCGAGATGGTGGGAAGAACCGATCCAAGAATGCTTCCGTCAATTCCACCCATGTAGTGATTGAACTCGCGGGCAATTGCCTCAACCACAATGCGGCTTCGCCCGCCAATAAAAAGGGGAAGAGTCTCAATCGGATGGACTCTTGTGATATGTGGGCGATATCAAACGAGATACACACATCAACGAAATTTGTCAAATGAAGATTTGCATCTTCATGAGCTTGACCCCCATATAACCCCTTCATTTGAAGGAGGTGGAGCACCACACTAGTAATGTGAAACACTCTATTGCCGTCCGTGGGCGGGATTCGGATGGCACTAGCTCTCCTGACATCTCCCAAATAGTATTCATCTTCCAAATGTCCATCAAATGAAGCAACATGACTACTATGTTGACTCATTGAATCGTGAAGACTTTGGTTGTTACCTGTGGAGAACAAAAACAACAAATAAAGTAAAATTACACCACGGTAAACACAAGTAACTTAAAACACTAAAAGAAATGAACGCTACGTTTCAATCCCCGACAACGACGCCATTTTTGATAACGCTCAAATACACCCAAGAATAGAGTGTACGTGGTCGTTAGCAATATAATTACCCAACTTAGAGTCGGGGTCGAATCCACAAGGAATGAATGCGATAGCTTTCACCTCTAAGTGTTAGAATTAACTAGTGCTAACACGTGATGCTATAAAAATAATACGAAAAGGTAAATAGGGAAATTATTAGGTTAACAATTGGTAATTATCGAGGTGAACATAGTTTGAAATGCACAATTCAAAGATTAGAGAAATAGAGTTGAAATCAAGTGTAATATGGGACTTGGGGTTATGCTGTTGTAAAAGTGAGAGGTTGCACGGGTGATTGACTATTTATCTAGATTTAGCTAAGAGTTATGGGTAGGCTAGATTATGGGTACTTAGTGTTGATTTGTCAATAAAACACCAAGATATCACACGTGGGTTCTTTCGAACACCTCACTAGTGTATCTATGTAATCAATCTAATACCTCAATTAGTGTCCTTATGTCTAAGATACACTATTAAATGATAAACAACAAGTCATTGTTCACTTCCTATTCTTCAGCTCATCCCTTTTGTCAAGGATGATGAGAGCTCTAGGGTTAATTAGAGTTTGCAACCTCCAATTTAAGATCGAGCACATATAATAGGAGTAAAACCCATAACAATTATCTAATTAAGAAGACAAATAAGCAACACCCATAAAAATTTTCACATTTTACTCAAGCATAACCCCAAGCAAAGAACTTAGCTACTCATAGAAGGAGTTAGAGGAAAATCACCAAAATTCTCTTCCATTTGTTCCATTGAGTTCAAGTTTATCACAAGATTTTGATCCCAATTCAATAAAAAAACAAAGGAACGTAATTAATTTCTCTTAGGGTTTCACTCTCTTTTTCTCTAGCTTTTCAAGATGCCAAATATCCCTTTTCAGATCTGGAAAAATCCATTTTATAGCCCAAAAATTGCATTCCTGGAAATTACGAGAATGCCACCGCACTAGTCACCTGCTGGCGCAGGTGCCAGCGCAGATGCTTGACCTGCGCGCGCAGGAGACTAGCGCAAGTGACACTGCCTTGTTGCTTAGTTAGCCACCTGCGTGCGCAGCCCATGACATGCGTGCGCAGGTGGCTTTTAGTCCCCCCAGGTGTTAATTTGAGCTTTCTTTCTTCGTTTTTTGCATTCCCATTGACTCGCATGGTTGGCTCGAGCTCGTATTCATCCACTACCTACATAAAAGATCTATATAACATGAGAATAACATCGAATCAATGTAAAATACAAGATAATTCAAGCTCAAATGCGTTAAGAAATGGGTAAAATGTCAACTTATCAATATTCAAGGGTAATAGGACTCTATGGCCATAACAAGTATTTATACTAGGGTTCGGGGCACATCTCTACCCCAAATTCAATAAAATAGGCTAAGTCATGCTACACTAGCCATACTCACATCTTATAACCCCTTTCTAGCATGCTATCTATACTATACATAATCTCATAGAGAAAAGTAGACAGAAGCCTACCTCGATGCAGAATCGCAACACTTGAATCATCCATAATTAGTCCGTCCTTGCTCCACAATCCCAAAATATCGCCACACTATTAAAATAGTAACCTACACGTCATTATGAGTAAAATGGCACCCATATTGCAATATAATACTCTGGGCCCAAAATTGGGTCAATAATGGGCCCGTGGAGCCCGCTAACAAAATCCCAAAATTTAATCCATCACGAGGTCCCTTGAAGGACAATGAATGTGTGCTCAAAAGTTGAGCACAAACGGTACACAAATCGGGGCCCAAATCAGTCCCCAAAGATTAGGATTTCAAAGACCTAATTTTTAAGAATTTACAATGAAATGGGACGGAATTACCAAAGAGTGATGAGCTAACTTACCTTAGCTTCAATGGGTGAATCCCCACTCTTTATCACTCCTCATGCTCTCAACAATGGGGGAAAAGGGTTGAGAAAATGAGAGAAACTTGGATGAAGAAGGGGATTTATCAGCCCTCAGGTGCCACTAAAGCGGACACCTGGTTGCTTAAGCTGCTACCGCTAAAGCGAACATTGACCGCTTAAGCGGTCACTAACAAAAGGGCTGAGGCCGCTAAAGCGGCACAGGAAAAGGGAGCACTTAAGCGGTCCTCACTGAAATGGCCAAGGCCGCTAAAACGGATCCTTGACAGATTTAGCGGTCACACCAGATATCAGTTATCAAATTTTAGCTAAGTCCAAAATGGACTCCGATCGAGTGCTCAAGATTAGATCGGAACCCCGTGAGCGCAAACGAACTATGCTACCATACCAAAATGAATCGCAACACTTGAATCGTCCACAATTTGTTCGTCCTTGCTCCACGATCCTGAAATGCTGCCTCGCTATTAAAATAATAACCTACACGTCATTATGAGTAAAACGATTCCTATATTGCAATATAATACTTTGGCCCAAAATTAGGTCAATAATGGGCCCGTGAGGTCCATTAATGGAATTCCAAAATTGAATCCTTCACAAGATCCCTCGAAGTACAAGGAATGTGTGCTCAAAAGTTGAGTATAAACAGAACACAAATCGAGGCCCAAATCAGTCCCCAAAGATTAGGATTTCACAGACCTAATTTCTAAGAATTTATAATGAAATGGGACGGAATTCAATGGGTAAAATGATGAATAATGACCAAGGAGTGATGAACTAACTTACCTTAGCTTCAATGGGTAAATCCCCACTCTTTATCACTCTTCATGCTCTCAAAAATGGGGGAAAAGATTTGAGAAAATGAGAGAAACTCGGGTGAAGAAGGGGATTTATCAGCCCTCAGGTTCCGCTAAAGCGGACTTTAACCGCTTAAACGGTCACCAACAAAAGGGTTGAGACTGCTACAACGGTACCCCTTCGCTTAAGCGACGTCCACTGAAGCGGACAAGGGAGCGCTTAAGCAGTCCTCGCCAAAATGGCCAATGCCGCTAAAGCGGCTTGGTACCATTAAAAGGGCTCCTTGACTGCTTTAGCGTTCGCACTAGATATCAGCTACCAGATTTTAGCTAAGTCCAAAATGGACTCCGATCGAGTGCTCGAGATTCGTTTGGAACCCCGTGTGCGCAAACAAACTATGCTACCATACCAAATTTGATATTTCAGACTCAACATAACCATTGAAATTTCCATCCGAGGTCATTTTGATTAAATGTGAGGCCCACACCTATAGTTCCATTTTTCACCAAATCTACCTAATAGCTCAAAACGAGTCTGAAAGCCTCGGGACCCAGACCAAGGGTCCTTTTAGTCTAAAATAAATGTTCTGGAGCTGATGGCACTGTCAGAATTTCCTTTTGAGATAGTCTATTAGGAGTTTTGGTCCGAGATCAAATCCTTAACAGTGAAAGTTCCAAAATAGGAAAATGAGTCTAAAACCCAAACGGATTGTCTGATAACCGAACCAACAGTTCCGACAAGTCATAAATGACCTGTAGCCACTATGGAAAAGCTCAAAATGTTGAAATATGAGGAAATCTAGAAAATGACCTCAAGGGTCATTACAACTTATTTAGAAATGGAGGAAAGTAGTAAGCAAAATGAGTATAAAGTGTGGGAAAAATAATTTATATCTCAAAATTAATATTTCTTCTGATACACAATTATAATAGACAATTTGGTGTAGCCATTGATTAGCCTTAATGGCTTTCCTTATGAGAAAATATTGTGTCGACTAACATTAATATACTAGTCTTTAATAGCTTTGATTGTCCATTATTGTAATATAATTTCTAATGTTGCAAATTGGATCCAAGAAAAAACTAACTACCGTTATTCCCAATCATTATTAGCTTAGCATTTGTTTCAATTCTTTATTGGCATCAACGCTCAATATCATAAATCCGTTGGAGCCTTTGTCATTTGCTATTTTTCATGTGATGATATTGTTGGGTTTGAATTTGACAAGTAGTCATACGGAAATTAATAGTTTGTAAATCATAGAGGCAATAAATCGAATGACAAATAAAACTATACTAAAACATAGTATTATTGATATAGTTCTGCCGATTGGGCTACCTATTAAAAACTAAATTAAAAAGCATAAAACTTGTTGGGAGAAAATCTCCCCCTAAGCAAAACTCTTTAAGAACTACATTGTGGATACTATTGTGTTATGGAATAAGAAGAAGGATCCTCAATTTATAGAATTCTAATAATGGTAGAAAATCAGGTAAAGTAGGAAATTCAGAGCATATCCTAACAAATCTCCCCTTGGCCTGAATTTTTTTGGCAAATCAATCTTGATCTTCTTCTTCACATAATCTTCATATATCATTGTTGCTTATCATGCTTAAAAATGGAGCTTTTTGGGTTAAAAATATATGAGTCCTTTCAGGTTAAAAATATATGAGTCCTTAGCAGGGTTAAAAGTGAGCTTTATTTTTAAAAATGTAGTAGCAGGATTGTTGAAAATATGATTGACAGTTGTCTCCACATGTAGTGTTTTTTCTTTGACCAAAAATCTTCACTATCGTCAAGGTGGTTGCAACTTTGATCTTAACATGTCTTCAATCTTAACCATCGGACCATTGAATCATTGGGCCCATAAGATCGTTGGCTCTGATACCACTTGCTGGGTTCGAAATTGGCAGGACGTCATGCGGAAGCTAATAGTTTGCAAATCATAGAGTTGATGAATCGGATGACAAATAAAACTATACTAAAACATAATATTATTGATATGGTTCGGCCAATTGGCCTACATATAAAAAACTAAATTAAAAAACATAACTCTTACTGGGACAAAATCTTCCCCTAAACAAGACTCTTTAAGAACTACATTATGGATGCTATTGTGTTATAGAAAAAAAAGAAGGATTCTCAATTTATAGTGGTACAAAATCTTTCCTCCAAGCAAGAATAAACCTAATATGAAAGAGATATTTTCCAACAAGGAAACCTTTTTCCACCAAAAAAAAATAATTCTAATTATGGTAGAAAATCAGGTAAAGTAGAAGATTCAGAGCAAATCCTAACAGATCTTATGTTTATATATACTCAAAGTCGTCCTTTTGGGTTAGAGCTCAAGATAATCTTCCTCCTACATTCTAGTATGCTAGGTTTTCTTCTTTATTTAATCTTTGTCAGATTCTGGCTCCTAGTATAATACTAGAAGAGTTTGTTGAATCCTACGGAATATACCTATACAGGGTGAAATATCCTTACGGACGATGTTGTTGACACAACTCAAGCTAAGAAGAATTTCCTACAAGTGCATGTTCGTGATTAAGTATTTTTCATAAGATTTCCAACAATTTTAAGGATATTTTTACACTATATTCTAATGAAGAATACCAATTACAAAGAAAATCAAAATAATGAAATGACATATAAGGAGTCGATAGTGAAGATGTTATAATGATCAGTTCAATAATTGAACCAACTGATGCTGAAAAATATTTTTTTTATTAAACTTATTGTAGCATATAGTTCAAATGACACATATGCAAGTTCCACTTTGGTTTCCTAATATTACAAATGAAACACGTGTAATTTATTGAATGAAGAAGAGTACTTTAGGATTTTTTACAGAAAAATTGGACTTAAGTCTTGGATTTAAGACTGAAGCTTCTAGCTAAAGTGATGTTATTAGGAACTAATACTGGACATTCTGCTGGAATGGAATGGACGGATCGGAATGGATTGGTATCGGACCAGATCGGTATGAACTGGAATGGGACGGAACCGGTACCAGGTTGTATCGGTTCGGAATAACCGGTATGAAATCACGGTTCTATTCCGTTCCGTTAGTAGCCGGTATACTACCGGTACGATCGGATCGGACCAGAATGGGATAACCGGTACGGGCGATTTTAATTTTAATTTCTTAAAAATATAAATTTTTATATTTTGAATTAATTAATTAATTTTTACATTTTAGTTAAAGAATAAATTTTTATATATTTGAATTTTGAAGTATATAACTTTGTTAAAGTTTTTTTTTCTAAGTTTTTCAATTTATGAGTTATATAAGATTTTAAGTTTATATTTTTTGAAGTTTATATATTTGAAGTTTATTATTTTGTCAAACTTTTTTGTTTTTCTAAGTTTTTCAATTTATATGTTATAAGTTTGTAAGTTTAATTATTTTTTTTTTTAGTTTATAAGTTGCTAATTTAAACCCTCAAACTAAGCAAAAAAGAAATCCAATAAGTAAAAGTATGATAAAATTAAAAATCAATCCAATTTATTCAAAATTTCAAATTTGTATTACAATTTACCAGTGTTTTAAAAGGCGGGGGCGTGAAGCGAGGCGTTTTACATAGCACGGGGCGAGGCATAAGTCCTAAGGATCTACGGGGCGTATATCTCATATATCTTTATTTTTATAATTTGATTACTAAAAATATAAGTAACAACAAAATTTTCAATGATTTTACAAATAATTTCTTAAAATATATGACTATCATATTATGCAATTTACCTCCCTAAAAGAAATAATCAATAAACTATTAATATTATAATTAAAACATAAACTCTTTCATGAATTAAAATAAAATATTTTCAAATAACAAAATAAAATATGATAATTTTGAAATATAGGACAAAAACATAACGATCAATGATAGGTGAATATGTAAAATTCGGATATGTATTTTAAATAAAATGTCAAGTCATATTCACCCTCACGACGTTCTCAATTAGTACATAAGCTAGTTGCTTTTAATTTTCTTGTTTCAACAGATGAAAAAAAAAATACTAAGCATTATTTAATTAGTAGAGAATTATGAGTATCAACAGCGTTGACTAAGGAATTTGACACAATTTGTGTAAGAACTATTAGGCGTGTTCAGGGCGTACAGTCGGGCGCTTAGGACGTAAGCCTCACAGAACTAAGTCCCACACATGAGCCCCGAGTCGTTTTGCCAGTGCCCCGCCTGAGGCAAGTCCTAGGGCGAGTCCGGACTCTGTCTTTTAAAACACTGCAATTTACAACTATTAGTAGAGCGCCTAATTTACGCAGTCACCTTCTAGGAAGGGTTCTGTTTCAACTAAGACTCGAATGTAAACTAATAGTTGTATAATTCTATAAAGTTTTGTTCTAACTCTTGTAAATTTTGAGCAATTACCTATGGTCTTGGTAAAACTTGTTGAAGATCTTCAATTTCAATGTCATCGTCACTATTACATCCAATGACTGCATCTAAGTAATCTTCTTGTAATTTAGTTAACTTTGGAACTCCTTTATTTCTTCGCTCGACGTTGATCCAAGCTCTAAAAGTCACCGATATCTCCAAACTGTCTTCTGCTAATGAATATCTATATCGCCGATTTGAAATCTTGCCGTACTGAAAGCTTGCTCCAAAGCTACAAATGATCCTTGAATAGCTAGCACATCCTTCACCATCTTGCTAAGTTTTGGATATTGATGACCACGAGCCCTCCACCAATTCAATAGCTGCAGTAAGCCTTCTTGATTTGTAATAGTATCAGAACCCTGGTCAAGATATTTAACAAATTCACATTTATGAGAAGAATGAAGACCAAGTGATGATTGTGCTCTACCATGGGCATCTAGTCGAGGCATAGAAGTTTTAGGAACTTCAACATTATCAAATGTGCAATATTTGTCATACAATTCCTTAGCACAAGTATGAATGTTGTTTTGACAAGTTATCAAATCGGGACTTTCATGCGGTTGAATATTTAAATTTTGATAAATTCCTTTAACCAAAGTTGTTGCACCATGTTCTTTATATTCCGGGTTAAAAAGAATTGCAATTGAATAAATTTGGGGGATAGCAAAAAAATATTTTTAAATTTTTTCAACAATAGCTACAATAGCATTCTTAAAAAATTCATTATCTTTATATTCTGCAAAAAGGGATGAAATAGACCATATATGTATTAAAATTTCAGAAATAGTGGGATAATACGATCCAGAAAAAACTTTTGTAGCATCATAAAATAATTTCAAAAAACCTTTAAGTGCTTCTATTTGATCCCAATCATTTTCATTGAGTTGATGACTAGGATAAGCATTATGAGAATTAAACATCATAGTAATAGGCTGTCTATATGTATAAGCATCTTCAATCATCTCATAAAAAGAATTCCATCTAGTTTTAACTTATTTTGGAATTTTTTTATACGAAAGTTGACACCCACGTTCTTTATATTGTTTAATTCTACTACTATTATGCATATGAAAAATCCAAAACACAACATTTTCAACTTTATTACAAGTATTATCAAATAATTGAATACCATCCTTCACAACTAAATTTAATATATGTGCAGCACATTTAACATGAAAAACATATTTACTAATTGGACAAATTCTAGTTTCTAGATGAGAAATAATATTTAAATTAGCAGAAGCATTATCTACAGTAATGCTAATCACTTTATCAGAAAGACAATAAAATTCTAAAATTTGACCTACAGTAGAAGCAATATAAACACCGATTTTTTTATGTTCACAAATTTTATAAGCAATAATTCTTTTTTGCAAATTTCAATTATAATCAAACCAATGTGCAGTAACAGTTAAATAATCGTTACCGTTAGGACTACGATCCATATCAGTGGTAATAGCCGCCCTACAATCCATCATGTAAAAATAGCTACGAAGAAATTGCATATGTTTTTCTTGAAATTCAAAAATATCTCTTTTTACCATACTTCTTGTAAAACCTTCAAAACTGGAATTATATGTATCCCGAATATATGTTATAAAATCTTCATTTTCTCCAAAATTAAAAGGCAAACCACAAACAATAATTATTTTTGCAAAATTTTCACGATCCCGATCCCTATTATAAGGTCGATGTGTAACAGGGCCAGTCGGGTTTGAAGGGTTTAGTTCAGTTTGAACCATGTTTGACCCGACAACAGAGGGTCCAGTGCCAGAACAGGCAGTTTGATGGAAAGCCATATATGCATTCCATTCTCTCGGATGTTTCTTAATCAAATGGGTTTTTAACCCCCCAATTGAACCTCCAGACCCGCCATATACATATTTCCACTGTTGCTTACAAATACCACACGTAGTAACTGTTTTTTCATCATTCAAATAACAAAATTTCCACACATCTGATTTTAAAGTACGTTGTGTCATGGTCTTACCCCTAATCGGATAAATAGGGGGACAACTAACTCCAGCCTGAGGATTATCCTGAGTTGGAGCTTCGACACTAGCGGGGGCGCGAGTGGGACTAGTCGGTGTATCATCTAAACCACATCCACATGTAATTCTACTTCTTCATCTAATTCATCTTCAAAATCATTATACAATCTTTCAAAAGCTTTATGGGGAATAGGGGTATTGGTATTAATTTCAATGATAGAGGGATGAGCAAAATCAGTTTCATTAACATGCGTAAAATCATCCGTATTAAATCTAACTTGAGGCAAGTGAGAAGAACTAGAAGAATCTTAATTTTTTTTTCTTCCAAATTTCATAAAACCTTTTGTTTTTTGTGCAATACTTTTTTTACCAGAATTTTTTTTGAGAAAAATCCATAATATAATGAGATAAAATATTAAAGTAGAAAATTAAAATAAACAAAACACAACTAATAAATACGAAAAATAAATTAAAAGACTAGAGAGTGGAACAAATGTACCAAACGCCTGCCGTAAAAACAAACGATTATAACCGAAATTTGAAACTTGAAAAAGATTGCTCCTCCAAAAGTCACCAAATTATACTTCAATTGCAAAATAATAATAATAATTATTGAATTTATAGATATTGAGACTTGAGAGTAGAAAATTGAGAGAGGATGAGAGTTGAAAACTTGAAATTGTGAATAAAAATTTGAATGGAGAAGGGGTATTTATAAGATTTTGGAAAGGGAGGGGGTTTTGGGGGGCTCGTGGTACTGGAGGTGCTGGGGGCTGGGGGGTCAAACTAGCTGTTGGGGGGCCCACTAGCCATTGCCAACGGTCCCCAATGGATAGTTACCGTTACATGCCGGATCGGATCGAACTGGACCGGGTCGGAACCAAAATGAATCGGTATGAACCTGTACCAATTTACCGGTATGAAACCGCGATTTCAGTCCGAACCGAATACCGGTAGATGCCATACCATTCCGTACCAATTTCTATCGAATTGGTACGAACTGCTACCGGTACCGACACATACCGGTCCGACGGCCAGTCTTATTAGGAACCGTGTCAACCTGGTAAAAATTCTCATGGATGTAAATTATTGGTTAAGCATTGACTCTGGTGTTGTGTTGTGGACTTCAACATTTGATGTATTATCAACTGATGTCGCTCTATAATCAACGCTCGGCTGGAAAGGTTAGTTGTTTATAATGAGATTTTCAAAGACCCAAGGTAAATTAGAACATCTTCAATGAAAATAATAATTATTTTATGTGGAGCAAAGTAAGTCGTCATATCCCTCAATGTAGTAGAAGATTCAGAGTGATGATAATCTTGCTAAATAAAAATAAATTTGACTAAGTGGGTTATGTTGTTGTTTTGGTCATTGCTTAAGAGAATCTTGTGGCCGATGTGAGAAACTGGGTATTAGACTTTGATGTTGTTGAACACATTTGGTTAACTAAAACTAGTGAATAAGTTCATTCTTCGCGAGATTGTATGAATAAAATAAATTATGAAATACATATTTTATTTACCATTCTTTCTTTCTTTCTTTTTTTAAAATAAAACTTTTTCCTCGAAAGAATTTTAATAAATATTAATGTTGCAATATATAAACTAATTCTTCTTTGGAAATATTGAAGTATCTGAAAATAAAGATATTGACAAAAAATTTATCATTACTTCAATCTTAATGTTTTCCCCCTTCTTTCTTCCAAATAATTTTGCTAGCAAGAGGCTTATTTATAAACTAAAAAAAATCAAAAAATCAAAAAGACTTATATAGAGATTAAAGTTGTGTGATGTTAAAAGTTGGGAAAATAAAAGTATAAGAAAGTTATAGCTATCTTTATCTCAAATCCTCCCATCATATTAATAATTCGCCGAATGATTGAAATTTTGAACGTCAACAAAATTTGAGTGTATCACACGTATATTGGAATAACAAATTGAAGTGGAACAATTATTTATTCATCTCTCAGAATTATAACACGCTAAAATTCTCAAACAAAATATATGGTTCTCGCTAAGTCATATCATTATTTATAAATAATATAACAGAGTTAACAACAATCAATGATATTAAATCTTTTATAAAATAAAAAGAAATGAAGAAAAGATGTACATTTCTTTCCCAATAAATGCTTCACAATTATTTTTGCTGGTTCTTAAACTGCTCAAAATACATATGTAATAGTATTGAGATGACGATTATGGAGAAGAAATAATTTTGATGGAACAAAAGGATCAAGATGGTGTTTATATAGTAAATATAATTAGCAATTGATGTTATTTAAGATAAATTAAAAATAGCATTAAAGATTCTAATGTGCCAATAATTAGCCTTAACTTATGATTTCATTAACTGACTTTAGAGTTACTAAAGTCTTATTTCCTCCTTTCAAATTAGTAAATTTTCAAAAAATAATAAAAGTAAATTTGAATAAAACACAAATATTAAATATTCATATCTTATCAACAAAATCATTACCAAGAAAAATGATGAGATAATTTCATATTTAACTAAATATTTTAAGTTTGAATTTTGAAAATGTAACGACTCTTTCTATCGTAACGGTGTAGTCTGGCATGTCAAAATTCGGGTTAAGATTCTCCTTGAATAAAGAGTTAGAAATTTCAGGCTAGGCTAGTCTTGGATGAAATCCGAGTGTGGTATGGTCTAGATTAATCCGAGAATGTATAGGTTGGTGTTAAAATGATTTGAGACCATTTTATGATAGCCAAGATGTTAAGGAGTCCGTAGAAACTTTTGGAAGTGAATTCGCGTTAGTAGAACTCCGGATACCGTGATTGACGTAAAGGGGTTAGTTTGGAATGTCAATATCTGGAAGTGTGTTGTAAAATGGGAAAATTTCTGGGGTGGTCAGATGTCACGACTCGATTTCGCGAGTCATGATGGCACCTACTTTAATCCACCAGTAGGTAAGCCAAATCATAGCCTGGAACGACAAGTAATGGACTAGTTGGTGGAAGGTATGATAAATGTCGAATTAAGCATACAATAGAATTGTAGGTAGTAAAATGTAGAGTAACAGTACAAATATCAAAGGAGAGAGAGAAAGTGTGCCAAAAGAATATCCCAAGATCTAGTAAGGTCGCTACAAGAGCCACTAAATTCAAAAGAATAAGAGTACTAAATAGTATCTGATATACAGGTAGTCTCGAAAGGTAAAAACCGTCCAAAAGTAGTAGAAAGAGAGAAGATCAGCTCCGTCTCTGAAAACTCACCCTATCTCCGAATTCCAAAAGCAAGCTGGAATAGGACGTCAGTGGCCGTGACTCGTACTTGGATCTGCATCAGAAAAAGATGCAGAAGTGTAGTATGAGTACCAAAACAATGGTTACTCAGTAGACATCATCGGCCGACTGAGCTAAATGATAATATAAAAGCATAATAAGATGCGAGAATATAAACTAGAGTCAGGGATAAAGGACTAAACCTGAAATGATGCTCCCAAACTAACGAGAATGATAAATAACAGGATAAACAGTTCAAAATAAATATAATCTAACTATAGCCTTACTGGGGCCTAATAAGCCCAGGAGACACAAACAAGAGAGAAATAACCCAACCGAGCCCCCATAAACCCGATGGATGCAATCAAAGAGGATCTATCGACAATGATAAACATAAATAACCGACCACAAAATCATAATTGTGGATCCCTGAGAACCATAAATGCCGGACTTAAACCAAAACTTTAGTATCATGTTACCAACGTAAAGTACTATATGTGAATAGTAAATGCCAAACTTGAACCAGAACTGGAAAGTAAATACCAAATAACAAATCTAGCCAAAGGTCGAAAAGATGCCTAAATCATCCTAAGGTTCAAGATTTAACATAAGATGATGAAAGAAGGCCTGCTAGATCTATAAGGAGCTAGATTAAATATTTGACCTAGAAAAGGGCCGGCGGGGCTCACTACTAATCCCGAAAGTCTATACTACGGTAAGTTATACTCAAAACTAGACTAAGGCTTTAAATTTCTATTTCAAGGTACCAAATAAGTCGAAACTAGACTTAGGGTGCAATCTAAATCAAAGGAGGAAGAATGAGTCAAATCCTATCTAGAACGGCTCGTTAAACGGCTAAACAATCCAAAATTTGCTAAACATGCAACCAAGCCATAAATTTCCACCCAAGTCTAGCACAATACTATACTAATACCATAATAAAGCTCAATCTATGAGGAAAGTAAGCCTAGCCTAACTGGACGCCGCTGAAAGCTCGAGAAAGTCGACTAAACCAGAGCTTTTTCCTTCCGAGAAGCCTTCGAGCGCTGCCAAACTATCAAAATAGTAATCTATGCATTAACATGAAAATAACAATGCCCATATTGCATAGAAATACTTCGGATCCAAAATCAAGCTGAAAATCCTATGGGGCCCACTTACAGAATCACAACTTCAAAATCGTCAACACGTCCCTCTAAGCTCAAAGATTATTTTTTCTAAAAAATGGGTGAAATTCGAGTACAAACGAGCCCTAATTCAGCCCATAAAATAACTAAGAATTTAAAGTTAAACTGGAGAATATACCAAGAAATTAGATGGAAAATTACAGAAATATCGATGAGAAAATGACCAAAATAGAGTCTCCAACTCACCCCGAATACCCAATGATCGATCTCCACTCTCTCTTAGCTCTCTAGGATTTTTATAGACTTGGAACTTAAGAGAAATGGAAAGGAAATCGGGTTCCACAACTTTAAATTCTGCAGTGGTCCCTTTATCGTGATCTTGGGGACCCCGTCGCGAATGCGACCCTCAACTGCCTTGACCTTCGCGTAGGACTGCTTATTGGGTGGATCGGTTTGATAATTATGCTTAACGGCTTGAATTTTTGGCTATCGGATTTTAAATGTACTAATCCGCTAGCCAACTGCTAAGATAATAATTTATTTAGTATCATATTTATAATTAGCGGACGGTTATCGGGCGGTGTAACAGCTAAATCTAGAGACAATAAAATATCGAGCGGTTATTGGTAGGTCCTCCATTTTTTCACCGATTAAGTTGTTTATATATACTATAATTCATCTACTTATCAATATTTTAGGCTTGTTGAGTTTTGTTCGTATAATTTTTTAAATTGGATAAATCATATAATCAAATGAGAATTTTCTTCTACACCTAAAACGTATATAAAATATGTTAGATTATTGCGTCGACAGAAAAATCAAAACTCTTATATGATTAATTTGAAATTTTTCTGTTTTACATCAATCTATGTGAAGGACACATTGGGGTTGTTTTAATTTATGTTATCAAGAATAATTTGGGTTTTAGTTTAAGAATTAATTTCAAGTTTCGTTTATGTTTTAAGGAGACTGACTGCGCTTTATGGCTAGATGTCACAAGAAGTGACTGGTTATTTTCTAATCTAAGACGTGAATAAAATAATGAATGGAGTTTTAGTTTTTGAGTTCATAAAAGATACTTGATATATGTAGGGGTAAAAATATAACTATGATAATTCCTAATGGGTTAACGGTTCACCCAATAAGAAAATTGAGTAATCCGCCCCCCGCACCAATAAGCCATTAACTATAAAATTTTAATCTGTTCTCCAACCGTTAATTCGATAACCCATTACCAATAAGCCAATAAACTAATTTTGCAGTTGGATTATCGATTACGGTTCGGTTTTTAACACCCCTACCTTCACGAACGCGATCGGTTCACCGCGAACGCGAAGGAAAAATTTGGGCCGATCAGCAGCCTGACTCATCTCGAATGCAAGGCCGGCTCACGATTACAATGACCAATAACCTTGGCCTCCACAAACACGGACAAGGCCTCGCTATCGCGAAGGTCATTTTTGGCCTGCACCAGCTGAAGCTACACCAGTAAACTTGGCAATTTGCCATGTTTTCGATCGAACCGTCGGGATTCATTCGGAATCCCGTGAATGCAAACGAACTATGCTACCATATCAATTTCAACATTCTGGACTCAACAGCGCCATCAAAATTCCCAGCTGAGGTTGTTTTGATAAAATGTGGGTCCTACACCCAAGATCTTTTTAACCAAAATCCACCCAATAGCCTAAAACGAGTCCAAAAGCCTTGGGACCTAAACTAAGGGTCCCCTAGCCTAAAATCAACCTATCGAAGCTAATGGAACTGTCCTAATTGGCATACGAGGCCGTTTACCTAAAGTTTTGGCCTGATACCCAATTCTTAACAACGAAGACTTCCAAATAGGGAATTGGTTCTAAAAATCAAACAAACTACCCGGTAATCGAACTATCAGTACCAACAAGTCATAAATGACTTAGGGTAGCTATGGGAAAGCTCTAAAAGACAAAATAGTGTGGAAATACAGAAAATAACCTAGAGGGTAATTACAATATCCACTACTAAAAGGACTTTCATCGACAAAAGTAAAGGATCAAGGTATACCTGAAGACTCAAACAGGTGGGGATATTGGGTCCGCATCTTACTCTCGATCTCCCAGGTAGCCTCCTCAACTGGACGGTGACTCCACTGAACCTTAACCACTGAAATCTCTCTAGAGCACAACTTCCTGACATCCCTAGCCAGTATAGAAACTGGCTCCTCCACGAAGGTCAGCCTCTCACCAACTAAACTGAGTCCCAACAAAGCATATGAGACTCATTCGAAATATATCGCCGCAACATGGAGACATGGAAAACTAAGTGAACAGCTGATAAATTTGGGGGTAAGACTAACTCATAAGATATCTCACCAATGGTCCGAAGTATCTTAAATGGCCCAATGTACCTAGGGCTGAGCTTTCCCCTCTTCCCAAACCTCGTCACGCTCTTCATGGGCTATACTTGAAGAAAAACCCAGTCACCGACCCCAAACTTCAATACTCGAAGCCTACGGTCAGCATAACTCTTTTGCCTACTCTAAGCTGCTCGTAGCCTATTCTGAATCACCCAAACCTTATCCAAAGACTCAGAAAGTAGGTCGGTATCACGGGGACTAACCTTAGAAGTCTCAAACCAACTAATCAGAGATCGACAATGCCTCAAATGGTGCCATCTCAATACTCGAATGGTAGCTATTATTATAAATAAATTCTGCTAAGGCTAAATGCTGCTCCCACTGACCGCCAAAGTCCATAACACACGCTCAGAGCATATCATCTAAAACCTAAATAGTTTGCTCCGACTGACCATTGGTCTGAGGGTGGAATGCGATGCTAAGGTCAACCTGAGAACCCAACGCCTCCTAAAATGTCCGCCAGAAGCAAGAAGTGAACACTGAGCTTCTATTTGAAATAATAGACACAGGTACTCCATAAAGATGAACTATCTCCCAAACATAGATACGGACCAACCTCTCGACACTGAAAGACATCTAAATCGGGATAAACTGAGCCAATTTGGTCAACCGATCTACAATGACCCAAATACTGTCAGAGCCATAATAAGTTTGTGGCAAACCACTCAGTAAGTCCATAGTAATCCGCTCCCACTTCCACTCAGGAATGGGTAGTCTCTGAAGCAATCCACCCGGTCTCTAATGCTCGGCTTTTACCTGCTAACAACACAAACACCGAGACACAAAATCAACTACATTCTTCCTTATACCACTCCACTAGTAGTGCTGCCTTAAATTCCTATACATCTTAGTTGTACCAAGGTGAATAAATTATCGGGAGCTTTAAGCTTTCCGCAATATCGACTGAATCAGGTCTCCAACCCTTGTAACACAAATACGACCATTAAATCTCAAAATACTCCTAGAATACAAGGTAGTCCGACTGGACTTACCTCTCAGCACCTGATCATAAATGCGACAAAGTCTACTATCCTCAAACTGATGATCCTGAATCTGCTCCATCAAGGTAGACCTAGCCTCAACACTAGCAAAAATCCTCTTAGGGTCTGAAATGTCAAGCCAAACCATCAAGTTGGCTAAGGAATGAATGTCCAATGCCAACAATAGCTCCGAAACTGAAATAAAGGCCAAGCTACCCATACTCACTGCCTTCTGGCTCAAGGCATCCGCTACCACGTTCACCTTGCCCAGATGGTATAAAATAGAGATATCATAGTCCTTCAGCAACTCAATCCTCCTGTGCTACCTAAAATTAAGCTCCCTATGAGTCATAATGTATTGAAGACTACGATGGTCAGTATATATCTCGCAGCAAACACTATAAAAGTGATGCCTCCAAATCTTAAGCGCAAAAACTACCACTGCCAATTCCAAATCATGAGTGGGGTAGTTGCGCTTGTGCAGCTTTAGATGGCTCGATGTATAAGCAATAACCTGACCCTACTGTATCAGAACACAACCCAAACCAACACCAGAAGCATCACAATATACAGTAAATCCCTCGCTCTCAACTGGAAGAGTCAAAATAAGAGCTGAAGTGAGCAAGTCCTTGAGCTTCAGAAAGCTCAACTCATACTCATTGAACCACTAAAAAGGAACCTCCTTCCTTGTCAATCTGGCCATAGGTGCCGCAATAGTAGCAAAGCTCTTGACGAACTATCTATAGTAACCTGACAAAATTGAGATGAGAATAGAAGAAAAAATGACTAATTGAAAGCACAATTAACTTAAGGAGAAAGAGAACTTGATTTCAATTAGAATAGAGAAACCCGATTTGAATCCACAAATGAGTAACTCTTGTAAAAATCAAGGTTAAGAAGTTCTAAATCAACAATGGGAATTTACCCATCACTAACCTAGATTTAGCTACACTAAACTAGACTAAAGGGATTCTACCCCAAAACACTCTTTAAGAGTAATATTCTCAAATCATCAAAATCTAAGCATGAAAAATGGATAAGGTAACTATTTATGCTTATTTCCTTTACACAAATAGTCTATTACAAAAATAGCCCAAAAGTGGCTATTTAGGAAATAACTCACAAGGGCCCTTCTTGATTGCCAAATTGGCATCTTGATCACCCATGGGCTTGTGTATTTATTGCTCCATGGCTTCCTTCGGACTCCAAGCTATCATCCATATGTGGAAGCCCCTCCTAATGTTCCCCAAGCTAACCATGCTCGTATCATCCTCCCCTTCTTCAAAAGGATTCGTCCTCGAATCCAAACCTTACAAAAATATGAGAAGGACAAATAACAAGGATTCATAGCATGAGGGTTAGCACAAGGATTATCAATTATACCAACTTGCCAAGGAGGCACACATTTGAAATACAACCAACTATCCTTTATATTGAATAAGGTCCATTCATCACATAAGGTGCAAAGGAATTGGTCATAAGCAACATCATGAGAAAAGAAAACCACAAAGGTCTTAATGGCATCAAGAATCCTAAGAGATGATATCACATATACTTTAGGAGACATAAGACACAATTTTTTCCCTATCCCACCATAAAACCATACGAAAGGTGATGTCACTATCGGTTCAAACACCCATATAGTTTGGTCACAAAAGCAAATGGACCAACCCAAGAAACCCCTACCTCTATATAAAACAAATCCAATACAAACATGGACATCATCATATGTAAAGAGGTAGTAGAGAAAGGAAACAAAAATATGAGCCCCATCAAAGGTATTACCATATACACGAGTACCAACATGCTCAAGAGAGATAGAAATAAAATCACTACAAGTTGGAACAACGAAGGATGAAATCATGACATTTAGGTGCACATTACCCTTCCTTTCAAGACAACATCCCACGGAAAGTGAGTTTTCAAATGGAGTTATGCCACTAGAGGTGTTAAGGAATCGATTAGAAACCAATCCAATCCTAAACAAATGGTCCCCCTAAGGAGTTGGGTTCCCTCTATTCATGATATTAAGCATGCTCCCAAGAGTCTCATTCGATACTTCAAATTGTCTAACCCTATGAAGGTGACAAGAAGTCTTGAACATCCATGAACTCTTCCAAGTCACAATTCGCTTGTTATCTTGACCAAGTAAAACATCACAAGTCCCACATTCCATTTCTTCATCGAGGTCAAATGGAAAAAGATTCCATGAAAATGGGTTAAGCAAACACCCATATGCCTCATTGACACTCTTATCTTCACACAGTATAGTCCACTCAAAGGCATGAGTATCATCATATGCAAACAAATAATATAGAAAGGTGTCACATAAGAACTTCATCTAATGTATTCTCATAAGAAGGTTCACTCATTGATTCAAGCACATTAAGGCCTTGATCAAGAATCGGAACACATAAAGATGAAGGGATAATTGTAGCACATACCTCAACTTCTTTTTGAACACCATCCCATCTAACAAACGTACTATCATCTTCCAAGATGAGATTTCATCCATCAAAAAGTGTGTCATCACACCATAGTGGATTTTTAAATAATTGGTAGCCTTCAAAAGTGGCTGCACTTCCAACATTATAAGACACACCACTATGTTTATCATTCTGATTAGTCATGTTATCATTGAATAAGAGATTATCCCTAAGTTCATACTCCACCTCAAGATCCTTATGACAAGAATAAGAAATAAAATCAACACCTAGGAAATCATCATCTCTAAGTAAAGATTCTACATGACTAACTACATGACCAACTATATCATTACCATCACTAAATTGAGGTTCATTTATCACATCACACAACTCCTCAATTAGTAGGCCATCTTTACAAGCAAATTGGTCATCACTATAATTAACACTAGTTGGTAGCATGTTAGCTCAAAAGAATCACGCACATGATTACCACCATTATATCCAACTAGCATTTGACTAACCCTAGTACATGACAATACATTTCTACTCAAGTCACAAGTGCTAACACTAGGTGGACTCAAGTCGATCTTACTAGAAGAATTAATCCGGTCATTTATAAGATCAACTAGTGTTTGGGTACTCATAACAATGGCATTATCATCATGCAACAAGGTACCATCAAGATTAGTACAAGGCAAAGGATATTTAAGTTCACGCATATACAAGCCATTACTTACACCCAATTGGCTACCAGCCACACAAGGATCTTCTACTTTCGACGAAGTGTAAGATTTAGCTTTGTTACCTTGTAACTCATAGGAAGAATTTCATTCACATTGATTTTTGAAATTGGAGCATAATTTCTCCTTTGAGAAGCTTTCTAGCACCTCATAATCTCATAATTTTTCATTGCTTGAGGTGCCTCACTAGGCTTGTTTTCAAAGATACCTGCACAAGAATCAAGACAACTAGAAAAAGAAGATAGGTTACAAAAGGTAGTATAAGGTTGTGACAACACTCTCACATCACTCCACACAACCTCTCCTTTTTTCACTCTAGAGTTGTCACATATCACACCCTTACTCCTCTCAATCTTTTGTCTCTCAATTTTATTAGAGTTCGGATAAGTGCCAAGGATTCCTTGTGAAGGGTTTGGAGGTCCCTTGAACTTTAGCTTCCACTTTGGTGCACAAGGAGTTGATGTGTTGACTTGTATGTTCAACTCCTTAGCACCAACCTCATAAGGAGTAGCTTGCTTTGCCTCCAAAGGAAACTCCTTAGAATCAACTTCATGATTCGTAGTTTGCCTCCTTTGGACTATTGACTTGACTCTTTCAAGTAGTCGAGAGTAATCATCCAATTTTTCTCTTCCCTCAATAAAGCATAATTTTTCCTCAACTGGATAATGCTTTCACTTGCATCTACTTTATTAGGGCATGTTGGAGAAAAAAGAAGTTGCCTTTTGAGATCCATGATGTAATCGTAGCAATATTGTGTATATGGAAGTCCATGACTTTGGAACCATAGAATTCCCAAACACATTTGACAAGCATCCATGGTCATTACATCACACCAAACCTTCTCTTGATAATTCCCAAGTGAAATAGGTACCTTGACTCTCCTATCAACAAAAAATCCCATTCGAGTAACAAAAGGATTTTCTTTTGGAAAGAAAGGTAACCCGAGTATGCTAATCATTAAAGGGGTTATAGAGTTGATAACACTATAATCATCCATCACAACTTCAAGTTCCGCTCTCCCACTAATGATCATTTTTGTTTCAAGAACTCATCTTTTCGAAACATGCATATTTTGAAATATTGAGTTTGCTTTACTTTCATGGACTATTGATCTTTCCATCCTACTTGTAAAACTCAACAAGTAAGTTAGTGGAAAAATTCCTCACGCCTCTCATATGTGGAAACTCTCAACTCACCTAAAGTGTCTTCCCAAAGTTGATATAGAACTTTCTTTGTCCAATCAATTCACAAGGTCACTTATTCTTTGTGGAAAAATGAATTTTTGTTAAAAGAAGAACGGATGACTCAATTAAAGCTAGCGGATTTGATTTAAGAAATTAACAACGAAATAAAACTAGAAAAGCACACAAAGAAAAGCCCTTGAAAAAAAAAAATCGGACTCAACGAACTTGATAATATTTAGTAGGGTAATCTACTAATTAAAATCAAGTTATGAAGAAAAGAAAGGTAGAATTAATAAAAAGAAACTAATTTAACAAGATTTGGACTTAAAAAAAATATTGAGGAAGAAATTTGGTTGAAATCCATGGAGAAAATACTTGAAAAAGGTGGAGAAAAACTTGAAAAAAGAACTGAAAATTGTCCCAAAAGGACACTTGAGGAAGCTGCCAAGAAATTGTACTTCTGTACTTCCTTCGTTGTCCTTTTCCCCTTTTGGAATATTCCTTTTTGTACTACTCCCAAACACTTTCCTTTTATCTTTCTTTTGGATCAAAACACCTTTTTGAATATTCTTCTTCTTAAAGATACGAAGATTTTTCAAGAACACCAAGAACAAATATGAAGATTCAAAATTCACAACTCCCTCGATTTAACTCGGAATTGTACGAAATTCGAAACCCAAGCTCCTTTTACTATGGAGAAAAAACTCCAATAACTTTGAAACCTCAATTTCAAGCCAATAATTTTAGATTTTGAAACCCATTTGAACTTTTCTTCAAGTCATGAAGAACTCCATGAACATGAAGAACACCCAAAATCAAATCCAACAGAATTGTACTTCGTTTTAGCCCAAATTTTGGATCCGAACTCCAAATGATAAGGAGAACAAACCCCAATGCAAATAAACTTTCAATTTAACCCAGGTCTAAGAATCCACTTGTTCTTCTTCAAAAATAAAAACCTTCAAACCTTCAAACTTCAATGATGGTAGAATCTTCAAATCAACTCAGAATCAGACCAAATCCGAGATTAGTACTCCAAATAGCATAGAGAACAAACCCCAATAACTTTAAATTCTAATTTCCACCCAAAAGTTTCAGATCTGAAAACCCACTTTAAAACCTTCAACTCAACAATGGTGGAAGGCTTAAAACAACTCGGAATGACTCAAAACTCAAGATCTAGACTCTATTTATACTAGAGAATGCAAATCTAGTATTAGAAACCTTAAACAAGACTCAAATCAATTTTATTTTTTTTTTTGAAATTTACCAAAAATGTTTTTTACTTTTTTTTTTTGAATTTTTTCAGATTTATGAACCTAGAATTGAGATTCGTAAAAGCTAATCTCTAGCCTAAGCTCTGATACCAAGATGATAACGATCTCAATTGAGTGACTAAAATTGATATCGGGAGCGCGGAAATTAACAACACAATAAAGATAGTGGAGAAATTAAGATGAGAATTAGAAGAAATTGAGATGAGAATAGAAGAAATAAAAGCTAATTCAAAGCACAATTAACCTATGGAGAAAGAGAACATGATTTCAATTGGAATAGAGAAACTTGATTTGAATCCATAAATGAGTAACTCTTGTGAAAATGAAGGTTAAGAAGTTCTAAATCAACAATGGGAATCCATCCATCACTACCTAGATTTAGCTACACTAAACTTGACTAGAGGGATTCCATACCAAAAGAGTAATATTCTCAAATCATCAAAATCTAAGCATGAAAAATAGCTAAGGAAAATATTTATACTTATTGCCTTTACACAAATAGTATATTACAAAAATAGCCCAAAAGTGGCTATTTAGGAAATAACTCACAAGGGCCCTTCTTGATTGGCAAATTGACATCTTGATAACCCATGGCCTTATGTATTTATTGCTCCATGGCTTCCTCCGGACTTCAAGCTATCATCCATATGTGGAAGCCCCTCCTAATGTTCCCCAAGCTAACCATGCTCGTATCACTCAATCTTTGCCAGATCTATCATAATCCCATCTTTAGATATCACGTGTCCTAGAAATGTCACAGACTTGAGCCAGAACTTATACTTTGAGAATTTAGAAAAAGCCTATGATATCTCAAAGTGTGAAGCACAATCCTCAAATGCTGCTTGTGCTCTTCTCTACTCCTTGAATAAACCAAGATAACATTAATGAAAACTATCACGAAGGAGTCCAAATAGGGCCTGAAAATATGGTTCATCAAATCCATGAACGCTTCTAGGGTATTGGTCAACCCAAAAGACATCACCAAGAATTTATAATGGCCATAGCGAGTCCTGAAGGCTGTCTTAGGGATATCCTCTGCCCGAATCCTCAACTGGTGGTAATCGGATCTCAATTCAATCTTAGAAAACACTGCCGCACCCTGTGGCATATGATACTTATTCTTTACTGTCATCTTATTCAGCTACTTGTAGTTGATACACATACACATAAAACCATCCTTTTTCTTTACGAACAAGATAGGAGCACCCCAAGGCGATACATTGGGCCTACTAAAATCCTTACTTAAGAGATCCTGAAGCTGAGGATTTAGCTCCTTAAGCTCAGCATGAGACATACGGTAATGTGCCATAGAAATAGGTCGAGTGCCTGGCTCAAGATCTATAGCAAACTCAGTATCACACTCAGGAAGAAGGCCAGGTAGATCAATAGGAAAAACATCGGAAAAGTCACAGACTACAGGAGTAGAATCAAGCAAAGGACTCTCCACACTAACATCACGAATATAAGCAAAATAAGACTTGCAACCTCTCAATATTAGTCTCCTAGCCCAAACATAAGAAATAATCCCATCGGTGTGTGGCTAAAAGAACCCTGCCACACAATCAGGGGAACGCAGGTATGACTTAGGTAACGGTCTTGGCAAAGTAATCCAAACCTATATGATAGTTGGATAACCAGTCCATGCCCAAAATCACATCAAAATCAATCATATCTAGCACAATAAGGTCAAACCAAGTATCAAGCTCTCATACGGTCACAAAACATGACCTATAAACCTAATCCACTACTAAAGAATCACCCACGGGAGTAGATACACGTAATGGAATATATAAAGGCTCCGAAGACAACTCTAACCGCGGTGCATAGTAAGCAGAAACATATGAATAAGTGGATCTCGGGTTAAATAAAGCAATAGCTGGCTAATGGTATACTAAATTTGTACCTGTAATAACAACATCTGAACACTCTACCTTTGGCCTACTAGGTACTACATACAATTGACCCCACTCACCTCTGGACTGGGCACCTGACCGAGCACCTATCCTACCAGCCTGAGGACCTCCTCTAAAACCCTGGGACCACCTCTATGACACTAAACTCCACCCCTAGCTGGAGGCAACACTAATCTGATCGGCTGAGCACTCTGTGCTGTAGACTGAATCATCCCACGCTAGGGACACTTTTTTGAGAAATGACAAATAATCCCACAATCATAACTTGCCCCGGGCACCCTACTCTGCCCAGAAGATCCAACTAACCAGATATGGCCACCTCGACTTAACGACCCAAACTATGCACTCCTAGAAGACTGACCCCTGCTCTGACCACTGTAGTCGCTATAACTCAGTTGAACCCCTTCAGTAATCTAAAGTGATGCCTGGAAGGGTCTACTAGACTAAACCTAGTGCTATAAGACTAGCGCTGAGGGTACCTACCGTGAAAACCTCTGGCCCTGAACTGCGAGCCACTCTGGCTCCTACTGAAACTACCCTGCTAACGTGACATCTTATCGCTACCTCCTTGAGCCTCATAATTCATCTCTTCTATAGAATATACATGAGTGGAAATCTCAGTAAAAAACTTCCCTAGAGTCACCAAACTCTAAGTAGACCAGTGGAGCAGTAGACTTAACCCTCTGACGAAACACCAAATCCTCTTATACTCTATAGGAAAAATCATGGTTGTATGTCTGTCTAACTCATGAAATCTTACTTCATACTTGGCCCCAGTCATAGAACCCTGTATCAATGCAGAAAACTCATCCCTCAGTGCTCACGCATAGTGCGAGGCATATACTTCTCCAAGAAAGCCTCAAAAAATTGAGTCCAAGTCATAGGTGGATATCTAGATGGTTTGGAATCAATATAACCCCTCCACCACTGTATCTCTGCCTTATTAAGCTGATAAGCCATATAGTCCACTCCGCGTGACTCAACCAATCATAAATTACGGAGCCTCTCTTAACAACTAGTAAGAAACTCATAAGCATCCTATCTTGGGGCCCCTGTAAACCTAGGTGGAGTCGATCTCAGAAATTGACCTAGAATCTTCTACTCCTCGATAGACATAACAGGCTGAGAAACTGCTGGCTGTGGAGCTACCGATCCTGGAGGAATATCAACTCTAGGGGATATAACTACAAGCTGTACCTCTAAATTGGTACCACTTTGGTCTGCTGACTGAGCACCATCAGATGGTGCAACACTAATTAATCCCAATAACTAGAGTAAGGCATCGCTGAGCGCTGAAGAAAAAATAAACCCCGATGGAGCTTGGGCTACCCCATGACCCACCAATAGCTGGGGCGGCAGAATCTCTGGCTCGAGAGCAATAATGGGATCAAATAAAGGCTTTCTATCCTGACCCCTAGCTGGGTCTGTAGCTCTAACCTGGTCGCAACCTCAAGGTTGACAATGACCTCTAGCGGGCGCTGTGGCTTCAAACTCGGGGTCGTCATCTTCGGTCATCATAGCTCGCATCCTAACCATCTGCGAAAGAGTGAAATAATGAGAAATTAGAAACCAACTGAGACTCAATCCACAAAATGAACAAAGAAAGTAAGGTTTTCACTAAGAATGTCTTGTAGCCTCCCGAAGATAAGATACAAACATCATAGTTATGATTTGTGGGATTCTACTAGACACTTGCTTTTGTAACAACAATACTAGTGAACCTAGGCTCTAATACTAATTTTTCATGACCCAATTTCGCGATTCCCACTTTAACCAACAAGTAGGTAAGCCAAACAGTAGCCCAAAATAATAAGTAATGGGCTAGTCGGTGAAAGGTATGATAAATACCAAAGTAAGCATATAATAGAATTGTAGGAGGTAATATTAGAGCAACAGTAAAAATTTCAAAGGAGAGAGAGAAAGTATACCAAAATAATATCTCACGACCCAGTAAGGTCGGTACAAGAGCCACTAAATCAAAAAGAATAAGAGTACTAAATAGTATCCAATATACATGTAGTCTCGAAAGGTAAAGACCATCCAAAAGTAGTAAAAGGAGAGAAGACCAGCTCCGACTCTAAAAGCTCACCATATCTTCGAATCCCAAAAGCAAGCTGGCATAGGACATCAGTAGTGGTGACTTGTACTTGAATATACATCAGAAAAAGATGCAGAAATATAGTATGAGTACCAAAATAGTAGGTACTCAGTAGACATCATTAGATGACTGAGGTAAATTATAATATAAAAGCATAATAAGGTGCGAGAATATAAACTAGAGTCAGGGATAAAGGACCAAACCTAAAATGATGCTCCCAAACTGACAAGAATGATAAATAATAGGATAAATAGTCCAAAATAAATACAATCTAACTATAGCCTAACTGGGCCCCCATAAGCCCAGGAGACACAAAAAAGTGAGAAATAACCCAACCGAACCCCCATAAACCCGATTGATGCAATCAAAGAAGATCTACCGATAATAATAAATATAAGTAACCGACCATGAAACCATAAATGATAATCCTTGCAAACTATAAATGCCTTACTAGAACTGAAACTTTAGTATCATGTTACCAATGTAAAGTACCACATGTGAATAATAAATGCCAGACTTGAACAAGAACTGAAAAGTAAATACCAAATAACAAATCTAGACGAAGGTCAAAAAGATGCCTAAAGCATCCTAAGATTCAATATTTAACATAGGATGATGAAAGAAGGCCTCCTAGATCTACAAGGAGCTAGATTAAATATTTGACCCAGAAGAAGGCCGGTGAGGCCCACTACTAATCTCGAAAGTCCATACTAAGGTAAGTTCTACTCAAAACTATACTAAGGCTTTAAAGTTCTATTTCAAGGTACCAAATAAGTCAAAATTAGCCTTTGGGTGGAATCTAACTCAAAGGAAAAAGAATGAGTCAAATCTTATCTAAAACGGCTCTTGAAATAGCTAAACAATTCAAAATTTTCTAAACATGCAACCAAGCCTTCAATCCGTCACTAAATCCATAACCAAATTTACAACAACAATTCCAAACATTATACACATGGATAAAACAAGGAAAGACTATAATCACATCTCACATGTCAATATTGAATCCATCAAGTTCATTTCCTTCAAGACCACAAGTCTATGTTCAAGTTTACAAGACAAAACCATCCTCCGATTTTGCAAACACAAATTGTTTTACACATAGTGACCTTCTCACACTTCACCAACATAAACAACATGATATAAACCATCTTCAATGCATAAAATATATTAAAGCATAATAATAAACACTTACCAAGTCTTGCAAGGTGAGGATCTTGGCCAAAGGAATGAAGAGTTAGGGTTTGTGTGAAATAAGGAAAAGTTAGAGAAAATTCTAGAAAAGGCATGGGTGTCACAAATGAATAAAAATCTGATTTTTCCTCATATATATAGGTCCCTTTAAGTCTCTCTTATCCCATTCTTGACATTAAATGAATGGTTGATTTGGTAAATGGAAGATTGGATCACTTTGCCCCATTGGGCCTAGTCTTTTGTTCTTGTTTTGGGCCTCATTTGGCCCAATGGCTCATGACTCATTAATACCCAACAAATTAATGTCTAATTCATTGGGTCTCTCATGTTCCAATAATTCCATGAAGGTTACGGAATTTAATTAGGTTTGACATCATACGAGGTGTTGCACCTCTTACAAAGGTCTAATCCCATGTACTAGACCCAATATCAATTATCTCCTCAATACCATTACAAAATACAAACTTTTGACTCTCGACAGTTGAGTAACCATTATTCAATGTCGTCAAGTAGGGTTTAGTAGGTACAGGGTGTTACATTCTCTCCCCCTTAGGAACATTCGTCCTCGAATGTTAACAACATCATCTCATGTACAAGAAATGCACTTTCGCATTTTTAACCTCCTTCCTTCTTTTTGGAACAAATATGGGTACCTTGGTATCATCATTTGTTTTCAGTTTCTCAGGTTATCTATTTGACTTGTTGTTTTCCCCAAAGAACTTTTACGGAAGTGACGTCTCTATTTATTAACCTTTATACTTGTCATTCTAGAATAGCAATAGGTATCTCTTCCTAGTGGAATTCTCCGTACCTTGCACATTTCCAATGGGAGCAATATAAAATGAAACTCTTATGCATATCCGGTATATTTCATACCCTTTCTTTCCAGTCCACTTACCCTTTTCATAGGTGACATTTTTAAGCGTACTTACTCATCTATGCTCACAACATCTACTATACCATTACGATATGTTCTTGTCACTATACTAAACTCACTGACAGGTGGAAATATTTCTATTGACTTATCTCATAACCCCAGTGTACTATTAAATTCACGGTAGTCGATAGAGTAACATACGATAGGGTAGAACTCGAATTAATCAATACATGTACATCATGTGAAAATATGATAATATACTTGTACCTTCATCAGGAGATGCCTCTTCATTCTGCCTGCCCACTAGAGGATAGGTGCGATTTTGGGCCCCACTGGAACTAGCTGCTCCTCTCATATCTCTACCACAACCCATAGACTGAACGCCTCTGCTTGGGGAAGAAACTGATACTGATGATGCAACGGTTGATCCCTTAGGTCGTGCTATACCACTTGCACCCCTTTGTGGGCATTACCTCATCATATGCCCCGCTGTGCCACACCAAAAACAAGTATTCATCCCCAACCAGCATTCACCTAAATGATACCTGCCGCAACACTGACATGGAGGACGAGAAAATCCTGCTGTCTGTGAACCTTGCATTTCACTATGCCGTACAGATTGACTACCCCTAAACCCTCGGGATTGGGGTTGAGTGCCTGCTGTGGAATAAGAAACTGAGGGTCTAGGCGATAACATTCGATACCTAGCTTCTCCTGGGGACACCATAGACTGTCCCATAGATCTCGCCCTTTTTGATGGCCCTTTCTCAGATTCTTGTGTCTTTCTTCTTTGTCGTTGGTCCTCCATTTTCTGCGCAAAGGCCTGTATTCTCGCTATATCCATATCTCGATTTAGGGCAGCAATATTGCAATCTCGTACCAAATATGGCTCCAATCTGTCCACATATCAATGGAATCTATCTTCCATTGTGGCCACCACATTTGGAGCATATCGTGCCAAGGAATTAAACTGAAGACTATATTCTCGAACACTCATGTTCCCTTGATGTAAGTTTAAAAATTGATCCGTACGAGCTTCACTAATCTCATAGGGAAGATAGTGATCCAAAAATGCCATTTGAAATTCTTCCCATGTAGGTGGGTTTGCACCAATACCTTGAGCCTTCTTCCAATGTTCATACCACAATATCGCCTCTCCTTTCAATCTATAGGCCGCCAACTCAACTGTTTCCACCTCGGACACATACATAACCTCCAAAGCTCTCTGGATTTGATCCACAAAGTCCTGTGGATCTGCTTTCAAGTCTGACCTAGTGAATATAGGAGGGTCAAATTTTAGAAAGTCCTGTGTACGCCGACTAGCTGCTCTGGCCGCGTCATCTTCATTTACCATTGGGCCAGTTCATCTTTGTGCTTGTACAGCCACTAACAGTGTCAATATGTGTACTACATTTCTAAGATCCTGATCTGTGGCATTCATTGGTGGTGCTGCGGGTACTTCCCTACCAACTGGCTCTTTCGTAGATGGAAAAGTAGAGGAAGATCGCGATGAAATATCGGCATTTGCTCCACCTTGACTAGCTTGGTCAGGTGGTAATCTACTCATTCCTTCAACAGCAAGCACCTCCACCTGCTTCCCTTTTCCTTTACCTCTTCTCGTGATTGGCATTTTAACTATACCAAAGAAAAACAATTACCATGGTCAGATATAATTCAACTTACAACACTGGCTCTATTGCACGATCTAGAAGTGAAGAAAAGAAACAACATCCTAAATGTCCCGTAGCCTCCTACTTATAAATGTGGTGCACAACACATCGATTAGTAAGACTCTACTCAGACATGGCTTTGTAGACACCCTTAGAACGACCTGCTCTGATACCACTTCTGTCACGCCCTGAGTTCCAACGAGGCGTGATTGGCACCCGAAGCCGATAAGGCCTGAGAGAACCAATCTTTGGTTATGTTCGTTCATATGCATGCCATAAGAAATACCATTATCACGTAATAACTTATCATGCTAATAACGAAATTCATGAAACATGTGATAAATATATATATATATGTGAAACTTGGCCGACAGGGCCATCCAGTCAACATGGACATACATCTCTTACATTTGTCTTCCCACAACCATCTACAAAGCCTCTACAGATACATGACTATGTCTGTACAATATTTACATAATACCAAAACCTAGTGTACATATGTGACGTGGGAAGCCCCGAAGTAACTGGAGATCACCAAAGATCTGTTTATGGTCCGCAGCCTACTGAGGAGGTCTACAAGTACCTGCGCCTGCAGCAAGTAAGGTAAATTTCCCCAAAGGGGTCAGTACGAATAATGTACTGATTATGTAAGGCCATAAGAATTACATCATACACAATAATAACAACAATGGAGTCAATATATGAGAAATGGTCAATGTAAATAACCTCTCTTTCTGTATGTGGGGAACCATGTACATTACGTTCTTTACTTCTCTTGTCTTCACATATGTTCATCTTTATTGTTCTTCCCATGCTAGGCTGTTCTGTCGCCCCTGGGATGAGATTAACCCATGCTAGGTACTTTGACCCCTGGGATGCTATGTGAACCCATGATAGGCTTTCATGTCTCCCCTGGGATGTCATTAACCCATGCTAGGTTCTATGACCCCTGGGATGTAATGTGATAACCCATGCTAGGATTTTGTATCGCCCATGGGATGTATCGGGATCGACCCATGCTAGGATTTTCTGTCGCCCCTGGGATACCACCCGTGTTATTGGGATCGACCCATTCTAGGTATTTTAACCCCTGGGATACCACCCATGAATACTCATTATTTATACATTACTTCTTTCTCTTGTTATTCTTACTTTCATTGCTTAGCGATACCTTGTGACTTGGAACACATACATACATTACTTCACGTCTTTACTCTTGTAAGATTGATATCTTTACTTGTGAGGGATAGACACATTAGCTTGCACATTACTTCCTTCATTACTTTTGTGAGATTGGTACTTTTACTTGTGGGAGATTGGTACCAAGATAATCATAATCTTATTAGACTTTGGAACATGACATGATTGGAAATAAAATGCTATTCAAAATAAATAGACTCTCTTGACCTCATTACTCTCTTAAGATAGTTCTCTTAGAATTTACAACATCATGACAACTTAGCAACTTCCGTCAATAAATGAGAGATAAGTGGATAATAATTCATCTAAGAGTAGGACACATATGAATAACAATATATGTCAACCTTAGTTGGAATACTATAGAATCCCTTTGGAATATAACACTTTGAAACTTTTGACATATTAGTTAATGAACATGAGCCAACCAATGGACATAAGTTATATGATTCACCATTGACCAATGAGTAAGGAACACATGAGGAACACTAGTCAACTACCGGATATGGAATACCTTAGAGCATTTTGGAATCGAATAAGTACTATGACAATGTGAACATACATGCTGCAGAAGGATACGGAAAGAGTAACCTTACATACCTTCACTTCCAAGTATGAGTACACGAGTCTATATATGAACACAATAGTCCATCTTCTCCCTTACGTCTTACTCTACAATACAAGTACATATCGGAGCTTACATTAGCGACTAGTTACGATACCGACATACAAGATGACAATGAACTATATGACTGCCGTATAACGTCATGTCACCCCTTACAATACAATCCACTACATTATCATATCAAAAACACCATAACATTTCGCACATTGACCAAGATACCATGCATCAATAGCATTTCACACCACACTTATCCTTTACGCTTTTCTCTTTATCATTTAATTACAATTACTCCTTAATAACAACATATGAACAACCATCCATACTTAACATGGTCCAACATGCCTCCATACACCCCTTTAAAGTCATTAAAACGACATCACAAGTTGCTAATTATATCCATAAAGGGTATAGGGGCCTTCGGGGGTCAAAGAGAGACAAAAACATGCAAAATAGGGTTCTGAAAGTGACCTGCGAAGCCAAATGTTCCCGTAGGTGGATGACCTATGGCTGAAGATGGCCCTTGGCAGTGTCCAGGGGCCTCTGCGACGCAGGTGCCTCACCTGCGAGGGCGGATGCTCATTTTGGTCCGAAATGGTCTCTTTTGGGTCTTTTAATGCAATGACTGGTCCATTATCATAACTAAAAGTTTTTAAAAATATTTTGATCATATTACGTATGAAAAATAAGCCATGGTCTCACAACACACATAAACATCACCAAAACCTCACTTTCTTTTCAATCCGTCACCAAATCCATAACCAAATTTACAACAACAATTCCAAACATTATACACAAGGATAAAACAAGGCAAGACTATAATCACATCTCACATGTCAATATTGAATCCATCAAGTTAATTTCCTTCAAGACCACAAGTCTATGTTCATGTTTACAAGACAAAACCATCCTCCAATTTAGCAAACACAAATTGTTTTACACATAGTGACCTTCTCACACTTCACCAACATAAACAACATGATATAAACCATCTTCCATGCATAAAATATATTAAACCATAATAATAAACACTTACCAAGTCTTGCAAGGTGAGGATCTTGGCCAAAGGAATGAAGAGTTAGGGTTTGTGTGAATTAAGGAAAAGTTAGAGAAAATTCTAGAAAAGGCATGGGTGTCACAAATGAATAAAAATCTGATTTTTCCTCATATATATAGGTCCCTTTAAGTCTCTCTTATCCCATTCTTGACATTAAATGCATGGTTGATTTGGTAAATGGAAGATTGGATCACTTTGCCCCATTGGGCCTAGTCTTTTGTTCTTGTTTTGGGCCTCATTTGGCCCAATGGCTCATGACTCATTAATACCCAACAAATTAATGTCTAATTCATCAAGTCTCTCATGTTCCAATAATTCCATGAAGGTTATGGAATTTAATTAGGTTTGACATCATACGAGGTGTTGCACCTCCTACAAAGGTCTAATCCCATGTACTAGACCCAATATCAATTATCTCCTCAATACCATTACAAAATACAAACATTTGACTCTCGACACTTGAGTAACCATTGTTCAATGTCGTCAAGTAGGGTTTAGTAGGTACAGGGTGTTATATTCTCTCCCCCTTAGGAACATTCGTCCTTAAATGTTAAAAATATCATCTCATGTACAAAAAATGTACTTTCGCATTTTTAACCTCCTTCCTTCTTTTTGGAACAAATATGGGTACCTTGGTCTCATCATTTGTTTTCAGCTTCTCAGGTTATCTATTTGACTTGTTGTTTTCCCCAAAGAACTTTTATGGAAGTGACATCTCTATTTATTAACCTTTACACTTGTCAATCTAGAATAACAATAGGTATCTCTTCCTAGTGGAATTCTCCGTACCTTGCACATTTCCAATGGGAGCAATATGAAATGAAACTCTTACGCATATCCGGCACATTTCATACCCTTTCTTTCCAGTCCATTTACCCTTTTCATTGGTGACATTTTTAAGCTTACTTACTCATCTATGCTCACAACATCTACTATACCATTACGATATGTTCTTGTCACTATACTAAACTCACCGACCAGTGGAAATATTTTTATAAACTTATCTCATAACCCCAGTGTACTATTAAATTCACGGTAGTCGATAGAGTAACATACAATAGGGTAGAACTCGAATCAATCAATACATGTACATCATGTAAAAATATGATAATATACTTGTACCTTCATCAGGAGATGCCTATTCATTCTGCCTGTCCACTAGAGGATAGGTGTGATTTTGGGCCCCACTGGAACTAGCTGCTCCTCTCATATCTCTACCACGACCCATAGACTGAACGCCTCTGCCTGGGGAAGGAACCGATACTGATGATGCAACGGTTGATCCCTCAGGTCGTGCTATACCACTCGCACCCCTTTGTGGGCATTCTCTCATCATATGCCCCGCTGTGCCACACCAAAAACAAGTATTCATCCCTAACCAGCATTTACCTAAATGATACCTGCCGCAAAGCTGACACGGAGGACGAGAAAATCCTGTTGTCTGTGAACCTTGCATTTCACTATGCTGTACAGATTGACTACCCCTAAACCCTCGGGATTGGGGTTGAGTGCCTGCTGTGGAATAAGAAACTGAGGGTCTAGGCGATAACATTCGAGACCTAGATTCTCCTGGGGACACCATAGATTGTCCCATAGATCTCGCCCTTTTTGATGGCCCTTCCTCAGATTCCTGTGTCTTTCTTCTTTGTCGTTGGTCCTCCATTTTCTGCGCAAAGGCCTGTATTCTCGCTATATCCATATCTCGATTTAGGGCAGCAATATTGCAGTCTCGTACCAAATATGGCTCCAATCTGTCCACATATCGATGGACTCTATCTTCCATTGTGGCCACCACATTTGGAGCATATTGTGCCAAGGAATTAAACTGAAGACTATATTCTGGAACACTCATGTCCCCTTGACGTAAGTTTAAAAATTGATCCGCACGAGCTTCACGGATCTCATAGGGAAGATAGTGATCCAAAAATGCCACTTTAAATTCTTCCCATGTAGGTGGGTTTGCACCAATACCTCGAGCCCTCTTCCAATGTTCATACGACAATATCGCCTCTCCTTTCAATCTATAGGCCGCCAACTCAACTGTTTCCATCCCGGACACATGCATAACCTCCAAAGCTCTCTGGATTTGATCCACGAAGTCCTGTGGATCTGCTTTCAAGTCTGACCCAGTGAATATAGGAGGGTCAAATTTTAGAAAGTCCTCTGTACGCCAACTAGCTGCTCTAGCAGCGTCATCTTCATTTACCATTGGGCCAATTCATCTTTGTGCTTGTGCAGCCACTAACTGTGTCAACATGTGTACTGTATTTCTAAGATCCTGATCTGTGGCATTCATTGGTGGTGCTGCGGGTACTTCCCTACCAACTGGCTCTTTCGGAGCTGGAAAAGTAGAGGAAGACCGCGATGAAATATCGGCATTTGCTCCGCCTTGACTAGCTTGGTCAGGTAGTAATCTACTCATTCCTTCAACAGCAGGAACCTCCACCTACTTCCCTTTTCCTCTACCTCTTCTCGTGATTGGCATTTTGACTATACCAAAGAAAAACAATTACCATGGTCAGATATAATTCAACTTACAACACTGGCTCTATTGCACGATCTAGAAGTGAAGAAAAGAAACAACATCCTAAATGTCCTGTAGCCTCCTACTTATAAATGTGGTGCACAACACATCGATAAGTAAGACTCTACTTAGACACGGCTTTGTAGACACCCTTAGAACGACCTGCTCTGATACCACTTTTGTCACGTCCCGAGTTCCAACGAGGCGTGATTGGCACCCGAAGCCGATAAAGCCAGAGAGAACCAATCTTTGGTTATGTTCGTTCATATGCATGCCATAAGAAATACCATTATCACGTAATAACTTTTCATGCTAATAACGGAATTCATGAAACATGTGATAAATATATATATATGTGAAACTTGGCCGACAGGGCCATCCAGTCAACATGGACATACATTTGTTACATTTGTCTTCCCACAACCGTCTACTAAGCCTCTACAGATACATGACCATGTCTATACAATATTTACATAATACCAAAACCTAGTGTACACATGTGACGTTGGAAGCCCCGAAGAAACTGGAGATCACCAAAGATCTGTTTATGGTCCACAGCCTACTGAGGAGGTCTACTAGTACCTGCGCCTGCAGCAAGTAAGGTAAATTTCCCCAAAGGGGTCAGTACGAATAATGTACTGAGTATGTAAGGCCAGAAGAATTATATCATACATAATAATAACAACAATGGAGTCAATATATGAGAAATGGTCAATGTAAATAACCTTTCTTTCTGTATGTGGGGAACCATGTACATTACGTTCTTTACTTCTCTTGTCTTCACATATGTTCATCTTTATTGTTCTTCCCATGCTAGGCTGTTCTGTCGCCCCTGGGATGAGATTAACCCATGCTAGGTACTTTGACCCCTGGGATGCTATGTGAACCCATGATAGGCTTTCATGTCTCCCCTGGGATGTCATTAACCCATGCTAGGTTCTATGACCCCTGGGATGTAATGTGATAACCCATGCTAGGATTTTGTATCGCCCATGGGATGTATCGGGATCGACCCATGCTAGGATTTTCTGTCGCCCCTGGGATACCACCCGTGTTATTGGGATCGACCCATTCTAGGTATTTTAACCCCTGGGATACCACCCATGAATACTCATTATTTATACATTACTTCTTTCTCTTGTTATTCTTACTTTCATTGCTTAGCGATACCTTGTGACTTGGAACACATACATACATTACTTCACGTCTTTACTCTTGTAAGATTGATATCTTTACTTGTGAGGGATAGACACATTAGCTTGCACATTACTTCCGAACGCGTTTTGGGCTATTGGGTGGAAAGTGATGAAAACGACCATTTTGGGAGTGGGACCCACCTTTCATCGAAATGGCCCCGGATGAAAATTGTGACATTGAGTTTGAAATGTATAATTTTATAGGTACCATAGTTTGTTTGAAGTTCACGGGGTTTCGAATAAATCCCAAGGGTCCGATCGAAAACTTGGCAATTGCCAAGTTTAGCTGATGCAGCATCAGCTGCTGCAGGCCAAGAATGGCCTTTGCGTTCGCGAGGCCTTGGACGCGTTCAAGAAGCCCAAGCCTTTAGTACATCATGATCGTGATCCAGCCTTCGTGTTCGCGAAGGGTCCTTCTGGTCCAGGTTGCATTCGCGAAGAAGGGCCCCCTAGCAGTATAAATACATGCCAAAACTCAATTTCTTCATTTTCCACAAGTCCCAAACACCATTAAATGCTTTTGAGAGATAAGAGAGTGAGAGGGTTGACATGTGGGTCCTCGCGGTGAGTTGAAGAGTGTGTGGGAATGTTCCTCATCAAATATTATTGTAAGTTTTCATTAATTTATCGGTAATTTCCCCGTTTTAAAGTTTTAACCCTACTGCATTGATGGATTGATTGTGCTCGTAATTTACCCATTATTGAGGGTAAATGATCCTAGAGCTTTGAGGGTAGTTTTTACAATTTTAAGTTTGTGATTTTGTAAGCAGGCCCCACATGGGATTTTCGCCTTAATTTTGGACCCGACGCATTTATATACATGATGGGTATTGTTGATATTGTATTGATGAGAAGATATTTATTTTGATAGCGTGGCGTTGTGCGAAGGCTTCTCGTAAGGGAAAGGCCCCACTTTAGCGGACTTTATCGAGCTTTCTTTGGCGTTCAGGTAGGATAGGCTTACCCTACTCATAGATTGAGCTTAATTATGGTATTAGTATGATATTATGATAGTTTGGGGTTGGAATTTATAGTTGGTTGCTTAGTTATTAAAAGTTGGGTTATTTGGCCGATTTGAGGGCCGTTTCGGAGGTAGAATCGACCCATTTATCCTTCCCTTAGGTAAATTGATGCTTTCGGGTTGGGTTATTGCTCTTAGCTCCTTGTATACTTAGGAGGAATTCTTTTGATATATTATCCTTAATCTTGAGCCTTAGAATACATAGCATATACCTAGTTTGGGGCTAGGTTAATGATATTGATTTATGGCGTTTAAAGATCGGATCAAGTCTGGCATATTCTATTGATTTATAGCAGTTAAAGACCAGTTCGAGTTCGGTATATTCTATTAATTTATGACATTTAAAGATCGGTTAGAGCCCAGAATACTCTATCTATTTATGACACTAAATTACTGGTTCGAGTCTGACATTTGTGGTGAGTTATGAGAAGGGAATTCCGGTTCAAGTTCGGTGTCTATGGGTTATTTCATGGTATTATGGTACCAGTTAGAGTCCAGTGAGTTATGGTTTGAAAGGTATTCATAAGTATGGTAATGGTATATTCCTTGATTGCATCCATCAGGCTTATGTGGGTTCGTTTGGACCCTCTAGGCTTATGGGGGCCTAATTAGGTTGTAGTAGCTACTTTAATTTTGGTATCGCATGTTTCATTATTTATTTAACTATCTTAGAGCATGTTCTCAGGTTTTCCCCTCTCCCTTGACTTATTTTACATCCTCGCATTTTATTATATTTTTATTATAATTTAGCTCAGTCGGCTGATGATGCCTACAGATTACCCGTTGTTTTGGTACTCATACTACACTTCTGCATCTTTTTTGGTGTAGATTCGAGTACTAGATAATGTTGTTGACATTCCAGCCAGCTGCTTATAGGTCTCGAAGATAGGGTGAGCTTTCAGAACTGGAGTTGATCGCTTCTCCTTCCCCTATTTTTGGACAGTCTTTAATTTTGAGACTATTTGTATATCGATAGTACTAGTACTCTTGTTCTTTTGGTTAGTGGCTATTGTACCGGCCTTACTAGGTCATGGGATATTCTTTTGCTCCCTCCCTATTTTATCTATGTATCTGTTATTTTCTGTTAATTTCTTTATCTTCTGCCATTTAGCCCATTACTTGTAGTTTCGGGCTATGGTTTGACTTACCTACTGGTGGGACATAGTAGGTTCCATCATGACTCAGAAATTGGGTCGTGACAAATTGGTATCAAAGCCTAGGTTCACTAGTATTATTGGTACAAGAGCTAGTGTCTAGTAGAGTCCCGCAGATCGAAACGATGACGTCCGTATCTTATCTTCACGAGGCTATAGGACATTATTAGGATGACTTCACTTTCTTCATTCATTTCGTGTGCCGAGTCTATGTTAGTTTCTAAGGTTCTCATTGTTTTACTCATTTGCAGATGGCTAGGACGCGAGCTACGGCGATGGGTGACGGTGACCCCGAAACTGCTGCTAGGGCACCTGGTAGATGTCGCATCTAAGGTAGAGCTGCAGCCCCAGTTAGGCGGCCAGATAAAGAGCCTTCGCCATATCCATTTATTGCTCCAGAGGCAGAGGTTGCTCCACAGGTTCAGCCACCCCAGCCATTAGTGGGCTAGGGGGCAGCCCAGGCTCCACCGGGGTTTATTTCTTCGTCATTGCTAAGAGCTACCCTGATACAGTTATTGGGGTTAGTTGGTGGTGCACCATCTCATGGTGCACAGTCTGAGATCAGAGTGGTATAGATGTAGGGGTGCAATCTGTAACTGTGGTACCCAGAGTTCAGGTTCCCCCAATGCTATGGTTGCTCAACCGGTAGTTGCCTAGCTTGCTATGTCTATTGAGGAGCAGAAGATGTTGGGTTGATTTCTGAGATTGACTCCTCCGAGGTTTACAAGGGCTTTAGGCGAGACTGCATTTGAGTTCCTGGCTGCTTGCGAGGTTATAATCTATAATTTGGGCCTAGTTGAGACTCGTGGGGTCGATTACACTACTTTTTAGTTAGACTTAGATGCTAGACATTGGTGGAGAGGTTTTCTTGATTCCAGACCAGCTGGACCTCCCAATTTGACATAGGCTCAGTTCTCCGATGTCTTCTTGGAGAAGTATATGCCCCACAGTCTTTGTGAGCGCTTGAGAGATCGATTTACAGGGTTACAACAGGGTTATATGATAGTTCTCGAGTATGAGGCAACTATTCCAGTCAACTATGACAGCTCTATGAGAGATCAATTGGACTAGCTTGTCCTTGACATTGTCCAGCAACTATTCGAGTCAACAGTTGCACCGCATTCCTTAAATCTTGCTAAGTAGCATTAATAGGTGATTCTGAGGGTACTCCTCTCCTTTTTAGCTCTTATGGAGATGGAGGAGTAGAAGAGGTCCTTGATGCAAACTCATCTTGAGCCTTACTTTGATTAGTTTGTTTAGGTGGTGACTTGCTGGTCCCATCTCCGGCAGCCACATCTACTTGCTTACTTTTATTCTTAATCCTTCTTGTAATCGGCATCTCTACTATGATAAGAAACAAAACAAATTCAATGGTTAAATATGACTCCACATACAACCTTGGCTCTATTGCACGATCTACGATATGAAAAAAAAGAGACAACTCCTAAATGTCCCATAGCCTCTTGTCTATAGTTGTGGTGCACAACACATCCATAAGCAAGACTTTATATAGACAAGGCTTTGTAGACTCCCTAGGATGATCTGCTCTGATACCACTTTTGTCAAGCCTCAAATCATATAGGGGCGAACAGGCATCTATAGCCGTAAAGGACCGAGAGCACCAACCCATAACCTTTTACTTACCATGCATTGCCATGAACATTTAAAGATGCTTCCAAATATGCATAGTAAGATTTAATGAAAATAAACCATGTAGTCAAGCCCAAAACTATATATACATGACTTGGCCATTGGGGCCACAATGACTGGAAGACAAGGCACGACCACACTTCACTTTACCGTCTATAAATCTTCTAAAAGAGATATAAACTTAGTTAAGGTCAGGACAAGTCCCCGCCTTACACTTAGCTACTATACAATACCAAAACATATATAACAGACTCGGAAAGCCTCGAATCAACCTGGAGCTCACCAATAGCCGTTGGATATCATGTGCTCCTACTGGAGGGGTCTACTAGCTGAAGTACCTGTGCCTGTAGCATGAAATGGAGGTTCCCCAGTGAGGGACATCAGTACAAAAAAATGTACTGAATATGTAAGGCAAAGAGTAACTATTATGTAAAGTAAGAGCTCAAATAAAATCAAAATAAGTGTAAACCATAATTGACCACCTTTACCTATATATGTGGAATCATGTATATTATATTCTTTTCTTCACTTTACCATTCTTACTTTATAATCTTTGTAAGCCATGTGATACAAATGACCAACTGATCAGTGGTAAATACATAAGTTGGGATCTTCCCATGCTAGGCTTACACCCCTAAGCTGCCACCCATACATAAATGAATTGGGATCGGCCCATGCTAGGCTTACGCCCCTGAGCTTCCACTCATACATAATCAGATTTACGCTTCTTAGTTTATTACCTTTGAGATTGTTACTTTGGTGGTCATGACATTATTGAGCGTTGAGACAGTAGTCTACCAGTAAAAGACATAAATAAACACTTGATGCAGTAACAATAAGGTAGGGAGAAGTTTGTACACAAATGAAATGCCTAGGAGCTGAAATAACACATGGATCTTATTTGACTAAAAGAAGAACTTATGAAGCTTGCTATTAAATGTAGACATGCAGACTAGGTAATAAGCATATATTGAGGTGTTTTAACACATTAGGCAGTAGGAGCAAGGTCATTAGCTACATGGGAGATCATACGCTGCCACTATGTATCATTTGCCATGGGAGAACTTTGGAAGCTCACTTTGTAACACAAGTGTTGGATTTCATGCCAAAGAATACAAAATAGATTAGCCTTACATACCTTGTTGTATAACTCCGATATTACCCCAAATTAACCTCCTTCCTTTCAAATTACTTATCTACAATGAAGTACATGGTAAAAATAGTATTAGTAATTAATTAACAAATTTGGGCTATTCAACTTCACTTAAAACAGTAGCCGGGCAACACGCCCGTAATTCACCAAATCAAGGGTGTACTTTCAACCCCTTCTTCTCTAATTACATTTATACAACACACTGATTCATATAAGATTTTCGAAGACCCCTTTGGCTTCATAAAATGTACAAAACAGTCCACAAAGTATGATAGGCAGCAAGCTTATACAACATCTAATTAAGTGGTGTATCATTATACCCTCCTTTTATATGTCAATACCAACAACTCACATCTTTTTTCAGATCAACCATGTTTTACCCAAATATAGACATAAAACAGCCCCTAAAACAGTCCCAAAATCCTTTATTATAGCAACCCAATATTGAACTCATTGTCCCTTGCATTCTTAACAACAATATATACACAATTCTCCACCAAAACATGTATATAGAAAAAGGCAAAAATGGGCAGTACCTTTACCTTAATTTCTGAAATTTATCCACTAAATTTGCACTTCTTTCAAAAGATTGAATTATCCTTCAAAGTTAACCAACAAGAGAATAAGGCCTCTTAATAACCAAGGGACATGGGGCAGCTAACATGGAGGAAAGGCAATTCCATAATTTTAAGCATAACCAACATGATTTCCTAGTTTCCAATAGAAGAATCAAGCTAAATCCATAAGTATTTGCACTTACCTTAGCTAGCAAAGTTGAGGGTTTCTTCAAGAACCCTAGGAGGAATATAGGGTCTGCTGTTTTAAGCCTTGAGAGAAAAGTGAGAAAGCTGAAGTTAAAGGCTAGAATTTGTGTTAAAAATGAGTAAAAAGACCAGCTATATTGGTCTTTTATTGATCCCTCTAGAACCTCCTATTTTAACTCCATTTTCATCCACAAATTGGTCCAAGTAGGTGATGCACCTACTTAAGGGTTCAAGCTGCTCAAAAGGTCAAAGTAGGTGATACACTTACATGCTTTATCAATGTCTAAAATAGACCTTCAACTCATTGGACTTTTGGGAAGATTTTAGATGTTGGGTTGTCCATTCTCCTCTCCTTTTATTTTACTTAGTTTGGGCCTTAAAATATTCCATTAATATAGGCCTTAATCTGATCCATTAACTTAAGCAAGTAATACACCTCTTTGGCACATTAAGCTAGGCCCAAATCTGATCCATAACCTTGGGTCCATTAACTTGGTCCATATATTTCAAGTAGGTGATTCACCTACTAGCTTAATTAAGTCAAGCAAGCGCCTTAATAGTTAATTCCATTTTTTGTTCTTAATCCCTTTAATTTAGCTTACAGCTTGTGTACACTTGGTTACTTTAAACTTTAGATTAAAATACCTACTCACGATCCCAAGTTTAAATAGTTGCATCGACGTTAACTTAGTCGTATCACATTAAAATGTATGAAAAGTTCCTTCTAACCCATCTTACCGTCGCTAGTCATATAGGAAACCGAGTCCATTACCCGTACCATATCAAGTGACACATAAGTAGAACTAGTACACGCAGGATACGGGGTGTTACATCCTCCCCCCCCCCCCTTAGGAACATTCGTCCTCGAATGTTAGCATGATTATCCAACCTAAACAAGTTCAAGCCTAAGTTTAATCTTCCCGTTACAATATACTCCCTCCGTTTCAAAAAGAATGACCTACTTTTCTTTTTAGTTTGTTTCAAAAAGAATGACCCTTTCCTTTTTTTACAATACTTTAATTCTAACTTTCCACGTGGCATGTTTAAAACCACAAGATTAAAGGGAATTTTGGTACATTTGACACAACTTTAATTTATGACCACATGATTCAAAAGTCTTCTTTATTTTCTTAAACTCCGTGCCCAGTCAAACTAGGTCATTCTTTTTGAAACGGAGGGAGTAATATTTATATATATATATACTTACTTATTATTTCTCCAATTCAGCATCTTGGACCTTCTTTTCGGATTCAAATAAATGAGGGTACTTAAATTTCATCTCTTCATCAGCTTCCCACGTGATCTCTTCTTCTTGATGGTTCCTCCAAAGTACCTTTACGGAAGATACTTCTTTATTTCTTAACTTCTTAACTTGTCGATCAAGAATAACAATTGGTACTTCTTCATCAGTGAGATCTTCCACAACTTGTACATCTTCAGTAGGAGTAATACAAGATGGATCTCCTATGCACTTTCGAAGCATTGAGACGTGAAACACCGGATGAACTGTTGAGAGCTCTTGGGGTAGCTCTAACTCTTATGCGACTTGGCCAAACCTTTGAATAATCTTATATGGCCCTATATAACATGGACTTAGTTTTTCCTTTTTACCAAACCTCATTACCCCTTTCATTAGTGACACCTTTAAGAATACCCAATCTCCTATAGCAAATTCTAGCCCTCTTCTTCTAATATCTGCACATGATTTGTGTCGACATTGAGTTGTTTCTAGCCGCTATTGTATCACCTTAACTTTTTCCATAGCTTGATGAACAAGATCTGGACCAAATAAGGTAGTTTTACCCACTTCAAACCATTCAATTGATGATCTGCACTTCCTTCCATATAAAGCTTTATAAGGTGCCATTTTGATACTTGAATGATAGCTATTATTGTAGGCAAACTCAATAAGCGGCAAATGATCATCCCAACTACCTTTAAAGTCCAATACACAAGCTCACATATCTTCAAGTGTTTGAATGGTACGTTATGCTTGTTCGTCCGTTTGAGGATGAAAAGTTGTACTTAAATTCACTTGCATTCCCAAACTCTTCTGAAATGACTTCCAAAAGTTTGTAGTTAATTGAGATCCCCTATCAGATATAATAGAGATTGGGACTTCGTGCAGCCGAACTATCTCTTTAATATATAATTTTGCATACTCTTCAGCTATATAAGTAGTCTTAACTGGCAGGAAGTGTGCTGATTTGGTAAGTCTGTCAACTATTACCCATATGGAATCAAACATTCGAATTGTACGAGGCAAACCAGTGATGAAATCCATGTTAATTATGTTCCACTTCCAAATTGGAAGATCCATACATTGCATATAACCTCCGGGCTTTTGGTGCTCTACTTTAACTTATTGAAAACTTGGATATTGGGCTACAAATTCTGCAATGTTCTTCTTCATGTCACCCCACCAATAGACTCCTTTCAAATTATGACACATTTTAGTTGATCCTGGATGGATGGAACACCTTGAATGATGTGCTTCCGTCATAATCCTCTTTCTTAGCCCATCTACATTAGGTACACATAATCTGTTTTGGCATCGAAGTACTCCCTGTTGCGTAAGCTCAAATGCCTTTGTCATACCTTATTGTACATTCTCCTTAAGCAGTAATAAAATAGGATTTGCATACTGCTTCTCTTTCACCTTAGCTAGTAATGAAGATTCTGTCGCATTTTGCACAATAACTCTTTCATCTGGAGATTCAATAAGGAGAACTCCCAAGCTAGCTAGTTGGTATAGATCTTTAGTCATCCCTTGTATTTTCGTGGACTGCCCATAAGTGCTCACCATTGCTTTACGACTTAACGCATCAGCTACTACGTTTGCTTTCCTCGGATGATACAAATTATCAATAGCATAATCTTTTAATAGTTCAAGCCATCTCCGCTGCCTCAAATTTAGGTCCCTCTGCTTAAAGATGTATTCCAAACTCTTATGGTCTCTATATATGTCAACATGAACCCCATACAAGTAGTGTCACCATATCTTTAAAGAAAATACAACCGCTGCTAACTCAAGATCATGTGTTGGATAATTTTTCTCATGTGTCCGCAATTGTCTTGAGTCATAAGCTATTACTTTACCATGTTGCATCAATACACATCCTAATCCAACTCCTGAAGTATCACAATACACCACATACCCTTCTGTACCTTCTGGAGTACCAAGACGGGTGTAGAAGTCAACTTATTCTTCAGCTCTTGGAAACTCCTTTCACATGTGTCATTCCATTGAAACTTGGTTGTTTTATGTGTTAACTTTGTTAAAATGGCTGAAATAGAAGAAAACCCTTCAAAAAACCTTGTATAATAACCTACCAACCCAAGGAAACTACTAACCTTCACAGGTGTTGTTGGTCTTGGCCAGTCCTTCACGACTTCTATCTTTTGAGTATCAGCCCTTATTCCTTCTTCAGATACAATATGGCCCAAGAATGCTATAGATTTTAACCAAAACTCACATTTAGAGAACTTTGCATATAACTTACGATCACGAAGAACCTGTAACACCTGTCGCAAATGATTAGCATGGCCTCCTTTCAATCTTGAATACACCAGAATATCATCAATAAATACTATCATGAAGACATTTAAGAATGGCTTGAACACCCTATTCATCAAACTTATAAAAGTTGCTGGTGCATTTGTTAGCCTAAATGACATAACTAAAAACTCATAATGACCATACCGTGTTTGAAAAGTTGTCTTGGGTATATATTTCTCTTTGACTCTCACTTGGTGGTAACCCAACCTCAAATAAATCTTTGAGAAACACTTAGCACCTTGTAACTGATAAAATAAATCATCAATTCTTGGAAGGGGATATTTGTTCTTAATAGTCACCTTATTCATTTGTTAGTAGTCAATACACATTCTCAACGTGCCATCTTTCTTACGCACAAATAGCACTGGTGCGCCCCAAGGGGACATACTAGGCCTTATGAATCCTTTTTCTAGAAAGTCTTTCAATTGCTCTTTCAACTCCCTTAATTCTACCGGACCCATTCTATACGGAGGAATAGAGATAGGTTGAGTATCTGGGATCACATAAATACCAAACTCTACTTCTTGTTCTGGAGGCAAACCTATAAGATCTTCAGGAAATTCATCGGGAAATTCATTTTACCACTGGAACCGATTGAAGATTTGGTGGTTCCGCATCTATATCTTTCACTCTCACTAGATGACATATGTACCCTTTAGACATCATTTTCTTTTCCTTAAGATAATAAATAAATCTACCTCTTGGCTCCCCAATATTACCCCTCCATTCAAGGACTACCTCTTTTGGAAAATAAAAATGCACCCTCTTAGTTTGGCAATCTACTGTGGCATAACAAGAAGCCAACCAATCTATACCCATTATAACATCAAAGTCTATCATTTCTAGTTCAACAAGGTAGGCCAATGTGTCATGATCACAAATGGTTACTATGCAATTATGATAAACTTTTCTAGCTATAATACACTCACCAATTGGTGTAGACACTTCAAATGGATTAACCAGTGATTCAGGTGCTCTTTTGAACTTTCCAGCAATCAATGGAGTGACATATGATAGTGTAGAACCCGGATCAATTAATTCCTATATATTATGTGAAAAGACGGAAAATGTACCTGTAACCACATCAGGAGAAGCCTCCAAATTTCGTTGACCCGCTAGGACTATATGTACGATTCTGAACTCCGCTAGGACTAGCTGCTCCTTTAACACCTCTACCATGACCTGTAGGCTGCATACCCCTACCTAAAGAAGGCACCGCTAATGATGATTCAACGTCTGATCCAGTAGGTGCTGCCATACCACTCATGCCTCTTTGTGGGCACTCTCTCATCATATGCCCCGACATACCACACCAAAATCAAGCATCTATCCTAAACTGACATGCACCTAAGTGAAGCTTTCCACATTGTCTACATGGCTATCAAGGAGGTCTTGATTGGCTCATACTCCCTTGCTCTTGATACCCCACTGTCGGTGAACCTTGGTTCTCACTTCTTTGCCCAAATTGATTGCCCCTAAACCCTTGGAATCTGGGTGGAGCACTTGCTGCAGAGTAGGAAGATGATGGCCTAGGTGGTATGTTAGGAAACTGAGGTCTGAACTAACTTTGGGATGACATAAACTGCCTCGTAGGTCTGTCCCTCTAAGGATTCCCTCTTTCCAAATCGTATGTTCTTCTCCTTTGCCTTTGATCCTCCATTTTTTGTGCAAAAGCTTGTATCCTTGTTATATCCATATCTTTATTCAAAACAACAATAGTATAATCTCTAACCAAATACGGATCCAATCTATCCATATATCGATGAACTCTATCAGCCATAGTAGCTACTACATTAGGAGCATACCTAACCAAAGAGTTATATCGAAGACTATAATCCCTCATACTCATATTCCCTTGACTAAGATTTAGAAACTGATCTGCACGGGCCTTCCGAATTTCAAAGGGAAGGCAATTATCAAGAAATGCCTCTTCAAACTCTTTCCAACTAGTTGAAGGTTCACCTGTACCCCTATATCATTTCCATTCTTCGTACCATAATATAGCCTCTCCTTTTAACTTGTATGCTGCTAGCTCAACTGTCTCTTTACCAGATACATGCATGACATCCATGGCCCTTTGTATTTGATCAATAAATTCTTGTGGGTCTTCACTAAGATCTGACCCAGTAAATGTAGGAGGATCCAATTTAATAAAATCCTGTGTTCGTAGACTAGCTGCCCTATCCGTACCACTAGTACCTGTAATTGGACAAGTTTGTCCTTGACCTTGTCCAGCAACTATTCGAGTCAACAATTGCACCACATTTCTTAAATCTTGCTCAGTAGCATTAGTAGGTGATTCTGAGGGTACTCTTCTCCTTCTTATCTCTTCTGGAGATGGAGGAGTAGAAGAGGTCCTTGATGAAAACATATCTTGAGCCTCACTTTGATTAGCTTGTCTAGGTGGTGACTTGCTGGTCCCTTCTCCGGCAGCCACATCTACTTGCTTACTTTTATTCTTACTCCTTGTAATTGGCATCTCTACTATGATAAGAAAAAAAAACAAATTCAATGGTTAAATATGACTCCACCTACAACCTGGGCTATATTCCATGATCTAGGATATGAAGAAAAAGAGACAACTACTAAATGTACCGTAGCCTCTTGTCTATAGTTGTGCTGCACAACACATCCATAAGCAATACTCTACATTGACACGGCTTTGTAGACTCCCTAGGATGACTTGCTCTGATACCACTTTTGTCACGCCTTAAATATTATTGGGGAGGACAGGCACGCTTAGCCGTAAAGGCCCGAGAGCACCAACCCATAACCTTGTACTTACCATGCATTGCCATGAACATTTAAAGATGATTCCAAATATGGATATTAAGATTTAATGAAAATAAACCACGTAGTCAAGCCCAAAACTATATATACATGACTTGGCCGTTAGGGTCACAATGACTGGAAGACAAGGCACAACCACACTTTACTTTACCGTCTACAAAGCCTCTAAAAGAGATATAAACTTAGTTAAGATCGGGACAAGTCCCCGCCTTGCACTTAGCTACTATACAATACCAAAACATATATAACAGACTCGAAAAGCCCCGAATCAACCTGGAGCTCACCAATAGCCACTGGATGTCCTGTACTAGTACTGAAGGGGTATACTAACTTAAGTACCTGTGCCTACAACATAAAATATAGGTTCTCCAGTGAGGGACATCAGTACACAAGAATGTAATAAATATGTAAGGCAAAGAGTAACTAATATGTAAAGTGAGAGCTCAAATGAAATCAGAACAAGTGTAAACCATAATAGACCACCTATACCTGTATCTGTGAAATCATGTATATTACATTCTTTTCTTCACTTTACCATTCTTACTTTATAATCTTTGTAAGCCATATGATACAAATGACGAACTGATCAGTGGTAAATACATAAGTTGGGATCGGCCTATGCTAGGCTTACACCCATGAGCTAGCACCCATACATAAATGAATTGGGATCGGCCCATGCTAGGCTTATGCCCCTGAGCTACCACCCATACATAACCGGATTTGCATTTGTTAGTTTATTACCTTTGAGATTGTTACTTTCATGGTCATGACATTATTGAGCTTTGGGACAGTAGTCCACCAGTAAAAGACATGAATAAACACTTGATGCAGTAACAATGAGGTAGGGAGAAGTTTGTACACAAATGAAATGCCTAGGAGCTGAAATAACACATGGATATTATTTGACTAAAAGGAAAACTTATGAAGCTTGATATTGAATGTAGACATGCAGACTAGGTAATAAGCATATATTGAGTTTTTTTAACATATTAGGGAGTGGGAACAAGGTCTTTAGCTACATGGGAGATCATACGCTGCCACTATGTATCATTTTCCATGGGAGAACTTTGGAAGCTCACTTTGTAACACAAGTGTTGGATTTCATGCCAAAGAATACGGAATAGAGTAGCCTTACATACCTTGTTGTATAACTCCGATATTACCCCAAATTAACCTCCTTCCTTTCAAATTACTTATCTACAATGAAGTATATGGTAAAACTAGTATTAGTAATTAATTAACAAATTAGGGCTATTCAACTTCACTTAAAACAGTAGTCGGGAAGCACGCTCGTAATTCACCAAATCAAGGGTGTTCTTTCAACACCTTCTCCTATAATTACATTTGTACAACACACTGATTCATATAAGATACCCGGAGACTCCTTTGGCTTCATAACATGTACAAAACAGTCCACAAAGTATGATAGGAAGCATGCTTATACAACATCTAATTAAGTGGTGTATCATTACACCCTCCTTTTATATGTCAATACCAACAACTCACATCTCTTTTTCAGATCAAACAAGTTTTCCCCAAATATAGACATAAAACAGCCCCTAAAACAGTCCCAAAATCCTTTATTATAGCAACCCAATATTGAACTCATTGTCCCTTGCATTCTTAACAACAATATATACACAATTCTCCACCAAAACATATATATAAAAAAAGCAAAAATACACAACCTTGGCATATTTAGCTAGGCCCAAATCTGATCCATAACCTTGGGTCCATTAACTTAGTCCATATATTTCAAGTAGGTGATTCACCTATTCGCTTAATTAAGTCAAGCAAGCGCCTCAATAGTTAATTCCATTTTTTGTTCTTAATCCCTTTAATTTAGCTTACAGCTTGTGTACACTTGGTTGCTTTAAACTTTAGATTAAAATACCTACTCACGATCCCAAGTTTAAATAGTTGCATCGACGTTAACTTAGTTGTATCACATTAAAATGTATGGAAAGTTCCTTCTAACCCATCTTACCATCGCTAGTCATATAGGAAATTGAGTCCATTACCCGTACCATACCAAGTAACATATAAGTAGAACTAGTACATGTAGGATATGGGGTGTAACATGTTCAGGGTCGCAGGGTGGTCCCCTTGGTTCTCGAGGAGGTTCTCTGGCAGGTAGGACGGATGGTACGTTAGACGTCCAGCTAAGTGGCGAGCGAGGTCATTTATATTTTATACCTAGTAAATCGGAGGTAGAGTCTTTGGATGCTGTTATTACAGGTACGATTTTAGTATGTCGTCGGCCGGCTATTACTTTATTTGATCCAAGATCCACTCATTCATATATTTCTGCTTATTATACACCTTGGTTAGAGTTGTCTTGGGAGCCTTTATCTGTGCCATGTGTGTATCTACTCCCGTGGGTGATTATTTAGTAGTGGTTTGGATTTATAGATCAAATGTGGTGACCGTTTGAGAGTTTGATACTCGGGTTGATCTTATTGTCTTAGACATGGTGGACTTTGATGTGATTCTAGGCATGTACTGGTTATCCCCTTATTATGTGGTCTTGGATTGCTTCACCAAGACCGTTACCTTAGCCATACCTGGGATACCCCCAGTTCTGTGGCAGGGTTCTTTTAATCGTGCACCGACGGGGATTATTTCTTATATTTGGGCTAGGAGATTGGTGGTGAGGGGTTGCAAGTCTTATCTCGCTTATATTCATAATGTTAGTACTAAGAGTCCCTCGCTTGATTCTGTTCCTATTGTCCATGAGTTCGCTGATGTTTTCCCTAGCAACCTATCTGGCCTTCCTCCTAAGCATGATATTGAGTTTGCTATTGATCTTAAGCCGGGAAACCAACCTATTTCTATGGGGTTGTCCTAGTGTATCACCTTGGGGTGCTTCTGTCTTGCTCATAAAGAAGAAGGATGGCTCTATACGTATGTGTATTGACTATAGGCATCTGAATAAGGTTACAGTGAAAAATAAGTATCCTATGCCTCGTATTGATGATTTATTTGACCATCTTCAGTGTGCGGCAGTGTTCTCTAAGATTGAATTGAGATCGGGTTACCATCAGTTGAGCATTTGGGCTGAGGACATCCCTAAGACAGCCTTCAGGACTCAATATGGCCATTATGAGTTCCCGGTGATATCTTTTGGGTTGACCAATGCCCCAACGGCGTTTATGGATTTGATGAATTGAGTTTTCAGGCCCTATTTGGAATCATTTATTATTGTTTTCATTGATGACATTATTGTATATTCAAGGAGCGGGGAGAAGCACAAGCAGTATTTGAGAATTGTGCTCCAGACTTTGAGAGATCATATGCTTTATGCCAAATTCTCAAAGTGTGAGTTATGGCTCGATTCTGTTACATTCCTAGGGCACGTGGTGTATAAAGATGGGATTATGGTGGATCCAGTAAAGATTGAGGTTATTCGTGATTAGGACAGACCTACATCTCCGACTGAGGTTCGTAGATTTATTGGTTTGGTGGGTTACTATCGATGATTTGTTGAGCGTTTTATTTCTATCGCATCGCCTATGACCAGACTAACTGGGAAGAAAGTTTCATTCCAGTGGTCCGAGGATTGTGAGTTGAGCTTTTTGAAGCTCAAGAGCTTACTCACTTCAGCTCTGATATTGACCCTTTCTGTTGAAGGCGAAGGGATTACAATTTATTGTGATGCTTCTGGTGTTGGTTTGGGTTGTGTTCTGATGTAGTAGCACCAAGTTATTGCTTATGCGTCGAGGCAACTTAAGATTCATGAGCACAAATACCCCACTCATGATTTGGAGTTGGTGGTGGTGGTTTTTGCGCTTAGGATTTAGAGGCACTACTTGTATGGTGTTCATTATGAGATCTACACCGACCATCATAGTCTTCAGCACCTTATGACTCAGAAAAAGCTAAATTCTAGGCAGCGTAGGTGGATTGAGTTGCTGAAGAACTATGATATCTATATCCTATATCATCGGGACAAGGCGAACGTGTAGCAGATGCCTTGAGCCGGAAGGCAGTGAGCATAGGTAGTTTGGCTTCTATTTCAGTTTTAGAGCTGCCGTTGGCTTTGGACATTCAGTTCTTAGACAACTTTTTGGTTCAACTCGATATTTCGGACTCCAGGAGGATCCTTGCGAGTGTTGAGGCTAGGTCTACCCTATTTGAGCAGATTCGGAGTCGCCAGTTTGAGGATAGTAGGCTTTGTGACATCCGTGATCAGGTGGAAAGGGGTGCAAATACCATTATATTATTGTGGAAAAAAAACATGTGAGATTAAAAAGTGAGTTTTCAATGAAAAAATAAACTACTTTGTAGATGGGTCATATATGTCAAAAGTAATGGAACCTTAAGCATGTTAAGTGGGTTTAAGTTTAATCCTACAGATATTATTAGTAAAATATCCAATTGACCAATGTAATTTGTATAGTATAACCAGTCCAAAGAAAGAATTGCATAATTGACCTTATCTATTTCAAGAATGGAACATAATTAATAAACTGAATATACATAATTCTAAGGGTCCAACAAAGGCATCTTATCGTAATGCTACTGGCGTTGAACAACCGACATCCTTCATCAGGATACTGCAGCAAAAGTGACAAAGGCTATTACTAATTAGTAATAGAGTATAAAATTGGACGAAGCATGAAGAAAACCGAAAAATCTCTAAAACAGACATATGAAAGACAACCTAAAAAAGTTCAAACACAGAAACCTGAAAGAAAATCTAAGAATATCAATAAGATATATCTCGGGCGGTTGAGAAATGAAAGAGAAAGATAGGAACATTTACCCCTTGAAGCAGCAAAAAAGATGACGAAGAATCAGTTGAGAGTGAAGCGTTATACTTGAATATGAAAAGAAAGTGAAGAGGCACAAGTCAGAAAAGTCACAGAGACGCAATTAAGTTGACTCTAATTTGGATTTTTCAATACAACAAATAAATAGGCAAAATAGAATAAAAAATCAAAATTCAGAAAAAAGATAAATATGTTTCCTGATTGATAAGAGGTGTCACATCAACTTTCTTATATCATCCTTTATTATTATATAATGATTGATTGATGATTGATAATTAATTAATTTCTTATCTTTTATTCTACTTTTTCTTATTCTTTATTACTCCCTCTAATCCAGAATAATTGAATTTTTGAGGTATTTTTCAATATCTAAAATAAGTGAATTTTTCAAAGCCTAAAATAAGTGAATTTTTCAAAGCCCAAGAGAATTTTAGGAATTTTTTTCCATATTTACCGTTTCATTTAATAAGGTTCTTAAGTACTTCACATTTTCTAGGAAAATAGGTTAAGAATAATTAAAAGGGTAAAAGTAAAAAGAAGCCTACAAATTATGTCCTTAAATATTTTTCTTAAAGGGTGTGCCATATCCCAACAATTCAATTATTTTAGACTAGAGGGAGTATTTATTTCATGTTGAAAAAATATTTCCACATTAATTAAATTATTAATCTTGAATTAAGATTTTTAATGCATCCCATAATCTGTATCATAAGTGTAACGAAAGAGGAAGTGACTTTGGTAACAGAACGAATATTAATTATAAAATTTTGAGTATTAAAATGCACTTTAATTTGAAATATATCTTTTCTTTTTAATCTTTGACCAATCAATTCAAATTCAAAACTATATATAGATGGTCCATAGAAATATCCAAACTACAATGCGATGAACTACTCAATAATTTCTCATCTTCACTTTTTTTCTTACCTACTGTTGAAATTAGATAACCAATTAAATATTTAGTGCTCTCGATAGCGAGCAATTAGTTGTTGATACTCTGTGTTGCTGATAGACAATTTACTCAAGTTTTGTGTTCTGATTTTTTTATTTCTACATAAATTTGTGCTAATTTGTTTCTATGTATCCTGTATTATAGAAGCTGACTGTTACATTGAATACTTTGATCATTGATTGAACAATTTCTCTTTCAATTCATGTATTACAGAAGTTGACAGTGGTATAAATGGATGATCAAATTTTGAGTTTTCGCTAGACAAAGTTATGGGCTCTTTCATATGCTTGTTTGTAACACCCCCTACATTTCTGAACCTAGTTAATTACCGTAACATTTATGGAACTATTTAAACATGAGATTGTTGGGGTTTTACATATTAAATTGGTTGGGCTGAGTTAACATGTGCTCATGGGCTCAATTTGAGGCCCAAAAATTACAAGAAAGACATGGCCCAAATGGAGAAGAGATCCATTCTACCATTGACCAAGTAAAACACATTTAATTTTTGGCTAAGGATTGAGGGACTATATAAGGCAAGGAAAATCAGATTTTTATTCAAAACAATACACATGCCAATTCTAGACTTTTCTAAAGATATTTCTCATCTCTCAAACCCTAAGGCAACTATTCTCTTTGGACAAGATCACTCTTTTGCAAGCTTTGGTAAGTGTTTACTATTATGGTTTAATATATTATATGCTTAATATGGTGTATAAATCATGTTGGTTATGTTGGCAAAGTGTTGGACAGTTCACTATGTGTAAAACTGTCTACTTTTGCTCAATCGGTAAAGGGTTTGCCTTATAAATGTGAAAGGAGACTTGTGGTATTGAAGGAAGTGAATTTGATAGATGAAATATCAACATGTAATATGTGGTTATGTTCTTAACTTGCTTTCTCTTTGTGTATAAAATTTGGAATTGTTGTTGCAAAATTGTGCATGGAATTGGTGACATATTTAAAGAAAAATGTAGTTTTGGTGATGTTCATGTGTGTTGTGAAACCGTGGTTGTTTGTTGGAATCCAAGTGACCTAAAATATGAAAATATAAGCTTATTTATGGACTTGGACCATTTATAACAAAAAAGGACCCAAAAGAGACCCATTTTGGCCGAATCGGGCATCCGCCCTCGCGTCTGGAGCACCTGCGGGCGCAGATGCAAATGCAAATGCAGGCGGCTCTGGATAAGGAAAGAGGGGCACCTTCATCCGCATTTCATCCACCTACAGGCACATGTGGCTCCACATCCCAGTCCAGAATTTCATTTTGCATTTTTTTGTCTCTCTTTGACTCCCCAAGGCCCCTATACCCTTTTCGGATGCAATTATCAACTTATGGTACCTTTTGAATGGATTTAAGGGGTATTTTGGAGGCATGTTGGATTATATAAATTATGGATTGTTGTTAATGTGTTATTGTGAAAGGTATTGAGATGACTTGATGCAGTAATTGTGACGTGGTGTTAATGAGGAAGTGTAAAGTATAAACTTGGTATGAAATGATATTGGTTTATGATGTATTGGTCAATGTGTGGAATGTGGTGGTGTTTCTGGTATGGTAATGAATTAAATAGTATTTTAAAGGGTGAAATGACGTTATATGGCAGTTATGTAGCTCATTGTCGTCTTATGCACTTGTAAGATAGTTAGATGATAATGTGAGCTCCGTTATGTACTTGTGTTGTAGAGTAAAAAGCAAGGAAGGAGATGGATTATTGTATTCATATATAGGACTATGTATTCATAGTGGGAATATAAGGTATGTAAGTTTACTCTTTCCGTATCCTTCTGCAGCACATATTGTTCACATTGACATTGTACTTGTTTCATTCCGAAATGTCCAAAGGCATCTCATTTCAGGTTGGCATATAGTATTACTCACAGGACCAATTATGATTCACATGTCTCATGTTCATTGACTAATGTTTCAAAGTTCCAATAATGTACAATCACCAATGTATCACTCTTATAACAAAAGAACGGAAGTAATGTATAATTGTTTGTATATTCTTGAATGGCATCCCAGGGGTGGAATAAACACCTAGCTTGGGTCAATCCTAATATCATGGGTGGTATCCCAGGGGTTAACATACCTGGCATGGGTCTATCCCAATATCACAGTAGCATCCCAGGGGCAACAGAAAAGCCTAGCATGGGTTAGTCTCATCCCAGGGGTTAAAAATACCTAGCATGGGTTATCCTATTTTACCACTGATCAGTTGGTCATTTTTTTATTACATGCTTTATAATTTTCTTAATGCAAAAAAGGATAAAGTAAACTAATGAATGATAATGATGAACGAACGTAAAGGCAAAAAAAGTAATGAATGTAATGTACATGGTTCCACACAAACAGAACGGTGGTTTATGCTTATTGACTATTCTCTTATATTTGATTCCATTGAAGTACTTATGTATCATATGATTTCTTATAGCCTTTCATACTCAGTACATTCTTTGTACTGACGTACCTTGGTGGAATTACCCTACTTGCTGCAGGCACAAGTACTAGTAGACCTCCTCAGTAGGTTGCGGATCACTTGCAGATCATTGCTGAGCACTAGTTGGTTCGGGGCCTTCCGAGTCACTATGTACATTTGTTTTGGTATTGTAAATGTTGCATAAAGCGGGGACTTGGCCCGACTTTAGGTTGGCTATGTCTATGTATCTGTAGAGGCTTTGTAGATGTTGTGGGACAAAATGAAGGAAATGTAAGGAATGCATGCTTTTGACTTGATGGACCTAACGGCCAAGTTTCATATATATCATATGTTCTCCATGACTTTTGCCATTGGTATCTTGTACTTACATGGGAGAAAATGTTGTTCATCTAGTGACATGCATATGAGTGTACATGAATGAAGATTAGTTCTCTCGAGCCTTAACGGCTTGGGTGCCAGTCCGCCCCGTTGGAATTCGAGGAGTGACAAAAGTGGTATCAGAGCAGGTCGTCCTAAGGGTGTCTACAAAGTCGTGTCTGAGTAGAGTCTTGCTTATGGATATGTTGTGCACGACATTTATAAGTAGGAGGCTATGGGACATTTAGGAGTTATTTCTTTTCTTCATTTCTTAGATCGTGCATTAGATCCACATCTGTAGGTGGAGTCATATCTGACCATTGTAATTGGTTTTCTTTGTTATAGTAAAATGCCAATTACAGTATGAGGTGGAGGCATAGGTAAGCAGGTAGATATGCCTGCCGGAGAAGGAATGAGTAAATCACCACCTGACCAAGCTAGTCAAGGTGGGGCTGACGCTGAGTTTGCATCGCAGGCTTCTTCTACTTTTCCAGCTCCAGAAGAGCTAAGAAGGAGAGAAGAACCTGCCGAACCACTTGTTAATGCTACTGAGCAGGATCTAATAAATGCGGTGCAAATGTTGACCCGTATAGTTACTGTACAAACTCAAGGACAAGTTGGTCCAATGACAAGTGAGGATGGCGCGGCTAGAGTAGCTAGTCGGTGGACACATGATTTTTTGAAATTAGATTCTCCCATATTAACTGGGCCAGATACGAATGAAGACCCACAGGACTTCGTGGACCAAATTCAAAGGGCTCTAGATGTTATGCATGTGACTGGTGTAGAAATAGTGGAGTTTGCAGCATATAAACTAAAAGGTGAGGCTATATTATGGTACAAAGATTAGAAATGATCTAGGGGTATTGGTGCAATTCCATCTAGTTGGGAGGAATTCAAAACTGCCTTCCTTGATCATTATCTCCCATATGAGATCCGAGAGGCTCGTGCGGATCAGTTTTTAAATCTTCGTCAAGGGAATATGAGTGTCAGAGAATACAGTCTGCGGTTTAATTTTTTGGCTCGGTATGCTCCTAATGTAGTAGCCACTATGGACGATAGAGTCCATCGTTATGTGGATAGATTGGAGCCATATTTGGTAAGAGACTGCACCATTGCTGCTTTGAAAAGAGATATGGATATAGCCAGAATACAGGCTTTTGCACAGAAAATAGAAGATCAGAGGCAGTGGAGAAGGACACAAGAAGTTAAAGGAGGTCCGTCTAAAAGGGCTAGATCTACGAGAAAGGTCATAGAGTCCCAAAGAGAGTTTAGGCCTCATAATTTTAACAGACCGCCTAGACCATCATTTTCTTATTCCACAGCAGGCACTCAATCTCAATTTTGAGGGTTTAGAGGAAAATATTTTGGGTAGAGCAGTGTGGTTCGAGGTTCACAGACAACAAGATTTTCTCACCAGCCGTGTCAGCACTGCGGGAAGTCTCATATAGGTGGATGTCGGATTGGAATAAATGTTTGCTATTTTTGCGGCATGCCAGGGCACATGGTGAAAGAGTGCCTACAACGGGGTATGGGTTGTATAGCATGACCTACGGTATCAACTGTTGCATCATCATCATCAGTTCCTTCCCTAGGAAGAGGAGTACAGCCTACTGGGCATGGTAGAGGTGCTAGAAGAGCAACTAGTTCCAGTGGAACCCAGAATCGCACCTATGCTCTAGTGGACCGGCAGAATTCGGAGGCTTCCCCTGATGTAGTTACAGGTACATTATCCATATTTTCACATAATGTATATGCATTGATTGATCCAGGTTCTACATTATCATATGTCACTCCATTAATTGCAGAAAAATTTAAAAGAATGCCGAAATTATTGATTAAGTCATTTGAAGTATCTACGCATGTCGGTGAATCTATTATAGCTAAGAGAGTTTATCATGATTGCATAATTACTGTTTGTGGTCATGATACGTTGGCCGATCTTATTGAGCTGGAGATGATAGATTTTGATGTTATAATGGGTATGGATTGGTTGGCTTTTGGTTATGCCACAGTAGATTGCCGAGCTAAGAAGGTACATTTTTGTTTTCCACAAAAGAATGTACTTGAATGGACGGGTAATGTGGGGGCACCGAGAGGTAAATTTATTTCCTACCTTAAGGAAAGGAAAATGATATCCAATGGGTACATATGTCACTTAGTAAGACTGAAAGATACTGATGTGGAACCACTAACTCCTCAGTCGGTTCAAGTGGTTAATGAGTTCCTTGATGTATTTTCTGAAGATCTTCCAAGTTTACCTCTAGAACGGGAAGTAGAGTTTGGTATTGATGTGATTCCAGGCACTCAGCCTATCTCTATTCCCTCTTATAGAATGGCTCCAGCAGAATCACGAGAACTAAAGGAGCAATTAAAAGACTTGCTGGACAAGAGGTTCATAAGGCCTAGTATGTCCCCGTGGGGTGCACCAGTATTATTTGTACAGAAGAAAGATGGCACATTGAGAATGTGTATTGACTATCGGCAATTGAATAAGGTAACAATCAAGAACAAATATCCCCTCCCCAGAATTGACGATTTATTTGATCAGTTACAGGGTGCCAAATGTTTTTCAAAGATTGACTTAAGATGGGGTTACCATCAAGTCAGGGTAAGAGAAAAAGGTATACCCAAGACAACTTTCCGAACACGGTATGGACATTATGAATTTTTAGTTATGTCATTTGGACTAACAAATGCACAAGCTGTTTTCATGGATTTGATGAATAGGGTGTTTAAGACATTTCTAGATGTGTTTGTGACGGTGTTTATAGATGACATCCTGGTTTATTCAAGATCACAAGAGGACCATGCTAAGCACTTACGACAGGTGTTACAGATTCTTCGTGAGCGTAAATTGTATGCAAAGTTCTCTAAATGTGAATTTTTGGTTAAAATCCATAGTATTCTTGGGTCACATTGTGTCAGATAAAGGGATAAGGGTTGATATGCAAAAGATAAAAGCGGTGAAGAATTGTCCAAGACCTACAACGCCAACGGAAATTTGTAGCTTCCTTAGGTTGGCAGGTTATTACAGAAGATTTGTTGAAGGGTTTTCTTCCATTGCGGCACCTTTAACAAAGCTTACACACAAGGCAATCAAGTTTTAGTGGAATGATGCATGTGAGAAAAGTTTCCAAGAGCTGAAAGATAAATTGACTTCTACACTGATATTGGTACTTCCGAAAGGCACAGAAGGGTATGCAGTATATTGTGATGCTTCTGGAGTTGGCCTAGGGTGTGTATTGATTCAGTACGGTAATGTAATAGCGTATGCCTCACGACAGTTGCAGCCACATGAGAGAAACTATCCCACACATGATCTTGAGCTAGCGGTTGTGATATTTGCTTTAAAGATATGGTGCCATTATTTGTATGGGGTTCATGTTGATATATACACTGATCACAAAAGTTTGCAATATATTTTTAAGCAGAAGGATTTAAATCTGAGGTAGCGAAGGTGACTTGAACTATTAAAAGACTATGATTTTGATATCCTATATCATCCAGGAAAAGCAAATGTGGTAGCCGATGCATTAAGCCACAAGTCAATAGGAGACACTAGTGGCCAGTTGACAAAAAAGCAAGACCTAGTCAAGGATCTACATCAACTAGCCAGCTTGGGAGTTCATCTTCTTGAATCTTCAGATGAAGGGGTTATTGTGTAAAATGCGGTAGAATCTTTATTAATAGCTGAAGTAAAGGAGAAGCAGGATGCGTATCCTATGTTATTGCTGCTGAAAGAGAATGTACAACAGGGTTTGACAAAGTCATTTTATCTTACACAAGAAGGAGTACTTCATTGCCAAGGTAGATTATGTGTACCGGATGTAGATGAGCTGAGGAGATGAATTATGACAGAGGTGCATCATTCACGATATTCTATTCATCCGGGATCTACCAAAATGTATCATGATTTGAAAGAAATGTATTGGTGGGGAAACATGAAGAAGAACATTGCAGAATTTGTAGCTCAATGCTCAAATTATCAACAAGTAAAAGTAGAGCATTAGAAACCTGGAGGTTACATGCAACGTATCAATCTTCCAGTCTAGAAATGGGACATGATTAACATGGATTTCATCACAGTTTTGCCTTGTACACTGCAGAAATTTAATTCCATATGGGTAATAGTTGACTGGCTTACCAAGTCAGCGCATTTCCTACCAGTCAAGACCACCTATACAGCTGAAGATTATGCAAGGTTTTATGTTAAAGAGATAGTGCAATTACACGGGATTCCAATCTCTATTATATCAAATGGGGGAGCTCAATTTACTGCACATTTTTGGAGATCTTTTCAGAGGAGTTTGGGAACCCAAGTGAGTTTGAGTACGACTTTTCATCCTCAGACAGATGAACAAGCAGAACGTACTATCCAAACACTTGAAGATATGCTACGAGCGTGCACGTTGGACTTTAAAGGTAGTTGGGATGATCATCTACCCCTTATTGAATTTGCCTACAATAATAGCAATCATTCGAGTATCAAAATGGCACCTTATGAAGCTTTATATGGAAGGAAGTGCAGATCACCAATTGGATGGTTTAAAGAGGGTGAAACTGCTTTACTTGGGCCAGATCTTGTTCATCAAGCTATGGAGAAGTTTAAAGTGATCCAACAGCGGCTACAAATGGCCCAAAGTCAACACAATTCATATGCCGATGTTAAAAGAAGAGGGCTCGAATTTGCAATAGGTGATTGGGTATTCTTAAAGGTGTCACCGATTAAAGGGATAATGAGATTTGTAAATAAAGGAAAGTTGAGTCCACGATATATAGGGCCATATGAAATTGTCCGAAGATTTGGGCAAGTTGTGTATGAATTGGAACTACCCCAAGAACTCTCCACAGTTTATCCAGTGTTTCATGTTTCGATGCTTCGAAAGTGCGTATGAGATCCATCTCGTATTGCTCCCATTAAATATGTACAAGTTACGGAGGATCTCACCTATGAAGAGATACCTATTTCTATTCTGGATCGACAAGTGAAGAGGTTAATAAATAAAGAAGTAGCTTCCATAAAAGTGCTTTGGACAGCAGGTAGAAGAGATCACATGGGAAGCTAAAGAAATGATGAAGTCTAAATACCCTCATTTGTTTAAAATGGAAGAGAAAGTTCAAGATGCGAGATCGGAGCAATAACAAGTAAGTATCTATAAGTATTATGTATATATGTGGTAACATGAGGAATGATCCTAGACTTGAATTTGTTTAAATTGGATAATGTCACTAACATTCGAGGACGAATGTTTCTAAGGGGGGAAGGATGTAACACCCCGTACATTTTCCGAACCTAGTTAATTACCGTAACATTTATGGAATTATTTAAACATGAGATTGTTGGCGTTTTACATATTAAATTGGTTTGGCTGAATTAACATGTGCTCATGGGCTCAATTTGAGGCCAAAAAATTACAAGAAAGACATGGCCCAAATGGAGAAAAGATCCATTCTACCATTGACCAAGTAAACACATTTAATTTTTGGCTAAGAATGACTTGAGGGACTATATAAGGCAAGTAAAATCATATTTTTATTCAAAACAATACACATGCCAAGTCTAGACTTTTCTAAAGATATTTCTCATCAATCAAACCTTAAGGCAACTATTCTCTTTGGACAAGATCACTCTTTTGCAAGATTTGGTAAGTGTTTAATCTTATGTTTTAATATATTATATGCTTAATATGGTGTATAAATCATTTTGGTTATGCTGGCAAAGTGTTGGACAACTCACTATGTGTAAAACTGTCTACTTTTGCTCAATCGGTAAAGGGCTTTGCCTTATAAATGTGAAAGAAGACTTGTGGTATTGAATGAAGTGAATTTTATGTATGAAATATCAACATGTAATATGTGGTTATGTTCTTAACTTGCTTTCTCTTTGTGTATAACATTTGGAATTGTTGTTGCGAAATTGTGCATGGAATTGGTGACGTATTGAAAGGAAAATGTAGTTTTGGTGATGTTCATGTGTGTTGTGAAAATGTGGTGGTTTTTTGGCATAAAAGTGACCTAAAATATGAAAATATAATCTTACTTATGCCCTTGGACAATTTATTACAAAAAAGGACCCAAAAGAGACCCAATTTGGCCTAATCGGGCATCCGCCCTCGCGTCTGGAGCACCTGCGGGCGCAGATGCAAATGCAGGAGGCTCTGGATAAGGAAAGAGGGGCACCTGCATCCGCATTTCATCCACCTACGGGCACATGTGGCTCCACATCCCATTCCAGAATTTCATTTTGCGTTTTTTTGTCTCTCTTTGACCCCCCAAGGCCCCTATACCCTTTTCGGATGCAATTATCAACTTATGGTACCTTTTGAATGGATTTAAGGGGTAGTTTGGGGGCATGTTGGATTATATAAATTATGGATTGTTGTTAATGTGTTATTGTGAAAGGTATTGAGATGACTTGATGCAGTAATTGTGACGTGGTGTTAATGAGGAAGTGTAAAGTATAAACTTGGTATGAAATGATATTGGTTTATGATGTATTGGTCAATGTGTTGAATGTGGTGGTGTTGCTGGTATGGTAATGAATTAAATAGTATTTTAAAGGGTGAAATGACGTTATATGGCAGTTATGTAGCTCATTGTCGTCTTATGCACTTGTAAGATAGTTAGATGATAATGTGAGCTCCGTTATGTACTTGTGTTGTAGAGTAAAAAGCAAGGAAGGAGATGGATTATTGTATTCATATATAGGACTATGTATTCATAGTGGGAATATAAGGTATGTAAGTTTACTCTTTCCGTATCCTTCTGCAGCACATATTGTTCACATTGACATTGTACTTATTTCATTTAGAAATGTCCAAAGGCATCTCATTTCAGGTTGGCATATAGTATTACTCACAGGACCAATTATGATTCACATGTCTCATGTTCATTGACTAATTTTTCAAAGTTCCAATAATGTACAATCACCAATGTATCACTCTTATAACAAAAGAACGGAAGTAATGTATAATTGTTTGTATATTCTTGAATGACATCCCAGGGGTGGAATAAACACCTAGCTTGGGTCAATCCTAATATCATGGGTGGTATCCCAGGAGTTAACATACCTGGCATGGGTCTATCCCAATATCACAGTAGCATCCCAGGGGCGACAGAAAAGCCTAGCATGGGTTAATCTCATCCCAGGGGTTAAAATACCTAGCATGGGTTAATCTTATACTAGGGGCGACAGAAAAGCCTAGCATGTGTTAATCTCATCCCAGGGGTTAAAAATACCTAGCATGGGTTATCCTCTTTTACCACTGATCAGTTGGTCATTTGTTTATTATATGTTTTATAATTTTCTTAATGCAAAGAAGGATAAAGTTAAGTAATGAACGATAATGATGAACGAACGTAAAGGCAAAGAAAGTAATGAATGTAATGTATATGGTTCCACACATACAGAATGGTGGTTTATCCATATTGACTATTCTCTTATATTTGATTCCATTGAAGTACTTATGTATCATACGATTTCTTATAACCTTTCATATTCAGTACATTCTTCGTACTGACGTCCCTTTGGGGACTTACCTTACTTGCTGCAGGCACAAGTACTAGTAGACCTCCTCAGTAGGTTGTGGATCACTTGCGGATCATTGGTGAGCTCCAGTTGGTTCGGGGCTTTCCGAGTCACTATGTACATTTGTTTTGGTATTGTAAATGTTGTATAAAGCGGGGACTTGTCCCGACTTTAGGTTGGCTATGTCTATGTATCTGTAGAGGCTTTGTAGATGTCGTGGGACCAAATGAAGGAAATGTAAGAAACGCATGCTTTTGACTTGATGGCCCTAACGACCAAGTTTCATATATATCATATGTTCTCCATGACTTCCGCCATTGGTATCTTGTACTTACATGGGAGAGAATGTTGTTCGTCTAGTGACATGCATATGAGTGTACATGAATGAAGATTGGTTCTCTCGTACCTTAACGGCTTCGGGTGCCAGTCCGCCCCGTTGGAATTCGAGGCGTGACATTGTTACACGGAAAGATAATTTTGGCTACTTATCCATGTATGTCTCGAAGATTATTGTTAAAGTTCTATCGATTTGTAGGTTTTCTCTTTTTATTATTCAAGTAGTTGATACAATTATCCTCTTAGTTTGTGTAAAAATGCTATATATGGTGATTGAAAAATATGTCAGACTTTTTCTAAGAACAAGTAGTAGGAAGATATTTGTATTATATGCTTCCTACGTTTCTATTTACATGTCACCTTTTTAAATTGCACACCCCTTAAGAAAAGCATTATCTAGAAGGTAATTTGACTAAATTACCATTATTTATTATTCATCTTTATTTAATGCTTCTCTCTTTTTGCACTATATTAATATCTCTCCATATTCATTACTAAGGGTAAAAGTGGAAATAAACAAGTAACTATGCATTGATTTTGCGAAATGACAAGTATTAAGAATCATTTATTTTTATTAAGGACAACAACTAATTAGGAACGAAGGGAGTAGCATGTATCGATGAAATAGGAAACCTATTCATATGTAGATACCAAATATTTCCTTACAAATATATCATTTATTATTATAACAAGGGAATGAAATAAAAAATTTTAAGGCCATGAAGAATTTTTCCAAACTAAAATTAACCAAAATCACATTACGAGAGTTATGTTCTCTAATATTCTTTCTTCTCTCTCTCTCTCTCCTTTTTTCATATATTTTTGTGAATGGAATGATCACCTAATTTTGTGGGTTCTTAGATTTATATTTTTTAAAAAGATTTGATTTATAACAGAATTCTATCATGCGATTATGCTTTCACGCATGTCACAAAAGGATGATCCTCTAAGCAAATTGATTGGCGTAAAAAAATGTTGCAACTAAAAGTAGTATATATATATAATGCTATAGATGTTGTAAGAGTTTTTACTATTAGATTCGTATTGTTTGTATCTTTTGGATCTTTTAGAACATGTATATTCAAGAGTTACAAATTATATTTCTTTTTATTTTTATTTTTATCTTTTTTAGGAAAAAAATGAGTGTAGGGAAAGATGATAAGGAAATTATAAGGTGGAAATCGAATACTCACCAACAAGGTGAAAGTTCATGTAGCAATCAAATTGAGCTACTAAAATTCTCCAGAAAATATATTTATTTTCCTCATGTTATTTTCCAACTTTCTTTTGATATGATAGGAATTGCATTATGTAGTTATAAGAAATCTCTTAGATTTTTAAGAGTCTCACCTCAATTCATTTGAGGTAGCTTAAAAATTATGCCCCCATCACAGATTTAATGGCCAAAAGAAGAAAAACAAAAGATGATTCTACTTCTATGAGCTCATTCCAATACTTTTATTTTTAATTTTATTAATTCTCTCTTCTCATTGCACTTGGAATTTAATTAATTCACAGTTGATAGAATTCAAAAAATGATAGACCATAAGGTTACATGACAACCTATTTTATTTTAATTTTAACTTTTTGTTTACCTTATTTTATACATCTCCAAAGTTTTCAAATATAAGTAATGACAATTTATTAATATATAGAAACAGAAGACGAAAGGACTTATGTAAGATAAAAAACATTTATGTACAACACTTACTTAAGAGGACGTCTCTATAAATATTATTATCTACATAATTAATGTATTATTTAAGAAAAACAATTAAATAAAAACAGATAAGATGAAAGGACTTATGTAAATTCTCAAATTAATAGGAGATAAGAGGACTTATGTAAAACAATAAAATCTTTAATTATATATAACATTTACTTATCAGCATAGTAACTATAAATATTTGTATTTACATAATTAACGTATTATTTATGAAACATCAGATCAATAAGAATGAGTAAGACAAGGACTTACATAAATTCTCTAATTAAGTATAAGATTTATCTCTAATTCCAATTACTAATAAATGTTCTCATTTATAATAATTGAGTAATATTTATACAAAATATTTAAATATGAATAAGAAGTTAGAGGTCTTGCATTATCTTTCTTCTTAGTAACTCATCCTCATATGAAAAGATGGCTTCTTAGAATTTTATCATTATAAAAAAATATATTTTACAAATTTAATAAGGTCTTAATTATTGCGCGAAAAGCTGATCGGTTCACTAGTCTATATATAAATATAAAGGAAGAAATGGGGTTGCTGGTGTGGCATGACTCTAAAGCCACCATTCAATTTTATCTTTTTTCTGATATTTTTGAACTTTATTTCCATTTTAATACTTTTTTTAAAAAAAATCATTTATTTCTTCAATAAATTCATTCATAATTACCATTTAGTTTTACCAAGCACGTGATGCGACAACTGCAAATGGCTTTGTTTCAATTTTTTTCATTATTTTTTTTTAATTTTTCTCTCTTTCTTATTCATTTATTTAATTTCATTTATGTGCTATATTAATTTCAGACTATTCTTCCCCTACTATTTCTAGAGATTCCAAAAGGTCACGCCTAATATTCTCTTAATTAGCCCATAATCTCTTTCTTATTTGTTTTTAAAATAAATTCTTAAAATTCTTACTTATTTTAACATTCATCTTCAACATTAATAGTAAAACAATGACTCTTAAGGTACATCCAAGTAATACTTACAATTAAGGGGTTTAGTATTGAGGTTCTTCGTCAGCAAAAAGGAAAGGAATAAAGGAATAAAAATTCATGTTATTTATATCATTTACTTAGGTAATCAACGGGTTCAATCTAATATATTAATTTCTCTTATTTTTTGTACTTTTTAACTTTCCTTCTTTCTAAATGATATAAGTCAACAACAAGAGCAGAGAGGACAATTCAGTTTCACAATGGCTCCTTCAACAAATTTGGAAGAGTTGCACTTCTTTTCTCTTTATGTTTCATGGTATATATCTCACTTGAAAACAAATGCCCTTTCCACTATATATTTATTTTCGATTAGAGATTGTTTTTGTTAATTAGATGGATCCCAATATCCCCATTCATGAAGATTTTTTGTCGGATACGCAGCTAATATTGAATGAATGACATCTTTTACTCCTTTCATAATTTTATTATTCATATATCCTTTTATATTTTTATGTGCTTTCTATTTTATCTATTTAATTTTTCTATATAATTGGTATTGCAGGTGAGAATAGATAAAGAAGTGATGAGGAAAGTCAAAAATTGATCATCAAAGTAAGCATCGCGATGATCCCGATGGCACGTAGAAGAAGGCATCCTAATATTTTTATAATGAATTCATGATATTGAAATAGCTAATACTGCAGTATAATTCTTTTTTTTCTTTTTCCCCTTGTGTTCTTACTATAAATTTCTTTAAAAAGTAAAGGTAAAGAAATAGAAGGAGGTAAAATGAAATGTAGAAGTAAGTAAGGAAAAATATTTAGAGAACTGTTGATTCCATTAATTTGTGGCGATGGATTGACTTATTATTTTTTCAGTTATGATTCTGTTTTTAATTATATAAGTTTTATTTAAAAATCTTAAAGCTTCTATGGATGAACACACGATAAAAATTTTAAATTTCAAAATTTCAGTCGTGCAACATAAATTGGGATAGAGAGTAATTTTTTTTGTCAATTTTCAATGATTAAATTGTAATAATCCTCTAGGTCATTTTTTGTATTTTTATGCTTTTTTGTGTTTAGATCCTTCCTATATTGCTGTCCCAAGTCATTTATGACTTGCTGGAACTGATAGTTTGGTTACCGAGCAGTTTGTTTGGTTTTTATAGCTATTTCCCTGTTTTGACCTTTTGGAGTTAAGAAAATGGTCTCGGGACAAAACTTCAGGTAAACAGACTCAGATACCAATTCTTATAGTTCTATCAACTCTGGAACATCGATTTTAAGCTAGGGGGACCCTCGGTCCATGTCTCGAGGCTTTCAGACTCATTTTGGGCTATTGGGTGGATTTTGGTAAAAAATGGAACTTTGGGTGTGTGACTCACATTCTGTCGAAACAACCTCTGATGGAAATTTTGATAGTTTTGTTGAGTCTAGCATACTGAATTTGGTAAGATAGCATAGTTCATTTGCATACATGGGATTCCAAAAGAATCTCGAGCACCCGATCGGAGTCCATTAGGACTTAACCAAAATTTCTGGTTCCAAGTGTTGGTGTAGCCTCTTAAACAGTCGGGAGACCCTTTAGCGGTAGCTAGCCATCTGAGGTAGGGGTCGCTTAACAGACCATTTCACCACTTTAGCGGTGACCTTTTAAGCGGTTATTTAGCTTCTTAAGCGGCCACTGCTGGATCTTTTACATATTTCATTTCCATAAATTTTTGCTCCATTTTCTAAGTGTTTTCCTCCATTAGAGAGCTTGAGAGCTTAAGATCAGTGGGTAAATCCTATAATTCAGATGGGGAGTAGCTGGGCATCAATAAAATGATTATTGTATGATCTTTGTCTCGTACGTTTCCAGTTAAATATCTGTATAATTTGTAGTTAAATTCTTATTCTTCTCCGAGCTTTGCAGACTGATTTGGGCATGAAATGGAGGTCTTATCATACCTAATTTGTGAGCACTAGATCACTACGACCCAAGGGACATGGCGGTATCAATTTTGTGATTCCCACAAGCAGAGCCCACGGGAGATTTTTAGCCCACATTCTGACCCAAATTGTAAATACACAATATGGGTATTGATGTTCTCATGTTGACATGTAGAATTTGATTTTGATAGTGTGGCAGCGGTCGAAGGCTTCTTGGATGGGAAAAGCTCTGTTATAGAGGTTTTTGCATGCTTTCAACACCGTCTAGGTAAGCTAGGCTTACCCATCATCTAGACTTTGATTTATTATGGTATTATTATGATATTGTGCTAGTTTTGGGTGGGTATTTATGGCCTGGATATTCTTTTAGCGTCTATTGACTATCTTAGCCGATTAGGGGCCTTTTTGGGTACATTTTGGCCTCGTTTCCCTTAAATTAGTCTACGATTATCCCTTAGGATTAGACTTAGCTTATTTAGAACCTTAGGATGGGATTGAGGAGATTTAGCATAGTTTCAGTTAGGTGCTTACCTTAGGATGAATTTTTGGGACTGGTAGTGGGCCCTATCGCCCCTTTTCAAGATGGGATTCTTAGAATATTACCCTTTTGACCTAAAGAATCACATAACCACTTATTTAGGCTATTACTTGGGTTTGGTTTAACCTAGTCATTATAATAATCTTAGTTAGCTTCTTCACTCTAGGTAGGATGGTATTTGACCTTAAACCGCATTTTCTGACTTAATAATTGGAAGCAGCTTCTCAGTAAAGAATTTGACCTCCTAATATTGGAATTTATGATTAAATGGACTAGATATGGACTTTAACTCTGGTATATCACCACATATTTCTTACTTAATAGTTCCAGCTTGAGTCTGGTACCTGGCATATTGTTATTTGCTAAAATTATATTATTCACTAGTTTCGGTTTGAGTCCAGCAATTATTATCTTTTCTATTACTGCTCTGGGGTTAGGAATCCGGTATAGACTGGTAGGATTTGTGTTTATAACTTTAAAAGGAGTATAAGTTATGTATATTGCATATTTTGACTCATTTTACCTTTATTACTGTTATATCTTGTACGTATTGTAGTATTACTCTTGCTTGTATCCACCGTACTTATAGGGGCTCAGTTGTATTTATTGCTCCTTGTGTATGCTTTCTGGGCTTATAAATATCCAGTTAGGTTATAACTAGTCTTTTATTTCCGTATTCAAGTTACTTACTTTCAAATTATCGTATTTGCCTAGTATAGCCTATTACTTCCATTTGTGTCCCTTAATTATTGGCTTTAGATTATATACTCTCACTTTATTTATACTTTTACTGTTATTTAGCTCTGTCGGCCTATGATGCCTACTGAGTACCCGTGGTTTTGGTACTCATACTACTTTTCTGCATCTTTTCCCTGATGTAGATCCGAGTACGAGTCACCATCGTTGACGACATCATCGAGTTGTGCTGTTTATCAAAGATTGGATGAGCTTTCAGAGTCAGAGCCAAGCCTCATCTTTCTGTTGTTGTGATAGTCTTATTTTATATATTCTGAGACTATGATGTATATTTTGGCACTCTCTACTACTCTTTTTGTTATAGTGGCTCTTGTACTGGCCTTACTAGGTCTTGAGGGATTTATTTTTGTATTTGTTTTGTACTTTCCCCTCTCCTGTATATCATGCTTATATATATATATTATTCGTATTCTAGTGGTTTATTATTTTGGTTATATCCTTATTTCTTTTTCTTCTGCATGTTAGACTGTTACTCGCCTTTCCTTGATATGGTTTGGCTTACTTACTGGTGGATTAAAGTAGGTGTCATCATGACCTAAGAAATTAGGTTTTGATAGTTTGGTATCATAGCCTTGGTTCATCGGTATTATTGGTACAAGAGCAAGTGTCTAGTAGAGTCCCACGGATTGGTACGAAGACGTTCATATTCTATCTTAGGGAGGCTACAAGACATTCGTAGGAAACTTTCATCTTTTTGGTTAATTATCAAGTGTTGTGTATATATTGGTTTCTAGATTCTTATTTGTTTCGCCCTTTTGTAAATGGCTAGGACGTGTGTTAGGCGGCTGGGGGCGAGGACACCGAGCTTTTAGCTAGGGCACCAATTAGATATAGAGGTCAACTCTGAGGTCGAGGTCAGACTAGAGCGGCAGCCCCAGCTCGATACCAGGCCAGAGGCCTTCACCAGATTCAATTATTGATCCCACGCTAGAGATTGTACCAGAGGAGCTGCCGCTACAGTAGCCGGTAGGCTAGAGGGAGTCCAAGCCCCACCTAGATTTATATCTTCTTCTACCCTCTGTGATACCTTGGTACAGTTGTTGGTATTGGTTGGTAGCCAACCGATGAATGGGGCCCAGACAGTAGCCCAAGGTGGACTCGGCATAGGAGGCAGCCTACAGCTGCGGCTCTCAGAGTAGAGGTTCCACCAGTACTGGTAGTTCTATAGCCGGCAGCAGCCCAGCCAGCCATGACTTCTGAGAAGAAGAAAATGTTGGGCCAGTTTCTTAGATTGGCTTCACCGAGGTTTTTAAGGTCCCCAAGCAAGGATGCATTTGAGTTTCTTACCAATTGTGAGGAGAGGTTACGTAATTTGGGCCTGGTTGAGTCGCATGGTATGGATTACACCACTTTCTAGTTCGATAGGGCAGCAAGACAGTGATGGAGGGGATCCTGGTTGTAGGCTAGCTGGATCTTATCTTATGACTTGGACTCAGTTCTCCGAGGCTTTCTTAGTGAAGTATATGCCTCACAGCATGCACGAGCACCTGAGGGATCAATTTATAGGGTTACAACAAGGTTTTATGTCAGTGGCAGAGTACAAGGCAAGGATTTATGAGTTAGCTCGATATGCAACCATGATTCTACCTACTAAGTATGAGAGGATTCGATGCTTCGTCATAGGATTGAGACTTTCACACCCTATGGCTATTCAAAGTCTGGTATATTTAGGCAAGTAATTTATGGATATTGCTAACTATGCATACACTATAGAGGATATGCACTGTGAAGCCCAAGGGCCAGCGATAAGAGACCTCTCAGCAGGGCAGTTACAGTGGGAGCCATAGTGGTTCAAAGTTCAGAGGTATAGGTTTTTAGGGTAGGTATCCCTAGAAGCAGCCATATCAGCATCAGGGTCAGTCAAGTAGGCCCATTCAGGCAGTGCTACATAATTCAGATAGAGGTCAGCCTGGTTATAGTGACTTCAGCGGGTAGAGTAGTGCTTAGTCTTTGAGGGGTATCCAGTCAGAGTCTTTAGGTCGAGGTAGATATTCCAAGTTAGCTAGACCTTCTCAATGGGGTAGAGTACTTGAGGAATGCTTTGATTATGGTAATGTGGGCCATTTTTCCAGAGAGTGTCCCAGGTGTAGGATAATTGAGCCCACTACATAGAGTGGTTTATCGATTAGATTAGTACCGCCCCCTGCTAGGGGTGGTGCACAGGGTCACAAGGGTGGTCCCCAGGGTTTTAGAAGAGGTCCTCAGGCAAGTAGGGCAGGTGGTCAAGTAGGCACCCCATATGGAGATAGGCGAGGTCATTTATATGATGTTTCTAGTAGGCCAGAGGTTGAGGCTTCAGATGTTGTTATTACAGGTATAATTTCAGTGTACCATCAACCAACTTCTACTTTATTTGAACCAGGCTCCATGTATTCTTATGTGTCTACATATTATGAACCTCGATTGAGGTTTTCTTAGGAGACATTATTTGTGTTTTTATATGTAGCTACTCCTATGGGTGATTCTTTAATAGTGGATCGGGTGTACATATCGTGTATTGTGACTGTTCAGGAGTATGACACTCGGGTTGATCTTATTATGCTAGACATGGTTGATATCGATGGGATTCTAGGCATAGACTGGTTATCCTCCTATCATGCGATCTTTGATTGCTTTGTCAAGACCGTTACCTTAGCCATGCCTGACAAACCTCTGGTTGTATGGCAGGGTACTTATAGCCTCACACCGATGGGGATTATTTCTTATATTTAGGCTAGAATGCTAGCGAGAGGTTGTATGTCTTACCTTGCTTATGTCTGTGATGTTAGTATGGAGAGTCCTCCGCTTGACTTTGTTCCTATAGTCTATGAGTTCCTTGATGTCTTTTCTACTGACCTACTGGGCCTTTCTCCTAAGTATGATATAGACTTTGCTATTGATCTCAAGTCGGGGCACCCGACCTATTTCTATGGCACCTTATTGGATAGCTCCTGCCGAGCTAAATGAGCTAAATATTCAGCTTTAGGATCTTCTGAGTAAGGGGTTTATTAGATCAAGTGTCTCACCTTGGGGTGCTCCTATTATGTTTATGAAGAAGAAGGATGGTTCTATACGTATGTGTATCGATTACATGCAGCTGAATAAGGTGATAGTAAAGAATAAGTATCATATGTCTCATATCGATGATATGTTTGACCAGCTTTATGGTACAGCCGCATTTTCTAGGACTGACTTGTGATTTGGCTGCCATCAATTGAGGATTCAGGTGGAGGACATCCCTAAAACAACCTTCAGAACTCGATACAACCATTATGAGTTCCTGTTGATGTCTTATAGGTTAACCAATACCCCAACAACGTTCATGGATTTAATGAAACGCATATTTAGGCCTTATTTAGAATCCTTCGTGATCATGTTTATTAATAACATTCTTGTTTATTCGAGGAGTAGGGAGGAGAAGAAGCAACATTTAAGGACTGTGTTCCACATTTTGAGAGATCATAGATTTTATGCCAAATTCTCAAAGGGCTAGTTCTGGCTTGAGTCTATAGTATTCTTGGGGTATGTGGTGTCCAAGGATGGGATTATCGTAGACCCGAAAAAGATTGATGCCATTCGTGATTGGGATAGGTCTACATCTCCGATCGTGGTTCACAGTTTTATTGGGTTGGTAGGCTACTACAGGTGGTTCATCGAGAGATTTGACGCTATCGCAGCACCTATGACTAAATTGACTAGGAAGGAGGTTCCATTTCAGTAGTCCAATGGGTGTGAGGCAAGCTTCCTAAAGCTCAAGGACTTGCTCACTTCAACTCCTATTCTAAATCTTCTAGTTAAGAGTAAGGGGTTTACCGTATATTGTGATGCTTCAGGTGTTAGTTTGGTTTATGTTCTGATACAGCGCGGTTGAGTTATAGCATATACTTCTAGACAGCTGAAAATGCACGAGCGCAACTACCCCACTCATGACCTTGAGTTGGCAGTGGTAGATATTGCGCTTAAGATTTGGCGGCATTACCTATATGGTGTTCACTGTGAGATATTCACCCACAACCATAGTCCTCAGAACATTATGACTCAGAAGGAACTTAATTTGAGACAACACATGTCACGCCCCAAGTTCCCACGAGGCGGACTGGCACCCGAAGCCGTTGAGGCTCGAGAGGACCAATCTTTGCTCATGTATTTTCATATGCATATTCTCGTATGAACATCATCATGTTTCATGCTCCTATGCGGAAGTCATGGAAAAACATATTATTTATGAAACTTGGCCGTTAGGGCCATCAAGTGAAACTGGACATACATCTCTTACATTTCTCATCCCACATACGTCTACAAAAGCCTCTAACAGATGCATTTACAAGACCAACTAAGAGTAGGGACAAGTCCCCGCTTTATACAACATGTACAATACCAAAACACATGTACACTATGACACGGAAAGCCCCGAACCAACTGGAGCTCACCAAAATCTGCAAATGACCCGCACTCTACTGTAGAGGTCTACTAGTACCTGTGCCTGCAGCAAGTAAGGTAAATTCCCCCAAGGGGGTCAGTACGAAGAATGTACTGAGTATGTAAGACTGTATCAGTACATAAGAACTTTAATGGAAAAATACATTACAAGAGAAAGCCCAATTATGGATAAGCCAACAATCTATATATTTGGAACTGTGTGCATTACTTTCAATATTTACTTCATTTTTGTACCTCTTCTTACTTACTTGCCAGTCATTAGTTATATATTTCCCGGGCCCAACTGATCAGTGGGAAAATAATATCGTCATGCAGGTGTTCATGTCACCCCATGGATACACCCATAATGTTGGGATGGTCATCATGAAGGTGTGTTCTTTCACCCTATGGATATCGTCATGAAGATGTGTATTACACCCCATGGATACACTCATAATATTAGGATCGTCATCATGAAGGTGTTTATTTCACCCCATGGATACACTCACTCATGACAGATTATTACATTGAGGATTATGACATTTTTGGAAGCACACATATATGCATTACTTTATTCTTTCGCTACAAGTGATACATTACTTCATTTCTTTACTTTTTGAGATATTGATACAATGATAGTCACAACTTTACTTGAAGATTTGGATCATTAACCAATGAGTGAGAGACATGTGAGCAACATAACATTATTAAAACCATAACACCATTGGAACCATTGGACAATAATTCATGAACAAGGGACCTGAGTAAAATCACTATTGGAACATTGGGACATAACCTTGTTGGCTTTTGGAACATTAGTTAATGAACATGAGACATGTGATTCACAACCAGTCAATGAGTAGGAAACATATGATAGCAACCATTGGAAGCCGAAAATAAGATACCTTAGCACATTTCGGACTAGGACTAGTGTAATGTAAATGTGAATACTATTTGCGGCAGAAAGATACGGACAGAGTAACTTTACACACCTTGTATTCTCAATACGACTATACAATCTTAGATGTGCACACAATAGTCCCGCTCCTTCTTTATTTGTCACTCTACAACACAAATACATAACGGAGTTTACATTAACCACCAACTACCTTACAATTGCATATAACGATAATGAGTTTCATGTTTGCCTTTAAACATGCCATTTCCCCCTTGACAAAACCATTGATAAAATTAGCATATCAATAATACCACAATATTCCATACATTGACCAATACATAATAATCAATAACATTTCACTACAAAACTTCTCCTTTACACTTTCTCATCTGCACCATATGACAAATAATCCATCAATTTACCTTAATTCACCTCATAGCATATATCGGCCAAAATACCACAATTTACACTTATAGAAAAATAACAATTTTATAACAAAATCACACCATACATGTTCATATTTTATGCATACCATGCTCTTTCATCAAGACATCAAGTCTCTTTTCAAGTTCAAATCACAAAGATGGCACATCTTTTACCAAAAACAAAAATACACTATTCACCACCTTGCCAACATAACCATCATGATATACCCACCATATTAAGCATATAATATGTTAATCCATGAGAGTATACACTTACCAATGCTTGCAAAATGATGATCTTTACCAAAGAGTCCAAAGGAAATAGTTGCTTTAGGGTCTAGAAACTAGAGAAATGTTTGAGAAATATCTTGAAAGGCATGAGAGTGTTATATGAATAAAATCTGATTTTTGACTTTAAATACACTCTCGAGTCATCCTTATCCATTCCTTGGAATTAAATGCCATAGTCCCTTGGTCAAAGTGGAAGAATGGATCATTTTGCCCTTTTGGGCCATGTCTTTTATTTCCATTTTGGGCCCTAATTTGGGCCCAATTGCACATGTTAGCTTAGCCCACCAACTTTAACGTATAATTCACCATATATCTCATGTTTAAATAATTCCATAATGTCACAAAAATATTTACTTACATGAGTCATGTTCGTCGCCTCAATCGCAAAAATAGGAATTCTAGCCACCCATGGCTTACTTGAACTCAATTTGATAAATCCTTGTGTTTCATGATTTGATTGCATAGGAGTATGTAGAAGTGTATTGAATTATTTGAAGTTTTAACAACGCTAAAAGAACTCCAAGGAACCAAAAGAAACCATGAAAGAATCGACGTTGCATTGCGTTGCAAAACGAGCACGGAAAGGCCAAACCATTTGTGCCTTGCGCCACTGCTGCAAAGCAAGGCAGTGGCGTGAAAATAACTTGTCCTCTGAATCAGGGGCTTGCGCCACACCCCCTGAAATAGGGAGTGGCGCAAGTTTGGCCACTTTGCTGAATTTTCGGCTACTTCTTCTAACACTTGCATACCATCCAATACCCCATCAAAGCACTACAAAATACCTACTTATTGCTCTCAACACTAAGTAAACATGACTCCAAGTTATAAAGTATGGTCAGAAATGTACGGGGTGTTACATTCTTCCCCCCTTAGAAACATTCGTCCTCGAATGTTAAGAACATTGTCTCATTGAAACAAAGTTATCCTTTATGTTATCTTATACACATAACACTTGTAAAATTTACTTGTTACCACTCTAATTCCGTACTTTGAACTTTTTCCCCATTTACAACAATTACAAGTATTTTAACTTTCATTATTTTTTTGGTTCCCATGTCATTTCTTTTATTTTCTGATCCCCCAATAGTACCCTTACGGAAGCTACTTCTGCATCTCTAAATTCTTTCACTTATCGATCTATAATAACAATAGGTAACAATAAGTACCTTCTTACACGTGAGATCCTCTATAATTTGTACATTTCCCCTGGCAACAATACGGGATAATCTCTTATACACTTTCAAAGCACCGAATATAAAGTACTGAATGAACTGTGAAGAGTTCTTGAACTAGTGCTAATAGATACGCAATTTGCCCAAATCTTTGGACAATTTCCCTTTCTTTCCGAATCTTATTATTATTTTTTTTTCATTGGTGACACTGTCAAAAGAAACTAATCACCTATGGCACACTTTAATTCTCTTCTTCTATTATCGGCATATGATTTATCTCGACTTTGGGCCATTTGTAGCTGTTGTTATATCACCTTCACCTTCTCTATAGTTTGATGAACAGAATCTGACCCGAGCAGAGCAAATTTCATCAGCTGTAACCCATCCAATTGATAATCTATATTTTCTTTCACATAAAGCTTCGTAAGGTGCCTTTTGAAACTTTTATTGTAAGCAATTTCACTAAACGATAGACGTTCATCCCAACTACCTTTAAAGTTTGATGTACAAACTCGTGGCATCTCTTCAAATGTTCATATAATATGTTCTGTTTTTCCATCCATATAAGGATGACAAGCCATATTTACATCCACCTGTGTACCCATGCTTTAGTGAAAAGATTTCCAACACTGTGCAATAAAGTGAGTTCTCCTATTTGATATAATAGTGAGTGGAATCCCATGTAATCATACTATCTCTGTAACATACAACTTTGCAGAAGGTTCAGCTACATCGGTAGTCTTAACTAGTAGGAAATACGCTGACTCGGTAAGCCTATCAACTATCACCTATATGGAGTCAACCTTTGCAGTGTACGAGCCAACCCTGTGATTAAATCTATGTTATTCACGTTCTACTTCTAAATTGGAAGGGTAATACATTACATAAAACATACAAATTTCTGATGCCATACTGTTAATCAGTGACTGCTTGGACATTGAACTACAAGTTCTCCAATGTGCTTCTCATGTGACCTTACCAAGACATTTCTGCTAAACCATGGTACATTTTGGTTGCTTACGAATAAATAAAATACTATGAACGATGTTCTTCTGTCATAATTCATTTCTTTAACTCATTCATACCCAGTACACACAATCCACATTGGCGTTAAAGTACTCCACCCCTTGTGTTTTCTCCAATACCTTTGTCGAACTTTGCTTTACATTCTTTTTTTTTTCAATTGAACTAAAAATATGACCTACATATTGCTTTTTCCTTCATCTAAGATATCAATGAAAACTCTGCCACATTTGGCACTATAATTCTTTCACTTGAAGTTTTATACAAGTAGTGGTGCCATCTGTTACAAACCATTGTCACAACTATTCACTCAAAATCATATGTGGGATAATTTCTCTTATGTGGATGCAATTGTCTTAAGGCATACACTATCACATTATCGTACTGCATGTATACACCTTCCACACCAACTTTTGAAACATCACAATACACTGCATACTCTTATGTGCCTTTAGGAGGTACTAGTACATGTGTAGGAGTCAATTTACCTTTCATCTCTTGCAAATTTCTTTCACATACATAATTCCGCTGAAACTTAATTACTTTGTGTGTTAGCTTTGTGAAGGGTAATGGCAGAAAGCCTTTTTAGCAATTCTTCTGTAATAATTGGTCAACTCAAGGAAGCTACGAATTTCCATAGGTGTCATAAGCCTTGGCCACTTCTTTTATGTATATGAATCCTTATCCCTTCATTCTATACAATGTGTCATAAGGACGATACGGATTATGACCAAACTTTTATTTACAGAACTTGCATATATCTTATGGTCACAAAGAATCCGTAACACCTGTCACAAATGATTAGCATGGTCCTTTTGTGATCTTGAGTAATCTGGTATAGCACTTAAAACATTATCACGAATGCGCTTAGCGATGGCTTAAACACCCTTATTATCAACCCCATCAACGTAGCTGGTGTATTTGTTAGTCCAAATGGCATAACTATGAATTAATAACAACCGTACTTCTATTTTGGGTCTCTTTATTTTTTCTAACCTTTACTTGATGATCTCTTGACCTTAAGTCAATCTTTAGGACAAATTTAGCACCCTATAACCGCTCAAATAAGTCATCAACTCTGGGGAGAAGACATGTATTCTTAATTGTCACCTCATTCGATTGCCGATAGTAAACACACATTCTCAATGTGCCATTTTTTTTTACTATGAACACTGATGCACCCCAAAGGGTCGTACTAGGTCTTTTGAATCCCTTGTTTTAATTTCTCGTTTCATTACCGTAACTCTACCGGGGCCATGCTTTATGAAGAAATAAAAATAGGTTGGTACCTGACATCACGTTAATACCATCTCATACCTCGAGGAATTCATTTACCACCAGAACTGATTGAAGAATTGGTGGTGTCACATCATTATCTTTCACTCTTACTAAGTGACATATGTATTCCGTAGAGTATCCTTTTCTTTGCTTTAAAATGGGGAATAAATTTCCTCTTGGTGCCCCCACATTTCCCTGGCCATTCAAAAAACATTTTTTTTTTTTGGAAAATGACAATATAACTTCTTAATTCGGCAATCTACTATGGTACAGTCCCTTTATAACGTCAAAATTCCACTATTTCCAACTCAATAAGATCAATCAGTGTCTTATGGCCACAAACAATTACCATGCACTTATGACATACTCTTTTAACTCCAATAGATTCCCTGACTGATGTATAAACTTCATGTGACATAACTAGTAATTCTAGTGTTCTTTTGAATCTCCAGCAATTAATGAAATAACATATACTAGTGTCGAATATGGGTCAATTAATATGTGTACGGTACCTGTAGCTTCATCAGGAGAAGCCTCATTTTGTGGCCCGACATACCACACCAATAACAAACATTCAGCCCCAACCGATATTCACCTAGATGATAACTTACGCAGTACTAACACGACTGACGGGGAGATTTTGATAGGCTTATACTTCCTTGTGCTTGATACCCCATTGCCCATGAATCCTAAATCTCGCTTTTTTGCCAAATCGATTGTCTCTAAACCCTTGGGATCGAGGTACAACATTTACTATAGATTAAGAAAATAATGGTCTAGGCGGTCTGTCAAACACCCAAGACCTAAATTCTCCTTGGGACGCCATGAACTGTCCCATAAGTCTAGCCCTCTTTGACGACCCTTCTTCAAATATTTATGTCCTTTTATGTTGCCTCTGATCCTCCATTATCTGTGCAAAAAGCCTGTATTCTGACTATATCCATATCTCTTTTCAAGATCGCAATAGTACAATCCATCTGTCCATATACCGATGCACTTTGTCGGTGCGGGTACTTCTCTACCTTTTGGCTAAGAGAAACCCGTATTGCAAGTATCATGTCAGCTCCACCTTGACTAGCTTGGTCCGGTGGTGATTTACTCATTTCTTCCTCAGCAGGCATATCAACCTGCTTACCTTTGCCCTTATCTTGTCTGATAATCAGCATTTGACTATGCAGAAGAAAACCAATGATAATGCGTACACTTGCGTCCACCTACAACTTTGGCTCTATTGCACGACCTAGGAGTGAAGAAGTGAAACTACTCCTAAATGTCCCGTAGCCTCCTACTTATAAATATGGCGCACAACACATCGATAAGTAAGACTCTACTCAGATACGGCTTTGCAGACACCCTTAGGACGACCTGCTCTGATACCAATTTTGTCACGCCCCGAGTTCCCACGAGGCGGACTGGCACCCGAAGCCGTTGAGGCTCGAGAGGACCAATCTTTGCTCATGTATTTTCATATGCATATTCTCGTATGAACATCATCATGTTTCATGCTACTATGTGGAAGTCATGGAAAAACATATTATTTATGAAACTTGGCCGTTAGGGCCATCAAGTGAAACTGGACATACATCTCTTACATTTCTCATCCCACATACGTCTACAAAAGCCTCTAACAGATGCATTTATAAGACCAACTAAGAGTCAGGACAAGTCACCACTTTATACAACATGTACAATACTAAAACACATGTACACTATGACACGGAAATCCCCAAACCAACTGGAGCTCACCAAAATCTACAAATGACCCGCACTCTACTGTAGAGGTCTACTAGTACCTGTGCCTGCAGCAAGTAAGGTAAATTCCCCCAAGGGGGTCAGTACAAAGAATGTACTAAGTATGTAAGGCTGTATCAGTACATAAGAACTTTAACGGAAAAATACATTACAAGAGAAAGCCCAATTATGGATAAGCCATCAATCTATATATTTGGAACTGTGTGCGTTACTTTCGATATTTACTTCATTTTTGTACCTCTTCTTACTTGCTTGCCAGTCATTAGTTATATATTGCCCGGGCCCAACTGATCAGTGGGAAAATAATATCGTCATGCAGGTGTTCATGTCACCCCATGGATACACCCATAATGTTGGGATGGTCATCATGAAGGTGTGTTCTTTCACCCCATGGATATCGTCATGAAGGTGTTTATTACACCCCATGGATACACTCATAATATTAGGATCGTCATCATGAAGGTGTTTATTTCACCCCATGGATACACTCACTCATGACAGATTATTACATTGAGGATTATGACATTTTTGGAAGCACACATATATGCATTACTTTATTCTTTCGATACAAGTGATACATTACTTCATTTCTTTACTTTTTGAGAGATTGATACAATGATAGTCACAACTTTACTTGAAGATTTGGATCATTAACCAATGAGTGAGAGACATGTGAATAACTTGGCAACATAACATTATTAGAACCATAACACCATTGGAACCATTGGACAATAATTCATGAACAAGGGACCTGAGTAAAATCACTATTGGAACATTGGGACATAACCTTGTTGGATTTTGGAACATTAGTTAATGAACATGATACATGTGATTCACAACCAATCAATGAGTAGGAAACATATGATAGCAACCATTGGAAGCCGAAAATAAGATACCTTAGCACATTTCGGACTAGGACTAGTGTAATGTAAATGTGAATACTATTTGCCGCAGAAAGATACGGACAAAGTAACCTTACATACCTTGTATTCTCAATACAACTATACAATATTAGATGTGCACACTATAGTCCCGCTCCTTCTTTATGTGTCACTCTACAACACAAATACATAACGGAGTTTACATTAACCACCAACTACCTTACAATTGCATATAACGATAATGAGTTTCATGTTTGCCTTTAAACATGCCATTTCCCCCTTGACAAAACCATTGATAAAATTATCATATCAATAACCCCATAATATTCCATACATTGACCAATACATGATTATTAATTACATTTCACTACAAAACTTCTCCTTTACACTTTCTCATCCATACCATATCACAAATAATCCATCAATTTACCTTAATTCACCTCACAGCATATATCGGCCCAAATCCCACAATTTACACTTATAGAAAAATAACAAGTTTTATAACAAAATCACACCATACATGTTCATATTTTATGCATACCATGCTCTTTCATCAAGACATCAAGTCTCTTTTCAAGTTCAAATCACAAAGATGACACATCTTTTACCAAAAGCAAAAATACACTATTCACCACCTTGCCAACATAACCATCATGATATACCCACCATATTAAGCATATAATATGTTAATCCATGAGAGTATACACTTACCAATGCTTGCAAAATGATGATCTTTACCAAAGAGTCCAAAGGAAATAGTTGCTTTAGGGTCTAGAAACTAGAGAAATGTTTAAGAAATATCTTGAAAGGCATGAGAGTGTTATATGAATAAAATCTGATTTTTGCCTTTAAATACACTCTCGAGTCATCCTTATCCATTCCTTGGAATTAAATGCCATAGTCCCTTGGTCAAAGTGGAAGAATGGATCATTTTGCCCTTTTGGGCCATGTCTTTTATTTCCATTTTGGGCCCTAATTTGGGCCCAATTGCACATGTTAGCTTAGCCCACCAACTTTAACGTATAATTCACCATATATCTCATGTTTAAATAATTCCATAATGTCACAAAAATATTTACTTACATGAGTCATGTTCGTCGCCTCAATCGCAAAAATAGGAATTCTAGCCACCCATGGCTTACTTGAACTCAATTTGATAAATCCTTGTGTTTCATGATTTGATTGCGTAGGAGTATGTAGAAGTGTATTGAATTATTTGAAGTTTTAACAACGCTAAAAGAACTCCAAGGAACCAAAAGAAACCATGAAAGAATCGACGTCGCATTGCGTTGCAAAACGAGCACGGAAAGGCCAAACCATTTGTGCCTTGCACCACTGCTGCAAAGCAAGGCAGTGGCACGAAAATAACTTGTCCTCTGAATCAGGGGCTTGCGCCACACCCCCTGAAATAGGGAGTGGCGCAAGTTTGGCCACTTTGCTAAATTTTCGGCTACTTCTTCTAACACTTGCATACCATCCAATACCCCATCAAAGCACTACAAAATACTTACTTATTGCTCTCAACACTAAGTAAACATGACTCCAAGTTATCAAGTATGGTCAGAAATGTACGGGGTGTTACAGCACAGGTGGATTGAGTTGCTAAAGGACTATGATCTCTCTATTATATACCATCTGGGCAAGGCAAATATGGTAGTGGACGCCTTGAGCCAGAAGGCAATGAGTATGGGGAGCTTGGCCTTCCTTTCATTTTTGGAGGGACCAGTGGCCTTGGATATTCAGTCTTTAGCCAATGGATTGATTCGACTTGATATTTCAAACCCACGAGGATTCTTTCTAGTGTTGAGGCCAGGTCTACTTTGTTGGAGCAGATTTGAGGTTGACAGTTCAAAGATAGTTGGTTGTATGGTATTCGAGATTAGGTGCAGAGGGACAAGTCCAGGAGGGCTAACTTAGACTCTGAGGGCATATTGAGGTTTAATGGTTGCATTTATGTTCCGAGTGTATGAGGTTTTATTTAGTTGATACTTTTAGAGGCTCATAACTCAAAATATTCTATTCACCCTGGGACAGCTAATATGTATAGAGATTTGAGGCAGCATTATTGGTGGAGCAGTATGAGAATAGATATAGTCAATTTCGTAGTTCGGTGTTTGCGTTGTCAGCAGGTGAAGGCCGGGCATTTGAGGCCAGGTGGTTAGCTTCGTAGGCTACCCATTCTTAAGTGGAATTAGGAGTGGGTTACTATGGACTTCATAGGTGGTTTGCTTTGTACTTCTCGTTGTATTGATAGCATTTTTGTCATTGTAGATCGATTGACCAAGTCTACCCATTTCATAACTATTCAGACTTCCTAGAGTACTGACAAGTTGGCTCAAATCTATGTTCGACAGGTTGTTCGCCTTCATGGAGTACGTGTGTCTATTATTTTAGATAGAAGCTCTCAGTTCACCTCTAGCTTTTGGAGTACATTTCAGGAGGAGTTGGGTACCCAGGTGGATCTTAGCACCGCCTTTCATCCCCAGACTGATGCACAATCAGAGCAGACTATTCAGGTTTTGGAGGATATGCTCCAGGCATGTGTCATGGTCTTTGGAGGTCAGTGGGAGCAATTTTTAGACTTAGAGGAGTTTTCTTATAATAATAGCTACCATTCAATTATTCAGATAACACTATTTGAGGCATTATATGGTAGGTGGTGTCGATCTCTAGTTGGTTGGTTTGAGACTTCAGAGGCTAGGCCACGAGCTACCGACTTGCTTTGGGAGTCATTGGATAGAGTTTGGATTATTCAAGATAGGCTTTGGGTAGCTCAAAGCAGGTAGAAGAGCTATGTTGATCGTAGGCTTCGTGCATTAAAGTTTGGAGTTGGTGATTGGGTTTTCCTTCATATGGCGTACAAAAAGCGCGTGATGAGATTTGGGAAGTAGGGCAAGCTCAGCCCCAAGTATATCGGCCTATTTGAGATCCTTCAGACAATTGGAGAGGTAACTTATGAGTTAGCCTTGCCTCCGGTCTTTTCAGCTATTCACCTGGTCTTTATATGTATCGATGCTTTAGTATTATATTTTGAATGAATCACATGTGCTTCGGTGGGACTCGGTTCAGTTGGATGATAGGTTGACCTTTGTATAGGAGCCAGTTTCTATCCTAGCCAGATATGTCAAACAGTTGTATTCCAGAGATATTCCTGTAGTTAAGGTTCAGTGGAGACACCATCCAATAAAGGAGGCTACCTGGGATACCAAGCATGATATGCGAACTCAGTATCCTTACCTATTTGAGCCTTCATATACTTCTTAACACTTTATTTTTGCGGACGAAAGTCCTTTTAGTAGTGGATGTTGTAATGACCCTCTAGGTCATTTTTTGCATTTTCATGCTTTTCCCATATTTAGAGCCTTCCTATAGCTTCCCCAAGTCATTTATGAGTTGCTGGGACTGATAGTACAGTTATTGGGTAGTTCGTTTGGTTTTAATAGTCATTTCCTTATTTTGGAGATTTTGAAGTTAAGAAAATGGTCTCGAGCCAAAACTTTAGGTAAAAGTCCTCGGATGCCAATTCTGATGGTTTCGCCAATTTTGGAATGTCGATTTTAGGCTAGGAGGAACCTTAGTTTAGGTCCCGAGACTTTCAAACTCGTTTTGGACTATTAGGTGGATTGTGGTAAAAAATAAAACCTTGGGTATGGGACACACATTTTGTTAAAACGACCTCGAATGGAAATTTTGATGATTTCATTGAGTCTGGATTGCTGAATTTGGTAGGATAGCATAGTTCATTTGCGTGCATGGGGTTCCAAATGAATTTTGAGCACTCAATCGGAGTCGGTTAGGACTTAACAAAAATTTATGTGCCAAGTAATGGTGCAGCAGTTTAAGAGGCCTGGAGACCGCTTTAGTGGTAGCCGTTGTAGCAGCCTGGGACCACTTTAGTGGAAGCAACTCAAGCATCTCAGGACCGCTTTAGCGGTATCTATCCAGTTGACGTGGGGGTCGCTTAAGCGCCCATTTTGCCGCTTTAGCGGTGACCGCTTAAGCGGCCACTACCGAGTCTTTTATATATTTTATTTCTACGAATTTAGCTCCATTTTCTAAGTGTTTTCCTCCTCCATTAGAAACCTTAGGAGCTTAAGATCAGTGGGTAAATCCTATAGTTGAGGCAGGGAGTAGCTGGGGATCGATAAAGTGATTATTGTACAACCTTTATCTCGTAAGTTTCCAGTTAAATTTCCGTTTGATTCATAGTTAAATTATTTTTATTATCCGAGCTTTGCGGACTAATTTGGGAATGATATAGAAGGCTGGTCATGCCCAATTAGTGAACACTAGCTCACTATAACCCAAAGGACATTGTGGCGGTATCAATTTTGTGATTTTCATAAGCGGGGCCCACAGGAGATTTTTAGACCAATTTCTGACCCGCAACAAAAATATGCAATATGGATATTGATATTCTTGTCATACATGTAGAATGTGATTTTGATAGCGTGGCAGCGGTCGGAGGCTTCTCAGCAGGGAAAAGCTCTGTTGTAAAGGTTTTCGCATGCTTTCGGTGGCGTCTAGATAGGATAGTCTTACCCTTCTCCTAGACTTTGCTTTATTATGGAATTAGTATGATATTGTTCTAGTTGTGGGTGGTTCTTATAGCCTGGATATTCTTTTAGAGTCTATTGACTATCATAGCTGATTAGGGGCTATTTCGGGCACATTTTTGCCCCATTTCCCTTAAATTAGTCTCGATTAACCCTTTAGGATTAGACTTATCTTATTTAGTGCCTTAGGATGGGATTGAGGAGCCTTAGCATAGGTTCAGGATTGAGGAACCTTAGCATGGGACTGGTAGTGGGCCCTATCACCCCTTTTCAAGATGGGATGCTTAGAATATTGCCCTTTTGACCTAAAGAATCACATAACCGCTTCTTTAGGCTATTTCTTGGGTTTGGGTTAACCTAGTCATTATAATAGTCTTAATTATCTTCTTTACCTTGGGTAGGATAGTATTTGACCTTGGACCGCATTTTTTGACTTAATAATTGGAAATTGCTTCTTAGTAAAGGATTTGGCCGCCTAATATCGAAATTTATGATTAAATGGACTGGAGATGGACTATAACTCTGGCATATGACTACATATTACTTACTTAGTAGTTCAAGTTTGAATCCATCACCTGGCATATTATTATTATTCATTAATCCCTGTTCGAGTTTGACATTTGCTAAAATGATATTATTCACTAGTTTCGGTCTGAGTCTGACATTTATTAGCTTTAGTATTACTATTTTGGGGTTGGGAATCCAGTAGAGCCTGGTAGGATTTGTGGTTATGGCTGGAAAAGGAGTATAAGGTACGCATATCACATATTTTTACTCGTTTTACCTTCATTACTGTTATATCTTTTACTTCCAGTAGTATTACTCTTGCTTGTACGCACCGTGCTTATAGGGGCTAATTGGATTTATTTCTCTATGTGTATGCCTTCTGGGATTATGGGGGTCCAGTTAGATTATAACTAGGGTTTTATTTCCGTATTCGAGTTACTTACTTTTGAATTATAGCATTTGCCTAGTATAGCCTATTACTTCAATTTTTGTCCCTTAATTTTTGGATTTAAATTCTATACGTGCACTTTATTTATACTTTTACTGTAATTGAGCTCAGTTGGCCTATGACGCCAATTGAGTACCCATCGTTTTTTTACTTATACTACACTTCTGCATCTTTTCACTAATGCAGATTTGAGTACGAGTCACCACCGTTGATGACATCATCAAGTTGTGTTGTTGATCGGAGATTGGGTGAGCTTTCAGAGTCCGGAGTTGATCCTCCTCCTTTTGTTGTAGTTATAGTCTTATTTTTATGTTCTAAGACTACGATGTATATTTTGGCATTGTCTAGTACTCTTATTGTTAGAGTGACTCTTGTACTGACCTTACCAGGTCTTGGGGGACTCGTTTTGGTATTTTTTGCACTCTCCCCTCTCCTATATAGCATGCTTATATATATTCTTCTTCTAGTGGTTTATCATTATGGTTGTATCCTTACTTCTTTATAGTTTGCTTGTTAGCTCATTACTCGCCGTTCCGGGCTATAGTTTGGCTTACATACTGGTGGGTTGAAGTAGGTTCCATCATGACCTAAGAAATTGGGTCGTGACATGAACACTTTTATAATTCTCTTTAATCAACTATTTTATTACAAGCAATTTTTTGTACTTAGTAGAGAATTATTTATTAAAGAGGTCGATAACAGAACTAGCTCATGCAATTACTAAAAATAGTTTAGTATGACATACTTTCAGAGATTTGTTCAATAATTTTCCATCACAACCCAATCCCGTCTCTAGTGGCACCCACACTATCCCTCCGGTGGGAGAACCATTTACCCCAATTACCTATCACCGACACTTAACATATTTTAAAAAGAAAATTATCAAATTTATTAAAAAACCAAATATCTCGAATATTCTAATAGATCAACAAAATCGGAAAAATACTAAATATATAAAATACCCCCAAGAACTGAAAGTCATTGTACCAAAACATCTAACAATGTCAAACTACGGGTACAATCCAGAAAACTAAATAGTAAAAATATCTCTATCTAAAATGAATGGATAAGAACTATAAGTAGGATGACTCGTGGCTACCCCAAAGATGTAGCTCACCCTTGAGTGGGAATGATCACTTGCTACAGCTAAGGTCTAGTCGATGTTGCTGGAATATGCTTTGGACTCAACAAAAAGAAGAGTACAGATAGTATCAGTACAAAATCACTATGTATTGATAGGGTCACGACCAACTTAAAATAATAAATATGAATACATAACTAACACGTTGTAAATAGGTACAACAATGTAACGCTTAGCAATTATACCTCCACTTAGCCTTTCTCAACAAATACAAACAATTCAGGCAAGTATAAGACAATATAGAAAATCCATCAAGTCAATACCATGACTAACAACAATTAACTAAACCTTGCCACAATTACTTTTTCATTAAACTTCAAAAAGTAAATGCACTATTCAAGTATGTCAATAGCCCGGACAACTCATGAATCAAAATAACAACAATATCATTAACTGGTTCACTCAAGGAACCCAAAATATCAATAACCATATAACCCATATGGAATCGTAAAACTCACTAATACCATGTACACACATACTAAGGGTCTTATAGTTGCCCTCTAGACATGTCACGCAGAGCTCAGTCCATGTGCCAAATATATCACACATCTAGTGTTTGCCACCCTTATCCCAAAACAATGTTATGCCACCTTTATTCTAACATCCCTACCCTTATACTCCCTGAGTTCCACCAATTTTGTGACGATTACCTTTACCGGTTCATCTCACATTAATAATTCATGTCACAACAAGTATAATCACAAGGTGAAAAACCACAATCACACTTGCACTTCAACAAGCCTTTTCATACAAACTCGTTATAGGTGATTAAACACTTGTAATATGATCCAAAAAGCCAACATTTACAGCATGCATTGCACCAAGTAAACAAATAGACAGTTAACATACACATATGAACTAAATGAGTTTCAACAACAATTCAACCATCACCTACCTCAATCCAAGCTTGCACTTACTCTAACGAACTTGAGATTTGTCCTTTCTTGCAATTTCAGCTTGATTATGGTCTAAAAACAACAATACAACACATATTCAACCAATGACCTAACAACATCAATGATTATAACCTAATCCCAAAATCCTAAGGCCAAAACTATAATCATTCCCTCTTTCTTGGGTTTTTCTACTTTTTTTCACCTTAATTCAACTAAATTCATGATTATGATGATGAATTCTAAGCATGCAACCATAATTCATCTATATTTAACCAAAACCTAAGGGTTTCACCCTATATTCACTAAATTACACCAGAAATTCAACTTAGGTCAAGTCAAATCCTCTTCCATGCTCAAAACTTAGAAATTCTAAGGATCATTGTTTGAAAACCATGAGCTTCTACAAGCAAACTTAGAATTAAATCACTAATACGAGGTGCATACACGAGTCTTCTCACTCTGAACACTCCACACGCATCAAGTGTGGCATCTCGAGCTTCACCACACACCACTTTGTTCCAAATCTTGTTCAACTTTGCATCCTCAAATTGCTTAGCCTTGATTTGATCAAGGAATGTTGATCTTACCTCCATACTAGCCAATACTCCACCCCTTTCAGACACTCCAAATTGCATAAATCGCATTGCTAGAGTTTGGATCTCTCTAGCCAAAGGTCACCTTGACACTCTTAAACAAGCCAAAATACCTATACTAACAAATTTCTAGCTCAATTATCTGCCACCACATTGGTCTTTCCTGGATGGTACTGGATGACCACATCATAATCCTTCGAAAATTCCATCCACCGCCTCTGTCTCAGATTTAAGTCCTTTTGAGTGACAACATCTTGTAAACTACGATGGTCTGTGAATACTTCACACTTAACACTATAGAGGTAAGGTCTCCATATCTTAAGTGCGAAAACCACTACTGCCAACTCCAACTCATGAGTTGAGTGATTTTTCTCACAAAGCTTCAATTTCCTCGAAGCATAAGAAATCACATTCCTATCCTGCATCAACACAGCACCCAAATCAGAGCGTGAAGCATCACAAAACACAATAAAATCCTTACCTTCAACTAGCAAAGCAAGGATGGGAGTTGTGGTCAAAAGAAACTTGAGCTTTTGAAAGCTCTCTTCATACTTGTCAGACCAAATAAATGGTATCTCCTTCTATGTCAGTTTTGTCAAATGAGTAGCAATGGTGGTAAAGTTCTTAACAAACCTACGATAATAGCTAGCAAGACCCACAAAATTTTGAACCTCGATCACAGAAGTAGGCCAAACCCAACTCTTGACAGCCTCAATCTTCTGGGGATCTACCATCAACCCCTTTAAAGAAACTATATGCCTCAAAAGGCCACAGAAGACATTCAAAACTCACATTTAGAGAACTTTGCATAAATCTGCTTCTCCTTCAAAATCCCCAAGACTATACGAAGATGACCTGCATGTTCCTCCTTACTCTTGGAGTAAACAAAAATGTCATCAACAAAAACAATCACAAATGACCTCGGCCTCTAACGGATGCCCTAGCTGGAGGCTAAGGGTCTCCGTCCCCTGCCATCGTGGCTCACATCCTAGCCATTTCCAAAAGAGTGAAACAATGAAAATTTAGAAACTAATATAGACTTGATGCACAAAAATGACCAAGAAAGTGAAGTTTTCCTAAAAATATCCTATAGCCTCCCAAAGATAGGACATGTACATCATCATACCGATCCGCGGGACTCTACTAGACACTTGCTCTTGTACCAACAATACCAGTGAACCTAGGCTCTAATACCAATTTTTCACGACCCGATTTCTCAAGTCATGATGACACCTACTTTAACCCACTAGTAGGTAAGCTAAACCAAAGCCTGGAACGACGAGTAATGGGCTAAACGGGAGAAAGTAAAATGAATACTAAATTTAGTCATGCAACAAAAATACTAAGCAGTGATATATATATATATATATATATTTATATACGATAATAAAGGACAACTGAGGAGAAGGAGAAATGTGCGAAACAGTATCCCATGACCTGGTAAGGTCAGTAAAAAGCCACTAGATCAAAAGTAGATTACAAAACAGTATCAAATATACATATAGTCTCAGAAAGGTAAAGACTATCCCAAAAATAGTAGAAGGAGAGACAATCAGCTCCGGCTTTGACAACTCACCCTATCTCTGAATCCCCAAAAGCAAGCTTCAATAAAGCGTCAGTGGCGGTAACTCATACTCGGGTCTATATCAGAAAAAAATGCAGAAATGTAGTATGAGTACCAAAAACATTAGGTGCTCAGTAGACATCCTGACAAAGCTAAATTATATTAAAAGTATAATAAAATGCGAGAATATTAACTAAGTCTGAAAGAAAGGAGCATAAATGGAAATAATGTTTCAATAGGCGAAAATAGTAAGGACAAAATAAAAGGTATCCAAAAATAAATGTAGCTAACTACAACTAACTAGGCCCCCATAAGCCTAGAAGGCACAAATAAGAAAGAAACAACCCAATCGATCCCTCATAAGCCCAGTGGGTACAAATACGGAGGAATTATCTAATATAATAATGCAACGAGAGCCAACAAGTGATGACACACCTGGAATTCTCTTCTAACCATAATTACCGGACTTGAACTGAACTAATAATTAGTACATCATAGAAAAGTGCCACATATCTATCATGAATGCCTAACTTGAACCGAAACTAGCAAATAGCATTATCATAATAAAGTACCGCATATGGGTCATGAATGCCGGACTTGAACCGGAACTAGTAAACTAAGTGTCCAAATGTTCCAAAATAATAACTTCCTTTAACATTCAATTAGCATTCAAACTTTCGAGTAATACCTTGAAGTCAATAAGGGAATGTGTGATATCAATCACACAATCTAAATATATGGTTGTAAGGGACCGAAAAGTTACTTCATCCAAATTAGTAAGGCTAACCGAAGTTCATGGAATTTTCTAAGTCATCCTAAGGTTCAAGATTTAATCTAATGTGATGAATAAAGGCCTCTTAGATCTATAAGGAGCTAATTTTGGCATTTGACCTAAAAGGAGGGCCGGCGGGGCATATTATTAGTCCCATAAAACCCATATTAAGGCAAGACCTACCAAAACCTAGACTATGGCTTTACGATTCCATCCCATTGTCTTAAGTAAGACAAAACTAATCTTAAGGCATTATTATTACTATTATGAGGGGAAACGGGGTTAAATTCTACCCAAGAGGCCCCTAACCGGCTAAATTTAACAAGTAAAACACTGAACTACCAACCAAGCTATAAATACTCACCCATAGCTAGCATAATACTACACTAATACCATAATAAAGCTCAATCTCTAAGGAAAGTAAGCCTAGCCTACCTGGATGTCACCGAAGCTTGAGAAAGTCCACTACTCAGGAGATTTTTTCCTTTTGGATCCATGCTACCAAAATAATAATCTATGCATTAAGATGAGAATAATGATACCCATATTGCATATAAATACTCTGGGTCAAAAATCAAACCAAAAGTCCCACGTGGGGCTTGCTGGCAGAATCACAAATTGAAAATCGACAATACGTCCCTCTAAGCTCAAGGATCATTTACCCTCAGTAATTTGTGAAATCTGAACACAAAAAAAACCTCAAATTAGCCCCAACGTAAAACTAGGGATTAAAAGTTAACCAGAGAATTAATATAAAAATTAAAGGAAATATATACAAATAAAGATGGGAAAAATGACCACAATGTCTCCTCCAACTCACCCCCGACACTCAAAGATTGATCTCCATAATTTCTTAGCTTTTCTAGGGTTTTATGAACTTAGGACTTGAAATAAATGATAGAAAATCAGGCTCCACAATATTTAATACTGTCAGGGGTCCCATCATCTCAATTGCGGGGACCCCATCATGAACATGATCTCTGACTTGACCAGTCCTTTGTAAACACGGCCGATCCACCGCGATCTCGAAGGATGACACTTGGACCAGTCAAAAGATGACCCTTCGCGAATGCAAAGGCCTTCTCGCGAATGCGATGACCAATAACACTGGCATTCGCAAACATGGCCAAGGCCTCGCAAACACGGCCAAGGCCTCGCAAACTCGAAGGTCATTTTTGGCCTGCACCAACAAATGCTGCATCAGCTAACTTGGCTAAGTGCTAAGTTTGTAATAGAACCCTCGGGATTTATTCAAAATCCCGTGAACGTAAATGAACTATGATACTCTACCAAACTAGACATTCCAGACTTATAGATGCCATCGAAATTTCCATCTGAGGTTGTGTCGATAGAATGTGAGCCCCACACCCAAGGGCCGTTTAAGCCTAAAATCAATCTAATATCCCTAAACGACTCTGAAAGCCTTAGGATACAGACCAAGGGTCCTTCTATTCTAAAATCAACATTTTAGAGCTATTGGAACTATCAAAATCAGCATCCGAAACCATTTACCTAAAGCTTAGGTCTAATACCCATTTCTTACCAGCAAAAGCTCCAAAACAGAGAATTGACTCTAAAACCAAATTAAGTGCCTGGTGGCCGAACTGTTTGTCCCAGCAAGTCATAAATGACTTGGTGCTACTGTAGGAAAGCTCTAAACATCGAAAAAGCATGAAAACACAGGAAATGACCTAGAGGTTCATTATAATATCCACTATTAAAAGGACTTTTGTCCACAAAAGTAAGGGATTAAGATGTAACTGAGGGATCGAATATGTGGGGATACTGGGCTAGCATCTCACTCTCAATCTCCTAGGTGTCCTCCTTAACTAGACGGTGCCTCCACTGGAATCTCTCTAGAACACAACTGCCTAACATACCTGGCTAATATAACAACCGACTCCTCCATGAAGTTCAACCTCTCATCCAACTGAATTGAGTCCCAATAAAATACATGCGACTCATTCGAAATATAACACCACATCATAAATATATGAAAAACTGGATGGACGACTGAAACGTCTGGGGGCAACGCCAACTCATAAGCTATCTCCCTAACTATCAGAAGTATCTCAAATGGCCCGATATACTCGAGGCTGAGCTTGCCCTTCTTCCCGAACCTCATCATGCCCTTCATGGGAGACAGTCAAAGAAAAACTGGGCCACCAACTCTAAACTTTAAAGCGAGAAGCCTACGGTCAGCATAACTCTTCTGTCTACTCTAAGCTGCCCGTAGCCTACCCTAAATCACCCAAACCTAGTCCAAAGACTCACAAAGCAAGTCGGCACCATGGGGGCTAACCTCAAAAGTCTCAAACTAACCAACAAGAGATCGATAATGCCTGCCATACAGTGCCTTAAATGGTGCCAACTCAATACTCGAATGGTAGCTATTATTACAAGTAAACTCTGCCAAGGCTAAATGTTTCTCCTACTGATTGCCAAAGCCTATTACACATGTTCAGAGCATATCCTCCAATACCTGAATAGTCCACTCCAACTATATGTTGGTCTGAGAGTGGAAAGCAGTACTAAGATCAATCTAAGCACTCAACTCCTTCTGAAAATTCCTCCAAAAGCTAAAAGTGAACACTGAGCCTCTATATGAAATAATGGACACGGTTACTCCATGGAGGCGAACTATCTATCCAACATAGATACGGGCCAACCTCTTGGCACTGAAAGAAATTTGAATAGGGATGAAATGAGCTGATTTGGTCAACTGATCAACGATGACCCAAATATTGTTAGAACCACGAAAAGTGTGAGGTAAACCATACATGAAGTCCATAGTAATTCGCTCCCACTTCCACTCTGGAATGGGTAGTCTCTGAAGTAAGCCACCCGATCTCTAATGCTTGGTCTTTACCTACTGACAACACAAGCAACAAGCTAAAAAGTCCGCTATATCTTTCTTCATACCACTCCACCAGTAGTGTTGACTCAAATCTCTATACATCTTAGTTGTCCCAGGATGAATAGAATATCTGGAGCTATGAGCCTCCCATAGAATTGATTGAATTAAGTCTTTAACCCTCAAAACACAAATACGACTGTCGAATCTCAAAATGCACTCCAAATCTAAGGTAGCCCTCCTAGACTCAGCTCTCAGTATCATGAATGCCACAAAGTCTACTATCCTCAAATTGACGACTCCAAATCTGCTCAAACAAGGTAGACCTAGCCTCAACACTATTAAGAATCCTCCTAGGGTCTGAAATATCAAGTTGAACCATCAAGTTGGCTAAGTGCTGAATTTCAAAAGCCAACGGCCACTCTGAAACTGAAATGAATGCCAAGCTACCTATACTCACCGCCTTCCAGCTCAAGGCGTCTACTACCATATTTTTTTTGCTCGAATGGTAAGAATAGAGATATTATAGTCCTTCAACAACTCAATCCACCTCCGCTATCTCAAATTAAGCTCCATTTGAGTCATAATGTACTAAAGACTATGAAGGTCAGTGAATATCTCGCAACGAACACCATACAAATAATGCCTCTAAATCTTAAGCACGAAAACTACTGCCGCCAACTCCAGATCATGAGTGGGGTAGTTGGACTCGTGCACCATCATCTGCCGCGATACATAAGCAATAACTCGCCCATGTTGTATCAGAACACACCCAAAACCAATACATGAAGCATAATAATATATAGTAAATCCCTCGCCCTTAACTAGTAGAGTCAAAATAGGAGCTGAAGTGAGCAAGTCCTTAAGCTTCAGAAAGCTCGACTCACACTCATCGGACCACTAAAATGAAGCCTCCTTCCAAATTAATTTGGTCATAGGCATTGCAATAGTAGCAAATCTCTCAATAAACCGCCTGTTATAGCCTGCCAAACCAATAAAACTATGAACCTCGGTAGAAGATGTAGGTCTAGCCCAATCATGAATAGCCTCAATCTTTGTTGGATCCACCATAATCCCCTTCTTAGACACTACGTGTCCTAGGAATGTCACAGACTCTAGCCAGAACTCACACTTTGAGAATTTGGCAAAAAGCCTATGATCTTTCAAAGTGTGGAGTACAGTCCTCAAATACTGCTCATACTCCTCCCTACTCCTCGAATATACAAGAATATCATCAATAAAAATGATCACAAAAGAGTCCAAATAAGTCCTGAAAACAGAATTCATCAAGTCCATGAACGTTGTTGGGCATTGGTCAACCTAAAAGATATCACCAAGAACTCACAATGGCCATAGCGAGTCCTGAAAGCTGTCTTAGGGATGTCCTTTGCCTGAATCCTCAACTGATGTTAACTGGATCTTAAGTCAATCCTAGAGAACACTGCCGCACCATGAAGCTAATCAAATAAATCATCAATACAAGGCATAGGATACTTATTCTTCACTATCACCATATTCAGATGTCTGTAATCAATACACATGCGCATAGAATCATCCTTTTTCTTCACAAAAAATACAGGAGCACCCCTAGGTGATACATTTGGCCTAATGAAACCCTTACCAAGAAGATCCTAAAGTTGAGACTTTAGCTCCTTAAGCTCGGCAGGAGCCATATGATACGGTGCCATGGAAATAGGTCGGGTGCCCAGCTCAAGGTCAATAGCAAACTTAATATCACGCTTAGGAGTAAGGCCATTTAGATCGGCAGGGAAAACATCCAAAAACTCACGGACAGTAAAAATAGAATCAAGTGAACGACTCTCCACACTAACGTTACAAACATAAGCAAGATAAGACTTGTAACCCCTCGATACTTGTCTCCTAGCTCAAAAATTTCTATTGGTATCCGGCTAAAAGAACCCTACCACACAATTGGGGGTATGCCAGGTATGACTAAGGTAACGGTCTTGGTAAAACAATCTAAGACTGCATGATAGAGGGATAACCAGTCCATGCCCAGAATCACATCAAAATCGATCATATCTAACACAATAAGGTCAGCCTTAGTATCAAACTCCCAAACGGTCACAACACATGATATATTAACCCAATCCACTACTAAAGAATCACCCACGGGAGTAGACACATGTAATAGCACAGATAAAGGCTCCGAAGACAACTCTAACTGTGGTGCATAGTAAGCAGAAACATATGAATAAGTGGAACCCAGATCAAATAAAGCAATAGCTGGCTGACGGCATACTGAAATCATACCTGTAATAACAGCATCTGAAGAATCTACCTCTGGCCTACCAGGCAAAGCATACAATTGACTACATCAGCCTCCAGACTAGGTACCTAACTGACCACCTATCCTACCTGGTTGAGGGCATCCTCTAGAACCCTAGGGACCACCCTGTGAACCTGTGTACCACCTCTAGCTGGAGGTCGCATTGATCTAATCAACTGAACACTCTACGCTGCAGGCTCAATCATCCTGCGTCGGGGACACCCTCTAGAGAAATACCCGATGACCCCATAATCATTGCATGCCTCGGGCACTCTGCTCTCTCTAAAAGGTCTGACAGACCTGAAATGGCCACCTTGGCCTGAAGACCCAGACTGCGTACCCCTCAAGGACTAACCATGATAGTCACTATAACTGAGTTGACCCCCATTAGTAATCTAAAGTGATGCCTAAACGGGCCTACTAGACTGACCCTAGTGCTGATACAACTGACGTTAAGGGTACCTACCTTGAAAACCTCTACCTCTGAACTGTGAGCCCCTGTGGCTCCCACTGTAATAGCCCTACTAACGCGACCTCTTATCACTGCCCCCTTAGGCCTTACGATCTATCTCCTCTATAGAATAGACATGTACAACAATATCAGTAAAAAGCTTCTCTGAAGGCATAAAACTCTTAGTATCCCTCTGAAGCGGTAGACTCAACCCTATGATAAAACACCAAAACCTCTCATACTCTATAGGCAGAATCATGGTGGCATGGCTGGCTAGCTCATGAAACCTTACCTCATACTCGAACACCATCATAGAACCCTGTCTCAATACAAAAAACTCATCCCTTAGGTGCTCGAGCATACTGTGAGGCATGTACTTCTCCAAGAAAGCCTCAAAGAGCTGAGCTCGAGTCATAGGTGGAGATCCAACTGGCCTGGAATTAAGATAACCCCTCCACCACAGTCTCGCTAACCTATCAAGATGATATCTCATGTAATCCACTCCATACAACTCAACCAACCCTAAATTAAGAAGCCTCTCCTAGCAAATGATCAGAAACTCATAAGCATCCTCTCCTGAGGCCCATGCAAACCTAGTGGAGTCAATCTCAAAAATTGGCCAAACATCTTCTGCTCCTCGATAGTTTTAACAGGCTGAGCAACTGCCACCTGTGAAACTATCGGTACTAGAGGAACCTCAACTCGGTCAGCCGTAGTTATAGGCTATGCTCCTAGATCAGTAACACTCTAGTCTGGTGACTGAGCAACATCAGACAGTGCACTACCTACCAATCCCCATAGTTTAAGCAAGGTATCTATGAGAACTGAGGAAGAAATAAACCTCGGTAGGCCTGGTCTACCCCCTGGCCTACCAGCATCTAGGGTGGTTGAATCCCTGGAGCTACCTCTGGTTCGAGAGCAATAGCAGGATGTGGTGAAGGCTCCATGTCCACACCCCTGGTTGGTGTTGTAGCTCTAGCCTAAGATCGACCTCTAACAAGTGCCCTAACTGCAGGCTCGGGGTCTCGTCCACTACCGTCGTGGCTCGCATCCTAACAATATGTGACACAGTGAAACAATGAAAATTTAGTAACCAACATAGACTCGACGCATGAAAATGACCAAAAAAGTTAGGGTTTCCTAAAAGTATCATGTAGCCTCCCGAAGATAGGACACAGACGTCATCGTGCCGATCTGCAGGACTCTACTAGACAATTGCTCTTGTACCAATAATACCAGTTAACCTAGGCTCTGATACCAATTTATCACGACCTAATTTCTCAAGTCATGATGGCACCTACTTTAACCCAACAGTAAGTAGGCTAAACCATAGCCCAAAATGATGAGTAATGGTCTAAACAGCGGAAAGTAAAAAGAATATTAAATTTAGTAATGCAATATAAATACTAAGCAATGAGATATATATATATATATATATATACGATAATAAAGGACAACTAAGGATAAAGAGAAATGTGCAAAAGAGTATCCCATGACTTGGTAAGGTCGGTACAAGAGCCATTAGATCAAAATTAGAGTACTAAACAGTATCAAATATACATATAGTCTCAGAAATGTAAAGACTATCCTTAGAACAGCAGAAGGAAAGAGAATCAACTCTGGCTCAAAAAGCTCACCCTATTTCTGAATTCTCAAAAGCAAGCCTGAATGAAGTATCAGCGGCGGTAACTGGTACTCGGATCTATATCAGAAAAAATTTTGAAGTGTAGTATGAGCAACAAAAACAATGGGTATTCAGTAGACATCATCGACCGAATGAGATAAAACACAATAAAAGCGTAATAAAATGCAATGATATTAACTAAGTCAGGAATAAAGGAACATAAATGGAAATAATGCTTTAATCGGTGAAAATGGTAAGTATATAAAATAAAAGGTATCCAAAAGTAAATGTAGCTAAATATAACTAACTATGCCCCTATAAGCCTAGAAAGCACAAACAATAAAGAAACAACCCAATCGATCCCCCATAAGCCCGGTGGGTACAAACACGAAGGAATTATCGAATATAATAACACAACGAGAGCCAACAAGTGATGACATACCTGGAATTCTCTTCGAACCATTAATGCCTAACTTGAATTGGAACTAATAATTAGTACATCATAGAAAAGTGTCATATATCTATCATGAATACCGGACTTGAACCAAAACTAGAAAATGGAATTATCATAATAAAGTACCGCATGTGATTCATCAATGTCGGACTTGTACCAAAAATAGTAAACTAAGTACCCAAATGTTCAAAGATCATAACTTCTCTTAACATCCAATTAGCGTTCAAACTTCTGAGTAATACGGTCAAGTCAATAAAGAGATGTGCGATATCAATTACACAATCTAAATATACAGTCGTAAGTGGCCGAAAAGCTACTTCATCCAAAGTAGTAAGGCTAACCAAATTTTAGGGAATTGTTTAACTCATCCTAAGGTTCAAACTTTAATATAATGTGACGAATAAATACCTCATATATCTATAAGGAGCTAATTTTGGCATTTGGCCTAAAAGGAGGGTCGGCAGGCCCCGTTATTAGTCCCACAAAACCCATACTAAGGGAAGCACCTACCAAAACCTAGACTAAGGCTTTACAATTCCATCTTAAGGTTTTAAGTAAGACAAAACTAGTCTTAAGGCATTATTATTACTATTATGAGGGGAAACAAGGTCAAATTCTACCCAAGAGGCCCCCAACCAGCTAACTTTAACAAGTTAAACACTAAACTACCAACCAAGCCGTAAATATCCACCCATAGCTAGCATAATACTACAATAATACCATAATAAAGATCAATCTATGAGGAAAGTAAGCCTAGCCTACCTGGTCACCGTAAAAGGTCTAGAAAGTCCACTACTCTGAGCTTTTCCCTTTCGAGAAGCCTTTGAATCCTGACACACTATTAAAATAATAATCTTCGTTATAAGATGACAAAAATAATACCCATATTACAAATAAATGCTCCTAGTCAAAACTAAAACCAAAAGTCCCACGTGGGTCCTGCTTTTAAAATCACGAATTTAAAATCGATAACACGTTCTTCTAAGCTCAAGGATCATTTACTCTCAACAATGGGTGAAATTCGAGCACAAAAAAAATCCAATCAGCCCCAATATAAGACCAGGGATTTAAAGTTAACCAAAGAATAAATTTAGAAATCAAACGGAAACTTACGGAAATAATGACGAGAAAAATGACCACAACGGCTCCTCAACTGACCCCCGACACCTAGTGATCGATCTCCATAATTTCTTAGCTCTTCTAGGGTTTTATGAACTTGGGACTTGAAATAAATGAGAGAAAATTAGGTTCCACAGCATTTAATACTGCCAAGGGTCCCTCATCGCGATTGTGGGGACCCCATCGCGAACGCAATCTCTGACCTATCATGTCCTTCGCGAACGCGGCCAGTCCACCACGATAAAAAAGGATGAAGCTTGGACCAGTTGGAAGATGACCCTTTACGAATGTGAAGGCCTTCTCGAGAACGCGATGACCAATAACACTGGCCATCGCGAATGCGGTCAAGGCCTTGCGAAGGCTATTTTTGGCCTGCACCAGCAAATTTGGCTAAGTGCCAAGTTTGCGATTGAATCGTCGGGATTCATTCAGAATCTCATGAATGTAAATAGACTATGCTACCCTACCAAATTCAACATTTTGGACTCAGAAAGACTATCAAAATTTCTATCTGAGGTCATTTCTATCTAATGTGGGTCCCAGACCCAAGGGCTATTTTAGCCCAAAATCTACCCAATAGCCCAAATGAGTTTGAAAGCCTCGAAACCTGGATCAAGGGTCCCTCTAGCCTAAAATTGACATTTTGAAGCTAACAAAACTGTCATAATTGGAATCCAGGGCCGTTTACCTAAAGTTTAGGTCTGATACCCATTTCATAACACTGAAAGCTCTAAACAGGTAATTGGCTCTAATAACTAAACAAATTGCTCGATGACCAAACTGTCAGACCCAGTAAGTCATTAATGACTTGGTACAGCTGTGAGAAAGCTCTAAATATCAAAAAAGTATGAAAATATAGGAAATGACCTGGAGGATCATTACATATATCCTCAGGTCGAATCTTTAATTGGTGATACCCTGACATCAAATCTATCTTAGAGAAAATGAAAGCACTCTACAACTGGTCAAAAAGATCATTTATCCAGGGAAAAGGGTACTTACTTATTTCTGATGGTAACCTTATTTAATTACCTATAGTCTATACACATTCCCATGCTACCATCTTTTTTCTTAACGAACAACACTAGCCCAAGGTGAAGCACTAGGTCGAATGAATTCCTTATCAAGTCACTCCTGCAACTGAATTTTAAGTTCTCTCAACTTAGCTGGAGCCATGAGATAGGGAGGGATAGAGATTGGGCGAGTGCTTGGCTCTAAATCAATGCAAAAGTCAATGTCCTGATTCGGAGGCATGCCTGGCAAATCAGTGGGAAATACCTCCTAAAATTTTGACATTACATGGAATAGCTCAACAGAAGGGACCTCTGCACTAACATCCCGAAGATGTGCCAAAAAGGCTGAACACCCTTCCCAACTTGCTTCTTAGCTCAAATAAAAGAAACTATTTTCACAGGACCAGACTTGTAAACAACTTCCCATTCTAACTTATCCATCCCAGGTAGTTATAAGGTCATAGTTTTTGTATTACAGTTTAGAACAACATGATACGGGGATAACCAAGTCATACCCAGGATGATATTAAAATAAAGCATTTCCAGAATCACTAAATCTATCCAAGTTTGAAAACCCATAAACATAATATAATAGGCACGATACACCTAGGTCACTACCACAGAGTATCCAACTGGAGTAGATACATATATGGGTGAGTCAAGCATATCACAAACCATGTCTAAGCCCAAGGCAAATATAACAGATACATAAGAATAAGTGGATCCTGAATCAAACAAGACCATAGCCATTCGGTCACAAATGATAATAGTACAAACCTCTGCCTTAGATTTTCCTAGGAAGGAATAGCAATGACCTTTATCATCGATTTGATCAACCTCTCTAGAAGATTGAGCACCACCACTCCCGGTAATTACCTCCACCTTGATTTACACCATGTCCACCCTAATGAATACCACACTCACCCTATGGACAACCAATACCATTACCACCTCAACCTCTACCAGTTGGAACCATAGCTCTAGATTGTTGTTGACTCTGTGAACCAGTCTGCCTACCATTAGGAAAGTCCCTCTTAAAGTGTCCAAGATCACAAAAAGTATAGCAAGCTCGATCTAGAGAGCGCATGCTAGCAGAAAAATACAAAGCCCTTTGGTTTCTCATAATAGTAGACTATTGGGAGGTCCCGACACCCTGTAGATACCGGTATAGCTGACTGTAGAGAGAGAGTTGGATAAGCCTGATGACTATAGCCCCTAGAGTAAGGACCGCTGAAGTTACCTTTATTTCGAGCTCTCTTTGCTACTACCTTGTCCTGTCCAACTTATTTGACTCCTTCAACCTTCTACATATAATCAACAACATTATTTAAAGTCTTTCCAGCAGAAGTTATCTATACAACAAGAACCTGCAAATCAGTATTCAATCCTTCATTAAAAGGTGGATCCTCTCCTCCTCAGTACCAAAAAAATGAGTAGCATACCAATACAAGGCATGAAACATAGCTTTGTAGGTAGCAACAGACATACTGCCCTTCATAAGTGCCAGAAAATCATCCTTCTTACGATCACAAAGAGTACGGGCTACATATTTCTCTAAGAACAAAGTATGAAATTGAGTCTATGTCAATAGAGGTAAAGCTGGAGATCGACATTCCACAAAAGCCTTTCACCACTGCTTCTGCATCACTTTATAGTTGGAAGATTACAAACTCAACACCATCCTGCTCCACAATGCCCATTTTATGTAGCCTCTCATAACAATTAACTATAAACTCAAACGCATCCTCTGAGTCAGAACCAACAAAGGTGGGAGGTTTCATCTTTAGAAACTTAGTCCAATATATCATGTTCACTCCATTCATGACAAGACCTAACACTGGACGAGGAAAAACCTCTGTCACTGAGACCTTATCTATCTTAGGAATAAAATAAGCAGTAGGTTGCACCCATGGAAACTGGTAAGTAGGCATTGTAGGCGTGGCTCCTATACCTTCCATCCCACTCAGAGAAGTAAGTACTTGCTGAATCACCTCATATGGCATTGGTGAAGGAACTACACCTACCAAAATTGGTACTACCTTTTCATGTTCCAAAACCTCCTCGTTCATAACCTCATCAAGCTGATCTTGTGGTTGAGGTGTCTCAAATTTTTACCAGGCCAGATTAGTTGCAGCCCAAGCTCCACCCCTGGCGGGTGATGCTCTACCTCTTTCTCTTCCCCTACCCCTTTCTTTACCTCGAATAGCTGGTTTTGCAGCTATAACTGCTAGTGCGAGAGTTCTTACTTTGGTTTCATTGGCTCTCGTATTCACCATCTGTGGACAAAAGAGTGAAGAGGTCAGATACCAATTTGGATAGTCAGAAACCAATTGGAATCAAGTTATAGCATGAAAGAAGAAAGAAAGTGATAATTTCCTAAAGTTCAATAGCCTCTTGAATAAAAGTACAGATGTCTCCGTATTGTTTCGCAAGACTCTATTGGATTCATTTTGGTACAAAGAGAACAATGAACCTAGGGATTGTTACCAACTCTGTCATGACACAATTCCATCATGAGTGGCACCCATACTATCCCTCATATGGTAGAACCATTTACCCCAATTAGCCATCACCAACACTTAACAGATTTTAAAAAGGAAAATAGCAACTCTATTAATCAACCAAATATATCAAATATTCTAATAAATCAACAAATTCAAAAAAAATACTAAATATCTAAAATATCCCCAAGAACTAAAAGTCATTGTACCAAAATATTTAACAATATCAAACTATGGGTACAACATGGAAAACCAAATAGTAAAAATATCTATGTCCGAAATGAATGGACAAGAACTATAAGTAGGATGAATCATGGATACCCAAAATATGTAGCTCACCCTTGAGTCAGAACAATAACTTGCTACAATTGAGGTCTAGTCAAAGTCGATGGAATATGCTCTACACTCAATAAAAAGAAGAGTACAGGTAGTATCAGTACAAAACCACTATGTACTGGTAGGGTCATCGGCCAACTCAAAATAATAAATATGAACACATAACCAACACTTTATAAATAGTAACCCTTAGCAATTATACCTCCACTTATCCTTTCTCAATAATACCAACAATTCAGACAAGTATAAGACAATACAGAAAATTCATCAAGTCAACACTATGACTAACAACAATTAACTCAACCTTGCCATAATTAGTTTTTCATTAAAATTTAATAATTAAATGTACAATTCAAGTATGTCAATATCCCGGACCACTCATGTGTCCAAATAACAACAATATCATCAATCGGTTCACTCGAGGAACCAAAAATATCAACAACTATATAACCCGGTTCACTCATAGACTATCAAACTCACCAATACCATGTACAAACATGCTAAGGGTCTTATGGTTCCCCACAAGTCATGAACTATAGGGGACGAGCTCAGTCCATGTACCAAATATTACAGACATCAAGTGTCTTTCACCCTTATCCCAAACCAATGTTATGCCACTCTTATTACAATATCCCCATCCTTATACCCCCTGAGTTCCATCAATTTTGTGATGATGACCTTTACCGATTCATATCATAATAACAATTCATATCACAACAAGTATAATTACAAGGTGAAATAACACAACTAAACTTGCACTTCAAAAAGCCTTTTCAAACAAACTCATAGTAGGTGATTAAACACTTGTAATATGATCCAACAAGTCAACATTCACAACATGCATTACAACAAGTAAACAAAAAGGCAGTTAACATGTACAAATAAACTAAATTGATTTTCCACTATAATTCAGCCATCACCTGCCTCAATCCAAGCTTGCACTTGCTCTAACAAACTTAAGCTTTGCCTTTTCTTGCAATTTCAGCTTGATTGTGGTCTAAAAACAACAATACAACACATATCCAACCAAGGACCTAACAATATCAAGGATTATAACCTAATCCCGAAACCCCAAGGCCAAAACTATAATCATTCCCTCTTTCGAGGATTTTTCTACTTCATTCCACCTTAATTCTACCTAATTCATGATTATGAAGATGAATTCTAAGCCTACAACCACAATTCATCTATATTTAAGCAAAATTAAGGGTTTCACCCTATATTCACTAAACTACACCAAAAATTTAACCTAGGTCAAGTCAAATCCTCCTCCATGCTCAAAACGTAGAAATTTTAAGGATCACTCTAAAAAAAACTAGTTAAATAGGTGGAATTACTTAACTCAATGAAGAATTTTGGTGGAAAATAGGTTGAAATCACCTAAAATTACTTCTCCCATCCCTTGGATGAATATGGAATGAAAATAACATTTTTGATCTACCTTTTGCATTAATCAACACTTGTCTCGCTATAGCGGGACATTTCCCGCTATAGCTGTATCGCTATAGTGAGCTTATCCCTCTATAGAAAGATTGAATAACTCTGAATCGCACTATAGAGGGCCAGTGGTAGTGGTCTGCCTCCCACTATAGCGGCCTAGGCGGAGGAAGAAAGTCTAATGTAATGACCCTCCAGGCCATTTTTCTATATTTCCACACTATTTTGGAAATTAGAGCTTTCCTATAGCTAGCCCCAGTCATTTATGACATACTGGTGCTAACAGTTTGGTTATCGGACAATTCGTATGATTTTTAGAGCCAATTCCTTATTTTGAAGTCTTCGTTGTTAAGAATTGGGTATCGGGCCAAAAATTCAGATAAACGGCCTCGTATGCAGATTCTGATAGTTTTGTTGACTCTAAAACATTTATTTTAGGGTATGGAGACCCTTGGTTCAAGTTTCAAGGCTTCAGACTCGTTTTGGGCTACAGGGTGGATTTTAATTAAAATGGCTCTTAGGTGTGGGACCCATATTTTATCGAAATGACCTCGGTTGGGAATTTTGATGGCGCTGTTGAGTCTAAAATATCAAAATTAATAGGGTAGAATAGTTTGTTTGTGTTCAAAAGATTCCAAATAAATCTCAAGTGTCTGATAAAAAAATTGCCAAATTGCCAAAACTTATGAAGAAATTAAGGGGAAATGACCATCTCAACGTCCTCTACTCATCCCCAACTCCAATTTATGATTTCCCACTATTTCTTGAGCTCTCAATGCCATTAATGGCTATTTGGGACTTTGAAAATGAGAGAAAATTGGGGGAGACAACAATATATAGGTTCAGGGGTTACTCATCGCGATGACCCCTGGCCGCGATTGTGATGCACAGGAAATTATTCATTGTGAATGCGATGAAAAAGTCAAAAATGCAATGAATAATAGGGGAAGGCTATCGCGGTCGCGATTGAGCCTTCACAAATGCGAAGAAAAAAATGGTCCGGGTCAGGTTGGCCCTTCATCACGAATGCGAGAGAGGGCTCCCGAACGCAAAGATCAAGGACTCGAATCTTCGCAAATACAACCTATGCCTCGCGATCGCGAAGAGTAACATAGGCCTGCACTAGATGCTGAAAAACTAGCAAAAGCCTAAGTCCCAATGGACTCCGACTGGGTGCTCAGGATTCATTCGAAACCCTATACGTGTAAACGAACTATGCTACCATACCAAATTCAACATTTCGGACTCAATGGAACCATCAAATTTCCAACGGAGGTCATTACAATTAAATGTGGATCCCATACCTGTATTTCCATTTTTCATTAAATCTACCCAATAGCCAAAAATGAGTCTGAAAGCCTCGGGACACGGACCAAGGGTCCTCCTAGCATAAAATCAACATTTTGGAGGTGATGGTACTGTCGAAATTCTCATCCGAGGTAATCTACTAGGTGTTTTGGTCTAAAACCAATTCCTTAACAACGAAAGTTCCACAATAGGGAATTGAGCCTAATATCCAAATGAACTATCCAATAACCGAACCGACCATTTCGACAAGTCATAAATGACCTCTAGCCACTATAAGAAGGCTCAAATTGCCAAAAATGCATGGAAATTGAGAAAATGACCCGGAGGGTCATTACATTCTATTGGCCCATTACTTGTTATTCCAAGCTATGTGGTTTGGCTTACCTACTAGTGGGTTTAGTAGGTTTCATTATGACTTAAGATTTTGGGTCGTGACAGTCTATTACAACCAGAAACTAACAACTGAAATAAATTTGTCTTTTTCTAAAAAAATAAGGATAAGATAAATAGGAGAATGATCCATGGTTTCCCAAAAGATGAATGCTCACCCTTGGATCAGGAATAACATTGTCGTCTACAAGTGAGGTCTCATAGAAGCCGCTGGAATATGCTCAGCACTTAACAAAAAAAGAGTACATGATAGTATCAGTACAAAACCACTTTGTATTGGTCGGTATGATAGGCTGACACAACTTAACCAATATGAACACTTGACCAAAAGTTTGTAAACAAGTAGAAAATATGACCACTAAACCGTATATTCAATCAATTTACTACAACAAACCTTCGAGTTCAACCTCAGCTGATTGGGTATCAATAATCTCAGTGATACAAATCAATGCTCACTTTATTATGAACAATAGTAATAACTTGTAACCAGATTAGAAAACCATTTTACATCATGAAAATCTTAATTTCTTGTCAGTCTCAGGGAACAGTTCACACAAAGAACAAATAGCTGATAATAAGACTGGAAACCATTTAACCCAAGAAAACTACGGTAATATCAATAATCAATGGTCCACACAAGGAACCCCAACTATAAATAAATATAACCTTATCCACTCAAGGAACCATCAAACTCTCTAAATCATAGTCTACAAACAACCTATAGGATTTATAATTGCCTACTAGCCATGACCTGTAGGGGACGAGCTTCTTCCATGTACCCAATATACCAAGCAACTAGTGTCTTGCCACCCTTATCCCGAAACAAGTGTTATACCACCCTTATCTTAACATCCCCACCCTTATACCACCTTGAATTCGCAAATTCAATCACAACCATGCGTTTAGTAAAATCAACTCATAATAACCACCATGTACTATTAACAAATACAATCACATATTAAGTTTAGAAACTTCAACACTTGCATATCAACAAGCACTATATCAATCATATTACATGTAATCAACACAAAACACTTGTATTCAACTTTTAATATAATTATTCTTTGTCAAACATTTAGTTAAACATGCACACATGAAATCAAATTAAGTCTTAGCTCTAGTTTAACATAACCTACCTTGAAACAAGCCTTACAATGTTCTAAATCACTGGAGTGTTGGAATTTATTTCATCCTTGGCTTGATCTCGGTCTAAAAATAACAACAAAGAGCCATTCAACCATTTTCTACAAATTCTAGGCATTATAAACCTATGTTCATTGTTTTTAATCTATGTTCATGGACAATTTCACCATTCTAGGGTTTTCTACCCTTAATTCCACTCAAATTACCCATAGTTTGATATTGATGGGCTTAATTGTAGTCTATAAGACATAATTTAGCAACTTTAAGTCAAATTCAAGTAGATTCAACCCATTCGTCACCTATTTGCACCCGAAAATCCAACCTAGGTTAGTTCCACTATCTATGCCATAATCAATATATGTTGATTCAAATGATTTAAGGATTATAATTATGTTAGATTGATGGAATTACTTGCCTTGATAGTAGAACTCAGTTAGGAACTGCAAAATTTTACCCTTTTTTACTGTAGGTTAACTCTTGGAATATTTTAAAATAAAAATATGCTTAAACTCAGAAAACAGCTATTTAATACATCGATTCCCACTATATAAGCCCATATACCTCTATAGTAGTGGTAGTATAGTGGGATTTTGCTCATTGTAGTGGCCTGACACCTTTTGGCCTACTGCTACAGCGTCCCATATCCCGCTATAAAGGGACAGCTGCAGCGACCCTCAATCCTGCTAGAGTAGTATTGAGGTATAAACTCAAGGAAGTTTCTAGGTCTTTTCTATCTCAAAACACATTCCCCCAAATTTGACATTACGACTTAATATTTTTCTCGTCAAACCCCATAACTTGAGTTCTATTAACGCGATTTCCATTCCAAAAGTTTCTATAGATTACTAAACCTCTTTAATAACACAATATAATATTATAATCTATGAAACTTCACACCAATAATTCTCAAATTTTTCTAGACCACATAACACCTAAATTTTGTTTGAAACTAGCCTAGCCTAAAATTTCCAAAAATTTTATTTGGAGAAAACTTAACCCAAATTTTATAATGCTAGGCTATACCATAATAATAGAATTGGTCATTACAATGATTTACTTGGGATGATGATACTGACATGAAGACCAAGTATCCTCATATTTTCCCTCCTAGCACTGAGACACAATTTGAGGTAATAGTTTTTCCTCCTATACCTAATCTTCTAAGTTTCATGTCCTCATCTGTTACTTGCGATTCCTAAGTATACGTTTGTGCTATATGCATTTCAGTTGAGTCTACACTCTTAGTTCAAACTGTTCATTATGTTAGTTTATAATTCCAGTAAATTAGATAGACAGTGTTAGTAAAAATTTTTCTTTCAGTTTAGGTTTAGTCTTTATTTGAGGATGAATGATCCCAAGAGGGAGATATTATAATACCTCAAATTTTGAACCAACTAATACTCAGTGTTTAGTTCAAACTCAAAGTCTGAAACTTGAAGTCCCACACCAGTATGACTTAGTGTACGAGCCGTACAATGGACCACCAGTCATGGTATGACTTATGTTATCAAAATCCAAATCAGCCTAAGGTTCCTAGTCACGAAAATCATACCATGAGTCGTAGGAGGATATAAGATCCATACTGAGAGATGTAAGGCTCTACCAGAGAATTTTAAGGCTTTACCATAGAGTTGTTAAATTCCTCTTTGATCAATAGATTATGGTATAAGTCATGGAAGTAAACCATGAGCCGTACTAAGACTCGTAGGAAGAGAACCATAAATAGTTCTTTAATGACCCTTCAAGTCATTTTCTCGATGTCCATGCATTTTTGACATTTTAAGGCTACAAGACATTTATGACTTGCCAAGACCGTCGGTTTGGTTTTTGGACAGATCATTTGGTTTTAAGCCCATTTCCCTATTTTGGAGCTTTTGAAGTGGACAAATTGGTCTTGGACTAAAGCTCCTAGTAGGCGGTCTTGGATGAGAATTTCGACAGCTCCTTAGCTCTAAAACATGGATTTTAGGCTAGGGAACCCTTGGTCTATGTCCCGAGGCTTCCGGACTTAATTTGGGCTATTGGGCAGATTTGGTAAAAAATAGAACTATGGTTTTGGGGCCATTTTTTTTAATCAAAACAACCTCAGTTGGAAATTTTGATGGTTTTGTTGAGTCTGGAATGTCAAATTTGGTATGGTGGTATAGTTCATTTGCGCGCACGGGGTTCTTAACGAATCTCGAGAACCTGATCAGAGTCCATTTGGACTTAGCAAAATTTTTAGTAGTTGATATCTGGTGCAACCGCTTTAGTAGTCGGAGAGTTGCTTTAGCAGTGGTCATTTTAGCGACCTTGAGCTGCTTCAACGGCATTATCGACCAACTGAGGGTCGCTGTAGCAGTCCATGTATACTTTTACAACTAGGGTGCCACTTTACCCCTCTTTACCCGCCGCTTTAGCGGTCAGCTACCGAATTAGTGGTCAACTACCTCATTAGTTGTAGCCGCTTTAGCAGCTAAGAATCCGCTTAAGGGGTCACTGCTAGTGATTAAATATCCCTTCGCCCTAAATTGTTCTTCATTTTTCAAGGGTTTTTCCTCCATTATTGGAGCTTGGAGCATGGGAAGGTATGGCAAATCGTCCATTGAGTCTTAGGTAAGATAATACAATACCTCTTGATCATTTTCGATTGTTTTTCCCATCAAATTACATTTTTTTTGCTTTTGAATTCCTAGAACTTAGGTCTTTAATTCCCTAATTTTGTGGGCTGATTTAAGCCCCGATTTATGCTCTGTTTGTGCTCAAATTTTGAGCATGCATTCCTTTTCCTTCGAGGGACATCGTGATGGATTTAATTTTGGGATTCCATTAGCAGGCCTCCACGGGCCTATTTTTGACCCGATTTTAGGCTCAAACTTTTATATTACAACATGGGTATTATGTTACTCGTATTAAAGTGTAGATTATGATTTTGATAGCGTAATGATATTTTGGGATCATGGAGCAAATACGAGCGGTTTATAGATGGTTCGAGGTTGCGATTCAACATCGAGGTAAACTCTGGTGTACTTTTCTCTATGAGATGGTGTAATGTGTATATTGCATGCTAGGTAGGGATTTTAAGTTAGGTTTATACCTAGTAATATCATGACTTTACCTACCTAGGGGATTTAGAATAGAAAATTGACCCAAAAACTTAGCCTAGAATACCTATTATGGTTATAGGATTCCATTACGCCAGATTATAGACTTGTTTAACCATAGATTGACCAGAAGGATCTCTTAGTATAAAACTTACCAAATTACTTAGTGAATTGGATAGTATGCCTCGATTAGATCCTTCTAGTAGCTTTATGCCCCTATTTACCTTATTCCTTTGGTAGTATAATGTTGTTATCCCTGCATATATATATTATTGGGCCCGAGGCCATGGTTATGATACCAGTTAGACATCAAGATAGTACTCTATCCTTTGAATGGATGTGGTTTTAGTTTATAGATGCTTAGACTCTTAGACGTTTATGGTTATATTATTTGGATACTGGTGATCGCATACATTACATATATATGCATTTACACTGATTTAGTGGTACGATTCCAACTAAAACCTTGATTTTACTACTATTTTGTAAAAAGGAAATTATTCCCACTTTTTCACTTTAAAACTTATTCTTCTAAAATACAAGTCGTACCACCCTTATTATTTGATTTTGATCTTTTAAATTAAGTAAATTACATTGGAAACTTAGAATGAGGTTGATTCCGGTCTATTTCTTAATCCACTTCTTTACAATTATTTATTTACTTCGGTCGAGGAGGATTCTGACCCATTCTACATTATTTTACCGCTTTAGTCATAAATTCGATCTCAGGCAATGGATCCACAAATTTATACTGATTTAGTCTCGATTTGATTTCGGGCACTTATTATACTCATTTAGTATTGGTTTGAGTATGATCGCCCTCTTTACTCTTATTTCCCTCCAGTACTAGATAGAGTTGTTTGGATATGGATTAAGAAAGTCCTGGTTCAGGACCAGGCAGTGTATATGAATATCTTGATTCTATTATGGGCCACTTTATTTAATGAGCCATAGTACCAGAGAAGGATGGTTTTCATAGGTCTTGCCTTTGCCAGCTACGGAGCTGGAAGAGGTGGATACACTTGTGTTGGATATGGTATTTGGCTCATCTTACACCTCCTGGTTCTTTTCATGACTTCATTCACTCATATGCATAGTCTATCACCGGTATATTTGTTTGGTACATGTGTCTATCGGTCTTATAGAAGCTTATATAAGTACAGGTTATGGTTTCTATTTGATGAGTGTTTCCATGTACCTTCTGGTATTTTGGGGGCTCAGTTAGGTTATTAGTTATCCGGGCTAGCCGATTACTTTATTGTTCATGGCAGGACTAGTTATGGACTGGTACTCAAGGTTGTAGGTACGTTTTTTATTTTGTTTAGTCTTTACTCTAAGAAGATTGGATTATCATTAGATTGTCTTATGGCTATGAATATTATGATAAGAGATCCTAATTATGCTAGAGATAGCTCCTATGTCACTTATGGTCCTTGAGATATTAGACTAGCTCCCTCGTAGTAGTATCTTCAGGTTTTGTGGTTGGTATAACATTGATGTATATATATATACACTTTTCCCTAGCCATGATTTGTATATCATTTCCTTCTTTCCTACTACTATTATGCATTGTATATACATTTCTTCACTATACTATTGAATAACGTATATCTCTTTCTTCACTTTACTATCGTATATTGGCTAGTAACTTATGGTATTGTACTTTTTCCTGAATTATTGGTAGCTTATGATAGGTTATCCTTATCGCTTCATTAGTATTATTATGCTTAGTTTTGTAGATAGTTGCCTGTAATTTATATTCCTATTTTGCATGTTATTTATACTTGCATTATCTTTAGGATGCCTACGGAGTACCACATGTTTGGTACTCATACTACACTTCTATAGCCTGCAGATCATAGTACGAGTTCTTTCCATTAATGTGTGCATCGTGCGGAGCAGCCATGGATCATAGATTAGGGATGAGCTTCTGACATTCGGAGTTTTTCTGCTCTCCCTCTTATTGTTGGATTGATCTCTATTTTGTATTTTAGAGACGACTTTATATATATTTGTTCTATCTTTTATTTTGTACTATTGTTGTATTAGAAGCTCTTGTACTGACTTCATCAGGTTTTGGGGATATATTCACTTGCTTCTTGCCTTCTTTCTCAAAGTTATTTAGTTTTATTTTCGCCTTTCTTATAGTCTATTACTAGCTGTTTCGAACTATAGGTTAGCTTACCTACTGGTGGATTATGGTAGGTACCATCATGACCTAAGAAATCGGGTCACGACAAGTTCAAAAATGGCCCAAGAGACCATCAGTCAAGTCATGACTCATGAACTCTCTCACGAGTCGTGCGCTGACTCATGGGATGCAATTTTAAAAAAATTTCAAACGTCTTAAAAAGGGAAAAATTAGTCTTTTTCCTTATTTTTGTACCCTATACTAAGTCATCATCGTTTGGGGGGGGGGGTTATAAGACTTAAACATTGATTACTTTTCATTCCTACACTAAAACTCCTGAGTCAAATAAACAAGCTCTCTCAAAAAACAAGTCTAGGGTTCATCCTTCAAGCTTTCAAATCCAAAGTTCTGGTCCAGATTTTTCAGTAATCATGTATGTGGGATCTTCAATGAGAGTTTCCTTAGGGTTAACACCTAATTATCCAACTATTATGATTTCAATTTTAGAAAATTACTACATTGTTAAGGTTCTTGTTTTAAATGAGTATGCATGCTTTTAGTAGTCCTATTTCAGTCATTATGCTTGAAAATTTATTTTCATGATTTATTATGATTTAGCTTCACATACTCATAATTTAGAATGACTAGTTTCATGATCTCAGAATTTAATAAAAATAGTTATTTGAACTAAGTATAATGCTTTCTTTTTGGATAGACAGTTTTATCTACTTATAAGCAAATAGTAAATACAGTTTGTTTGAGAGTAGTATTTAACATCGAGAGGATAAGGGTTCAGATAAACCAAGTCCCAGAACTATTTTTCCACCATAGGACTAGAATTGCTCCACCAGTTAGGTCAACTCTATGGCCTAAATGGCCCAGTAGTAGATCTATATGAGATAGGTTCTATACGCTTGGCAAGGTGTGGGCACCATACTAATCAGGATTATATGTTGGACTTCACAAGCTCACGTGATGTATGTCAGTTATAAGAAACTCTCCAATATCATTTTTCAACTACATTAATTATGCATGACTTCGTAGATTTACAGTTCAGATAAGATTTATCTTTTATTATAGAAAAGTAATTTACGTTTTACAGTTTTGACTTATTCATTCTCACATGCTTACACTGCCTACATATGTCAGTCATATTTACCTAGTATTGTCATTTCATGATTTAATTTATTAGCATGATCTCACATACTCAGTAGTTCTGACCGCATACCTTTCTTTTGTACTATATCCTATTACAATATTGATTCAGGTGCCTGCTTCCAGACTCGTGGCTAGATAGCTTAGTAGAATTTTTAGTCAGCTTGGTGAGTCCTCATCAATTGAGGACCTTGGATTAGTTAGTTGTTAGGTTGATTTCAAATTGTTATTTCAATTGTTTTAGAGTTAGCTGGGAGTCTTGTCCCAGCAACTTATCTTTATTAGTAGAGGCTTTTAGACATTAGATATTCATCATATTTTGAGTTTTTAGTTATTACTTCTATTTGAATAGTTGCTTTAGTTTGCTCATCCTAGTTTGTTAAGCTTCTGCTCAGAAATTTACGTGTTTGATTATTAGTAGCATGCCAGTACCAAGGGTTCTTGAGATCACTTGTGGTCTTAAGTGTCGATAACATCTAGGGTGTAGACTCAGATCGTGACATGAGCATGAGTTGTTTTTCTTACAATGTGGCTGATTTGATTGAATAAATAACTCTGAATAGTTTGAAGCATGATATTAGAAATAAAAAACTTGTTAATTTTGAATTTTCATGTATAATTTTTTATTTTCAATTATGTGGGTTTGATAATGTCTTGAAGTATTGCTCATTTTGATAGTGATTTTTTACTATTATATTCTTGTAAATGAAAGAGTGATAGATTAAAGAGAAAAGACATAAAATCCGCCTAAACTTATCCGTTGAACTTACTTTAACACTTTAACTTTGCGGAGAATTATTTACCCCTCTAATATATTTAAAGTGAATAAATACTACCTTAAAATATAAGACCAGTCGCACAACAGAAAGTGTATTACCTACGCGCCACATCAGTGCCACATCATTATCACATCAGAGCTATGTCTAAAATTATCTTCTTAAAAAAATGTGAGCCACTAATTTGTATGTTACATAATAAAAAGAAAAAAGAAAAAAAATCCCCCATGCCCCACCCTTTTCTTCTTCGACACCCACCACCCCTATTTCTTGTTCTTTAAACCTCCACCCCACCCCTACCCCCACTCTCTTCTCACCTTCTTCAAACCCCTTAACCCCCCCTCCCCCCTCTGCCCCTTTTCCTTCTATAAATAACCCTTATTTACAATTCAAAAATCTGAAAAAAATCCAGCTAACACAATTTACATTAAACCAAAAATCTGGAAAAAAATGAACAAATAAAACCACATGTTAGATGCAACCATAAGCAGAACAAACAAGATATGATGTCGTATTTGAAGAAATATATTTACAATAATTCCAGCTAGAAATCTTTTGAACAACTTCAAAACAAAAAATGGATATTAAAAAAATTTAGCCTTCGGGATTCTAAAATTGATCTACTTGTGGAAAATTAAATTGCGTATACATTTCTTCTTTTTCTTCTTCTTCTTTTTCTTTTTCTCAATAATGGTTTTTGTGAAAAGTGTGTTAAAAATTTACAACTTTTTCATACACATTTTTTTTCTTTCTTAGAGAAATTGATGAAGTGTGACAGAAGTGGAGGTAGGGGGGATAGAAGAAGGAGAAATGGGATTACGGGTAAGTGGGGGGTAGGGGTGGGGGGTGGGGGAAGGGATTGTTTGAAGAAACAAAAAGAGAGTGGAGATTTTGTAGAAGAATAAAGAGGTTGAGGGTGGGGGTTCGAAGAACAAAAGGGGCTAAGGTAGGTGTTGTGCCGTGAATTTACGACAGTTTTGACTCTTAAAACGGTGAATATTTACAAGTAAGAGGGTCTTTCTATGTGGATATAATGGGTTTTTTGGTGTGTACAGGTCAAATAGGTTCAGAATAGTAGAGTGCTAGAATTTGGACTAATAATACAGCAGACGACACTATGTCACGATCGTCAAAGCTTATCACGACCGTGCTAAACCATCATAGGAAAGATAAGAGGACATCTCTCAGAATCCTATCAGATGGAAGCCTCCCAAGATAGTAGGTTGATGTCACGATCGTAAAACCTGATCATAAGAAGGACTTCTTGAAAGCAAGGTTGCAGAACCCAAGTGAAGAAAAGATCCAACGACCGTACCTAGAAATGACGGTCATACCAAGGTGTCATGGGATGAAGCCTTAGAAGACATGTCTGCAGGAGTTAACGTATAGGAGGATCAGACGACCATATTGTATGATCGTAGGTACAATATACAGAGTTGTAACTGAGGATCGTACAAGAGAAGACCTGAAGATGACCAAATTCTATGAGCAAACCATGAGCACCAAGGACAATCACGAAACCAATCCATGATTGTACCTTTCATTCGTCCGAGCTGAACGACACAAAAATCCTGTTATGTTTAGGATAAGTTTTATTTTGTCTATAAATACTCTTATTTGTTTTATTGTATCATTGTACATTCTATTACATTATTGTAAGGTTCTATGGAATATTTTTGGTCTTGGAATTACACAAATATTGATTTAAGGGTTTTAATTCAAAGTGAGACTTTGGAGTTTATTATCATATTATTGTAAGTGCATGATTATGTCTTCTTATTAGATTTCTTCTTGTGTTCTTACAATTATGGGTAGCTAAACACCACAACTAGGGTTGTGGGAACCATGACGGATTAACGAAGTAAGATTCATAGTACGGAGTAATTTTCAACTGGTGTTCATATGTGTATTAATTGCTTCCTTAGGTGTGATTGCTTTCTGGCTGTGTACAATGTTAGAACCCACATAATTTGTATTCTAGAAGAAAGGCTGAGTATGGATGGGAAGAAGGGAATAAACAACAGAGACTTAGATCTATCAACGTCTACTTAATAGCTTGAGCCGATAATCCAGGAAAGCTATTCTGGGATCCAAGATAGGGGTTAGTAATGCAAACTCAGGAGAAGAGAAAACTTACTTGATGATATTTCTTAGACAAGAGTGTAAATTATTCTAAGTATACATAACCTATCAATTCTGCATACCAAACGCCAAAGGAATTATGAAGTACGAAGAACCTACGGAGTTATGAAATTATTGGGTAACACAATTTTAGTGTTTTTCTCATATTGATCACAAAACCAACAAACCAACAATTGTTACTGTTACATTCTTTATTTACAAAACCCCCTTTTCTACTGGAGATTATTATTGATTGCCTCAACTACTTCTTGTTTGAAATTTTGACCTATTCCCCGTGGGATAGACCCCAACCTTAGTTGGGTTCTATATTTGACAGCGACCACTTTATACTTCATTACGAGGTGTAATTTGGGCATCATTAAATTTTGGTGTCGTGGTCGGGGAATACAGTTACAGAATTGATTTATTGAGTATGTTGGGTTGTTGGTTTCTGTTTCCTGATTTACTTTTCTATTATTTCTAAGGTACACATCGGTGTATGCCTAATACACGGAGTCAAGGCAATCCCCTGATTCCAATTGATACAGAACTTGAGAGAACTTTAACAGCTAACAGAAGGATGGTTAATGAAGAAGTTCATAATCAAAGAGCCCTTATTAAGGGAGTTCAGGATGATTTAGTAGTCTAAAATCAGCTAATACACCAGCATGGTGTTCAAGAGACTGCAGAATAGATCACGGCTCGGTTGATGGATAAGAAGAATGCTAGACAAGAAGCTGCCAGACGGGCAGCTAGGGGAGAAAGGGCTAGAAAAGATAAGGCAAACCATCTAGCTACACTTGATGAGTGAGAGAGACAGAGAAGGCATAGGTGGCAACAACCTTTACAACAATATTTGCCTCACTATAAGGATTAGGAAAAAGACTTGGACTATTTTGAGCCAGTTGAAATTAGTGTTATCATTCCACTAGAGTTACCTCTAGGGACTAAGTTTGATATCACGAGTACCATGATTTACTTATTGAACTTGACGTGGGTGTTCGCATGCTTGCTACTGATTATGCGAACATGTATGTAATGAATTTTATTGGGATTCATACATCTTATAATCTGCCTGGAGTAACGCAAAAGCCAATCATACTGCACTCTTTCCTTTCTTTTTGATAGGAAAGGCCACATAATGGTTGGTAAAGATACCACATGGATCGATCACTATTTAAAATGAATTGCGGACTCAGTTCTTGGAAAAATTCTTTCCACTTTCCAGAATGTTACAGTTCAAGGATGAGATTTATAATTTTAAACAGTTACATTTGGAGGCGTGGTATGAAACTTGGTTGAGGTTCAAGAAGAAGCTGTAGAGTGTTTCAAATCACAGGATAATTGGTAGAAACTTGCTTGAAATCTCCTACAGAGCTTTGGATTTTAACACCAAGGTTGTCGTAGACACTATCACTTGTGGAGCATTCATGTGTCTACATTTGTAGCATGCTTCTAAGATATTAAATTGGATCACAAAAACCAATTGAGGCTGGCATACTCGGGATGCAGACAGACTCGCATGTACTTATGCAATTGGAGCATCCATAGAGTAGAGATCATTAGATGAGATGGTAACTTAAGAAGTAGCACAGCTGAGGGCTAAAATTGGGTTACTGTTTAAATAATTTGCAGTAGTCAGAGCTGAAAAGGTGAACGTTGTATGTTCACAAGTTAAGGCACCTAGGTATGAAGATTCAGACACTTAGGTGGAGGCAAAATATCTAGACATAGAAGTGGCGGGTTTCTAAGCCCAGGGCTAAGGGTCTAACCAAGGTACTTGGAACTTGAGGCAAAGATTGAGATGGTGATTGGAGGAGAAAGGATTACTATAAGAAAAAGAGTGGCCTTTATATTCTACCCATGATGCTAGCTCAAGCAATTCGAGGATGAAAGACATGCTTGCAAAGGTTGTGTAAGGGTTAGAGAAAATTGAAGATTACCTTAAGGAGATTAAGGAAGATATTTTAGGAATAAATCAGAAGGTTAAATCACATGCTACAACTATAAAATAGCTCGAGCAACAGTTTGGTCAGATTTCTGCAGCTTTAAATCAGCGTCAGCAAGGTATACTTTTGAGAAACACCAACCAAAATCTGAAGAATGATGCTCATTTCTTGGTTATTACTACTCGGAGTGGTAAGATGACTACTGATCCTTCTATGTCCATGACTGTCGCGAATAAGGTAAAATCGATAATTATAGATGATGAGAAGGTTTTCAGATAATGAAGACTTATTGGTGGATGATAATTCACTTGAGAAACCTCAAGTTGATGAGCATGAAGCAAGGGCAAGAAAGGGAAAGGAAAAGGAGGACCCAAAAGTATTGACTCATATACCACAACTTCCTCTTCCTTTTCCACAAAGACTGCAGAAGAAAACTGAAGAGGGGAAGTACCAAAAGTTAATTGTTAAGCTTTAAGAGTTGATAGTGAATATCCCTCTAGTTGAAGCCCTTGAAAAAATCCCATGTTATTCAAAGTTTATGAAGAACTTGGTGACTAAGAAAAGGACGGTAATTTTGAGTCCATTGACAGTGTGCACCATTATAGTGTAGTAGCATCCAGATCTTTGGTTGAGAAGAAAAAAGAACCTGGAGCATTCACAATTCCATGTACTATTGGGTGTTTCAACTTTGCAAATATTTTGTGTGGTTTAGGTGCTAGCAGCGATTTGATACCACTAGCAGCTTACAAATAGTTGGGGTTGGGGTCGCCCAAACCTACTTTGATGAGACTTCTCATGGAGGACAGAACTGTGAAAAAGCCTGTAGGAATCTTGAGTGATGTTTTGGTGAGGGTCGTATCCTTTTTATTTCAAGCTGACATTGTCATCCTTGACTGTGCGCTTGACTTTGAGGTTTCTATTATTTTAGGGAGACTGTTCCTCGCAACCTGGCATGCATTGGTTGATATGAAGACTGGGCAGATAAAGTTTCAATTGAATAGCGAACTGGTTACCTTTAATGTAAGCTAGTCCATGAAGAAGCCAAAGGATATGTGGGTTATTTTTGTGATGGATACAGTTAATGAGGATGACTTAGAAGCTCCTATTAAGGAGAGGCTTAGAGTCGACGCCCTCATAGCTGTAATAATGCATTTCGAGGGTGATGATATTGAGAGTTATAATGAGATGGTGAGCGCACTTAATGGTAGAGGTTCATACATATATGCACTAATGAAATTAGATCTTGATTTGAAGAATAGAGTGACCCCACCAGCTTGGTCTTCTATTAAGGAACCTCCAGTCTTAGAGCTCAAAGCTCTTCTATCTCATCTTCATTGTGTGTTCTTGGGAGCCAACGATACCTTGTCGGTAATTATTCTAGTAGACTTGGTAGATTGGCAAGTTGAGGCATTGGTGTCCATTCTGAAGAGGTTCAAGAGGGACATTAGATGGTCCATTGTTGATATCATTAGGATCTCGCCCAAAATTTATATGCATAAAATCCAACTTGAGCCAGATTGTGTGCCGAGTATTAAGCATCAACAGAGATTGAATTTTCCTATGAAAGAGGTGCTGAAGAAATAAATCATCAAGTGGTTCGATATGGGGGTGATTTATCTAGTTACATACAGCAAGTGGGTGAGCCCCGTCCAATGTGTGTCGAAGAAAAGTGGAATCACTATGGTTCTAAATGAGAAGAATGAGTTTATTCCTATGCGGCCAGTTACTGTTTAGCGTGTTTGTATGGACTATAGGAAGTTGAACGTATAGACTGAGAAGGATCACTTTCCTATGCCCTTCATGGATCAGATGTTAGACCGTCTTACTTGTAGAGGATGGTATTATTTTCTTGACGGATATTCGAGGTATAATCAGATTTTTACTGCTCCTGAAGACCCATAGAAGACCACTTTCACTTGTCCATATGGGATTTTCATATTCAAAAAGATGCCTTTTGGTCTATGTAATGCACCCGCAACCTTTCAGCATTGCATGATGGCTATTTTTTAACATGGTAAAGGACACTATTGAGGTATTCATGGGTGAATTTTCAGTTATGGGAGATTCATTCGAAGATTGTTTGGCATATCTCGCTAATGTTTTAAGGAGATACAGGACTGTAACTTGGTCCTAAATTGGGAGAAGTGCCATTTCATGGTTAAAGAAGGAATAGTGCTCGGTCATAAGATTTCAAAAAGGGGGACTAAAGCTTGCAAGGCAAAGATTGAGGTGATTGAAAATTTTTCTCCACCAATTTCTGTGAAGGGTATTCATAGCTTATTATGGAATGCAGGTTTCTATATAAGATTCATCAAGGACTTCTCTAAAATTATTGCTCTATTGTGTAAGTTGTTGGAAAAAGAGGTGAAATTTATGTTTGATGATGCATGTCTGAAGGCATTTGAGTGCCTGAAAGAGAAGTTGATTTCAGCCCTATTATTATGTCGTCTGATTAGTCCATGTCGTTCGAGGTTATGTGTGATGCTATTGGTATTGCACTAGGTGCAGTCCTATGTCAAAGGCAAGAGAAGATCATACATCCCATCTACTATGCTAGCAAAGTACTTAACCCTGCACAGAAGAATTACACTGTAACTGAATAAGAGTTACTTGTTGTGGTGTTCTCATTTGAGAAATTTTGATCTTATTTGCTTTGCACAAAAGTAATTGTACATACTGACCATGTAGCTTTTCGGTACCTCATGGCAAAGAAGGATGCAAAACCTAGGTTGATTTGTTGGGTACTTTTATTATAGGAATTTGACTTTGAGGTTAAGGACTGAAAGGGCATGGAGAATCAAGTGGCCAACCACTTATCATGCCTCGAAGAAGAGGCTTTACTGAAACTGAAAGACGAGCTTGAGATTGATGATACTTTGCTGGATGAGTAGGTATTATCTGCATCGCAAAATTTGATTCTGTTGTTTGCATGTGTTTCAAATTACTTGGTTAGTGATGTGATTCTTAAAGACATATCATTTAATTAATATAAGAAGTTTTTGTATGATGTGAGGAAGTTCTTTTGGGATGAGCCATACTTATTTTGAAGTTATGCAGATGGAGTAGTTCAAAGATGTGTTCTTGAAGTTGAAATGATGGGTATCTTAGAGGCATGTCATTCATCTCCAGTTGGGGGTCAACATGGTGGTGTGCGGACTGCACACAAGATCTTGCAATGTGGATACTATTGTCCCACTATTTAAAAAGATGCACATGACTATGACAAGGCTTGTTATAAATGCCAAAGGAAAGGAAACATCTCACGATGACAAGAGCTTCTGATGACCACTATTCTTGAGCTTAAGCTGTTTGATGTATGGGTCATTGACTTCATGGGCCCCTTTGTGAGCTCGCATGGTATGAAGTATATTTTGATAGTTGTTGACTATGTTTCAAAATGGGTGGAGGCAGTTGTACTTCCAAACAATGAAGGGAAGAGTGCCACAACATTTTTGAGGACGAACATATTCTCGAGCTTCGGGACACCAAGAGTTATCATTAGTGATGGAGGCTCACACTTTTCCAATCATCTATTCAAAGCTTGCTTTAGAAATATGGTGTGAAACATAAGGTGGCAACTCCTTACCATCCTCAGACAAGAGGGCAGGTTGATGTCTCCAATCGTAAGATCGAGTCTATTTTGGCAAAGACGGTGAATGCCAAGAGGATAGATTGGCCTAGAATGTTAGATGATTCACTATGGGGCTATTAGACAACATTCAAGACCCCTATTGGTGCTTCCCCATATCAGCTTGTGTATGGTAAAGCATGTCACTTGCTTGTCGAACCTGAGCATAAGGCATTGTGGGGATTGAAGAACTTGAATTTAGAATGGAGCGATGTGGATAAATTGAGACTGGAACAGATGAATGAGATGGATGAATTCTGTCTCCACGCCTATGAATGGACAGGTTTGTACAAGGAGAAGATGAAGCTATACCATGATCACAAGATTGAGAAAAAAGAATTCACCGCAGTCGATATGGTATTGCTTTTTGAGTCAAAGATGAAGTTATTTTTGAGCAAGCTACATTCAAAGTGGAGAGGACCATATAGAGTGACTAGAGTGTTCCCTTATGGTGAAATTGAGCTGGAGAATAAAGAAGGCCAGAATTTTAAGGTGAATGGCCCAAGGGTGAAACACTATCTCGGGAACATTGATGAAGTGAAAGTAATATGTGAGGTAGTAAAAGTAATATGTGATATAGATCTAGACGGTGCTTGAGAAGTCAAGCACACCTGAGTCATGCCGTGATGTTAAATCAGGCACTTCATGGGAGTCAACCTATGGCCTAGTTGGTGAAGTCTAAGTAACTAACTTAGCCATGTCGGGCTGCGATGTTAAATCAAGCACTTTTTGGGATGCAACCCATGATTTTGTAATTTTCATATTATAGGGTAATATGTGTTACTTGTGTAGAAATTGTGTAAAAAAGAAGTTGTAGAACTGGACTCAGTACTGAACCCACAAAAGGATTGTACGACCATAGTAAGGTCCCATAATTGCGGGTTCAGTCGCCTGTACAGAGTCCAGAGGGAGGAATCTCAGGAGTTATCAATCATCTGATCAAACTCCTGAAAACCAGCATTAAGGATATCGAACCTATGATTTTACGAAATGGTTGTGGTTAAATTTCAGGATCATCCTTAAGGTTCATAGGTTCCTAGGTAAGTTTTCTTAAATTCTCCTAGTATAAGTAGGACCCACAATCGTCGTTAGAACCAACAATCGTGGGTAAGTGTCGTCTATTGGGTCCACTTATTTAAAGAGGACTCGATCTGACCCGACTCAAATTTTAAACCCTATACCCTTGATGCTCGATTGACCCCAAATGCAATCAAACAGAATTTCTATTCAACCAATTGATCAAAAAAGGGAAAAACTAAGAATTGGTTACCTTAAATTTGCATGATCTGTGGCTCTCATCAGTATTTGACCTCAGGCACTGTATTCCCAAGCAAACAACTCATTGTAAGTAATTATTCTTACCTTACCCATTTCCCATGCTGAAAATTAAAGTTCTAATTGAAGGGTATTGCAATGGGTTGGTTAAATCTATAGGGTTATCTGCGGGAGTTAAAAAATAAATAAAATAATAAAAGCAAAGTTTGATGCACCCATTGTTACTAAAATTTGGTCAATAAGGGTCTAAATAGGGGTCAAAGTAATAAAAAAACTGATGTTTAAAGTTGCTAAGTGCTAGTGCACACTCCATGACACAATCTACAATCGTTATTTTGATGTACGATTGTGGGTTGGATCGTTATGGGTGCCAAGTATTGACTTTAAGGAAGTTCATCAGACTACTACATCCCATGATATTCATTTCATGGTATGATCATGGTATGTGCTCGTCTGATATAATTACTCCTCAGTACTTTTGGGGAATCCTTCCTATGATCGAAAGGTACGATCATACCTTTATTGCACTATCGTGGGAAGGCTTGTCTGTGAAAATTTCTGAACCTGTATTAGTGATTAAAATTTAAGACTAATCTTTTCCTGTATAGGTACCATGCCTCCTAAAACCCTCATGCAAATGCAGTAAGATATTATAAAAAAGCGGGCACCTAGAGACACACCTTCTAGCTTGGAAAGTTAGTCCGGTAGTTTAAGTGGGTCCTAGGTGGAATTTTCTACGAGTGCTTCTGATGTTCAGCATTCACCTCGGACCACTAGAGATAAGGTAATGGAGCTTGAGAAGACCAAAGCAACTACTTCTACAGCCTTGGTACCTGCAGCTACCCATGTAAACCTACCCTAGTCTGAAGGGAGAGGTCAAGACACAAACCAAGATGGGGAGAACATAGTAATAATGTTGAGGAGGTAGATTCTTTGATAAGGAAGAAGAGTCCAACCTCAAATCCTCTGAGGGACCTGTAGCTAGTGGTCCTCAAAGGGGTATAAACCCAAGGCAGTGGAGTGTACCAAACTATTGAGACTATTACATTGACAGGGTCTGCTTGAACAACCTGAGCAACAAGAAAAGAAGCATTCAGGAGGAACGCTATATTTTCTTGGAATCAATTCAGGGGGTGCCAGAGCTGGTCCAGGTGTTTGATAGGTATGAGCTAGGGTGGATGATGAGGTCAATTTAAGATTATAGTTATGAGATGGTGTGGGAATTCTACGCTACTTATGTGGTGATGCTAAAAAATTTGACTCCCTCAGGTAAAGATAAGGATATGAGGAAGCATCCCAGAATAGATGTGGTGAGAGTTCAAGATCATGAGTTTGACATTTTAGTTGAGGCCATTGCTATGGCTTTATTTAGTATTGTATTTATACTGGCGGAAGAGACTCCAAAATATGACTTCCGAATGAATGATCTGAAGAGGTTGAAAAAGTTGAATGTGGATGATAAAAATATACATTACAAGTGGTTGGTGGACCACATTGTAGAAGCAGGAGAAAATGCAGTCTGGGTAAATGGATCCACCATTTACAAGAATACTTTGAAGTTTTTGGCTAAGGCTTGGTGGTCCATCATTAGGCATAGCATAGAACCCACGAAAAATGACAATACATTGGGTGCATAAATGTATGTATGGTTGAGGCTTTCATGTCCAAGTTGGATTTGAATATCCAGTGGATAATTATGGCGGAGATTCAGGATAGAGTACTCCAGTTCAGAACCATGTTCTCATTCTCGTGTTTGCTCACATAGTTGATGTAGGATGACCATGTGCTTATTATCTTGGAGGTGGATATATTTATCCGACCTATAAAGAGCGTGGATATTGAACTAATTAATGATTTGAGGAACCTGACGGCTGCATCTCAGTGTCCTCTACTATACTTACCACTAGAGTTTACAGAAGGTTCCCCAGATAGTGAGATCCCAGCTTCTAAAGTCGGTGCTACATCATCATAACCTCAGCAGGCCACAACACCTACGGGTGCCCGTTAGTTGGTGCCTGTCGGATATACTTTGATCCTTACAGCATAGTTAGAGCAGATCATGTGGAACCAGCTAATGCATGATGCTCGAATTTGCAAGTTAGAGGTAGGGGTAAAGCCCTACGTGAATGAAATAAAAGTAGTTGTACGGGTGGTTTAGAACCACTTTAACAGATTTAAGAGTTGGTTGACGTCTAGGTTAGAGGAGGTCTAGGATCCTTATATGAGCTCTATCACTACAGACTTGACTGCATTAAAGGAAGCGATCAAGGAGCTTATTGAGAGGACAGGCCCAGTTGAACCTCATCTACCTCCTCCTATGCTATCTTTAGCTAATTTGGTAGTAGATGTGGACTCTTTAGTCCTATACTTTTACATATAAATCCTGGTGGGTGTGGTCAATAATTTTATAATTGAGGAGACGGTGATGATTTACAGCCCCAAAGGAAGGGGAGGAGAGGTGATCTGAGGCGTATTTATATGCCTTAGTAGCGACTTTAACCCATGATTACCTTAGTTTTGAGAACAATACTTGTGTATTATATAAGTTTTTGATGGAAAATGAGATAATGTGCTAACCAATATGATTAGACTCTTGTAGGTGGAAATTATGACTTTTTGGAGCATGTTTGGCATGGAAAGTTAGGCTTGGAGGAGCTCCGAGTGAAGAATATTGAAGATAAGAGACAAGCCAAAGAGTTTATCTTGAAGAATCCATCCAAATCCGTGAAGATAAGTCGACGAAAGCTAGAAAATTACAAAAAAAGGGCCTGGCGTGCTAGGCAGCGTGCCAGGCCGCATTTGGCAAAAATGTCACCTGCCTAGGCAGTGCCCAGGCGGGCTGGCCAGCGTGCCACGCCGCCTAGGCGCACCCTTTTTTTTTGCTGAGGCAAAATCTGCCTAAGTGCTAGGCGCGCCCAATGGCGTGCCGGGCCGCTTTTTGGCCGATTTTTGCCTCGACTTGGGTCTATAAATAGGGCTTTTGAGTTATTGTATCACAATCCATCATCCTTAGAATCTTTGGGGCATTTTTTGGGCATCTTAATTAGGTTCCATTCCTCTTCTTTTCAGTTTTTGAGCATTTTTATGTTATTTATTTACTTTTGGATGTTGATAAACATTATGAGTGGCTAAAATCCCTCATTCTTGGGGTAAGGCCAAGAACATGGATCTCTTGGGTTAATTGTATTGGTTTTTGCTGGAGTTTATTAATAAATGGTTATTCATATATTCTAAACTTCATTATTTTGATGCTTGATCACCATTGGAATATGTTTCTTATCTTGAAGTGAGCTCGAGAGAGAAACTGAGAGATAGAACTTGAATATATGAAGTGTGGTCTGTCTCAGAGAAGTAATTCTAAGGGATTGACCTGTGGTTAGGACCGAGAGGTACCTAACCACCCACACTTGGTCAATTACAGGAAGAAAGCTTGAATGCTCTAGAATTGGTTAAGCTTATCACCACTCACAAATGTAGGTAGGTTTCTAAGTTCTAGTAGACAATTATAATTCGGAGACGAATATAGTTGTAAAATTAACCTTGGGATCAATAACCATGATAAACTACTCAAAAATGCTTAAACGAACAACAATTATGCTCAAGAGATGATGTTCAGGGTGCCTTAGCCCTGGGAATCTACTTTTCATTGATTTTTTCAAGCAAATTTGCGAAACCCAAAGTTACGGTAGCGAAGATAGAAGTTCTTAGTCCGCAATCATTAAATTTTAAGCCCCAAATCCATTGTCGTTTTCGCATCACTAGTTCTTTATTATCGTTTGACGTCCAGAGTTGATTTCTGTTCACGAAAGCCCCTTGGGTTCGATATTCGGCTCTTTAAAAGGAGCCACTTTATTACTTGCACGATCACATACACTTGCGTGTATAGCTGGGTCGCAATAATTTTTTGGCGCCGTTACCGGGGACTTTCAAATAGATAGATTTCGATTATTGACATTTGGACTTTAATTTTCAGCTACGTGTTGACAACTTGATCTTAGCTGTTCTATTTTTGCAGGTTTACTTCATCAGAACACTGGCAAGGAATAAGGATTTGGTAGCCCCGCAGTCTGAACCTGAAAGATATTTCAATAGATTGAGGAGACAGGCTGCAGAATACCCAATCCCACAAGTCAAACTGGCTGGCGAAGGAATACGGGGTAATCCCGTAAGAATTAAAGAACCAGGTGCAGAGAGACGTGAACCAGAAGTGCTGGCAGCTAGAACAGTCCGCGATGTGGCAATCCCACTCGCCACTAATGTGACCTCCAGTATTCTCGAACCGGCAGCTGGAGGTATATTTGAGCTTAAACAGAACATGGTGCAACTCTTGCACTCAAGTGGATAGTTTACTGGTCTTGCTCATGAAGATCCGCAGAGGCATATTCGGAATTTTCTAGAGATAAGCGACACATATATTCCTACGGGGGTGTCTTCAGATTATGTGAGACTTACTTTGTTTCCCTTTTCTCTGTTGGGGGAAGCAAGAAGGTGGTTAGATGCAGAGCCGGCTAATTCTATCACTACTTGGGATGATCTTGCTCGAAAATTCTTGATAAGGTTCTTTCCGTCTGGAAAGACAACAAAGCTAAGAAGTGAGATACTAAGTTTCAGGCAGAGAGATGATGAGAATTTGTACCAAGCTTGGAACAGATTCAAATCCATGTTGAGGGATTACCCTCACCACCACCAAGCTAATGAAGTGTTGGTGCATACGTTTATAGAGGCTCTCGACCCCAACACTAAAATTCTACTAGATTCAGTTGCAGGTGGACAGGCTTTGGAGAAGACGTATGATGAATTATATGCTCTGTTGAATCATATTTCGCAGGGAAATCCAGAATGGCATAGTGATAATTCGAGGAATTCTACAAAGAAGGTGGCTGGGAAACTAGATGTGGATGCAGTCACAGCATTATCTGCCCAAATTTCAGCTATGCAAAACATGATGAACAATCACTTTAGTAGTTTGAATTTGGGGCAACAACCATCTCCCGTGAATGCAGTCCAGCAACAGCTTTCTGTGATGTGTAGCGTATGTGGAAATGGTGATCATACCAGCGAACTGTGTAGTGCTAATCCGAATTCAGTAAATTTTGTTGGTAATGCCCAAAGGGGAGGTGGAACTCAGAACTACGGTAACACTTATAATGCCGGGTGGAAAAACCATCTGAACTTCTCATGGGGAGGAAATCAAAATCAATATAGGCCTCAAGGATATGCCCCTCAGTACAACCAACAGCAAGGTCAAGAAAATCAAGTGGGTGCTTAGACGGGAGATATGAGTGTGGAAGATATGTTAAAACAGATTATGGCTGAACAAGCGAAGCTAGCAGCAGATGTGAGGAACAATCAGTTGGCTACTCAGAATTTGGAAAAGCAGATTGGCCAGTTAGCTAATGCACAGAATACAAGGCCCCAAGGAGGTCTTCCAGGAGTTACTGAGCCCAATCCCAAGCAGGTGAATGCTATAGTCACCCGTAGTGGTAAGCAGTTAGAGGATACCGTTGCACCAGCAAAAGAATTGAAGCCGAAAGTAGTGGTGTTAGAAGACTAACAAGTGGAGCCTACCAAAATCTCCAAAGATGATAAAGTGAGACTTAGTGTGAAATTGCCTCCTCCGTTCCCTCAAAAGTTCAAAAAGAAGAAGGAGGATGAATGCTTTGGTAAGTTCATTAAATTACTTAAACAGGTGCACATTAAGTTGCCTCTTGTGGATATCTTGCAAGGTATTCCAAAGTATGCCAAGTTCGTGAAAGACATTGTAGCAAACAAGAGCAGATTGACAGAGTATGCCACAGTGGCTTTGACTGAGGAGGTTAGTTCTCGCATTTAGAATCGGTTACCTACTAAGCTGAAAGATCCTGGAAGTTTCACTATGAAGATTACTCTGGGGGATCGTGTTTGCGCTCATAGATTGTGTGATTTAGGGGCTAGTATAAATCTGATGCCCACTTCAGTTTTCAAGGAATTGGGTTTGGGTCATCCGAAGCCTACTACTATTATTTTGCAGCTGGTAGATCGATCTGTGACTAGACCTGATGGTATTGTTGAGGATGTCCTGGTACAAGTGGGGTCATTGATCTTTCCCGTTGATTTTGTGGTGTTGAATTTTGAGCCTGACCCAGAAGTCCCATTTATTTTGGGGCGTCCGTTCCTGGCTACAGGAGGTGCAATCATTGATGTAGCAGCAGGGAAACTTACTATGCGAGCTCATGATAAGGTTGAAGTCTTTGATGTATATAGGGCGTTGAAGCTTCCAGAGATTTATGAGAACTTGTCGGCTATCACAGCTATAGATTCGGCGGTTGAAAGCATCTACACTTTGTCTACAGATCCGTTGGAAAAAGTTTTGATGGGGCAAGATGTGTTTGGTGATGCAGAAGCTAGTGAGATGGTGCAAGTTCTTGATCTTATGGGTATCTATGCTAAAGAGGGTAGATGGGAGCCATTAAATCGTCCACTCGGTCCTACAACTAAGCCCTCAATTGAGGAAGCACCGAAGCTTGAATTGAAGGAACTTCCATCTCATCTTAGATATGCTTTCCTAGGTGAAAACAAGACTCTTCCTATTATTCTGGCAGCAAATTTGTCACAAGAACAAGTTGATGCAGCATTGTTGATTCTAAAACGAAGAAAGAAGGCTATTGGTTGGCAGATGTCTGACATCCATGGGATTAATCCGGGCTTATGCATGCATAAAATTTACATGGAAGAAGGGCACAAGCCGAGTGTGCAACACCAACGACGCTTAAATCCGGTAATGAAAGAAGTAGTAAGGAAGGAGGTAATTAAGTGGCTGGATTCTGGCATTGTTTACCCTATCTCTGATAGTACGTGGGTGAGCCCAGTACAATGTGTTCCAAAAAAAAGGTGGTATGACGGTCATCACAAATGACAATAATGAACTGATTCCTACAAGAACTGTGACAGGATGGCGTATTTGCATGGATTACCTGAAACTTAATGATGCTACGAGGAAGGACCATTATCCAATCCCTTTTATTGATCAGATGCTGGATCGTTTAGCCGGGCAGGAGTATTATTGTTTTCTTGATGGGTATTCCGGTTACAATCAAATTGCTATAGATCCCCAAGATCAAGAGAAGACTACATTCACATGTCCTTACGGCACATATGCTTTCAAGCATATGCCATTTGGATTATGTAATGCACCAGCTACCTTTCAGCGTTGCATGATGGATATTTTCTACGACATGGTGGAGGAGTTTGTAGAGATTTTTATGGATGATTTCTCAGTCTTTGGTAACTCTTTCGAGGTATGTTTGCAAAACCTGGATAAAGTCCTTGCTCGGTGTGAAGAAACTAATCTTGTTCTCAATTGGGAGAAGTGCCATTTCCTTGTGACAGAAGGTATAGTTCTTGGGCATAAAGTGTCAAAGCAGGGGTTGGAAGTTGATAGGGCAAAGATCGAAGCTATTGAAAAACTTCCTCCACCTGTATCGGTGAAAGGGGTTTTGGGTCATGCGGGATTTTACAGAAGGTTTATTCAAGATTTTTCCAAAATTGCACGTCCCATGTGTGCACTCCTGGAGAAAGATGTGAAGTTTGTATTCTGTGAATCATGTGTGAAGGCATTCGAGGTGTTGAAAAAGAAGTTGGTAGAGGCACCTATTCTCATTGCTCCTGACTGGGCTTTGCCATTTGAGCTCATGTGTGACGCAAGTGATGTGGCAATAGGTGCAGTTCTAGGTCAACGGAAGAATAAGGTATTTCACTCTATTTATTATACGAGCAAGACCCTTGATGCAGCCCAAATGAATTACACGGTGACGGAAAAAGAGATGCTAGCTTTGGTATATGCATTTGATAAATTCAGATCGTATTTAGTCGACACCAGTGTTATTGTATACACGAACCATGCAACGATACGATATTTGTTCAATAAAAAGGATTCTAAACCGCGCTTGATTAGATGGATCCTATTGCTACAGGAGTTTGACCTAGAGGTTAAAGACAGAAAGGGTACAGAAAATCAAATTGCCGACTATCTATCTAGACTTGAGAATTCGACACATATAGAGGATGATGGGTATATTTGTGAGGAATTTCCAGGCGAGCAGTTGTTGGTATTAGAGGTCGAGGAGTTGCCATGGTATGCAGACATTGTGAACCTATTGGTAAGTGGATTATTTCCTCCTGATTCGAGTCCTCAACAGAAGAAGAAACTGGCATATGAGGCAAATTTTTATATATGGGATGAGCCGTATTTATTCAAACAAGGGCCTGATCAAATAATATGAAGATGTATTCCGGATGCGGAAGTTAAGCAAGTGTTGGAGAGATGCCACTCATCACCTTATGGTGGACATCATGGTGGTGAACGAACAGCCCCAAAAATATTGCAATCAGGTTTCTTCTGGCCTTCGATTTTTAAAGATGCTCATGCTTTTGTAAAGAATTGTGATCAATGTCAAAGTATGGGAATGATTGTCAAGATACATGAGATGCCTCTTAACAACATCCTAGAAGTTGAAATTTTTGATGTATGGGGGATGGATTTCATGGGCCCTTTTCCACAGTCGAATGGAAATCTATACATACTCGTTGCAGTGGATTATGTATCCAAATGGGTAGAGGCTGCAGCTCTTCCTACTAATGACGCCAAAGTTGTGGTAAAGTTTATTCAAAAGCACATCTTCACTAGGTTCGGAACTCCAAGAGCTATTATTAGCAATGGAGGATCACACTTCATAAATTATTTGGTGAAGAATGTATTGGCAAAGTATGGAGTAAAACACAAGGTCTCAACAGCGTATCATACCCAAACAAGTGGCCAAGTGAAAGTGTCTAATCGAGAGATAAAGCAAATCTTGCAGAAGACGGTGAATACTCAGAGGATAGACTGGTCACTCAAGCTGGATGATGCTCTTTGGGCCTATCGAACGGCGTATAAGACTCCTATAGGGACTTCTCCCTATCATTTGGTCTTTGGGAAAGCTTGTCACCTCCCAGTTGAGCTTGAGCATCGAGCATATTGGGCAGTAAAGAAGTTGAATCTAGATTTGGGGTTGGCAGGTAAGAAGAGGTTGTTACAACTCCATGAGTTGGAAGAATTTCACGCCCATGCATATGAAAATGCGAAGATTTACAAGGAGAAAACGAAGCGATGGCATGACAAGCATATTCTTCCTCATTCGTTTGAGCCGGGTCAGTTGGTACTCTTGTTTAACTCAAGACTTAGGTTGTTTTCGGGCAAGCTAAGATCTAAGTGGAGTGGGCCTTTTGAGGTAAGTCGGACGACACCTCATGGTGCGGTGGAACTTGTAAACAAGACGGATGGCACAAGGTTTATGGTAAATGGCCAGAGATTAAAGCATTACTTCGGTGAGGAAGAGAATCAGACGAAGGACGTGCTTCGCCTTGATGATAACTGAGCTCTTATAATTGGTCAAGCCGTGACATTAAACCAGGCGCTACATGGGAGGCAACCCATCCATGTGTTGTAATAGTTAGATTCATAAAGTAAAAAGTACAAAAAAAAAGAGTCGTGCCCCGACCAAAACTAAGGTGCTTGATGGGAGGCAACCCATCTCTTTTACAGTTTTTGTTTTCTAATGTAGTGCCAGGATTTTGTGTTCATGCAGAGGCACGGAGTATGTTGGTCTAAGAATCCACAAGACAAAGGTAAATTTGGAGGATGGATGATTAATTGAAGGTGCCGGGCAGGCAGGACATGTTCTGGAGCAGAGCTTCGAGTCTTGGGACTTGTAAAAGCCCCAAGATTATGAAAAGAATGTATAAAATTGCTCAGGTATGAGGATAAGTGGGGAGGCGCGCTGGCCAGCGTGCCATGCTGCCTTCTCCAAAAAGCCAGCACTCATGGGCAGTGTACAGGCGCACTAGACAGCGTGCCACGCCGCCTGTGCATAATTTTTGGCTCAGGTTGGCAGTGCACAGGCGCGCTAGGCAACGTGCTACGCCGCCTGTACATGAATTTTGGGTAAGTTGAGGCAGTGGGGTAGCGCGCTAGGCAGCGTGCCACGCCGCTACCCCTTATCATAAATTTTTTTTAGTTCTTCTCTTAAAGGAGAACCGACCCACCCCCCACCCCTCCTCTTTTAAATCCCCAAATTACTTCATTCTTCATAAATATTCCAACTCCCCACACCCAAACTCACTATTTTCTTCCCCCATCTTAAAAAAAAAATTCTCTATTATTTTTGTCTTCTAGCCCACACAAAGTTCGACTCTTTGCTTTCTCACTTGGGGATTTTGTTCAAGTCACAAATCAAAGCTCTCAAGGTATGTCTCCTTCACTTTCTCTTTCTACAAGTTACCATGAATTATGCGATTTTGGGTATTCTTGATTTTGTTTATGAAAATCATATTTTCATGGTTTGTTGACTTGCGTCCTATCATATGATTTGGGGTTTCTGGGGTGGCATTACATTGAACTTGGAAAGCCTATGAAATTGTGGTTAATAATTTTATTGTGGTGCATAAAGTTGAAGTGGGTTATCTTTATTGGTGAAAAATTGAGCAAATTAGTTGGGGAAATCACCAAATACAACTCATATATGTGGAATATATATGCTTGTTGCTGGATTTCTTGATTAAGAATGTACATTTATTTATGGTGGGAAATTGGTTTTGGGGCATTGAGTGATGAGGGGAAGTCTGAGTACCCTCCGCCCATATTTATGTTGACTTGTTGCTAAGCGACTAGGTGTGGGGTGGCCTTCAATGTCACTGCGCATCAAGTCGGTTAGTCATTTGTATCATGTTTTTTTTTTAACTTGGTTGTGGACCTATGCTACAGGTACTATGTCTGATTCTAATATAGCAGCCTCTAGCTCTCACAAGAGACGTCGGTCAGGTAATAAGGTGCCCGCAGCTCCCCCAGTCCCAAAAGGGCAAAAATGAAAGTATGGGCTACACGCGGTCTCCAGTGCTGGGAAAAGTTGGTACAAAAGTCATCCGAAAGCTAAATATTTCTCCGATGAGTGTATTGATAGGGCAAGCCTTGCTCGGGCTTACCCAAGAATTTTGGCTCGGTTTGAGCAAGTGGGGATGGGTTTTGTTTTCAACAGACCTACAGATTGCAACCTCCACCTGGTGAGGGAATTGTACCCAAATTGGAACCCTGATGCACCTACATGCTCGGTGGTGGTACGAGGTTCGGATGTGATACTTGACTCCTTGAGCTTGAATGGATTATTGGGGTTTCCCACTCGGGCGAGTCCTGAAGACATACTCAGGCTAAATGTCAGGCCTCCATATGCTGAAATTCGACACACTCTGTGCGGCCCACGTTCAACTGTGATGTGGCTTCGCCATCATCAATGAGGGTACCACAAGAGTCTATCCTTTGCCCATCTCAACAAAGAGGCTAGGATTTGGCTTAAGATTGTGTGTTGTTGTTTAATTCCGGGGAGCCACATGACTAAAGTTACAAGAGATCGCGTCTGTCTGGTATATGCTCTCATGACTGATGCAGAGATTAATGTTGGTTCTGTTTTGTTGTCAGCAATGCGGCGAGCTCGCCTTCATGGAGGTCTTCGATATGCTTTCGGTGGACTATTGACCAAATTAATGCGAGCATTCGAAGTGCCCGAAGAAAATTTTAATTATCATCCTCCTTTGACGACAACGCCTGTGGATGTCACCCAGACTAAGGCGCCAGATTCACTCGGCCCCACTTTGACATTAGCAGAGCGACATGCTCGAGATGACGGGATTATAGCCCGCATGTATGGATTGGAGATGCTGCGACACAAAACTGGGGGTAGACCATCCACAGCGGATGAGCTGAGCCAGGTACAGAGAGATTATCCTCTCAATGAGCATGCCATGGCCTTATTGAGGATTGGTCCCGACTTTGTGGAGCCTGTGGATGATGATATCCCCACAGATGAAGAGGACCTCCATAGTGGTTCTGAAGATGAGAAAGCTGAGGTAGATGATCCACCGTTAGAGGTCCGTGGGCCAGAGGATGACGACCACCTCGACTGACCAGGGAGCTCCTTACATCCTACTCTTGCTTTGTTTATTTTGGGTAGCATTGGGGACAGTGCTAATATTTTAAGTGTGGGGTGGGGTGTGATGGACTTCCCTTGTATGTATGTATATGTGTGCTGCTATGCTGCTGTATGCTTTTATTTTGGGTTCCTTAGCATTTGTTTTTGGTTCTTTTACTAAGGAAAGTCCCTTTGAACCGTACAAAAAAAAAAAAAAAGTGTTACATTTTTGATGTTATTTTGTGTTGTTTTGGGGATTTATTACTTTTGAGTCGACTTAGTCAGAGGACTAAGGGATTTGCTCTATGATGGATGGATGACGACCGTCTTAAGAGCAAATTAGTCATGTAGTGTCGTGTCGGGTGTTCTTGCTTGCTATAAAATTGTTCTTACACGTGTGAAACATGCCTGGATATATAATCGCAAGTGTTGAGATGCCTAATTCTCACTTAGTTGACTTGCTAAGTTGCTTAATATTGAATTTATGCATGATTTAGGAGGGTTTATGGTGAACCTGCTGAGCTGAACATGTGCCATGTGTGAGTAAGGTTTTGTATGACATTCCATGTGCATAATGATGTCTAGAACTTGCCCGGTGTGTGTGCAAAGCGAAATAAGAGATGTTAAGTTTAGGAGATGATATGGGCATTTCTTTGATAGCCATATTTTAGACCTACTTTACCTACCCTCTGCACATAATCCTAGTTAGCCTCGTTGAGCCTTTAGCCTTTTCCTTGTTAGCTTTACATGTAACTCAATCCTCTTCTTTCAGTGAACCAGAATTTGATCCAATAATTCCTAAGCGCTTTAAATCGAAATTCGAGAGGTGAAGGAGTAGGAGAGTTTGGGAGGAGGAAAGAGTTAAGTTAAAGCCTCAAGCATGTCTCATAAAGGTGTGTGAAAAAGTTTGTGCGTGCTGGTGGGGAATATATTCAAAAAAAATTTTAAAAAAAAAGAGAAAAAATAAAGAAATAAAAATTGTTGTTGGAATCAATGGGTGATAACAGTATTCCTTATCCAGTGTGCGGAAGCTAGTTAAAGATATGGGGCATAACAAAGAAAAGTTGGGAAGAGAAAAGTAGTGGAAAATAGGTTGGTTGAAGGTGCCTTGAATGCAATTTGTAGTGTAACAAAGCGCTCAGGAAAGATAGTCACTATTCTTGACCAAACAGTTCCTACCTGTCCTTGTGCCTACATTAAGAGTTGGTTGACGGCTATGTTAGAGGAGGTCTAGGATCCTTATATGAGATCTATCACTACAGACTTGACTGCATTAAAGGAAGCGATCAAGGAGCTTATTGAGCGGACAGGCCCAGTTGAACCTCATCTGCCTCCTCCTATGCTATCTTTAGCTAATTTGGTAGTAGATGTGGACTCTTTAGTTCTATACTTTTACACATAAATCCTGGTGGGTGTGGTCAATAATTTTATAATTGAGGAGACGGTGATGATTTACAGCCCCAAAGGAAGGGGAGGAGAGGTGATAGGAATGAAAAGAAGAAGAAAAAGGGGTTAAAAAGACTTAGCAGACCTCTGAGACAGGTTTATCAGAGGATGTGATTGATATCCCACCTTCTACCGAGGTGGTGTTCCAGGCTAGAGAGGGTATGGAGATCGCCTTCATGACATCATTGAGTTCACCAGCCGCCATTGGTGCCCACTTATCAAAGAGTGTCTCAGCCATAGCCAAGGCCACGAGAATGGAGGTGACTAAAGGGTCCCCATCTAAAACCCCAACTAATCAGAGTACTATTGGCATCTAGTATGCCTCATGTATGTCCCTTACCCTAGTTTTGTATTTTTTTTGTGTCGTGCAATGGGGACATTGCATGCTTTTCAATTTAGGGGTAGGGGTGTACCACAACTGAGGGTTTTTATTGTTGTGTTTCTTTTCCCTCTATTGCGCTATCTTAGTTAGAAATGACATATCTAGGAATTTATTTTGTGTTTTTGTTATTTTTGGTGTTATATTGTGTTTTGTGCCTGATCAAGAGAAAATTAAAAGAACTTGGTGCAGTTGAAATAAAAAATGCAATGTGTATTTATGGACTATATTTGTTTTGATTCATTTAAATGATACACCATTTTTAAATTTTTGGTGATGTGTTGTGTGCTTATCTGTCATGTAACTAATGTGGATCTCGTAATGGCATTAGGTTTATGGACTTGACAACCGTAGCCTAGCTTGCATGAACCATGCAGGTAGTGGCTGAATACATAGCCCTGAGCCATGTGAGTGTGAGATGTTACTTAGACGGCATGTGGGTGTGATCTAAACCTTACCCGGTTGGTCTCGCTAAGTCGTAGGATAGAAGGTTAGGAAAGGATCATAGGACGTTCTTGATTTAGTCCACTAAAAAGCCTAAAAGCCTACCAAATAAATGTGATATCCCTTGATCCTAAATTTTGAGCCTAAATAAACCTTTTCATTGAACTAGCCTATTCACCTTCCCAAACATTAATAGTGAACCTGTATTGGCCCTGGTCCCTCCTTGGACACTGTGTACCTTAACTCAGACAAATTGCCTATGTTGAGGGTGGCTATTGTAGGGGTGCATAAAAAGAGTGGGTATGAAGAACAAATTAGTAAAATGAAAAAAAGGATTTGGGTGCGGTAAAAAAAAAAAATAATAATAGAAAAAGAAAAGAAAAAAGGAGGAGAAAAAGAGGAAATTGTGAAAATAAAACCGCACCCGAAGTCTGAAAAGTTGGAAAAAGGGAAAAGAATAAAAGAAAGTGGGAAAAGTGGAGCCAAAAATAGTGTAGTGCCAATGAGGAATAAATCACTGTACCCATATGTACCGTCCCCGTCCCCGAGCCTATATTACAAGCCAATAAAAGTCCTATAGTGATCCTAATTCAACTGTCTAAAAACTAAGGCGTAGAAAATAAAGGCAAGCCTACGGTATCAATGGCATACTGCCAGACTTCTTTGTGAGAGTGAGAGATTTGTTTCATTCCCAATGTTGGCATTTATTACAAATTGAGAGTATTAGGGACTTCTTTGTTGTGAGGGCATAGGGGTTGTATTGTGGTTACTGCTTGTTTGGGCAGTGTCATTAGTTTTAAGTGTTGGGTTTGTCTGTTGATAATGTGATACCATTTCTTGATCCCATTGTGTTAGGGTTGATGATTTATATGTACACAGTGTAAGTTGAATTTTAATGCTACTGGAGGGTATTGACTTGAATTTTTGGAATGTATACTAAAACTGTTTTTGAGAACATTTGACTACCATAGTGATCTTAGTTTTTTCTTAGTTAAGCGTCATGATAGTAAAGTTGTGTTTTGTTTACCGGTGAACTTTCAAATAATCTAAGTTGAGGGTGGTGATGTGTCGTAAAATTACGACACTTTCAATGCTTAAAACAGTGAATATTTGCAAGTATAAGGGTCTTTCTATGTGGATCAAAAAGGTTTGGAACAGTGGAGTGCTGAATTTTGACTAATAATACAGCAGACGACATCATGTCAAGATCTTCAAAGATGATCACGGTCGTGCTTAACCATTGTAGGAAAGATCAGTGGATACCTCTCAAGTTCATATCAAACGGAACCTTCCCAGGATCGTAGGTTGATGTCATGATCGTAAAACCAGATCGTGGGAAGGACTTCCTGAAAGCAAGGTTGCAGAACCCAAGTGAAGAGGAGAAAAGACGACTGGATCCCATGACCGTACCTAGAAATAACGATTGTACTAAGGTGTCATGGGATGAAGGCTCAAAAAATAAGTTTGCAGGAGTTGAAGTATAGGAGGATCAAATGACCACATTGTACGGTCGTAGGTAAGAGATATGGGGTCGTACCTGAGGATCACACCAAAGAATACCTGAAGATGACCAAGTCCATGAGCAAACCAAGAGCACTAAGGACGATCGCGAAATCAAACGACGATCGTACCTTCCATTCATCCGAGCTGACCGACAGAGAAATCCTGTTATATTTAGGATAGGTTTTATTTTGTCTATAAATACTCTTATTTGTTTTATTGTATCATTTTACGTTTTATTACATTAGTTTAAGCTTCTAAGTCACATTCTTGGTCTTGGAATTACACAAACATTGATTTTAGGGTTTTAATTCAAAGTGAGATTTTGGAGTTTATTATCTTATTATTGTAAGAGCATGATTATGTCTTCTTATCAAATTTCTTCCTGTGTTCTTGCAATTATGAGTAGCTAAATACCACAACTAGGGTTGTAGGAATCATGACGGATTAACAAAGTAGGATTCATAGTACAGAGTAAGTTTCAACCGGTGTTCATATGTGTATTGATTGTTTCTTGGGTGTGATTGCTTTCTGGCATTGTACAATGTTAAAACTCGTCTAATCTGTATTTTGAATGAAAGGATGATTATGGATGGGAAAAAGGTAATAAACAACAGAGACTTGGGGGTATTAAGCTCCACTTAATAGCTTGAGTCGATAATCTAGAAAAGCTAAGTTGGGATCCAACATAGGGGTTAGCAACGCAAACTCAGGAGAAGAGAAAACTTACTTAAGGATATTTCTTAGACAAGAGCGTAAAGCTTCTCTAAGTATACATAACCTATTGATTCTGCATATCGAACACCAGGAGGAATTATGAAGTACGAAGAACCTACGGAGTTATAAAGTTATTGGGAAATATAGTCTTAGTGCTTTTCTCATATTGATCATAAATCCAACAAAACAACAACTGTTACTATTAAATTCTTTATTTACAAATACCCCCCCCCCCCTTTTTACTGGAGATCGTTATTGATTTCCTCAACTACTTCTTGTTTGCTATTTTGTCCTATTCCCTGTGAATTCGACCCAAACCTTATTTGGGTTCTATACTTGACATCAAAGGCTCTATACTTCATTACGAGGTGTAATTTGGGTGACATCAGCAGGTATTTTTCTCTTTTATATATATATTAGTGGGCCATCTTTTTTAAAAAAAATATGTTCTTTAATTTTTTTTATTTTCTTTTTATGCTACATTAGCATTAAGGGTGTTATTTATTCCACTTCAAATAAGATTAGGGGGATAAATAATTGCCCATAAATTTAAAGTGTTAAACTAAGTTTCACAAACAAGTCTGGGGTGGGGGGGAGATTTTATGTCTTTTGTCTAGATTAAAACTTCATAAGTATCGATTGGAAATTTTGTGATGACTTTTGAAAATATCGTAGAAATTGGTCAATAGTGTAGACTTTTTCACATGAACACTAGAAATTTGACTTGTGAGCTTTCTAATAGTGATGTAAATATACTAAATAATAGTCATGAATGCTACATATTCTATGATAGATGGATGATGACCGTCTTAAATACATGTTAGTCAGATTTAGTATACTTTTAAGACTAAAAATATTGTAAGTGTGGGTGGTTATGATATGGAGGAAATAAATGGTGGAGCATAGTGATAAAATACTATTAGAGAAGGATATATGTGGGTAAGTCTAGTACCCTTGATAGAAAATTAAATGTTACGTTCACGCTTCATACATGCTTAATTTGCTAGCTTCATTATACGCTTATCAATGCTTGAAAGTTTTTAAGATACAATAGAAGGTTCACACTTCAATTGAGGGAACAAAATGACTCTTGAGGGCTAAGTAGAGCATCGTGGAGTGCAGGCCTAGCAAAATCGACTGCACCACCAGTATAGTCTCTTATCCCAAAGAAATATGGGGTAAAGTGGGTTGAACCAACTGCTAGACCATGATTCAAGAAATTCACCAAAGAGAAATATCTTGATGAGGTTTTGATACACGAGGTAAGTCTTTGTGCCAAGTATCTACATATATGGGCAAAGATAAGAGTGTTGGGCCTATAGTTTGTTTTCAAGTATTTGGGTGAGTGTAACCTCAGCCTTGTATGAGAAGTCTATGCAAATTGTCAGCTGACATAGAACCCATCTAAGGTAAAGTTGAGAGGCATGATGATTCTATTTTGTGATAAGATAATTTATAGGGTTTTAGCAGCACCTATTGTCCCATGCCCCATTTGTTATAGTACGAGCAGTTCGACCATATAGGATAACATGCTAGATACTTTGTGGAGTGCGCTCTACTTCTAGTGGACTGAAAGAGGTCTGATAGGACAAATTTTACTCTTAGCTTGTGTAAATTTCAGGAAAGAGGCCCATGTTTGGTGGATAATTGAGTGGGAGAGGTTGATGAGATGTGAGTATACCATATTTGTTAATAGAGATCATATGTGCTTGGTGTACCATTTGATAATGGGTCAGGTAGTTAATGTGAGTGTTATTATACGTGATATGATGACTTATTCCAGGACTGAAAGTTGTCAGAGTTTCTTTTTCAAGTTCTAGCTTGAGTCTGTAGCATTCTTGGGGAATGTGATGTCTAAAGATATGATTATGGTAGACACGGTGATGATTGAGGTAATTTGTTATTATGCTAGACCTATTTCTCCTACCAAGGTTCACATTTTCGTTGGGTTGGTAGGTTACTACAGATAATTCATAAATGGGTTTTCTTCTATAGCAGTGCCACTGACCAGATTTATTAAGAAAGATGTCCCGTTCTAGTGGTCCAACAAGAGTGAGGTGAACTTTTTGAAGATCAAGGCCTTACTCACTTTAGCTCTAATTATGACTCTTTTAGTTAAGGGCCAGGGTTTTTTAGTGTATTGTAAAGCTTTAGATGTTGGTTTGGGTTGTGTTATGATACAACAGGGCCGAGTGATAGCATATGCATCTAGACAATCGAAGGTGCATGAGAGCAACTACCCTACCTATGACTTGGAGTTGGCGGCGGTATTTTCTGTGCTTAAGATTTGGAGGCTTTACCTTTATGGTGTTTATTTCAAGAAATTCATCGATAATCATAGTTTTATGTACATTCTGAGCCAAAAGGGTCATAATTCGAGGTAACACACGTAGCTAGAGTTACCAAAGGACTATGATATTTTTATTCTATACCATCCGGGCGAGGAAAATATAGTAGCAGATGCCTTGAGCTAGAAATTGGTGAGTATGGGGATTTTTGCTTTCCTTTTGGTTCGACTTGATATTTTTGACCCTAGGAGTATTCTTGCCTATGTTAAGGCTCAGTCTACTTTTTTAGAGCAGATTTGAGGGCAGTAGATTGAGAATAGTCATTTGTATAGAATTTGAGATCAGCTATTGAGGGTGAATCCTGTAAGGCCACCTTGGACCCAGAGGGTATCTTGAGATTCAAGGGTCGTATTTGTGTTTTGAGGGTTAGCAAGTTGATTCAGTTGATATTGAAGGAGGCTTGTTGTTTTAGATATTTCATTCATCCTGGCACAGCTAAAATGTATAGGGATCTGAGGCAGCATTACTAGTGGTGCAGAATGAAGAGTGATTTAGCGAAATACACATTTTGGTGTTTGGGTTATCAGTAGGTGAAGTTTGAGAATTTGAGACCTAGTGGATTCTTTCAGAGGCTACCAATTCCTGAGTGCAAGTGGGAGCAGATTACTATAGATTTCATGATTGGTTTGCTTTAGACTTCTTGAGATTCTGATAGCATTTGGGTCATCATTAATCGGTTGATCAATTCTGCTCACTTTATACTCACTTAGTCTTCCTCTAATGTCGAGAGACTATCTCCGATCTATGTTCGAGATGTGATTTATCTTCACAAAATGCTAGTGTCCATTAATTCTGATAGAGCTTCCCAGTTCACCTCTAGCTTTTGGAGATCTTTTTAGGTAGAGTTACATACCCAGGTTGACCTTAGCATTGTTTTTTACCCCTAGACTGATGGCCGATCTGAGCAGACAATTTAATTTCTAGAGGACATGTGTTATGGACTTCGAGGTCAGTGGGATCAGTTTCTAGACTTAGCATATTTCTATAATAACAGCTACCACTTGAGTATCCAGATAGATTCATTTGTGGAATTGTATGGTAGGCAGTGTAGATCTCCTGTCAGATGGTTTGATGCCTTAAAGGCTAGGTCGTAGGGTACTGATTTGTTGTGAGAGTGATTAGATAGAGTTCGGGTGATTCAGGATAGACTACGGCTAGCTTAAAGTAGGCAGAAGAGTTATGCTAACTGTAGGCTTCATGTATTAGAGTTTGGAGTTGGTGACCATGTTTTCCTTTGAGTATTGCCATGAAGAGTATGATAAGGTTATAGAAGAGGGTCAAGCTCAGCCCTAGATATATAAAGCCATTTGAGATTCTATAAAAGGTTAGGGATGTCGCATATGAGTTAGCCTTGCCTCCAATATTTTTTGTCATTCACCCTATTTTCCATGTATCAATACTTTGACGTTACATTCCATATGAGTCTCAAATGCTCCAATGGGATTCAGTTCTATTAGATGATAGGTTGACTTTCTTGGGTGAGCGGTTATTATTCTAGCCAGAGATATCAGACAATTGCATTCTAGGGAGATTTTGGAGGTAAAGGCTTAGTGGAGACATCATCCAATCAAGGAGGCTACCTAGGAGATCGAGCATAACATGCAGACCCAGTATCCTCAAATGTTTGAGCCTTTACGTACTTCTTGACTCTTGACTTTCGAGGACGAAAGGACTTTTAGTAGTGGATGTTGTAATGACCATCTAGGTCATTTTCCCCTATTTTGTGAAATTTCTCTACTAAGTTCTTTCTTATAGCTGCCCCAAGTCAATTATGACTTGATGGGACTGGTAGTTTGGTTCTCGTGCAGTTCATTTTGATTTTTATGCTAGTTTCCCTATTTTGGAGAATTGGAAGTTTAGAAATTGGTCTTCAGCCAAACCTTCTAGTAAATGGCCTCAGATAAGAATTCTAACAGTTTTGTTAGCTCTGAAATATGGATTTTGTACTAAAGGGACCTTTGGTTCTAATCTGAAGGCTTTCGAACTCATTTTTGGTTATCAAATGATTTTTGATTAAAATAGAAGGTTGGGTGTGGGCCCAATTTTCATTGATATGACCTCTATTGGGAATTTTAATAATTTTGTCGAGTCCAAAATGCCATATCTAGTAGGGTGGAATATTTCATTTGTGTGTACGGGGTTCTGAATAAATTATGAGCACCTAGTCGGAGTCTTTGTAGACATAGCAAAATGTTGCTGGTGCAGCCACTTAAGCACCCTTTTGGTTGCTAAAGAGGAGCCGCTTACGTGGCTAGGGGGCACTTATACGGCTAGAGCTGATGTCATCTCCCACTGCTTGAGCAGGCTCTACTCCACTTTAGCGGAGTCGCTTATGCGGCTAGGAAGCTGCTTAAGTGAAGGGCCGGGTAAACAATGACCACCGCTTAAGCGCTTGGTCAGTCGCTTAAGCAATGTTGTTAAGCAGCCAAACCTCTGCTTTAGTGGAGGTAGCTCAATATAAACCCTTACTTTGATCAATTCATTATTTCCACCCCAAATTCTTCCATAGTTTATCTCTTTAAGCTTGGAAATCAGTATAGAATCATATTAAGGCTAGGGCTCATTTGTTTCTTACTCTGTGGTTTAATTTTTTTCAATAATCTGTAAGTTCCTGTCCTCAATTTTGATTTTATTCTTTAGATTTAATTTTTGGATTTTTTTAATAGTTTTGGGAACTAATTTGGGGATCATTTAGGAGCTGGACATGCTCAAATTTTGAGAATGAGATCTTTGTTCCACGAGGGACACAATTGTGGGTTCAATTTCCAAATTCCATAAACGAGCCAAGTGGGTGATTTGTGACTCAATTTTTGACCCAGAGCATAAATTTATAATTTGGGTATTGTTCTTCCCATCTTAATGTGTAGATTCTTATTCTTGGTAGCGTGGAAGAAGTCGGAGTCTTCTCAAAAGCGAAAAACTCTAGTTTAGGGGGTTGTGAGTGAGTTTTTCAGCATCCAGGTAGGTTAGGACTTACCTACTCTCAGACTTTACTCGTTTAAGGTATTTGTATGATAATGTGTTAATGGTTGGTGGGATATTGTGGCTTGAATACTCCATTTAGGTATTTATGATCCTTATAGCTAATTTAGGGGCCTTAGAGTAGAATTACGCTTTGAAATCCTTAGTCTTGGTAGTCGCTTCTCCTTTATGACTTGGCTTAGTGTACATAGTATCCTTAGGGTTAGAGTCAAATGCCTTAGTCTAAGCTCGGGTATCCACTTGCCTTAGGTCAGGTTTTTAAGGCCTTGTAGCTAGTTTTACCACTCCTTTAAGATGATTCACCCAAGGATAACGTATTTTCCTATAGTAGATGACTGTAAAACACTTAGGTTGCATATTGGTGGACTCATTATTGGTATTTGATTGGTTTTCCTACCCTATTTGGCCTGTTTGATTGTATATCCTTGGGTATATTGGTATACTTGGCCTTAAAACACTATTTTTGGCTACAAATGGATTTTTGGATTACTTTAAAAAGGATATGATTTTCTAAAATGAAAATGGACTATTTAGTCCCAGTTCAATACTGAGCACTTGATTTTACAACTTAATTATACATTTACCCTCGATTCAATTTGACTTGTGAATAATAAAAATCCAATTAATCTAATACCACAAATTAGAACAAGTGAGTAGTAAAAAAGAATGAGTTTTTGAATTATTAAATTTCTACTACTTAATTAAAATGAGAAAGCATGTAAATTTATTGATCAGAATGATAGAGAGATTCCAGGGTTACAACTCTAAATAGAAATCATGATATGTATTTAATTTTATTGATTTGCTTAAGTTATCTAGTTGTTGATTTATAGGTTTATACTATGATTATAGTCTTTCAAGACTCTAATAACCTATTCACATGCATATATATAGCTATATTTCTATGATAAAGACAAATATGTAAACGCAATCACACTTCCCATTTATAACAAAGTAAGATGATCTATATATATGTCTATCCTAGCCATAAATTTGCTCTTTGATGCCTAAAGTTAAGATCTTATTAATTTTATTCGTCTTTCTAAAGCATGTTTCCTCTTTTAATTTCATAATGAGAATATAAATTCATTCTACTGATCACAAAGCAATAAAATAGTAAAATCAAGAATAGAGGAACAACTAGTATGATAAACTTAACTAATTAAATCAAATGTTTACTCCAAAAAGATAACAAGAATCAAGTTTTGAAAAAGTGAGTATTTACCGATTCACTATTTAATCAAGTTTACTAGAATTTATGTTGTTCATTCAAAGTAATGATTAATAAAAGTTAAAACAAAAGAATCCTAAAGGTATTTGCTCTTCTCCCTTTCATGGCTTGCCAAAAGAAGTGAATCCCTCTTAAAAATGTCTAAGGATTATATTTATAGTAGTTAAAATAACCCTTAATCCTTTCTCAACTCAGATTTGTACATAGCTAAATTTTTGGGTTCCCTTCAAGGTGTCACCTCACCCATAGCCTTACCCACCTAGGCTATGGTCGAGGAGGTACCTTGCTTTTGCCAACTTTTCTTCTCTAATGTAAGGGTGGCAAGGCATCGCCTCACCCAACACTTTAAATGGAAAGGCTATGGTCAAGGTACTTATTTTTGGTCTCTGAAGTTTGGGGACCAAGGTTGAGCCATGTTCATAACCTTAGCCTTGATTTCATCCTGAAATTTATCTAAGTCTGATACAAGATCCGATCTTGAATATTTTGCACATTTTGGTCAATTCCTTGCTCATTTTACCATAAAACACATTTATCACATAAATTAGCTTCACCAATGTAATATTGCTTGATATGTTGGAAAATACATAAATTTATTCTCATACAATACATAAATATGGGTAAAATGCGACAATTAGGAAAATAAATACGCCCAAGATCACCACCCTATACTTAAATATTTTTCATCCTTGATCAAGTCACTATACATCCTCTAAAAAACTCACACCTTAAATTGCCAGTTGAACAGATCTACTCACACTAAAGTTAACTAGACAATTTTAATTATGACTCCTAATCCACTCATTCATGCATTCATCAATCATACTTTTACTGACAATTTATTTGAAACCACACAACCTCTAAAACTGACTCTCATGATAAATAGTCCAACATGATTATTTATGAATATCGCAATTGTTAGAAAACAAAGTCCTCACCATTTTTGTGCGATCACTATTTAAAAGAGATGCCAATCACTCACATCATGCATACATATATAACTGAGGAATATAGATAAAACAAATCGCTCACTCTCTCAAAGAAAGTTTCATGTATACAAGATATACCATAATTTACCCTTATTGTAATACTCCATTAACAAAGTATCAAAATTATACGCTCAAAAGGACTTTTATAGGTTGTAATTTTATCGTAGGTATGGGACGAATTATATGGAAAAATAGAGACTACTCTTCAGATGCACTTTAAAATATTTACTTAAACTTTGTCCCTTTTTTTCTTATGTCGCCTCAATTTTAACTTCCATTCATGCTTCCCTTTATGTCCCCCTTTTTATTTAGGCACTAGCCCTGTTCTTTATTCACCTATTGCTAGCAAGTAGACTTTTCTAAATTTTCATTTTATTTTTTGAATGTTTTCTCCTTCTCAGTAACAATACTATTTTACACAATAGCACTAATCAATTCTATCAATCACCAATCTCCTTTTGTTTCCCTCAACTACAACGTGAGTTAGGGACTTTTGGGCCAAATGAATATGAGGTAAATCAATAAAAAGGGAAAGGTTAATCAAAGAAATGGGCTAAAAAGGCTAAAAAGGGCTTACTACGAATAATGAATAAAGAAGCACAAGCATATTAAAAAAAATTGGCTCACAAAGAAATGCCTTGATCATATCCTACAATTCAACACTATGGTTTACTTTGCACACACACTGGGAAAGTTATAGATATCAAAATACACAAGGAATATATAAACACTCACCACAAAATTGCACAATGGTTTGAAAGGGTTTTATAAAGACTACATATACACAACACAACCAAATTGAATGACTGGCATTATTAAGCCCATGTTTATGTGTTAGAGTCATGTTAAAGAACCTATGCATCTTAAAAAGAAGTTGTCTCTATTTTATATTTATTATGATTGACATAATCATGTCATCTAGTGTATAATTAGGTAGAGTACCTAGCATTCAAAAGGCGATGGTTTCTAATCCTACTTCTACCTATGACTAATATTCCCTCAAGATGGTCACATCCATCATTGTCAGGAAATGTTTCTACCTTAGAATAATAACTCTAACATATATAACTACTCGATTCAATGACTTTCCCCAGAAAAGAACAAAAAACAAAAAACAATGAATATACCAATGATTAGCATGCCATAAAAAATCAAAACTACTAGTTACTATTACAAACCAAATAGTTCATCCAAACCAACAGTAAACAACAACAAAAATAAATTCAAGGAAAACAGGGACCTATAACATAACATTAAAATAACAAAAGAAATGAAAGTCATTTTCTCCCACCCCAAAATTAAAACATAGCACTGGCCCCAATGCTAAACAATACAAATAAAAATAGAGGTGAGTGGAAAAATATCATGGGACACTAATCCTCTTAGTAAGGGTCATAAAGTGCATCATCTTGCTCTATATCCTAATCATCCCCATTGAGTTCCATGTCATCCGCCATATTATTATCCTCTTTCTTGGTGAAATATTCCATCAAGTTTGGCTCATCATCATCACATTGCCCGTCAAAATATTATCCAACTTTACACAACAACTTTTCACTCTTAGTACTGGAGTACTGCTAATGCAAGAGTTTTTGCTCCTCCAGTGTCGCGGCCCTAGCATCCAACCACAACATCAAAACCATGGTGCCAAATATATGGCCAAGAAATAATTATCCCACATATGTTACTATACAATAATAAGAGGCTAGCCATGGGTCATATCAGGTATTTTGGATTTTGTCACATTCATGGAAAGATGGCGCTGTGGGGGGCTATAGTCAATGTCCTTGTCACACCTCAAACCCTATTGGGGAAGATAGCCACCCGTACCCATAAAGGCTCGAGAGCACCAACCCATAACCTTGTACTTCTCATGTATGTAACTATGATAATCAAAGGTTCTGCCAAGTATGGATATGATGCATCGATGAAAATAAACCAAGTAGATAAGCCCAAAACTATATATGCATGACTTGGACATAGGGGCCACAATGACTGGAAGACAAGGCGCAACTACACCTTACTTTACCATCTACAAAGCCTCTAAAAGAGATATAAACTTAGTTGAGATTGGGAGAAGCCCCCGCCTTACACTTAACTACTATACAATACCAAAACATATATAACAGACTCAGAAAGCCCCGAATCAACCTGGAGCTCAATAATAGTTGTTGGATGTCATGTGCTCTTACTAGAGGGATCTACTAGCTCTTGTGCCTATAGTATGTAATGTAGGTCCCTTGTAAGGGATATCAGTATGAAAGAATGTACTGATATGTAAGGCTGAAAGTAATTATACATAACATAAAAGCTCAGATGACATCAGGTACAAGTTTATAGATAGTGCTAATAGACCACCTTTACATATACTTGTCGAATCGTGTACATTACATTCCTTTCTTTACTTTACTTTATAATCTTCGTAAGCTATGTGATACAAATGACCAACTGATCAGTGGTAAATACCCAAGTTGGGATCAGCCCATGCTAGACTTACGCCCTTGAGCTTCCACCCACATGTAAAGAGATTGGGATCTGTCCATGCTAGGATTTTGCCTCTAAGCTTCCACCCGTACATAACCAGATTTGCATTTCTTAGTTTATTACCTTTGAGATTGTTACTTTGGTGGTCAAGACATTATTGAGCTTTGGGATAATAGACCACCAGTAAGAGATGCATAAATAAATACTTGATGCAGTAACAATAAGGTAGGAAGTAGTTTGTACGCAAATGAAATACTTAAGAGCTTAAATAATACATAGATCTTATTTGACTAAAAGGAGAACTCATGAAGCTTTCTATTGAATGTAGAATGCAAATTTAATAATAAGCACATATTAGAGTATTTTAACACATTAGGGAGTGGAAATAAGGCCGTTAGCTACATAGGATATTGTACGCTGCCACTATGTATCATTTACTATTGGAGAAATTTGGAAGCTCACTTTGTAACACAAGTGTTAGATTTCATGCCAAAGAATATGAAATAGAGTAGTCTTACATATCTTGATGTACAACTCCAACATTAACTTGAATTAACCTCCTGCCTTTTGGATTACTTATACATAATAAAATATGTGGTAAAAGTAGTATTAGTAGATAATAAATACGTTTGGGCTACTTAACCTGACAAAAATAGTAGCTGGGCAGTAATCCCATAATTTAGTAACCTAAGGGTGTTCTTTCAACCCCACCTCCTCTAATTATGTTTGTACAACACACAGATTCATATAAGATCCCCAGAGACTCCTTTGGCTTCATAACATGTAGAAAACAGTCCACAAAGTGTGATAGGCAGCAAGCTTATACAACATCTAATTAAGTGGTGTATCATTACACCCTCCTTTTATATGTCAATACCAACATCTCACATCTTTTTTAAGATTAATCAAGTTGTCCTCAAATATAGACATAAAACATCCCCTGAAATAGCCCCAAATACCATTCACATAGTAACACAATATTAGACTCACCATTCTATGAATTCTTAATAATAACACATCCATAATTCATCAACCAAATTCATACATAAGGAGGACAAGGATGGAGCAGTCACCTTACCTCAATTTCTGTAATTTATCCTTTTAGCTTGAACTCTTTAAAAACATGAACTTCTCTTCACACTTAAACCAAAAAAGAAGAGAAAAGTCTCTTAATAACCAAGAAAAGTGACTAGTTAAATTGTGGAAGCATTCTACCCTATACTTAAATTAAGCATGGATAACATGTTTTCCTAATCTTCCCTAGGAGAATTGAGCTAAACTATAAGTTTTTTCACTTACCTTAGCTTGCAAAGGTGAGGGTTTCTTCAAGAACCTTAAAAGAAATATAGGGGTTTTTGTTGTAATCCTTGAGAAAAAGAGAGAAAGCTGGAGTTAAATCCTGAAATTTATTTGTTAAAATGCGAAAAAAGACCAGCTAAATTGGTCTTATATTGAGCCCTATAGAACCTCCTCTTTTAACTCCATTTTCAACCACAAATTGGTCAAGTAGGTGATACACTTACTTGGTTATATCAGGCAGATCAAAAGGTCAAAGTAGGTGATGCACCTACTTCCTTTATTCTTGGTTAGGCTTAATTACATTGGGCCTTGGCAGATTTGGGTATTGGGTTCTTTTTCATTTTTTTTCTTTTACTTAGTTGTCCCCAAATAAGTACATTAATATAGTCCCAAATCTGATCCATATCTTTGGCTCCATTAACTTGGTCCATATAGCTCAAGTAGGTGACTCACCTACTAGCTTAATTAAGTCAAGCAAGCATCTCAATATTTTACCCATTTTCAGTTCTTAATCCCTTTAATTTAACTTAAAACTCGTATGCACTTGGTCACTTTAAACTTTAGACTCAAATACCTACTCACGATCCCAAGTTTAAATAGCTATATCAACATTAACTTGGTCGTGCCGCATTTAAATGCATGGGCAGTTCCTTCCAACCTATCTTATCTCCACTAGTCGTATAGGAAATTGAGTCCATTACCCATATTATAAGGCTATATCAAGTGACATATAAGTAGAACCAGTACATATAGTATATGGGGTGTTACATCCTTCCCCTCTTAGAAACATTCATCCTCGAAGGTTAGCATGATTAGCCAGCCTAAATAAGTTCAAGCCTAAGTTTAATTTTCCTATTACCACATAATACTTATATATTTATACTTACTTGTTATTGTTCCAATTTTGTATCTTGGTCTTTCTCTCCGGACTAGAATAAATGAGGGTACTTGGATTTCATCGCATCCTCAGCTTCCCATGTGATCTCTTCTACTTGTTGGTTCCTCCAAAGTACTTTTACAGAAGCTATTTCTTTATTTTCTAACTTCTTAACTTGTTGATCTATAATAGAAATAGGTAATTATTTATAGGTAAGATCTTCTGTAACTTGTACATATTCAGTAGGAGTAATATAAGATGGATCTCCTATGCACTTTTGAAGCATTTAGACATGAAATACCGGATGAACTGTTGTGAGCTCTTTAGGTAGTTCTAATTTATATGCAACTTGGCCAAACCTTTGAATAATCTTATTTGTCCCTTATATAATGTGGAATTAGTTTTCCTTTCTTACCAAATCTCATTACCTCTTTTATTGGTAATACCTTCAAGAATACCCAATCACCTATAGCATACTCTAGCCCCCTTCTTCTAACATCAACATATGATTTGTTTCGACTTTGGGATTTATTTATCTGTTGTTGAATCACTTTACCTTTTCCATAGCTTGCTGAACAAGATCTGGCTCAAACAAGGCAGTTTCACCCACTTCAAACTATCCAATTGGTGATCTACACTTTCTTCCATACAAAGCTTAATAAGGCGCCATTTTGATACTTGAATGATAGCTATTATTGTAGGCAAACTCAATAAGTTGAAAATGATCATCCCAACTACCTTTGAAGTCCAACACACAAGCTTGCAGCATATCTTTAAGTGTTTGAATGGTACGTTCTGTTTGTCCGTCCTTTTGAGGGTGAAAAGTTGTACTTAAATTCACTTGTGTTCCCAAACTCCTCTGAAAATACTTCAAAAAATTTGCAGTGAATTGAGATCCCCTATCAGATATAATAGAGATTGGGACTCCGTTCAACCGAACTATCTCTTTAATATACAATTTCACACTTTTTAGTTGTATAAGTGGTCTTAACCGGTAGAAAGTATGTGAATTTGGTAAGTCTATCAACTATTACCCATATGGAATTGAACTTCCAAAATGTGCAAGGTAAACCAGTGACAAAATCCATGTTGATCATGTCCCACTTCCAAATTGGAAGATCTGTACGTTGCATATAACTTTTGGGTTTTTGGTGCTCTACTTTAACTTGTTGAAAGCTTGGACATTAGGCTACAAATTCTGCAATGTTCTTATTCATGACACCTCACCAATACACTCCTTTCAAATCATGATACATTTTAGTTGACCTCGGATGGATGAAATACCTTGAATGATGTGCCTCCGTTATAATCCTCTTTCTCAGCCCATCTACATTAGGTAAACACAATCTATTTTGGCACCAAAGTACTCCCTCTTGCATAAGCTCAAATGCCTTTGTCATATCTTGTTGGAAATTCTCCTTAAGCTATAATAGACTGCTTTTTCTCACCTCGGCTACTAATGAAGATTCTGCCGCATTTTGCACAATAACTCCTTCGTCTGGAGATTCAAGAAGGTGAACCCCCAAGCTATCTAGTTGGTGTAGATGTTTAGTCATCCCTTTTCTTTCCATGGACTACCCATAAGTGCTCTCCATTTCCTTATGACTTAGCACATCAGCTACCACATTTGCTTTCCCCAAATGATATAAAATATCAAGCCACCTTCACTGCCTCAGATTTAGGTCCTTTTACTTGAAAATATATTGCAAAATCTTATGGTCAGTATATATGTCAATATACACCCCATACAAGTAGGGGCGTTATATCTTTAAAGCAAATGCCTATACCCCTAGATCATTTCAAGTCTTCATACTACAATATAGCCTCCCCTTTTAATCTATATATTGCTAGCTCAACTGTCTCTTTACTAGATACATGTAATACATCTAGAGCCCTTTGGATTTGATTAATAAAGTTTTACGGGTCTTTGTTAAGATCTGATCCGGTGAATGTGAGAGGATCCAAGTTAAGGAAATCCTGTGTCCGAGTCAACAATTGCACTGCATTCCTTAAATCTTGCTCAGTAGTATTAATAGATAATTCTAAGGGTACTCCTCTTCTTCTTAGCTCTTCTGTAGATGGAGGAGTAGAAGATGTCTGTGATGCAAACTCATCTTAAGCCTCACTTTGATTAGCTTGTCTAGGTGGTGACTTGTTGGTCCCTTCTCCGGCAACCACATCTACTTGCTTACTTTATTATTACTCTTTCTTGTAATCGGTATCTCTACTATAATGATAAAAAAACAAATTCAATGGTTAAATATGACTCCACCTACAACTTTGGCTCTATTGCACGATCTAAGATTTGAAGAAAAAAAGAAAACTCCTAAATTTCCTGTGGCCTCCTGTTTATTGATGTGGTACACAGCACACCCATAAATAAGACTCTACATTGACAGGCTTTGTAGACTCCCTAGGATGACCTGCTTTGATACCACTTTTGTTCCGCCTCAAACCCTATTGGGGCAAATAGGCACCTGTAGCCGTAAAGGCCCGAGAGCACCATCCCATAACCTTGTACTTCTCATACATATACCTATGATAATCAAAGGTTTTTCCAAGTATGGATATGATGCATCGATAAAAATAAACCACATAAATAAGCTCAAAACTATATATACATTAGTTGGCCATTGGGGCCACAATAACTGGAAGACAAGGAACAACCACACCTTACTTTACCATATACAAAGCCTCTAAAAAACATAAAACTTAGTTAAGCTCGGGATAATACCCCACCTTACTCTTAACTACTATACAATACCAAAACATATATAACAGACTTGGAAAGCCCTGAATCAACCTAGAGATCACCAATAGCCGTTGGACGTCCTGTTCTCCTACAGGAGAGGTCTACTAGCTCCTGTGCCTGGAGTATGAAATGTAGGTCCCCCGTGTCACGCCTCAAATCCCATTGAGGTAGATTGGCACCTGAAGCCGATATGTCCCGAGAGAACCAATCTTTGCTCATGTACATTCGTATGCATATCCTCGTATGAATCTTATTATACGTCATACAACTATGCAAATATCATGGACATGGAAACATATGCTAGATATATATATAAAACTTGTCCGTTGGAGCGATCAAGTCAAAATGGACAATCATCTCTTACATTCATATACCCACATATGTCTACAAAAGCCTCTAATAGATGTATCTACAAGACCTACTTAAAGTCGGGATAAGTCCCCGCTTTATACAACATTTACATCATCAAAACAAATGTACAGCTGTGACTCGAAAAGCCCCGAACCAACTGGATCTCATCAATGATCTGTAATAGCCGGCAACCTACTGTGGAGATCTACTGGCACCTGCGTCTGCACCATTTAAAGTAAGCCCCCAAGGGAGTCAGTACGAAGAATGTACTAAGTGTATAAGGCTCATAAGAACTGCATCATACATAATAAAAACAATGGAGACAATGTAAGAGAAATAGTCAATATGAATAAACTCACTTTCTGTATGTGAGAAACCCTGTACATTACATTATTTACTTCTCTTGTCTCCACATATGTTTATCTTTATTGTTCTACCCATGCTAGGATGTTCTGTCGCCACAGGGATGAGATTGACCCATGCTAGGTACTTTGACCCCTGGGATGTTATATTAACCCATGCTAGGCTTTCGTGTCGCCCCTGGGATATTATTAACCCATGCTAGGTACTTTGACCCCTGGGATGTACTGTGATAACCCATGCTAGGCTTTCGTGTCGCCCCTAGGATGTTATTAACCCATGCTAGGTACTGTGACCCCTGGGATGTACTGTGAAAACCCATGCTTGGTACTTTTACCCCTGGGATGTTATGGTATCCCATGAATAATTATATCTTCTTATTATTCTTACTTCCATTCTAAGAGTGATACCTTTATGATTGAAACATTCTTGAAACTAGGAACACATACGTACATTACTTCACGTCTTTACTCTTGTAAGATCGTTATCTTTACTTGTGAAGGATAGATACATTAGCTCGCACATTATCCCTTCATTACTCTTATGAGATCTTATGAGATTGGTACTATTACTTGTGAGAGATTGGTACAAAGATAATCATAATATTATTGGACTTGGGAACATGACATGATTGGAAAATGCTATTCAAGAATAAATAAAGAACCCTTTACACCTTACTCTCTTTGAGATAATTCTTTTAGAAATTACAACATTATGACAGCTTTGGTACTTCATTCAATGAATAAGATATGAGCGAATCATAATTCATCTAAGAATAGAACACATGTGAATAACAATATATCTCAACCTAAACTGGGATACTTTAGAACACTTCGGACATGAGTAAGTACCATAACAAGGTGAATACTCTATGCTGCAGAAAGATACGGAGAAAGTAACCTTACATACCTTGTCGTCTCACTACGAATACACAAGCCTATATGGGGATACAATAGTACATCTTCCTCCTTTACGTTTCACTCTACAACACAAGTATATAACGGCTCATGTTAACAATTAACTACCTTGCAAATGTATAAGTGTCACAATGAGTTACGTGACTGCTATATAGCCTCATTTTGTCCTTCACAGTAAAATCCATTGCATTATCATACCAACAACACCATAACATACCACACATCGACCAAGACATCATAAACCAATAACATTTCACACCACGGTTACCCTTTACGCTTCCTTATTATCATTCCGTCACAATTACCCTATCAACTTGCCTCATCACAACTTATGAACAACAATACATACTTAATATAGTCCAACTTACCTCCATATGACCCTTTAAAGTCATTTAAACGGCATCACAAGTTGATAATTAAATCCAAAAAGGGTATAGGGGCTTACGGGGGTCAAATAGATGCGAAAACATACAAAACCAAACCTGGGGCTGACCTGCAAATATAGCCTCCCCTTTTAATCTATATATTACTAGCTCAACTATCTCTTTACTAGATACATGTAATACATCTAGAGCCCTTTGGATTTGTTTAATAAAGTTTTACGGGTCTTCGTTAAGATCTGATCCGGTGAATGTGAGAGGATCCAAGTTAAGGAAATCCTGTGTTCGAGTCAATAATTGCACTGCATTCCTTAAATCTTGCTCAGTAGTATTAATAGATGATTCTAAGGGTACTTCTCTTCTTCTTAGCTCTTCTGGATATGGAGGAGTAGAAGATGTCTGTGATGCAAACTCATCTTAAGCCTCACTTTGATTAGCTTGTCTAGGTGGTGACTTGTTGGTCCCTTCTCCGGCAGCCACATCTATTTGCTTACTTTATTATTACTCTTTCTTGTAATCGGTATCTCTACTATAATGAGAAAAAAACAAATTCAATGGTTAAATATGACTCCACCTACAACTTTGGCTCTATTGCACGATCTAAGATTTGAAGAAAAAAAGAAAACTCCTAAATTTTCTGTAGCCTCCTGTTTATTGATGTGGTACACAACACACCCATAAATAAGACTCTACATTGACAGGCTTTGTAGACTCCCTAGGATGCCTGCTTTGATACCACTTTTGTCCTGCCTCAAACCCTATTGGGACAAAGAGGCACCTGTAGCCGTAAAGGCCTGAGAGCACCATCCCATAACCTTGTACTTCTCATACATATACCTATGATAATCAAAGGTTTTTCCAAGTATGGATATGATGCATCGATAAAAATAAACCACATAAATAAGCTCAAAACTATATATACATGAGTTGGCCATTGGGGCCACAATAACTGGAAGACAAGGCACAACCACACCTTACTTTACCATATACAAAGCCTCTAAAAAACATAAAACTTAGTTAAGCTCGGGACAATACCCCACCTTACTCTTAACTACTATACAATACCAAAACATATATAACAGACTTGGAAAGCCATGAATCAACCTAGAGATCACCAATAGCCGTTGGACGTCCTGTTCTCCTACAGGAGAGGTCTACTAGCTCCTGTGCCTGGAGTATGAAATGTAGGTCCCCCGTGTCACGCCTCAAATCCCATTGAGGTAGATTGGCACCCGAAGCCGATATGTCCCGAGAGAACCAATCTTTGCTCATGTACATTCGTATGCATATCCTCGTATGAATCTTATTATACGTCATACAACTATGCGAAAATCATGGACATGGAAACATATGCTAGATATATATATAAAACTTGCCCGTTGGGGCGATCAAGTCAAAATGGACAATCATCTCTTACATTCATATACCCACATATGTCTACAAAAGCCTCTAATAGATGTATCTACAAGACCAACTTAAAGTCGGGATAAGTCCCCGCTTTATACAACATTTACATCATCAAAACAAATGTACAGCTGTGACTCGAAAAGCCCCGAACCAACTGGATCTCATCAATGATCTGTAATAACCGGCAACCTACTGTGGAGATCTACTGGCACCTGCGTCTGCACCATTTAAAGTAAGCCCCCAAGGGAGTCAGTACGAAGAATGTACTGAGTGTGTAAGACTCATAAGAACTGCATCATACATAATACAACAATGGAGACAATGTAAGAGAAATAGTCAATATGAATAAACTCACTTTCTGTATGTGAAAAACCCTGTACATTACATTCTTTACTTCTCTTGTCTCCACATATGTTTATCTTTATTGTTCTACCCATGCTAGGCTGTTCTGTCGCCCCAGGGATGAGATTGACCCATGCTAGTTACTTTGACCCCTGGGATGTTATATTAACCCATGCTAGGCTTTCGTGTCGCCCCTGGGATGTTATTAACCCATGCTAGGTACTTTGACCCCTGGGATGTACTGTGATAACCCATGCTAGGATTTTGTGTCGCCCCTAGAATGTTATTAACCCATGCTAGGTACTGTGACCCCTGGGATGTACTGTGAAAACCCATGCTAGGTACTTTTACCCCTGGGATATTATGGTATCCCATGAATAATTATATCTTATTATTATTCTTACTTCCACTCTAAGAGTGATACCTTTGTGATTGAAACATTCTTGAAACTGGGAACACATACGTACATTACTTCACGTCTTTGCTCTTGTAAGATCGTTATCTTTACTTGTGAGGGATAGATACATTAGCTCGCACATTATCCCTTCATTACTCTTATGAGATCTTATGAGATTGGTACAAAGATAATCATAATATTATTGGACTTGGGAACATGACATGATTGGAAAACGCTATTCAAGAATAAATAGAGAACTCTTTACACCTTACTCTCTTTGAGATAGTTCTTTTAGAAATTACAACATTATGACAGCTTTGGAACTTCATTCAATGAATAAGAGATGAGCGAATCATAATTCATCTAAGAATAGAACACATGTGAATAACAATATATCTCAACCTGAACTGGGATACTTTAGAACACTTCGGACATGAGTAAGTACCATAACAAGGTGAATACTCTATGCTGCAGAAAGATACAGAGAATTAACCTTACATACCTTGTCGTCTCACTATGAATACACAAGCCTATATGGGGATACAATAGTACAGCTTCCTCCTTTACGTTTCACTCTACAACACAAGTATATAACGGCTCACGTTAACAATCAACTACCTTACAAATGTATAAGTGTCACAATGAGTTACGTTACTGCTATATAGCATCATTTTGTCCTTCACAGTAAAATCCATTGCATTATCTTACCAACAACACCATAACATACCACACATCGACTAAGACATCATAAACCAATAACATTTCACACCACGGTTACCCTTTACACTTCCTTATTATCATTCCGTCATAATTACCCTATCAACTTGCCTCATCACAACTTATGAACAACAATACATACTCCTATTCTTCTTAGCTCTTCTGGATATGGAGGAGTAGAAGATGTCTGTGATGCAAACTCATCTTAAGCCTCACTTTGATTAGCTTGTCTAGGTGCTGACTTGTTGGTCCCTTCTCCGGCAGCCACGTCTACTTGCTTACTTTATTATTACTTTGTCTTGTAATCGGTATCTCTACTATAATGAGAAAAAAACAAATTCAATGGTTAAATATGACTCCACCTACAACTTTGGCTCTATTGCACGATCTAAGATTTGAAGAAAAAAAGACAACTCCTAAATTTTCTGTGGCCTCCTGTTTATTGATGTGGTACATAACACACCCATAAATAAGACTCTACATTGACAGGCTTTGTAGACTCCCTAGGATGACCTGCTTTGATACCACTTTTGTCCTGCCTCAAACCCTATTGGGACAAAGAGGCACCTGTAGCCGTAAAGGCCCGAGAGCACCATCCCATAACCTTGTACTTCTCATACATATACCTATGATAATCAAAGGTTTTTCCAAGTATGGATATGATGCATCGATAAAAATAAACCACATAAATAAGCTCAAAACTATATATACATGAGTTGGCCATTGGGGCCACAATAACTGGAAGACAAGGCGCAACCACACCTTACTTTACCATATACAAAGCCTCTAAAAAACATAAAACTTAGTTAAGCTCGGGACAATACCCCACCTTACTCTTAACTTCTATACAATACCAAAACATATATAACAGACTTGGAAATCCCTGAATCAACCTAGAGATCACCAATAGCCGTTGGCTGTCCTGTTCTCCTATAGGAGAGGTCTACTAGCTCCTGTGCCTGGAGTATGAAATGTAGGTCCCCCGTGTCACGCCCTAAATCCCATTGAGGCAGACTGGCACCCAAAGTCAATATGTCCCGAGAGAACCAATCTTTGTCCATGTACATTCGTATGCATATCCTCGTATGAATCTTATTATACCTCATGCAACTATACGGAAATCATGAACATGGAAACATATGCTAGATATATATATAAAACTTGGCCGTTGGGGCCATCAAGTCAAAACAGACAATCATCTCTTACATTTATATACATATGTATACAAAAGCCTCTAACAGATGCATTTACAAGACCAACTTAAAGTCGGGACAAGTCCCCACTTTATACAATATTTACATCATCAAAACAAATGTATAGCTGTGACTCGGAAAGCCCCGAACCAACTGGAGCTCACCAATGATCTGTAATGACCGACAACCTACTGTGGAGTTCTACTGGCACCTGCGCCTGCACCATTTAAATTAAGCCCCCAAGGGGGTCAGTACGAAGAATGTACTGAGTATGTAAGGCTCATAAGAACTACATCATACATAATAACAACAATGGAGACAATGTAAGAGAAATAGTCAATGTGAATAAACTCTCTTTCTGTATGTGAGAAACCCTGTACATTACATTCTTTAGTTCTCTTTTCTTCACATATTTTTATCTTTATTGTTCAACACATGCTAGGCTGTTCTATCGCCCCTGGGATGAGATTAACCTTTGACCCCTGGGATGTTATATTAACCCATGCTAGGCTTTCGTGTCGCCCCTGGGATGTTATTAACCCATGCTAGGTACTTTGACCCCTGGGATGTACTGTGATAACCCATGTTAGGCTTTCGTGTCGCCCCTGGGATGTTATTAACCTATGCTAGGTACTGTGACCCCTGGGATGTACTGTGATAACCCATGCTAGGTACTTTGACCCCTGGGATGTTGTGGTAACCCATGAATAATTATATCTTCTTATTATTCTTACTCCCATTCTAAGAGTGATAGCTATGTGATTGAAACATTCTTGAAACTGGGAACACATACGTACATTACGTCACGTTTTTACTCTTGTAAGATTGTTATCTTTACTTGTAAGGGATAGATACATTAGCTCGCACATTACCCCTTCATTACTCTTATGAGATCTTATGAGATTGGTACTATTACTTGTGAGAGATTGGTACAAAGATAATCATAATATTATTGGACTTGGGAACATGACATGATTGGAAAATGCTATTCAAGAATAAATAGAGAACTCTTTACACCTTACTCTCTTTGAGATAGTTCTTTTAGAAATTACAACATTATGACAGCTTTGGAACTTCATTCAATGAATAAGATATGAGCGAATCATAATTCATCTAAGAATAGAACACATGTGAATAACAATACATCTCAACCTGAACTGGGATACTTTAGAACACTTCGGACATGAGTAAGTACCATAACAAGGTGAATACTCTATGCTGCAGAAAGATACGGAGAAAGTAACCTTACATACCTTGTCGTCTCACTACGAATACACAAGCCTATATGGGGATACAATAGTACAGCTTTCTCCTTTATGTTTCACTCTACAACACAAGTATATAACGGCGCACGTTAACAATCAACTACCTTACAAATGTATAAGTGTCACAATGAGTTACGTGACTGCTATATAGCCTCATTTTGTCCTTCACAGTAAAATCCATTGCATTATCATACCAACAACACCATAACATACCACACATCGACCAAGACATCATAAACCAATAACATTTCACACCATGGTTACCCTTTACGCTTCCTTATTATCATTTCGTCACAATTACCCTATCAACTTGCCTCATCACAACTTATGAACAACAATACATACTTAATGTAGTCCAACTTACCTCCATACAACCCTTTAAAGTCATTTAAATGGCATCACAAGTTGATAATTAAATCCAAAAAGGGTATAGGGGCTTACGGGGGTCAAATAGATGCGAAAACATGCAAAACCAAACCTGGGGCTGACCTGTGAAGACACCTGAACCTGTAGGTGTTTGAGGTGCACCCGCAGGTGGCCTTTGGCATATGCCAGAGGCACCTGCATTGGCATATGCGCCCGCAGGTGCCCTCGTCTGCGGGGGCAGATGCCCGTTTTCGTCCAAATTGGTCTCTTTTGGGTATTTTAATGCAATGAATGGTCCATGATCATAAATAAACTTCTTTTGACATATTTTGATCATATTGAATGCCAATATTCAGCCATGGTCTCACAACACACATAAACAACACCCAAAACTACACTTCTTGGTCAATACGTCACCAAATCCATAACCAATTTCACAATAACAATTCCAAACATTATACACAAATAAAAAACAAGGTAAGACTATAATCACATATCACATGTCAATATTAAATCCATAAATTTCACTTCCTTCAAGACCACAAGTCCATGTTCAAGTTTACAAGGCAAAAACCTTTCTCCGATTGCAAAAATAGACAATTTTACACATAGTACACTGTCCAACACTTTGCCAACATAACCAACATGATATACATATCTCATGCACATAATATATTACACCATAAGCATAAACACTTACCAAGTCTTGCAAGATGATGATCTTGGCCCAAGGGATGAAAGCCTAGGGTTTGTGTGAGAGAGAAATGCTTGAGAAAATTCTAGAAAAAGGCATGTGTGTAGTTGTTGAATAAGAAACTGATTTTCTCTTGCTTTATATGGTATCTAATGGTCATCCTTATCCAATTTAATGCATTTTGGCTTGTTCAAACACAAGAATGGATCTTTTCCATATTTGGGTCATGTCTTCCATGTGATTTTGGGCCTCATTTAAGCCCAATGGCTCATGACTCATTAATGCCCAACAAATTAATGTATAATTCATCAAATCTCTTATGTTTAACTAATTCCATAAATGTAAACATAGTCTTATAGGTTCGGAAATATACGGGGTGTTAGATTCTTCCCCCCTTAGAAACATTCGTCCTCGAATGTTAACAACATCGTCTCATGTGTAACAAATACATCTCTATATTAGCATCTCTATACATATACTCTCATTGATACTTTGAACATTTTCTTCCATTTGAAACAAATATGAGTACTTTGATTTCATCATATCTTCGGCTTTCCAGGTGATCTCTTTGACTTGTTGATTTCTCCAAAGAACTTTTATGGAAGTTACGTATTTGTTTATTAACCTTTTCACTTGTTGATCTAAACTAGCAATAGGTAGATCTTCCTAGTGGGATCCTCCATATCTTGTATATTTCCAATGGGTGAAATATGAAATGAAACTCTTATGCACTTCCGACAATTTCACATGGCACGTTCTATAGGGCCAATTTTCCCTTCTTTCCAAATCCCATTACCCCTTTCATTAGTAATGATTTTAAGAGTACTTAATCATCTATGATCACAACATCTACTATACCATTACGATTTGTTCTTTTAGCTATACTAAATTCACCGACAAGTGGAGATATTTTCATTGACTTAACTAATAACCCCCAGTGTCCCATTAAATTCACGGTAGTCGATGGAGTAACATACGATAGGGTAGAGCTTGGATCAATCAATACATATACATCATATGAAAATATGGTAATATACTTGTACCTTCATCCAGAGATGCCTCCTCATTCTGCCGGTCCACTAGAGCATAGGTGCAATTTTGGGCCCCACTGGAACTAGCTGCTCCTCCCATACCTCTACCACAACCAATAGACTGAACACCTCTGCCTAGGGAAGGGACCGATGATGATGATGTAATGGTTGATCCTGTAGGTCGTGCTATACTACTCGCACCCCTTTTTGGGCATTCTCTCATTATATGCCCCGCTGTGCCACACCAAAAACAAGTATTTGTCCCCAACCGACATTCACCTAAATGATACCTTTCGTAATGCTGACACGGAGGACCAGAAAATTCTACTGTCTGTGAACCTTGCACTCCACTACTCTGTCCAAATAGACTACCCCTAAACCCTCAGAATTGGGGTTGAGTGCCTGCTATGGAATAAGAGAATGAGGGTCTCGGCGGTAACATCCGAGGTCTAGATTCTCCTGGGGACACCATAGACTGCCCCATAGGTCTCGTCCTCAGGTTCCTACGTCCTTCTTCTTTGCCTTTGGTCCTCCATTTTCTGTGCGAAGGCCTGAATTGTGGCGATGTCCATATCCCTGTTCAAAGCAGCAATAGTGCAGTCTCGTACCAAATATGGCTCCAGTCTATCCACATATCGATGGACTCTATCTTCCATTGTGGCTACTACATTTGGAGCTTATCTAGCCAAGGAATTAAACTGCAAACTGTATTCTCTAACACTCATATTTCCTTGACGCAAATTTAGAAATTGGTCTGTACGTGCCTCCCGAATCTCATATGGGAGGTAATGATAAAGGAATGCCATTTTAAATTCTTCCTAACAAGCTGGGAGTGCATCAACACCTCATGATATTTTCCAGTTCTCATACCATAATATGGCCTCACCCTTTAATCTATAAGCTGCTAGCTCAACTGTTTCTACACATGTTACGTGCATAACATCTAAGGCCCTTTGAATTTGATCCACGAAGTCTTGTGGATCTGCTTTCAGATCTGACCCAGTGAATATACGAGGGTCTAATTTTAGGATGTCCTGTGTCCTGCGACTAGCTACTCTAGCCGCATCATCTTCATTTACCATTGGACTAGTTCGTCCTGTGTTTGTGCAGCCACTAACTGAGTCAACATATGTACTGCATTTCGTAAATCCTGATCAGTGGTATTCATAGGCGGTTCTGCAGGTACTTCTCTGCCTCTTGGCTCTCCTGGAGCTGGAAAAGTAGAGGAAGACTGCGATGCAATTTCAGCGTCAGCTCCACCTTGACTAGCTTGGTCAGGTGGTGATTTACTCATTCCTTAATCGGCAGGCATATCTACCTGCTTACCTTTGTCTCTACCTCTTCTTGTGATTGGCAGATACAATTCAACTTACAACACTGGCTCTATTGCACGATCTAGAAATGAAGAAAAGAAATGACTTCTAAATGCCCCGTAGCTTCCTACTGAGAAATATGGTGCACAACACATCAATAAGTAAGATTCTACTCAGACACGGCTTTGTATACACCCTTAGAATGACCTGATCTGCTACCACTTTTGTCACGCCCCAAATCCCATTGAGGCGGACTGGCACCCAAAGCCGATATGGCCCAAGAGAACCAATCTTTGCTCATGTACATTCGTATGCATATCCTCGTATGAATCTTATTATACGTCATACAACTATGCGGAAATCATGGACATCGAAACATATGCTAGATATATATATAAAACTTGGTCGTTGGGGCCATCAAGTCAAAACGGACAATCATCTCTTACATTCATATACCCACATATGTCTACAAAAGCCTCTAACAGATGTATATACAAAACCAACTTAAAGTCGGGATAAGTCCCCGCTTTATACAACATTTACATCATCAAAACAAATGTACAGCTGTGACTCGGAAATCCCCAAACCAACTGGAGCTCATCAATGATCTGTAATAACCGGCAACCTACTGTGGAGATCTAATGGCACCTGCATCTGCACCATTTAAAGTAAACCCCCAAGGGGGTCAGTACGAAGAATGTACTGAGTGTGTAAGGCTCATAAGAACTACATCAAACATAATAACAACAATGGAGACAATGTAAGAGAAATAGTCAATGTGAATAAACTCACTTTCTGTATGTGAGAAACCCTGTACATTACATTCTTTACTTCTCTTGTCTCCACATATGTTTATCTTTATTGTTCTACCCATGCTAGGCTGTTCTGTCGCCCCAGGGATGAGATTGACCCATGCTAGGTACTTTGACCCCTGGGATGTTATATTAACCCATGCTAGGCTTTCGTGTCGCCCCTGGGATGTTATTAACCCGTGTTAGGTACTTTGACCCCTGGGATGTACTGTGATAACCCATGCTAGGCTTTCTTGTCGCCCCTGGGATTTTATTAACCCATGCTAGGTACTGTGACCCCTGAGATGTACTGTGAAAACCCATGCTAGGTACTTTGACCCCTGGGATGTTATGGTATCCCATGAATAATTATATCTTCTTATTATTCTTACTTCCATTCTAAGAGTGATACCTTTGTGATTGAAACATTCTTGAAACTGGGAACACATACGTACATTACTTCACGTCTTTACTCTTGTAAGATTGTTATCTTTACTTGTGAGGGATAGCTACATTAGCTCGCACATTACCCCTTCATTACTCTTATGAGATCTTACGAGATTGGTACTATTACTTGTGAGAGATTGGTACAAATATAATCATAATATTATTGGACTTAGGAACATGACATGATTGGAAAATGCTATTCAAGAATAAATAGAGAACTCTTTACACCTTACTCTCTTTGAGATAGTTCTTTTAGAAATTACAACATTATGACAGCTTTGGAACTTCATTCAATGAATAAGAGATGAGCGAATCATAATTCATCTAAGAATATAACACATGTGAATAACAATATATCTCAACCTGAACTAGGATACTTTAGAACACTTCAGACATGAGTAAGTACCATAACAAGGTGAATACTCTATGCTGCAGAAAGATACGGAGAAAGTAAACTTACATACCTTGTCGTCTCACTACGAATACACAAGACTCTATGGGGATACAATAGTCCAGCTTCCTCCTTTACGTTTTACTCTACAACACAAGTATATAACGGCGCACGTTAACAATCAACTACCTTACAAATGTATAAGTGTCACAATAAGTTACGCGACTGCTATATAGCATCATTTTGTCCTTCACAGTAAAATCCATTGCATTATCATACCAAAAACACCATAACATACCACACATCGACCAAGACATCATAAACCAATAACATTTCACACCACAGTCACCCTTTACGCTTCCTTATTATCATTACGTCACAATTACCCTATCAACTTGCCTCATCATAACTTCTGAACAACAATACATACTTAATATAGTCCAAAATACCTCCATACTACCCTTTAAAGTCATTAAAACGGCATCACAAGTTGATAATTACATCCAAAAAGGGTATAGGGGCCTTCGGGGGTCAAATAGATGCAAAAACATACAAAACCGAACCTGGGGCTGACCTGCAAATCCACCTGCACCCGCAGGTGGCTGAGGTGAGCCTGCAGGTGGACTTTGGTAGATGCCAGAGGCACCTGCGTTGGCATCTGCGCCTGCAGGTGCCTTCGTCGGCGGGGGCGGGTGCCTGTTTTGGTCCAAATTGGTCTCTTTTGTGTCTTTTAATGCAATGAATGGTCCATGATCATAACTAAACTTCTTTTGACATATTTCGATCATCTTGAATGACAATAATCAGCCATGGTCTCAAAACACACATAAACAACACTTAAAACTACACTTGTTGGTCAATACGTCACCAAATCCATAACCAATTTCACAATAACAATTCCAAACATTATACACAAGGACAAAACAAGGTAATACTATAATCACATATTACATGTCAATATTGAATACATAAAGTTCACTTCCTTCAAGACCACAATTCCATGTTCAAGTTTACAAGGCAAAAACCTTTCTCCGATTGCAAAAATAGACAGTTTTACACATAGTACACTGTCCAACACTTTGATAACATAACCAACATGATATACACCATCTATAATGCACATAATATATTAAACCATAAGAATAAACACTTACCAATTCTTTCAAGATGATGATCTTGGCCAAAGGGATGAAAGCCTAGGGTTTGTGTGAGAGAGAAATGCTTGAGAAAATTCTAGAAAAAGGCATGTGTGTAGTTGTTGAATAAGTAACTAATTTTCTATTGCTTTATATGGTATTTAATGGTCATCCTTATCCAATTTAATGCATTTTGGCTTGTTCAAACACAAGAATGGATCTTTTTCCATATTTGGGCCATGTCTTCCCTGTGATTTTGGGCCTCATTTAAGCCCAATGGCTCATGACTCATTAATGCCCAAAAAATTAATGTATAATTCATCAAATCTCTCATGTTTAACTAATTCCATAAATGTAAACGTAGTCTTATAGGTTCGGAAACATACGGGGTGTTACACCCCATAAGGGACGTCAGTACGGAAGAATGTACTAAATATGTAAGGCTGAAAATAATTATACATAAAATAAGAGCTCAAATGAAATAAGGTACAAGTGTATAGATGGTGCTAATAGACCACCTTTACATATAATTATGGAATCATGTACATTACATTCATTTCTTTACTTTACTTTATAATCTTTGTAAGCCATGTGATACAAATGACCAACTGATCAGTGGTAGATACCCAAGTTGGGATTGGCCCATGCTAGACTTAAGACCCTGAGCTCCCAACCACATTTAAAGAGATCAGGATAGGCCCATGCTAGACTTTCGCCCCTAAGATTCCACCCGTACATAACCAGATTTGCGTTTTTTTGTTTATTACCTTTGAGATTGTTTCTTTTGTGGTCATGACATTATTGAACTTTGGGACAATAGTACACCAGTAAGATATGCATGAATAAACACTTGATGCAGTAACAATGAGGTAGGGAGCAATTTGTAAATAAATGAAATGCTTAGGAGTTGAAATAACACATGAATCTTATTGACTAAAAGGAGAACTCATAAAGCTTGCTATTGAATGTAGAACGTTGATTTAATAATAAGCACATATTGGAGTATTTTAACACATTAGGGAGTGGGAATAAGGTCGTTAGCCACATGGGAGATTGTATGCTGCCACTATGTATCATTTACTATAGGAGAACTTTGGAAGCTCACTTTGTAACACAAGTGTTAGATTTCATGCCAAAGAATATGAAATAGAGTAGCCTTACATACCTTGCTGTACAACTCCACTATTAACCTGAATTAACCTCCTTCCTTTTGTATTACTTATCTATAATAACATACATAATAAAACTAGTATTAGTAGCTAATCAATATGTTTGGGCTACTTAACCTCACCAATACAGTAGTCGGGTAGTAATCCCATAATTTAGAAACCCCAGGGTGTTCTTTCAACTCCTCCTCTTCTAATTACATTTATACAACACACAGATTCATAGTAGATCCTTGGAGACTCCTTTGACTTCATAACATTTACAATAGAGTCCACAAAGTATGATAGGCAGCAAGCTTATTAAACATCTAATTAAGTGGTGTATCATTACACCCTTCTTTTATATGTTAATACCAAAAACTCACATCCCTTTTTAAGATTAATCAAGCTATCCTCAAATACAGACATAAAATAGCCCATGAAACAGCCCCAAATACTCATCACATAGCAATAAAATAATGGACTCACCATCCTATGAATTCTTAATAACAACACATCTATAATTCATCACCCAAATTCATACATAAGGAGGACAATGATGGAGCAGTCACCTTACCTTAATTTCTTTAATTTATCTTTAGCTTGAACTCTTTAAGAACATGAGCTTCTCTTCACACTTAAACCAAAGAAGAAGAGAAAAGTCTCTTAATAACCAAGAAAAGTGACCAGTTAGCTTGTGGAAGCATTCTACCATATACTTATATTTAAGCCTGGAAAACATGTTTTCCTAATCTTCCCTAAGAGAATTGAGCTAAAACCATAAGTGTTTTCACTTAACTTAGCTTGCAAAGGTGAGGGTTTCTTCAAGAACCCTAAAAGGAATATAGAGGCTATTATTTTAATCATTTAGAGAAAGAGATAAAGCTAGAGTTTTTGTTAAAATGAGTAAAAAGACCAGCAAAATTGGTCTTATATTGAGCCCTCTATAACCTCTTCTTTTAACTCTATTTTCAACCATAAATTAATCGAGTAGGTGATGCACCTACTTTGTTATATCAAGCAGCTCAAAAGGTCAAAGTAGGTGATGCACCTACTTCCTTTATTCTTGGTTGGGCTTAATTACATTGGGCCTTGGCAGATTTGGGTATTGGGCTCTTTTACATTTATTTTACTTAGTTTGGGCGCCAAATGAGTACATTAATATAGGCCCAAATCTGATCCATAGCCTTGGCTCCATTAACTTGGTCTATATAGCTCAAGTAGGTGACTAACCTACTAGCTTAATTAAGTCATGCAAGCATCTCAATATTTTATCCTATTTTCAGCTCTTAATCCCTTTAATTTAACTTAAAACTCGTATGCACTTGGTCACTTTAAACTTTAGACTCAAATACCTACTCACTATCCCAAGTTTAAATAGCTGCATCAACGTTAACTTAGTCGTAAGTCATGCAAGCATCTCAATATTTTATCCCATTTTCAGCTCTTAATCTCCTTAATTTAACTTAAAACTCGTATGCACTTGGTCACTTTAAACTTTAGAATCAAATACGTACTCACAATCCCAAGTTTAAATATTTGCACCAACGTTAACTTGATCGGGCTGCATCAAAATGCACAGACAGTTCCTTCCAACCAATCTTATCGTCACTAGTCGTATAGGAAATTAAGTCCATTACCCATACCATAAGGATATATCAAGTGACATATAAGTAGAACTATTACTCGTAGGATATGGGGTGTTACAGTCCTCCTCCTCAACATCAAGGCCACAAAGGAACCTTGTCAGTATACTTCAAAAATAGAACCAATGACTCTAGTTTAAATTAAAAAATTTCATCGATAACAAGATAAAGGCCCCTACATCCACATGCTGACCCATCATCGATATTTACACCAAGCATACCATATCCCTAGTAACATATATCATGTGTTTGCATGTGATAAGGCATATAAAAACAATCTTTAACAAGACCCTCACTAACCTAGAGAAATGGGACATGGGAAGATTCATATATGTCCCATCTTCTTTTTTCCTCATCCACCTATCCCCAGAATTCACCTAAAGAGTGTATGGAAAATGTCTTGGTAGGGCGATGTCTCTTTCACACTATTAACCTACTCTTGACAATTGGCATATGGAAGAACTAATTCAATGCCTTAATGGTGAAGTCCACCACCTGCCCCTAATCTTGATGTTTTTTCTTTGACTAGTTGGGTTCTAAATGGCATAAAATTCACGCACCAAGTTCAAACACCCACCTAATTTTATAGTCCAACACCCACCTTAATTCTAACAATTTCTTCCAACATTATGCATAAAATATGACATGGTGAACAATTACATCAATCCAAAGTTCCAATAATTTCAACAATTTTAGCAATTTTAACTTCTTGCCATTCCACAATTTCAACATATGGTAAACCCTAGATATTGGGAGAAAGAGGGGAATAGGAGAAGTATAGAGAAGATAAGAATAAAAAATAGATTGAAAGAATAAAAACTTACCTTTGATGGAAAATAAAAGATGGAAATGATGTTGGAGATATAGAGAAGTTGAGGGATATTTTTATGGGTGTAAAGGGAGAGAGACAACAACTTAAGAGTGAATAAGGGGACAAAATCAGTTGTGGGTATTAAAATAGCCCTTTGGTTGGTTTGGCCAATTGTCACACCCCGAATCCCATCGGGACGTGATTGGCACCCGAAGCCGATAAGGCCCGAGAGAACAAAGCTTTGCTTCTATTCATTCATATGCATGTCATAGGAAACGCTACTATCATATAGGAACATGAAAGGCTAAAATTGGAAAGCATAGAACATGTGATGTATATACATATGAGAAAGTTGGCCGTTGAGGCCATCGAGTCAAGACTTCATCTATCATCTTATACACATACACCCACATACGTCTACAAAAGCCTCTAACAGATGCATTTACCAAAACCAACTGAAAGTCGGGACAAGTCCCTACTTTATACACTATGTACAATACCAAAACATATGAACAACTGTGACTCGGAGAAGCCCCGAACTAACTGGAGCTCACCAATGATCTGCAATTACTGTCAACCTACGGTGGAGGTCTACTAGTGCCTGCACCTGCAACATGTAAGGTAAGTTTCCCAAAAGGGGTCAGTACGGAATAAGTACTGAGTATGAGGCTCAAATGAAACTATACAATACATGAATATTTCAATAAACTCAAATGCATATGAATAATCAATATGAATAAGTAAACATTCTTCATTTTGGAAACCATGTGAATTACTTTCATTGCTTTCTTTTCTTCTTTACTTCAATGCTTACTTGTCATTACATGTGTCACAACGTACCCGGGCCCCGACTGATCAGTGGGTCTTTATATAACATATCGTTATGTTGGGATCGGCTCGAGATAGGCTTATGCCCCTAGAGTTGCCACCCTATGAATCAATGTATATATCGGGATCGTCTTGAGCTAGGTTGTACCTCTAGAGCTGCCACCCATACAACATTTCAGGTTCGGCTAGAGCTAGGTTATTACCCCTAGAGCTGCCCCCTGTCAGGATCGGTCCGAGCTAGACTTATGCCCCCAGGACTGCCCCCTGATCCAACAACCTCGGGATCGGCTTGAGCTAGGCATTTTGCCCCCAAAGCTGCCACCCATACTTGATCATTGACCACATATGCATTACTTTGAGATTGATATCTTTACTTGTGAGAGATTGGTACATTCACTTGTACATTACTTCTTTCATTACCTTTGAGAGATTGAAACCATGATAGTGTAACAACCTGTACCTTCCTAACCCTACTTGACAGTGTTGAGCAATGCTTACTTAGGTGTCGAGAGCCATACATACGTCTTTTGTAATGTTATTGGTGAGATAATTAAATTTGGCCCTCGTATATGTGATTAAACCTTCATAGGAGGTGTTTTATGATTTTCGTGGAACATTTGTGGGGTTCAAAACGAGGCTAAGAGGATCCCTAAACAAAGTATATTAAGGTTAAGAGGTAAGTTAAAGAATAGGACTTGAAGTATCTAACCAAACCCGCAAAGAGAAGTCGAAAAATGGCATTTTCAAGAAATCTAAGTATGGGGCGCATTTGGGACCATGCCACTCCACTCTGGTATAAAATTTTTATCCCAGAGGCATTAAGTTGGCGCGCCCAGGGGCTTTCCACCTTGGTTTTTCCACTTTTTCGAAAGTTGGAAATTTCTAAGTCCCAAGGGTATCCGGGGACGTACCGAGCTGATTTTGGCCCCGTTTATTCTAAAATCATGAGAATATACATGAAATGAATTACATATTATATTGGTTTGATAAAATTACTTGAGAACGAATTTGGGGTCAAAATGACCGTTTTGCCCTTAAGGTCAAAATAAGCCAAACGTGGCTAGAATCACTTGGTTTTTGGCTTGCGGCTACGGATATGAATAGCATGAGTGGTAATATTGTTGTAATGTGTATGGAATGAATTAAACATGAGAAATTATTGATTTTATTGGACTAAGTGAATTGGGCCAAAAAGGGCCCAAAATGAGAAAGAAAACATGGGCCAAGAATGAGTCAAATGACCCATTCTTCCATTGACTAATGCAACACATTGCATTAAATTCCAAGAGTGGATAAGGATGAAAAGTAAGGGCCTATATAAGGTTGAAAAATGCTGATGCTTTTTCTATCTTTTTCTAGAAAAATCTCAAGAACACTTCTTTGACTCCCAAAAACCCTAAGGCATTTTTGGACAAGATCACCATATTCCAAGCTTGGGTAAGTGATTATTATTGTACTTTAACATCTTATATGCATGGGATATTATGTATATCAAGTTGGTCATGCTTGGAAATGATGGATATGGTATTTGGTGTTTTTGTATAAGATTTGTGATCCATGAGATTCAAGCTTGAATTAGGACTTGTGCCTTTGATGAAAAAGCATGGTATGGATAAAATATGAACATGTATGGTGTTATTTTATGATTAAACTTGTTATTTTTCTATAAGTGTATATTGTGGGATTTCGGCCGATATGTGCTATGAGGTGTATTATGGTAAGTTAATGGATTATTTGTGATGTGGTGTGGCTAAGAAAGGGTAAAGGAGAAGTGTTGTGGTGAAATGTATTGATTATCATATATTGGCCAATGTTTTGAATATTGTGGGATTTTTGGTAAGATAATTTCATAAATGGTATTGTCAAGGGGAAATGGCTTGTTTAAAAGCAAACATGTAACTCATTGATATTATATGCTTTTGTAAAGTAATTGATGGTATAATTATGATGTGGTGATGATGAAGGGTGGAAAGTATGAACTTGGTGTGACATACTAGTGGTTTATGATACTTTGGTCAATGTTGGGCATGTTGTGGTATTATTGATATGAACATGCCGTAAATGGTATCGTAGAGAAAGAAATAACATGTTAAATCCAAACATGTGACTTATTGTTATTGTATGCAATTGTAAGGTAGTTGGTGGTTAATGTTGGTTCCATTGTACTTGTGATGTAGAGTGAGACGTAAACAAGGAGCGAAATTGTTGCGCTCACATATTTGGTTGTGTACTTACATTGGGAAGATAAGGTATGTAAGGTTACTTTGTCCGTATCTTTCTGCGGCAATTAGTAGTCACATTGACATTATGCTTGTTTCATCCCGAAATGTGCTAAGGTATTCCATATTCGGTTAGCTATGACCATTGTCATATAATTCCTACTCATTGGTCATTGGTAAGTCTCATGTCTCATATTCATGGTTAATATTCCAAAAGCTCAAATAAGGTTGTGTTCCAATGTTCTAATAATGCATGTACTCATGTATCTTGCTCAATGATTATTGTCCAAATGGTTCCAATAGTGTTATGTTTCCATGACGGCTATGTTTCCAAAAATGTCATATTGCCAAGTTATGCATTTGAACTTGAGTTCTTGACATATTTTCGTATCTTACAGTTTCATTTGAGCCTTACATACTCAGTACATTCTTCGTACTGACCCCCTCGGGGGATTTACCTTACTTGCTGCAGGCGCAGGTCCTAGTAGGCCTCCACAGTAGATTGTCAGTGTTGCAGATCTTTGGTGAGCTCCAGTTAGTTCGGGGCTTCTCCGAGTCACTGTTGTATATGTGTTTTGATTTTGTACATGTTGTATAAAGCAGGGACATGTCCCGACTTTTAGTTCATTTGGTCAATGCATTTTGTTAGAGGCTTTTGTAGACGGATGTGGGTGTATAAATGTGAAGGTACATGTCGTTTTGACTTGATGGCTCAAACGGCCAAGTTTTACATACATAGTTATGACTTAGATTTTCATGTCTATGACTTCCGCATAGTTGCAAAAGGTGTAATAAGATTCATATGAGGTTATGTATACGAATGTTCATGAGTAAAGGTTGGTTCTCTCGGGCCATATCGGTTTCGGGTGCCAATCACGCCTCATTTGGATTCGGGGCGTGACAGATAGTCACAACTTTTCTTGAAGCTTTAGATCATTAACCAAAGAGTGAGAGACATGTGAATAAACATTGTTGGAAACATAGCCTTATTGGAAACATAACACCATTGGAGCAATTGGACAATAATCAATGAACAAGATACATGAATATAATCACTATTGGAACTTTGGAACGTAACCTTATTGGGCTTTTGGAACATTATTCATGAATATGAGACATGAGATTCACAATTTATCAATGAGTAGGAAATATATGATAATGACCATTGATAACCGGATATAGAATACCTTAGCACATTTCGGGATGGGACAAGCGTAATGTCAATGTGAATACTATTTGCCGCAGAAAGATACGGACAGAGTAACCTTACATACCTTGTACTCTCAATACGAATATACAATCCTAGATGTGCATACAATAGCCCCGCTCCTTCTTTATGTTTCACTCTACAACACAAATATATAACGAAATTCACATTAACCACCAACTACCTTACAAATGCATATAACGTGAATGAGTTACATGTTTGCCTTTAAACGTGCCATTTCCCCTTGACAAAACCATTGATGAAATTATTATTCCAAAAATCCCCCAATATTACCAACATTGACCAATACATGATAATCAATACATTTCACCATAACACTTCTCCTTTATAATTTCTTATCCACACCACATCACAAATAATCCATCAAAGTACCTTAATATACCTCATAGCACATATCGGCCAAAATCCCACAATTTACACACATATGAAAATAACAAGTTTAATAACAAAATTACACCATACATGTTCATATTTTATCCATACCATGCTCTTTCATCAAAGGCACAAGTCCTAATTCAAGCTTGAATCTCATGGATCACAAATCTTATATAAAAACACAAAGTACCATGTCCAACACTTCCAAGCATAACCAACATGATTCACATACTATCCCATGCATATAATATATTAATCCATAACAATAATCACTTACCTAGGCTTGGAAGATGATGATCTTGCTCCAAAGGTTGGCTTTGAACTCTTAGGGTTTGAGAGAAAAATGGTTGAGAAATATCTACAAAGGCATGTGATTTCCAAATGAATAAAAATCAGCATTTTTCCCTTTATATAAGCCCTTAATTTTTCATCCTTATCCACTTTTGGCATTTAATGCAATGATCTAGAAAGTCAAGGCAAGAATGGGTCTTTTGACCCATTTTGGCCCATGTTTTCTTTATCATTTTGGCCCATTTATTGAGACCAATTCACTTAACCCAATAAAATCAATAATTACTCATGTTTTAATCATATCATATGTGTTACAACAATATTCCCACTCACTCTATGCATATCCATAGCCTCAATCCCAAAAACAAGGTATTCTAGCCACGTATGGCCTATTTTGATCCTAAGGATAAAACCGTCATTTTGACGCCAAATTCATTCTCGAGTAATTTTATCATACCAATATAATATTTCATTCATTTCATGTATATAATCATGGTTGTATAAGAAACGTGGCAAAAATCGGCTCGGTACGACCCCGGGTACCCTTGGGACTTAGAAAATTTCCAACTTTCAAAAAATGGAAAAACCAGTGTGGCACGCCCTTGGGCACAATATATTACTGCCTCTGGGCACAAAAATTTGTCCCAAAGCGGCGTGGCAAGCCCTCTGGCACGCCCCACACTTATTTTTTCAAAAAATTCCATTTTTCGACTTTTCTTTGCGTGTTTGGTTAGATACTTCAAGTCCTGTTCTTTAAATTACTTCTTAACCTTAATATCCTTTGTTTAGAGGTCCTCTTAGCCTCATTTTGAACCCCACAAATGCTCCACGAAAATCACAAAACACCTCCTACGAAGGTTTAATCACATATACGAGGGCCAAATTCAATTATCTCATAAATAGCATTACAAAATACATATATATGGCTCTCGACACCTAGGTAAACATTATTTAATGCCGTCAATTAGGGTTGGGAAGGTAAGGGGTGTTACACCAATGAGATTTTTAAAATTATTTTGGTCCAGTTGGCCATGTAAGGCTTCTCCCAGCCCATCACCGCAGGTGCCTGAGGTATTGGATGAAGCATCACCTTAAGCCTACTAAAAAGTAGCCCTTTGAAATTTAGGCCTTGAGGCAGTGGCTTGACCATATCCTAAGTCTGCAGGGTGATGATCCCTGCATTACCTCAAGTTCCTAACAAACTTTACCCTTTGACATTTAGGGCCTGCCATGACCCAAAAACTTAGGTCATGATTTCACCTACTATAACTCGTCAGTAGGTAAGCCAAATCCATAGCCCGAAATGAAAAGTAATGGGTTAATGAGTGGAAGAGAGAAGAATAGGGTAAAAATAGTAAATAAAGAAACAAATAAAGAAAATAGATGGAATATGCATACAAATAGAGAGGGGAAAGAACAAAACATACCAAAAGGATCCCCCAAGACCTAGTATAGTTAGTACAAGAGCCAATACAACATAATTAGTATTAGATAAGTGCAATATATACAGACTAGTCTCTTAAAGTAAAAATTAAGTCTAATACAAAATAGAAGGTGATAGATCATCTCCAGTTGCCAAAATCTCAGCCTATATCTCTAATCAACAGCTCTGCATGAGGATGGCCTCAACACCGATGACTCATAGGATCTATATTAGGAAAAATATGCAGAAATGTAATATGAGTATAAAATATGTGGCACTCAGTAGAGCTCAAATAAGATTCAAATATAATAAAGTGTGAATACATGCTAAAGGTAAGAAAAGAGGGGTCAAAAAGAGAGTAATACATTAGAGCTAGACAATTACGAGAAATATAAGCAAACAACTCGAAAAGAGTAAAGTAAACATCTTATTATAACCTAACCAAAACCTCATTAGCCCAGAAGGTACATATAATAATAAATAAACTCAACTGGCCCTCGTAAGCATGATTGATGTAGACAAACAACAAATAATACTAAATATAAATCAAGCATGAGGTAAATAAATGCAAAAAAATGGTATGATATGCAATAACCATAGACTCTTCCCCAACCATATCCATAAACCTTGCCTAGAATTGAACCAGAATTCAAAACAAAAAGCAATGATAATGTATGCCCGGGTACTATATCTAACTTAACCAGCCTGTATTACTTGAATGACCACGTATCTTTTTTTCTATTTAGGTGACAATAATTTTTTGACACCGATACGGGGACTTAGAATATTAACGAGTTTCTAGTTTATCTTTTACTACTTTCTCTTTCAGGTGTTAATAACTTGATTTAGTAATTACTTATAGATGTACGAAGTTTGAATACAGTGCACTGATAGTGGAAGAAATCTAGTCGACTTCCACCCTGAGCATGGAAGACTATTTCACCAAAGGTGGATGGAGGTAAATTTTATGTAGCAATAACAACTATAGTAACTTGAGGAACTACTTATAGACATGCTAGCTAACAATCCCCCATAGTCATTCTTGACATGGTAGTGCCACTTGTGGGGAATCTTACTTCTAGTATCCAGATATAGGCCTCGAGAGTATGGATTAAGTTAAAGTAAAATATCATTCAATCTTGCATATGAATGGACAATTCATGGATTACTACATGAGGACCCACAACAGTATATCCGAATTTTTCTAGAAATTAGTGATACTTATACCACCAATGATGTATCAATTAATTATATAAGTCTCAAACTATTTTAGTTTTCCCTTTGTGGGGAAGCGAAGAGGTGGCTTAAGGTAAAGCCACTAAATTTCATCACATCATAGAAAAATCTTGCTTGAAAATTTCTTACTAGTTTCTTTCCATCTAGGAAGACTATAAAATTAAAGAGCGAGATATTGTGATTTAAATAAAAGAATGGGGAAACCTTCTATCAAGCTTGGTAAAGATTCAAAACCCTTCTTAGAGACTGTCTGCATCATCATCGGACTAAAGAGGTGCTGGCAAATATCTTTATTGGGAGTCTTGAGCCATTAAGAAAGATCTTACTAGACTTTGTCGTGGGTTGTCAGTCACTCGAAAAAACTTAAGATAAGTTGTTCTTCCTCCTCATTCATAGCAATCCTAAATGGCACGGGGATGGGAACAAAATTGTTGTAATAAAGGTCATAGGTGTGTTAGAAGCTCACAGTTACACAATATTGTCAGCACTGTTGGCTCTCTATAGAACCAGATTAATACTCAGCTAAGCAAGTTGAGCAAGGGTCTTACTCAATCACAAGTGCAAGAAGTTTAACAGACTTAGACATTTTGCAAAGTGTGCAAAAATGATCATCCAGTAGAGGTATATGCGTCTAATCTAGAGTTAATTTATTTTGTACGTATTGCTAGAAGTAGATGCGGTAATTGGAGTTATGGAAATTCATACAATCCATTCGGTGTGACTACCCTAACTTCTTATGGGGTAGAAATCAAAGTCAGAACTAAAATTAGCACTAGTATATACAATGGGGTCAATATTAACAGAGTTATCAGCAGTAGCCACAGGGTAATAACTCAAATGCTCAACCAAACAATATGGAAGAGATGCTAAAAAAGATTATTGTTAATCAGGCAAAGATGGCTGCAGGTATGAAATATTAAGAACTATTAGCAAGAAATCCTGAGAGGCAAATGGGGCAGATAGCTGGAGCCCAGAACACAAGTCCCTAAGGGTGCTTTCCAAGCAACACTATTCCTAACCCAAGCAAGTACAAGTAGTTAATTCTTATATTTGTAAATATCTATAGGAGCTTGTTCCATATTAATTAGTGGGAAGGTATATAGATAATGAAAGAAACAAGATGATCCAGAAAAGGAGGTAAGAGCTCAAGATGCATCGCCAAGTACAAAACTAACACCTCATTTTCCACTAAGATTGATGAAGTAGAGAGAGAAATTCAAGTTTAAGAAGTTTCTTGATTTATTAAAGTAGGTTCACATAAATGTTCCTCTTGTTGATATGTTGCAAGGGATTCCAAAGTACAGTAAATATATCAAGGAAATTGTGTCCAATAAGAGTTAATGGATAAAAGATGCTACAGTTGCACTTACTGAGAAGTGCATACCCAAAATTTAGAATAGACTACCAACTAAATTAAAGGATACACATGGCTTCAAAATTGATATTACTATTAGCCAGAAGATGATAGATCATGTTGTGTACATCTTATGGTAAGTATTAATTTGATACCACCTTATAGTTTCAAGAATATGAGTTTGGTAGCCGATGTCCTACATTATCGTATTATAGTTAGCAGACAAATTTTTTGCTAGACCAGATAGGATCTTAGAGGATGCCTTGGTATCCTTGACTTAGAGCTAGATCTAGAAGTCCTATTTATTAGGGATGGGAACTTTTAGCCACAAGAAGAGCATTGATTGATATATAAACTGGGAAATTGACCATGAGGGCACATGATTAGAAGTCCTTAATATTTACAAGGTAATGAAACTATCTACAGTCTATGAAGTGTTATCCACCATTATCAAGGTGGACCTTTATTTCGACTTTCCACTTATTTTATCCAAAGATTCATTAGAGAGAGAAATTGTGTGACAAGATATTTTTGGGGATGCTGCTACTCAAGAGATAGTACAATTATTGTATGTGGTTAGTGTGTATATCTAAGAGGGATAATTTTAGCCCATTGATAGGCCACTTAGGCCCCTTCTCAAGTATTCCATCGAGGAAGCTCCTAAGATAGAATGTAAAGCACTTCCATTTCACCTAAATATGTGTTCTTAGCTGAGGATGACACATTAATAATTATTCTTGTTGTAGGCTTATATGAAGATGAAGTAAAATGGGCCTTGAAGGTCATGAGAAGATGCAAGCGACCATTAGGGTGGTAGATATCTAACATTTAAGGAATCATTCAGGCTTTTTATATGCACTAAATTTTCATAGAGGAAGGGTCAAGCCTAGCATTAAGCACCAAAAGGAGGCTAAATATGGTAATGAAGGATGTAGTAAAAATGAAGTAGTTAAGTAGCCAGATTTGGGTATCATTTACCAATTTCTGATAGCAAGTGGGTAAGCCATGTTCAATGTGTCCCTAAGAAAATAGAGATGACAGTGATAAAAAATGAGAAAAATTACCTTATCCCAACTAGAATAGTCACTAGGTGGAAAATTTGCATGGATTACTGGAAGCTAAATAAGGATAGTAGAAAAAACTACTATTTGATTCCCTTTATTGATAAGATGTTGGACAAATTGGTGGGTTAGGAATACTACTATTTCTTGGACAGATATTTAGGTTACAGTCAAATATTTATTATACCAAAAGTCCAAGAGAAGATAACTTTCACCTATCCAGATGGCACTTACGCTTTCAAGTGGATGCCTTTGGACTTTGTAATACACCAACCATATTTTAGAGAGGCATGATGGCCATATTTTAAGCGATAGTGGAGGAATTCATAGAGGTATTCATGGCTGACTTTTTAGCCTTTTGTAATTCATTTGATACTTGTTTGTAGAATCTGGAAAAGGTACTTGTTGATGTGCCAGCATTTGGCGGCACATGTAACGCTTTTAACAATGAATAAGTGCAATTTCTTAATCAACTTTTGGTAGATTTGATCTCTTTTTGGTCTCATTTATAGGGAAATATATTAAGGTAAGAAAGAAGATAACTTGTGCTAAAAAGGCTAGGAGAATGATAAATTACATGGGTCGTCAAACCTCTAGCGGAACATCTCCTTGATCGTGTGACTTAAATAGAATAAAGTGTAGGTGTTGGCTAGTTGATGGCTAAGTTGATAAACCGTCAGCCTCCCGATTAAGCATCGCTCAAGTCATCATCCCTAAGAAGAATGACTCAGTGGAAGAACTCAAGTTATGGAGAAACTAATGAAACGTTGGTGACACGATGGACCGTCACCCAATCCATGAGGCCTAAGTAGATTTGTGGCAATTTTACTGGATAGCTGCTATGAAAGAAGAGGCGGATTGTCACCCAGCCGACGGGCTGTTGTCTTGACCATGCAACGAAAGGTGGAATTTTCTCTAAGTTTAATTTTTCCTTTAAATACTTGTACTTAAATATCTATTATTAGGGTTATTATTATTATCCAATATTTTTAGAGAGAAAGTAAATGTTACTTTTATGTTTCTTGTGGAGATTCAAGCTACAAAACTTGGTTTTTGAAATACAAATGAAGTTTGGATTTTTTTTGAGTAAGTTTATGCTTTATCTTATGAATTCTATGTCTTTGTTTGTTTCAAAAGCTATGAGTGTCTAAACCCCACAACTAGAATCGTGGTATCCATGGTGAATTGACAACATTAGGGTCGATTTTGGTGTAGATTCAAATAGTGCAAACATATGCATTAATAATTGTAACACCCCGTCATTTCCGAACCCATGAGACTACTTTAACATTTATGGAATTATTTAAACATGGGAGTTTTGGTGAATTATGCATTAATTTGTTGGGCTTAAATGAATCTTGTGCCATTGGGCTCAAATGAGGCCTAAAATTATATAAAAGACATGGCCCAAAATGGAAATGACCCATTCTTTGCATTGACCAAGTAAACACACATTTAATGTGGCTAAGGATGAATACAAGGACTATATAATGCAAGGAAAATCAGATTTTTATTCACCAAGACACACATGCCATTTCTAGACTTTTCCAAAATATTTCTCATCTCACACAAACCCTAAGTCATCACTCTTTTGGACAAGATCACTCTCTTGAAAGCTTTGGTAAGTATTTATTCTCATGGTTTAGTGTATTATATGCTTAATATGATGTATAAATCATGTTGTTTATGTTGGCAAAGGGATGGACAGTTCACTATGTGTAAAACTATCTATTTTTGCAATCGGAAAAGGGTTTTGCCTTGTAAACTTGAAAATGGACTTGTGGTATTGAAGGAAGTGAACTTGATGGATTAAATATCAACATTTAATATGTTATTATATCATTAACTTGTTTTATCCTTGTATATAGTGTTTGGAATTGTTATTGCAAAATTGTGCATGGACTTGGTGGTGTATTGAAAGAATAAAATATGGTTTTGGTGATGTTCATGGGTGTGGTGAAACCATTGGTAGTTATTTGGCATCCGAGTTGACCTAAAACATGTAAATATAAGCTTATTTGTGGCCATGGACCATTTATTACAAACAAGGACCCTAAAATGACCCCTGGAGGCTAAAACGGGCATCCGCCCTCTTGTCTAGAGCACCTGTGGGCACAGATGCCAACGCAGGTGGATATGGACAAGGAAAGAGGGGCACCTGCAGTCACATGTCATCCACCTAAGGGTGCAGGTGGCTCCACATCCCAGTCCAAAATTTCGTTTTGTATGTTTTTGTCTCTCTTTGATCCCCGAAGCCTCCTGTACCCTTCTTGGATGTAATTATCAACTTATGATACCTTTTTAATGACTTTAAGGGGTCGTTTGGAGGCATGTTGGATTATATAAATTATGTATTGTTGTTAATATGTTTTTATGAGGAGATTTAATGGAGTAATTGTGGCGTAAGGATAATGAGGAAGCGTAAAGGGTAAACTTGGGGTGAAATGCTATTGGTTTATGATGTCTTGGTCGATGTGTGAAATGTTATGGTGTTGTTAGTATGGTAATTCAGTGGATTGTATTGTAAGGGTGAAATGACTTTATATGGCAGTCATGTAGCTCATTGTTGTCTTGTACACTTGTAAGGTAATTAGTTGTTAACGTGAGCTTCGTTCTGTACTTGTGTTGTAGAGTGAAACGTAAGGAAGGAGCTGGATTATTGTATTCACATATAAGACTGTTTATTCATTTTTTGAAGATAAGGTATGTAAGGTTACACTTTCCGTATCCTTCTGGAGCACATAGTGTTCACATTGTCATTGTACTTGTTCCATTCTGAAATGTTCTAAGGTATCTCATTTCAGGTTATCATCTATTGATATTCACATATACCTTATTCACTGACCAATAGTTATTCATGTGTCACATAACTGTGGACATAGCTCCAAAGTTCCAATCATGTTACATTCTAAAGTTCCAATACTGACATGACCATCGAATGAACTATTTCAAAGATTAAAGACGTGATGTAAGAAGGTCTTTATTCTTGGGTGGTATCCCAGGGGTTAAAATACCTAGCATGGGTCGATCCCAATATCTCGGGTGGTATCCCAGGGGTGAAATGAACACCTATCATGGGTCAATCCCGCCACTACGGGTGGTATCCCAGGGGCAAAAGAAAAACCTAGCATGGGTCGATCCCGAATAATTGTTGATTACCCACTGATCAGCTTGGGGCTCGGGCATTATATGAATGAAAGGATGAGTAATGAATGAATGAATGATTGATGAATGAATAAATGGGCGTAAAAGCAAAGAAAGTAATCAACGTAATGTACATGGTTCCACACATACAGAATGGTGACTTATCTATATTGGTTATTCACTTGTATTTGATTCCATTGAAGTATTTATGTTTCATACAGTTTCTTATGTCCTTACATACTCAGTACATTCTTCGTACTGACGTACCTTGGGGGACTTACCTTACTTGCTGCAGGAACAGGTGCTAGTAGACCTCCACAGTAGGCTGTGGATCATTTACCGATCATTGGTGAGCTTCAGTTGGTTCGGGGCTTTTTGAGTCACTGTGTATATTTGTTTTGGTACTGTAATGTTGTATAAAGCGGGGACTTGTCCCGACTTTAGTTTGGTTATATATATGCATCTATTAGAGGCTTTGTAGACGTATGTGGGAATATGAATGTAAGGGATGTATGTCCATTTTGACTTGATGGCCCAAACGGCCAAGTTTCATATATAGCATATGTTTCCATGACTTCCGCTATTAGCATCTTGTATCTATACATGATAGTGATGTTTCTTGAATGACATGCATATGAATGGACATGGATGAAGATTGGTTCTCTCGGGCCTTATCGGTTTCGGGTGCCAGTCCGCCCCATTGGAATTTGAGGCGCGATAAAAGTGGTATCAGAGCAGATTATCCTAGGTTGTCTACAAAGCCGTGGTATCAGGGCCTTATGGATGTGTTGTGCACCACTTTTATAAGTAGGAGGCTACGGGGCATTTAGGGGTTATTTCTGTTCTTCAATTCTTAGATCGTGCATTAGTGCCAATATTGTAGTGGAATCATATCTAACCATTGGACTTGGTTTTATTTTGTATAGTACAATGCCGATTACAAGACAAGGTAGAGGTAAGGGTAAGTAGGTAGATATACTTGCCGGAGAAGGAAAGAGTAGATCACCACCTGACCAAGCTAGTCAAGGTGGGGCTGACACTGAGTTTGCATCGCGGGCTTCTTCTACTTTTCCAGCTCCAGAAGAGTCGAGGAGGAGAGAAGAACTTACAGAGCCACCTGTTAATGCTACTGAGCAAGGTCTCAAAAATGCGGTGCAAATATTGACTCATATAGTTCCTGCACAAAGTCAGGGACAAGATGATCCAACAACAAGTGATGATGGTGCAGCTAGGGAAGCTAGTCGGCGGACACAGGACTTTCTGAAATTAGACCCTCCCACATTAAGTGGGTCAGATCTGAATAAAGATCCGCAAGACTTTATAGATCAAATTCAAAGGGCTTTAGATGTTATGCATGTGACTGACATAGAAATAGTTGAGCTTGTGGCATATAGATTGAAAGGAGAGGCGATATTATGGTATGAAGATTGGAAGAAATCTCGTGGTATCGGTGCAAATCTACATAATTGGGAAGAATTTAAAGCGGCATTCCTTGATCACTACCTTCCTTATGAGATCCGAGAGACTTGTGCGGATCAGTTCTTAAATCTCTGTCAAGGGAATTTGAGTATCAGAGAATACAGTCTGCAATTTAATTCTTTGGCTCGATCTGCTCTGAATGTAGTAGACACAATGACAGACAGAGTTCATCGATATGTGTACGGATTGGAGCCATATTTGGTAAGGGACTGCACTATTGCCGCTTTAAATAGAGACATGGATATAGCTAGAATTCAGGCTTTCACACAGAAGATGAAGGACCAAAGGCAAAGAAGAAGGGTACACGAATTTGAATGAGGGCCGTCAAAGAGGGCTAGACCTATGGGACAGTCTATGGCGTTCCAAGGAGAATCTAGGCCTCGGATGTTTCCTAGACCGCCTAGACCATTATTCTCTTATTCCGCAGCAGGCACTTTTCGAGGGTTTAGAGGCAGCCAGGTTGGGTAGAGTAGTGGGATTCGAGGTTCGTAGACCACTGGATTTTCTCATCAGCCGTGTCAGCACTACGGACGGTTTCATTTAGGTGAATGCCGACTTGGGACAAATGTTTGTTTTTGGTGTGGTATGAAGGGGCATATGATGAGAGACTGCCCACGAAGAGGCTTGGGTAGTGTGGCGCGACCTGCGGGATCAACCATTGCATCATCATCATCGGTTCCTTCCCTAGGAAGAGGTGTACAGCCTACGGGTCATGGTAGAGGTTGCAGAGGAGCATCCAGTTCCAGTGGAACCCAGAATTGCACCTATGTTCTAGTGGATCGGCAGAATTTGGATGATTCTCCTGATGTCGTCACAGGTACATTATCCATATTTTCATATAATGTATAAGCATTGATTGATCCGGGTTCTACATTGTCATATGTTACTCCATTGATTGCTGCAAAATTTGTAAGAACACCAAAATTATTAACTAAGTCAATTGAAGTATCTACACCGGTTGGTGAATATATTGTTGCAAAAAGAGTATATCGTAATTTTATGGTAACTGTGTGTGGTCATGATACACTGGCTGATCTTATTTAATTGGACATGGTGGATTTTGATGTCATAATGGGTGCGGATTGGTTGGCTTCTTGTTATGCCACGATAGATTGCCGAGCTAAGAAAGTACATTTTCATTTTCCACAAACGAATGTTCTTGAATGGAAGGGTGATGTAGGGGCACCGAGAGGAAAATTTATTTCCTATCTGAAAGCAAGGAAAATGATTGCCAAGGGGTACATATGTCACTTAGTACGAGTGAAAGATACTGATGTTGAACCACTAACTCCTCAGTCGGTTCTAGTGGTCAATGAATTTCTTGATGTATTTCCAGAGGATCTTCCAGGTTTGCCCCCAAAACGGGAAATAGAATTTGGTATTGATGTGATTCTAGGAACTCAGCCTATCTCTATTCCCCCATATAGAATGGCTCCAGCAGAATTGCGTGAATTGAAGGAGCAATTAAAAGACTTGCTGGACAAGGGCTTCATCAGGCCTAGTATGTCCCCGTGGGGTGCACCAGTATTATTTGTACGGAAGAAAGATGGCACATTGAGAATGTGTATTGACTATCGACAATTGAATAAGGTAATGATCAAAAACAAATATCCCCTCCCCAGAATTGACGATTTGTTTGATTAGTTACAGGGTTCCAAATGTTTTTCAAAGATTGACTTGAGGTTGGGTTACCATCAAGTCAGAGTTAGAGAAATAGATATACCTAAGACAGCTTTTCGAACACAGTATGGCCATTATGATTTTTTAGTTATGTCGTTTGGACCAACAAATGCACTAGTTATATTCATGGATTTGATGAATAGGGTGTTTAACCCATTTCTAGACGTGTTCGTGATGGTGTTTATAGATGACATCCTGGTTTATTCACGATCCCAAGAGGACCACGCTAATCACTTATGGTAGGTGTTACAAATTCTTCGTGAGCATAAGTTGTATGCAAAGTTCTGTAAATGTGAATTTTGGTTGAAATCCATAGCATTCTTGGGTCACATTGTGTCAGATAAAGGAATTCGGGTGGATACGCAAAATATTGAAACGGTGAAAAATTGGCCAAGGCTACGACGCCCACGAAAATTCGTAGCTTCCTTGGATTGGCAGGTTATTATCAAAGGTTTGTTGAAGGGGTTTCTTCCACTGATGCACCTTTAATGAAGCTTACACACAAGGCAATCAAGTTTCAGTGGAATGATGCCTGTGAGAAAAGTTTTCAAGAGCTGAAAGATAAAATGACTTCTACACCAGTATTAGTACTTCTAGAAGGCACCCAAGGTTATGCAGTATATTGTGATGCTTACGGAGTTGGCCTAGGGTGTGTATTGATGCAGCATGGTAATGTCATAGCGTATGCCTCACGACAGTTGCGACCGCATGAGAGAAACTATCCCACACATGATCTTGAGTTAGCAGCTGTGGTATTTGCTTTAAAGATATGGCGCCATTATTTGGATGGAGTTCATGTTGACATCTACACTGATCACAAAAGTTTGCAATATATCTTTAATTAGAAGGATTTAAATCTAAGGCAGCGGAGGTGGCTTGAATTATTGAAAGATTATGATATTGATATTCTATATCATCCAGGGAAAGCGAATGTGGTGGCCGATGCATTAAGCAGCAAAGCAGTAGGAAGCACTAGGGGCCAGTTGACGGAAAAGTAAGATATAATCAAGGATCTGCATCAACTAGCCAGCTTGGGAGTTCGTCTTCTTGAATCTCCAAATGAAGGGGCTATTGTGCAAAATACAGTAGAATCATCGTTAGTAACTGAAGTGAAAAAGAAGTAGTAGGCGGATCCTATGTTCTTGCAGCTGAAAGGGAATGTACAACAGGGTTTATCAAGGGTATTTGACCTGACGCAAGAAGGAGTACTTCAATGCCAAGGTAGATTATGTGTACCGGATGTAGATGAGCTAAGGAGACGAATTATGACAGAGGCGCATCAATCACGATATTCTATTCATCCAGGGGCTACCAAAATGTACCATGATTTGAGAAAAATGTATTGGTGGGGAAATATGAAGAAGAACATTGCAAAGTTTGTAGCTCAATACCCGAATTGTCAACAAGTAAAAGTAGAGCATCAGAAACCTGGAGGTTACATGCAATGTATCAATCTTCCAGTCTAGAAATGGGACAGGATTAATATGGACTTCATCACAGTTTTTCCTCGTACACTATGGAAATTTGATTCCATATGGGTCATAGTCGACAGGCTTACCAAGTCAGCGCATTTTCTACCAATCAAGACCACCTATACAGCTAAAGATTATGCGAGGTTGTATATTAAAGAGATAGTGCGATTACATGGGATTTCGATCTCCATTATATCAGACAGGAGAGCTCAATTTACTGCACATTTTTGGAGATCTTTTCAAAAGAGTTTGGGTATACAAGTGAATCTGAGTACAACTTTCCATCCTCAGACTGATGGACAGGCAGAACGTACTATCCAAACACTTGAAGATATGCTACGAGCTTGCACGTTAGATTTTCAAGGCAGTTGGGATGACCATTTACCTCTTATTGAATTTGCCTACAACAATAGCTATCATTCAAGTATTAAAATGGCACCTTATGAAGCTTTATACGGAAGGAAATATAGATCACCAATTGGATGGTTTGAAGCAGGTGAAACTGCTTTACTTGGGCCGGATCTTGTTCATCAAGCTATGGAGAAAGTTAAATTGATCCAACAGCGGCTATAAACGGCCCAAAGTCGACACAAGTCATATGCTGATGTCAGAAGGAGAGGGCTCAAATTTGCCATAGGTGATTGGGTATTCTTGAAGGTGTCACCGATGAAAGGCGTAATGAGATTTGGGAAGAAAGGGAAATTGAGTCCCCGTTATATAGGGCCATATGAAATTGTCAGAATATTTGGGCAAGTTGCGTATGAATTAGAATTACCCCAAGAACTCTCCACAGTTCATCCAGTATTTTATGTTTCGATGCTTTAAAAGTGCATAAGAGATCCATCTCGTATTGCTCCCATTGAAGATGTACAAGTTATGGACGATCTTACCTATTTGGAGATACCTATTGCTATTCTGGATAGACAAGTGAAGAGGTTAAGGAATAAATACATAGCTTCCGTAAAGGTACTTTGGAGAAATCAGCAAGTAGAAGACATCACCTGGGAAACTGAAGAAACGATGAAGTCAAAGTACCCTCATTTGTTTCAAATGGAAGAAAAAGTTCAAGATACAAGATCGAAACAATGACAAGTAAGTATTTATAAGCATTAAGTATATATATATATATGATGACATGAAGAATGATCTTAGACTTGCCATTGTTTAAATTGCATAATGTCACTAACATTTGAGGACGAATGTTTCTAAGGAGGGAAGGATGTAACACCCCATACATTTCCGAACCCATGAGACTACTTTAACATTTATGGAATTATTTAAACATGGGAAGGTTGGTGAATTATGCATTAATTTATTGGGCTTAAATGAATCTTGTGTCATTGGGCTCAAATGAGGCCCAAAATTATATAAAAGACATGGCCCAAAATGGAAAAGACCCATTCTTGGCATTGACCAAGTAAACACACATTTAATGTGTCTAAGAATGACTACAAGTACTATATAAGTCAAATAAAATCAGATTTTTATTCACCAAGACACGCATGCCATTTCTAGACTTTTCCAAAATATTTCTCATCTCACACAAACCCTAAGTCATCACTCTTTTGGACAAGATCACTCTCTTGAAAGCTTTGGTAAGTATTTATTCTCATGGTTTAGTGTATTATATGCTTAATATGATGTATAAATCATGTTGGTTATGTTGGAAAAGTGATGGACAGTTCACTATGTGTAAAACTGTCTATTTTTGCAATCGGAAAAGGGTTTAGCCTTGTAAACTTGAAAATGGACATGTGGTATTGAAGGAAGTGAACTTGATGGATTAAATATCACCATGTAAGATGTTATTATATCTTTAACTTTTTTTATCCTTGTATATAGTGTTTGGAATTGTTATTGCAAAATTGTGCATGGACTTGGTGGTGTATTGAATGAAAAAAATGTGGTTTTGGTGATGTTCATGGGTGTGGTGAAACCATGGTTGTTCGTTGGCATCTGAGTTGACCTAAAACATGAACATTTAAATATAAGCTTATTTGTGTACATGTACCATTTATTACAAAAAAAGAACCCTGAAATGACCCCTGGAGGTTGAAACGGGCATCCGCCCTCGAATCTGGAGCACCTGCGAGCGCAGATACCAACGTAGGTGGATCTGTACAAGGACAGAGGGGCATCTGAGGCCGTATTTCACTCCACATCCCAGTCCAGAATTCTATTTTGTATGTTTTTGTCTCTCTTTGATCCCCGAAGCCTCCTATACCCTTCTTGGATGTAATTATCTACTTATGATACCTTTTTAATGACTTTAAGGGGTCATTTGGAGGCATGTTGGATTATCTCAATTATGGATTGTTGTTAATATGTTGTTATGAGGCGACTTGATGGAGTAATTGTGACGTAAGGATAATGAGGAAGCGTAAAGGGTAAATTTGGGGTGAAATGCTATTGGTTTATGATGTCTTGGTAAATGTGTGGAATGGTGTTGTTGGTATGGTAATGCAGTTGATTGTATTGTAAGGGTGAATTGACGTTATTCGGCAGTCATGTAGCTCATTGTTGTCTTGTGCACTTGTAAGGTAATTAGTTGTTAATGTAAGCTCCATTCTGTAATTGTGTTGTATAGTGAAACGTAATGAAGGAGCTGGATTATTGTATTCACCTATTGGATTGTGTATTAATTTTGGGAAGATAAGGTATGTAAGGTTACTCTTTCTGTATCCTTCTGAAGCACATAGTGTTCACATTGTCATTGTACTTGTTCCATTCCGAAATGTTCTAAGGTATTTATTCACATATACCTTATTCACTGACCAATTGTTATTCATATGTCACATAACTGTGGACATAGCTCCAAAGTTCCAATCATGTTACGTTCTAAAGTTCCAATAATGACATGACCATCGAATGAACTATTTCAAAGATTAAAGACGTGATGTAAGAAGGTCTCTATTCTTGGGTGGTATCCCAGGGGTTAAAATACCTAGCATGGGTCGATCCCAATATCTTGGGTGGTATCCCAGGGGTGAAAAGAACACCTAGCATGGGTCAATCCCGCCACTACGGGTGGTATCCCAGGGGCAAAAGAAATGCCTAGCATGGGTCGATCCCGAATAATTGTTGATTACCCACTGATCAGCTTTGGGCCTGGAAATTATATGAATGAAAGGATGAGTAATGAATGAATGAATGAGTGATGAATGAATAAATGGGCGTAAAATCAAAGAAAGTAATCAACGTAATGTACATGGTTCCACAAATACAGAATGGTGACTTATCTATATTGGTTATTCACTTTTATTTGATTTCATTGAAGTATTTATGTTACATACAGTTTCTTATGGACTTACATACTCATTACATTCTTCGTATTGACGTCCCTTGGGGGACTTACCTTACTTTTTGTAGGCACAGATGCTAGTAGACCTCCACAGTAGGCTACGGATGATTTCCCGATCATTGGTGAGCTCCAGTTGGTTCGGGGCTTTCTGAGTCACTGTGTATATTTGTTTTGGTATTGTAATGTTGTATAAAGTGGGGACTTGTCCCGACTTTAGGTTGGGTATGTATATGCATCTATTAGAGGCTTTGTAGACGTATGTGGGAATATGAATGTAAGGGATGTATGTCCATTTTGACTTGATGGCCCTAACGGCCAAGTTTCGTATATAGCATATGTTTCCAGGACTTCCACTATTAGCATCTTGTATCTATATGTGATGTTGATGTTTATTGAATGACATGCATATGAATGGACATGGATGAAGATTGGTTCTTTCGGGCCTTATCGTATTCGGGTGCCAGTCTGCCCCATTGGAATTCGAGGCGTGCCAATAATTCTTTCATATTAACTGATTTCTAATGGTCGCAAATTTTAGAACCTTCCTTAGGTTTTACTTACTTGAGTAAAGAGTTTAAAGTTTGGAAAATGAATTAATTACAAGGATTCGAGGTTTCCAATTCCCATCTAACGTCTAATGTTGTAATAAGATTAACCAACTTGGGGTTATTATCAAGTTTTGCATTGTCATCTCTCTTTGCTTGAGAGAATTGGAGTGAATATCATCTAATAATATTGAGAAACGTCTATATGTCTCAAATTAATTGATAGCCTTGCATACTTTGTACTAGAAGAGTCTATTATCGCTACTGACCCAATCATGTCATGAAACCATGGTGAACACAAACCTAGTTCTCTTCATTAGCTAATTATATTTTATGAAAATTTCACTATTGTTACTTAACCACTCTTTGGAAATTGATTCCACAACACTTTTCACAAACCCTATTTTTATGGAAATAACTGACTGGAAGTCAACGTAACCGCATAAGGCTTTGTTTTCACCTTATTCCCTATGGGTTTTGACTCCAACCTAGTTGGTTTTTATATTTGACATCGACTGCTTTATACTTCTAATTTGAGGTAAACTTGTGCATATCACATTTTGGCACTGTTGTTGGGGAATATGGTTGTCGATTAAGTCAAGTGTGTTTATTTGAATCTCAATATTATTTCCTAATTTTAATTTATTTGTTGTTTCTTTTGCTAAAGGGTATAGGTCAGTGCATGAAAAATACCTAAAGTCGGGGTGGACCATTACTACCTTATAATCCCAAACTTGAAAATACTTTTAGGAGAGTGATGAATGCACAATAGCTTGTTGAAGCTCAGGCTAGGGCCAACAACTAGAATGCACCTAACAATGATGGAATTTTTGGTGATGACATAGATGAACAGAATATTGGCAATATGGGCCGCTACCAATCCACGTCAATAGCAAAGAGCTAGAGGACAACACCGACTGGCTATGCCCTTTGTGTGGATAAGAAAGATGATGCCGAGTTAGATGGTATTGGTTTTGCTGGGGCTATCATCCCTCCACCACTAGCTCCTAGAGCAAAGTTCAATATAACTAGGACTATGATCCAGTTACTAAATCAGAAGGGCTTGTTCAGAGGCGTGGTTGGTGAGGAACCGAACCTGTACTTGATGAACTTTGTTGGAATTTACAAGTCTTATGAGTTGCCTAGAGTTAATAAAAATGGTATCTATTTGCATTTGTTTCCACTAACATTATCTGGGGAAGCAACCTTATGGTTGACGGAGCTTCCACATGATTCCATCATAAATTGGAGGGAGTTGAAAGAAGATTTCCTAGAAATGTTCTTTGCACCCTCCAGAATGTTGCAACTAAGGGATGAGATTCATAATTTTAGGCAGCTGTCTGGTGATGCATTACATGAAGCATGGTTGCGGTTTAAGAAAAAGTTGAATCAATGTCCCAACCATAAGCTGATGAATGAATATTTGATAGAGACTTTTTATAAGTCTTTGAATTAGGTAACTAAGACAATAGCTGATAATGCAACTGGGGGATTCTTCATTCCCTCATTTATATTGATGCATCTATGATCTTAGATAGGCTAACAAAAACCAACAGATCTTAGCATACTAGAGACTCTGAGGTTGTAGGTAATTCGTACTCAGTGGGTATGTATTTTAAATAACGTTAAAGAGAGGATGAGTGTGACCAAGACATGGCTCATATGAAAACATAGATGAACTATGATGAGTTGGCCAAAAAATGGTTAGAAATCAAGTCCTCAATGTCAATTTGAGTTAGCTTTAATGTTAGTTTGATTTATTTTCAGATTAAAGCCAAGAAGTGGTTGATAGAGCATAAAGAAACAAAAATATGGAGAATTGGTGCAAAAATACAAAAAGGCATCGCCCTAAGATATTGGCAGATCGCCAAACTAAACAGCGTATCGCCTAAGTGAAGGTTTCATACCCTAAGTGAACAGATCAACCAAGTTCCAAATATAGAAATTCGGTGATGAGGAGAAGATGTTCAGCGTATCGCTAAAGAGTTTGGCGGAGCATGAGTCCATCGCCAAAGTCACCAGACGCAAATTAATGAATCTTAAAGTCAATGTTAGTTTGGCGATCAAGAGACACTTTGGCATATCGGCGTGGACTTCAGCAATGTCGATTCCCCCTCAGCAAAGTGTGCACCATGGCATTTTGGTAATCCTTGCCCCATTTTTGCTTCAGCTATAAAAGGTTTTTTGGCATCATAGAACCCAATATTTTGTTAATTTTGAGATCTAGAAGCTTGTAGTTGAAACACTAAAGTTGGAATTTAGTTTATTACTTGTTCTTTTGATTTGGATTGGATTTCACTTGTGAATATTTGGATTTAATGGATGACTTCAATGAGAATATGGGTATAATTACTTTTTTTCTCACTATGTGTAGCTAAATTCCCCAACTTGGGGTTATGTATGATATCGTAGTGATTATTGTATGGGTAGTGTTTATTTGCCTTTTTAATTGATTAATTGTTATGGGTTTGACGTTTACTACATGTTATCAACCAATAATTGGAGGTTCCAAACTCTAATTGAACCTAGATCCCTTATCATACTTGACAAACGGGATAGGGTGAGGAGTAGTGGTCAATAATGACTTGATTTTTATCATATAATGGTAGATCCTTGACATAAGACTATCAAATTGAGGTTTTAGGATAGTTATGAAGAAACACTTCTGAGGTTTTTGAAAGAACCCACTTGTGGAATTTAATATTTTATTGACAAATTAGCATTAGGATCGAAGACCTAGACTACCCATAACGATTAGTTGAATTTAGGCAAATGTTCATTTACCGATTCATGTACTCACTCTCATGAGGGCATAAGTGACTTTAATCATTGATTACAAAATTCTAATTCTTTTTTTTCAAACCAAGCATTCAATTGATAAAGTGCATATAAAAAACATTTTAAAGGAATTCCCCAATTTATTTTTATCGCATTTTACACATTACGAACAAACATCTAGAGACTTATTACACTCGAAGGTGAACCTATCTCCTTCATTCCCTGTGAAATAGATCCCAACTCATGAGTTGGGTTAATATATTGCATAAAAAATGTGTACATCCTTTCTTGACTGTATTTGAGCGTTATCAAAAATGGCATCGTTAATGGGGAATGAAAGTTTGCATTTATTTTGTGTAGTTTTTAGAATCACTTGCATTAGCCATAGTTTGAATTTACATTACTTGTTGTTTTTGTTTTTATTATGATAAAATATGAGCCAACATGGCACTATGAGTCAACAGGTATCTATACCGCTACCTTTGATAGGCAATTTGATGATGAGGATTATTTGGGAGATGCCGTAAGGGCGTGTGTGATTCGTCTACAACCCACGGCAGGCGATACGGCCTTTCATGTCATGAGTGTTATGCTTCACTTGCTCCAAATGAAGGGGCCATTCAAAGGTCAAGCACATGAGGATGCAAGCATGCACTTAAAATATTTCATAGACGTGTGCACTTCATTTAAAATTGCAAATATTTCCCAAGAGTCTATTCATTTGAGTTTGTTCCCATTCTGTTTTATGGGAGAAGATGTGATTCTGTTGAGGGAGTTGCCCGAGGGGTTTATCACTTCTTGTGTTGAGTTAACGGAGGCCTTCCTAGATAGATTTTCCCACCATCACGAATAGTCCAACTCCGAGATAAGATAACAAACTTTCATTAAGTGAGAGGTGAAGGCCCACATGAAACGTGGCTTAGATATAAGAAGAAATTGCTACATTTCCCTAACCATGAAATGTCGGATTAGATGTTACTTCAAATATTCTACCGCTCTTTGGACTCATTGAATAAAGTCGTGGTTGCTCCAGGATCGTTAGACAAAATAATGAAGCAAAGTAGAGCAAGGCACATACAAGATGTTGAGGTTGCCGTGGAGGATCTCTCTATGTCTTAAGTGAGCAAATAAAAAATAAAAAAATATGAAGAGAGAGACAAAATCATGGCCAAGATCATGACGCAAATGGATCCCGTAATAAAGCATGTTATGGGGTCAACCCCAAAATTGATTAATGTTGTAGTTTAAAGAGGAAGTAGAACTTATGAGGAGGAGGATTCTAATTTGCTCAATAAAGAGATTCATTTATTATCTAACCAAATGGGGGGTTTCTGACCTACCTACCAAAGGCAAGAAGGTAATCAAGGTTAGAAGGATAGAGATAGAGATTGGAAGGATCGAGATTAAAGGGATATAGAAAGAGAGAGAGATCATGATTGGAGAGATAAGGATAGGGAGAGAGATTGTGATGTGTACATACCTCCTCATAATATAGAAAAGGGCAAAGAAACCCCCTCTATTTATCCAAAAAGTAACAAGAAGGAAGATGTACTTGCTAGAACTCTCACGGGAGTTGAAGGGATGGACAAGATGCTCGAAGAAATAAAGAGAGACTATTCTTAGTTAAACCAAATGGTCACTTCCTATGCAACTTCAATTAAACAAATTGAAACCCAATTAAGCCAAACCTTGGCTCACCTTAACCCTAGACAAAAGGGAGGGCAACCTAGCAACATCGTGACAAATTCTAAGAATGATGCTCACTGTATGGCCATTGTCACTAGGAGTGGAAAGACACTTGGTGGTGAGCTATTGGATCTCGATGAAGATAACAATAATAAGGGATTTGATGGGCAAGCAAGTGGAAAGACAAAAAGGGTTGACAAGCCAAATGAAGAAGTTCCTCTTCCCAATGAGTCTAATGTTAAAAAAATTGTAGAAGTTGAGGATGTGATTATGAATGAAGATAATAAACAAGTAGTTGATGAAAATGTATCAAAACCTGATGAGAGTATGGTTGCTTCAAAGCCGACAATCAATATACCTCCTTCATTCTAGTAAAGATTCAAGAAGAAGGAGGATAACACTAAATTCAAAAAACTTCTCTTTAAATTTAGCAACTTGTATGTGAACATTCCGTTGATAGAATCCTTTCTCAAAATTCCTGGTTACGCCGAGTTTATGAAGGACTTGGTAACTAAAAATAGAGTTATTGATTTTGAAATAATTAAAGTGTCGCACAATTATAGTGCAATAATGTCTAGCAACATGGTGGTGAAGAAGGAATATCTAAGGGCGTTTTGCCATCCTTTGTACAATTGGTGTTTACCAATTTGGTAAAGCATTGTGTGATCTTGGAGTAAGTATAAATTTTATGCCATTGGTCGTGTTCAAAAAGTTAGTCTTGAGGACTCCCAAGGCCACCACTATGAAGCTTTTGATGGCAGATCGATCCATAAAAATATTGGTGGGAGTTCTTTATGATGTATTTGTTTGAGTTGATCGATTTATATTCCCCACCGATTTCATTATTTTGAATTGTGAAATTGACTATGAAGTCCCTATTATTCTTTGTAGGCCCTTCTTGGCTACCAGAACAACACTTATTGATATGGAGTATGGGGAGTTGAAATTTCAAGTTAATGGTGATGAAGTCACCTTCAATGCATGCATATCCATGAATCAACCTTGATATTTGCAAGTTATATCAGTGATTGATGTGATTGATGATGAGGTTGTAGATGCAATGGAGGTTGATTTTATAAGTGAGCTAGTAGCGGTGGTCTTATGAACTGCGGAAGTGAACATGTCGATGAGTATGATGAGGTTGTAGCTTCTTTTATCAATCTTGGCTTATATAATAAGAACACTTGTAAGCTTGATCTTAACCTAAAAAATTAGGAGAGTCCTCCCGCTAAGCCATTAATAGAAGAGCCTCCACAACTTGAACTCAAGTCACTCCCTCCTCATCTTGGCTATGTATTCTTGGGGAAATAAAATACATTACCCATTATTATTGCAGCGGATTTGTTGGTGTGGCAAGTCGAGGTGTTGAAATCGGTGTTGAAGAGATTCATAAGGTCTATTGGTTGGACTATAGCTAATTTTATCAGGATCCCTCCCGGTCTTTGTACTTATAAAATCAAATTAGAGTCTGAATGTGTGCCAAGAGTAAAACATCAAAGTAGGTTGAACCCTCCTATGCAAAAGGTGGTTAAGAAGAAAATAATTAAGTGGCTCGATGCGAGCATAAGGTATCCCATATCGGATAGCACTTGGGTGAGCCTGTTATAGTACGTACCTAAGAAGGGTGAAATCATAGTGGTTCCCAATGAAAACAATTTACTTATCCCTATTAGGCCGATTATGGGTTAGAGAATATGTATGGATTATCGAAAACTCAACTCTTGGATGGAAAAAGACAATTTCCCTATGCCTTGCATGGATCAAATTCTTTATCATTAGGCGAGGTGGGGTTAGTATTGCTTTCTTGATGGGTGCTCCAGATATAGTCAAATTTCCATAGCTCTCAAAGATCAAGAGAAAACCATTTCACATGTCCTATAGTACATTTTCTTTCAAATGCATGCCATTTGGGCTATGTAATTCTCCCGCAACCTTTCAAAGATGCATGCTATCAATATTTTCGGGCATGGTGGAAGACACTATGGAAGTATTCATGGAATACTTTTTGATATTAGGTGACACATTTGAGTCTTTTCTTGAGCACTTGGATAAATTTCTTCAATGGTGTGTGGAAACTAACCTAGTACTAAATTGGGAGAAATACCATTTCATGGTTAAAGAAGGGATTTTACTAGGGAATAAGATATCGGGCCAAAGAATTCAAGTCGACCAAGCCAAGGTTGAAGTAATTGCCAAGTTGCCTCCTTCGATCTCTGTTAATGGTGTCTAAAGTTTCTTAGGACACACTGGCTTCTATCGATAATTCATCAAGGATTCTCCAATATAGCCCATCCTATGTGTAAGATTCTTGAAAAGGAAGCAAAATTCAACTTTGATGGAGATTGTATGAGAGCCTTCAATTTCCTCAAGGAGAAACTTGTATTGGCTCTTAACATTGTGGACCCAAATTGGTCACTTCCTTTTGAATTGATGTGTGATGCAAGTGGGTTGACACTAGGTACAGTTCTCAATCAAAGAAATGACAAGCTCTTTCAGCCAATCTATTATGTGAACAAGTCCTTGAATGATGCATAAAGAAACTATACGGTTACGGAGCAAGAATTGCTAGCTATATTTTATGCTTTTGAAAAATTCCGAGCTTACTTGTTGGGCACAAAATTCATTCTGCATACTAACAATGCCGCTCTTTGGTATTTGATGGATAAGTAGGAACTAAGCCACGGTTGATCCAGTGGATATTATTACTTCAAGAGTTTAACTTTGAAGTGAAAGATCGAAAAAAATACGAAAACCAAGTGGCGGATCATCTATCCTGCCCTGAGTGTAATAACAAGAAGTTGGGTGAAATTGATATTGTTGAAGTGTTTCCCGACGAGCTTTTCATGGTTCTTTTAGGGGGTGTAGAACCATGGTATATAGATTATGCAAACTATGTGGAGTATGGTATACTCCCTGAGGATTTGAATAATTACCAAATAAAATGTTTCCTCTATGATGTGAAGAGGTATTATATAACACCCCACACTTTCGAGCTAGAATTCGGACCGTCCTTCATACGTGTATATACTTGAACCCAATGATTTCTATTTAGATATAAGTGAGAAGATCAATTCTTTAGTGTGGGAACATATTTGGAGATGAATTGAGGTCATAGAAATCTCCTAGCTCAAAGTTGAGTTGAGAACTTTCCTACCGATTGAATTTTCGTAAACAATTTTACTCGGGTCAACTTCAAAGCACCATTATTCATAAAATATAAAGTTTTTTGTATCTCAACACCCACAAAATGAAAGATCTTTTAGTCTTCTTTCCAACATATCCAATTTTTTCTTAATTTATACCGGAGTAAAACGTTATACGCAGTTTACCAAAAGAGTGTCTGTTTTTCAATGTGTGACGGCCCGGGTGACGGAATGTCATACCAGTGACGCCCCATCAGTCTTAAGCAGTAAGAACAGTTTTTGGTCATTTTGTGATGGTCTAAGTAACGGTACGTCACCCAAATCGTCAATCGGAACTGTTCTATAATGTTTTAACATTTTCTAAGGGGTTGTTTGGTCTTTTCCCACTCTTGTATCACCAAAACTATGTCGTTTAAGCTATTATAAGGCTGAAATAAAATACTAAACGCCCCAATAATCCCGATTAACTCAAAATTCATTCTACACTTGGTCATAAAACAAGACAAAAGGCGATTTTCCTCCTCTTCAGGGCCAATTAGGATTCAAGCTTCAAGGCTAAAGAATCAATCCTTTCTCAATCTCCCTCTATCAAAAACCATGATTGAACACTCACTAATTCAAATATTATTAGAAAGTGTTAATTTATTAACTATTACGTATATTAAATTGATGATTTGAAACTAGGGTTGAGGAGTTCATTTGCGAAAAGTTTAATATGGAATTCCCTCTTGTCACAAATTGTTTTCTAACTACTAGTAGAGGGTTTGATAATTGGACATCCCTTTTGAAAAGGTGCATTTCATTACATGAATTTGAAAAGTTATATGTTATACAAGATGACACTGAAACCCTCAACCCTATGTATATTTTGTTGATGTTTGAAATTGGGGTTAATATTTAACTTATGAAAAGCTTGATAATTGTTTTTCCCTCTTGTTATGATAAATTATTTTCTAATTATTAAAAGAGGGTTTTTGAGACTTGAATATATTATTTGAAAGGGCGAATTCCGTTAAATGGGATTACAAGGTTAATGGTCATGAATATGAAAAGTATGATTTTCAACCCTTTTTACAAGCTTGTTTTCAATGAGGAAGTTACAAAGTTTATTCTGTCTTTTGAGACACACGTGTTATGAAATAATGAAAGGCTTAAGTGGCACTTATGAAAATCATGTTATGGCTATGTTTATAAATTAAATGACGGAACTTAGAGTCTAAAATGTTTTTATGATAATGATTTGGCATTATATGGATGGCTTGCAAGTCTTGGTATGACGATACCAATAATATTGATGCCTTAAATGAAAGACTCTATGAATTAATGAGATGAAAAATGTTTTAATATGGTCTTAAAGGGAATTGTCCAATACACCGAGAAGGGGTAGGCTCAGACAGGGGTCTATTACTTGAAACCTATGTTTGTCGACGTAGGGGTGGTTCACTCCTAATGGGACGACCTTATGATGTTGTCCTCAATGAGGATTTTATGATGGCCAAGTTACGTTAATCTCAGTCCATGCGACTAGCATGGATTGGGGGTCCCGCCAGTTGGGCGTGATACCGTACCCATATAGCCCATGGGTTACTAATGTCGGTGCATACTACACACTTCAGGCTTAATTGTTTCAATGGTCACAACTTTATGTTTTTAAATGTTTATTCTTGAGTTTCTTTTATCTTATGATTATGAACTCCTTATATTATTATATAAACTACTTTTGTCCTTTTTCCTTGGGTCGCATGCCAGTACTCATCTTACTAATTGTTCCCTAATGCTACATCCTTTTATGATGCAGGTTCTGAAGCCTTTGCTCGTGACCCGATCCAGCAGTAGACTATTTGCAGGACAATAGTTCATAAGTGGTGAGCCCTCTATCTTTTGAAAAGCATTATATTTATCTCTTTAGACCTTTATTTTGGTTTTATGGTATTACTGGGGCCATGTCCCGGCTTAGGGTTTCTATTCATGATGTTAGAGGCTTTGTAGACTGAGTTGGATGTTGTTTTGGTATTTCATTCAGAGTTTTGGATTTGATTTATTCTACTAGTTAAACTTCCTATTATGGGTCTATTTCCAAACTGTATTTATAACTATGCTTATGATGTAATGTTAAGGGGTTTCTCAGACCGTCATTGGTCTGGGATGCCCGTTGTGTACAGGGCCTCGGCTCGGGTCGTGAAAAACTTGGTATCAGAGCATGCTTCAGGGTCCCAGGGTGTTTATGAAGCCGTGTCTAGTAAATTCTTGCTCATGGGTGTGTTGTACACCATACTTATAATTAGGAGCCTACAGGGCATTTAGGATATGTTTCCCATTCTTTCATACTCCACATCATACAATAGTGTTGTCCATAAGAAAGCTATCTAGATTCTTACCTAACTTTAATTCTATTGGCTAAGCCTCATTATAGAGGTGATAAAAGTGCAAAAGCTCAAATTCCTAATGATGTGATCCTTTTTGATTGAGTCATCAAAAAGCTATAAAACTTCACAAGGACATGAGAGAAGTTCATTAGTGAAACAAAGTCTATTCATTTAAGTCTATACCCCTATCTTCATAAATTGTGCAGTTGAGTCAAGGTGAGACATGTATTCAGACCTTTTCAAGAACCTTTTTACAGATGGCTTGCTTAAGGGGGAAAGCATGTAGCTCAACGTTGGGGGTTTCCACCCAAGATATAGTGTAAATTAGGGTAATAAGCTACAAGTCGTAAGATGGTCCCAAATCCAAAAATATGAAGTCATAAGTTTAGAAGTTAGAGGAAGGGTAACTTTTGAGTGAAAAAAAAATATAGTTGCAGTTGTGTAAATGTCACGCCCAGAATCCCATCGGGACGGATTGGCACTCGTAGCCGATAAGGCCCGAGAGAACCAAGCTTTGTCTCTATTCAATCATATGCATGCCATAAGAAACCCATAATCACATAATAGCTATAGATACCAACAATGGAATTCATGGAACATGATATATATATACATATGCGAAACTGGGCCGTTGAGGCCACCAAGTCAAGAACGACATATCCCTTTTACATTTATACACCCACATCCATCTACAAATGCCTCTAACAAATGCATTGACCAAAATGAACAAAAAGTCGGGACAAGTCCCCGCTTTATACAACATGTACAACACCAAAACATATGTACAACTATGACTCGGAGAAGCCCCGAACTAACTGGAGCTCACCAAAGATCTGCAACACTGGCAACCTACTGTGGAGGCCTACGAGTACCTGCGCCTGCAGCAAGTAAGGTAAATTCCCCAAGAGGGGTCAGTACGAAGAATGTACTGAGTATGTAAGGCCATGTGAAACTTGTAAGATATGAAAATATGTCAAGAACTCAAGTTCAAATGCATAGCCAATATAGATAAGTCACAATGTAGATGAGTCACTGTTCTGTACTTTGGAAACCATGTATGTTGCTTTCATTACATTCTGTGTATCTTTACTTCTATGACTATTCACATTTGCCTTTGACCTGTGATACCCGGGCCCCGACTGAACAGTGGGTTTTAACATAACATATCGTTATGTTGGGATCAGCTCGAGCTAGGCTTATGCCCCTAGAGCTGCCACCCTATGAATCAATGTATACATCGGGATCGGCTCGAGCTAGGTTAGTACCTCTAGAGCTGCCACCCATACAATATTTTGGGTTCGGATCGAGCTAGGTTATTACCCCTAGAGCTGCCCCCTGTCAGGATCGGTCCGAGATAGGCTTATGCCCCTAGGACTGCCCCCTGATCCAACAACCTTGGGATTGGCTTGAGCTAGGCATTTTGCCCCCAAAGCTGCCACCCATACTTGATCATTGACCACATATGCATTACTTTGTTTATTACTTTGAGATTAATACCATGATAGTCACAACTTTACTTGAAGCTTTGGATCATTAACCAATGAGTGAGGGACATGTGAATAAACATTGTTGGAAACATAGCCTTATTGGAAACATATCACCATTGGAACCATTAGACAATAATCAATGAACAAGATACATGAGTATAACCACTATTGGAACTTTGGAACATAACATTGTTGAGCTTTTGGAACATTATTCATGAATATGAGACATGAGATTCACAATTGATCCATGAGTAGGAACTATATGATAATGACCATTGATAACCGGATATAGAATACCTTCGCACATTTCGGGATGGGACAAGCGTAATGTCAATGTAAATACTATTTGTCGTAGAAAGATACGGACAGAGTAACCTTACATACCTTGTATTCGCAATACGAATATATAATCCTAGAGGTGCATACAATAGTCCCGCTTCTTCTTTATTTGTCACTCTACAACACAAATATATAATGGGATTCACATTAACCATCAACTACTCTACAAATGCATATAACATCAATGAGTTACATGTTTGCCTTTAAACATGCCATTTCCCCTTGACAAAACCATTGATGAAATTATTATTCCAAAAATCCCCACATATTCCATACATTGAACAATACATGAGAATCAATACATTTCACCACAACACTTCTCATTTACACTTTCTTATCCATATCACATCACAAATAATCCATCAAATTACATTAATACACCTCATAGCACATATTGGCCAAAATCTCACAATTTACACTTTTAGAAAAATAACAAGTTTAATAACAAAATCACACCATACATGTTAATATTTTATCCATACCATGCTCTTTCATTAAGACATCAAGTCTCTTTTCACATTCAAATCACAAAGATGGCACATCTTTCACCAAAAGCAAAAATACACCATTCACCGCCTTGACAACATAACTATCATGATATACATAATATCCCATGCATATAATATGTTAATCCATGAGAATAAATACTTACCAAGGCTTGGAATAGGATGATCTTTACCAAAGAGTCCAAAGGAAATATTTGCTTAAGGGTTTGGAACTAGAGAAATGCTTGAGAAATATCTTTAAAAGGAATGAGAGTGTTCTATGAATAAAATCTTATTTTGGGGCCTTTATATAGACCCCAAGTCATACTTATCCATTCCTTGGCATTAAATGTGGTCAAAGTGGAAGAATGGGTCAATTGCCCCTTTGGGCCATGTATTTTATCCTATTTTGGGCCTAAATTTGGGCCCAATTGCATATGTTAGCTTAACCCACAAAATTTAATGTGTAATCCACCATATATATCATGTTTAATTAATTCCATAATGCCACGACAATATTCTCTTACGAGATTCTCATTCGTCGTCTCAATCGCAAAAATAGAAATTCTAGTCGCCCATGGCTTCATTGAACATTTTGGATAACTATTTATGTTTCATGATTTGATCATGTAGGAGTATTTAGGAGTGTATTGAAGTGTTTGAAGCTTTAAAAATGCTCAAATAACTCCAAAGAACCAAAATAAACCATCCAAGAATCGTCGTAGAATTGCGTTGCGAAACGAGTCCGGAAGGGCACAATCTTTGTGCCTTGCGCCACTGCTGCAAAGCAAGGAAGTGGCGCAAGAAATGCACCCCCTATGAATCAGTGGCTTGCGCCACACCCCCTGAAATAGGGAGTGGCGCAAGTTTCAGCACCTTGCTGAATTTTTCGGCCATTTCTTCAATACTTGCATATCGTCCAATACCTTATCAAAACACTACAAAATACTTACTTAGTGATCTTAATCATCAATTAAACATGAATCCAAGTCACCAAATGAGGTTATAATGTGTACGTGGTATTACACAAATGCTCCACGAAATCACAAAATACCTCCTACGAAGGTCTAATCGCACATATTAGGTCCGATATCAAATGTTTCACCAATGACACTATAAAACACATACCCATGAAATCTCAACACCAAGGTTTCAAAAGAGGTTATAAAAGTACGGGGTGTTACATTCTTCCCCCCTTAGAAACATTCTTCCTCGAATGTTAACAACATCGTCTTATATACAAGAAATGCATCTCTACTTTAACATACGTATACACATACACATAATGCTCTTAAATACTTACTTGTTATTGCTCCACCTCCGCACTGTGAACTTCTTAATCCATTTGAAATAGATGGGGATACTTGGATTTTATCATTTTCTCAGCTTCCCATGTGATCTCCTCTACTTGTTGGTTTCTCCAAAGGACTTTTATGGATGCGACATCTTTATTCCTCAATCTCTTTACTTGTCGATCTAGAATAGCAATGGGTACCTCTTAATAAGTAAGATCCTCCATAACTTGAACATCCTCTATGGGAACAATACGAGATGGATCTCCTATGCATTTTCGAAGCATCGAAACATGAAATACCGGATGGACTGAGGAAAGTTCCTGGGGTAGTGCCAACTCGTATGCAACTTGCCCAAATCTTCTAATGATTTCATATGGGCCTATGTAACGTGGACTCAATTTCCCTTTCTTTCCGAACCACATTACCCCTTTCATCGGTGACACCTTTAAAAACACCCAATCACCTATGGCGAATTCAAGCCCTCTTCTTCTAAAATCGGCATATGACTTGTGACGACTTTGAGCCGTTTGTAACTGCTATTGGATCACTTTGACTTTCTCCATAGCCTGATGAACAATATCTGGACCAAGTAAAGCAGTTTCACCCGCTTCAAACCATCTAATTGGTGATCTACATTTCCTTCCGTACAAGGCTTCATAAGGTGCCATTTTAATACTTGAATGATAGCTATTGTTATACGCAAATTCAATAAGAGGCAAATGGTCATATCAACTGCCTTGAAAATATAACGTGCATGCTCGTAGCATATCTTCAATTGTCTGAATAGTACGTTCTGGTTGTCCATCAGTCTGAGGATGGAAAGTTGTACTCAAGTTCACCTGTGTACCCAAACTCTGCCGAAAAGATCTCCAAAAGTGTGTTGTGAACTGTGCTCCTCTGTCTGATATAATGGAAAGTGGAATACCATGCAATCGTACTATCTCTTTCACATACAACTTCGCATAATCCTCAGCTGTATAGGTTGTCTTGACTGGTAGAAAATGCGCTGACTTGGTAAGCCTGTCCACTATAACCCATATAGAATCAACCTTTTGCAATGTACGAGGCAAACCTGTAATGAAATCCATATTAATCATATCCCATTTCCAGATTGGAAGATTGATACATTGCATGTAACCTCCGGGTTTCTGATGTTCCACTTTCACTTGTTGACAATTTGGGCATTGTGTGACAAATTCTGCAATGTTCTTTTTCATATTTCCCCACAAATACACTTCTTTCAATTCATGGTACATTTTAGTAGCACTCGGATGAATAGAATAGCGTGAATGATGCGTCTCTGTCATAATTCGTGTCCTCAGCTCATCTACGTTCGGTACACATAATCTCCCTTGACATTGAAGTACCCCTTCTTGTGTAAGATCAAATGCCTTGGCCAAATTCTGCTGTACATTTTCCTTTAGCTGTAATTGAATAGAATCCGCAAACTGCTTCTCTTTCACTTCAGTTATCAAGGAGGATTCTGCTGCATTTTGCACGATAACCCTTTCATCTGGAGATTCAATAAGTCGAACGCCCAAGCTGGCTAGTTGGTGTAGATCTTTTATTATCTCTTGCTTTTCAGTCAACTGACCACTAGTGCTTTTCACTGCTTTGCGGCTCAATGTATCAGCTACTACATTCACTTTGCCTGGATGATAAAGAATATCAATATCATAGTCTTTTAAGAGCTCTAACCACCTTCGCTGCCTCAAATTGAGTTCCTTCTTCTTAAAGAGATATTGCAAACTTTTGTGATCCATATAGATGTCAATATGAACTCCATATAAATAATGATGTCATATCTTTAAAGCAAAGACCACCGCCGCTAATTCAAGATCGTGTGTGGGATAATTTTTCTCGTGTGGCCGCAACTGTCGTGAGGCAAATGCTATGACATTACCGTGTTGCATCAATACACATCCGAGGCCAACCCCGGAAGCATCACAATATACTACATAACCTTCGGTACCTTCGGGAAGTACTAAAACTGGTGTGGAGGTTAATTTATCTTTCAACCTTTGGAAGCTTTTCTCGCACGCATCATTCCACTGAAATTTTACTGCCTTACGTGTAAGCTTTGTTAACGGTGCAGAAATGGAGGAAAAACCTTCCACAAATCTTCTGTAATAACCTGCCAGTCCAAGAAAACTACGGATTTCTGTGGGCATCGTAGGTCTTGGCCAATTTTTCACTGCTTCAATCTTCTATGTATCAACCTGTATACCTTCATCTAACACAATGTGGCCCAAGAAAGCAACTAATTTTAACCAAAACTCACACTTAGAGAACTTTGCATACAACTTATGCTCACGGAGAATCTGTAACACCTGCCGTAAGTGATTAGCATGGTCCTCTGGTGTTCTGGAATAAACTAGGATGTCATCTATAAACACCGTGACGAACACGTCCAGAAATGGCTTAAACACCCTATTCATCAAATCCATGAACACAGTTGGTGCATTTGTTAGTCCAAATGACATAACTAAAAACTCATAATGGTCATACCGTGTTCGAAAAGCTATCTTGGGTACATATTCTTCTCTAACTCTGACTTGATGGTAACCCGACCTCAAGTCGATCTTTGAAAAACACTTGGTACCCTGTAACAGATCAAACAAATCATCAATTCGAGGAAGGGGATATTTGTTCTTGATCGTCACCTTATTAAATTATCGATAGTCGATGCACATTCTCAATGTGCCATCTTTCTTCCATACAAATAATACCGGTGCACCCCACAGGGACATACTAGGCCTAATGAAGCCTTTGTCAAGCAAATCTTTCAATTGCTCCTTCAATTCACGCAATTCTGCTGGTGCCATTCTATATGGAGGAATGGAAATAGGCTGAGTGCCTGGAATCACATCAATGCCAAATTCTACTTCCCGTTCTGGGGGTAAGCCTGGAAGATCCTCTGGGAACACATCTAGAAATTCATTGACCACTGGAACCGATTGCGGAGTTAGTGGTTCCACTTCAGTATCTTTCACCCATACTAGATGACATATATAACCCTTAGCAATCATTTTTTTGGCTTTTAAATAAGAAATAAATCTTCCTCGTGGTGCCCCTACATTACCCTGCCATTCAAGAACATTTTCTTGCAGAACATAAAATTGTATCTTCTTGGCCCGGCAATCTACCATAGCATAACAAGAGGCCAACCAATCCATTTCCATGATCACATCAAAAGCCACCATGTCTAATTCAATGAGATCGGCCAATGTGTCATGACCACACACCGTTACCACACAATTACGATATACTCTTTTTGCAACAATATATTCACCGACCGGTGTAGACACTTCAATTGATTTAATTAATAATTCTGGTGCCTTTGCAAATTTCGCAGCAACCAATGGAGTAACATAGGAAAATGTAGAACCGGGGTCGATCAATGCATATACATTATATGAAAATATGGATAATGTACCTGTGACAACATTAGGGGACGCCTCTGAATTCTGTCAGTCCACTAAAGCATAAGTGCGATTCTGGACCCCACTAGTACTGGCTGCTCCTCTGGCCCCTCTACCACAGCCAACAGGCTGCACTCCTCGGCCCAGTGAAGGAACCGATGCTGATGATGCAACGGCCGATCCTGCCAGTCGTGCTATACTACTCACGCTCCTATGGGGACACTCTCTTATCATGTGTCCTATCATGCCACACCAGAAATAAGCATTTATCCCCACTCTGCATGTACCTGTATGAATACGCCCGCAGTGCTGACACTGCTGATGAGGAAAACCTGCTGCCTGTAATCCGTGACCTCCACTACTCTGCCCAGATGGTCCACCTCTAGACCCTCAAAACTAGGAATGAGCACCCCCTGTGGAATAGGAGAACGATGGTCTAGGTGGTCTAGGAAATATACGGGGCCTAGATCCTCCTTGGGACATCATAGGTGGTCCCATAGGTCTAGCCCTTTTGGACTATCCCATATCAAATTCATGTAGGTTTCGTCTCTGCCTTTGGTCTTCCATTTTCTGGGTGAAGACTTGTATTCTAGCTATGTCCATGTCCTTGTTCAAGGCCGCAATGGTTCAATACCTTACCAAATATGGCTCTAGTCTATCCACGTATCTATGGACCCTGTCTGTCATTGTAGCCACAATATTTGGCGCATATCGAGCCAAGTAATTAAATTGCAAACTGTATTCCCTGACGCTTAGATTTCCCTGACGAAGATTTAGAAACTGATCCACACGTGCCTCGCGGATCTCATAAGGAAGATAATGATCTAGTAAAACCACTTTAAACTCTTCCCAAGTAGGTGGATTTGCACCAATATCACGAGATTTCTTCCAATCCTCGTACCACAATATTGCCTCTCCTTTCAATCTGTACGCAGCAAGTTCCACTGTCTCTACCCCCGTCACGTGCATAACTTCTAGGGCCCTCTGAATTTGATCCACAAAGTCCTGTGAATCTGCTTTTGGATCTGACCCTATGAAGATAGGAGGGTCCAGTTTCAAGAAATCCTGTGTTCTACGACTTGCCACTCTAGCCGCATCATCATCATGTGTCATTGGACCAGTTCGTTCTTGAGTTTGTGCTGCCACTAACTGCGTCAACATATGAACTGCATTTCTAAGATCCTGATCTGTGGCATTCATTTGTGGTTCTGCGGGTACTTCTCTACCAACTGGCTCCTCCGAAACTGGAAAAGTAGATGAAGACCGCGATGAAATTTCAGCATTTGCTCCACCTTGACTAGCTTGGTCAGGTGGTAGTCTACTCATTCCTTCTTCAGCAGGCATATCTACCTGCTTCCCTTTACCTCTACCTCTTCTCGTGATTGGCATTTTGACTATACCAAAGAAAAACAATTACCATGATCAGATGCAATTCAACTTACAACACTGGCTCTATTGCACGATCTAGAAGTGAAGAAAAGAAACAACATCCTAAATGTCCCGTAGCCTCCTAATTATAAATGTGGTGCACAACACATCGATAAGTAAGACTCTACTCAGACACGGCTTTGTAGACACCCTTAGAATGACCTGCTCTGATACCACTTTTGTCACGCCCCGAATCCCATCGGGACGGATTGGCACTCGTAGCCGACAAGGCCCGAGAGAACTAAGCTTTGTCTCTATTCAATCATATGCATGCCATAAGAAACCCATAATCACATAATAGCTATAGATACCAACAATGGAATTCATGGAACATGATATATATATACATATGTGAAACTGGGCCGTTGAGGCCACCAAGTCAAGAATGACATATCCCTTTTACATTTATACACCCACATCCATCTACAAATGCCTCTAAAAAATGCATTGACCAAAATGAACAAAAAGTCGGGACAAGTATCCGCTTTATACAACATGTACAACACCAAAACATATGTACAACTGTGACTCGGAGAAGCCCTGAACTAACTGGAGCTCACCAAAGATCTGCAACACTGGCAACCTACTGTAGAGGCCTACGAGTACCTGCACCTGCAGCAAGTAAGGTAAATTCCCCAAGAGGGGTCAGTACGAAGAATGTACTGAGTATGTAAGGCCATATGAAACTTGTAAGATATGAAAATATGTCAAGAACTCAAGTTCAAATGCATAGCCAATATAGATAAGTCACAATGTAGATGAGTCACTGTTCTGTACTTTGGAAACCATGTATGTTGCTTTCATTACATTCTGTGTATCTTTACTTCTATGACTATTCACATTTGCCTTTGACCTGTGATACCCGGGCCCCGACTGAACAGTGGGTTTTAACATAACATATCGTTATGTTGGGATCAGCTCGAGCTAGGCTTATGCCCCTAGAGCTGCCACCCTATGAATCAATGTATACATCGGGATTGGCTCGAGCTAGGTTAGTACCTCTAGAGCTGCCACCCATACAATATTTTGGGTTCGGATCGAGCTAGGTTATTACCCCTAGAGCTACCCCCTGTCAGGATCGGTCCGAGATAGGCTTATGCCCCTAGGACTGCCCCCTGATCCAACAACCTTGGGATTGGCTTGAGCTAGGCATTTTGCCCCCAAAGCTGCCACCCATACTTGATCATTGACCACATATGCATTACTTTGTTTATTACTTTGAGATTAATACCATGATAGTCACAACTTTACTTGAAGCTTTGGATCATTAACCAATGAGTGAGGGACATGTGAATAAACATTGTTGGAAACATAGCCTTATTGGAAACATATCACCATTGGAACCATTAGACAATAATCAATGAACAAGATACATGAGTATAACCACCATTGGAACTTTGGAACATAACATTGTTGAGCTTTTGGAACATTATTCATGAATATGAGACATGAGATTCACAATTGATCCATGAGTAGGAACTATATGATAATGACCATTGATAACCGGATATAGAATACCTTAGCACATTTTGGGATGGGACAAGCGTAATGTCAATATGAATACTATTTGCCACAGAAAGATACGGACAGAGTAACCTTACATACCTTGTATTCGCAATATGAATATATAATCCTATAGGTGCATACAATAGTCCCGCTCTTTCTTTATGTTTCACTCTACAACACAAATATATAATGGGATTCACATTAACCATCAACTACTCTACAAATGCATATAACATCAATGAGTTACATGTTTGCCTTTAAACATGCCATTTCCCCTTGACAAAACCATTGATGAAATTATTATTTCAAAAATCCCCCAATATTTTATACATTGAACAATACATGAGAATCAATACATTTCACCACAACACTTCTCATTTACACTTTCTTATCCATATCACATCACAAATAATCCATCAAATTACATTAATACACCTCATAGCACATATTGGCCAAAATCTCACAATTTACACTTTTAGAAAAATAACAAGTTTAATAACAAAATAACACCATACATGTTAATATTTTATCCATACCATGCTCTTTCATACTTAGCCATTCCTTGGCATTAAATGTGGTCAAAGTGGAAGAATGGGTCAATTGCCCCTTTGGGCCATGTATTTTATCCTATTTTGGGCCTAAATTTGGGCCCAATTGCATATGTTAGATTAACCCACCAAATTTAATGTGTAATCCACCATATATCTCATGTTTAATTAATTCCATAATGCCACGACAATATTCTCTTACGAGATTCTCATTCGTCGTCTCAATCGCAAAAATAGGAATTCTAGTCTCCCATGGCTTCATTGAACATTTTGGATAACTATTTATGTTTCATGATTTGATCATGTAGGAGTATGTAGGAGTTTATTGAAGTGTTTGAAGCTTTAACAATTCTCAAAGAACTCCAAAGAACCAAAAAAAACCATCCAAGAATCGTCGTAGAATTGCGTTGCGAAACGAGTCCGGAAGGGCACAATATTTGTGCCTTGCACCACTGCTGCAAAGCAAGGCAGTGGCGCAAGAAATCAAGGAACTCTGAATTAGTGGCTTGCGCCACACCTCCTAAAATAGGGAGTGGCGCAAGTTTCAGCACCTTGCTGAATTTTTCGGCCACTTCTTCAATACTTGCATCTCGTCCAATACCTTATCAAAACACTACAAAATACTTACTTAGTGATCTTAATCATCAAGTAAACATGACTCCAAGTCACCAAATGAGGTTAGAATGTGTACAGGGTATTACACAAATGCTCCACGAAATCACAAAACACCTCCTACGAAGGTCTAATGGCACATATTAGGTCCGATATCAAATGTTTCACCAATGACGCTATAAAAAACATACCCATGAAATCTCAACACCAAGGTTTCAAACGAGTTTATAAAAGTACAGGGTGTTACTGTAACCTTCGAGTGGAAGGGGTGGTATGCCCTTATGGTGATTGGCTAAGGCTGTTGTAAGATTTGTAGATTTTAGGATAGCTAGTAGGGGAAATGATTAATCATGATGATTTAGAATTTATTTGAAACAGGGTAGGAGCTCATGATGGATACTTATTGTAGTAGTAAAATTCATCATAGATTATGAATGGAAGGATACAATGGCTAATAATTTATAAATTTAGAATTCAATTTAAAAGTCTTTGAAAGGGAGACTCAGTTATGTTTACAGAACTTTGAAGGTAGTTTAAATGCAGGCATGGGTAAGTAGATGTGATGTGAGGAAGGATAATGTGCTAATAGACCATAATGGATTACATTATAAGATTAGATCGACTATCCTTATTATGTGGTTTTACCCCTTGATTATTATCTAGTAGTAGTAAACTAGTATAGTATGTTAGAAGATGTGTAATGAATATTAGGTTTAGTAGTAACATTGTGAAGAAGAAAGTACTTGCAATCCACAATTAAGTAGAAGAAGAAATTAAGATCGATTAATTTGTCAAAATTTTGGTGGACTAGTATTTTCTGATTTTATCTGGTAGTTGTGAGTAGTATAGTATGTGGGTTGTTTTATTAGCAATCCATATTTTGTATTAGTCGCTAAGTTTGAACTTTAGATGTTGAGTGTGGTGAAAAGAATGATAGCTTGAAAAAGGTAAAGTTGGATTTATGAAAAAATAAATCTAGCAGGCTGAATTTACTGTGTGGAATAGTTTAAGTTGATATCTTATGGAAGGTTTGAATGTGTAAGTGTGTATTATATATAAATGAGGACTAGTGTTGTAGTAGAAAATTGTGGATAAATTATTAGATGGATAAGAGCATTAAGTTATAAGAATAAGGTATGCTCGATCTTGAGTTATGAGTTTCGTGTGTACCTAGTTCATATTCTTGAAATGCTTAGTATGGAGAAGTTTAGGTAGTTATTATATGATGTTCTTTAGAGCTGAATTGAGGAAATTATAGATAGACAATGTGATCCCATGGTATAGTATTAAAAATTTTGTTAAACTGTGAGGCTATGCGATTAGAGGTTTAATGTTAGTATGCTAATTAGTGGATAATAGATTTTTATATGTTAGAGAATGTAGATGTGTGTTCCTATGAGATTGTAAGTTATAGGGTGATGACTATAGAGGCTAGCAAAAGTTAAGATTAGTATCCCTGAAAGATATGTCCTAGAAAGAATTTAGTGTATTTATATTATAGTTTATCAGGGTGAGTTTAGCGTTCATGTGTATAGTGATACCCCCATTGTGTTGAGTGTTGTGCGTATAGATTTAATGAGAGGATATGTTCGCAAGTCTAGGATAGTGACCTTTGAGGTAAAGGGGAAATGATGAACTAAGGTAGATCTTGAATTTTCTCATGGTGGTGAGTTTCAAGGAAGAGTCATGGTGAGATCTATTCTTATTTGAGCAAATTCCTCCTACTTAAGTTTAAGAGGACATTCTAAAAATATCTTATGTATTCAAATTCCTAAGGTCCAAGTTCTCTATGCAACGTATGTCCATGTTGCGAGCTTTAAACTAGAAGCAAGAATGTTTCTCAGTGATCCAAAACAAATAAATTTCTAAGCTGCCAAGTATTCAAGTTCTATATTACGACGCTCATGATCCATAAACCCATGTCTTATGTTATGCTTAATTCTAATAAGCCATACTTTTCATATATTACCAATTCCACATTTTCTAGGCGAACGCATGACCATTCTTAGTTTCCTAATGAGAAGCAATAGCTTCAGACAAAAATCTTAGTCGTATTCCTTGAATTCATAAATCGATACATATGTTATACAACTCGTGATATGCACTCATGTTTCTCTGTTTGCCCAGTCCTAAGAACTCATAACATGTTATGTCTATGTCAAAACTATCTCTATTCATTCTCTATGCATTTTATATATGAAGTATTCATGCCTATTGTACCTTACTTGCAGGTTCTATTTTGGGTCTTAGGGCTCCAACAAGTATAAGCTATGGCTAAATAATATCCCTCTTGTTCCAGAACGTTTTCACTTTAGTCCTCCAGTGACTTTGCTTATGGTATGATAGTGGTGTTGAAAACAGTTGTGTAATGATTTTGTTGGGAGAAAGTAGATGTTCCTTGTTGTGAAAAATTAGTGGTGTAATTTCTCCATACAAAGAAATTATAAGTGTAGACGACTTGTTGCATAAGCTATAGTGGATGAGGAATATATGATGTGACTTTATTAGAAGTGATTGAATTGATAATTCTAGGTGTGGGAGACCCTAAAATGCATGTATTAGTAAGGTTGGATGACTTGGTTGATTTATAAGAGGGACAGATGATGTAAAGCCCTGTGAAAGAGATTGAAGTTGCTAATATTAGGTGTGAAGGTCTGTAAAGTGGGTGTAGTATTGATAAGCCTGAATATTATGATTGATAGCTATGCATACCATTGTGCTATGGGGCTAGTACTCCTTGATTAAGATTTGAGGTTGTTTGATTATAGTGATAAGATGGAGTAGTATTCTTAGATGGATGTAAAGCATAGAGCCCTATAGCTTAGGCTAGTACCTTTTTACTCCGAATTAGACTTTAACATGGAAGCATTATGTAGTTAGGATCAGGCTCTTGTATTTATGAGTGTTGTGGGGGAATTATAAGTTGGAAATGCCAAAGTGTGGTTTTCGTAGTAGAAAGAACAGTTGAGAAGTGTCGCTAAATTTAAAGACTATTAGTCGTACCATTTAAGGTGGAAAATGTTTCTATCCTTATGTCCCGCAAAAATCTTATTTAATTTCTAGTATATATCTTAGTCAGGCTGATGATTTCCAAAAAAATTCATGTCTTACGTTGTTATGATCATGTTTCATAGAACTCATGTCCAAGATCATGTCTATGTCAAGTCTCATTATCTCATGATTCGTGCTTGCAAGATTTGCTTGAGGTTGTCATGAAGCTCCTTATGATACCTATGTATGTTTAGTTGAAGGAGAATTCCTACTATGAAGTTACATCCTTTATTCCATACTTCTAGTGCTTCAATAAGTTCCTATCCATCATTCGAGGACGAATGATCCCAAGGGGAAATAATGTAACACCCCATACTTTCGGGCTAAAATTTAGACCGTCCTTCATACATGTATAGACCCGAACCCAATGATTTCTATTTATATATAAGTGTGAAGATCAATTCTTTAGTGTGGGAACATCTTTGGAGATGAATTGAGGTCATAGAAATCTCCTAGCTCAAGTTGAGTTGCGAACTTTCCAACCGATTGAATTTCCATATATAATTTTAGTAGGGTCAAATTCAAAGGACCATTACTCATAAAGTATAATTATTTTGGTATATCAAGACCCACCAAATGAAATATCTTTGAGTCTTCTTTCCAACGCATCCAATTTTGCCTTAATCCGATATCGAAGTAAAAAGTTATGCTCAGTTTACCAAAAGGGTGTCTGTCTTTCAAAGTGTGATGGCCCGGGTGACGGACCGTCGCACCAGTGATGGCCCGTCAGGGAAGGACGTCAGGCTTAAGTAGTAATACCATTTTTTGATCATTTTGTGACGGTCCAAGTGACGTTCCATCAAGGGATTAACAGTCCGTCACCCAAACCGTCAGCCGAAACTGTTCTGCACTATTTTAACGATTTCTAAGGGGTTGTTTGGTCTTTTCCCACTCTTGTATCACCAAAACTACGTCATTTAATCTATTATAAGGCTGAAATAAAATACTAAACACCTCAATAATCCCCATTAACTCAAAATTCATTCGACACTTAGTCATAAAACAAGACAAGAGGCGATTTTCCTCCACTTCAGGGCAAATTAGGGTTCAAGCTTCAAAGCTAAGGAATGAAGCCTTTCTCATTCTCTCTCCGTCAAAAGTCATGTTTGAACACGCCCTACTTCAACTAGTACTATAAAGTGTTAATTTATTTACTATTACGTATATTAAATTAATGATTTGAAACTAGGGTTGAGGAGTTCGTTTGCGAAAAGTTTAATATGGAATTCCCTCTTGTCACAAATTGTTTTCTAACTACTAGTAGAGGGTTTGATAATTGAACATCCCTTTTGAAAGGGTGCATTTGATTACATGTATTTGAAAATTTATATGTTATACAAGATGGAACTGAAACCCTTAGCCCTATGTATATTTTGTTGATGTTTGAAATTGAGGTTAATGTTTAACTTATGAAAAGCTTGATAATTGTTTTTCCCTCTTTTTATAGTGAATTGTTTTCTAATTATTAAAAGAGGGTTTTTGAGACTTGAATATATTAATTGAAAGGGTGAATTCTATTAAATGGGTTTACAAGGTTAATGGTCATGAATATGAAAAGTATGATTTTCAACCCTTTTCACAAGCTTGTTTTCAATGAGGAAGTTACGAAGTTTATTCCGTCTTTTAAGCCACACGTGTTATGAAATAATGAAAGGTTTAAATGACACTTATGAAAATTGTGTTATGGCTATGTTTATGAATTAAATGACGGAACTTAGAGTCTAAAATGTTTTATATGATAATGATTTGGCATTATATGAATGGCTTGCAAGTTTTGGTATGACAATACCAAGAATTTTGATACTTTAAATGAAAGACTCTTCGAATTAATGAGATGAAAAATGTTTTAATATGGGCTTAAAGAAAATAGTGTAGTACACCGAGAAGGGGTAGGCTCAGACGGGGGTCTATCACCTGAAACCTATGTTTACCGACATAAGGGTTGTTCGCTCCCAATGGATTGACCTTATGAGGTTATCATCAATGAGGATTTTATGATGGCCAAGTAACGTTAATCTTAGTCCATGCGACTTACATGGATTGGGGGTCCCGTCGGTTGGGCGTGATATCGGACCCTTATAGCCCATGGGTTACTAGTGTCGGTGCATACTGCAAGTTCAGGCTTAAATGCTTCAATGGTCACAAATTTATGTTTTTAAATGTTTATTCTTGAGTTTGCTTTATCTTATGATTATGAACTCCCTATATTATTGTGTAAACTGCTTTGGTCCCTTTTTCCTTCGGTCGCATGCCAGTACTAATCGTTCCCAAATGCTACATACTTTCATGATGTAGGTTTCGAAGCCTTTGTTCGTGACCTAGTCCAGTAGTAGACTATTCGCAGGACAACAGTTCGTAAGTGGTGAGCCCTCCATCTTTCAGAAGGCATTATGTTTATCTCTTTACACCTTTATTTTGGTTTTGTGGTATTACCGGGGCCATGTCTCGGCTTAGGATTTCTATTCATGATGATAGAGGCTTTGTAGACTGAGTTGGATATTGTTTTGGTATTCCATTCGGAGTTTTGGATTTGATTTATTCTTCCAGTTGAACGTCTTATTATAGGTCTATTTCTGTATTGTATTTATAACTATGCTTATAATGTAATGCTAAGGGATTTCTTAGGCCGTCATTGGTCTAGGATACCCGTTGCGACCAGGGCCTCGGCTCGGGTCGTGACATATTATTGGGATGAACCTTATTTGTTTAGGGAATGCATGGATGGAGTGATCCATAGATGTGTGATGTAATCAGAAATGCAACCCATTCTTGATACTTGCCATTCTTCATAATTTGGTGGCCACGATGGTGGTGTGATAACGGACGCCAAAGTTCTTCAAAGTTGTTTTTATAGGCCTGCACTTCAAAGGCATGCTCATGATTCGGTTAGATATTGTGTGTAATTTCAAATGCAATAAAGCATTTCAAGGAGGCACGAGATGCCTTTGAAGCCTAATCTTGAGGTGGAATTGTTTGATGTATGGGGCATTGACTTTATGGGGGCCATTTGTAAGCTCATATGGGAATGATTATATTTTGGTGGCCATTGTTTTCATATCGAAGTGGTTGAGGCAATTACATTTCCAAATAATGAGAGCAAAAGCATCATGTTTTTTCTTGAGAAAGCATATATTTACAAGATTTGGGATGCCCCAAGCAATTATTAGTGACCCAGGTTCTCATTTTTTCAATAGAGTGTTTGGTGTGTTACTCAAAAAGTATAGGGTGAAGCATAAGGTGGCTACCCCGTACTATCCTCAAATGAGTGGCTAAGTTAAAGTATCAACTAAGGAGATCAAAACGATCTTAGAGAAAACCATCAATGTGGGACGAACTAATTGGGCAAGGCAATTGGATAACGCTCTTTGGGTGTACCATACAGTTTTTAAGACACCTATTGGAATGTCTCCCTATCAACTTGTTTTTGGGAAGGTGTGACACCTATCGGTTGAACTAGAACATCATCTCTTTGGGACTTTAAAGAAGTTTAACATGAATTGGAAGAAGGCTTCTAAGTCTAGAGTGGAGCAATTGTAAGAATTAGAGGATTTTTGCCTTCAGGCATATGAAAGCTCTGTTCTATACAAAGAGCGAATGAAAAGGTGGCATGACACTAAGATATTAAAGAGAGATTTTCAAGCTGGGGATGAAGTGTTTATTTTCAATTCAAGGTTGAAACTCTTTAAGGGAAACTCAAGTCCAAATGGTCGGGCCCTTTATTGGAGGTAATATTAATCCTAGTAGTGCAATTGAGTTGGAGGACCATGAGAAGAGAAGGTTCATGGTGAATGGACAATGGTTGAAGTACTTCTACATTGGTAGGCCCAGAGTTGCTAAAGTAGAGACACGTTGCTTCAAAGATGTTTGATTGATGAGAAACAATGTCATGCCACAAGGAAAACTAAGACACTTCTTAGGAGGCAACCCTAGTTTTACTTTGTGTGTTTTTTAATAACGTTTGTTTCATGGTGTAGGTGTGTGATGGGGTTGAAATGTGAAACACATATCACAAAATGAGTTGGAGTAGAAAAATTTGGGAGATCATGCACAAAGCTCCAGGGAAGTGACTTTGGCGATTCTCCAAACACTCGATGAATCCCTGAAGTCCTTCACCTAAATCAATCTCCCAAGTTTTTTGCACTATGAAAAACAACGATGCTTTCCAGTATTTTGTGATTCACCATTGATTTTGGCGATGCCCTTGCCTATTGCCAAACTTGCTCGCCTAAACAATAATCCAAAGTGTGGAAACTATTAAAATTGGTGATATTATGCAAAGTTTGGTGCATCACTTATCACTTTGGTGATGCATGCACTTATCGCTGAACTTGGTCGCATTTTAAAGGACAATGGTTTGACTTTTCAGACTCTTGACTTTTCAACTTTTGACTCTTAGTCTTCTTCAAATCTTTTCCTATTTCTTATTTCCCTATTTTCTATCACTTGACCTAGACAACACACACATACACACTCAAAATCACTCTCAACTCATCCCCTCCACTACATACATTCGTACCAACACCGTTGTCATTGCTACTTACCAAAACTCAAGGACTACTGTAGAATCGCCTGTTCTTAATCAATTTTAACTCTCAAGTGAAAGATTAGAACTCATTCTTTTACTTTAAACAATGTTTGGGTTGTTCGCACTGGTTTTTGTTTGTTATCTATGTTATCTTAATCAAGTTTTGAGTTTAGATTTGTGATTTTACACTGTTTGTGCTTAACTTTGTCTAAATTGGTTAGTGGGTATTTAGTGTTATTCAATTTTGGGGGAAATTGTGTTTAAAATTTGTTGATATTGTTGAAATTGGGTTAAATTTTAGTTTATGGGTTGGAGTTGAGTGAGAAGGGTGTTGATTTTGAATGGATTAGTTTGATATACTTTGGATTTGAATGATTTTACCCAATGATAGATTAGGTGACATAGTTATTAAGGGCAAAATCATTGAATTTGTTATTTTAGTGTTTATACCTGGGGAAGTCTGAGTACCTAGGCAGTTTTGGGCTAAAATTGTCATTAGCATAGCTTATTTGGTTTGAGTAATTGAAGTTGGGGATGACGACTTACAGCGATGGTGTCAAGAACTTCGGCAATGCGCTGAAATTTGTGGCGGATCTCCAAAGTGCTCCCTTTATCGCCAAAAGTAATAGTGAGACTGGCCATTCAAGGTGACAGTTTGGCGATGTCTCTCTAGTTCGGTGATGCTCAGGGAGTATATTCAAACTATTTGGAGTATATCCAAACTCCAATGTAACACCCCGTACCTTCCCAACCCTACTTGACGACATTCAATAATGTTTACTTAGATGTCGACAGCGATAAGCATGTATTTGGTAATGTTAATGATGAGAAAATTGAAATTTGGCCTCATACATGTGATTAGCCCTTCGTAGGAGGTGTTTTGTGATTTTCGTGGAGCACTTGTGGGGTTCAAAATTAGGCTAAGAGGACCTCTAAACAAAGTATATTAAGGGTAAGAAGTAAGTTAAAGAATAGGACTTGAAGTATCTAACTAAATCCGCGAAGAAAAGTCGAAAAATGAAATTTTCAAAAAAATAAGGTTGGGCGCGCCATAGGGCATGCCAGGCCGATCTAGGCCAAAACTTTTATCCCATAGGCAGTAAGCTGGCGCGCCCAAGGGCGTGCCAGGATGGGTTTTTCCATTTTTCAAAAGTTGGAAATTTCTTAAGTCCCAAGGGTGCCCGGGGACGTACCGGGCTGATTTTTGCCATGTTTATTCTACAACCACGAGTATATACATGAAATGAGTAAAGTATTATATTGGTATGATAAAATTACTCGAGAACGAATTTGGCATCAAAATGACGGTTTTACCCTTGTGGTCAAAATAAGCCATATGTGGCTAAAATCACTTATTTTTGGGATTGAGGCTACGGATATGAATAGCGTGAGTGGGAATATTGTTTTAACATGTATGAGATAATTTAAACATGAGAAATTATTAATTTTATTGGGTTAAGTTAATTGGGCCCAATAAAAGGCCCAAAAATGAGAAGAAGACATGGGCCAACATGGGTCAAAAGACCCATTCTTGCCTTGACCTTCTAGAACACCACATTTAATGGCTAAGGATAGACTTAAAGGCTTATAAAAGGGACCAAAAAATCTGATTTTATTCATTGGAAATTCTCATGCTTTCTAGACATTTCTCAACCATTTTTCTCTCAAAACCCTAAGAACTCAAAGCCAACTTTTGGAGCAAGATCATCATTTTTCAAGCTTGGGTAAGTGATTATTGTTATGGATTAATATATTATATGCATGGGAGAGTATGTAAATCATGTTGGTTATGCTTGGAAGTTTTGAACATGGTGTCTTGTGTTTTTGGTAAAAGATTTGTGATCCATAGGATTTAAGCTTGAAATATGACTTGTGACTTTGATGAAAGAGCATGGAATGGATAAAATATGAACATGTATGGTGTAATTTTGTTATTAAACTTGTTATTTTTATATAAGTGCAAATTATGTGATTTTGGCCGATATGTGCTATGAGGTGTATTAAGGTAACTTGATGGATTATTTGTGATGTGGTGTGGATGAGAAAGTGTAAAGGAGAAGTGTTGTGGTGAAATGTTATTGATTATCATGTATTGGTCAATGTATGGAATATTGTGGGATTATTGGTATGATAATTTCATCAATGATATTGTCAAGGGGAAAATGACATTTTAAAGGCAAAAATGTAACTTATTGACGTTATATGCATTTGTAAGGTAGTTGGTGGTTAATGTAAATCCCGTTGTGTATTTGTGTTGTAGAGTGAAACATAAGGAAGGAGCGGGACGTTGTAAGAACATCTAAGGTTGTATATTCGTTTTGCGAATACAAGGTATGTAAGGTTACTCTATCTGTATCTTTTTGCGGCAAATAGTATCCACATTGACATTACGCTTGTCCTATCCCGAAATGTGCTAAGGTATCTTATATCCGGTTATCAATGGTCATTATCACATAGTTCCTACTTATTGATCAATTGTGAACCATATGTCTCATATTCATGGTTAATGTTCCAAAATCTCAATAAGGTTATGTTCCAAAGTTCCAGTAGTAGTTATACTCATGTCTCTTGTTCATTGGTTATTGCCTAACGATTCCAATAGTGATTATACTCATGTGTCGTGTTCCTTGATTATGGTCCAACGGTTGTGTTATGTTTTGCAAATAATGTTTATTTACATGTCTCTCACTCATTGGTTAATAATCCAAAGCTTAAAGTAAAGTTGTAACTATCATAGTATCAATCTCAAAGTAATGAATAAAGTAATGCAAATATGTGGTCAATGATCAAGTATGGGTGGTAGCTTTGGGGGAAAATGCCTAGCTCAAGCCGATCCCGATATTTGTTGGATCAGGAGGCAGTCCTAGAGGCATACGCCTAGCTCGGACCGATCCTGACAGGGGGCAGCTCTAGGGGTAATAACCTAGCTCGAGCCAAACCTGAAATGTTGGTTTATGGGTGGCATCTCTAGGGGTAATAACCTAGCTCGAGCGATCCCGATATATATTAATTCATGGGTGGCAGCTCTAGGGTCATAATCCTAGCTCGGGCAGATCCCAACATAACGCTATGTTATGTTTAAAACCCACTGTTCAGTCGGGGCCCGGGTATCACAGGTCAAAGGCAAAGACGAATAATCATAGAAGCAAAGATACAAAGAAAGTAATGAAAGCAATATATATGGTTTCCAAAGTTCAGTATAGTGACTTATCCATATTGGTTATGCATTCGAAGTTGATTTCATTGACATATTTATATATCATACAAGTTTCATATGGCCTTACATACTCAGTACATTCTTCGTACTGACCCCTCTTGGGGGATTTACCTTACTTGTTGCAGGCGCAGGTACTAGTAGGCCTCCACAGTAGGTTGCCAGTTGTTGCGGATCGTTGGTGATATCCAGTTAGTTTGGGGCTTCTCCGAGTCACAGTTGCACATATGTTTGGGTGTTGTATATGTTGTCTAAAGCGGGGACTTGTCTCGACTTTCAGTTGGTTTTGGTAAATGTCTATGTAGAGGCTTTTGTAGACATGTGTGGGTGTATGAATGTAAGGTGGTATATGACGTTTTGACTTGATGGCCTCAACGGCCAAGTTTCACATATGTATATATATATATGTCCCATGTTCCATGTTTTTCCGTATTTCGCCTTTCATGTTCTTACGTAATGGTGATGTTGCCTATGACATGCATATGAATGAATAGAAGCAAATCTTGGTTCTCTCGGGCCATGTCGGCTATGGGTTCCAATCCGTCCCGATGGGATTCGGGGCGTGACAAAAGTGGTATCAAAGCAGGTCGTTCTAAGGGTGTCTACAAAGCTGTGTCTGAGTAGAGTCTTACTTATAGATGTGTTGTGAACCACATTTCTAAGTATGAGGCTATAGGACATTTAGGATGTTGTTTCTTTGCTTCACTTCTAGATCGTGCAATAGAGCTAGTGTTGTAAGTTGAATTGTATCTGATCATTGTAATTGCTTTTCTTTGGTATAGTCAAAATGCCAATTACGAGAAGAGGTAGAGGTAAAGGGGAGTAGGTAGATGTGTATGCTGAGGTAGGAATGAGTAGATTTCCACCTGACCAAGCCAGTCAAGGTGGAGCAAATACTGAAATTTCATCGCGGTCTTCGTCTACTTTTCCAGCTCCAGAAGAGCCGATTGGTAGAGAAGTACCCGCAGAACCACCAACAAATGCCCCAGTTCAGGATCTTAGAAATGCAGTACATATGTTGACACAGTTAGTGGCAGCCCAAAGTCAAGGACGAGTTGTTCCAATGACACATGATGATAAAGCGGCTAGAGTGGCGAGTTGCAGAACAAAGGATTTCCTGAAACTGGACCCTCCTATATTCACTGGGTCAGATCCGAAAGCAGATCCACAGGACTTCGTGGATAAAATTTAGAGGGCCTTGGAAGTTATGCATGTGATAGGGATAGAGACAGTTGAACTTGCTGCATACAGATTGAAACGAGAGGCAATATTGTGGTACGAGGATTGGAAGAAATCCCATAATATTGGTGCAAATCCACCTAATTGGGAAGAATTTAAAACAGCTTTCCTTGATCATTACCTGCCCTATGAGATTCGTGAGGCACGTGCGTATCAGTTTCTAAATCTTCGCCAAGGAAATTTGAGTGTCAGAGAATATAGCTTGCAATTTAATTCCTTGGCAAGGTATGCCCCAAATGTTGTGGCTACGATGACAGATAGAGTCCATCGATGCGTGGACAGGTTAGAGCCATATTTGGTAAGGGATTGCACCATTACTGCCTTGAACAAAGACATGGACATAGCGAGAATACAAGCCTTCACCCAAAAAATGGAAGATCAAAGACAGAGACGAAGGGTACATGAATTTGACAGAGGGCAGTCCAAAAGGGCTAGACCGATGGGATCATCTATGATGTCTCAAGGAGGATCTAGGCCTCGTATGTTTCTGAGACCACCTAGACCATCATTTTCTCATTCCACAGCAGGTGTTCACTCTCAGTTTTGAGGGTTTAGGGGTGGTCCAGTAGGGCAGAGTAGTGGAGGTCACGGATCACAGGCAGCAGGTTTTCCTCGTCAGCAGTGTCAGAACTACGGGCGTATTCATGCAGGTATATGCCGAGTGGGGACAAATGCTTGTTTTTGGTGAGGCATGACGGGACACATGATGAAAGAGTGTCCCCAGAGGAGTATGGGTGGTATAGCACGACCAGCAGGATCGGTCATTGCATCATCGGCATCGGCTCCTTCACTGGGCCGAGGTGTGCAGCCTGTTGGCTATGGTAGGGGTGCCAGAGGAGCTGCCAGTACTAGCGGATCCAAAATCGCACTTATGCTTTAGTGGACCGACAGAATTCAGAGGCTTCCCCTGATGTTGTCACAGGTACATTATCCATATTCTCATATAATATATATATGCATTGATTGACCCCGGTTCTACATTTTCCTATGTTACTCCATTGGTTGCTGCAAAATTTGCAAAGGCACCAGAATCATTAATTAAATCAATTAAAGTGTCTACACCGGTTGGTGAATTTATTGTTGCAAAAAGAGTATATCGTAATTGTGTGGTAACTGTGTGTGGTCATGATACATTGGCCGATCTCATTGAACTAGACATGGTGGATTTTGATGTGATAATGGGAATGGATTGGTTGGCCTCTTGTTATGCTATGGTAGATTGTCGGGCCAAGATGGTGCATTTTTGTTTTCCGCAAGAAAATGTTCTTGAATGGCAGGGTAATGTAGGGGCACCACGAGGGAGATTTATTTCCTATCTAAAAGCCAGGAAAATGATTGCTAAGGGTTACATATGTCATTTAGTACGGGTGAAAGATAATGATGTGGAACCACTAACTTTGCAGTCGGTTCCAGTGGTCAATGAATTTCTAGATGTATTTACAGAGGATCTTCCAGGTTTGCCCCCAGAACGGGAAGTAGAATTTGGCATTGATGTGATTCCAGTCATTCAGCCTATTTCTGTTCCCCCATATAGAATGGCTCCAGCAGAACTGCGTGAATTGATGGAGCAGTTGAAAGATTTGCTGGACAAGGGCTTCATTAGGCCTAGTATGTCCCCGTGGAGTGCACCTGTACTATTTTTACGAAAGAAAGATGGTACATTGAGAATGTGCATTGACCATCGGCAGTTGAATAAGGTAACGATCAAGAACAAATATCCCTTCCCTCGAATTGATGATTTGTTTGATCAGTTACAGGGTGCCAAGTGTTTTTTAAAGATTGACTTGAGGTCGGGTTACCATCAAGTCAGAGTTAGAGAAGAAGATGTACCCAAGACAGTTTTCCAAACACGGTATGGCCATTATCAACTTCTAGTTATGTCATTTGGACTAACAAATGCACCAGTTGTGTTCATGGATTTGATGAATAGGGTGTTTAAGCCATTTCTGGACGTGTTCGTCACGATATTTATAGATGACATCCTAGTCTATTCAAGATCACCGGAGGACCATGCTAATCACTTATGGCAAGTGCTACAGATTCTCCGTGAGCGTAAGTTGTATGCCAAGTTCTCTAAGTGTGAGTTTTGGTTAAAATCAGTCTCATTTTTGGGTCACATTGTGTCAGATAAAGGGATACAGGTTGATACACAGAAGATTGAAGCAGTGAAAAATTAGGCAAGACCTACGACACCCACAGAAATTCATAGTTTTGTTGGACTGGCAGGTAATTACAGAAGATTTATGGAAGGTTTTTCCTCAATTGCTGCACCGTTAACAAAGCTTACACATAAGGCAGTAAAATTTCAGTGGAATGATGCATGCGAGAAAAGTTTCCAAAAGTGGAAAGATAAATTAACCTTCACACCAGTATTAGTACTTCCCGAAGGTACTGGAGGTTATGTAGTGTATTGTGATACTTCTGGGGTTGGCCTTGGATATGTGATGCAGCACGGTAATGTCATAGCATATGCCTCATGACAGTTGTGGCCACATGTGAAAAATTATCCCACACATGATCTTGAATTAGCAGCGGTAGTTTTTGGGTTAAAGATATGGCATCATTATTTGTCTGGAGTCCATGTTGATATCTATACGGATCACAAAAGTTTGCAATATCTCTTTAAGCAGAAGGAACTCAATTTGAGGCAACGAAGGTGGTTAGAGCTTTTAAAAGACTATGATATTGATATTCTTTATCATCCAGGCAAAGCAAATGTGGTAACTGATGCATTGAGTCGCAAGACAGTAGAAAGCACTAGTGGCCAGTTGACTGAAAAGTAGGAGATAATCAAAGATCTACATCAATTAGCCAGTTTGGGTGTTCGCCTTGTAGAATCTCCAAGTGAAGGGGTTATTGTGCAACATGCAGTGGAATCCTCCTTAATAACTGAAGTGAAAGAGAAGCAGTTTGCGGATTCTATGTTATTGCAGCTAAAGGAAATTGTACAGCAGAATTTGACAAAGGCATTTGATCTTACACCAGAAGGAGTACTCCAATGCCAAGACAGATTATATGTACCAGATGTAGATGAGTTGAGGAAACGAATTATGACAGAGGCGCATCATTCGCGCTATTCTATTCATCTGGGTGCTACTAAAATGTACCATGATTTAAAAGAAATGTATTGGTGGAGAAATATGAAAAAGAACATTGCAGAATTTGTCGCGCAATGCCCGAATTGTCAACAAGTGAAAGTAGAACATCGGAAATTGGGAGGTTATATGCAATGTATCAATCTTCCAGTCTGGAAATGGGAAATGATTAATATGGATTTCATTAAAGGTTTGCCTCGTACATTACAGAAATTTGATTCTATATGGGTCATAGTGGACAGGCTTACCAAATCAGTGCATTTTCTACCAGTCAAGACCACCTATACAGCTGAGGATTATGCAAAATTGTATGTTAGAGAAATAGTACGGTTGTATGGTATTCCACTTTCCATTATATCAGACAGAGGAGCACAGTTCACAGCGCACTTTTGGAGATCTTTTCAGCAGAGTTTGGGTACACAGGTGAATTTGAGTACGGCTTTCCATCCTCAGACTGATGGACAAACAGAATGTACTATTCATACACTTGAAGATATGCTACGAGCTTATACGTTAGATTTTCAAGGCAGTTGGGATGACCATTTGCCTCTTATTGATTTACTTACAATAATAGCTATCATTCAAGTATTAAAATGGCACCTTATGAAGCCTTGTACGGAAGGAAATGTAGATCACCAATTGGATGGTTTGAAGTGGGTGACACTACTTTACTTGGACCAGATATTGTTCATCAGGCTATGGAGAAAGTTAAAGTGATCCAACAGCGGTTACAAATGGCCCACAGTCGTCACAAGTCATATGCCGATGTTAGAAGAAAAGGGCTTGAATTCGCCATAGGTGATTGGGTATTTTTAAAGGTGTCACCGATAAAAGGGGTAATGCGGTTCGGAAAGAAAGAAAAATTGAGACCACGTTACATAGGCCCATATGAAATTATTAGAAGATTTGGACAAGTTGCTTATGAATTAGCACTACCTCAGGAACTTTGCTCAGTCCACCCAGTATATCATACTTTGATGCTTCGGAAATGCATAGGAGATCCATCTCGTATTGTTCCAATTGAAGATGTCCAAGTTACAAAGGATCTTACTTATGAAGAAGTACCCATTGCTATTCTAGATCGATAATTAAAGATATTGAGAAATAAATACATAGCTTCCGTAAAGGTATTATGGCGAAATCAACAAGTAGAGGAGAGTACATGGGAAGCTGAAGAAATGATGAAATCCAAATACCCCCATCTATTTCAATTGGATGAAGAAGTTCAAAGTGCGGAAGTGGAACAATAACAAGTAAGTATCTATGAGCCTTAAGTGTTAATGTATATGTATGATAATATAGAGATGCATTTGTTGTAAGTGAAGCGATATCGTTAACATTCGAGGACGAATGTTCCTAAGGGGGCGAGAATGTAACACCCCATACTTTCCTAACCCTACTTGACGACATTCAATAAATGTTTACTTAGATGTCGAGAGCGATAAGCATGTATTTGGTAATGTTAATGATGAGAAAATTGAAAGTTGGCCTCATACATGTGATTAGCCCTTCGTAGGAGGTGTTTTGTGATTTTCGTGGAGCATTTGTGGGGTTCAAAATGAGGCTAAGAGGACCTCTAAACAAAGTATATTAAGGGTAAGAAGTAATTTAAAGAATAGGACTTGAAGTATATAACTAAACCCGCGAAGAAAAGTCAAAAAATGAAATTTTCAAAAAAATAAGGTTGGGGCGTGCCAGGATGGTTTTTCCATTTTTCAAAAGTTGGAAATTTCTTGAGTCCCAAGGGTGCCCGGGGACGTACCGGGCCAATTTTTGCCATGTTTATTATACAACCACGAGTATATAGATGAAATGAGTAAAGTATTTTATTGGTATGACAAAATTACCCGAGAACGAATTTGGCATCAAAATGACGGTTTTACCCTTGTGGTCAAAATAAGTCATACGTGGCTAGAATCACTTGTTTTTGGGATTGAGGCTACGGATATAAATAGCGTGAGTGGGAATATTGTTTTAACACGTATGAGATGATTTAAACATGATAAATTATTAATTTTATTGGGTTAAGTTAATTGGGCCCAATAAAAGGCCCAAAAATGAGAATAAGACATGGGCCAACATGGGTCAAAAGACCCATTCTTGCCTTGACCTTCTAGAACACCACATTTAATGGCTAAGGATAGACTTAAAGGCTTATAAAAGGGACCAAAAAATCTGATTTTATTCATTGGAAATTCTCATGCTTTCTAGACATTTCTCAACCATTTTTCTCTCAAAACCCTAAGAACTCAAAGCCAACTTTTGGAGCAAGATCATCATTTTTCAAGCTTGGGTAAGTGATTATTGTTATGGATTAATATATTTTATGCATGGGAGAGTATGTAAATCATGTTGGTTATGCTTGGAAGTGTTGAACATGGTGTCTTGTGTTTTTGGTAAAAGATTTGTGATCCATAGGATTTAAGTTTGAAATATGACTTGTGACTTTGATGAAAGAGCATGGTATGGATAAAATATGAACATGTATGGTGTAATTTTGTTATTAAACTTGTTATTTTTATATAAGTGCAAATTATGTGATTTTGGCCGATATGTGCTATGAGGTGTATTAAGGTAACTTGATGGATTATTTGTGATATGGTGTGGATGAGAAAGTGTAGAGGAGAAGTGTTGTGGTGAAATGTTATTGATTATCATGTATTGGTCAATGTATGGAATATTGTGGGATTATTGGTATGATAATTTCATCAATGATATTGTCAAGGGGGAAATGACATTTTAAAGGCAAAAATGTAACTCATTGACGTTATATGCATTTGTAAGGTAGTTGGTGGTTAATATAAATCCCATTGTGTATTTGTGTTGTAGAGTGAAACATAAGGAAGGAGAGGGACGTTGTATGCACATCTAAGGTTGTATATTCGTATTGAGAATACAAGGTATGTAAGGTTACTCTGTCCGTATCTTTCTGCGGCAAATAGTATCCACATTGACATTACGCTTGTCCTATCCCAAAATGTTCTAAGGTATCCTATATCTGGTTATCAATGGTCATTATCACATAGTTCCTACTCATTGATAAATTGTGAACCATATGTCTCATATTCATGGTTAATGTTCCAAAATCTCAATAAGGTTATGTTCCAAAGTTCCAGTAGTAGTTATACTCATGTCTCTTGTTCATTGGTTATTGCCCAACGATTCCAATAGTGATTATACTCATGTTTCGTGTTCCTTGATTATGGTCCAACGGTTGTGTTATGTTTTACAAATAATGTTTATTTACATGTCTCTCACTCATTGGTTAGTGATCCAAAGCTTAAAGTAAAGTTGTAACTATCATAGTATCAATCTCAAAGTAATGAATAAAGTAATGCAAATATGTGGTCAATGATCAAGTATGGGTGGTAGCTTTGGGGGAAAATGCCTAGCTCAAGCTGATCCCGATATTTGTTGGATCAGGGGGCAGTCCTAGAGGCATACGCCTTGCTCGGACCGATCCTGACAAGGGGCAGCTCTAGGGGTAATAACCTAGCTCGAGCCGAACCTAAAATGTTCGTTTATGGGTGGCAGCTCTAGGGATAATAACCTAGCTCGAGCCGATCCCGATATATATTAATTCATGGGTGGCATCTCTACGGGCATAAGCCTAGCTCGAGCCGATCCCAACATAACGATATGTTATGTTTAAAACCCACTGTTCAGTCGGGGCCCGGGTATCACAGGTCAAAGGCAAAGACAAATAATCATAGAAGCAAAGATACAAAGAAAGTAATGAAAGCAATATACATGGTTTCCAAAGTTCATTATAGTGACTTATCCATATTGGTTATGAATTCAAAGTTGATTTCATTGACATATTTATATATCATACAAGTTTCATATGGCCTTACGTACTCAGTACATTCTTCGTACTGACCCCTCTTGGGGGATTTACCTTACTTGTTGCAGGCGTAGGTACTAGTAGGCCTCCGCAGTAGGTTGCCAGTTATTGCGAATAGTTGGTGAGCTCCAGTTAGTTTGGGGATTCTCGGAGTCACAGTTGCACATGTTTTGGTGTTGTATATGTTGTCTAAAGCGGGGACTTGTCCCGACTTTCAGTTGGTTTTGGTAAATGTCTATGTAGAGGCTTTTGTAGACATGTGTGGGTGTATGAATGTAAGGTGGTATATGACGTTTTGACTTGATGGCCTCAATGGCCAAGTTCCACCTATGTATATATATATATATGTCCCATGTTCCATGTTTTTCCATATTTTGCCTTTCATGTTCTTTCGTAATGGTGGTGTTGCCTATGACATGCATATGAATGAATAGAAGCAAAGATTGGTTCTCTCGGGCCATGTCGGCTACGAGTGCCAATTTGTCCCGATGGGATTCGCTGAAATCTTTGGTGATGCACCTCTAAAAATGGTTTTTTTTGTGTTTGCTAACCCTAGTGCATCATTTCTCTCATGTTCAAATATAATTCATCCAAAGCACACCTATACGCCTCTTTCCACATCTAATATATCAAAAAGAGTCTCAATTCTAGGGTGTGCTCAGCCCAAAAGAAAGGTTTAGAAGAAGAAAAGGGTTGAAGAAGATAAAAGAAAGGCTCTGATAATTGAGGAGTCAAGCTTAGAGAATAGCTCAAACTCTGAGAGGTATAACAACATTCCTCAGAGGAAGGCAACACCACTCCCATTCATGAACCACGCAACACTGTAGAGGTTGCCCAAAACAAGAATAAAAAGGTTGAACCTAGCCCTAATGTTACACCAAACCCACAGCCTATGGTGGGTCATTTATTTCTAAATTGCTTCAAGGTTACCAAAACGCGTACAATCATCAAAGAGCAAAGGTTGAGCAAAGATTGGTTAGAAGGAAAACACCCTAAGGTTCTTGATATTATCTGGTACCATGGTTTTGAGCAATTCACCAAGCCTATGAAACCACATTTGGAGAATTGAGTTCCTGAATTTTATGAGGCGTATGGGGAGTTGTTGCCCGCTAGAGATAAAGTGACTATTTGGGTTATAAAGGTTAAGTGTTATAGGGAATTGAAAAACTTTATATAGGTTGACTCCATCGACACATCTTATTACATTGCTATCCGTGCTAAGAATCATATTGATGATCTTTGGGGTTGGTTAGCCCCTTTAGTTAGTTATGGGACACCTTTGTGGCTCACTCTTGGTACCCCAATTGAGAAGGGTGACATAAATTTGGAATCTTGGTATTGGTTGAGCTTTATTTATAGCAACCTTATGCCATCGCAGAATGAGACTGCTATCCAGCATCTAAAGGAGGTGTTGTTGGGTACGATCATTATGAAGGAGAGATTGAATCTTTCTATGATAATTGCCCCAGATATTGATAGATGGGCCCAACAGGATCAGGCATCTCTTGCATTCCTATGCCTCATTACCAAGTTGTGTCAACGAGCTAAGGTTCCTTTTGAAAATAAGAAAGATTTTGAGTACACACCTACAACTACAGTTGATATTACCTAATTGGAGATAGTTCAAGAAGTTAAGAAGAAGAAAGCCCAGGTGGATTCTTCCTCGGTGATTGATCTTGATTCCATTAATAGTGGTGCCATACAACCCACTCGTACTAATGATGCCCCTGCTGCTACAGGTTCTTTTATAAGTACCTCTAAGCCTCCTCAACCTAGTACCCCCAGCCATAGACCATCCAATACGCTGGGAACATTGGGGGCTCTATTAACTCAAGTAGATATTATTCAGATAGGCCAGTTGTCCTACTTAGCTGATATGAGGTCGTCTAGGGTAGAGGCATAGATGTCTTAGATGATTGCATATGCAGTTAAAGTCTCTTTAATGTTTGTTCATGAAGAGACGTAAGGGATCCATGAGACCCTATATATCTATGGTGACAAGTTAGATGAGTTGAGCACTCCACGGCAGCCATCAATTCCAAATGTAGTATTGACCAATATGCAGACTGAGTTTTGTTTCTCTATGTACTCAAGTGGATGAGCTCTAGTTTCCTGACCTATCACATTTCTGGGCTGCCCCATCTCAGGTTCTAGCTCCAGCACCTATTTTGGAGAGTGTTCCAGAGGATAAGGAGAAGAAGGACGAGAAGTATTGTGCTTCTGATGATGAGAAGATTAGTGAGACCAAGATATTTGATGACATGGAGGTACAGATAAAGGCTGATAGACAGGCCACAGATCAGGTGATTCTTGAGACTGCCTTAGAGAGGTTAACTTGGGAGACTACCCAGATTAGGACTAATGGGTCCACACCCATTGAACCTTGGAACCTATTTCTTGGACAACCTCATTACAAGCCGAAACCCATCTTTCATAATTCCCTCATTTAAACCAAACCAATCTTGAAGCATTTAGGTGAGGTCATAAGTCGACTTAGGCCAAAAGCCTAAGTTGGGGGAGGAGGAACCATCGGTTGAGATTTGTTATTGAAAGTTCATAGTGTGGGTACCATTCACTTCCTCTTCTAGTTATTCAGTATTCCTTGTAAATACTTTAAAAAAAAAGAGAAAAAGAATAAAAAGAAGCAAAATAGAGTTGCAAATATGCTATTAGTTTGTAAATATTTGAAGAAGTTTAGTTTTTAAAAGAATAGGAGGAGGAAGAGGGAAATAAAATCCTAGAGAATTAGTTCATGGTATGCCTCAAAAAATAAGCTTTGGAAAAGAAATGTAGTTGAAGTCTCATGAGATGCTTTGAGAGGGTAGAGTCACTATAATCTTAATGTATCCTACCTTACCCATTACCTACTATACAATACGAAGCAAGACCTTAGTGATCTCCATTTTAGCATGCTTGAATGTGGTCAAGTGGAGCATATGGGCAAGCCTATGGCATGGCACTCGTGTTCATGATTGTCTTTGAAAGTGTGAGTGAATCGTGGTAGTCGCTTGTTTAAATTTTGATCATTTCTTAAGGGAAGGGACTCCTTTTTTGTGAGGACACTTGATTGCACAACTTAAGCACATTCGTTAACCTTAATTGAGGTCCGTGATCATGTTCTTGGTTTGGTAACAATTAGTAAATATTTGAGGCTTGTTGTTAATGAATTGAGTGTTTGATTGGGGATACTTGTGCCATTGTTTTTCAAAACCATGAGAGCAAAGTATTTTCACAAAAGAAGCATTTTTCTAAGCTCCCAAGTATTATCGTTTATAGGCAATGTTGATTTTATTGTGTGTGCAATATATATTTACTCAAGGACTAGCAAAGATTTAAGTTAGGAGTGTAGATGAGGCGGCAATTTACGACTCATTTGGCACTAAAATTGAAAAAAATAAAGTCTTCAATGTCAATTTGAATTAAATTTAATGTTAGTTTGGTTTATTTCTGGTGTTGAAGCCAAGAAGTGGTTTATAGAGCATAAAAAACAAAAAGATGAAGAATTGGAGCTAGAATACAAAAAGGCAATTCCCTTGAAGTTTGGCGGATAGCCAAACTAGATGGTGTATCGCCTAAGTGGAGGTTCCATTGCTTACGTGTATAGATCCACCAAGTTATGAATGGAGTAATTCAGCAATGAGGAGAATATGTGTGATGAATCGCTGAAGAGTTCGGCGAAGCATGAGTCCATCGCCAAATTCTCAGACACAAATCACTAAAGCTTAAAGTCAACACCAGTTTGGCGATCAAGAGACATTTTGGTGTATCAATGTGGACTTTGGGGATGCTGATTCCCCCTCACTGAATAGTCCACAGTGTCATTTTTGTAAATCTTTGGCCCATTTTTACTTCAGCTATTAAAGGCTTTTTGGAAGTTTGGAACCCTAGCACTTGTCAATTTTGAGATCCAGAAGCATGTAGTTGAAACCCTAAAGTTAGAATTTAGGTTATTATTTGTTATTTTTCTTTGGATTCGAATTTCACTTGTGAATATTTGGATTTTATAGAAGACTTCAATGAAAATATGGGTATAATTCATTTTTCTCTCACTATGTGCAGCCAAATTCCCCAACTTAGGGTTATGTTTGATTGGGTAGTGATTATTATATGGGTAGTGTTTATTTGCCTTTTTAATTGATTAATTGTTATGGGTTTGAACTTTACTCCGTGTTGTCAACCAATAATTGGAGGTTGCAAACTCTAATTGAGCCTAGATCCCTTATCATACTGGACAAACGGGGTAGGATGAGGAATAGCGGTCAAGAATGACTTGATTTTTATCATTTAATATTAGATCCTTGGAATAAGACTATCAAATTGGCATTTGTAAGAACCCACTTGTGAGGCATTTGTAAGAACCCACTTGTGGAATTTAATGTTTTATCGACAAATTGGCATTAAGATCTAAGACTTAGCCTACCCGTAATGATTAGTTGAATTTAGGTAAATGTTCATTTACCCATGCATGTACTCACTATCATAAGGGAATAACCCCAGATGACTTTAATCTTTCATTACAAATTTCTAGATCTTATTTTACAAACCAAGTATTCAATTGATAAAGTGAATACAAAAACATTTGAAACAAATTCCCCATTTTATTTTAATTGCATTTTACATATTACGAGCAAATATCTAGTGACTTATTACACTCAAAGGTAAATATATCTCCTTCATTCCCTATGGGATCAACCCCAACTCATAAATTGGGTTAATATATCGCATAACAACGACGTACATCCTTTCTTGAGTGAATTTGGGCATTATCAAAAATGTTACCTTCTTCAATATGCTCTATGAATATGGTACAACAATTGAGGAAGAGTATTTTGAGTGTGAGATTGAGTGTCATGTGTTGTGAGATTTTGACTCGATCTTGTTCAATGAGTCCACCTAGAACTTGCTCGGTTGCTCTATAGCTAAGCAAAGAGTGTTGCGATTTTGGGGAGCTGATATTAGTCCATTAATTAAGAGTGAACCTTCAAAATTTACCTAGGCTTTCCCATTGTGAGTTGAGTGACCAAGTTTTGTCCCAACTTGTGCTTTGGAACCTATATCTTGGACAAACTCATTACAAGTTGAAACCCATCTTCCATAATTCTCTCTCTTGAACCAAACCCATCTTGAAGCATGTAGGTGAGGTCGTAAACAATCTTAAGCCAAATTCTAAGTTAGGGGTGGAGGAACCATCGGGTAAGATTTGTTATCAGAAGTTCATAGTGTGGGGAAAATTCATATCCTCCACTAGTTATACTAGTATTCCTTGTAAATACTTTAAAAAATGAGAGAAAAAGAATGAAAAGAATCGAAAATTATTTGAGTAAATATGGGCAAGCCTATGGTGTGGTACTTGTGTTCATGATTTTCTTTGAGAGTGTGAGTGAATAGTGCTAGTTGCTTGTTTAAATTTTGATCATTTCTTGAGAGAAGGGACTTCTTTATTATAAAGGCACTTGGTTGCACTACTTGAGTATATTTGTTAACCTTAATCGTGGTCTATGAGAATGTGCTTGGTTTGGTAACAATTAGTCAACATTTGAGGCTTGTTGTTCATGAATTGAGTCTTTGATTGGTGATACTTGTGCCATTGTTTTTCAAAATCATGAGGACAAAGTGATTTCTCAAAATAAGCATGTGACTAAGATCCCAAGTAGTACCATTTATAGGCAATGTTGATTTTGTTGTGTGTGCATAGATTTATTCAAGGACGAGCAAAGATTTAAGTTGGTTGTGTTCATAAGTAGGCAATTTGTGACTCATTTGGCCTAAAAATTGAAAGAAATCAAGTAATCAATGCCAATTTAAGTTAGTTTTAATGTTAGTTTGGTTTATTTTCAGGGTTGAAGCCAAGCAGTAGTTGATAGAGCATAAAGAAGCAAAAAGATGGAGAATTGGAGCTAAAATGCAAAAAGGTGTCACCCTTGGAATTTGGCGGATCGCCAAACTAGACGGTGTATCGCTTAAGTGGAGGTTCCATCGCCTAAGTAACTATATCCACCAAGTTCCAAATGGAGAAATTTGGTGATGGGGAGACGATGTTCGATCTATCGCTGAAGAGTTCGACAAAGCATGAGTCCATCGCCAAAGTCACAAACACAAATCACTAAAGCTTAAAGTCAACGCTAGTTTGGCGATCAGGAGACACTTTGATTTATCTCCATGGACTTCGGCAATGCCGAGTCCTCCTCTCCAAAGTGTGTACGATGGCATTTTTGTAAATCCTTGGTTCATTTTTTTCTTCAACTATAAATGACTTTTTGGAAGCTTGGAACCCTATCTTTTGTCAACTTTGAGATCTAGAAGATTGTAGTTGAAACCCTAAAGTTGGACTTTAGTTTATTTCTTGTTATTTTTCTTTGCATTTGGATTTAACTTTTGAATATTTGGATTCAGTGGAAGACTTCAATGAGAATGTGGGTATAATTCCTTTTTCTCTCACTATGTGTAGCTAAATTCCCCAACTTGGGGTTATGTATGATTGAGTAGTGATTATTTTATGGGTAGTGTTTATTTGCCTTTTTAGTTGATTAATTGTTATGGATTTGACCTTTAATCTGTCTTATCAACCTATAATTGGAGGTTGTAAACTCTTATTGAGGCTAGATCCCTAATCATTCTTGACAAATGGGATAAGAAAGAGGAATAGTGGTCAACAATGACTTGATTTTATCATTTAATGGTAGATATTAGACATAAGGATATCAAATAGAGGTTTTAGGTTATCAAGAAACATTTGTGAGGTGTTCGAAAGAACCCACTTGTGGAATTTAATGTTTTATTGACAATAGTATTAAGATCTAAGACCTAGCCTACCCGTAATGATTAGTTGAATTTAGGAAAATGTTCATTTACCCATGTATGTACTCACTCTTATAAAGGCATAATCCCAAGTGACTTTAATCTTTGATTACAAATTTCTAGTTCTTGTTTTGCAAACCAAGTGTTCAATTGATAAAGTAAATACAAAAAAATTCAAAACAAATTCCCCATTTTATTTTTATCGTATTTTAAACATTACAAGCAAACATCTAGTGACTTATTACACTCGAAGGTAAACCTATCTCCTTCATTCCCTATGGGATCTATCCCAACTCACGAGTTGGGATAACATATTGTACAACGACCTCATACATCTTTTTTTGAGTGTATTTGAGCATTATCAGACTTGCGCACCAAACATTTGTTGGCAAGTGATGCTGAAAAGGTGAATGTTATAGATTCACAAGATAAAGCAGCGGAATCAGATTCTGAGGAGGCGGTAAATTATCTAAATAATCAGACGGGGGTTTTCGGAACAATGCCTAAGGAAATCATGGTCAGAACTATCAAAAGGATAATTATTACGACATGGCTTCTTATAAGGATAAGAATCAAGGCAAATGGAAGAATAATAATGATATAAATGGTCTTTATGTGCCTCCCAAAAATTGTGTTCAAACTAGTAATGGTGCAGAAAGTTTGAGGATAGAGGATATGTTGGCTCAGGTTTTTGAAAGAGTCAAATATACCAACTCCGGTGTTAATGAAATAAAGGGTGAGATCTCTAACATTAGCCAACTTATGGACTCACACTTCATTTCCAACAAACAGCTAGAATATCAAATGGTTTAGATGTTTACAGCTTTGAATTAGTTCAAGATTGGGACATTGCCTAGCGACACTATCAAAACTCTGAGAAATAAAGGCCAGTGCATAGATGTCATGACCTAAAGTGAGAGAGTGTTGACAGATCCGGTACCCAATATTGATGAGCAGAAAGAGGATGTTGTTTCCTATTTTGGAATTGCTAACTCCATAAAGCTGGTGATTATTTATGATGTTGTTGTAATTGCTGCAAAATCTACAAGTATTAAAGATGGGAATTTTGAGAATAAGGTGAAGGTTGTAAAGCCTTTGACTCTAATCCCTAGACAGACCTCCACCTCCATTTCCTTAGAAGATGAAAAAGAAAGTGGAAGAGAACAAGTTCCACAAATTCATCTCTATGTTGAAGCAACTATCAGTTAATATTCCTTTGGTGGAGGCGTTAGAACAAATGTCGGGTTACCCCAAGTTCATAACAAACTTGGTCACCAAGAAGAGGACAGTCAATTTTGAATCCATTGATAACATACACCATTGTAGTATGATTGTTTCACGCACTTTGGTTCATAAGAAGGAAGATCTCGGTGCTTTAATCATTCCGTGCACCATCAGAGCTTTTAATTTTGAAAAGTCATTGTGAGACCTTGGTGCGACCATAAACTTGTTGTTGCTCTCTATCTATAAATGGTTAGGCTTGGGAGCTCCTAAACCAACGACAATGCGGTTATTAATGGCTGACCATTCGGTCAAGAGGCTTGTTGGGATCTTATGTGATGTACTAGTTAAGGTGGAAAGCTTCATCTTTACTGTTGATTCTATGATCTTGGTTTGCAAAGTATATTTTAAAGTTATTATAATCTTGGAAGACCCTTCTTAGCGACTGGTAGGGCCTTGGTTGACATGAAAAGCAATGAATTGATGTTCAGGTAGAACGACAAGGAGGTTAAATTCAATATGTGTTCATCCATGAAGCTACCTAGGAAAATGAATGTTGTTTCCATGATTGATGTTGTGGATGAGGGGGTGATTGAGGTACCCATTGAAGAAAGGTTTGCAGCTGAAACTTTAATTGCAGTGATGATGATTTTCAGTGGTGATAACGTCGAAGATTATGACGAGAAAATGAAGGGCTTGATTGGGATGGGTTCATATTCCTACTCTCCAAAGAAGTTAGACTTGGATTTGAAGAATAGGCCTGTAACACCCCATATATTTCCAAACTTGTTTGACTACTTTAACATTTATGGAATTATTTAAACTTGAGATGGGGTGAATTATCCACTAAATTTATGGGACTCAATTAATATTGTGCTAATGGTCTCAATTGAGGCCCAACAATTAATAAAATAAGACAAGGCCCAAAAAGAAAATGATCCATTCCTAAGTTGACCAAGTAAACACCTCTTCTTTGACCCAAAGGTTTGGCTAAGGATGACCATTAAAAGAGGTGATTTAAAGGGGCTATATAAGGTTAAAAAAAATTAGATTTTTATTCACCACATAACACTTGCAAATTCTAGACTTCTCCAAGAGATATTTCTCTCTTCTTTCAAACCCTAAGTAACCACCTCTTTTGGACAAGATCATCTCCTTGCAAACTTTGGTAAGTGTTTAATCTTATGGTTTAATATATTATATGCATGAGGGGTTGTGTAAATCATGTTGGTTATGTTTAAAGAGTGTTGAGCAGTCCACTTTTGCTTCTTTGTTAAAGGATTTGCCTTCTATGTGGTTTAAACTTGAAAGGGGACTTAAGGTCTTGAAGGATGTGAATTAGATGGATGACATGTCAACATTTTAGGATGTTGTTATGGCCCTAACTTGTTTCCTTCTTGTGTATGACTTGTGGAAATGTTGTTATGTGATGGTGTAGCGAAAGGAGAGTATAGTTTTGGTGATGTTCATGTGCATTTTGAAACCATGATTGTTCATTAGCATCAAAGTTGACCTAAAATATGAAAGGAGAAGCTCACTTATGGCCATGGACCATTTATTGAAAGAGGCATCCAAAAATTACCCCTGGCAGCTGAAACGAGCATCCGCCCTCTCGGATGAGGCACCTGCGGGGGCCGGTGGCCCTGGACAGGGCTAAGGGGGCACCTGCGGATGCACCTCACCACCTGCGGGTGCAAGTGGCTCTGCAGGTCCTTCTAGAATTGTTTTTAGTTTTTTTTTTGCTTCTCTTTGACCCTCCAAGGCCCTCTACCCTTCGTATATGCAATCACCAACTCATGGTACCCTTTGGGAAGCTCTAAGGGGGTAGTTTGGCGGTATCTTGGATTGTATCGATTGTGGATTTTATTTAATGTGTTGTTGTTGAAGGTATTTGGGTGACTTGATGGAGTAAATGTGATGATGTGTGAGGAGGAAATGTAAAGTATAAACTTGATGTGAAGTCCTATCGGTTTGGGGTATCTAGGTTGGTGTGTGGACTGATTCGGTGTTGTTGGTATGGTGAGGCAGTAAATTGTATTGTAGAGAGGGTTGAATCCAGTTATATGGAAGTCAAGTAGTTTATCATCACCTTGTGAACTTGTAGTGTAGTTGACTTTTAATGTGAGCTCCATTGTGTGTTCATATTGTAGAGTAACGCTTTAAGGAAGAGCTAAACTGTTATAGTCACACGTTGGAAGGATAAGGTATGTAAGGTTTCTCTTTTCCATATTCTTTGGCAGCTCCTATTGTTCTCATTGTTATCGAACTTGTTTCCATTCCAAAATGTTCTAAAGTGTCTCATTTTAGGTTTGTTATAAATTGTTATTCACGTGTCTCTCATTCATTGGCTATTGATCCAAAGTTCCAATAATGTTATAACCACCAATATATCAATCTCATAACAAAAGAATTGAAGTAATACATATTTATTTGAGTATGGGTGGTAGCTTTAGGGGCAAAAGCCTAGCTCAAGCCGATCCCTAAGGATGATTGGACACAGGGGGTAGCTCAATGGTGCATAAGCCTAGCTCGAGCCGAACCTACTTTATTGATTTATGGGTGGTAGCTCAAAGGGGCATAAGCCTAGCTAGAGACGATCCCAATGTTATTTACCACTGATTAGTTGATCCCGGGCATTGTATGATTGATGTTAATATTGATATGAACATACAAGGAAAGTAAAGAAGGCAATGTACATGTTTCCACATATACAGTACGCTGGTTTATCGGTATTGTCCGTTCACTTGTCTTTGGTTCCATTGAAGTTCTTATGTTTCATGCAGTTACTTATAGCCTTACATACTCAGTACATTCTTTGGTACTGATGTCCCTCGGGGGACTTACCTTACTTGTTGTAGGTGCAGGAGCTAGTAGACCTTCACAGTAGGATACGGGTCATCAACAGCGAGTTGATTTGGGGCTTTTTGAGTCGTTTGTACACACTTATTTTGGTACTGTGTAAAAGTTGTATAAAGCGGGACTTGTCCCAACTATAGGCTTGGTTTTGTATCTATTAGAGGCTTTGTAGACTTTGTAAAGTTAAAAGAAGGAATGTCTTGTCTTACCCTTTTTGACGTGGTGGCCCAAACGGCCAAGTTCCATATCTATTGAAATGTTTTCTATGATTTCCGTCATTGACATCTTGTATCTATATGTGGTAGAATGTTGTTCATTTAATGTCATGCATATGAATGTACGCGATCATAGGTTGGTTCTCTCAGGCCTTAATGGCTTCGGGTGACAGTCCGCCCCATTTGGATTTGAGGCGTGACAAGGCCTACTTTTCTAGCTAAGCCTTCAGTTAAAGAACCACCGGTGTTGGAATTGAAAGTTTTACCTTGTCATCTTTGTTGTTCTTTCTTGGGAATGACTAACAAACTACCTATATTATGGCAGCTAATTTAGTTGAGTGGCAGGTTGAGGCACTTGTGTCAGTGCAGAGACGTTTTAAAATGGCAATCGAGTGGACCATTGCAGACATTATTGGAATCCTTCCTAGGATTTGCACTCACAAAATTCAGTTAGAGGAGGATTTCATCCCAAGCATAGAGCATCAATGCAGACTTAATGCACTGATGTAAAAGGTGTTGAAGAAAGGGATTATTAAGTGGTTAGATGTTGGGGTGGTGTTTCCCATCTCATATAACAAATAGATAAGTCTGATACAATGTGTCCCCAAAAAGGGAGGTATGACTATGGTACCGAATGAGCGTAATGTGTTGATCCCACATAGTCCAGTCACGGGCTGGCATGTATGCATGGATTATCGAAAATTGAACTATTGGACACTTAGAGATCATTTCCCAATGCTTTTCATGGGCCAAATGTTAGATCGATTAGTAGGTAGAGGTTTGAACTACTTCTTAGACTGTTATTTTGGGTACAACCAAATTTCTATAGCACCAGAGGACCAAGAGAAAACTAAATGTATATGACCCTATGGTATGTTTGCATTCAAGCACATGCCTTTTGGCTTATGGAATGCACCTACAACCTTCCAAAGATATATGATGCCTATTTTCTTGGATATGAAGGACACCATAGAAGTGTTTATGGATGATTTTTTAGTGGTCGATGATGCTTTTGAAGACTGTTTATCCAATCTTGGCAAGGTCTTACAATGGTGAGAGGAAATAAACTTGGCACAAAATTGGGAGAAATTCCACTATATAATTGAAGACGACATTATTCTGGGACACAAGATATCTGAAAGAGGTATTGAAGTCAACTGAGCAAATATTGAAGTCATTGAGAAGTTACCTCCACCAATCTCTATAAAGGGGGTAAAGAGTTTTCTTGGCCATGCAGGTTTTTATTGGAGGTTTATAAAGGACTTCTCCAAAATTGCCAATCCTCTTTGCCAACTGCTGGAGAAGGAGGGTAAGTTCCTATTTGAGGAAGCTTGTTTGAAGGCATTTTACTGCATTAAAGAAAAGCTTACTTCTGCTCCTATCATTGTTGCTTCAGACTAGTCCAAACTATTTGAAGTGATATGTGATGCAAGCGGTGTGGCACTTGGTGTTGTATTGGGTCAGAAGCGAGATAAAATCTTTCACCCAATTTACTATGCAGGTAAGGAATTGAATGGAGCATAAAAGAACTATACTATGACCGAACAAGAATTGGTTGGGGTGGTGCATGCCTGAGAAATTTTGGGCATACTTGTTTGGCACAAGTGTTGTGGTTTTAGACTGGTTATGAAGAAACACTTGTGAGGTGTTCGAAGGAACCCACTTATGGAATTTAATATTTTATTGACAAATTATCATTAAGCGCTAAGACGTAGCCTACCCGTAATGATTAGTTGAATTTAGGCAAATGTTTATTTTCCCATACATGTCTTACTTCTCATGAGGGCATAAACCTGAGTGACTTTAATCTAGTGAGTACAAATTTCTAGTTCTCATTTTGCAAACCAAGCGTTTAATTGATAAAGTGAATACAAAAACATTCGAAACAAATTCCTCATTTTATTTAATTGTATTTTACACATTACGAGCAAATATTTAATGACTTATTACACTCAAAGGTGAACCTATCTCCTTCATTCCCTATGGGATCAACCCCAACTCATGAGTTGGGTTAATATATTGTATAATGACTGTGTACATGCTTTCTTGAGTGTATTTGACCATCATCAAAAATGATACCCTCTTTGACATATGTTATGAATGTGGTACATCAATTCAGAAATAATGTTTGGAGTGTGTGATTAAGTTCCATGTGTTGTGAGATTTTGAATCGTTCTTGTTCAATGAGTCCACCTAGAACTTGTTTGGTTGCTCTATAGCTAAGCAAAGAGTGTTTCCATGTTGGAGAGGTGATCTTAGGCCATTAATTGAGAGTGAACCTTCAAAATTGACCAAATAGGCTTTCCCTTTGTGAGTTGAGTGACTGATTTTCGTCCCAGCTTGTCCCTTGGAACCTATTTCTTGTACAACCTTATTACAAGCCGAAACTCGTCTTCCATAATTCCTCTTTGAACCAAACCTATCTTGAAGCATGTAGGTGAGGTTGTAAACCAACTTAGGCCAAAAGCCTAAGTTGGGGGTGAAGGAACCATCAGATGAGATTTATTATTGGAAGTTCATAGTGTAGGGACCATTCACAACCTCCTCTAGTTATTTTAGTATTCCTTCTAAATACTTTAAAAAATGAGAGAAAAAGAATGAAAAGAAATGAAAAAGAGTTGCAATTGTGTTCTTAGTGTGTAAATATTCAGAGAAATTTTTAGTTTTTAAAAGAATAGAAGGAGGAAGACGACATGAAATCTTAGAGAATTGGTCCTTGGTATGATGCAAGAAATAAGATTTGGAAAAGAAATACAGTTAAAGTCTTATGAGATTCTTCGAGAGGATAGAGTCACTATAACCATAATTTATCCTAACTTAGCCATCAACTACGATACAAGCCAAAGCAAGACCTTAGTGATCTCCAATGTAGAATGCTTAAGTGTGGAGAAGTGGAGCATATGGGTGAGCCTATGGCATGGTACTCGTGTTCATGATTTTGTTTGAGAGTGTGAGTGAATCGTGGTAGTCCCTTGCTTAAATTTTGATCATTTCTTGAGGGTAGGGACTTGTTTATTGTGAGGACACTTGATTGCAGTACTTGAGCACATTTGTTAACCTTAATTGATGTCTATACGCATGTGCTTGGTTTGATAACAATTAGTCAACATTTAAGGCATTTTTTTTGTGAATTAAGTGTTTGATTGGTGATACTTGTGCCATTGTTTTTCAAAACCATGAGGGCAAAGTGTTTTCACAAAAAAAGAAAGTATCTAAGCTCCCAAGTAGTACCATTTATAGGCAATGTTGATTTTGTTCTGTGTGCATAGATTTACTCCAGGACGAGCAAAGATTTAAGTTGGGAGTGTTGATGAGTTCGGAATTTGCCACTCATTTGGCCTAAAAATTGTAAGAATTCAAGTTCTCATAGACAATTTGAGTTAGTTTTAATGTTAGTTTGGTTTATTTTTAGGGTTGAAGACAAGAAGTGATCGATAGAGCATAAACAAGCAAAAAGATGGAGAATTGGAGCTAAAATGCAAAATGGCATCGCCCTTGGAGTTTCGCGGATCGCCAAACTAGACTGCATATCACTTAAGTGGAGGTTTCATCGCCTAAGTGAACAGATCCACCAAGTTCAAAAAGGAGAAATTTGGTGATGAGGAGAATATGTTCGGTGTATCACCAAAGAGTTCGATGAAGCATGAGTCCATCGCCAAAGTCATGAATGCAAATTACTGAAACTTAAAGTTAACGCCAGTTTGGCGATCAAGAGACACTTCGACGTATCACCGTGGACTTCAGCAATGTCGAGTCCCCCTCTCCAAAGTGTGTGGTGTGGCATTTTCATAATTTCTTAGCCCATGTTTGAGTTAGCTATAAATGGCTTTTGGGCAACTTGGAACCCTATCTTTTGCTAATTTTGAGATCTACAAGCTTATAGTTGAAGCCCTAAAGTTGGAATTTAGTTTGTGGCTTGTTCTTTTGCTTTGGATTTGGATTTCACTTGTGAGTATTTGGATTCAATGGAAGACTTCGCTAAGAATTTGGTATAATTCCTTTTTCTCTCACTATGTGTAGCTAAATTCCCCAACTTGGGGTTATGTTTGATTGAGTACTGATTATTGTATAGGTAGTGTTTATTTGCCTTTTTAATTAATTATTTGTTATAGGTTTGACCTTTACTCTGTCTTATCAACCTATAATTGGAGGTTGCAAACTCTAATTAAGCCTAGATCCCTTATCATCCTTGACAAATGGGATAAGGGTGAGGAGTAGTGGTCAACAATGACTTGATTTTTATCATTTAATGGTAGATCTAAGACATAAGGCTATCAAATTGAGGTTTTAGGTTTGTTATGAAGTAACACTTTTGAGATGTTCGAAAAAAACCCACTTGTGGAATTTAATGTTTTATTGAGAAATTAGCATTAAGATCTAAGACCTAGCATACCCGTAACAATTAGTTGAATTTAGGCATATATTCATTAACCCATGCATGTACTCACTCTCATGAGGACATAACCCCAAGTGACTTTAATCTTTGATTTCAAATTTCTAGTTCTCGTTTTGCAAACCAAGCATTCAATTGATAAAGTGAATACAAAACATTCGAAACAAATTCCCCATTTTATTTTATCACATTTTACACATTACGAGCAAACATCTAGTGACTTATTAAACTCAAAGGTGAACATATCCCCTTCATTCCCTGTGGGATCCACCCCAACTCACTTGTTGGGTTAACTTATTGCATAACGACCACGTACATACTTTCTTGAGTGTATTTTAGCATTATCAAACTTGCGCACCAAACATTTGTTGGAAAATGGTACTGAAAAGGAGAATGTTTTAGGTTCACAAGGTAAAGGAGTTGAATCAGATTCTGAGGAGGAGGCAAATTATCTAAATCATCAAACGGGGGATTTCTGGACCTATGCCCAAGGAAACCATGGTCAGAACTATCAAAAGGATAATAATTATGACAGGGCTGGTTATAAAAATAAGGATCAAGGCAACTGGAAGAGCAAGAATGATAGAAGTGGTCTTTATGTGCCTCCCAAAAATCATGATTGAACTAGTAATTGATCAAAAAGTTTGAGGATAGAGGATATGTTAGCTCAGGTTAGGGTTTCAACTACCGGCTTCTAGAACTCAAACTTGACAAAGATAGGGTTTAAAGCTGCCAAAAACCCTTTTATAGCTGAAGCAAAAATGGGCCAAATATATATATGAAAATGTCACCGCGCTTATTTCAGTGATGGAACTTCAGCATCACCGAAGTCCATGGAGATAAGCAGATGTGCCTCTTTGATCACCAAACTGGTTATGACTTTAAGCCTCAATGATTTGTATCTGGTGACTTTGGCTGTGGACTCTTGCTTTGCAAACTGTTTGGCGATATGTCGAAGTGCTCTTCTTCATCACCAATTTGCCCCTTTTGGAACTTGGAAAATCTATTGACTTAGGTGATGGAATCTCAACTTAGGCCATACGTCGGTCATTTTGGCTATCCGCCAAACTCCTAGGGCGATACCTTTTTGCATTTTTAGCTCCAAATTTCCATATTTTTGGTTCTTTATACTCTACCAAACACTTCCTGGTTTTGACCCTTAAAATGAACCAAACTAACATTAAAAATAACTTAAATTGGCATTGAGAACATGTTTTCTTACTGTTTTTAGGCCAAATGAGTTGCAATTGTTGACTCATCAACACACCTAGCTTAAATCTTTGCTCATCCTCGAGTGAATCTATGCACAAACAATAAAATCAACATTGCCTACAAACGGTACTACTTAGGAGCTTAGACACATGCTTCTTTTGTTAAAAACTTTACCCTCATGGTTTTGAAAACAATGGCACAAGTATTACCAATCAAACACTCAACTCATGAACATAAGCCTTAAACGATGGCTAATTTTTACCAAACCAAGCATACACTCATAGACCTCAATTAAGGTTAATGAATTCTCAAGTAACCCGATCGAGTGCCCTCACAACAAAGAAGTCTCTTCCCTCAAGAAACGATTAATATTTAAACAAGGGACTACCACGATTCGCTAACACTCTCAAAGACAATCATGAACATGAGTGCCACAGCATAGGCTTGCACATATACAAAAGCATGCATTATCCTAAATGTAATAGGACTACGATAAATAAAGGAGAATGAGAGTGAGGGTCTCCCTAAATAAATCAAACCCTATGGTGGTAATAGGATCGCAAAAGCAGCCTCTATCTGGGCAGCAGTGCCCAGCTCAGCTCCAAGAGAGGTCTGTTGGGGTAGATCTAGTATGGTAGCATCTGTCTCTATAGTAGCAACTGAACTGGAGGTCCCGCTATTCCTAATCTAGGTAGTCTCTTGGGTCGACCTCTCTAAGGCAGCCTCAAGGATAACCTGGTTTGTGGCTTGCACATAAGCCTTCATCTGCACATCTGTGTCATCACCCATCTCTATTTCTACATCCTCCTCATTATCAAATAAATGATTCTTTTCATCCTCCTTCTTAATATCAGGTGCACTCTCTTGAACATGGGCTGTAATTGGGGTCTAAGATGGTACTGCCTTTAAATGTGTCAAATCAAGACACTGAAGCTCATCCATATACTTTCAAAAGGAATCGAGGCCAGTATGCATCTTGGTTAATACAGCATCTAGAACTGTAGGCTGCTGTGGGGTGCTCAACTTAATTAGCTTACCAAAGATACGCAATGTCTCACCGATGACTCGTATCTCCTCATGAACAAGAACTAAGGCGACCTTAACCGCATCTGTAATCAACTGAGAAATTTGAGCCTCTAATCTTGATAACCTCTAATCAGCTAAGTAGGCCAACTGATCCATCTAAATGATGGTTTCCTGAGTCAAAGAGGTCCCCGAAATGCCCGAAATAGTGGGTGGTCGAGGGTCGGGGGCACTAGGATGAGGGGGCTGTGAAGAAGTACCTGTGGAGTGACCTGGAAGAGTAGGAGTTGTAGTAGTTGGAGTGGGTTGGTTGTCACCACTATCAATGGAGTCAAGATCAATCACCGAAGAAGAATCCACTCAGGCTTTCTTCTTCTTCACTTCAGAAATGGTCTCAATTCTGGTAGAGTCAATGGTAGAGGTAGGGGTGTACTTAATATCTCTCTTCTTGTCAAAAAAGACCTTAGCTCGATGATACAACTCGATAATAAGGCATGGGAAGGCAAGCAAAGTTTGATTCTACTGGGCCCATCTAGCAATGTTCGAGGCAATGATCATTGAAAGATTCAATCTTTCCTTCATGATTATCATACCAAACAACATATTATTTGGATGACAGATGACAAACTTATTCTGTGAAGGCATGAGTTAGCTACAAATAAAGCTCGACTAATAATGAGCTTCCATATAAATGTCACTTGTTACAATAAGGGTACTCTGAGCAAGCCATGAAGGAGTCCTATCACACACTAAAGGGGCTAACTAACCCCAGATATTATCAACATGCTTCTTAGCATAGATAGCAAAATAGTAAGATGTGTCAACGGTGTCACCATATATCAAGTGTTTGCCTTCTAATCATTCCAAGCTCAACCTTTGTACTTCAATGATGGTGTATTTTTTGGGAACCTTTAAGAGATTAAGAAATCGATGACCCACCATAGGCTGAGGAATTGGGGCAATACTAGGGTTAGGTTCAACTCTTTTCTTCTTCTTTGGAGCAACCTCTATAGTTGAGTGGTTCATGAATGGGTGTGTAGTTTCCTTTCTCTAAAGTAATGATATCGTACCTCTTAGAGTTAGAGCTTTGCTCTTCAGTTACCAGAGCCTTTCTCTTACCCTCTTCTGCCTTTTTATTTTTCTAAACATATCTTGCGAGTTGAGTACACCCCAGAATTGAGACCCCTTTAGAGATTTTAGATATAGGAGGAGGGGTTAGGGTGTTTTACTTTGCAACATGCTTTGGGTGAACTATATCTGTAAATGAATGATGCAATGCACTAGGCAGAGGTTAGCAAACACAAAATAAAACACTCTCAAAGGTGCATCGCCAAAGAGTTTGGCGATGCCAAGCCTCTATGGCAAAAATATACCTCCAGAAAAGTATAATGCGGTTGTTGTATCAAATATAGAACCCAACTAGGTTGGGGTCGATCCCACAGGGAATAGGTCAAAGTTATGTAGAAAGCTAGTCTAAGTAATTGGCAAGTAAGTAAAACTGGGGGGTTTTGGGAATAAATGGTAACAGTAACTGTTGCTGAATATAGGGTTTGTAAACAATATGAGAAATACACTAGGATTGTGATCCCCAATGATTCCTTAACTCTACCAGTTATTTGTACTGGCAAGACTATCCCACTGCGTTGCATGCAAAATCTAACAAGTTAAGTTCATCTAAACGTCTCTCGACCTTGGTTGGACAAATTTCACTCTTCTCCTCTCGGTCTCTGAGTGTCGTACTACTAACCCTTGTCCTGGATCTCAGATAACTCTCCCTGTTACGGCTCAAGTTATTAGATGAAGGTTGATAGCTTCAAATCTATGTTGTTATTCCCTTTTCCCAATCTTTACCTCTCTCTCGAGCAAGTCTAGAATACAGGCGAGTATCTAACATTTGCAACCGTTAGAAGACCAATTTTAACGAAGGTAATAACAATACATGCATTCACAATGGTTCAGAATTTGCTTCGCATTTAACCTGCTTCGTTAAGTCCTCATGGTTCACACAACCCTAGTTAATGGGTTTAGCTGCTCATTATTGTAAGAAAACAAGAAGACTTCGAAGATGAAAACATAATTGTAAACTCACGATAATGAAGAAAACTCTGAAATCACAATATCAATAAATAACCCTAGAATTGATGTTCCAAGATTACAAAATCAATAATATGTTCTCCAACTCAAAATAATGGAAAATATTTCTCAAAATAATGTACTGTCTCCCTCCTAAATATAGGACAATACAGGGGTATTTATAGATACAAGCTGAATCCTATCATAAATAAAACAGGAAAACAAAGTCGGCAACTTTCCATGGTATCGTGACTAGGTGTCATGGAACCAAGTCACGCCACGTAGGTCAGTGCCATGGAAATCAGGAAACTTTGGACATCTCTGAAGTTGACTCATGGCAGCCACTCACGTCACTTGAGTGGACTCATGGCACGTGAGTACTGTCGTGAGTCACCTCTCTGGTGCAGATCCTGGTTCTTTCATCTTCAGACACTTCATTCTCAAACATGATTCTTCTGTATTGATCATTTTGCCTCCGAAAACCTATTCTCCTACGATATAGAACAGAAAACACATCATACCTACCAAACATACCCAAGTTATTGAATATTTTCTTTGTTTTAAGCATCGAAAGTGCCATGTGAACATGACACAGCAACACCTTCAACTTAGAACGTTTGCATGTCCTCAGGTGAACAAATCAAAATAAACACGATGATGCTTAACTAAGAGAAACCTAAGGGACCTACGACAGTCGACTCAATGCTTTTGACCTCAAAACTTTTCTGACCCATCCTACTTGCAAATCAAAATCTCAGTGTGTAAACATGCAGCATATTATCATGACATAAAAGGTATCAAATGATGGCATCAGATTATGAACAGACAACTAAGCATATCTACAAATGACATTATTCGAACAAATAGCAGCTACCAGTACAACCCATGTACTCTCACAACAAAGAAGTCCCACACACTCACAGAATACAAATGAATATCAAAGCAGGGACTGGGTCAAAACACTCTCTCTCACAAAGAAGTTCACACAATGTGCGTGAAATACCATAGGCTTGCCCTTATTTTCAATGCCTTAGTTTTTCGAACAGTTGGACTAGGATCACTATAGGACTTTTATCGGCTTGTAATGTAGATTTGAGGACGGGTGTGGTACATATGGATATAGTGACTCAACCCTCCTTGATACTACACTATTTTTGGCTCCTCTTTTCAACCATTCTTATTTATTCTCCCTTATTCTCCTTCATTTATTTTTAGATTTTCGGGTGTGATTTTCTTCATTCTTTCAAAACACAACTCTCTATCTTTTTTTTCTTTTCTTTTCACACCCAATCTGTTCTCTTTTTTTTTTTTACTAACCCATTCTTCATACCCAAGTCAAACTACACACCCCTATGATAGCCACCCTCAACTTAGGCAATTTACCTAAGTTGAGGTACATAATGTCCAAGGAGGGACCAAGGCCAAGACAGGTTCATTGTAAGCCAAAATGGGAAGGTGAATAGGCTAATGAAAGAAATAGGTTAATTAAGGCTCAAACTCGGGATCAAGGGATACTTAATTCAATTGGTCGGGCATTTAGGCTAAAAGTGGACTTATTCAAAAATGGCCTATGATCCTTTCCTAACCACTATCCTATAACCTAGGCAAGACTATCCAGGCAAGTTCTGGATTGTACACACAAAGTGAACTAGGTAATGACCTCACATACATATAGCACAGGATTACACTATCAACCACTACCTATCCATTACAAGCATTGCTAAATGCAGTCATTCTGCATATTGTCACGCCCCGAATCCCATCGGGATGGATTGGCACCCGTAGCCGACATGGATCGAGAGAACCAAGCTTTGCTTCTATTCATTCATATGCATGTCATAGGAAACACCACCGTTACGTAAGAACATGAAAGGCGAATTACGAAAAAACATGGAACATGGGACATATATATATATATACATATGTGTAACTTGGCCGTTGAGGTCACCAAGTCAAAATGACATAAACCATCTTACATCCATACACCCACAAACGTCTACAAAAGCCTCTATCAGATGCATTGACCAAAATGAATTAAAAGTCGGGACAAGTCCCCGCTTTATATAATATGTACAACACCAAAACATATGTACAACTGTGACTCGGAGAAGCCCCGAACTAACTGGAGCTCACCAAAGATCCGCAATAACTGGCAACCTACTGTGGAGGACTACTAGTACCTGCGCCTGCAGCAAGTAAGGTAAATCCCCCAAGAGGGGTCAGTACAAAGAATGTACTGAGTATGTAAGGCCATATGGAACTTGTATGATATGTAAAATATATCAATGAACTCAAATACAAATGAATGAGAAATATGGATAAGGCACTATACTGAACTTTTGAAACCATGTATATTGCTTTTATTACTTTCTTTGTATCTTTGCTTCTATGATTATTCATCTTTGTTAGTGACCTGTGATACCCGGGCCCCGACTGAACAGTGGGTTTTAACATAACTTATCGTTATGTTGGGATCGGCTCGAGCTAGGCTTATGCCCCTAGAGCTGCCACCCATGAATTAATATATATAGGGATCGGCTCGAGCTAGGTTATTACCTCTAGAGCTGCCACCCATAAACCAACATTTCAGGTTTGGCTCGAGCTAGGTTATTACCCCTAGAGCTGCCCCCTGTCAGGATCGATCCAAGCTAGGCGTATGCCTCTAGGACTGCCCCCTGATCCAACAAATATCGGGATCGGCTTGAGCTAGGCATTTGCCCCCAAAGCTACCACACATACTTGATCATTGACCACATATTTGCATTACTTTATTCATTACTTTGAGATTCATACAATGATAGTCATAACTTTATATGAAGCTTTGGATCATTAACCAATGAGTGAGAGACATGTAAATAAACAGTGTTGGAAGCATAGCCTTATTGGAAGCATAATACCATTGAAACCATTAGACAATAATCAATGAACAAGAGACATGAGTATAATCACTATTGGAACATTGGAACATAACCTTATTGAGCTTTTGAAACATTAACCATGAATATGAGACATGTGGTTCACAATTGATCAATGAATAGGAACTATGTGATAATGACCATTGATGATCGGATATAGGATACCTTAGCACGTTTCGAGATGGGACAAGCGTAATGTCAATGTGAATACTATTTGTCGTAGAAAGATACGGACAGAGTAACCTTACATACCTTGTATTCTCAATACGAATATACAATCTTAAATGCGTATACAATAGTCCCGCTCCTTCTTTATGTTTCACTCTACAACACAAATACATAACTGAATTGACATTAATCACCAACTACCTTACAAATGCATATAACGTCAATGAGTTACATTTTTGCCTTTAAAATGTAATTTCCCCCTTGACAATACCATTGATGAAATTATCATTCCAATAATCCCACAATATTCCATACATTGACCAATACATGATAATCAATAACATTTCACCACAACACCTCTCCTTTACACTTTCTCATCCACACCATATCACAATTAATCCATCAATTCACCTTAATACACTTCATAGCACATATCGGCCAAAATCTCATAATTTACACTTATAGAAAAATAACAAGTTTAATAACAAAATCACACCATACATGTTCATATTTTATCCATACCATGCTCTTTCATCAAAGTCACAAGTCATATTTCAAGCTTAAATCCCATGGATCACAAATCTTTTACCAAAAACACAAGACACCAAGTTCAACACTTCCAAGCATAACCAACATGATTTACATACTCTCCCATGCATATAATATATTAATCCATAACAATAATCACTTACCCAATCTTGAAAAATGATGATCTTGCTCCAAAAGTGGGCTTTGAGTTCTTAGGGTTTGAGAGAAAAATAGATGAGAAATATCTAGAAAGCATGAGAGGTTCCAATGAATAAAATCAGATTTGGTCCCTTTTATAAGACTTTAATTCCATCCTTAGCCATTAAATGTGGTGTTCTAGAAGGTCAAGGCAAGAATGGGTCTTTTGACCCATTTTGGCCCATGTTTTCTTCTCATTTTGGGCCTTTTATTGAGCCCAATTCACTTAACCCAATAAAATTAATAATTTATCGTGTTTAAATCATCTCATACATTTTTCAATAATATCCCCACTCATACTATTCATATCCGTAGCCTCAATTCCAAAAACAAGCGATTCTAGCCACGTAGGGCCCATTTTGACCATAAGGGCAAAACTGTCATTTTGATGCCAAATTCGTTCTCGAGTAATTTTATCATACCAATATAATATTTCATTCATTCCATGTATATACTCGTGGTTGTAAAAGAAACGTGGCAAAAATCGGCTCGGTACGTCCCCGGGTACCCTTGGGACTTAGAAAATTTCCAACTTTTGAAAAAGTGGCAAAACCAGCCTGGCACGCCCTTGGGCGTGCCATATTGCTGCCTCTGGGCTAAAAATTTTAGCCCAGAGAGGCGTGTCACGCCCTCTTGCGCGCTCCAGCCTTAGTTTTTCAAAAAATTCCATTTTTCGACTTTTCGTTGCGGATTTGGTTAGATACTTCAAGTCCTATTCTTTAACTTACTTCTTACCCTTAATATCCTTTGTTTAGAGGTCCTCTTAACCTTATTTTGAACCCCACAAATGCTCCATGAAAATCACAGAACACCTCCTACGAAGGCTAATCACATGCACGAGGCCGAATTTCAATTTTCTCATCATTAACATTACTACATACATGTTTATTGCTCTCGACACCTAAGTAAACATTATGTAATGTCGTCAAGTAGGGTTAGGAAGGTATGGGGTGTTACACATATAATACTAATTCCATAACAAGATCCAACAGCTGTCACAAACTAACATACTACACACATAATTTAAAATAAAACTTTTCAGGAGGGGTGTCCTTTAAACAATCAAGAAACACAACTTGTTCAAACTGGACTGCACTAAGGTTCCTCTATTTTTCTCCTAATCAATCATGCAAACACCTAATAATCTAAACAAACACCTAAACATGTCGGTTCTACTATGATAGCACACTTGAAGGAAAAGAAACACGGCAACAAAAATCCCAAGTGGTGGTATACCCCCCCCCCCAACTAAAAATAATGCACTGTCCCCAGTGCACAGCTAGCAATAATATAAGTGTAAGGGAGTGAAGACATACCTGTGGCACCCTAGGAACTAGATATGGGCCCACCCAATATGGGATCATCAACATGCTCTCTGGGCTCTCTGCTAGATGCGTGTGCCTGACTAGAAGATGGACCCCGTGCCCTCTCCTCTTGAGCAATCTGACTGGTATGGTACTCTACTCTAGAGGCCTTGATCGCTCTTCATAAATCACCCTCGAACTCATCACCACTATCGACTTGATCTTCCAGACTATGTGTTCTCTAGCCTCTATCAATAGGAGGCTTCTCATCAGCAAACAAATCCACCTCGAACACCGGCCTCATCGAGGCTGGAATGGGAATAGGTGTAATAACAAGAGTATTGCTCGTTACCAAAGCACTAACCTCCTCTCTCAATGCAGCCACCTCCTATTACAATCCATCTATGTCAAGAATCTATGTTGAACTCATCTGGGTGGACATCCGTGCCTCAAAACTATCAATCCTCCCATGCAGCTCTGTCAGAAATCTATCCATAGCTGCAGTCATACGGGCCTCCACTCTAGCTTTTGCAGCCTCTATCGTGGTCCTAACCCAAGGCTTAAGCTGGGATACCAACTTAGCCATTTGTGCCTCAGTGTGAGCCTGCCTATCAAACATTTGTGTCTGCCGATCCACCAACTGCTACAGGAAGTCCCTCGAAACTAAAACCATACCAGATAGGGGCGATGGTGTTGTAGTGCCTGTGACCTCATCATCAATGACTGCACCTGTTCCCTCACTAGATGTATGTATTATCTCCGGTATACTCACCTGTGCTGGAACAGGCATGGGTGTACTAACCGGCTCCTCTATATCTCCAGGCCCTTCAAAAAGGGCTTCTCCTGATGACCCAGAAGGTTGATACCTCTGGGGAAGAACTGGTGAGCTCCCCGCTGCTGCATCAACCCAATATTTGTAATGTGGGTCACCTCGATATAATGATCTATGGCAGGCATCATAACCACACCCGCACTATCACATAGACCCTGAATTAGATAAGGGAAAGGGATGCTGGTAAAATATCTGAAGGCGCGTTCATGAATCTCCCTAACAATGTAGCGAGCGATATTAATGTCATAGCCGACAATGATTCTTACTACCAAAACAGCCCTGTCCAAAGTGAGTGAATTATCAGTATTAGTGGGACCCAAATGATGCCTAACCACCGACCACCAAAATCGGCCCGCAAAGTGGAGTGTGGACTTCTTGATATCTAGCTTTCTAGTTACCCAACTAGCATCGACACCATCCTCTGCTATATACCCTGCAATCCACCGTATGAACTCCAACCACTGATCGGCATCCCTCATATTAGTCCTATTTCTGACAGTTTCCATACGGTGATCAAACTCAGTAATCGTGGCTGGAAATGGACGTACAGCCCCAAATAAGAATCTATGAATGGTCTGCTCAGAGATATCTACTCTGGTCTCCCGAACCATAGTGTGAGTCAATGGTGGTTGGTCTCGAAGCCACTGCTTAATAGGTGTTATCAACTCAACAGATGCAGTATAAGAAGCATAAAACTCACAGACCAACTCTGGGCTATAATGACCAGGAGACTCCGTCATCTACCCAAATCCATAATAATCAAACACCGTCTTAATATCAGGTAGTGTCTTTAACTCCTCTAGCCGATATCGGGGCATCTTAATAATACTGCGTCTACACATACCCCCGCTCAGTAAGTTTGGCATTCCTGTCATAAAAGTCCCTTATCCCCTGAACACACCATCGCATGTTTTCCCTTCTCTAGGAGAAAATTGTGGAATTTTCCCCCCGATGCCAGAAAAAGATGTTGTTGCTTTAATCACAGAATCTTCAGGTCCTTCAGCTTTTTCCTCAGATCCAGATACATCAACCTCCTGTTCATCACCAGTTTCCAAAGCATCCTCCCCCTCTTAAGACTGGGGGGCAGAATCAAAAGACTGATCAGGAGCAGCCGGCTTGGCAGGTTGCTGAATAGGCTAAAGTGCAACCCGCACAGCAGCTTGAGCCCTAGTTTGTAACCTCGTGGTACAAGGTACCAGTGCAGCAGCATCATCAGCAAGCTCGTATACCTCTTCAGACCCACTTTTATTAGACCCTGAAGGTTCATCACGCAACCTAGTCATAAACTCAGGGTTTTTAGTATGGATTCTTGACGAAGAACCCATGTCTCCACGTTTGAGGTTCGATTTGGGCGGCATGTTGTACACTATGGGTCGGCTTGAGTCGGGTTGGGTTGTAGGGTTTTCAAAAACTTAAGATTATGGGGTTGAATATTTCAGGCTCAATGGTGGTTGGGATTTGGTTTGAATTTTGGATTTGGTATATGGGATTTGGAATTTGGTATGTGGAATTGGATGAATTTGATGTATTTTGATGATAGGGTTTATGTTAGGATTTGAATTTGTGAAGGTTAAAGTCGGATTTGAGTGGGGTTTATATTGGACCAAAATTAAATGGATTGGATCCGGTCGGATTTAGGTTTAACTGGGGGTTTTGATTGTCACGATATAAACCCATGTGACGTGGGTTGACCTACATCACGTGGGTCTATGGCATGGGTCAAGTCCTGCAGGTTGATAATTCCTCTGATTTCCACGACACCAACCCATATGACGTGGGTTGACCTAAGTTAAATGGGTCCCTGTCGTGGGTCGGGTTCTGTAAATGTTAAATTTTCTCTGATATCCATGGCACCAACTCACATGATGTGGATTATCCTACGGCACTTAAATCAGTGTCGTGGGTTGTACTGAACATATTCAGTTCAATCTTGTAAATTTTGGCTAACTTATCCTCCAATTAAACACCTACAATGATCAGATCAAAACCAAATCAGAACTTGGGTTGCCTCCCAAGCAGCACCTGATTTAACGTTGCAGCATGACTTGGCTAGGTTGGTTACTCAGACTTCACCAACCAGCCCATGGTTTGCCTCCCATGAAGTGCCTGATTTAACATCGCGACACGACTTTGCTAGCTCGACTACTCAGACTTCATCAGCTCCTCACAAGTGCTTATCTCTTCCGTGATTCCAACATAGTGTTTTACACGTTGCCCATCGGCTTTGAATAAAATATTATCTTCACCTTTCAGCTCAATTGCTCCATGCGGGAATACCCTAACAATGGTGAATGGTCCAGACCATTAAGACTGCAGTTTTCTAGGAAAAAGGTGAAGCCTGGAGTTATAGAGTAGCACCAAATCTCCCGAATGAAACTCTCGTCGTTCGATTTTTTGGTCATGATACAGTTTCATCTTTTCTTTATAAAGTGCTGAACTTTCATAAGCCCGTAGACGAAATTCATCCATCTCAATCATCTGATCTAGCCTCAATTTAGCCGCGTCACTCCATTCCAGATTCAACCTCTTTAATGCCTATAATGCTCTATATTTAAGTTCGATCGGCAGATGGCACGATTTACCAAAAACCAACTGATATGGAGATGCACCAATAGGTGTCTTGAATGCAGTTTGATAAGCCCATAAAGAATCATCTAATCTTCTTGCCCAATCAGTTCTATTGGCGTTCACCGACTTTGCCAGAATAGACTTAATCTCACGATTTGACACCTCAACTTGCCCGTTCGTCTGAGGATGGTAAGGTGTTGCCACCTTATGTTTGACACCATATTTTTCAAGCAGGTCTTTGAATAGCCGATTGCAGAAGTGGGATCCTCCATCACTAATGATTACTCGTGGCGTCCCAAATTATGAAAATATGTTCTTTTTCAAGAATTTCGTGACACTTCTTCCTTCATTATTGGGAAGCGTAATCATCTTCACCAATTTAGAAACATAGTCAACAGCTACCAAAATGTATTTCATCCCATGTGAGCTCGCAAAGTGGCCCATAAAGTCAATTCCCTATACATCAAACAATTCGAGCTCAAGGATAGTTGTCATAGAAATTTCATGTCTGCGTGAGATATTCCCTTGTCTTTAACATTGGTCGCAGGTCCGAGCATAGTCATAATCATCTTTATAGATGGTAGGCCAATAATAACCACATTGTAAGATCTTGTACGCAGTCCGCGTACCACCATGATGACCCCCAACTGGAGATGAATGACATGCTTCAAAGATACTCATCATTTCAGCCTCTGGGATACACCTTCGAATCATACCATCTACACATACTCTAAATAGGTAAGGCTCATCCTACAAAAATTTTCTCACCTCATGCATGAACCTCCTCCGTTGTTGGTATGACATATCTTCCGAGACTAGATTGCTTGCCAAAAAGTTGGCAAAATCTGCAAACCAAGGGATTAGGTCTTGTGATGCTGCCAGCACTTTCTCATCTGGAAAAGTATCATCAATATCAAGATCATCCCTTAATTTAAGCATGGCCTCCTCCTCAAGGCGTGATAGATGGTCAGCGACCTGATTCTCGGTTCCCTTTTGGTCCTTGCCTTCAAAATCAAATTCTTGCAGTAGAAGCACCCATCGAATCAATCTTAGCTTAGCATCCTTCTTTGACATAAGATACCGAAGTGTTGCATGGTCTGTATGCATAATCACCTTCGTGCCAATCATATAAGATCAAAATTTTTCAAAAGAAAAAACCACAGCCAACAGCTCTTGTTGAGTCACAATGTAATTCTTCTGAGCTGGATTTAGTGCCTTGCTAGCGTAGTAAATAGGATGTAGAATTTTTTCATATCTTTGACCAAGGACTAAACCCAAAGCTACTCCACTAGCATCACACATAATCTCCAATAGCATCGTCCAATCTGGTGTGACAATTATAGGAGTTGAAATCAACTTCTCTTTCAGACATTCGAATGCTTTTAGGCATTCTTCATTGAACATGAACTTCACCTCTTTCTCCAAAATTTTGCATAATGGATGTTCAATCTTAGAAAAATCCTTGATGAATCTTTTATAAAAAATGGCATGACCTAAAAAACTTTGAATCCCTTTCACAAAAATTGGAGGAGGTAATCTTTGCTTTGTCTACTTTGATACCCTTCTTTGAGATTCGATGACCCAATATAATACCTTCTTTAACCATAAAGTGACATTTCTCCTAATTTAGCACCAAGTTGCACTCCTCGCATCTTTGGAATACCTTAGCAAGGTGAGCCAGACAGTCGTCAAAAGAGTCTTCAACAACCGAAAAATCATCCATAAATACCTCAGTAGTGTCTTCCACCATGTCAGAAAAAAAGGACATCATGCAGCGTTGAAAAGTTGTTGGTGCATTATATAATTCGAAAGGCATCCTCTTGAATGCAAACGTCCCATATGGACAAGTGAAAGTGGTCTTCTCTTGGTCTTCGGGAGCAATGAAAATTTGATTATAACCCGAATAACCATCGAGGAAACAATACCATCATCTACCAGCAAGGCGGTCTAACATTTGGTCCATGAACGACATAGGGAACTGGTCCTTCTCCGTCCAAGAATTCGGATTTCAATAATCCATGCAAACTCTCCATTCTGTTACTGGCCTCATTGGGATCAATTCATTTTTATCATTTGGAACTATAGTTATTCCTCCCTTTTTTGGCACGCACTGAACTGGGCTTATCCATTTCTTATTAGTAATGGGATAAACTACGCATGTATCTAACCACTTTATGATATCTTTCTTCACAACTTCCTGCATAAGTAGGTTCAGACGATGTTGGTTCTCAATGCTTGGAATACACTCCGGAACAAGATGGATCTTATGAGTGCAAATACCGGGTGGAATCCCTATAATATCAGCAATGGACCAACCAATGGTCCTTTTAAATTTCTTCAATACTGAAACCAGAGCTTCTACCTGCCCTCCTGCTAACTCAGAAGAGATGATCACGGGCAAGGTGTTATTGGCACCCAAAAATGCATAGTGAAGGTGAGGAGGAAGAGCCTTAACCTCTAAGACTGGAGGTTCCTCAACAGAAGGGCGAGCTGGTTGTGTTACCCTATTCTTCATATCAAGATCGAGTTTCTTTGGAGTATAAGTATAGGATCCTCTACCAGCAAGCGCTCCAACCATCTCATTATATTCCTCAATACCATCTCTGTCAAAATTCATAACCACAGCTGCAAGAGTTTCTGCCCCCAACCTTTCTTTAATAGGAACTACTATGGCACTCTCATCAAGCGTATTAATTACAGAGATTACCCGCATATCTTTCGGTTGCTTCATGGAACGAAAAACAATGAAAGTAACATGTTCATCGTTTAACCTGAATTTCATCTACCCAGTTTCCATGTCAACCAAATCTCCCCAGGATGATAGGAACATCAAAGTCAACTTCACAATCTAGAATTACAAAGTCAGCTGGAAAGATAAAAGATGCAACTTTCACCAAAACATCATACAGAATACCCATCGGTTTTTTCACAGTTCTATCTGGCATAAGAAGCCTCATAGAATTCGATTTTAGTGCTCCCAACCCTAACTGCTTAAACACGGCTAGCGGCATTAAGTTAATGCTAGCACCCAAATCACACAGTGCCTTTGCAAAGTTGTAAGACCCGATAGTGCAAGGGATTGTAAAAGACCTGGATCCTCCTCTTTTTAACTAGGGAACATGAAGCAACTGTACTACAATGATTTAAGTTATCTGCCGATTCAAAACTGGTAGTTCTCTTCTTCGTCACCAAATCTTTCATGAACTTCGTGTAATCGGGCATCTGCTCTAAAGCCTCAACAAGAGGGATATTTACTGATAGCTCTTTCAACATTGTAATAAACTTCTGAAATTTTCCTTCCTAAGCCTTTTTTTCAACCTTTGAGGAAAGAGAGGAGGAGGTCGTGGGATAGTTTTTAATAATTGTGGAAATTTCTTCTCCTTCCTTTTCTCAGATACAACTTCCTTATTAATACTTTTGTCCGCTGCTAAATTTTCTAGATCTATCTCAACCTCTTCATCGACCACCACTGGCTCATCTTTCTTATCATTATTCGCAGGAATAGGTGGGTTCGTCGTGCTCTTTTCGCTTCTTATAGTAATGGCTAAACAAAGACCGTCATTTTTAGGATTTTTGATGGTGTTACTTGGAAGAGTTCCTGGTCGACGTTAGTTCAATGTCACCGATATCTACCCGAACTATTGCTCCAACTGTTTTATGGCATTTGAGTGAGATTCAACTTTCTGACTTATTCCCGAAATGTCCACCCTAATTTCTTTCAAGCAAGTTTCTTGGTTTTCTGATCTTTTAACCAATTTTTTAAGAAGGGTTTCCATTCATGAATTTTCGTAGTCAGCATCACGGTTCCCTGGTGGAATATAAGCACTGCTCTTCTCTTTGTAATCATCTTTTCATTGCCAATCTCCATCACGATCTCATTCTCTATCTCTATATCTTGACCTGTTATAATTGTCTCCATAATAGTTCCGACCTTGATTTCCTTACCTCGAGTTCTAAGATCCTTGATTAGACCCTTGGCCCTTGGCTCGAAAACCCGCCACTTCTTTATCCAAGTATTTAGCTTTCTCATAAGAGTCATAATCGTCATGCTTAGATAATTTACCCTGTATACTTACGGCATGTACCTTTACTGCATCTCTAGCCTCAATCTGTTTGGCTAGCAAACCAATTTTTGTTCCCAGTTGTGCAACCTCTTGAGCTACAGATTCATCCAAAGCCTATTGTGTTGCCGATGCTCCAATAGTGTATGTACCAGCCAGTGTCTCTGCCTCCCGAGTATGCCATCCTCAGTTGGTTTTAGTGACACGATCTAAAATCTCTGAAGCTTGTTCCCACCTCAGACTCATAAATGCTCCGCCAGTGATAGTATCTGCTACAGCCTTAGTATTTGCATTCAAAGCCCTATAGAAGATTTCTAGTAGACTCCTACCACTCATCCTATGATTCGGCACATTCTGCAGCTTCTTCTTGAACCTTAGCCATGTCTCGTAAAGGTCTTCAGAGTGTAGTTCTCTAAAGTTATAAATCTCATCCTTCAACTGTAGCATCTTAGATGGTGGAAAAAATCTTTCCAAAAATTAATTTTTCAGATCTTGCCAAGTAGTAATAGAACCTCGTGGTAATTCGGTCATCCACAATGTCGCTTCTCCTGTTAAAGAGAACGGAAATAATCTTAACCGAATAGCCTCTTGGTCCACTCCATGCAAATTATAAGAAGTGCAAACCCCCATAAAGTTCATCACATGCATGTTTGGATCATCTGTAGAAAGACCTGCGAATACACCTTTCAAGTTAAGCAGGTGGATCATGGCACTTGTAATGTCAAACTTAGTGCTCTGAGGTAATTCTGGTGGAATAATGGCACCAGTCTCTATCGGCTCAAAATAAACCACATCTTCTTCCTCAGGATCATCATAAACTGGCACATGCGGTCTTTGAGGTGGTTGGTGTGCCCTCAGTCCTCTTTTTCTTTCTTCAACATCAGTCAAACGTTGTGTTACTTCTCGCATAGGTCGATTATCTCTATCTGTTTGCCTAAGAGCAGCTTGTCTAGCTTGCTCTTCCCGTGTCAACCGAGCAGTAGTTTGGCCTGTTGTTTCATGACCAACTGGCTAGATTGGTTGGTTATGAATGTCTCCCTCGGCTACAGGATCCTGAACTCCATCGGTATTCACCATTCTTCGATTAGCTCTCAGAGTTCTTTCTATTTCAAGATCAAGTGGAATCAGGGGATTGCCTTGACTCCTAGCATTGGGCATACACTGGCGTGTTCCCTTAAGAGAATAAGGAAATAAAACCAATCAACTCCAACAAGCAAAATACTCAACTCCGTAACTGTAGTTCTCAGTCAACGGCGCCAAAATTTGATATCGCCCAAAATATACCTCCAGAAAAGTATAATGCGGTTGCTGTATCAAATATGGAACCTAGCTAGGTTGGGGTCGATCCCACAGGGAATAGGTCAAAGTTATGTAGAAAGCTAGTCTAAGTAATTGGCAAGTAAGTAAAACTAGGGGGGTTTTGTGAATAAATGGTAATAGTAACGATTGTTGAATATAGGGTTTGTAAACAATATGAGAAATACACTAGAACTATGATCCCCAATGATTCCTTAACTCTACCGGTTATTTGTGCTGGAAAGACTATCCCGCTGCGTTGCATGCAAAATCTAACCAGTTAAGCTCATCTAAACGTCTCTCGCCTTAGTTAGACAAATTTCACTTTTTCCTCTTAGTCTGTGAGTGTCGCACTACTAACCCTTGTCCTGGATCTCAGATAACTCTCCCTGTTACGGCTCAAGTTATTAGATGAAGGTTGATAGCTTCAAATCTCTGCTGTTATTCCATTTTCTCAATCCTTACCTCTCTCTCGAGCAAGTCTAGAATACAGACGAGTATATAATGTTTGCAACCGTTAGAAGACCAATTATAACGAAGGTAATAACAATACATGCATTCACAACGGTTCAAAATTTGCTTTGCACTTAACCTGCTTCGTTAAGTCCTCATGGTTCACACAACCCTAGTTAATGGGTTTAGCTGCTCATTATTGTAAGAACACAAAAAGACTTCGAAGATGAAAACATAATTGTAAACTCATGATAATGAAGAAAACTCTGAAATCTCAATATCAATAAATAACCCTAGAATTGATGTTCCAAGATAACAAAATCAATAATATGTTCTCCAGCTCAAAATAATGGAAAATATTTCTCAAAACAATGTACTGTCTCCCTCCTGAACATAGGACAATACAAGGGTATTTATAGATACACGCTGAATCCTATCCTAAACAAAACAGGAAAACAAAGTCAACAACTTTCCACGGTACAGTGACTAGGTGTCGTGGAACCAAGTCATTCCACGTAGGTCAGTGCCGTGGAAATCAGGCAACTTTGGACATCTCTGAAGTTGACTCACGGCAGCCACTCACGTCATGTAAGTGGATTCACAACACGTGAGTCCTGTCGTGAGTTACCTCTCTGGTGCAGATCCTGGTTTTTTCGTCTTCAGATACTTTGCTCTAGAGTATGATTCTTCCGTATTGATCATTTTGCTTCCAAAAACCTATTCTCTTGCGATATAGAACAGAAAACACATCATACCTACCAAACATACTCAAGTTATTGCATATTTTCTTTGTTTTAAGCATCGAAAGTGCCATGTGAACATGACACATCAAATACAAAAATAACAAGTTCAATAATTTTGCCCTTAAGAACGACGTCACCCAATCTAACATTGGGAAAAATCATTCGAATTCAAAGCATAATCCAAATAATTCATTCAAAGCTCAACACCTTTTTCAAACCCACAATTAACATATACACCCAAATTGACATTTAAGCCAAAATAAGTATCAATTTCACCATCCTCATATTCAAAGTATAAAACCCATCAAGTACAAGCTAACCCACATTTAAAATCAAGCAAAATTCAACCCATATGTACGAAATTTCACCCCATTCGCGATTAACATCAACTTTAAATCCCAATTTCAACAATATCAATAATTTCAAAACCTAAATTCAACCCAATCAAGTAACCCTAGACATTCATGAACCATTTGAAACAAATTTAAGCACAAAAGTTTAATATTCTTATATCTAAACTCAAGAAATATGATTAAGGTACCATGGATACATATAATTAACAAATACAAAACAACCAACATTATTTGAAGAAAAACAAGAGGTCTAACCTTTCGATTAAGAGACAATCGACTTGGAAGAGGTGTGTGCACAGTGATGATCGAACTCCAGTGAGTATCAACAACAGCGGTGGTGTGTGAGTATGTGTAGTGCTGAGTTGATAATGGGTTTAAGAGTGTGTGTTTTGTTGCATAAGCTAAGTGATAGAATAGAGGAAAATGGGAATAGGAAAAAATTTGAAGTAAACTAAGAGCCAAAAGTTGAAAAGTCAAGTCATAAAAGTCAAACCATCATATTTTAACATGAGGCCAAATTTGGCGATAGGATTATGCATTGACAAAGTTATAGGTGATGCACCAAACTATGCATAGCATAGCCAATGTTAACAGTTTCCATCCCTTAGGTTTTCGTTTGGGTGAGCAAGTTCGCTGTTGGACAGCTCCATTACCAAAGTCCCTGGCGATCCACTAAACAATAGATATCATCGCCCTTTTTCACAGTTGAGAAGCCTTGGGAGATCAGTTTAGGTGAAGGACTTCGACAATTCGCTGAAGTGTGTGGCGAATCGCCAAAGTCACTTCCCTGGAGCTTTGTGCGCGATCTCCCATATTCTTCTACTCTGACTTATTTTGTGATATGTATTCCATATTGCTACCCCATCACACACCTGCACCATGCAACAAACGTTATTCAAAATAATAAAAAGTAAAACTTGGATTGCCTCTCAAGAAGGGCCTTAGTTATTGTCGTGGCACGACATTGTTCCTTATCAATCAAATATTCTTGAAGTAGAGTGCCTCAACTTTAACAACTCTGGGCCCACCAATAAAGAAATGTTTCAAACATTAACTATTCACCATAAACCTTCTTTTCTAATGGTTCTCCAACTCAATTGCACCACTTGGATAAACATTTACCACCTTAAAAGGGCCCGACCATTTGGACCTTAGCTTACCCGCAAAGAGTTTCAACTGTGAGTTAAAAAGCAACACTTCATCACCAGCTCGTAACTCCCTTTTTAATATCTTTTCATCATGCCACCTTTCCATTCGCTCCTTGTATAGAGCGGAGCTTTCGTAAGGCCGAAGGCAAAATTCCTCCAATTCTTGCAATTGCTCCTCTCTAGACTTAAAAGCCTCCTTCCAATCCATGTTTATCTTTTTCAAAGCCCAAAGAGCACGATGTTCTAAATCCACTGATAGGTGAAAGGCCTTTCCAAACATAAGTTGATAGGGATACATTCCAATTAGCATTTTGAAAGCGGTGCGGTACGCCCAAAGAGCATCATCCAATTGTCTCGCTCAATTGGTTCGACCCACATTGACGGTCTTCTCCAAAATTGCTTTAACGTCCCTATTTGAAACTTCAACTTGGCCACTTATTTATGGATGGTACGGGGTAGCTACTTATGCTTGACCCATACTTTTCAATAAATCTACCAAACACTCTATCATAAAAATGAGAGCCACCGTCACTAATGATTGCTTGTGGAGTTCTGAACCTCGTAAAATTATGTTTTCTCAAGAAAAACGTGATGCTTTTTCTCTCATTATTAGGAAATGCAATTACCTCAACCCACTTGGATACATAATCAACGGCCATCAAGATATACTTGTTCCCATAAGAGCTTACAAAGGGTCCCATGAAGTCAATACCCCATATGTCAAACAACTCAACTTCAAGATTGGATTTCAAGGGCATCTCGTTCCTCCTTGAAATGACACCTTGCATTTGGCATGACACATATGACCAGACCCACTCGTGAGTATCTCGATGAAGTATAGGCCAATAGATATCACTTTGTAGAACCTTGGCTGCCATCCTCACACCACCATGATGACCCTCAATTGAGACGAATGGCATGCCTCAAGAATGGGTTGCATCTCCAATTCCATCACACACCTATAGATCACTCCATCCAAGCATTCTCTAAATAAATAAGGCTCATCTCAATAAAATTTCTTCACATCATGGAGGAATCGCTTCTTTTGGTAATGATTCAAATCTTCAAATAGTAAACCACACACTACATAGTTTGCACAATCCGCATACCATGGTTCTACCACCCCTAAAGAGTCATGACAAGCTCATCGAAAAATGCTTCATCAATATCAATTTTGCCTAACTTTACGTTGTTAGACTCAAGGGGGATAGATGATCCGTTACTTGGTTTCGCATCCTTTCAGATCTTTGACTTCAAAGTTAAACTCTTGCAATGATAATATCCAGTGGATCAAACATGGCTTAGACTCTTTTTTATCCATTAAATATCGAAGATCGGCATGGTTGGTATGCATAATGACCTTAGTACCAACAAGTAAGCATGGAATTTTTCAAAAGCATAAACTAGGGCTAGCAATTCTTGCTCTGTAACCATGTAGTTTCGTTGTGCATCATTCATGGACTTACTTGCATAATAGATCGGATGAAAGAGCTTGTCCTTTGTTTGAGCAAGAACCTCGCCTAGTGCCAATCCACTTACATCACACATCAATTTGAAAGGAAGCAACCAATTTGGGGGCCATAATGATAGGAGCCGATACAAGTTTCTCCTTGGGGCAATTGAATGCCCTCACATAATCTCCATCAAATTCAAACTTTGCTTTCCCTTCAAGAAGTTTACACATTAGATGTGTTATTTTGGATAAATCCTTGACTAATCAAAGATAGAAGTCGGCATGTCCTAGGAAACTTTGGACACCTTTAATGGAGATCGGAGGGGGGTAACTTAGCAATCACTTCAACCTTGGCTTGGTCGACTTGAATTCCTTGGCATCTTATGCCCTAGTACAATACCTTTCTTTACCATGAAATGGCATTTCTCCTAATTTAGTACTAGGTTAGTTTCCACCCACCACTGAAGAACTTTAGCTAAGTGCTCAAGACAAGCCTCAAATGTATCACCCACTACCGAAAAGTCATTCGTGAAGACTTCTATTATATCTTCCACCATATCCAAAAATATTGATAGCATGCATATTTGAAAGGTGGCGGTGGCATTACATAGCCCAAATGGCATGCGTTTGAACGTAAATGTACCGTACGAACATGTGAAAGTGGTCTTCTCTTAATCTTTGGGGGATATGGAGATTTGGTTATTTTAGATTACCTATCAAGGAAACAATACCAACCCTACCCAGTGATCTAGCATTTGTTCTGTGAACAACATAGGGAAATGGTCTTTTTCAGTTCAAGAATTGAGTTTTCGGTAATCCATACATACTCTCCAACTCATAACCGGTCTAATGGGGACAAGCACATTATCCTCATTGGGTACCACCGTAATTTCTCCTTTCTTGGGTACGTATTGTATTGGGCTCACCCAAGTACTATCCAAGATTGGATACACGACACCCGTGTCTAGCCATTTAATAATTTCCTTCTTAACTACCTCTTACATAGAAGGGTTTAGCCTCCTTTGATACTCTATACTTGGCACACATTTGGGCTCTAACTTGATTTTATGAGTACAAATACCGAGAGGGATCCCGATAATGTTGGTGATAGTCCACCCGATAGCCCTTATAAACCTCTTTAACATGGACACCAACGCCTTAACTTGTCATGCCAATAGATCCTACGCAATAATCACGGCCAAGGTATTATCAAGACCTAAAAAGACATATTGGATATGAGGGGGGAGTGGCTTAAGCTCAAGTTTTAGAGGCTCTTCTACCGATGGCTTTGCAGGAGGACTCTCTCGATTCTTTAAATCAAGGTCAAGTTTATACAGTTTCCTGTTGTATGAACCAAGGTCGGTCAAAGAAGCTACAACTTCATCATATTCTTCCACATATTCACTTCCATAATTCCACAAGACCACCGCTAGTGGCTCACTTAAAAAGCCTTCCTCTATTGCATCAGCAACATCATCATCAATCACGTCGATCACCGAGATCACTTGCAAATCCTGAGGTTGCTTCATGGACTTGCATACATTGAAGGTGACTTCTTCATTATTAACCCTAAATTTTAACTCCCCATATTCTACATCAACAAGTGTTTTCCCAGTAGCCAAGAATGGCCTACCAAGAATTATGGGGACTTCATCGTCGATCTCACAATCTAGAATAACAAAGTCAGCAGGGAATATGAACCGGTCCACACTAACAAGCACGTCATACAGAATTCCTACCGGTATCTTTATGGATCAGTCCGCCATCAAAAGCCTCATAGTAGTGGCCTTGGGAGCTCCTGACTAACTTTTTGCACACTGCAAATGGCATCAAATTTATACTTTCCCCTAGATCACACAAGGCTTTACTAAATTGATAAACACCAATCGTAAAAGAAATGATAAACTCCTTGGATCTTCCTTCTTCACCACTATGTTACTAGTCATTATCTCACTATAATTGTGCGACACTTCAACCGTTTTGAAATCCATGATTCTCTTTGTGGTTACCAAGTCCTTCATAAACTTGGCATACCCGGGCATTTCATGTAAGGCCTCAAGTAATTGGCTATTCACAGACAAGTTGCTAAATTTAGAGAGAAACTTCTTAAATTTAGTGTCATCCTCCTTCTTCTTGAATCTTTGAGGGAATGAATGAGGTATCTTAATTGTCGACTTTGAAGCAACTGGGCTTTTATCTGGTTTTGAGACATTTGCATCAACCACCTGTTGTTTCTCTCCATTTACAATCACATCCTCAACTTCTTCTGGTTTTTCAACATTTGAATCTTTGGGAAGAAAAACTTCTTCATCCGGCTTGTAAACCCTTTTTCTCTTTCCACTTGCTTGCTCTTCCATTACCTTATAGTTGGGGTCTTTCTCGAGATTCAATACCTCACCACCAAGTGTCTTTCTGATCTTAGTGACAATGGCTATACAATGAGCATCATTCTTGGGATTTGTCATGGTATCACTAAGGAGCCCTCCCTTTTGCCTAGGATTGAGGTGAGTCAAAATTTGGCTCAATTGGGTCTCAATTTTTTTATCGAAGCCGCATGAGAAGTGACCATTTGTTTCAATTGAGAGTAGTCACTCTTTATTTCTTTGAGCATCTTTTTGGTCCCTTCATCTCTCATGAGTATTCTAGCAAAGCACTTCTTCCTTCTTGTAACTTTTCGGATCAACAAAGGTGGTTTCTTTGCCCTTTTGCCTATCATGAGGGGGGACGTATCGATCACGATCTCTTTTTCTATCCTTATCCCTCCAATCTCTATCACAGTCTCAATCACGATCTCTCCAATATCAATCCTTCCAATCTCAATCTCTATCCTTCCAACCTTGATTCCCTCCTTGCCTTTGGTAGGTAGGTTGGGAACCCCCCATTTATTTCGATAAGAAATGGATCTCCTCAATAAGCGAATCGGCATCATCATCCTTATAAGCTCTATTTTCTCTTGAAACTATGGCATTAACCGCTTTTGGGGCTGACCCCATGACATGCTTTGTTAAGAGATCCATTTGTGTCGTGATCTTAGCTATGTTTCTGACTCTCTCTTCATCCTTTTTCCTTTGTTCTTGGCTCACATAAGACACGAATAGAGCCCTTATGGCTACCTCGGCATCTCATGTGTGCCATTCTCTACTTTGCTTTGTCATTTGGTCTAGCAATCCCATGGCAACTCCAAAGGTTTGATTCATTAAAGATGCTCCAGCCAAGTTATCCACTAGGTTTTATTTAATGAGTCCAACGATCGGTAGAATATTTGAAGTAGCATCTTATCTGGAATTTCATGGTTGGGGCAATGTAGCAATGTTTTATTAAACCTTAACCACGTTTCAATTCAACCCAAGACGTAATCGACCCCTGGGGTAACTCCGCCAACCATATCACCATTTCTCCCGTCAATGAGAATGAAAACAACCTTATCCGAATGGATTCTTGGAAAATATTAGCAATCTCGAAAAGGGTGCACACATCTATGAAATTATTTAAATGCATGTTCGCATCCTTATGCGCTTGACCCCCAAACAACCCTTTCATTTGAAGTAGATGTAACATGACGCTAGTGACATGGAATGTCACATTGCCTACCGTTAGTGGTAGGCAAATAGGACTAGCCCTTCCGACGTCTCCCAAATGATCCTCATCCTTGAGTTGCCAGTCAAAAGTTGCGGTATTGCTACCGTATTAACCCATGGTGCCTTGTTGGCTCATATTATCACCCAAGCAAAATAAAAACAATAAATAAAGTAAATTCAAATTACGGTTAACAAAAGTAAAGCAAAACACTACAAAATGAATGCTAAATTTTATTCCCCGATAATGGTGCCATTTTTCATAAAGCTCAAATGCACTCTATTAAGGATGTATGCGATTGTTATGTAATATATTAACCCAACTCGTGAGTTGGGGTCGATCTCATAGGGAATGAAAGAGGTAGGTTCATTTTTGAGTGTAATAAGTCATTAAGTGTTTGCACATAATGTGTAAAATGCAATGAAAATAAAATGGGGGATTCGTTTCGAATGTTTGCTTCCAATTAATCAATTGAATGCTTGGTTTGCAAAATGAGAACTAGAAGTTTATAATCAAAGATTAAAGTCACTAGAGGTTATGCCTTCATGAGTGTGAGGACAAGCATGGGTAATTGAACATTTTCCTAGACTCAACTAATCGTTATGGGTAAGCTAGGTCCAAGATCTTAATGTTAATTTGTCAATAAAATATTAGATTTCACAAGCGGGTTCTTTCAAACACCTCACGAGTGTTTCTTCATAACCAATCTAAAACCTCAATTTGATAGTCTTATGTCTAAGATCTACCATTAGATGATGAGAATCAAGTCATTGTTGATCACTGATCCTCACCCTTATCCCTTTTGTCAAGGATAATAAGGGATCTAAGCTTAACTAGAGTTTGCAACCTCCAATTATAGGTTGATAACATGGAGTAGAGGTCAAACCCATAACAATTAATCAATTAAAAAAGCAAATAAACAACACCCATGCAATAATCACTACTCAATCACACATAACCCTAAGTTGGGAATTTAGCTACTTATAGAGAGGAAAAAAGGAATTATACCCATATCTTCATTGAAGTCCTCCATTGAATCAAATATTCACAAATGAAGTCCAAATCCAAAGCAAGATTAACAACCAATAAACCAAATTCCAACTGTAGGGCTTCAACTACAAACTTCTAGAACTCAAAATTGACAAAAGATAGGGTTCGAAGCTGCCAAAAAGCCTTTTATAGCTGTAGCAAAAATAGGCTAAAGATTTACAAAAATGCCACCATGCTCATTTCCACATTGGGACTTCGGCATCACTAAAGTTCACGGAGATACGCCGATGTGCCTCTTTGATCATCAAACTGACTATGACTTTAAGCCTTAGTGATTTGCATCTGGTGACTTAAGTGATGGACTCTTGCTTCACCGAACTGTTGGACGATACGCCGAAGTGCTCTTCTTCATCGTTGATTTTCCCCATTTGGAAAATCTATTGACTTTGGCGATGGAACCTCAACTTATGCGATTCGCCAAACTCCAAGGGCGATACCTTTTTGCATTTTTAGTTCTAAATTTCCATCTTTTTATATTTTTTATGCTCTACTAACTACTTCTTAACTTTGACCATAAAAATAAACTAAACTAACATAAAAACTAACTCAAATTGGCATTGAGGACTTAATTTCTTACCATTTTTAGGACGAATGAGTCGCAAATTGCTGACTCATCAGTGATGTTGAGATGTTTCCTTGATATAGGCAAAACTGCACCTTTATTCATGTGACCAACAAAAGCCTAGTTAATCCAAGCTTTAGTAGAAGATAAATGTTATAAGTGCTCTCCTTTTTCAGAACTGTTGCTACTAGAACTGTTGTTGTTACAATGTTTTGAATGTTGTTGCTTCATCTCCAAAGTACTGTCTTTGGACCCAAGAACTGTTGTTGTTACAGTGTTTTGATTGTTGTTGCTTCATCTCCAAAGTACTGTCTTTGGACCCATCTATAGTTGTATAACCCTACCTCTGTGGATTCTTGCTTCTTTGTTGTCATTTCTTACCCTTGTTGCTTCTTTTCTACATTATTACTCTCTGAAAGCCCTGCTAGCCCTTTCAAATTACTGGATCCTTGAGTAACCAACTCCTTCTAGTTAGAAGAGGATAATTGTTGTAAGTGCTCTCCTTTTTCAGAATTGTTGCTGCTACAAATGTTGTTGTTACATTGTATTAATTGTTGCTGCTTTATCTCCATAGTACTATCTTTGGACCCCATCATAGCTTGTTTAACATCTAACCCTGTAGATTCCAGCTTCTTTGTTGTCATTTCTAACCCTTGTTGCTCCTTTTCTACATCGGTACTGTCTGAAAGGCATGCTAGTCCTTGCAAATTATTGGAGCCTTGAGCAAACATCTCCTCCTTATTAAACACATCAAACTTGTTGTTAACTGGTACTACTTCCTTGTCAATGGAAGCTTTAGCAATCCTACCATCTTTTATGATCCTCCAGTTTTCAAGATCTCCTACTATCTTCCTACTAGATAAAACTCTAGCTTTTCCAATCTGCAATTGTTGGGTCTTATAGGGGCTTCATTATTACATTCTACATTATCCTCTATCATCTTATCTTTTACTTCATGTCAGGATCTTTGTTGCTATGAACTGAGGGATTTTGAAACTCTGCACTCAACCATATTATGCCCATGTAGCTTACATTCAACACAATACTTGGCTAAATAATCATATCTGATGTGAACAGCTTCATATCTTAATTCACCAGTGAGCTCATTCTCAATATCCATGTACAACATTTTTTGCAGGTCTGCAAGAAAATCCACCAAAACTTTCACTCTGGCACAGGTTGGTCGAGTCTTATTGATGGTAGCCTGATCAAGTTGCAAAGGGCTTCCCACTGCCGATGCAAAAGAGAACAGACATTCCTTCTCAAAAAAGGTTGGAAGCCATGCCATGGATCTTTTAGTTTCTTCTTCTACTTTGAATTTTGTATCATAGATTAGAGTTCTCATTAGATATGAATACCCTTCATTGCAAGTAATGTAATATGCTCCCTCCAAAACCATGCTGGTAAATTCCTCCATAGAAGATAGACGGTAAGAATATGACGATTACGTAGTAATCCTATCATGCATTCACCCTTAATTCCACATTGAACAGGAATGGCCTTTCTCGAAATCTCCAGGTCTAACCATCCATACGCAAATTTGCCAATAATAGTAAATTGCATATTTTGATTATTGTTCATTCTTTCCCCTTCTACTTCTGTCCATTTTATCCATGGAATTCCTCAATCATACTCACTGGTTTAATAGAGATTGGATCTTTGGTTGCATTAAGAGTATCATAATTTGAATAGTGTCAACATATGGCAATTTGCGTGGAAAATTAGATACACCTTCCTTGTCAGTCTCCTCAATTAAAGGGAGGAAATCTGCCATTGATAAACCAGCCGTCGGTGGCTGGCTGCCCACCGCCGCTATCACTAGGTTTAGATGTTCATAGAGAGGAGAGAGAAGAGAGTTCGAGATTGCCACTTTTTTTGTGCCATTTCTAATACGTTAAAGAGCATTTTTATCCTTTTCCGTATTTTATATCATGAATCAACAAGAGGGTATGGTCATTATTTTACAAACAGCTAGTGAAAAGCATTTCAAGTGCCATAATGTCGTTGAATCATGGAACATCATGTGGTTTTAGTCCTTGCATTAATAACAAAAGGTTAAACTATTGTAAATGGTCTTGTTCTCCAAATAGAACATTTATTACAGCTGACACCTCTATGTACAATCTCCATAAAAACATCTCCAAAGCTTGGATTCAAGATACTAGAAGTTACCGATCCAAGCTACTAAATTCGTATTTTGCATCACCTAGTATTCAAGATTTTGATTGAGAGGGTCGACGAAGTCCAGGTATCTGCAAACAAAGTCACCAACAAAAATCATTTTTACTGAAGTTGTAAGAAAATGTATGCTTACATGTGACATTGCAAGAATATGTTTTATTCCAAAAGGAATCAAAGAACACTTGTGTTTCGATTTCAACCAGGGATAGCCTAGTGATAAAAATCCTCTACCTCTAAAAGATAAAGTCAGGGTTTTGAGTCATCAGTGGTGTATATAGGGTCCGGAATCTACCATACCCGGAAAAGATTCAATAAGACAAAAAAAAAGCTTTTTGAATTTTAAAATATCCTGCTAGACACTTCAAAGTAGTCCGAGAGCAAGTTCCACAAACAAACCTCAATTCCATGTGGGCCTATTCGATTATGGGAAATGAAATTGATTATCAAAGTGACAAAGTCATCAGGCACATCTTCCTGCTGTGTTCAAAGGACAAGCAAATATTCAGAGGTGCAATTCCAAATTTAAACCAATTGGCATCTTAAGAAAACCAAAATGGACCTGTATAGCATGGCCTGTGTGTCTGACGACCACCATTTGGAACTTCCCTTGCATTTGACCTATTGTGAGGGCTCTGTGACAATAAAGAGAAACTGTGACAAATTGGTCTCATGCTTTATCAAAATACAAGCTAGAGCGATGTAGTTCATGCTTCTAGCTTTAAACATCCCCCAATTGTTATGAAATAAGCTTTTAGAATCTTTCCCCCGAACAAAATAAAATCTTAACTGCTATCCGGATAGAGATTCTATTCCGTAGCATCTCATTAAGACATTGGGTTGCAAAGTACATTATATCTGGAAAAGATATCTTGAAAGAATCCTCTGAAGAAAACAGCATCATGGATAACACAAATATAAACAAACTCAACTGTAGCGAATCCAATGGTAGATGGAAGCTCTACAATGAAGAATTTTTTGTGTGAGAGAAAGTAAGGTAGTTATAATGAAGGGTATTTCCACAAGAAAATTGTTACCCAATAAAAATGATAGTGACAGCTATTTACTTGGAAACTAGGTAGTTTCCGCTTACATGTTCTGAATGTTGATTGTTTATGTTACATATGGTTGGAGAACCCTATATAAAAGGGTCATAGATTGTTCTGAAACCTATTTCTCTAATATCTCTGTATGCCTGTTTCAGTTAACATTAGAGGTAGTAAGGAACGCGCTAAAGGATAATACACTTTTCCGAAAACAATGACAGTACTATTGCATTTACAAGACTATTCTTAGTTCATGGACATGTAATGACAATGCCAGAAAAGGTAGTCCTCTACGTAATTGATAGATAATGGCAGTCCTCTATTGTTTCCATTGATATGTCTGCTGTTTGCTGCTCATTCTTTCATATGCTGAACAATGACAAGTCTTCAGAGATTCTAAGCAGACTTTGACAATGCTACTTTCTGTTTAGGATTATACACATTCCCAACCAATAAATAGTTAACTGGGATAAAATTGGCAGTCATTTAGAGATACTTTTGTGAGACGGAATGGCCATGCAATTCCTCATTACAAGTGAGACTGCAAGCATTATATTGTTTAGGACAGCCATGAACATAAATTGTTCCGACATGACTCATTACTAGGTTGGATCAGAAAAGGAATATAAGAGACCATCTGGTATACTTAAACCACATATCAGAAAAGGAATATACAGAAACACCTGCCATACATAACCACATAGTATTGAAGCTTCACATGCGTGCTAGCATGCATGTGAAGCTTCAAGACTATGTGGTTATGTATGCAATATAGAATTCCACACAATCGTTGATACAGTTAAAAGTACACAACCTGTCAAGTCTCTCTGTCCCAGCTAAAAGCAATATCTTTGGCACGGGAGATGACAAAAACTTTTCTGAAAGGCCTTCATACCTGAAACAAGAGCAATATAATATCAGGTTCAAACCGGCATGTGCTAGAAAATGGAAAACAAGACACTCAGCTTCCTGTGCAGCAGTGCTAGATGTCAGAACTCTTGAATCATGATACAGACTGCAAAATTAAGAAAATACTTCTCGAGTCTAAAAACTAGTCAATGTCATTCTAAAAGGAAGGTAACAGTAGATAAATCCAGAGGGAACTAAATAAAAACAAATTTATCTGAAGAGGAGCTTTAAGTTCTGCAGCAGGTTCTGTATTCCGAGACTGGCTAAGAGATAATCAGTTGTTTCTTCTGCATTGCAATCATGTGAATAAGTCGAGCAAACATACACACGGAGTAGAACCACAAGCTTGGGGAGCGACAATCATTAGAGCTTAACAATTTATCCTTTTCATTTTGAGTGCTTTTAGTGTCTATGATAAATAAATCATAATAGAATCTTTTTCTTAATACCTTCTGGTTTGGTTCCAAGGGAAAGAGTTAAAAGAATACTCACCTCTACCAATGTAGAACATTAAAAAATTAAGTTCTTAAAATCCTAATAATACTTGACACGAAAGCATTTTTGATAGCCAAGGTTGCTGGGGTTCAATGGGAAATCAAGCTGAGGAGTTGCAAGCCAAGGTTGTTAGGGTTCAATGGGAAATCAAGAAGATCTTTGTCGCGGAAGAAGAGCCCAAGAATTGAACCGAAGAGCGGGCTAAGTGCTACACATATATCATGGTCCGAATCCAAACCCAAGAGGAGGAAGATTGGGGTTCACATGGTGATGCAAAGTCAGGAAGTACTTATTGCATGAACTGTTCTGCAGATTATTCAGATTTCAGAAATAGCCAGATTTGTTGAAAATCATGAACTGGGTGTATTAGATTCTTGTTCTTATCATCATTTTGAGCTTATTCCTAATAGTTTGAGGAGATTTCATGGAGTTTTTGGGTGAAATTCAGCTGGATTTTGTCAAAAAATTGAGCAAAAACGTGAGAATCTTGAAGAACAATGCTTAAATTCCTGAAATTTCGGAAATAGCCACTGATGTGCATGGCCATTTTGCGGTCCAGTTTTAAAATATAGCCTTTCTGTGCTTGTTCTTCTTATTCTTCTCTTGCAATCTTAGCTAGATTACAAATAGTATTATTTCAAACTAGCGTTATCTAGTTCTGTGTCCGTATTTCATTTCGTACTTTTCTCTTTTAGTTTCGTTGTGTCTTTATTTCATTCCTAGTCCAGTGTGTTTTGTCCTTCTTTGCTAGTGACATAAACTCCATTCCAAACCGATACTTGAAAGCTTGCTTTGAACTTATTTGAGATTGTAAAATTGTGAAGAGACTAAGGGTTACCCTAGAGTGGTAAAAGGCTCGAGTGGTGAGATCATTTAAGTGTGGTCCTAAAAGCTTACAACCTTTGAGGTATACATGAGTGGAAAGAAAATTGAGTGCAAATATTTGAATAATATACGTAAGGGAGTGACTTGTGAGGTCCACTATTTTTACTAACCACTTTTATTGTCTTAATTATGTCTTACACATGTTCAAGGCATTACAATGGAGATATGGAAATTCCACTTCTAGTAGAAGTTATTGTGAAGTATTCCATGATTATTATAGTAGTGCTTCTACAAGAAGAAGAGAGCATGGGCCTAATGGAAGTTTGACTAAATTTGAAGTCACTGTTGAAGCATATGAGAGTGGTTACACATTTAATTCCACCTTAGGTGTAGATAAATTCTATCATACCAACTTCATTGATCCGTCTTTGGTTGAGTGATCGGATATACCTTGTCATATAAAAAGTTCACCATATAAATTTTGTGGAAGGTCGGTAGCCAAAGAGGTAAAGATTGTTGTTTACCATGGGACCTATCAAGAGGAATATGGTGTGATGTCTACCCTTTGACCACTTGTTCAGTGTGTATAGGAGCTCTTTGGTTCATACATAATAAATTTTGGTTTGATAGAAATTTGGAAAAGTTTGTTGTTGTAGATTCGATGGACCGAAAGCATGTCTTAACTCCTATGGCCATTAAGGAATCTTCAATAACAAATGAGGAAGTCGAGAAAGTGGAAGTGGAGACTACTGACTTGAAATTTTATTTACAAAGGCATTCCAAAAATTCAAGTAGAGTCTTTGAAACTTCTAGTGATGTCAAGTTGAAACTTGATGTGAAGAGTCATCCAAATGACTCAACGGGGATCCTTGGAGCCTATTGCACTCCTAATGAAATGAATGAGAGAGAAAAGAAAGAGAGGAGTGAGGAAGTGAATAGTGGCAACTCAAAAGATGAAAAAAGAGGATATTTTGAATGAAGTGAGCGAGTGGCTACAAGCACAAAAGAAAAGAGAGTTGAAAATGAGAGTGGGTGGTCATGAAAATAAATGAAGAACAATGAGACAAATGAGAGGAAACAAGATGCAATAAGAGAGAAACAAGAGAGTATGACTGAGAGGTTTTCTTATATGAGTGAGAGGTTTTCTTATTCTAACTCTTAACCTTTTGAATTCTTGTACTTTTAGTGTTTTCACTTTGTTTGAGGTATTCTTGAAAAAGTGCACAAAAAAGATGACTCAACATGGAAAGAAATTCAAGAATTGAAAGAAACAAGTCAAGTTGGGACTACTTCATCAAGTGAGCAAATGAGATTAGTCTTATAAAATCAAGGTAAAAAAGGTTCTTTAAGTGCTTATCAAGGTAAAAAAGGCTAATACTAACCCTCTAGTTACTTCAAATGAACTTGCTAGTAACTTTAGTGAATGTTAGACCATTTTTCAATGAGGTTGATGACTCTTTACTTGTGTTATAGTTGAATATGATTGTGGAGCTAAAATTGTTATTGATTGTGAACTTAAAAAGTTTGAAGTTAGTGTACATGAGATACAAAATGTTCCATTGAATTTTTGTGATGAAGATAAATTTATTTCTTCTTCATCTATTAGGAGCAATAGAAAATGTGATTGATGATGAATGTCTCTTTGCAAGTGAATTTGATTGTTACAAGCCTTTATCTTGTAAGGACGTGAATATGTTTTTTGACAGTCCTCTTGAAATGGAGCATGGGAAGAGCGATGATATCCTTTTTTAGCCTAAAGAATGTCAAATTTCAAAATAATTTGACAATCCTTTGTTTGGTGAAAATATTCAAGAAAGATTAGAGAGGTGATCTTTGTGTTGATAATGTGAGCCATTTTTTGAGTTGTCCTAATCTTGATTGTGTGATTCACATAAATCATGATTTGAAAAATGAGTTAAAAGGTGTGAACACTATTGATGAAGTCCAATTGAATGATTCATTCCTTATTGACTTGTGTGCACTGCACTTGATGAAAAGTGATGATCCAAAATTTAAAGAGTGCATGACTTGTGAAAATGATTCTTGTGGCTTACTTGAGGATACTAATTGTGTGGATGCTAGGAAGCTAACTCCCAAAATGTTTGTTGAAAGCACATCTTGTGTTGAAAAGTCCTTTAAAGATGAAGAACCCTCTTTAAAGAATGAGGGAGGCACAAGTGATAGTAGTAATACATAGATAGATGCTAATTTTTGTGTCAATTTATTTACTTACTCTAATCTTGCCTTTAAGGATATACTTTGGGAGGAATTTCTGAATGCTTCTAGAAAGAAATCTGAACATGATCCATTTGAAGCATTGCCAAATATCTACGGACGTAAATGTGATAATCCTTCCTTTGATGAGATTACTAACCTTCTTGATTTATTTGTGAAAGAGCATCAAGAGAGGATCTACAAAGCGGTAAGATACTTGGGAACATTTCTTGGGTTATAAAAAGGTTGGAGGTGTCATTGCCTTTTAAAGCCAAGAATAATTTGTTTGAATGGCTAATGCTTATTTTTGGGCTTTCGAAAGCCATGAAGGTAAATTTATATGCCTTTGACCTTTATAGTAGCAACTTTTTTATGATTAGTGAAAATTCTTTAATGTTGCTATTTGATTCACATTGTTAGTTTCTAAGTGAGAAATTCAAGAAATTTTGAGATCGATATTTGTGTTTGATCTCGAAAATGCATACTTCCGTTTAAGAGTTGTGAATGATATTGTTGGTTCTCTTAATCTTGTGGTTAGAAGAGTACAATCAAATTGTGAATTGACGGACTATTTGGTCCAAATTGTTGAAGAAACTAGCTTTGACTTGAATGTTCTAATGTTTAGAATTATTGATTTCTTTAACCTATTTTATGATTGTGGCATACTTTTGAGTGAAGTTTTTGATTCTATGCTTGAAAAGTTAATTTTTACGAGATTTTATGAATCTTGGATCTATCATAAAAATGTACATTTTGGGGAGTGGTATGTAACTTGTTTGAAAGCTAATTTTTTGGCTTGGATACTAATTCTCTTAAATGTTTTTCAAGGTTCGAATTCGAGGTCGAATTCTCTTTTCAAGAAGGAGAAAACGATGCGAATTCGGGAAGTACTTATTGAAGGAAAGGATTTCAACTTGACATCAAGAGCTTGGAGTGTTTCAAGAGAGTAAGAAAACCAAAGAACCAATACAAAAAAAGATTAACATAATATTTTAGGATCCTTTTGATCATAGTATGATGTACATGCAATCAAAGACATTTATGTGTTTTCTTTTCTTTTTTTTTGAGAATGGTAACATTTTTTCTATATATCCACATGTATACTACTTCAAAGTAATCCCCCTTCCAAAAGTATTACAATCTAGTAAAATCTATGTGTTTTTTGTCACAAATAGTCTAAAACATCAAAAAGATCGTCCTAAGACTTTTTGTTTACACCAAAATAATAAAGAGCTAAGCAATCCATCTTAAAAATCTGTAAATTGTTCTACTTGCCCTTAAAACACCTCAGATTCCCTTCTTTCCATATTGTCCACCATATGCAAGCTGGGACAATCTTCCATCCCTCCTCTTTTGTTGTAGAATTGACCACACTGATCTAGCAATTTAACAGATCAACCATGCTCCTTGGCTTTACCCATGTGATCTTACTTAGACTGCTGAATATCCTCCACAGTTGGTCTGCCCATTTGCAATGCAAAAAAAGATGGTTGACTGTCTTTGCATGTTCCCCACATAAGTAGCACCTTGAGCACAGTTGAAAGTTTCTCTTCTTCATGTTGTGAAGCAGTTCACCTTGTATGAAATTTTGGTTCTCCAAATCATCTGCCATGGCTACTGATCCACCCTGTCATTTGAAGAATTAAGATCTTTATATGCTGAATTGACGGTAAAGACTCCTTTGTTACCCATCTTCCATATAGCTTTGTCGTCTTCTTCAGTTAGATTATTGAACTAGGCCATTGTGTCAAGAAAAGTCCCTATTCTGTCCATCTCTCAGTCATTTATGTTTCTCCTAAGATGTAAATTCCACCCCTGACCGGTCCACATTTGTGATACTGACTTAATTCATATATGTCTGGGTACAATTTCTTCAAAGGCGCCATTGATCTATCCATTTTGTCCTCCCAAAATGAAATCTCCAGGCCATTTCCCACCTCAAATCTAATTCTGGAGACTAGTAATGGCCAAAGATTTCTTACTGATCTCCAGATACTGCATCCATAGGGTGTAGTCACCATCCTTGTCATCAACCTATTTTCCATCTCATATTTTGCTCTAGTGACCTCCCTCCATAATGGATTCTCCCCGGATATGAACTTCCACAACCATTTCAACATGAGAATTTTGTTTTGTACTTTCATATTTCTGATTCCCACACCCCCTCCTTGTTTTTTATAGTCTTCTCCCAGTTGACCGAGTGAAACTTCCTTTTGTCTTCATTACCCTGCCAAAAGAAATCTCTTCTCAGAGTATCTATCCTTCTAACTACACTGTTTAGAGCTAGAAATAAAGACATCAATAAGCAAGGAGTGCATCAAGCACACTATTGCTCAGAGTTAATCTACCTCCCCTAGATAAATATTGACATTTTCAGTTGGTCAACTTTTTCTCACACTTTTCTATTACCCCATTCCAAATCCCCTTGGACTTGCTCTTTGCACCCAAAGGCATGAGTAGGTATAGGTTGGTAACTCCCCCACTCTACCACCAAGGATTTCTACCAAAATATCCACCTCCACCACATCATTTATTGGGTAGATGAAACTTTTTCCCCAGTTGATGTTTAACCCAGAGACTGCTTCAAAGATTATGAAAATCACCCTAAGGAACAACATTTTGTCTTTCATTGCTTCATAGAAAACCTGCATACTGCAAATGAGTAATCTCCCAGTTATTGATTGTGTGAGAAATATCAGAGAAAAATATTATTGAATTGTTGTATCTACATTATTGCATTAAGGCCCTATTTATAGATACTACATTCCAATCCTTGCCCAAGTAGGACACTACATTAAAATCTTTTTCCAACTAGGATTTTATATGCTATTCCTATTGCTACTCCAATTCAACACTCCCCCTCAAGCTGGTGCATACAAGTCAATATGTACCGAACTTGTTATAGATGTAATTAATACGAGGACCAGTGAGGGACTTGATGAAGATATCTGCAAGAAACTGGTAAGGGTTGCTCGGGAAGTCTGGGGGATCACAGTTGAAAAGGAACAAACTGAAAAAGTGGTCGGAAAAGTAGTAAACGCAGCCGAAAAGTCGATTTGTCGCTGGAAAATTGCCGGAAACTGGTGCAAAATATATTGGTCATCTCAAAATTAAGAGATGAGTAGATCTTGAACTAGAAAGTCACCGAAAAACTGGATGGAACATGCTCACGCACCGGATTATTAGATTTAACAGCTGAAAAATGGTCAAAATCCTAGAAAAATTATATGGGTAGGGTCGAAATGATGACACGACCCTACTGGAAAAGAAAAATTATATGGGTAGGGTTGGAATGATGGCACGACCCTACTGGAAAAGAAAAATTATATGGGTAGGTCGGAATGATGGCACGACCCTAATGGAAAAGAGAAATTATATGGGTAGGGTCGGAATGATGGCACGACCCTACACAAACCAGATCTGAGACAATAGTCACCGGAAAGATGCACGGTGTTACGCAAATAAGATATGAGAAAATAGTCATCTAAAAGAAGCACGGTGGCCCAATCTTTTGCTAGCATGATCATTGGCCAGACGGGCGGCATATATGGGTTACAGCCGCCTGCCGGCAGTGGAAGCTCTTTGATTCTCTACCAAGATCGTAGAGGCTCTGATACCATGTGAGAAATATAAGAGAAGAATATTATTGAATTGTTGTATCTACAATATTGCATTGAGACCCAATTTATAGATACTAAATTCCAGTCCTTGTCCAAGTAGGACACTACATTAAAATCCTTTTCCAACTAGGATTCTATATACCATTCCTATTCCTGCTCCAATTCTAACATGCTCAGTTGTCCACCTGAAAATCCCTAACCCATTCCTTTATTTTTGTTGTCTCAGTCAAGTTGCTCAGATCCTCCATAGCTAAGATAAATAAGAATAGTGACAAGGAGTCACCTTGCCTCAGTCCCCTCTGTGAATGGAAAAAACCACTAGGAGTTCAATCGATCAGCACAGAAAACTTGATAGTGCTAATGCAGAATTTTACCCATCTAATCCATCTAGAGATAAAACCCATCCTCTGCGTCATAAGGAGTAAGAAGCTCCAGTTTTGCCGTCTGGAAGTCAAGCTTGCATAAAATCCCAAGATGCTGGCTTTTTTGTCTAGACTCAACACACTCTTTGGCTATCAACACTACATCCATTATTTGTCTCCCTTTTATAAGTGTCATTTGTTGTCTGTCAACCAGTCTGTGAATTACCTGCTTCAGTCTTTCTGCCAAGAGTTTGGCTATGATCGTGTAAACCCCACCTATAAGACTGATGGGTCTGAAATCTATCATCTCCTCTGCACCTACTTTCTTAGGAATTAATGCTACAAATGTGGCATTAATGCTCCTCTCAAACACTTCTGCCTTATGGAAATTCTGCATTGTTGCCACCAGTTCAGGGTTGATGATTTCCCAATACTGGTTAAAGAAAGCCATAGAAAAACCATCTGGCCTTGGTGCTTAGTCCCCTGCACAAGATCTTATTCCTTTCCGTATCTCCTGATGTTTAAATGGTGCCACAAGTAAACTCTTCTCCTCTTCACCAATTATTGGACAGTTTCTCATGTCTAATAAGGTCTCCATTCTTCTGGCTCAGAGTATAATTTCTCATAGTAAGACACTATCTCCTTTTGTATCTCCTTTGATTTATTTAGATATTCCCTCCCACTTTAAACTTTGATATTGTATTCACTCTTTTGTGCACATTTATGAAAAAAAGCAATGTTTTTGTCCCCCTGTTGTAGCCACAATGCTTTGGACCTTTGCCTCCAAGCTATTTCCTCCCTTTTGGCTATATCTTCAAATTCCATGTTTAAAGCTAATCTAGAAGTGATCTCTTCTGTCCCAAGGGCTTTGTGTTCCTGTATCTCCTCTAATCCAGCTAGCTGTTTCAAAACATTTTGCTTTTGTGCCCCCAAGTTCCCTTGAGCTGTTTTGCTCCATTCTCTTAACATCCCTTTTAATGCTTTAAGCTTTGCTACCAGAACATAGTCAGGTTTCCCTCTGAAGTTAAAGGATTTCCACCATCCTTGGACTCTGTCATTGAATCCTTCTGTGTCCACCCACCATTTCTCGAACTTGAAGTATGACTTTGTGTTTTCCCGGTCACCACATTGTAGTATTATGGGTGAATGGTTAGATGTCACTCTGTCAATTAAGTTTTGCCTTATGTTCCTGAAGTTTGTTTCCACTCCTCAGAGAACAGGATTCTGTCACGTCTGGCTGCAGTGGTGTGCCTATCTCCCTTCTTCCATGTGTATTTCCCCAAATAAATCAAGGTCAACTAGCTCCATGTCTTCTATGAAATCTGAGAAGTCTGTCATTCCTTTGTTTATTCAGTTACAAATTTTCTTTTTTGATGGATACCTGATAGTGTTGAAATCCCCACAGAGGACCCAAAGTCATGGGACTAAACCTCTGGCTACACCAATTTCCCACCAAGTTTCTTCTCTTTCTACTCTTCCATTTGGAGCATAAACACCTGTGAGGTGTGAATTGAAGTCTTGGCATTTTCCTTTGAAGCTAGAGGTAACCGAATACATCCCCAGAATACATTCCCACACTGTTAATTTCCCCTTCCCACATCCTTTTATTCCACATAATGACTATGCCTTCCTTAGTTCCACCAGCTTCTAATTGAGCATAATTAACCCATCTGTTCCCCCAAACCTCCTTGATGATGTTCGCAATCTCCCCTTCTACCTTTGTTTCCTGGAAGCAAACTACTTCTACCTTCCAAGTATTCAGAATATTTTTATCATCCCCCCTTTTCCTATGGCAGTTCATCCCCCTAATGTTCCATGAAGCTATATTCAAGTTCATCACCGTCGTATGGCTAAATATCCCCCTCTACTTCTAGTCCCAAAACTCATAAATTTTGTGTCCAGTTCCAGGTCTTTCAATTCATTTACCCCCTTCTTTCTAGCTGCTGTAATTTCTCCCTTTCCCCCCTTTTTTCTTGCTTGTTATTGTCAATTTTCAAAAAGAATTTCTCTGCTTTCTCTTCAAAACCCCTGAAATCTACTTCAAATTCTGAACTCAGTCTGAGGATATGTTGCTTAATCCAGAGTGGAGCTGAATTAGAACATTCTTTTGTTGGGAGTTGAGTCTTCAGAAGAATTATGTCTTCTGTGATCTCTCTATTATCTCATTCTGTGCGCTTGACTGTGTTGTGTCTATTATATGCTTCTCCGTTTCTGTTGCTACAACTGTAACAATTGCAGTTTCCCCCTCCTTCGGCATCGCAACTTCTTGATCGCAAAACAAAGAATTTTGCTTCCCCCTCTCCAGATTTCCCAGATTGTCGAACCTATTATGAGAATTGATTTGCGAGAGATTTGCCTGAATATCGATGCTTATTATGTCTACTCTTTGGGCTTCAGGATTGTCTTTGTAATGTTTTGGCTTTATTGGGTCTAAACCACTTGGGCCCCGATCTGTTAATTCATTAATCTGGCCCGCTATTGCACAAAGTGACCCTTTTCCTTTCCAGTTGCGAGTCACATGACTTCCAATTTAAAATTCTCCCAGCTATCGATATGCCCACATGTTGCGGTGTGTAAACCACTGGATTCTCCATTGTACTGGATATTTCACCCTCATTATCCATCAGTCTGAAACCTCCATCCTCTCCCCTCTTCACCATTTTTTTGATGGTCACCAGTGTCTCGCACCAGATCGGGATTTTGTATATATAACCGTCGCTGGAAATCTCCATCTCCCTCGGAACCATTTCCACATCACCCTTCACTTTGATTCGATCCCAGTGAAGGTGGTTCTTGAGGGTTGTTTCCTCTTCTGTCTCGATGAAGCCCCCACACTGGTCGCCGATTTGTCTAAAGATTTTCTGGGACCATAAGTTCAAAGTAGTTCCAGAGCTCTTATCTAGACCCAATCTCTCTTCACTTCATCTGGCCAACAGCTGGTAGATGGTTTCCACCACTCAAGAGTAAGGTGCATTTTCTTCCATACCCATTTTCCGAACATGACATGCCCTGCCGCTACTCTTGATGGATGCACAAATAGAAATCAGCCTCGGTCATAGCAAAAACACTGACTTTTATGGATGACTTCCAGGAATTGCATGCCCATCTTCTTACATCATTTAAAGATGGGATCTCCTGTAAGGAGCTCTGAAATCCGCCAACAATGCATCTGTTGAGGAGGTCTGTCTCCACCATCGGACTCCATTCATGGGTTGATAGATGATGGAGAGTTGGCTCAAGGGAGGAACCGGACAAACTCCCATGGGTTGATAGATACTTGTTTGAAGAGGGTGAAGCATCCAACTCTATGAGCTTATTGAAGGAGTCATCTACCAAGGAAACTCCCAAGAGGAAAAAGATGGTCCAAGCCTATTGGTCTAAGATGATGCATGGGATGGAGGAGTATTGTGAGCTGTGTGGAGGGCAAGGAAGCAAACTCAAAGCCTCGTACTCAAGGGATGTACCCATCTCCTCCTACTCCAAATTATCCTTGGAGGCATGATGGCATTTTCATTATGGCAGGTCTATTCTTAAAGTTGTATGACTTCATACCATACCACATAAATGTTGATGCCTCCCAAATTGCTTCTTTATTTAATTCTAATGTGCTTGATTTGCATGGGCTCCAAATTATGGATGCCAAGATATTTTGTTTGTGGGAGAGTCCATGGCTACACTTGGTACCCAACTCTTGTTTCCTACTTCCTGTCACTCTCATATGGATGGACCAGTTGAAATGTTAGAATGGACTCTTGGGACATGCTTGAACTCTTAAGTAGAGGCGGACCAACTTCTTGGGAGGACCATTTGACTTTGAATGAATTTGTTTATGATAGGTTCCTTAATCCCTCTACTAGCATGACTCTGATTATTGGCACTTTCCCTTTGGGGAGTTGTTTGAAAAAGGAAGGTGATGCGTATCCAAAGGTTATCACTTCATCCTTGGGTGTTCCAACTTGTAGTAAATTACTTGATGAATTTGTTGAGCATAAATTTCTTGCATATGGAAATACCTTGGATAAAACTAATACACTTGATACCTTTCTCTACTACCTCTTTGCTTATGATGATACTTTTACTTGTGAAGAAAATGCATTTCATAGAGGTAGGAGTTTCATTAGGCCGTACAATCATTTTGGGAATTAACGGTGGTATCCTCTTTTGGAAGGCTTTATCTTGAAATAAAGGATCTATTGTGTCTTGAAATGCTGTGAACTTGGAATGTTGATACCAACGGGACCCTTGTGATTTACTTGTTTCCTGATATGCTTAATAGCCAAGTCCTTTGTGCCTTGTACAATGAGTTGTTTTTCATGATAGTAGAGGATACTTGGTTGTATTTCAAATTTGTGCCTCCTTGGCGCGTGGTGATAGTTGTGTTAACCCTTGTGCTAACCCTCATATTATGAGGATTTCTTGGTTGTTTTCCTTCCTATGTTTTTACAAGGATCGGGTTCGAGGACGAATCCTTTTCAAGAAGGGAGCATGATATGATATAGCCCAGCACAATTCATGTCAGACCTATACTTTAAGGTCTATTCAAGAGAACGCAAGCCACGCTCACCATCAGGACACAAAGAGGAGCTTGGGAGCTTCTTGTGGGCTTCCATTGAAGGTGTGAATTGGAAGAGAAATAAGAGAAAACTCAGCTTGATTATTCCCTCAAGCTATTGGGGTTTAAATAACTAAGTTTACATGTCCTAAAAGGAAATGAATGAATACAAATAAATACCCAATCAATACAAATCAATATTTAATTAATACCTAACTATAATAGGAGTAAATCAAGCTACCTACTATATTTACATATTCTATAGAATATTATAAAGAATATTCATAGGATTCTAACACTCCCCCTCAAGCTGGTGCATACAAATTATATGTACCAAGCTTGTTACATAAATAACTCGTTCTAGGACCGGCTAGGGACTTGGTGAATATGTCTGCAAGTTGATCACTTGACCGCACAAACCTTGTGACGATGTCTCCTGAGAGTAACTTTTCTCTAACAAAATGACAATCAATCTCTATGTATTTGGTCCTCTCGTGAAACACCGGATTCGATGCAATGTGAAGTGCAACTTCATTATCGCACACGAGTTCCATTTCTTTAGTATCTCCAAATTTCAACTTATTCTGTAGTTGCTTGATTCATATGAGTTCACATGTTGCCACCGCCATAGCCTGATATTCTACTTCCGCACTAGATCTAGCAACCACATTTTGTTTCTTACTTTTCCAAGACACCAAATTTCCCCCAACTAGAACACACAATCCAGAAGTGGATTGTCTGTCAGAGGGTGACCCTATATAATCTGCATCTGAATATCCAATAATTTTCTCATCGGTCTTCGTAAAGTAGTCCTTTCCCTGGAGCAAATTTTATATATCGAAGAATACGAATAACTACATTCCAGTGACTATCACAAGGAGAATTCAAGAACTAACTTACAACACTAACCGGGAAGGTAATGTCAGGTCGAGTCACAGTCAGATAATTCAGCTTTGCTACCAGCCTTCTATATCTTCCAGGATCGCTTAGAGGCTCCCCCTGACCTGGTAGGAGCTTAACATTTGAATCCATCGGAGAATCAACAGGCCTACAATTTGTCATCCCTGTCTCCTCAAGAATATCAAGTGCATACTTCCTCTGTGAAATAGCAATTCCTGCTTTGGATTGAGCAACCTAAATGCCCAAAAAGTACTTCAATCGACCAAGATCCTTAGTCTGAAAGTGCTGGAAAAGGTGATGTTTCAATTTGGTAATTCCTTCATCATCATTACCTGTGATAACTATGTAATCAACGTACACCACCAAATATTTGCACAAACCTGGATCAGAGTGATAATAAAACACAGAATGATCAGCTTCACTTCGTACCATGCCAAACTCCTGAATAACCATGCTAAACTTCCCAAACCATGCTCGAGGAGATTGTTTCAGGCCATAGAGTGCTCGTCGTAGTCTGCAAACCATGTTACTAGACTCCCTCTGAGCAACAAAGCCAGGTGGTTACTCCATATATACCTCATTTTCGAGATCTCCATGAAGAAAGGCATTTTTAATATCCAACTGGTAGAGAGGCCAATGGTGAACAGCAGCCATGGATAAAAAGAGACGAACTGAAGCAATCTTAGCCACAGGAGAGAAGGTATCACCATAGTCAAGACCAAAAATCGGTGTATAGCCCTTGGTCACTAATCGAGCCTTTAGGCGATCAATCTGTCTATTGGGGTCAACCTTCACTGTATATATCCAACGACAACCAACTGTAGACTTACCTGGAGGTAGAGGAATAAGATCCCAAGTACTACTAGAGTGCAAGGCAGACATTTTCTCAATCATCATTTGTCACCGACCCATTCTGCTTTTGTATCATCACTATCATCTGTGTCTATTCCTAAGACTATAGGAGAAGCTCTTTTTTTGACGTTGAGTTAGGCCCAAGATCCACTCTTTACATAGTATCAGAGCCAGACCCATCCCAATTCTTTGTTCACCGATGTTGGGTCCCCATATTATATTGTCCACGCTCCAATGATACAATCCAAAATGCCTCCGGACCTTTTGATGGAATGATCATGAAGCGAGAGGTGTTTGATGACCCCTTAGTGTTATCCAAAGGGTGCCACGAGTTAGAGATTACATCCAAGAAGGGTAAAGGGGCCTTGGAGAGGTCCAAGGGGAGCAAAGACGAGCTAAAAGAGGCCCTGGAGGGACCTGCGAGCTCACCTGCGCCCGCAGGTGAAGGAAATGCGTCCGCAGGTGGCAGGCAGTGGCATCTGCGCCCCTGACCTACATGGGCAGGTGGCCCAAATCGGCTGGGCTTGCTATTTTGTTGGAAATGGGTCACTTTTGGGCCCATAGTTGTAATAAATGGCCCATGGCTATAAATAGTAGTTTCTTCTTCATTTTTAGGTTAACTTTGATGCTAATGAACAATTATACACATGAGAGTATGAGTGAGCTAAGATTAGCTTGCGTTGAACAATCGTTTGGAAATGTTGGTTGCTTGGGAGTTCGATTCCCTTGTGGTCTACTTAAGATTTAGGTGTTTTGTAGGACAATTTGATTGAGGATTAAGGGTTTGATATACCCTTTATTTGCTTTCAATTTTCTTCTTTGTGTCTATCTATTTGCTTATCTTTCTATCTTTCCCTTTCCGATTCCTTATTATCTTTGTTTCGTATCGTTTTGTATTTTGTCTGTTATCAGTTAACAAGGTCTGGGCGTGCAGTGGAGTGTTAAGAGTCTCACATCGGAAAAAGGATGGGTACTTGGTCTCCTTATATGGACTTGGACAATCCTCTCCTCATGAGATAGCTTTTGGGGTTGAGTTAGGCGCAAGATATGATAGCTCAAACAAGTATAGATATGATGAGGGTTACGAGTAGAGTGATTACCTTTTCGACTGGCGATGGGACTCTGTGTAGAAAAGTCCTCAGCAGGCAAGGATTCTGGTGGCGGACGTGAATCATCTAGACGTGGAGCTAATTTGTCGTTTCCTGGAGTAAGGATATGGACAAAGCATGTGCTCCCAAAGACACGTGGTGGAAGAGAAAACAAGGTTTACTTGGGAAACAAAATAGAGTGTGGAACCTGATTTTGAATAGCAGAGGAAGGCATACGGTTAATCAAATAACAAGAGGTGAGCACTGCATCCCCCCAAAAACACAATGGAACATTTGCTTGTATAAGAAGAGTGCGTGCAGTTTCAACAATATGCCTATTTTTAGTTCTGCTACCCCATTTTGTTGAGCAGTATAAGAACAAGATGTCTGATGAAGAATGCGACATAAATTGTTGAAATTGAGAGGATAAATACTCACGTGCATTATCACTACGAAAAGTGTGAATGGAAACACCAAACTGATTTTGTATTTCTGCGCAAAAAGTTTGAAATATGAAAAATAATTCAGAACAATCTTTCATTAAAAGAATCCAAGTACACCTTGAGTAATCATCAATGAAAGTAACAAAATACTTAAAACCCAACGTAGAACTAACCCTACTAGGACCCCAAATATCAGAATGAACTAAATGAAAAAAGACACTGCACGATTATTAGGACTACGTGGAAAAGTAGCTCGGGTGTGCTTCCCTAGTTAACACGACTCACAATCTAACTTAGACAATCTGGACAAGTTAGGTACCATCTTATGAAGTTTAGATAAACTAGGATGTCCCAATCGTCTATGGATCAAATCTGGAGAGTCGAAGACCGAACAAACTGTAGTGGACCTGTGGCAATTGAGGTAATAAAGCCCATTAAACTCACACCCTTCACCAATCATCCTTCCCGTACCGAGGTCCTGTATAACAAAGAAGTCACTAAAAAATGAGACGAAACAATTTAAGGACTTGGCCAAATGACTGATTAACAGAAGGCTAAATGGACAACTAGGGACAAAAAGAACATTATTCAAAATCAAGGGAAGTAAGGGATTAGCTTGACCAACTCCGATTGCCCTAGTCTGAGAACCATTAGTTAACATTACAGTAGGAAGGGATCGAGAGTAAATGATATTAGTCATTAAAGATTTGTTACCAGAAATGTGGTCAGAAGCGCCTGAGTCCATGACCCAAGGGCCAAGTGTGGTGGATTGTGAGATACAAGCAACAGGATTACCAGTCTGAGCAGCGGAAGCTATTGATGGAAATGTCTGTTTACTTGCCTGATATTGAAGAAAGTCATTGTATTCTACTTCAAATAAAGAGAAAAGTTGATTTGTTGGATTACCAGTGGGTTTAGTCTGAGCAACATGAGCATTCTTTGGTTTACCATGGAGAGAGTAGCACACATCACGGGTATGACCCAATTTGTTACAATAGCTACACCTTGGCCGAGGTTTCCCAGAGCGGCCTCCATATCGATTTCCAGTCTGAGATGCTAGAACAGAAGACTCTGCAGGTATCACCGGATAACTAGACGACATAGGTGGTGCAGCCAGTCGCAACAATCGAGAGAATAGGTCATCCATTACAGGAACAGCGGGGCTAGCCAAAATTTGATCTCGCACCGAGTCAAGATCAGATGGAAGTCCAGCAAGTGTAACAACTAAAAACATCTTCACACGTTGCTCCAATTGTTTTTCAACACTTGGAGTAGCGAGCATCAACTCAGTAAACTCTTCCATAACCGCCTGAACGTGTTCAAGATAGGTAGACATATTCGAATCCTGCTTTTTAAGATTAGTCAACCGAGAAATAATATTATAAGACCAAGAGATGTCATTTGTGTATAGCCCACGAGCCTTTTCCCAAACCAAGAAGCAGGTTTGGAATGGTCGGAACAATGGCATCAACTTCGAATCAATAGATCTCCATAATAGACTGCACAATTGAGCATCAATCTTCTCCTATTCGCCCTTCTCTTTTTCATCAATATCCTTAGCCTGTTTAACCAAGTGGTCCGTCCTGAACACCTTGTCCCTTGCACCATAGATGAACAAAAGAAGACCAAGATAAGTAGTTCGCACTACCTATCAAGGGTTCAGTGGTGATGGAGTGGTTGGGGTTACTTGAAGCCACAGGTTTAGAACTAAAAATAGATGAAGTGGGGGACATAATGTAGATGTTACTGAATCTGGAAATTTGTAATTTTTAGGAAGCTGGAAGCAAACAGTTGCCGGAATCTGAAAATTCCACAATTTGCTGGAAGCTGGAATCAAACAAATGACTGGAATATGGAAAAAAAATCAACTAGACAGTTGTCTACTGGAATCTGGAAAAAAAATTCAAATTTGTCTTCTGAAATTTGACAGCTCCGATCGATGCATGAGATGAATGGTGGTGGCGAAGCTGGCTGGGTTTTGCTCGCGCCGGTGTTCTGAGTCTTGTGGTGGTGTTGGTTCTATCACAACACCTCCGAAAATAGAGACATGTCCGAACAACCAAAATTTGCTGGAAAAAAAAAATATGAGTTTGAAAATTTCTCTTCCAATTTTGCTGGCCTTAACCAGGCTCTGATACCATGTGAATGGAAGAGAAATAAGAGAAAACTCAGCTTGATTATTCCCTCAAGTTATTGGGGTTTAAATAGCTAAGTTTACATGTCCTAAAAGGAAAGGAAATGAATACAAATAAATACTCAATCAATATCTAATTAATACCTAATTATAATAGGAGAAAATCAAGCTACCTACTATATTTACATATTCTATAGAATGTTCTAAAGAATATTCATAGGATTCTAATAGAAGGCAGTTCACAATTGGATGATAGCTTGGAGCATAGGGAAAGCTATGATGCCCACATCCCCAAGTGCAGTCAGCAAACCAGTCGACCAGCAAACCAACCGCAGACGCTTAAACACTGAGCTGCCGGTGCATCTGCGGCTGTATATACGGGCAGCAAACCACCATCGGCGGCCGCAGATGGTCCAGCAGATCACAACCAGTTATCACAACCACTGATCTGGTTTGGGCTATTTTTGAAATTGTCTTTCAAGCCACTTTTGGGCTATAATTGTAAGAGGCAAACCATAAATAGATGCCTTAATTATTTTCATTCCTTGGTTGTTGAATGTTCAAGAATTGTCTCTACGACTTTTGGGCTATATAGTGGAATTTGCTTATAATAGAACTATTCATTCTTCTACTTGGTTTTCTCCTTTTGAAGTTGTTAGGATTTTAATCCCCTACTCCTCTTGATTTAGTGTCATTGCCTACTAATCATGTTGCTAGCCTTGATGGAAAGAATAAAGCTGGGATAATGAGGAAGATACATTAGCAAACTAGACTGGCCATTGATAGAAGAAATGAGCAAGTTATTTTGAGAATAAACAAAGGGCGCAAAAAAGTCATATTTGAGTATAGGGACTTGGTTTGGGTTCACATGAGGAAAGAAAGGTTTCCTTCCAAAAGGAAGTTTAAATTGCATCCTAGAGGTGATGGACCTTTAAAGTTATTGGAGACAATGCTTACAAGTTAGACTTGCCTGGTGAGTATCAAGAGCTACTTTCAATGTTGTTGATTTGTCCTTGTTTGATGCAGGGTAAATTCGAAGACGGATTTTTTTCAATAAGTGTGGGATGATAGCTCCATGGGCAAGGATGAAGCTATGAAGCTCTAGGGAAATCGTCGTCAAGGTCTCAAACTAAGAAGTTGCAAGCCAAGGTTGTTGGGCTTCAATAGGAATCAAGAAGGTGTTTGTTGCGAAAGAAGAGCCCGAGGAATTGTACTGAAGAGTGCGCAAAGTGCTACACATATTTCGTGGTCCAAATCCGAGCTCAAGAGGAAGAAGATTGAATCCCACATGGGGCCCGAAAGGGGCTTATTTGCATGCACAAAGGAGCTGAAAATTAAAGCCCAAAAGGCTGAAATCTCGCCGCAAAAACAAGGGTTGATTCACGCCAAAATTGAGTGCAAGTTTTGGTGCATATTTTGTCACTTTTTCCTTATTTTGTTTGGGAAGAAGTTTGAAGTTATTTTACATATCTTCCTCGATAGGTTTTAGTATTTATTATTTCCATAAAAGTAGGATTCGAATCTCATGCTATTTGGGAAAAGTTTCCTCTATATATATAAGGGTGAATTTTGTTATTTTTCATAACATCATTATTATTGAGAGTTTCTCTTTTTACACCTTTGTGTGTTGACTACTTGGGATATACAACCTTTTAGAACTATACTTCTCCTACGAAAGATTAATTCTTTAACTTGATATCTTTGATTCTTATTTGTAAATTAAAGAAGGTAAGTCTTATACTAATTATTGTCTCTAATTTCTTAGAATTAAAAGTCTAGATCACTTTGTTATCTATGTTCTTGAATTGATTCTACTAGTAACATAATCAGTTTTAATCCACTAAGTTTGATTATTAAGGGGTTGTTTGGTAGAGTGTATAAGAATAATGTTGAATAGGGTGTATTAATAATGCTGGTATTAGTTATGCTGCCATTATTTCTTAACACTGTTTAATTTGATGTATTAGAACTAATATGTCTTGTATAATTTTTATAAAAAAATATTTGTTAACAAAAATACCCTCCTTTAGCTTTGTACACTTTCTTTTCAACAAAGTTTTTTTAATTTTAAAACTTCATTGGCTCATTTTTTTCCCCCAAAATAAAATTAAATAGTTGTTAGTATTGCTTCATCACACTCTGAGAAAATCATTTAATGTTGGTGATTCAAGTCATTTGAATACCTCATGTCCACCTACTAATGGAAATCAACCTTTGAAGAAGGCAGACACAGTTAGGCGGGTTTTTGATGTTGGAATGTTGGTATGAGTCGTTATGGTTTCATTCCTTGAATATATCAAGAGGAGTTTTTGTCTTGTAATGATGTATTCACTTTATCAACTTATTTCATTCTTCTTTGTCTTCTTTTTTTCTTTTCAGGCCTTTGTTTATGATCCACTTATAAATTGGCGTATTTTCAATTTCAATGAAGTTCCGCAAGCGTCCACACTTGCCAATTCCTGTTGTGAATAGTGAGGAGTCCTCTTCAAATAGAGAGCTTATTCAGACACCATGTACAGAATTTAGAGGTCTATGTAAAGTCCTAAGTTTATGGTAGCAATTTGTTGTATTAAGCAAGTCAGTTTATCGGTTGTATATAGGGATGGCAATAGGGCAGGGCAAGGGCTTAACGGGGCAGGGCAGGGCGGTGCGGGTTAAAGCTAATATTTTTAAAACTTTAATAGGGCAGGGCAGGGATGGGTTGTGTTGGGCCTTTTGTCCCATAATTAGGGATGGTAATAGGGCAGGGCAAGGGCGGGACGGGGCAGGGCAGGGCAGGGGTCTAATGGGGCAGGGCGGGGCGGGGCAGGGCAGGTCAAAGCCTAAATTTTTAAAACTTTAAATAGGGCAGGGCAGGTGTAGGTTGTGTTTTGGGCCTTTTTCGCCCATTGACAGTAACAAATAAATTAGATGTTGTACTGTTAAAAGTTTTGAGTCTCGTGTATGGGATTTTAGATCTGAATTTCCTCATAGTGGGTTTGTAGTAGTGGTGTGATTATGGGACAAGATTTAGTATCATTTAAATTTATTATGTGACACATAGACATAGTTGAATCATTTACATCGACAAATTAATTTTCTGACTAAATGAAAACAATTAGAATTAATTTATGAATCATTTATGAAATTAACTTTCTCTACTAGATGCTGCTCTTGCAATGTTATAGAACAATATTGAGAAGTAATGAAAGTTTTATCAATTATGTTCAATGCCTGCTTTCAGAAAGTTTTATCAATTATGTTCAATGCCAACTTTCAGTGATGGGCTCATCTTTTATGTTTCATTAATTAAAAAAAATTCAATAGTATGCACTAATACTGATGTTCTGAGTTTGAAAATATAAACATATTTTTTTATTAAAAATATGAAACAAAGTACCGGAAAAAAAATCTAATTAGTGAAATGGGGTAGGGCAGGAAAGGGCTTGACGCGGGGCGGGCCAAAATGTTGGAAAAAATCTAAACGGGGTGGGGAACGGCGGGTTAAAATCATAGCGGGTCAAGACTTGCCCCGCCCTATTGCCATCTCTACCCATTATTTCAGCTGAGCTTCGGCTGTCTCCACTCTTTGCACACACTTTTAGCATATATCTTTGTGTTATTTATTGCTTTCAAGTATCTTGTTAAATATTAGTCACACACAAACTAATCTTCAAAAGAAAAAAATGAAATTGTAATATAAGGGAAAATCAATTTAGCTCGAAAACTGAAACAAACAGCAAAATTTGTTGAAAGAAAAAGATAAACAAGAACCGAAGCCTTACCGATTTGATGTTTTTATAGAAAGGGGTTTGGGGAAAGAAGGCTGATGGAGCTCTGTTCCCATTAATGGCGGGTTGTTTTATAATTTTATACCTTTTTGTATAATTAAATAGAACATAAAAATGAGGAGAAAACAAATTAACTCTTAAATGGGGTAGGGCGGGGCTGGGCCAAATGTTGGGAAAATTCTAAAAGGAGCAGGGTAGGGCGGGTTAAAATCTTAGTGGGTCAAGGCTTGCCCCGCCCTATTGCCATCCCTAGTTGTATGTAATGTAAGCTCCAAGTGGATGTTCAATAAGACTGGTAAGAGTCCTAGAATAGTGGATATGTACAGGCTACAGCTATTTACATAGTGTAATGAACACTTGTGAAATAAAGTTGGTTGTCAGCATCTAAAGCCTTTGAGAGGGATTTGAGGGGTATTAATGTCATTAATCAAGTCAATGCATGTGTTGAAACCCTTTGTATTACTAATACATGAAAAAGGGTGGTATTAGTAATACATATCTCAATACACAATAGAGTATATAAGCATTAGTTACCCTAGCTAATAAAAATGTACCAAACAAGGTACTAGTAGTACACAAGAGTCAAGACTATGTATGTATTATTATTTTTTAATACAATCTACCAAACGATCTCTAAATTCAACTATTGTTCTTAGCACTTGATTCGAAGTTTGGGGATTTTCTTCTTAAATTTCACTTATCTTTAATTTTCCGTCTTCAATCTTCGTATTTTGCTTCCGCATTATTTTCTTGTTTTTCGTTCAAGTAACCCAATTCTTATCAATTTTGCAGACTCTTCAATGATTGAAGGTCCACCTAGATAGTATCTTCAATATTTGAATTTGTCTCGAGTACATAGATGTCAGGAAATAAGAAGGCATCTGTAACAAATTTGCAAGGAGAAACATAGATTTCTAATGCCAATGTTCATCAGTTTGATCAGAAAGAAATCATTGTTGTTCTGAAGAAAGATCAGAAGCAATATCTTGTGTAGATTTAGATGTCTTCAACTATTGATTATTTGGTGTAATAAGAAAATTATACATGATTTTATCAATGTATTGGACTTCACCGACTCCTTGTATATTTAAGGGAGTGGGTCGATCATAATCTGCAACCTCTCAGCGCCTTCTTTCCGTCTTGGTGCTTATTGGATTCACTTTTTTTATTTGATTCATACCCGCGTAAAGGCTTTTCCTGATCAAGGAAGAAGATTAGAAGGCAGAAGTCTGAACTGAACCCAAAGGCTAGATCCCATTTCTCGAGTGATGGTTACTTTTTGGGGTTAGTCTGACTTCATTCTAACTGGTAGCTGTGCGAGTAAGAGGGGAATAGGCGAAGTTATATGAACTTCAGTTTTGAAAATTGTAACCTCCCTCCAGAAAATAAGGTGGAGTGTGCAAGGAAAAATAATTCATACCTTACTGATCATAAGAAACTAAATATTCATTATGTTTGACGTAATAATTTTAAGTGTAATTGCTATCTTACTGACTGAATTGGTCTACCATAACCTTCAAGATCACAGGCAAAGGAGAAAAAAAATAAAAAGGGTTTCGCAGAGAACCAAAAAACAGTTCTTCCCTATAAACTGGAGGCTAATTGCTAGACAGTTGATGCAACACAGGCCCGAGACTAGGACTCTAAATCCAAGATTCAGTGATTTCTGAAGCAGCACAATATGTATATATAAAGGTCTAGGCTGGATAAGCAGAAAGAATAGCTCATACCACCCTCTCCAAAACTGTTCAGTTTCTTCAAGTCTTGCTCTATGTGTGTAACTGCAGTACAAGTATTTGGCAATGGGTAATTAGAAGCGTCAAAAGCCAACCCCAGAAACAAAAAAAAATTAATACATCCAGAACCTGTCTACTAATCACAAGTCTGCAAAATAAAACTGAAAAAAAGAACTCCCTTCCCCATTACCATCTCTAAAGTAAAAATAAAAGGAAAGGAAAGAAATGCCAAATATATGCATGGTTACACACCATTTTTTTGACTCATCATATTTCAATGTGCTGGGAATTGATACACGAGCAGAGTCAATATTTCTCAAAGAACCTGATTTGACACTCCATTCAATCTGTAGATGCATAAAATTTCCAAATAAAAACTTGAGAGCCGCAACAGATCTATGTAAAACTCAAATCCTAACCAAGTAGAAGCTACAAATAGGAAAAAATAAGTATTAACCAAGAAATTTTCTGGATAAGTCGCATAAACCATGCTATGTTAGAGGAGTAGGAAATTAAAATGACAAGGAAATGTCATATTATAAAATTATGGAAAATCACTCACCTGATTGTGTGATTGTAATGACCCTCCAGGTAATTTTTCGAATTTTTGCACGTTTTTCCTTGTTTTGAGCCTTCCTGTGTAGCAACTACAGGGTATTTACGACTTGCTGGGACAGGTGGTTCGGTTTCCGAGGCGTTCAATTGAGTTTTTTATAAACCAATTTCCCTGTTCTGGAGCTTTTAGAGTTAAGAAGTATGCCCGCAAGGGCATGGTTGAGCGGTTGGGAGGTGGGACTCCTATGTGGGAGACCAGGGATCAAATCCAGCCTCCGTCTGCCGCTCAGCCATGAGCTCGTCTCATGGGGCTTGCCTAGTGCGGTTTACATCTCCTGTGTGGTTTGCAAGCTATTGCACAGTGAGCAGGTAACCACAAAGTGCTCACCCGTAGGGCAGAGGTTGTGGGTTTCCCTGGGGTTCCGAAAAAAGTTAAGAAGTTTTGACTTTGGTCAACATTTCTAGTAAACGGACTCAAATAGGAATTCTAACAGTTCTATTAGCTCCAGAACGTGGATTTTGGGCTAGGTGGACCTTTGGTTCAGGTCCCGAGGCTTTCGGACTCATTTTGAGCGCTTGGGTTTATTTTAGTGAAGAACGGAAAGTGTTGACTTCGGTGAACATTTCATCAAGACGATCTCTGTTGGTCATTTCAATGATTACATTGAGTCCGGAATGCCGTTTTTAGTTGGGTAGCATATTTGGTTTGCTTTCACGAGGTTCCGAACGAATCCCGAGGACCCATTCGGAGAAACTTCTAACTTGGGATTTTTCTGGGGGAACAGCACCTGGTGCAACCCTATTTTCTTCATCGCATTCGCGATTGCAAAGGTCTGATTTTCTGGGCATCACGTTGGGGGTTTATTTTGGGGGGTTCGCGAATGCGATGAAGGCACTGTGGGACCGGGTTAGATTGCTCATCCAGATCACGAGGATGACCATCACAATCGCAATGGCTTGTGTTAGTGAGGGATTGCGATTGCGAAGGACCCGTAGCAGTGGCAATATATTATTTTCCCTTCGCTTTTCACTCATTTCTCATGAGTCTTTCACAATTGTTAGAGTTGGGACAACACAAATGGTGGGTTTTCATCTAAGTTGGCTCGGAGAAGTTCCGTGTACTTCCATGGTTAGTTTTCCGTTAAATTTGCGCTAATTTCCATCTCAATTCTTCTTTGAAATTGATTCAAGTTCGATTCTTGAGAATTTGGAACCTTCCAAGCTAATTTGAGCCCCAAAATAAGTTTCGTTTTCACTCAATGTTTGAGCATCGTTCCCGGCCCTTTAGGGAAGATAATTGCAGGTTTAATTTCTGCTTTCATCGATGGGTCCTGAGGGTCAATTTTTTACATGATTTCAGACCCGAATTTTGTAATTATGATATGGGTGTCGTTTTTCTAGTAGTAACGTGTAGATAGTGTTTTTGATAGCGCGGTAGCTTTCTGAGGTCGAGTGGGAAGAGAAGGTAGCTCTTTGTCGGTCCGAGACTGTTGTTCGGCTTTAAGGTAGGCTAGGGTCTACTTTCTTTTAGACTTAGCTCTACGAGATGGTATAGTTTATAAATAGCATGTGGGGTAGGGGATTCCTAAGGTATGATTAAGTTTATTTCACTATTTATGATATTATTGGCCTATTTCGGGGAATTTAGAGTAGAAGATTTGCTCGAGCCTTAGATTACAATGTTATAGTGTCAGGATTAGGTTAGGGAGACTTATATATTTGTTATGGCGTTAGGATTAGGTTATGGATCCTTAGAATAGGTTGGGGTAGGATTTCAGGGTAGAATGGTTCTTATCGATCGGTTTATTTTTATGTTGTATTTCTATTTCGTGTTTTCTTGTTTTATCTTAGGAGTGTGGGCCCGAGGCCGTGGATATGCTTTAGTTGGACTCCAGGTCAGTGTTGCCTTGCTATGAAGGATGGGTTTACCCTGTTTTGTGTATACCTATATATTTATACTTGTGATGGTTTGCATACATTCACTTGTGCATATACATGGATTGTGGTACGATTCCAAGAAAAACACTGATTTCTGGTTTAAAAGAAAAAAGGAAAATCGGACCACCCTTACTACTGGTTGAAGGTTTTTAAAGATGAAAATGTATCACCTTTACTACAGATTTGGGATTTTAAAGGATTTGTATCACTTTTACCACTGATTTTCCTTTCTGGGTTTTGAAAAGTGTTGTACCGATTTCTATTCACTAATTTCCGCCTTCGAAAAAAATTGTACCACCTTAAAAATTCGGGGTGGAGGGAGATTTACAATCTATTTCTCCATTTACTTTCTTTTACTTCTGCTGGGGAAATAAGTGAGTCCGAGGGGCGTTTCTGGATGGCACAAGGTATATGTTCCGAGTTTTACTTTACTTTTCTACATTGGCCATATACTGCATTGCATACGTTGAAAGAGAGAGAGAGGCTTGTGGTATTGCCGAGCAAGTTTACATTTTTGCACTGGCCACATGTTGCACTGCATCATCTCATATTGCACTGCATCTATAAACAACAACATACCCAGTATATTCCCATCATCTCATATTGCACTGCATCTATCATATACATATATATTCCGTGTATATTATTGCTATTATTTTCATTTATTCTCTGTTATCCTTTAATTGCTAGATTAGTTTCCTTGTATAGATTTCTTTACATGTCATTTATGCTTTATATTATCTGCTGAGCTCGGTCGGCCTATGATGCCTACTGGGTACCGCTTGTTTTGGTTCTCATACTACACTTTTGCATCTTTTTCCCTGATGCAGATCCCAGTACGAGTCTTCCTCGCTGATTCTGCTTGTTCGGGAGTCCCTTGCTTGGTGTTGTGGTGAGCACTTGGCGTTTGGATGCTTACTCATCTCAATTTTTGATTCTAGTATTTGTATTTGGTGTATTCTATACACACGTATTAGTGTAGTACTTATTTCAGTATTTAGTGGCTCTTGTACTAGTGACACCAAGTCCGGGGTTGGATTCTATTGTATGTTTAGTCTTTCGGTTTCTCTAGGGCCCCATTTTGTATATTTCAATACCTATTATGTGTGTATCTATACATAGTAGCCCGTTGTTCTCATGTCTATTTCCCTTTGTTATCTTTTGGCTATTACTTTCTGTGTATGGCTTGAAGTTTGGGTTACCTACTAGAGGGATTATAGTAGGTACCATCATTGCCCAATTTCGGATCGTGACAGATTGGTATCAGAGCCTAGGTTCAACAGTCTTACGGGTACAAGAGCAATATGCCTAGTAGAGTCCTGCGGATCAGTATGATGACATCCGTTTCCTATCTTCGGGAGGCTATAAGGCATTCTTAGGAACAAACTCTATCTTTGACTTTGTATCGTGCGTCCTTATTCCTATCAACCTCTAAAATCTTTTCTTCCACTCTTTCTCAGATGGATAGGAAGACATCGCTGGCAGGCGAGGGTGGGGCTTCTGCGCCTGATGCTAGGGCCTCAGCCCAGGGTCGCCGAGATAGAGATTGAGGATCTACAGCATCAGCGAGAGGGTCTGGGGCCAGCCCAAGCTCCGGCAATAATTGTGGCCACGCCAGATCTTCAGGATACCATGGTTAGGATTCCTATCCTTCAGGGGCAGTGCCCGATACTCCGAGTGGTTCTCAGGTCAGAGTGAGTTCGCAGATTTTCAGCAGGGCTTTATGTCTGTCTCAGAGTACGAGACCAGGTTTCACGAGCTGGCCAGACACACTTCTATGATTCTTTCTACCGAGCACGAGAGGGTGCAGATATTTGTCACAGGGTTGATTTTACCGCTTTGTTTGGTGTCAGAGCCTTTAGCGGCAGCTGGGTCTACTTTTCTTCAGGTTGTTGCTCATGCGAGGACTATAGAGGGGTTATGTTGCGAGGCCTACGGAGGCGGCAACAAGAGGCCTCGCCATCAGGACAGTTTCAAGGGTTCTTCACTCAGAGGTAGGGGTTATCCTTGAAGAGGTCATCACTATCACTCTCAGACTGGCGGGCCTGTTCAGGTAGCACTACAGGCATCGAATAGTGTTTTTTCGGGTCATGTCTGGCAGAGCAGTCAGGGATCAGGTCAGACTTCTCAGGATGCACCTTCTGGGTATTAAGGTCATGGCGGCCAGTCTAGTTCTTTAAGGCTATCTCATCAGACTTTGTTCGGTAAGGGGTGTTTTGGGTGTGGTGAGTTTGGGCACCATTGTCATCTTCTCATCGAGGCGTGTCCGATAGAGGTTGCTATGAGTGTGGTGAATTTGGCCACTATTCTAGGGAGCGCCCCAGGCGTGAGTCTGTCACACAGCCAGATGAGTAGGTTCAGGCCCCCAGGGCTCTAACTCCACCGGCTAGAGGTGGTATGCAGGGTATGAAGGGTGGTCCCCAGAGTAATAGAGATGATTCTCTACCAGGCAGTACAGGTGGTTGTGCAAATGCTCAGTCCAGGGATGGATGCGGTCAACCATTTGTTGTTCCAAGTAGGCTAGGTGCCGAGGTTTCAGAGGCAATCATCACAATTACGATTTCGATTTGTTATCATTCAGCTCCTGTGTTACTTGATTCGAGGTCTCCGTATTCATATGTGTTTGTCTATTTCACTCTTCGTTGGGTTTATCTAGTGAGCTTTTGCTTATGCCTATGTATGTAGCTACTCCCGTATTTGTTTCTTTATTAGACAAACACATATGAATACGGATTGTTGTTGTTGTTGTTCTATTAGTAGATCATGGGTTTCGGTCTTGTGTGGTGACTATCTTGGGATATGACAGTTGGGTAGGTCTTGTCATCTTAGACATTGTACAATCCACATCGGCACCAACTTTTCTAGGCCTATATTTCAAGGACAACTCAAAGGGATCCAAGCCATGATCACCTTAAGGGCACAAGTATGTGTATAGAGGACCCTTTTTGATGCAATTCTAAGGAATGTTGGTGCAATCCGAGCTTCTTCAAATGACTACACAAGAATCCAAGGCAAGAAGTCAGTAGAATTGTCCGCAAATCACCACTTTGGAAGCTTGGTAGATGCATGGAGTAAGAGCTTGAAGCATTGGAAGGAGCTCCTAATCAAACAACATCGCATTTGGAAGGTTGCTTGGAGCATGAAAGGACCAAGTCACTATGAGAACCAAGACAAAGGCTTGTTTTTGTCCCATTCGGTGCACCATGGGACTTATTACAGCACCATGGGACCAATTGGCGCACCACATTGGCGATGGTCTTAGACACCACACAAGCTAGGGTGTATTCTGTTCTTTTTGGCGTAGCAAGTGACATTTTGGCGCCCCACAGAACCTTTTGGCAGATCGCCAAATGTGGCAGCTTCCTTGTTGGGTAACTTTTTGGGCCCATTTGTAATAAGCCTAGGCCTAGACTATAAATAGCTTGTCTTTCATTTCCTTAGGTAGTTTTTGATAAATATTGATGTTATGAAACTCTTGAGAGAGTGTAGCTTGGAAAAGCTTAGGTTGATTTTTGCTTAGAAACAGTGGTTGCGAGGGCGTTACAATTCCCTCAAGGTCATTCGTAAGAGTTAGATGCTTTTGTTGGATTAATCTTTCGAGCTTTTAGGATTCAATATATCCTTTAGTTTTGTTGGATCTTCTTGTTTGTGTCTATCTTTCTATCTCTATCCATCTATCCTTTATTTATCGCATTTTGATTCCATCTTTTCCTTCTAGTTTTTGTGATATTTCGTCTTCCGTATTTTGGATCGTATCATTTGGTATCAGAGCCGAGCTTAGGACGTTCCAACGATTCTAGTCTTGGGGTTTGTCATCTAGAAAATCAAGAAAAAAAAAGTCCACAAACGTTTTTCAAGAAAATCCCAAAAATATTTTGTTGTTTTGAGTCTTGTTTGACTTTCTATTGTTAGATTTGTTCCCTCTAACAATATCTAGGTCGAGATCTGAGTTTTAGGAGTGATTGGAGTAGTTTTGAGAAAGTCACCATTGTTGGTTCTTGAGTTTGAAGAAATTGAAAAGTGGGTTCTTAGATCTATCGATTTTGGGTTGAAATTGAAAGATAAGAGTTATTAAAAGGTGATTCCCATATCAAGAGGACCCGAGATCTGAAATTTGGTGTGGATCTGAGCTATTTTGAGTAACTTGTATTATTTGGGTTCTTCACCTTGTTCATAGTGTTCTTGGGAATATCCAAATCTTCAAGAAGAAGAAATAACAAAAAGGTGTTGTTTGATCCAAGGAATCACCCAAAAGGGAAAGGATAAATGTTAAAGGCAAAAAGGAATAATCCAAAAAGGGAAAAGGACAAGGTGTAGGGTATAGCTGGGACCATAGGATCCCAAAAATTCGGAGGCTTAATGTGCACTTACTGAACAATTTGGTGCATCAACACCTCCTGCGCAGAAGTTTTTGGCACAGCGCTGATTGGTAACAAGCTGCGCCGATTCGTCCTCCCAGACACTAGACATATTGGCGCACCAGGGTGCATTTTGGTGAAGCACAAGCTGGTTTGGCGATGGTCCATGACATTTTGGCGAACCTAACTTACTTCGTATGATCCAAACTTAGTATAATCCAATCAAACTCAGGTTTAATCATCTTAGTTGCAATTTCTTGATTCCTAATCCATTTTCTTGATTCTTAAACTTAAATCTCCAACTATTAATTGACCTTACTTGGTTGTTGGTTTAGTTCTTGAGTCCTATTCTTTCTTAGTCCATTTCTTTTGTGCTTTTCTAGTTTTTAACTTCGTAGTTAACTTCTTGATTCAAGTCCTTTTTGTTTATAATCGAGTCGTCCGTTCTTCTTCGAACAAAGATCCACTTCGACCAAGAGTAGCAATCGACACCTTGTGTACCGCCAAAGTATAAGCAATCTTCAACACTAGCCGATCCAATTGTGAGGCATACAAAGGTGAGAAATTTACGAGTGTTGGTGAGAAGTTTTTACTACTAACTTGTTGGCTCGTTTTGTAGGTACACAGAGTTATAAGGAATTATGTCCTTGGTAGCCTCGGATACATGTGACTACGACATAGGAGACTATGAATGTGGTGAAGAAGGCTATAGCGATGACAAAGATGGAGATTATGGAGGCTATGAATATAGCCATGATCAAGAGACATGTGGGAATGAGAGCTATTAACCCGAAGAAGGATATGAGGCAAATGGTGAGTTTAGATCTTATAGAGTATGGAGAGGATGAAGATCCTTGTGATGGGTTTTATGACGACAATGGAGCATGTGAGGAGTCTTACACTCCCTACCCCAGAAATGAAGAAGATGTGAGGTATAACCCTTTTTCCTACACACCTTATAAGAGTCATGGTAGGAATATACATGAGGCTTGTGAAGATTCGTATTCCTTGTCTTATAGTACTTCGTATTCTAGCCGAATTGGTGTGAGTGGTTATACTACCTATAGTAGGAGTCGTCCAATGAGAAGAAGAGAGTGTGAACCTCCCAGTTCAAAGGAAACTACATCCTATGCTTCTCATTCCAATGCCCAAATGTTGGGATGTAGTACTCAAGATTGGCTAGAGAGATTTTATGGGAGTCATGAAGCTATCAAGGTCACTCTTCCTATTTTCATAGGAGAAGTCATGAAGCTATCAAGGTCACTCTTCCTATTTTCAAAGGAGAGTGTGATTCCGAGACCTATCTTGATTGGGAGTGGCAATGTGAGTTGGTTTTCCAAGGCCATAACTTGAACGAAGACGAGAAGACCCACTACGCCGTTGAACACGTTAAAGAGAATGCTTCCGCTTGGTGGAAAAGTTATAGTATGAAGCTATGGTTATTGTATGGTAGTGTAAAGAGAGTGCCATGGAAAGACTTCAAGGGATTCCTTAGAAGCCAATATGTTCCGAAAGGATACATGAAGCTTTACAATGGTGACCCAAGAAGACAAACTCTTAATATGAAAGTTGCTCTTTGTGGAATTCTGGGGTTTGATCTTGCTTTAGATGATTGGTGTTATGAAAATTACATCACTCCTTCTCTAGTAGAATACTTGGGAATGCCACGAGTGTCAAATCGTCAACCATATACCAAGGATGGATATAAGGTCACCGAGAGTGTGAAGCTGTTTCACTTTTAAAGGGTATTATGAGGAGGTTTGGTGTGATGTACTCCCCATGAACTTTGGTCATTTGTGTTTGGGTGGGTGCCAATTGGTTTGAAAGACATAGAGTTCCGAATGAGCAAAATTGGCCTAAGATTGTAGTGGACCAATGGGGAAACCATCTCTTTCCACCTACCCTTCCCAAGCCCCAAAGAAATGTGACCACTTACTCCAAGTCCTTTGATGATGAGAGACAAAAGATTGAGAGGAGTAAGGGAGTGCAAAGTGGTAACCCAAGAGTGGAAAAAGGAGAGGTTGTGAGGAGTGAAGTGAGGGAGTTACAACAAATCCAATCTAACTTTGTTTTTCCTTCTCTTAGTAAGGACACTTGTGCAGGTACTAATGTTGCAAATGGAGGAGGAATACAAGCTGCAAACATAGGGTCTAATCAAAAAGATCGAGAGATTAATTTGGACCTTTGCCTCAAACCATGTGAAGAGTATTCCGACACTTTGAAAGGAACCTTGCACCAAGGTAAAGAAGAATCTTCTCATAAGCTTCAAGGTAGCATAGCTAACTCTTGCACTTTAGTAAAGGTGAGTGACCATTGTGTGGCTAGTAGCCAATTGAGTGTGAATGATAGCTTATCTACATGTGAGCCTAATGACTCTTTGCCTTGTGTAGATAATGTACATGTTAATAGTGAAGATACACTAGGTTATCCTATTGATGACCGAATTGACTCTTCTTGTAACATCGATTTGAGTCCACCTAGCGTTGAAGCCTTTGTGTTGAATGCTAGTACATTGTCTTGTGAAAATGATGTTGATCAACTTGCTTGTGAATCTAGTCCACTACTTGAGAATGTTTGTGTTGTGTTTAGTGAACCTCAAGTTAGTGATGATGTTGATAGAGTTGATCATATGAATGGAAATGATTCTTTGAGAATATCATGTGATGAAGATTCTATTATTAGTTTTGCTCATAGATATCATGTGAATGAAGATGTTGTGAAAGATGACATTATCTTTTTGAGAGTGAACTTGCATGCTTTAACACCTCACCTTTGGTTAGTGATCCTCTCTCAAAGAAAGATGTCTTGAATGATAAATGTGAGATCACTCCTAGTGTGGCACCTAGTGATGTGCATTTTGATATGCTTGAAAGGAAGGGTGGTATGCTTAAGATTCACATGTTATCCTATTTCTTGAAATCCATTAAGAATATAGGATTGAGTGAAGATTGTGCTAACTATCCAATTGTTGATAGTGATCTCTCACTTTTGAAAAGGAATGATCAATTGGGTGAAATTAGCTTTGATTTACTTGAATATTTGAGAAACCCAACTAGTGATTGTTCTTGTGAAAATGATTTTTTGTTGTGATCCTTTGTATGACACCCCACCATTGTTTGATAAATGTGAGGATGAATTGTGTGATTCTTATAATGACTTGAGTCATGACCTCCTTGATGTTATTGGTGACTTGTGTATACTTGAGGATTCTTTGCTTGAAAAGGAAGGTGTTAGTTGTTTAGAAATTGCCTCTACTTCTTTTTTGTGTGCTTCCATTATTGAGAATACTCATGGTGATGATCTTGAATCTAATAGTGAGTACATGCATGAGGACACCTTAGTTGATGTTTACTTGCGAGACATCTTTCTCTACTCTCTCTTTGCTTATGATATTGCCCATGGTTGTGTAGAGAGTAAGACTTGTTGTGATAGTGATACCTTTGGGGAAAAAGAGTGTTACTTAGACCCATATCCATGGCCACTCTATCCATTTGACCCCGGTGACCAATTGGAATGTGGTGATTGTAATACACCCCACTTGGTGCTTGGTCAAGATGACAAGCAAGATTTGGTTGGAGTTGTTGGTACTATTCCCTATGATGGAAGGTCTTTCTTGAGGATTTATACTCCAATTGATGGACCAAAGTTGTGTAAGGGAAAAATCTCCAACAAAGATGAGTGTTCTTTAAAGAAGAGGAGCAATGAAATAGTCCAAGAGAATTCACCATTGTGTATTTTCATTCTTGACCAAGGTTTTATTACTTGTAGGTCAAAGAGTGAGTCTTCTCTTGAAGACACTTTGGATGAATTCCACTTATGTGATACCTTCCTTTATTACCTTTTTGCATATGAAGTTATTCATAACCATGTTAAATCAACATCTTATGTGAGCATGAATTGCTTAGGAAGAAAGAGTATTGTGTGCTTAAATGTTTTGACTCCATCCTTGAGTGTATTGTTTGCTAAATCTCTTGAGCCTAATGGCATTCTTGTAGATAGTAACAGCATGGATGAGAGTTCTATGCTTGATTCCTTTCTATACTACCTCTTTGCATATGATGAAGTTCGTGCTAGTTTTGGAATTATTTTATTTAGAGGTAGGAATTCCTTTGGTTGGTCCACTTGTTTGAGCGATAATGCAATGTGGGTCTTTCACATCTTTGACCCCGGGAAACTCATGTGGATTTTTGAACCATAAGTGGCACCACTTTTGGTGTGATCTCATGGAGAAGTAATGAAACAATTGTGTCTTATGGCTCCTAAAATGAATGTGGATTTACCTTTTTGGTTTGTTGATGCCATTATGACCTTTGTGGTTTCTTTACTTCTTGATATCTCTCATAGCCGGTTCCTTGGCCACTTTCTCAATGAGTTTTTCATGTTAAACACAAAGGACCCTTGGTTATATGTTAAGCGTGTGCAACCTTGGCATGATTATAAGATTGATTTTGCTAACACTAACCTTCATGCCTTGAGGATTTTGTTGTTGTTGTTTGTCTTCCCTATGGTTTTGCTAGGTTTGGATTCGAGGTCAAATCCTTTTTCAACAAAGGGAGGATGATACAATCCAAATCGGCACCAACTTTTCTAGGCCTATATTTCAAGGACAACTCAAAGGGATCCAAGCCATGATCACCTTAAGGGCACAAGGATGTGTATAGAGGACCCTTTTTTATGCAATTCTAAGGAATGTTGGTGCAATCCGAGCTTCTTCAAATGACTACACAAGAATCCAAGCCAAGAAGTTAGTAGAATTGTCCTCAAATCACCACTTTGGAAGCTTGGTAGATGCATGGAGTAAGAGCTTGAAGCATTGGAAGGAGCTCCTAATCAAACAACATCGCATTTGGAAGGTTGCTTGGAGCATGAAAGGACCAAGTCACTATGAGAACCAAGACAAAGGCTTGTTTCTGTCCCATTCGGTGCACCATGGGACTTATTAGTGCGCCACATTGGTAATGGTCTTAGAGACCACACGAGCTAGGGTGCATTCTGTTCTTTTGGGCGCAGCAAGTGACATTTTGGCGCACCACAGAGCCTTTTGGCGCATCGCCAAATGTGGCAGCTTCCTTGTTGGGTCACTTTTGGGCCCATTTGTAATAAGCCTAGGCCTAGACTATAAATAGTTTGTCTTTCATTTCCTTAGGTAGTTTTTGATAAATATTGATGTTATGAAACTCTTGAGAGAGTGTAGCTTGGAAAAGCTTAGGTTGATTCTTGCTTAGAAACAGTGGTTGCGAGGGCATTACAATTCCCTCAAGGTCATTCGTAAGAGTTAGATGCTTTTGTTGGATTAATCTTTCGAGGTTTTAGGATTCAATATATCCTTTAGTTTCGTTGGATTTTCTTGTTTGTGTCTATCTTTCTATCTCTATCTATCTATCCTTTATTTATCGCATTTTGATTCTATCTTTTCCTTCTAGTTTTTGTGATATTTCGTGTTCCGTATTTTGGATCGTATCAGACATGGTGACGTTAGACGTGATTCTGGGCATGGAGTGGTTGTCTCCTTATCATGCGGTCTTGTTTCGCTTTGCCAAGACTGCTACCTTGGTTATGCCTGGTATCCTTCAGATTGTGACGTGAAGGAATTGTAGTCAGTTGTCGAAAGGGATTGTATTGTATACTTAGGAAAGGAGGTTAGTAGTAAGGGAGTGTTTAGCTTTTCTTCTTCTATTTGTGATACTAGCATTGACGCTTCTTCATTTTGGTCATTTCCTGTGGTTAGTGAGTTGCTAATGTTTTCCTACTGACTTACCCGAGTTTCCGCCTGATCGGGATTTTGACTTCGGTATTGATGTTGAGCCGGGCACCCAGCCCACTTCTATTCCACCATACCAGATGACTCCAGCTTGGGGGAGCTTAAAAAGCCACTTCATGATCTTCTGAGTAAAGGGATTATTGGGCCAGTGTGTCTTCGAGGTTGCATCTGCTCGATTTGTGAAGAAGAAAGATGGTTCCATGCGCGTGTTTATTGACTAGCGGTAGCTGAATAAGGTAACTATTAAGGGTAAACTATTAAGGGTAAGTATCTGATATAGCATATTGATGATACGTTCGACAAGCTTCAAGCTGCAACCATGTTTTCTAAGTTTGGTTCGAGTTCAGGCTACCATCAGTCGAGGATTTAGGCAACGGGCATACCTAAGACTGTCTTTAGGACTCGTTACGGCTATTACGAGTTCTTGACTATGTCCTTGAATTTGACCAATGCCCCACATCATTTATGGATTTGATGGACCGTGTGTTCAGGCCCTATTTGGACTTGTTCTTATTGGCTCTAGTTCTGATTTTTGACTCTTCTTGTCGAGGGCCAGGGTTTACAGTTTATTATGGTGCTTCCAGGGTCGATTTGGGTTGCGTGTTAAGGTAGCAATACAAGGATGAGAAATTGAGGGTGGTACAGGATAAAGAGGGTTATTACAGACCTTGTATCTCGGTGCTTGACTGTCAGCGGGTAAAGTTCGGGCACTTGAGGCCTAGCGGTTTGACTTAGAGGCTAAGCAAATAGCTATGGAATTTGTGATTTGTTTACCACGTACATTCCAGGGGTTTGATTTCATTTGGGGCATTGTTGATAGGTCGACGAGGCCTACTCACTGTTATGGGCTCAATTTTCTTGCAAGTACAGAGAGAATGGCTCAGATATGCATTCGTGAGATAGTCCGTGTGCACGGGGTGCCAGTTTCTAACATTTTCAATCGTGGCAATCAGTTTGCATCGTGTTTCGGAAGGTTGATTCAGAGGGAGTTGGGTACCTTGGTTGAGCTTAGCATAGCTTTTTTGCCCACCGATCGATGGTCAGTCAGAGCGGACCATTTAGGTTCGGGACGACATGCTTTGGCCTATGTTATTGAATTCGAGGGTCGGTGAGACTAGTTCTTAGTCTTGGCAGAGTTCGCAAATAATGACTGTTACCATTCAAATATCTAGATGGCTCCTTTGAAGGCATTATATGGTAGGCGGTACGGGTCTCCGATAGGTTGGTTTCATGCTTCGAGGTTAGGCCATGAGGCACTGAACTATTGAGTGGTTCTATGGACAGGGTTCGGATGATTCAGGAGAGACCGGGTGGTTCTGCGAGTATCGCTCTTGAGGGGTGTGATGAGGTTCGAGAAGGAGAGTAAGCTCAGCCCGGGGTATATCGGGCTATTAGAGATCCTTTAGTGTGTTGGTGATGTGGTTTATGAGTTAGCCTTGCCTCCAGCTTTTCGGGCATTCACCCGGTACTTCATGTGTCTATGCTGGGAAGGTACTTTCCAGATGAGTTTCACGTGCTTCGGTGAATTTCGATTCAGTTGGGTGCGATTTGACTTTCAAGGAGGAGTTGGTTGCCATTTTGAGTAGGGTAAGGAAGTAATGATCGAAGGAGATTCCTGTAGTTGAGGATCAGTAGAGGCATCGACAATTTCGAGGAGGCTACCTAGGAGACCTAGCAGGTCATGCGGACCCAATATCCTTACCTTTTCGACTCGTTAGGTTTGTCCTGTACCTTGACCTTCGAGGACGAAAATCCTTTTAGAAGTGGATGTTGTAATGACCCTCCAGGTCATTTTTCGAATCTTCGCGCGTTTTCCTTGCTTTGAGCTAAGTTGCGCGGACTCTTCATTTCGATACCGCACCCGTGTTGGATTCTCTAAAAATACACTAGTTTTGGAGAATCCGACACGCACCCGTTGACATATTTGAAGAGTCCGAGCAACATATGTTTTGAGCCTTCTTGTAGTTGCTACAGGATATGTACGACTTGCTGGGACAGATGGTTCAGTTTACGGGGCATTCGATTGGGTTTTAAACTAATTTCCCTGTTTTGGAGCTTTTAAAAATAAGAAGTTTGACTTCGATCAAAATTTCTAGTAAACGGCCTCAGCTAGGAATACTAATAGTTCTGTTAGCTCCGAAACATGGATTTTGGGCTAAGGGGACCTTTGGTTCGGGTCCTGAGGCTTTCGGACTCATTTTGGGAGCTTGGGTAGATTATAGTGAAAAACGAAAAAGTGTTGACTTCAATCAACATTTCATCAAGACGACCTCCATTGGTCATTTTGATGATTCTGTTGAGTTCGGAATGTCGTTTCTAGTTGGGTAGCATATTTGGTTTACTTTCACTAGGTTTCGAATGAATCTCGAGGACCCGTTCGAAAAAACTTCTAACTTGGGATTTTGCTAGTGCAACAGCACCTGGTCCAACCCTATTTTCTTCATCGCGTTCGCGATGGGACTTTTGGGCATAGCGATCGCGTGGGGGGGAGTGACAAACACAATGAAGGCACTGTGGGACCAGGTCAAGATTGCTCATCGCGGTCACGAGGATGGCCATCACGATCGTGCTTGCTTTAGTGGGGGTCCGCATTCATGACAGGGGTTCCACGATTGCGAAGGACCCCTGACAGTGGCTACATATTATTTTCCCTTCGTTTTTAACTCATTTCTCACAAGTTTTTCACCATTGTTGGAGCTTGGGACAACACAAATTATGGGTTTTCATCTAAGTTGGCTCGGGGAAGTTCCGTGCACCTCCTGTGGTTAGTTTTCTGTTAAATTACGCTAATTTTCGTCTCAATTCTTCTTTGATTCAAGTTCAATTCTTGAGAATTTGGAACCTTCCAGGCTGATTTGAGCCTCAAAAATGAGTTCAGGTTTCACTCAATTTTTGAGCATGCGTTCCCGGCCCTTTAGGGAAGATAATTGCGGGTTTAATTTTTGCTTTCATCGACGGGTTCTGAGGGTCAATTTTTTACCCAATTTCGGACCTGAATTTTGTAATTATGATATGGGTGTCATTTTTCTCGTAGTAATGTGAAGATTGTGTTTTTGATAGCGCAACGGCTTTCTGAGGTCGAGTGGAGGAGAAGGAAGTTCTTTGTCGGTCCTAGACAGTTGTTCGGCTTTGAGGTAGGCTAAGGTCTACTTTCTTTTAGTCTTAGCTCTACGAGATGGTATAGTTTATAAATAGCAAATTGGATAGGGGATTCCTAGGGTAGGATTAAGTTTATTTCACTATTTATGATATTATTGGCCTACTTCGGGGTAGGGGTGGACATAAATACCGAAATACCGAAAAACCGAAAAATCGGACCGAACCGAATTAATTCCGTTTTTCGGTTTCGGTTTGTTTTTTTAATAATTTCGGTATTTCGATTCGGTTTTCGGTTATAGGGTTCAGGTAATTCGGTTTTTTCGGTTAAACCAAAATTTAAAATATAATTCTTTTTTTTTTTTTTAATTTTTATGCATATATAATGAAATTTATAATTTATTTATATACAACACCAACAACCCACTTAAATGAGTTAAATCTAAGCCCAACACCAACAGCCTACTTAAAACATAAACCTAATTACCTAAGTCCTAATTCAGTGAATTCACTACACACGAAAAAACTCACCAACACTCGAACAACGGCGATTCCAAACTCACCAACACTCGAACAACGACGCAACCAGTGGTGATTCCAAACTCACATCGAACGACGATTCCATTTCCAGATATCGTTTTATTTTTTCTATTTTTCCTCTTCTTCTTCCAAAACCGAAAAAACCGAATTCATAAACCGAAACCGAACCGAACTAAATCGGTTCAGTTTTCGGCACACACATACCCATAACCGAAAACCGAAAAAACCGAAATAAATAAACCGAAACCGAACCGAATTACCGAACGTCCACCCCTACTTCGGGGAACTTAGAGTAGAAGATTTGCTCGAGCCTTAGATTAGAATGCTTGTTATAGTGTCAAGATTAGGTTAGAGATACTTATATGCTTGTTATGGCATTAGGATTAGGTTAGGGATCCTTAGGATAGGTTGGGGTAGGATTTTAGGGTAGAATGGCTTTTATCGATCGGTTTACTTTTATGTTGTACTTCTATTTAGTGTTTTCTTGTTTTATCTTAGGAGTATGGGCCCGAGGCCGTGGATATGCTTTAGCTGGACTCCAAGTCAGTGTTGCCTTGCTATGAAGGGTGGTTTTACCCAGTTTTCTATATACCTATATATTTATACTTGTGATGGCTAGCATACATTCACTCGTGCATATACATTGATTGTGGTACGATTCTAAGGAATAACACTGATTTCGGGTTTAAAAGAAAAAGGAAAATTGTACCCACTCTTACTGCTAGTTGAAGGTTTTTAAAGATGAAAATGTACCACCTTTACTACAGATTTGGGATTTTAAAGGATTTGTATCACTTTTACCACTGATTTTTCCTTTTTGGGTTTTGAAAAGTTCTGTACCAATTTCTATTCACTAATTTCTGCTTTGGGAAGAATTTGTACCACCTTAAAAATTCGGGCCCGAGGGACATTTTCTGTCCATTTCTCCGTGTATTTTCTTTTACTTCTGCTGGGGAGACAAGTGAGTCCGAGGGGAGTTTCTAGATGGCCCGAGGTATATGTTCCGAGTTTTACTTTACTTTTCTGCATTGGCCATATACTGCATTGCATACGTTGAGAGAGAGAGAGAGAGAGAGACTCGAGGTTTTGCCGAGCAAGTTTACTTTTCTGCACTGGCCACATGCTGCACTGCATAATCTCATATTACACTGCATCTTCCATATACATATATATTCCGTTTATATTATTGCTATTATTTTAATTTATTCTCTATTATTCCTATAATTGCTAGATTAGTTTCCTTGTATAGATTCCTTTGCATGTCATTTATGCTTTATATTATCTTCTAAGTTTGGCCGCCCTATGATGCCTACTGGGTACTGCATTTTTTGGTGCTCATACTACACTTTTGCATCTTTTTCCCTAATGCAGATCCCAATATGAGTCTTCCTTTGCTGATTTTGCTCGTTCGGGAGTCCCTTGCTTAGAGTTGTGGTGAGAACTTGGCGTCCAGATGCTTACATGTCTCCTTCTTGTATTCTAGTAGCTGTATTTTGTGTATTATGTACAGACACGTATTGGTGTAGTGCTCATTTCAGTACTTAGTGGCTCTTATTTTGGTGACACCAGGTCCGGGTTGGATTCTATTGTATGTTTAGTCTTTCCGGTTTCTCTAGGGCCCCATTTTGTATATTTCTATACCTGTTATGTGTGTATCTATACATAGTGGCCCATTGTTCTCATGTCTATTTCCCTTTATTATCTTTTGGCTATTACTTTATGTATATGGCTTGGGGTTTCGCTTACCTAGTGGTGGGATTATAGTAGGTACCATCATGGCCTGATTTCGGGTCGTGACAGATATTGGTGGTCAGACACTCGGACAAAATTTGTCAACAAAAAATAACGAAAATAAGTGACTAGATTTTTACTCAATGACATGTACTTTTTTTTTTTATGAAGTAAATGCTCTCATTGATGGCATCAAGAAGATGCAAAATTACAAAAGATATTACATCCAAAAATAAAACTGAGCTAGCTCCATAGAAAAAACAATGACATGCACTTATTCTGATGCAATTAATTAGGCATCTGATATTTACAACCTTATCTTAAATCTTTTATCATTAGTTTTATCAAACTAGAAATAATTTGTTGCTTAACAAGCACATGACACACAGCGAACGGCAGTAACATAATATACATAATCGAAATATTACTATTGCGAGCTGAGAAACAAGGCAACCTGACTGAAAAACAATATAATTAAAACTTTGTTCAATATGATAAGAGGTGAGCAAGACTGCTCTCAGAAATGGAAGGAGTTCTAAGCATTGGGTACCGCTTTTTCAGGGGTCGAGAAATGCTGCATTCTGTTCGACAGAATCTTCTGCATATGAATCAATGATGCCATTGCTGTACCCTGATATATTAGGAAATCAGTACATAATGAAACAAAAAGCATATCCTAACAAGTTAGAAAGATTGACAACCTCAACAACGTCCACAACCACCAAGCCAGCCAAACTTGGAAGTGATTTCTTTGCAGCAACATGAACTGCAACTGCACCACCCATACTGTGACAAACAGAAAATTCTAAGCACCACCTCTTATTTTTGGTACAGAAAACATTTAACCCAAGCATGCAGTTGATTAAGATATAAAACAGAAATAGTTAATTAATAGCAGGACAAAAATTACTTTCAAGGGAAAACATATAAAGGCTTTTTCCCAATTTCCTATGCTTTCAAACCATTTTTCATTGCTGATAACAGATATCTAGGAACAAATGACAAAAATTCAGACCAACCAAAAAATGGAGAAAACAGCGGAAGATACATTTCAGGACTCTTCAGACAGGAAGATAAAATGTAAAAAGGCGAAGAAATGCGGCAACTCAATTGAGTTAAATGTTCCAAGTAATCATCAGTCTGATGGATGCAACAGAGATCGATTTGGTTTAGAGATCACTGCCACACTAATACAAGTCATTCTGTTATTAAATTACAGAGCTGACGTAAAAAAAATTGTCCAGGGAAATAGCATCCAATTAAAAAACTTTGTGCCTCTTAGCTAGCAGCTACTTAGCAATGATATAACACAGCATCTTTTATTTAGCTAATCACAGCGGAGATGAGTGTGAAGACATCATCCACACATTTTGGCACGAACAGAAATGGACTTTAGATTGGTGTACCAAGGCCAGAATGTAAAACAAAGTGCTGTATATTGAGTCTCCAAAGAATTGATCCTTTATTAGTCCTAAAACCTAAGTTGCACTGACTCTTCATTTATGCTGCTGCACCCGTGTCGACACGAGACGGTTGCGGGTGCGGGATACGTATGGGATTCGGTCAACCCACATTGGATACTTTGACTAGAGTCCATGGACAAATTTGGGGGGAAATTGAGATTTTGATTTCTCAAAATAAAAGATAAAATAGACTTAAGACATGGAAAATTCAATATTATAGTCTTTTTTCTCTTTTTTAGTTTTTTCTCTTGGTCAATATTCGTCGATTCATGTTTCAGGCCAAATGGAGAGAAACTAAGAGTTCAAGTGGTTGTGTTCTGAGGTAGACAGTAGCAACAATCTGTAAGGAGAGCTGGTTGAAGGCCTTGAAAGACTTACTTTTTCTTTTTTGAGGGGAAGAACCAGAGAGCTTGAAAGAAGAAGTTGGGTGTTGGGGAAGACAACCTAGAAGATCTTTCAATTAAGAATATCTTTATAGCTCTATTTTTTAATTTTGGATTTTTTATCCGAATCCTAGCACCCGTATCCATACCTGGATCCGCACACCCGAATCTTAAAATTAAATTTTGCTGAATCCGACTCTCGGATTTGCATCAGTGTCGGATACTTGCACCCGAGTCCAAACAACTTAGCCTAAAACTGTATGATCTTGAAAACCATGTTTTTGATTAGCATATCAAACTAATACTTATTTGGGACTGATCTTCTATGGGTTGTTCTGCTCCCAGCATTGCATACACCTTTAGTGCGGTAAGTAGATATTTCTCTACTCATAAAGCACTCCCAACGTAGTAACTAGTCAAATAAAGACATAAATAATTGAATATGAACTAACTTCATGAACAAAGTACAACCTGTGGCCAACAAGCACAATTGCAGGCGGAGCATCTCCATACATTGTCTTCAAAACAGAAAACACATCACTGCATAGCGTCTGCAACCAATAAGACCACCATAACATGGGATTTGGGCAAAAAGAGTTTCTCAAAAGCATCAAATGCTGAAGCTCATAGTAGCAAGATACATCATTCTTAAATACCTCAATGGACAAATCTACATCATTTTGTGTAGATGTCTTTCCATGTCCTCTTAGATCCATGGCCACTATCCTAGCTTTCTCCTTAATTTTGCTTGCTGCCAATGCAAATGAGAGCCTGAGAAAATAAAACTGCATAGTTTTAGCATACAGTTTCTCGACTTTCAAAATTGATGTTCAACTACTTCATAGCAAGATACAGATAGAGGGAGAGAGCAAGCAAAACCATTCACCAACAGCCAACAGTATCTGTACCCTCCAACAGAGAAAATTTCCTAGCATCTTGAATTAACTAAGGAATTCACTATATAAACTGACTAAATGGTATAAGAACATGGACAACATGATTTTCTTTAAGGCCGTTGACTGACCTCTAAAAAATGGGAGTCAATAAAGTAACTTCTTGAACAGAAGACTACTGGCAAAGCAAGATACCTGGCATTCAAGTAAAAATACCATAAAGTGATTGCATTACATTTGATTATATTCTCAAATCCACCACCTAGGTTTTTACCCAGCTCCTTGTCTTCACCAAGTTTCCTCATTCGTAAGATGAAAGCTTCCAAATATCCCCCAAAGTCGGCACGAATTCCTCTTCCACACAAGTTCTCTGCTAGAAGACACTTGAACTCCCAAGTCCATTCCCTTGACAGTTGACACCAAAGCTAAAAAAAGTTTCTTGTGCCTTTTCTTTTGGGATAATTCAAATAAAGTTCATTTATAGCACACCAAGCTGGTGACTATTTAAAATAATGTGGTTCAACCACAACCACAGTTGTGGACTTTGGGTTTCCCTTGTTTAACATCTCTTGGATTCTCTCAAGAATAGAGGATTGAGTCTTAGGCCCTATGTTGCTCGGACTCTTCAAAAATGTTAACGGATGTGGGTCGGATTCTCCAAAAGTAGTGTATTTTTGAAAAATCCTACATGAGTGCGGCATCAAAAGTGAAGAGCCCGCCCACCTTATCTCTTAGCTAAATCGATGATCCAGAAAATTGGCAGGGATAGGAACACAGCTTGGAGGACTACCACACTATGTCTTCTTCTTTTTTTATAACCGATAAATCCCTGAGGTTTAGCTGGCACGCTATTAAGAATTTGATGGTTAATGAGCCTGACCTCCACACTTCTCCACTTAAATACCTGTACTGTGGAGAGTTCGAACCCGTAACATGCGCCTAACCTATAGATCACGGGTGCGCTACCACTAGACCGAACCCTGGGGCGACTACCTCATGTCTTTTTTTTAATCTATTTAGAATGAGAGAAACAAGAGATTGTTCCATACTAGTTAGAATGATGTTAGGAGTAACAAAGGACTCTTCTTTCTTCATTTATTGTTCTATGTAAGCAGCAGATTTTGGCTTGCTCATCGACATGCAACAGTTCTACTAAGGACAAGGTTCCCCTTCAAATGGTATGATCATATCATTCTCCACTCCTTAACCAAGCCATTTTGCAATCAAACTACTGTTTTTTACCAAAATGTGAGAACAAGGAAGTGCAAGCTTTCCTATGTGGCTCTTCCTAGTTCCCCCTTTTCTTGATCTCTCTGGCATTTTCTGTACTCGGCCTATGCTACGTGGCATCAGGTAGTAGTGATGCTCATAGAGGCATGTCTGAGTATCTGATTTCCCTAGGCTTTTTATTTATCACACTAGGATGATGCTAAATCATCTGGCACAAGCACAGGGAAAATGAAGCAAGTTCGGCACAGTATGCATCAAGTCAAACTAAACTATCATTATAGTATTTAAAGGAGTTGTTATACATCTTTTCTGCATCTTGCCTGCTTCTACTTACGCAAAGCTCCTTTTTGGACTTCGATGTATTATTGGTCCATTGGAGCAAAAGGATTGCCCTATAGATACATCATACAAGAGACATAAGAACAAACATGCAGAGTGGAGAATACTCCATTATTTGGATGTCTTAATTCGGATTTTGTTTGGCTATTAATACTAATAAGAAGTTGAAATGTAAAGTGTCATTAGGATTAAATGTTCAAAAACAAAAAGTCGTTAGGATTAAATGCCTTTGTTATGATCGGATCCAAATTCATCTGGAACCAAACCTAAAATGAGATGTGGTTATACACTTTGTAACCACAACTGCTACAACAGAAACATAAGAAACACTAATAATTCATATTAGATCTTAGAAAGTTGCACCAAAAGATTACACCTACCCAGAATAACCACCACCATGCAGGCAAAAAATAACAGGCCCTTCTGTCCCTGCCATATAAACATGAAATACCTGAAATGACAAAGCAAATAAAAGATGATCTTGCTACTTGACTACAAAAAGAATAGCATAAAGAAATGTAATAGGGGCGGGGGAAGACAAAGTAATAAAATGACAATCTCTCGTGCAGAGAGAAATATTTCGTCACAACTGAGTTTTCAAATCATTAGGAAAATTCAACAGAAGTTAGCACAAACATCATCAGAATCTGGGATCTGAATGTCATCCTCTCTATCGAAATAATCTGACCAATCTGAAGGTGCATATTTCTGTGAAGAAGTCCTGCAGAGATAATTAACACAAACTTTTCAACCAAATAATACTTTGATATAATTAATCAAAACAATAAATCTCTACACTTCATGATTCTGGTGTTGAATTGCAAATAGAGACACCTTTATCTGACCTAAAGCACTAAGAGAGAGAGAGCCCCCCCCCCCCCCCCCCTCAAACTAATAAGCTAGCATCAAGTAAATGTTTTTTTAATAAGTAATTTGAATTTCATAAACTGCCCTTGGTTCCTGTAAGCATTTAAGGGAATCTATGAAGTCCAACAAAGAATTGCCATTGTTTACACACACCATGAATTTAACATTTGTAAACATCTGGAGCATAAACAAAATTACCCAGAATCTCATCTTCAAAACACCTGCTGTTCTTCCTTCCAAACTGTCCAAAAAAACTAGTTTGGTATTGTCTTCCGAGCCACTAAAAAATGCTTCTGCACTACTGTTGCAGCCTTTATCGACCTGGGATCACCCACTGCACCCTAACTATATCGAGGGACGTGTTTCAAATCTACTAAGCATATCAGCAGCGCAGCAGTAAGTGCCTTGGTAATTCTAGGTCTCTCGTACACATAGGACACTTATTAAACAGATTGTAATCTCTTTTCTGTAAATTATCCTGTGTGAGGAAAACTTGCGGAAGGGTAACCCATTCAAACATACTGCTCTATGGGGTGCTTTTATCGACCTGGGGATCACCCACTGCACCCTAACTATATCGAGGGACGTGTTTCAAATCTACTAAGCATATTAGCAGCGCAGCAGTAAGTGCCTTGGTAATTCTAGGTCTCTCGTACACATAGGACACTTGTTAAACAGTTGTAATCTCTTTTCTGTAAATTATCCTGTGTGAGGAAAACCTGCGGAAGGGTAACCCATTCAAATATACTGCTCTATGGGGTGCTTTAGTTCTTCACTTCATTGTCCATGCCCATTCTACATTTTCTGTTATCTATCTGCTTAAACTTATATAGCACGATTTCACTGCAAATTTTCCATCTCTACTTGCTTTCAATTAGTACATTACCACAGATCTTCACTATTTTCTTCACTTCTCTGATCAACTAGGTAGTGAAGCCACTCTTATCAACCTCCAGTCAATTCTCCTTGCACTCTGTCACTGCTTCCTCCTGATTCACTACTAGTGGGTATATGTAAGAGAGGTGAGCTTCAAATATTACTGATTAATCCAACCATCTCGCCACATTCTTTTCTTCCTTCCATCCCTTACTTTCATTTTTCCCTTTTGTTGAAAATGTCCCCAAAGATTGCTTAGATGCTTTCATAGAGCCACCCCAATGCCAGAGCAGGTTCCATATATTAAATCTTGACCTCTTTCCATAAATTTAATTGTCCATCGTTAAACCTCTATATTTATTTTAAGGGTAGAGTGTAGACTTAGGGTAATTTCTGATTTTTTACTCCAAACCTCTTAGGTATAATTATTATGGACTGTTTTACCAAATGAAATTGTCCTTTAGTTGCCTTTCCATAGGAAGTGCCTTATTAAGTTGACAATTTTTTGGGGAATGTAGTGCAACGACATAGAGAAAGTGGAGCATCAAGTAGAAGTTGCTAGCACTAGAACAAGTCAGTAGTTTTCTTAACAAATAAAGTATGCACGGAGTGGAGTGATTATCCTTAATCTCCCCCTTATTGGGATTGGTCTATTATGATCTGACTCGGATGAGCATTGTGATTGAAGATCATTAGTTAAGCACAGACCCTCAACCTGCTATGGTGTGTGTGTATATATATATATGTTGCTTCCACCATATAAATTGCAAAAGACAGTCACCCACCTTCCAACAACTACATATAAAAAGGGTAATCAATTTGACAGGGACACTTGAGGAAATAGGTCTATGGCATTAGTCAATTTTAGGTAGATGTTCCAATACCTTTGGTTTACAAGGGAAATGTTAGCTCTATTAAAAGGTACATAAAGCTAATCCCCCATTAACAGTAACAAAATACCATCGTCAGAGCTTCTCTACTAAAGAAAACCCATGAATGTATAAAATGTCGATAACACATCTTAACGAATAAAAAAGAATGTGAATCACACACAATTATATTCACATAATAAAATGAGGTTACCGAATGGGAGGGCGAGCAGGGACAGAAGAAAAGGCAGAAGGAAAATTATGGTTTTCTTCTGAGCCTTCTTCTGGAAGTGATGTAAGGTTTGATGAATCCATGCTTGAGTTGAGTATGTGAATGTTTGCTGTTTCTAGATTGTGAATATTGGAATTGGCTCCCCTCCGGTATGTTTACCATCCAGTTTCTCCAGTAGATATGCTGCATTTGTTTTTATCAAGATTAAGACGTCTGAATGTGAATACAAATCTGAATAATTAAGATATTATCTGTGGATCTAAATACTAATGATTAAGACGGTTTGTTTTTTAACATCTGAACATACATAATTTATTTATTTGTAACAAATATGCAAATCAAATTTAAAATGTAAATAAATATTATATCAAAAAAATTTAGATAAAATATTAACTTAAACAACAAGATTATTATTTGAGTGATAATTGCAGTTGGATACAAGCATTAAATAATGAAGAGGCTATATACAACAAAAACAAGAACAATAGCTGCACCTTTACAAAATCCCCATTTATTTTACTTCGGAAAGATCATCAATATGTACGTTCCTTCACTAAAATAGCCCAATTTTATTCAAATAATATCAACAATAAATTCAAATCCATTACAAAATTTTATGCACAGAATTCACAATGTGATAAAGACCATAACTTAATATCAGCAAATAGAGAAGGAGGGTGAACGTTGGAATTGCTTTTGTTAAAAAAAAAAAAAAAAAAAAATAAAGAGAAAGAAATAAAGAAGGATGATGATGTCTGTGTTCCAGTGCCTACGAGGGCAAATATTTATGTTTCAGGGACTTGATATGGTCCAAATTCAAAATCAATTTTACTCCAAATTTTGGCATTAATTCAACAGCATTTTTTACCAAGAAAAAGAAGTATATCACAAATTTCTTTCAACAAAAACCTTTCACATGCCTTTGTTTTGTTGAGAAAAAGAGGAAGAGTATGTCCTGATTTTGTGAAGAAGAAGAGGAAGAATAACGTTGATTTTGTGGTGAAGAAGAGAGAGTATGCGCTGAAAAGCAGCCAAAGAGAAACAAACCAACTTGGATAAAATCTCTCAAAATTAATATTATGCCCCATGAAATATTATTATTTTATAGAAATATTATTTAAATGATAAATTAATATTTATTAATTTAAAAAATATTTTTGAGATTTAATAAAGATTAATTTTGATTACATTAAAATTATTATATTTTACTAATTTATTTATTATATTTATTAAATTAATGTAAAAAAATAAATTCACTATACATAAAGTATATTGCATCAATACTTCGAAATTCGTTTTGGGTTGAAGCCTCAAAGAATTTAAATGAATCCACTTTTGAAGCGGAGCCTTGGAGTAACTGATAAAGTTATTGTCATGTGACCAGAAGGTCACGGGTCCAAGCCTTGGAAACATCCTCTAGCAGAAATGCGAGGTAAGGCTCCGTACAATAGATCCTTGTGATTGGGCCCTTCCCCGGACTCTGCGCATAGCAGGAGCTTTAGTGCACTGGACTGCCCTTTTTTTACTTGTGAAAATGACATTCATGAACTTGATGTCATGATTAATGATCTCGGTTATCGCAATAAAATGAATGTCAATAGCTTGTTGAATTACCCAGGTGAAAATAATATATGTTCAGAGGTCCAGAACTTAGAAGAAATTGTGGATACCATTGTAGAAAACAATGTTGATGATCAAGTTGAAGACAATACAATACCTTTAGAACAATTCACGCATAAGGAAGCACTTTTCGTGTCTAGAACTCTTCACAATTTTTTGGTGCAGTTCGAGAAGACAACACCAGAACTTTGGATGTAGTAAGAAAAGTTAGAGATGAGCTTCTACTAGATTTAAAATTTAACAAAAAACGAAAAACACTATAATCATATTTCACTAAATTGTCTTAGATATTTTTGTAATTTTAAAGAATTATTAATTTATAATATTAATGGGACTATATATTTATATAGGAGTCTTTCGAAAATATATTATATTATTATCTTATCGAAATCGATAATTTTTTTCATTGGTCCAAGTCGGGACCGGAGAAAAATATTATCTTATAGTGTTTATTAATTTACCGAGTATTAACTTAGAGAAGTTTTACTGTACTAGTGTTTTTTGTAAAAAAAATTAGTGCGTTTAAAAGAGTGAATTCCAAGTCTGACCAAATTAGACAATTTCAGACCAGAATTTTTTTGGAAAAAAAACAAAACAAATACATTTAATGGACTTAGCGTGGATTATTATTTTAATTTTTGAACTATATTTAGTATTAAAAACACCCCTACGCTTGACTAAATTAATTTTAAAACATCTCCAATTTTTCATATCTAACTAACGTGTGTTACTCGCAGTTCAGCTGAACTTGTCTGCTGATATGTTATTTATGTGGCATCCATGTGGATATTTAAAATCCAAAAAGAAAAAAAATATTTAAAAAATAAACCGACTAAAATAACCCTATCCAGTAAAATCACCCTACAAACTCTCTCACGTCTCTAGAACTCCTCCTCACAATTCACCAAGAATTCCCCAACATAACCCTTTGATTTCCATGGAAACCCTTTAATTTTCATTTCCATGAAAATCAAAGGGTTTTGCCTAAAATCTTTGATAAAAGAATCGATAATAATTACCCTTTATTTCGATTTGTGGTTTATTTAATGTGGGTGGTTTTAATTATTTTGATTTGTGGTTTATTTAATGTGGGTGGCTTTAATTAAATCTTCTTCTGAGATTGTCATCCGATCATGAAATTTTCAACACTGTTGGAAATCCACATCTACAAAGTATAGTCATCAAAACAATTGAGGTTAAGAAATTTAGCAATTAAATAAGATGATAAAAAAAAAGATTCAAACTTGGGGTGTGTTTTATTGGAGACAAACTTAAATAGGAAGAAGAAGGATTGTGGTAGCAGTTAGGGAGTGATGCAAATTAAAGGGAATAGTTAAAAATCGAGTTTTTTTTACTGTTTAATGCTTTTGTGGAATTATTTTTAAGTAGTTTACGTGCCCACAAGAGTTTGAGACCACTTGTTATGCCATGTGGCATCTTAGGGGTGTTTTTTAAATTTATTTAGTCAAGTTTAGGGGTGTTTTTAAATTTATTTAGTCAAGTTTAGGGGTGTTTCTAATACTAGGTGTAGTTCGAGGACTAAAGTAATAATTCGCGTCAAGTTTGGAGGTGTTTTCAACACTTCTCTCGATAGAAAAATATTGTCTTAGGGATCTCTTTTTCTTGGAAAAAATTACTATTCATTTGCTCTGATTGAAAAAAGATTTCTTACCAGGGAAATAATTCCTTCTGTCTATGAAAAAATGGAAGTGGCTTCCCTCCGCCATATTTTGCTTCTCAAAAGTCAATGAAATTAATTTTCGAAGCGAAAGTGAATTAGATTAATTAAAATTTATATATTAAAAAACCTTTCAAAAGAGTACTCTAAATTTTAATTTTTATCATCTCAATATGATGAAAAAATACATCTTAAAATTTCACTCTCGAAAATCAAAATGCAACAAGTGATTACCCATGAATATAATTAAATAAAAAAATTATGAAAATTTAAAGATTTATATTTTATATAGAATTTTATATTTTATTATACATTATTTTACCAAGGCTATTATTGTCATTTCAAAGAAAAATTTGCATTGTTTGCTTATTCTGTAAGCTTCAAGGTTTGTTCATAAATTCCTAATGACAAAAAAGCCAAATCTCTTTTTGTAAATGTTAATCATATCTCAAGTTGTAAAATGAACTCTTTTTGATATTGCCAAATTATATTCTCTCTCTAGAGCCCAATTCTCCTACTTCTCTCTCTTACTAAACAACATACCTAGTTACATCCTTTACAATTATGACTACTGAGGAAACAGATCAACTTCAACGAAGCACCAATAAGGTAAAAGAAACAAATACATCAGACCCCACACCCTATTGTATGAGCTATCGCGCCAAACTTAATTCTTCATCCACCTTTCATTCTACTAGTTTTTCGATAATGTCTGACATCTCTGACACCTTCCGCTTTGAACTCCACTTAACGGACGAAAAGGAAAACCCTAACCACCACCCGTATTTTATTCCATCACTTCCCAGGATAAGCAACATTTGTACCAACCTTGGACCTCCACCATTATTATCAAACTCCTTGGATGAAAAGTTGCTTACAACTTCTTGAAAAATAAACTCACTCAACTTTGGCAGCTTAATAAAGAGTTGCATCTCACTGATCTGGGAGAGGAATTTTACCTCGTTAAATTCTCTCACACGGATAATTACACTAAAGTAATGACTAATGGACCATGATTTGTTGGCTCACAATATCTTACGATATGTAATTGGGAACCCAAATTTAATCCCATTGAATCCCACATAAACTACTCCACTATATGGATTCGACTATATGAACTACTCACTGATTACTACGATACCACCATTCTACAGCAAATCACCTCATTTATCTGTACTTTGATTAAGTTTGATAATTGCACAGTTCACGTAACTCGGGGACGTTATGCTCGTATGTGCATCGTTGCACCCATTAGTAAGCCTCTCCCTTTTGAAGTCCTTCTTGGCCTTCATCTTCAAAAAATTCATTATGAAGATTCTTCCTACTTTTGCGTCTCGTGTGGCTGTCTCGGCCACTCCAAACCTCAATGTCCAAAAAAATGATTCTCTATCACCTTCGCAACCTCCTTCCTCCTCATCGTCGGACCTCAGTTTTGCTCTGTCGGATACTGTCTCCACCAATTATTGCTGGCACACTGTTTCTTACCCTAAAAAATTACCATAAAAAAGGCCTACTCTCAGGCCCAATCTTCTCCTACTAAGCCGACCCATAACCTAACTACCACCTCTCTACTTGGTCCATATCCTCCTTCTCATTCCCAGGCTCCCATTTCCCCTGGTCCAGTCGTACCTCCACAAACACCATGCCCCACTATCCCTAGTACCAACAACTCTTTTGGGCATCTTAATACCAACCCATCCACTTCTGCCCCTCTACCCATTAGGACCAATACCTCTCAGCCCAATCCCCTCAAGCCATCTTCATCTAGGATTTCTGCCAATCCCCTCAAGCCATCTTCATTTAGGATTTCTACGTCATCAATTTATCCTCAAAGCCCTCTTAATTCCTCCGACCAAGGAGGCCCCACTTTTGAAATTTTTAATCATAATATTCCTTTTTCCCCTCTTCTTACTGACTGTAACTCAGCGCTTCCTTAGACCCTAGTCGAAATTATCTCTGAAAAGAAAAATTCACCGCCTCATTCTACCTTTTGTAACTCTACAACCGAACCTACAATTCCCATGCAAAATTTATGATTGCCATTTTTTAAATCTATAAATGCTTTTTCACCCGACCTATCTCACCCTACTCCTACTGTCGATTTTCCAACCAACAAGCTTACTGATAAGTCCCTTTCATCAGGTGTTTCCTCCAATACAAGTACTCTCATGTAGCCCATTTATTTACCACTCCATCGACTACTACTACTGCATTTGATTTTACTTCAACTTGCACTACTGAAAATGTTCCGCAATTTCCATTATTGCTCTCAGTGCAACTCTCAGTGCAACCCGCATTATCCGAGCAACCAGGCGAGCAACTATGCATCCTCCAACAACCACTCATCGCCGCTTCCTCGTCAAGTTTCACTTTCTCCAATGACAAATTTACCACCCCTTGCGGACCAGTTTTCATTGAAAGCAATCCACCATTCATCGTCCCTCCACTATGTGTTGACTCCCTCGCCTCAGACGGGGATAATTCACATGGATTCTCCTCTGAACAACCCGAAAAACCTTCATGTTATGGTGCAACAGGCGACCATGCTTATGGACAACAACACCACTCTTCTGACCCTAGCTCATGTGGGAATTAACACGCCACTCCAACACGACAATCTTTTGCACATGCTGAATATTTAGGACATCACCATGATGGCTCTCTACAATCATCTGCTAGATCTTTAGTACCTTCCTTCACCGTTAACCTTGCAAATGTTGACTTGGTATACACCCTCAATGATGCCCTCTTGGAACTCCTCTTCTCCGGCAAATCAAGTTCTGAACTATCTCACAAAATTGCCGCCAATAATGGCCAACGGCCAGCCAAGCCCTCCACTGGATGAAGCTCCACCAAACATGAATAAGACCTTCATGGTGAACTTTACTCTTTCCAATCCGATGACGCTCTACATGCCCGAAAGCATAAAAAAAGATATCTTGTCACCATTCCATACAACTTGGAGATGACATCGCTACACATTAGTTTGGACTCGTACTCTATTTTGCAAAAATATGTTATTCTGATGATTCTGCAATTGAACGATGACCCGGCAGTTTAGCATCTCCCCAACTCTCACTGCTTGAAGATTCCCGACAATTCAGCATCTCCCCAACTCTCACTGCTTAGAGATGCATCTAGGTATTTCCTTGGATCCGATAATTTAATGAAGATCATGATATGCAATGCTCGGGGTGCTAATGGCCCAGATTTTTGACGTAGTCTTAAGTTTCTCTTGGATTGGAATAACTTTACTGCACTATGTCTCAATGAAACAAAGATGGAAGACCATACCCCACTCCTTGATGAATTTAACTTCACTGATCTCATCCAAGCCTTTGAAGGATTCTTTGGCGGCATGGTGCTCCTGTGACGTAATACTAATATTAAAATTGATCCTATGACTGTTACTGCACTTGAGATCACTGCTTCCATCCAAGAATCTCCGACCTCTCCACCCTGGTTGATTACATTTATTTATGCAAGTACTCACTTTAATAAACGTCAACAATTATGGAATACATTACCTAATTTTTCCATGCAACATAATATGCCTTGGTTACTTTGTGGTGATTTTAATAAAGTTTCTACTTCTGCTGAAAAGTTTGGTGGCTTGCCTATTAATATGAATCGTTCAGATGCTTTTAATCAATGTTTACACATACTTAATATGATAGACTTGGGTTTTAGTAGCAATCGGTTTACATGGTCTAAGAAAAAATCTCGTTTAATTCTAGAACGCCTCGATAAGTTTTATGCCACACCCACTTGGCTTCACACTTAGGAAGATGTGTCCGTCCATCACTTACCACGTACTCATTCGGACCATTGCTTGTTAATGCTTAATCTTACTAAACCTCCTGTTACTTCAGTGCATACTTTCCGTTTTGAAACTATATGGTTAGGTCATCCACAATTTTCTAGTTTGGTACTGAGCTTTTGGGCCATCAGTGATAATTATGCTCAAATATTGCCTCCTTTCACTGAACATGTTATTAACTAGAATAAATACACTTTTGGTAATATTTCTTACAAAAAAACAAATCATTCTAGCTCATTTACGAGTTCTCCAAGCTATGGACCCTTGTCACGCCTCGAATTCCAACGGGGCGGACTGGTACCCAAAGCCGTTAAGGCCCGAGAGAACCAATCTTCATTCGTATAAACTCATACGCATGTCACTCAATAAATATCACCATCACGTAGAGATATAAGATGCCAATAGCGGAAGTCATAGAAAAACATGTGATATATGAAACTTGGTCGTTAGGGCCACCAGGTCAAAAGCATATGTTCCTTACATTTCCTTTATTTGTCCCATAACATCTACAAAGCCTCTACAGATACATGAACATAACCAACCTGAAGTCGGGACAAGTCCCCACTTTATACAACATTTACAAAACCAAAACAAATGTACATAGTGACGCGAAAAGCCCCGAACCAACTGGAGCTCACCAATGATCGGCAAATGATCCACAACCTACTGTGGAGGTCTACTAGCACCTGTGCCTGCATCAAGTAATCCCCCAAGGGACGTTAGTACAAAGAATGTACTGAGTATGTAAGGCTATGAGAAACTGCATAAGATACAAGGACTTCAATGAAATCAAGTACACGTGGATGGGAAATATAGATTAGCCACTAGTATATACATGTGTGGAGTCATATATATTGCATTCATTTCTTTCGTTTCCGTTCATATCATTGTCATAATCATTCATAAAATATTGTTCATGTAATATCATTCATATAATCTTTCGGGATCGCCTCTAGCTAGGCTTAGCTTACGCCTCTTCGAGTTACCACCCGTTCCCAATATTCATTCGGGATTGCCTCTAGCCAGGTTTATGCCCCTTCGAGTTTCCACCCATTCCCAATATTCATGCGGGATCGCCCCTAGCTAGGCTTTTGCCCCTTTGGGTTGCCACCCGTACTCAGCACGTATGCATTACTTCAGTTTTTTTTATTATAAGGGTGATACGTTATTAGTCGTAACATTGTTGGAACTTTGGAATAATAGCCAATGAATAAGAGACATGTGAATAAAAATAGATGACAACCTGAAATGATATACCTTAGAACATTTCGGAATGGAACAAGTACAATGACAATGTGAACACTATATACTGCAGAAGGATACGAAAAGAGTAACCTTACATACCTTATCTTCCCAATATGAATACACAGTCTTATATGTGAATACAATAATCCATCTCTGTCCTTACGTTTTACTCTACAACACAAGTACATAACGGAGCTCACGTTAACAACTAACTACCTTGCAAGTGCCTAAGACGACAATGAGTTGTATGATTTCCCTATAACATCATTTCACACTTTTACAATACCATTCACGGCATTGCCATACCAAAAATACCACAACATTCCACACATTGACCAAGACATCATAAACCAATAGCATTTCACACCAAGTTTCTCCTTTACGCTTCCTCATTAACACTATGTCACAATTATTCCATCAAGTCACCTCAATACATTTCATAACAACAATCCCACAAGTTATACACATAGAAAAAAAATAAGTTAAGGACATAACCACACCATAAATGTTGATATTTCATCCACACCATTCACTTCTATCAAAACCTCAAGTCTCCTTTCAAGTTCAAGTCACATAGATGACACATCTTTTAGCAAAAAGCAAAAGTGCACCACCCAAAACCTTTAGACATAACCATCATGATCTACACCATCTCTCATGCATAAAATATATATTAAATCACAAGAATAAACACTTACCCAAGCTTGCAAAGTGATGATCTTGTCCAAGGAAGATGGTTGCTTTAGGGTTTGTGAGATGAAAAATGGTTTTAGAAATATCTAGAAAGGCATGAGAGTTATAATGAATAAAAATCAGATTTTGTGCCTTTATATAATCTCTCAAGTCATCCTTAGCCAATTCTTGGCATTAAATGCCATGTTTACTTCGTCAACATGGAAGAATGGGTCATTTGCCCTTTTGGGCCATGTCTTTTACTCCATTTTGGGCCTTAAATTGAGCTCATTAACACATGTTAACTTAGCCCACCAAAGTCGATGTGTAATACCCCAACAATCTCTTGTTTAAATAATTCCATAAATGTGAAGACACTATTCAACTCACGAGGTTCATGGTCGTCGCCTCAATCCCAAGAATAAGCGATTTTAGCCACTCATGGCTTAATGTAACATAATTTGCTAAAATAATTATGAAGAAGAATTAACCCCAACTTAGATGTCAAACTCTCTCAAGAGTAGTCCTACTATGATGTAATAATGATACCATAACCCAAGAGTCCTATTTATAGACTAATGGTCGGAGAAAAAATTTGGCAAACGGCACCCCGACATGCTGCTTGGAGCGCCCCTATGCTGCCTATGCCAGAAATATTTCTGGCAAAGGCGGCCTGGCACGCTGCCTGGCGCGCCCCTGTGCTGCCTGTGCCAAAATAATTTTGGCCAAAAGCGGCCTGGCACGCCCCTGGGCGCGTCCCACACTTAAAATGTGATTTTCTTCCTTTCTTCGACTTTTCTTTGCGGACATTAGCACAACATCAATAGTCCATTAAAAGCACTACAAAATACGCACTTCTCACTCTCAAAACTTCACTCTCAAAACTAAGGTAAACATGGTTCAAATAAGTCATATAAACCCAGAACACCAATCAAGTAGGGTCGGAAATGTACGGGGTGTTACATCCTTCCCCCCTTAGAAATATTCGTCCTCGAATGTTAATAACATCGTCTCATGTACAACAAATGCACCTTCATATTAGCATATATATGTGTGTATATATATATATATATATATATATACCTAATGCTTATAGATACTTGTTATTGCTCCATTTCTGCACTTTGAACTTTTTCTTCCGTGTGAAACAAATACGGGTACTTTGACTTCATCATTTCTTCAGCTTCCCATGTGATCTCTTCTACTTGTTGATTTCTCCAAAGTACCTTTACGGAAGCTACGTCTTTATTCCTTAACCTCTTCACTTGTCTATCCAGAATAGCAATAGGTATCTCTTCATAGGTGAGATCCTCCGTAACTTGTACATTCTCAATGAGAGCGATACGAGATGGATCTCCTATGCACTTTCGAAGCATTGAAACATGAAATACTAGATGAACTGTGGAGAGTTCTTGGGGTAGTTCCAATTCATACGCAACTTGCCCAAATCTTTGAACAATTTCATATGGCCCTATATAACGGGGACTCAACTTCCCTTTCTTTCCAAATCGCATTACCCCTTTCATCGGTGACACCTTCAAGAACACCCAATCACCTATGGCAAATTCGAGCCCTCTTCTCCTAACATCAGCATATGACTTGTGTCGACTTTGGGCCATTTGCAGCCGCTGTTGGATCACTTTAACTTTCTCCATAGCTTGATGAACAAGATCTGGCCCAAGTAAAGCAGTTTCACCCACTTCAAACCATCCGATTGGTGATCTACACTTCCTTCCGTATAAAGCTTCATAAGGTGCCATTTTAATACTTGAATTATAGCTATTGTTGTAGGCAAATTCAATAAGAGGTAAATGGTCATCCCAACTGCCCTTAAAATCTAACGTGCAAGTTCGTAGCATATCTTCAAGTGTTTGGATAGTAAGTTCTGCTTGTCCATCCGTCTGAGGATGAAAAGCCATACTCAAATTCACCTGCGTACCCAAGCTCTTCTGAAAAGATCTCCAAAAATGTGCAGTAAATTGTGCTCCCCTATATGATATAATGGAGATCGGAATTCCATGTAATCTCACTATCTCTTTAACATACAACCTTGCATAATCTTCAGTTGTATAGGTGGTCTTGACTGGTAGGAAATGCGTTGACTTGGTAAGCCTGTCAACTATTACCCATATGGAATCAAATTTCCGCAGTATACGAGGCAAACTTGTGATGAAATCCATATTAATCATGTCCCATTTCCAGACTGGAAGATTGATACATTGCATGTAACCGCCAGGTTTCTGATGCTCTACCTTTACTTGTTGACAATTTGGAAATGAGCTGTGAATTCTGCAATGTTCTTCTTCATGTTTCCCCACCAATACATTTCTTTCAAGTCATGGTACATTTTGGTAGCTCCCGGATGAATAGAATATCGTGAATGATGTGCCTCTGTCATAATCCATCGCCTTAGCTCATCTACATCCGGTATACATAATCTACCTTGGCATTGAAGTACTCCTTCCTGTGTAAGATCAAATGCCTTTATCTAACCCTGTTGTACATTTTCTTTCAGCTGCAATAACATAGGATCTGCATGCTGCTTGTCACGCCCCAAATCCCATTGAGGCGGATTGGCACCTGAAGCCGATATGGCCCGAGAGAACCAATCCTTGCTTATGTACATTTGTATACATATCCTCGAATGAATCTTATTATACCTCATGCAACTATACGGAAGTCATGGACATGGAAACATATGCCATATATATATATATATATATATATATATATATATATATATATAGCCGTTGGGGCCATCAAGTCAAAACGGACATTCATCTCTTACATTCATATACCCACATATGTCTACAAAGCCTCTAACAGATGCATCTACAAGACCAACTTAAAGTCGAGACAAGTCCCTGCTTTATACAACATTTACAACATCAAAACAAATGTACAACTGTGACTCAGAAAGCCCCGAACCAACTGGAGCTCACCAGAAATTTGCGAATGATCCACAGCCTACAAAGGAGGTCTACTAATACCTGCGCCTGTAGCAATTAAAGTAAGTCCCCCAAGAAGGGTCAGTACGAAGAATCTACTGAGTAGGTAAGGCTCATAAGAACTGTATCATACATAATAACAACAACAATGGAGTCAATATAAGAGAAATAGTAAATGTGAATAAACTCTCTTTCTGTATGTGAGGAAGCATGTATATTACGTTCTTTACTTCTCTTGTCTTCACATATGTTCATCTTTATTGTTCTACCCATGCTAGGCTGTTCTGTCGCCCCTGGGATGAAATTAACCCATGCTAGGTACTTTGACCCCTGGGATGTTATATTAACCCGTGCTAGGCTTTCGTGTCGCCCCTGGGATGTTATAGTAACCCATGCTAGGCTTTCGTGTCGCCCTGGGATGTACTGTGATAACCCATGCTAGGCTTTTATATCGCCCCTGGGATGTATCGGGATCGACCCATGCTAGGTATTTTAACCCCTGGGATACCACCCATGAATACTCATCAATTATATCTCTTATTATTCTTACTTCCATTCTAAGAGTGATACATTGAGGATCATGACATTATTTGAAGCACACACATATATATATTACTTCACTCCTTTACTTCATGAGATTGACACCTTTACTTGTTAGGGATAGATATATTAGCTCGCACATTGCCTCCTTCATTACTCTTATGAGATTGGTACTTCTACTTGTGAGCGATTGGTACAAAGATAATCATAATATTATTAGACTTTGGAACATGACATGATTGGAAATGCTATTCAAGAATAAATAGATTCTCTTTACATCTTACTCTCTTTGAGATAGTTTTTTTTTTTTTTGTAGTTACAACATTATGAGAGCATTTGGAACTTCAGTCAATGAATAAGAGATAAGTGAATCATAATTCATCTAAGAATAGGACACATGTGAATAACAATATATGTCAACCTGCATTGATATACTTCAAAACCCCTCGGAATAGAACAGGCCCAATGTCAATGTGAACAATATGCTGCAGAAGGATACGGAACGAGTAACCTTACATACCTTATACTTCTAATATGAATAGACAATCCTATACGTGAATACAATAGTCCAGCTCCTTCCTTATGTTTCACTCTACAACACAAGTACATAACGGAGTTTACATTAACCCCCAAATACCTTACAAATGCATATAACGATAATGAGTTTCATGTTTGCCTTTAAAAATGTCATTTCCCCCTTGACAATACCATTTATGAAATTATCATACCAACAATCCCACAATTTCCATACATTGACCAATACATGATAACCAATAGCATGTCACACCAAGTTCATACTTTCCACTCTCCATCAACACAACATCACAATTACTCCATCAAATCACCTCAATACACCTCATATCAACATATCGGCCAAAATCCCATAATTTACACTTATAGAAAAATAACAAGTTTAGAAACATAATCACACCATACATGTTGATATTTCATCCATATCATGCACTTTCATCAAGACCACAAGTCACCTTTCAAGTTTAATTCACAAAAATGACACATCTTTTACAAAAACACAAAAGTGCACCACTTACACTTTTAGACATAACCAACATGATCTACATGCTCTCCCATGTATATAATATATTTTCCATAAGAATAATAACTTACCCAAACTTGCAAATGAGTGATCTTGTCCCAAAAGGTGGCTTAGGGTTTGAAGAATATGCAAAATATCTCTTAGAGAATTGTCTAGAAAAAAACATGTGTGAGTTGTGGAATTAAAAATCTAATTTCTTTGACTTTATATAGTCCTTGGGGTCATCCTTAGCCAACTCTTGGCATTTAATGCAATGTCCATTTGGTCAATGGAAGAATGAGTCTTTTTTTTTCCTTTGGGCCTTGTATGACTCCATTTTGGGCCTCAAATTGGGCCATTAACACATATTATCTTAGCCCACTAAAATCAATGTGTAATCCATCATATATGTCATGTTTAAATAATTCCATAACGTCACGACAATATTCACTTACGAGATTCACGTTCGTAGCCTCAATCGCAAAACTAGAAATTCTAGTCGCTCAAGGCTTACTTGAACATAATTCGTTAAAACACTTGTGACGAAGAATTAACCCCAACTCGGATGCTAAACGCGCTTAAGAATAGTCCTACTATTATTGAGTAATGAAACCATGACTTAGAAGTCTTATTTACATCATAATAGTCGAAGAAAAATTTTGGCGAAAACCACCCTGGCACACCGCTTGGCGCGCCCCTTTGCTGCCTGTGCAAACAAAAATTTGGGCCAGAGTGGCCTGGCACGCCCTCTGCAGCGCCCCATGCCAAATTTTTGATTTTGGCTTTCTTTGCGGATTTGGTTGGATCTTTCAAGTCCCAACCTTTTGCTTACCTCTTAGCTTTAAGATTCTTAGCTTGGATGTCCCTTAAACCTCAATTTTTCACCCCACAAATGCTCCACAAAGTCACAAACGCCACCCACTACAAAGGTCTAACCACATGTACTAGGCCCAATATCAAATATTTCATCAATGGCACTACAAAATACATACTTATGGCTCTCAACACCTAAGTAAACGTTGTTCAAAGTTGTCAAGTAGGGTCAGAAATGTACGGGGTGTTACACTGCTTCTCTTTCACTTCAGCTATTAATACAGATTTTTCCGCATTCTGCACAATAAATCCTTCATATGAGGATTCAAGAAGACGAACCCCCAAGCTGGCTAGTTGATGTAGATCCTTGATTAGGTCTTGCTTTTCCATCAACTAGCCACTAGTGCCTCCTATTGCCTTGCAGCTTAACGCATCAGCTACCACATTTGCTTTTCCTGGATGATATAAGATATCAATATCATAATCTTTCAATAGCTCAAGCCACCTCCGCTGCCTCAGATTTAAGTCCTTCTGCTTAAAGATATATTGCAAACTCTTATGATCGGTGTAGATTTCAACATGAACTCCATATAAATAATGGCGCCATATCTTTAAAGCAAATACCACGGATGTTAACTCATGTGTGGGATAGTTTCTCTCATGTGGCCACAACTGTCGTCAGGCATATGCTATTACATTACCGTGCTGCATCAATACATATCCCAGGCCAACTCTGGACGCATCACAATATACTGCATACCCTTCTGTGGCTTCCGGAAGTACCAATACCGGTGTAGAGGTCAATTTATCTTTCAGCTCTTGAAAACTTTTCTCACATGCGTCATTCCACTGAAACTTGACTGCCTTGTGTGTAAGCTTCGTTAAAGGTGCAACAATGGAAGAAAACCCTTCAACAAACCTTCGATAATAACCTGCTAACCCAAGAAACCTACGAATTTCCGAAGGCGTCGTAGGCCTTGGCCAATTTTTCACCACTTCAATCTTTTGCGTATGAACCTGAATTCCTTCATCTGACACAATGTGACCCAAGAATGCAATGGATTTTAACCAAAATTCACATTTAGAGAACTTGGCATACAACTTACGATCCCGGAGAATCTGTAACACCTTCCGTAAGTGATTGGCATGGTCCTCTTGTGATCTCGAATAAACCAGGATGCCATCTACAAAAACCGTCACGAACACGTCTAGAAATGGCTTAAACACCCTATTTATCAAATCCATGTAAACCGCTGGTGCATTTGTTAGTCCAAATGACATAACCAAAAATTCATAATGGCCATACCATGTTTGAAAAGCTGTCTTGGGTACATCTTTTTCTCTAACTCTGACTTGGTGGTAACCGAATCTCAAGTCAATCTTTGAAAAATATTTGGCACCCTGTAACTGATCAAACAAATCGTCAATTCTGGGGAGGGGATATTTGTTTTTGATCGTTACCTTATTCAATTGCCGATAGCCGATGCACATTCTGAATGTGCCGTCTTTCTTCCGTACAAATAATACTGGTGCACCCCACAGGGACATACTAGGCCTGATGAAGCCCTTGTCCAGCAAGTCTTTTAATTGCTCCTTTAATTCACGCAATTCTGCTGGAGCCATTTTATACGGAGGAATAGAGACAGGTTGAGTGCCTAGAATCACATCAATACCAAACTCTACTTCCCGTTTTGGGGGCAATCCTGGAAGATCCTCAGGGAATACATCAAGGAATTCATTGACCACTGGAACCTACTGAGGAGTTAGTGGTTCCAAATCAATATCTTTTAGTCTTACTAAGTGACATATGTACCCCTTAGCTATCATTTTCCTAGCCTTAAGATAGGAAACAAATTTGCCTCTCGGTGCCCCTACATCACCCTTCCATTCAAGAACATTCGTTTGTGGAAAATGAAAATGTACTTTCTTAGCTCGGCAATCCATCGTGGCATAACAAGAAGCCAACCAATACATACCCATTATGACATTAAAATCCACCATATCTAGTTCAATAAGATCAGCCAGTGTATCATAACCACACACAGTTACCACACAATTATGATATACTCTCTTTGCAATAATAGATTCACCAACTGGTGTAGATACTTCAATTGATTGAATTAATAATTTCGATGTCCTTTCAAATTTTGCAGCAATCAATAGAGTAACATATGACAATGTAGAACTCGGATCAATCAATGCATATACATTATGTGAAAATATGGATAGTGTACCTGTGACTACATCAGGTGAAGCCTCCGAATTCTGCCTGTCCACTAGAGCATAAGTGTGATTCTGGGTTCCACTAGAACTAGCTGCTCTTCTAGCACCTCTACCACGCCCAATAGGCTGCACTCCTCTGCCTAGGGAAGGAACCGATGATGATGATGATGCAATGACTGATCCCGTAGGTCGTGCTATACCACCCATGCCCCTTTGTGCGCACTCTCTCACCATGTGCCCTGGTATGCCACAAAAATAGCAAACATTCATTCCAACCCGGCATTCACCTAAATGAGGCTTCCCATAGTGCTGACACGGTTGGCGAGAAAATTCTGTTGTTTGTGAACCTCGAACCACACTGCTCTGCCCAAAATGGCTGCCTCTAAACCCCCAGAACTGGGATGAATTACCTGTTGTAGGGGAAGAACATGATGGTCTAGGTGGTCTAGAAAAAATCCAAGGCCTAGATTCTCCTTGGGACACCATAGACTGTCCCATAGGTCTAGCCCTCTTTGACGACCTTCGTTCAAATTCGTGTACCCTTCTTCTTTGCCTCTGGTCCTCCATCTTCTGTGCAAAAGCCTGTTTTCTGGCTATATCCATATCTCTGTTCAAAGCAGCAATAATGCAGTCCCTCACCAAGTATGGCTCCAATCTGTCCACATATCGATGGACTCTGTCTGTCATTGTGGCCACTACATTCGGAGCATATCTATCCAAAGAGTTAAATTGTAGACTGTACTCTCTGACACTCATATTCCCTTGGCGAAGATTTAAAAATTGGTCCGCACGAGCCTCTCAGACCTCATGTGGAAGATAATGATCAAGGAATGCCGCTTTAAATTCTTCCCAATTAGCTGGAATTACACCAATACCCCTCGATCGTTTCCAATCTTCATACCACAATATAGCTTCTCCTTTCAATCTATATGCTGCAAGTTCCACTGTTTCTGCACCATTCACATGCATAACCTCTAGAGCCCTTTGAATTTGGTCCACGAAGTCCTGTGGGTCTACATTCGGATCTGTTCCAGTGAAGGTGGGAGGATCTAATTTCAGAAAATCCTTAGTCCTCCAACTAGCTGCTCTAGCCGCACCATCCTCACTTGTCATTGGACCAACTTGTCCTTGAGTTTGTGCAGCAACTATACGGGTCAACATTTGCACCGCATTCCTGAGATCTTGTTCGGTCGCATTAACAGGTGGTTCAGTAGGTTCTTCTCTCCTTCTCGGCTCTTCTGGAGCTGGAAAAGTAGAAGAAGCTCGTGATTCAAACTCAACGTCAGCCCCACCTTGACTAGCTTGGTCAGGGGGTGATTTACTTGTTGCTTCTCCGGCAAGCATATCTACCTGCTTACCTTTGCCCCTACCTCATCTTGTCATCGACATTTTACTATAATAAAGAAAACCAATTCCAATGGTTAGATACGATTCCACTTACATCATTGGCTCTATTGTACGATCTAGAAATGAAGAAAAGAAACAACTCCAAAATTTTCCGTAGCCTCCTACTTCTAAATGTGGTGCACAACACATCCATAAGCAAGACTTTACTCAGACACGACTTTGTAGACACCCTTAGGATGACCGGCTCTGATACCACTTTTGTCACGCCTCGAATTCCAACATGGCGGACTGGCACTCGAAGCCGTTAAGGCCCGAGAGACACAATCTTCATTCATATACACTTATACGCATGTCACTCAATAAACATCACCATCACACAACGATATAAGATGCCAATAGCGGAAGTCATGGAAAAATATGTGATATATGAAACTTGGCCGTTGGGGCCACCATGTCAAAAGCATACGTTCCTTACATTTCCTTCATTTGTCCCACAACATCTACAAAGCCTCTACAGATACATGAATATAACCAACCTAAAGTCACGACAAGTCCCCGCTTTATACAATATTTATAATACCAAAACAAATGTACATAGTGGCTCGAAAAGCCCCAAACCAACTGGATCTCACCAATGATCGACAAATGATCAGCAACCTACTGTGGAGGTCTACTAGCACCTGTGACTGTAGCAAGTAAGGTAAGTCCCCCAAGGGACGTCAGTATAAAGAATGTACTGAGTATGTAAGGCTATGAGAAACTGCATAAGATACAAGGACTTCAATGAAATCAAGTACACGTGGATGGGAAATATAGATTAGCGACCAGAATATACATGTGTGGATTTGTATATATTGCATTCATTTCTTTCATTTTCATTCATATCATTGTCATAATCATTCATAAAATATTGTTCATGTAATATCATTCATATAATCTTTCGGGATCGCCTCTAGCTAGGCTTAGCTTACGCCCCCTTGAGTTACCACCCGTTCCCAATATTCATTTGGGATTGCCTCTAGCCAGGCTGATGCCCCTTCGAGTTTCCACCCGTTCCCAATATTCATGCGGGATCACCCCTAGTTAGGCTTTTGCCCCTTTGGGTTGCCACCCGTACTCAACACGTATGCATTACTTCAATTCTTTTATTATAAGAGTGATACGTTATTAGTTTTAACATTGTTAGAACTTTGGAACAATAGTCAATGAATAAGAGACATGTGAATAACAATAGATGACAACCTGAAATGATATGCCTTAGAACATTTCAGAATGGAATAAGTACAATGACAATGTGAACACTATGTGCTGCAGAAGGATACGAAAAGAGTAACCTTACATACCTTATCTTCCAAATATGAATACACAGTCCTATATGTGAATACAATAATCCAGCTCCGTCCTTACGTTTTACTCTACAACACAAGTACACAACGGAACTCACGTTAACAACTAACTACTTTACAAGTGCATAAGACGACAATGAGTTGCATGATTGCCCTATAACATCATTTCACACTTTTACAATACCATTCACGGCATTGTCATACCAATAATACCACAACATTCCACACATTGACCAAGACATCATAAACCAATAGCATTTCACACCAAGTTTCTCCTTTACGCTTCCTCATTAACACTATGTCACAATTATTCCATCAAGTCACCTCAATACATTTCATAACAACAATCCCACAAGTTATACACATAGAAAAAAAAAAGGTTAAGGACATAACCACACCATACATGTTGATATTTCATTCACACCATTCACTTCTATCAAAACCTCAAGTCTCCTTTCAAGTTCAAGTCACATAGATGACACATCTTTTAGCAAAAAGCAAAAGTGCTCCACCCAACACCTTTAGACATAACCATCATGATATACACCATCTCCCATGCATATAATATATATTAAATCACAAGAATAAACACTTACCCAAGTTTGCAAAGTGACGATCTTGTCCAAGGAAGATGGTTGCTTTAGGGTTTGTGAGATGAAAAATGGTTTTAGAAATATATAGAAAGGCATGAGAGTTATAATGAATAAAAATCAGCTTTTGTGCCTTTATATAATCTCTCAAGTCATCCTTAGCCAACTCTTGGCATTAAATGCCATGTTTACTTGGTCAACATGGAAGAATGGGTCATTTGCCCTTTTGGGCCATGTCTTTTACTCCATTTTGGGCCTTAAATTGAGCCCATTAACACATGTTAACTTAGCCCACCAAAGTCGATGTGTAATACCCCAACAATCTCTTGTTTAAATAATTCCATAAATGTGAAGACACTATTCAACTCACGAGGTTCATGGTCGTCGCCTCAATCCCAAGAATAAGCGATTTTAGCCACTCATGGCTTAATGTAACATAATTTGCTAAAATAATTATGAAGAAGAATTAACCCCAACTTAGATGTCAAACTCTCTCAAGAGTAGTTATACTATGATGGAATAATGATACCATAACCCAAGAGTCCTATTTATAGACTAATGGTCGGAGAAAAAATTTGGCAAAAAGCACCCCGGCACGCTGCCTGGCGCGCCCCTATGCTGCCTATGCCAGAAATATTTCTGGCAAAGGCGGCCTGGCACGCTTCCTGGCGCGTCCCTATGCTGCTTGTGCCAAAAAAATTTCGGCCAAAAGCGGCCTGGCACGCCCCTGGGCGCGCCCCACACTTAAAATGTGATTTTCTTCCTTTCTCCGACTTTTCTTTGCGGACATTAGCACAACATCAATAGTCCATTAAAAACACTACAAAATACGCACTTCTCACTCTCAAAACTTCACTCTCAAAACTAAGGTAAACATGGTTCAAATAAGACATATAAACCCAGAACACCAATCAAGTAGGGTCAGAAATGTACGGGGTGTTACAACCTTCAATGCAAAACTAGTTTTCATTATAAGTTAGAAAATTCCCTGATAACTGACTTAGCACTATTCTAACATATGAGGAGGATCTTTTGAAGCTTAAATCACGAGTGCAATGGCTCACAAATGGTGATGCCAATACTCATTTCTTTACCTTTCCACTATTAAACGTCGATGACGTAATAGTATTCTTGGTCTTAACAACTTTATCGGTAATTGGAATTTTAACCCCTCCGCTATTTGAAATATTATGATAACTCATTATTAGGATTTATACACTACCCAACAATTTTTTTGTATAAATGACTAATTCCCCTTCACTAATGTCCATTTATCTCTGATTCATCATTCCTCTCTCATTCTCCCTCCAACAGATGCTGAAATTTATAATGCTCTCAACACCTTCCAACCTTTAAAGGCGCCTGGACCGGATGGTTTCCACCTTGTCTTTTTCCAAAAAAACTGGGAAGCTACACGCTCCGCTGTCACATCTCTTTATCGTAGAGCTTTTTGGTCCTCTACCATTCCTCAGTATCTAAATGAAACCTACATTACCTTTTTTCCTAAAGGTAAAGCGCCTGAACATATTTACCAATATCAGCCCATTAGTCTCTACAATACCCTTTACATGCTCATTACCAAAATTATTGTTGCTTGAATTCATCCTCATCTACGTTCTCTTATTAACCCCGTCCATTACATCTTTATGCCTGGCCATCATGCTACGGACAATGCTCTCATAATTTAGGAAACTACACTCTTTTTGGAAAAAAGGGCCACACGGGTGCTATGCTTCTTAAACTTGACTTAGAAAAAGCCTTTGACCGACTGGAATGGTCCTTTATTCGCTTTTATTTATTCCAACTTAACTTTTCTGGTCCTCTTATTCAACTTATTATGTCCTACGTCTCTACATCCTATGTTTCTATTCTGGTTAACGGTCATACTACTCCTTTCTTTCAACCTAGCCGTGGCATCTGCCAAGGCGATCCTATTTATCTGTATCTCTTTATTATCTACATGTAATTGATCTCTTATAGCATTGAGCATGCTACCCAACTACGAACTTGGCAGCCCATTAAGCTTGGTAAAATTTCCCCCTCTATCTCTCACTTACTGTTTGTAGATAATCTTGTATTGTTTAGTCAGGCCATTACGACCAGCGCTACCTCTATCATCAATGTCTTTAATGATCTCTAACTTTGCTCCAGGCAACGCATTAACTTTCAAAAATAAAAAATTCTATTCTCTAATAATGTCCCTGCTGCTCTTCGAGATACTCTCGCTCGCATGCTCAATATTACTCTTTCCACCAGGTTTGGAAAATACTTAGGCTTTGATTATGCCTAACCACCACCCTAAATCTGCTGACTATTAATTCATTATTGATCGTATTAACAATAAACTTTAGAGTTGGAAAAGTAAATTCCTTAGCCTCACTGGATGAACTGTTCTCCTACGCTCTACTTTAAATGCGATCCCTGCCTATGACATGCAACTTAATATCCTACCTCCCAAGGTCATTCATCATCTTGCATGCATGGAATGACGCTTTCTTTGGTCCTCTATTACTGATAAACAAAAACTTTTCTTAATCAATTAGAAGTCTGTTACCATACCCAAATCCCAGGGAGGTCTGGGGATCCCCAACCCCCGTACAAAAAACCATGCGATCTTTGCCAGTCTTCATTGGCAACTTATTACAAAGCCTTGCTCTCTTTGGGCCTCTGTGCGGTTGGCTAAATATTGTTAGCTAACCCACTCACGTGCCACCACTGAACTTCCAATCATTCGTGCCAAGCCGCATCACTTTTACATTTGGAAAAGCTTTGCTAAGGAGACTCCTTTAATACGCTCTAACTCTGCCTGTCATGTCAATTCTATAAAGTCTCTCTCCCTCTGGCAGGAAAAATGTATTTTTCCCTCCTACTCCTTTCGAGAACTAATTTTGGGCCCTTTACTGCCCCATGAGCCCGATCTTCCACTGTCATCTCTTATTTAGAATCATTCCCGGAGCACTGCACTCCCTTCCTTTGAATTACCGCCCGATATCCTTCACTTAATTCATAATACACCGCTTAACTCTTCTCTTAAGTGTGATCAACCTTTATGAGCGCCTACTCCGTCCGAAAATTTCTCTACTGCTAGTACCTACTCCCTTTTTCCACCAGCTACAACTTACCCCCCTCCCTCAATTTTTAGCTCCAACTCAATGGATTTGGCATCTTCCTATCATTAATAAAATCAAATCTTTCCTCTGGCTACTCCTCAATCAACGCCTTTCCACTCGCTCGTTCCTTTTCCATCGTAATATTATTCCAAATGCCACTTGTCCTATCTGTCACACTTTTGTTGAGGACGACTTCCACCTTTTCCTCTATTGTTTGCCGGCCAAACACATTTGGTCCTTTTTCCACATTGACCCCCCTACTACTGACCATTTCTAATGGCTTAAAATGAAATGCTCTACTTCCTCCTCCTATACCTTATCCCCCACATCCTTTCTCCTGGTGCCACCCTTATTCCCTATATTCTTTAGGCCATCTGGCTTACCCGTAATCGAAACATCTTTCAAAACTATTGCGACTTCATCTCCCCCTTTTGTCATTTATCTATTCACTGAATTCATGGCGTAAGTAAAGTCCTCTCCTTGCCAGGCCACTTATTCTCCCATCCAATTTTCTCCTACCTGAATCCCTCCCCCTCTTGGGTTTATCAAACTGAATATCGACCCTCATGTTCACCCGCAACTAAGTATGGCGGTACGGCAGGTGTATTTTGAGATGATAGAGATAACTGGATCCTTGGGTTCTGTCACCCCCTCTTCCTTACCGAGGTTCTTCATGTTGCATTGCTTGGTCTTTACCATGGTCTACTTCGGGCACAGAATCAAAACATAACCAAGTTTATTATTGAGACTGATTCGCAGGTATTACTTTCACTTTTGCTTAATCCTTCTCCAAAATATCTAATATTTCTTAATACTTGTAGTGACCTCTTAACTAAGTCTCCGGATTACCAGCTATGTCATCTGCCTAGATCTACCAACACTGTGGCCGATCTTATTGCCAAATATGGCAAACAGTTAGCTTATGATGCAGATTGCCTTCCTAGGACGTACCTCTCCCTTCCCCCGTTCTTATGTACAGATCTACATACTTAAATAATGCAAGGAGTTTGTTCCTTGCCATAGTGAGCTAGGTTTCCATTACGTATGGTGTGTTGTACTTTGTCTGTTTTTCCTTATATATATTAAACTATGACTTGTTTCAGCAAAAATAAATCATATCTTAAGTTGAAAAATATCTCATGTGGACCTCCCAGTTTCCTTCACAATTTTTCATAAATGTTTTGTGTCAGTTCTAATAGAAAATACTCATTTCTATTTCCTTTTTAAGTGGTAAAATTTGAATTTTGTTATATTCAAATGAAATATCCACAGGCAAGTAGAATTTAGTAGGCGTTTTGCCATTAAAATCAAATTGAAGTTGGAGTTGGAGTTGGAGTTGTGTTTGGTCATGAATATAAATTGGAGTTGTTTTTGAATTTTTGTGAGTAAATTGAAGTGAAAACAAGTTTTACTTGTTTTCCAAATTCCAGAATACAACTTCAAGTTGAATTCCAAAATTTTATGGCCAAACACGTTTACAGAAATTCAATTCCAAAAGAAAAAAATATTTTTCATGGCCAAACACTTAGTTTTTTCTTTGCACATTTGGTTACCATACAAATTAATTATTTAGTTGAGTAATAAAAATAATAAAAAAGATATTAATTAAAAATTAAAAGTGGCCTAACAGGCCATTTTATTCCAATAGCAAAAAGAATTAATATGTACAAAAGAGGATCATGTCCACGACCGACCCGATCCACACAAAAAAACAAATCCTAAAAAGCTACTAAAGCAAAAACCAAAAGGAAAGAAAACAAAGAATGAATTAGGTAAGTTCAGCCAAAAAGTAAACGACAAAAACAAAAGAAACCCCGAACACTTCATCTTCAGTATCAGCTGGATCAGATCGGTGACATTCCAGGTAAACTGAATTGATTAAGCTCTATTTCTCCTCCTTTAAGATTACAAACCATATTCAAGCGGTAGAAAATTGCTTTATTCTTGTAGAGTTTGGTCGTATCTACTTAGGCAATCTCAAAAGCTCTCACCAGACGCCATGAATGTGAAGATCAAAGAAATATCCTTCTATTCTCTTCATAGACAAGCAATTTCTTTTGCTCTTATAAGGTAGTGTATTCTTGAAATTCCGAGATCTGTAGCTTTCTTCATATGACATGATAATTCAAATACTTTTAACCCTCTCCCAAATGAATGAATTTTCACAGTTCACACTATTTGAAAATAGTACCAAGTTGAAACTTTTCATGATATCTAATAGTAATTTTATAAATATAATTTGTTAAACCTTAATATTAATATAAGTGATAAGTTTTGTTCATAATTTATTATGATACTAGAATTTATATACTTAATTTATTTAATATGTCACAACCCAAAAATTCAGGTCATGATGGCACCTATTAAAATCCACTTGTAGGTAAGCCAAAACCTATAGACTGGAACAACAAGTAATGGACTAACAGAATGAAAGAGCACATCATAAAAGCAAACGGGCCACATTAAAGATAAATACGGATGATAGGGCCCATAAGAATATACATAAAGAGTAAAGGAACATAATATACAAAATACACCTCAAGACATGGTACCTGTCGGTACAAAAGTTATTACATACATCAGGAGTGTGACATAGATATAATATGTATAAAACTGTTTCTGAATAAAAAGAATAAAGATCAGTCTAAAAGAAGAGGGATCTGCACGAGGTAGGCTTTAACGCCGAGAACTCGTACTAGAATCTGCATCAGGGAAAAAGGTGCAGAAGTGTAGTATGAGTACCAAAATACGCGAAATCCAGTAGGCATCATAGGTTGACTGAGCTCAAATAAGATATAATTATAATAAAGTGCGAATGTAAGGTAAGTTAAACACAATAAGGCTAGACAAACGCTAAACGGGGCATATCTAAACAATCCTGAGCGATATAAGCAAGTAAATAACATCAGCGTGAAAAATTATAGTCTAACTACAACCTAACTGGTCCCCTATAAGCCCTAAAGGCACAAGAAGCAAGCAATATAACCCAACCAGCCCTCATAAGCATGGCAGGTGCAAACACTAGACAATACTAGCTATGAGTAGTACATATGGATGAATGAGTGAAAAAGGGTAGGATTTGTAAATGCAGAAAGAGACCAATGTAGTAAGTAACCCGGAATCTACCTCAGGCCGCCCGACATTACCTTAGATGTAGCCAGTGAATTGACTGTATTCACTTTCGGAATTTTATATCAGGGATAACCATTAGATAAATAATAAAAAGACCAAAATCTTCCTTGGACCAAGTTTTAAAAGGTGGCGCAATCACTTTAAAAATATCATCATTGGAAAAATATCAATATAAGGTGATACGGCTCATTCATGCTCAAACTATGTGATAAAAAGTCTGGCAAATCTAGCAAATCTCAAGTCAGTAGAAAATCCCTCTGTACCATATCAAACTCAGAGTATAAGACTGGATAAGTATATGCATGTCAGTCCAAATACAAGAGTACGTGCACAGATATACACATAGCGGGGTAGACAAGGAATGAGATGATAAAAGAGCTACCTAAGCTAAACTACCCACAAGGGGATCACTAACACAACCAAAATTTATCGAAGACCCAACCTAACACAAGCAAACTACCCAAACCTAGAATAAGCCTTCCAATAGTAATCCTACAACTTTCAGGCATCCTAGGTTAGGCCCCTAGTGAGAAGTAACTATCTAAACTAAGGATTTACAGTGAAACTCTACTCTAAGGCTCCTAAAAATGCTAGCGGTACCAGAAATACCTAGATAAATCACCTCCAAACCACCGTGTCCCACCATTAATTAGCAAGTTATCACACATATACCTTATTCAAGCCAAGTCTGCGAGTAGGTAAGACGTAACCTACGTGGAGGCTGATCAACTCGCTCTCGAACAACTACATCGACGGTTTTTCTTTCCAGGAAGCCTACGACTACTGCCACGCTATCATAACAAAGATCAACACGTCAAAATGAGAAAAAGGATACATGTATTGCAAGTTTGCTCTTCGAGTTGAAAATTTGGTCAAAATCTGGCCCATGATATCTGCTAATGAAATTTAATAATTGAACCCGCAACTAGGTCCCTCATAGGACAAGGGTCACATGCTTAAAAATCAAGCACGACTGGAGCCCAAAACAAGGCTTAAAATTAGTCCGCAAATATCAAGAATAACAAGACCAAAAATTAAGAAATTTCACGGAATTAGGATGGGTTTTGACGAGAAAACTAATGAAAAATGCTCAAGGGAGGCAAGGTTATCATACCTGAGCTCAATACAGTGATATCCCCATAATTTTCCACCTTATAGGTTCAACAATGGAGGAATTTCAAGTGATAATGATGAGAGGGACGAAGTGATAGCTTATATAATACTACTACCGCTTAAGCGGAGGTCAGTTCACAAAAGTGGCTTCGCTCAAGCAGCTGACCTTTCTCAAAAGTGGAGGTCACTATTCATACATACCTCCACAAAAATAGAGGGTTTCCCGCCTAAGCGGCTCCACAAAAGCGGAAGAAGCTGACATCAGCCTCCTTCATAAAAGGGACTCTGCAAAAGTGACAACTTTGCCACAAAAGCCGCTGCACCAGCACCATCTATACCAGGACAAAATTCCCAAGTTGTAAATTCTTTGAACGAGTCCTCTGAAATTTTTTCAGAACCCAACGCAAATGAAATATGCTACTCTATTAGAAATGACATTTCGAACTTAATCCAATTGAGAAAATTCCTAAGGAAGGACGTTTTGACAAAATGTGGGCCCAAGACCCCTCTTTTTCATTTTTAACTAAAATCCATCCAATAGCCCAAAATAAGTTTCGAAGCCTCGGGACCCAAACCAAAGGTCCTTCTAGCCCAAAATCCACATTTTGGAGTTAACGGGATTATTGAAGTTCTCATCTGAGGTAGTTTACTATAAGTTTTTACTGAAGTCTTATTTCTCAACTTCAAAAGCTCCAAAATAGAAAAATTAGCTTAAAACTCAAATGAACTACTTGAAAATCTAACAACCGGTCCCAGTAAGTCATAAATGACATGTAGCTAAAGGAAAACTCAAAATATAGAAAATATACGAAACAGAGAAAATGACCTGGAGGGTCATTACAACATCCATTACTAAGAGGACTTTCATTCTCAAAAGTCAAGGGATAAGAAGTACCTAAAGGCTCTAATAAGTGAAGATAATGGGTTTACATGTCCTGCTCAGTCTCCCAAGTAACCCCCTCAACTGGACGGTGTCTCCACTGAACCTTAAACACTGGAATCTTTCTAGAACTCAATCGTCTGACTTCCCTTGCTAGAATAACAACTGACTCCTCCTTAAACTTCAAACGTCTGTCAAACTAGACTGAAACCCACAAGACCAAGTGACACTCATCAGGAATATATCATCATAGAATCGATACATGGAAACTAGGATGAATACCAGAGAATGCTAGAGAAAAAGCCAACTAATTCACCACATCACCTACCCATTGTAGAATCTTAAATGGGTTGATATCCTTGGGGTGAACTTCCCCTCTATCATGACCCAACTAACCGGATCGTACGGGCACCTACTCTAATTCACCTAGATAGAAGAACCTTTACCACCCAATTAGAAATATGTAGAAGTCATAAAATAATATCATTAATCTCTTTGAAATTCTATAAAATTTATTACAAAATCCTTTAAATACAACAAAAGAAACCTTTTTCCCAAGGACCTAGTCTAGACATGTACAAGAGCTACTAAATAAAATAAGAATACTTAAGACCAGCTTCCACCATGCAATGAGAAGACAGAAGCTATTGAAAATCTCTATCCGCATCAAACAAGAAACCTCAACTAATTCGGTAACCAAGATATACCCCAAAAAGGGTATAGAAAGAGTAGTATCAATATAACCACACGTACTGGTAGGCATCATCAGCCGACCCAAGTTAAATCATGTAAACATAATGCAAATAGGTGAAGTCAAACATGAACTTACATAATATGCCAATTCAATTACTTAATCTCAGGTTTCCCAATCACCACTCTTCCTATTATACTCTCACTACCAGACTTTATTAATTCATAACACTTCTCACTAACTACAAGTCGACCTACCATATAACATTCACCACTAACTGACAACCTTCTCACCATTACATACCACTCTTAGCTACGCATCTAGCATTTATTCAATTAATAAACCCAATAGCATATATTTAACCAAGAACACCCAAGGAAATTAGTAAACTATACAAGTCAGACTTATTCGCAACAATAACTTTAGAATACCATTCAAATTTAGAACAACACACGAAATCAACTTTACACATATTTAATGCTCAAGTTGGGGTCAAATACCATTTCAATAACTTATGAAACCAATCAAAACATACCACCTTAACACAATTAAGTCAAGTAAATAAATGAATCACAATTAAGCAAGTTGTGTTGATACGCCCAAATTACACCTTGATTAGAAGTATAAAATAGTCGTTGTGAAATATAGAACCCAACCAGGTTGGGATCCAATCCCACAGGGAATAAGGTGAAAACTAAGCCTTATGCGGTTACGTTGACTTCATTTCAATTACTTTCTTAAAAAGGGATTTCTTAACAAAGTTCATTCTTCAATTTCCAAATGTGTTTAAGTAATAATTGTCGGAATTTCAGTGATTGTAATCAAGTAATAGTGAGAACTAGGTTTGTGATCACCATGGCTTCATAACACAATTGGGTCGCTAAAGAAAATAAATTCTTCTAGTGCGGAGCATGCAGGGCTATTGACTCTTTTGATACATCTAAATGTTTCTCAACACAATTAGATGATATTTGCTTAAATCCTCTCGAACTACGAGTGATGAACATACAAAACTCAATAATTACCCTAAGTTGGCTAATCTTATTACAACATTACCCATTAGACGGGAGTTGGAAATCTCGAATACTTATTATCAAATCTTTTCTTATTTTAACCTCTTTCTCAAGCAAGTTAACCCTAAGACATAATTTAATGTTTGCAACCATTAGAAATCAGTTTAAATAGAAGATTTGACATTACAAACATAAGCAATATTCGAATGTACTCCGATTATTATCCCTAGATATTTTAATTCGCCATGGATCCCACAACCTTAGTTGTGGGGTTTTAGACACTCATTGCTTTTGAAGAAAATATAATAATATAAATCATAGATGAAGAATAACCTTACAAAGGTGGATTCAATAACCAAACTTATCTTCAAAATCCAAGTGAAATTGCTAAAACCCAAAGAAAATAACTCAAGAACAAAATGTATTTTTGTCTCTGTATCATAAGATGCAGAAATAAGCCCTAATAGTGGCATTTATAGTCCAGGGAAATCTGAAATCCAAACTAAAACTCAGAGTTGCCCGCCTTTCGTCTGATGGCGAAGTTGATGGTCCATTAAAAGGTTGACGTTTCATCACCTAGACCGTCAAATTACCTTTAATTTGTCATTCATTCTGCCTCAACTTGATGATGGGGTTGATGTCCCATTAGAAGATTGACGTCTCGTCAACTTGGCTATCAACTTGACTTTAATTTGACCTACATTCTATTTAACCTTAACGATTGGGTTGATGGTTTGTTAGTGAGTTAACGTCCTGTTAAGTTGATTGTCAGTTCCTCCTTTTAGCTCAATTTCTACTATTTTGTTCCTTGTCATCTTTTTCTTAAATATAATAAGAATTGCTCGAGAACTTGCAATTATTCATAGTCAAAAGCCTCAAATATGTCGTCAAAATGTTGGCACATCAACACCCTCAACTTAGAACATTTGTTTGTCCTCAAGTAACTAAACACCAAACTATATAAGCAACAAAAATTCAAGGAACATTATGACAGTCACATAGCTTGTTGGACATCATCTCTAAAAATTTGACCCCATTCTTTCCTTTCTTATGAACAAAACCTGTATCCATGAGCTATTCATCAAATTGACCAACAAGAATCTATGGGTTACATTACGATATAAATGAACAACGTTGCATACACATATGGTAACCAACCTAAAAATCATTATTTAACAACACTATCCAAATCCTCACCATAAAGAAGTCCCACACACAAAAAATCAAATTAAATTGGGACTGGAATTAAATATCTCACTCTCACAATGAAGTTCAAACAATGTATATGCAATATTATAGGCTTTCCCTTATTTTCGATGCTTCGACTTCTTAGACAGTTAGACTTGGATCACTTTAGAACTTTCTCGGCTTGTAAAGTAGGCTTGGTACATTTGGAACTAGTGACTAAACCCTCCTTGACAATACACTACTTTTACTCCACTTATGCCCATCCCCTTTTCTCACTATTCTTCATTTATTCACTCCTTGCTTCTACCACGGGTGTGCTTTTTTTTTTTTCAATTACAAGACCATTTTTTTCTCTCCTTTTTTGTTTGCATAAGCCACACCCGCTTCTCTCTTGTATGACTATTCTCTTATTTTTATACCCTTTTTTTTCTTTTCACTTTTCTTTAGCATGACCACCCTCAACTTAGGCGATTTGCCTGAGTTGAGGTGCACAATATCCAAAACTGAACTAGGGCCAAAACAAAGATTTCGAGGAGCCTTTATAGTAGCCACCCTCAACTTAGGCTATTTGCCAGAGTTGAGGTGCACAATGTCCAAGGAAGGACTAGGGCCAAGACAAAGGTTTCAAGAAAAAAGGAGAAAGTGAATAGGCTAATGAATAAAAGGGTCAATTAGGCTCAATATTCAAGAATAAGGTATACATCTTATTATTTGGACTGTCATTTGGATTGAGTGGACTAAAATCAAAGAAGGCCTGCGTTTCTTTACTAATCCTCTAGCCTATGACCTACACAACAATATCCGAGGAAGTTCTGAATTGCGTACACATAGTAAGAACTAAACAAAAACAACTAATACACACTAGCACAAACTCACACAATCGACCACTAGCAATATTTATCACATTCGTATACATCTAATATCATGAAAAGATCTATAGTGGTCAATATATCACAATAGAAACAGATATTCCATAAAATTTGAAGGGGTCCTAATTTTTCAAACCAAATTTCTTCAAAATCGACTGCCATAAGTTCTCCCCATTTTTCAAACCAAATTTCTTCAAAACCAAATGCCATAAGTTCACCTAAACTTCTTTTGCCCATATAAAACAACATATAAAAATTAAAAATAAAATGTCCTAAACATGTTGGTTCTACTAGATAGCACACCCAAGGGAAAAGAAACACGACAACAAAAATCCTCAGGTGGTGAATCACACAGGTACCCCCATCTCCAACCAAAATGATATGCATTGTCCCTAATACATCAAAAATCAAGTAATAAATTATTAGAGGGAGGACATACCTGTGGCACCCTAGATGCTTGTGTCATCTGACATAGGGTGGGCTGCAATATCATCAGTAGTGGTACCTGGGATGGCCGACACTCTCAATATAGCAAATGGTAGAGTGGAACACTCCACACTCAACTTAGTAGCACCAGCTAGCACTGGTGGGACACTATAAGAGGCTCCCACAACTCGAGCCCTTAAATTTTCTTCTATCTGCTATTGGTCCTCTAACGACCTCTTTGTTACTTTCTTCAAATTATTCTTCTCTTTCTTCTTCCTTCTTTTATTTGCCTTTGCTGGATTATATTTCTCTTACCTTTGCCTTTGGCTTTTAGAGGTTTGCCCATCAAATCAAATAAGGACTCCTTCTCCTCTGATTCCTCATCATCCAAAATTAGAAATATCATGGTGGGTCTATTTTGCAGCTCTATGATATTATCTCAAGCCTTCTCTAATTCAGCCTTAAATTTAGCTAATTATAGTATAGTCATAGCCTTCAGTCACTCATTTATCCTCCCCTCGATATCATCAATAAGGCCATAAGGACTGGCGCACAAGTGCAACTTGAATAGCTCAGTTCACAAAGAGTTCAAACTATTTTGCAAATAACTTCAGTTGTTCATCAAACCTTTGTGACTATTTCACCCATTTCCTAAAATTTTGGGGAGTGAGCACATACTCCGAAGTCTAGGCTGTAGCAGCAGCAGTGTCCATTGACTCAGTAGTCGGGATCGTGCCAACAACTTTAAATATAGTTTTGGTAGTAGGTCAAACTATGGAAATAACTAGCTGCATACCTGAGGCTACTCTTGAAGACTCTAAAGTGGTAGGGGGATCCTTTGGAATCTGTGTATCAGATCCAAAACCTGTACGCTTGTGCACTCATAGATCAAACTTCCAATCTTCATAATGTCTCTCAAGGTCATGTGTCTTTATTGCTATCACTTCAGCATCTATACCGATTATCACCAAAACATGAGCTTTTCTGCATAATTGAGTGATAAGGCATGTGAATGGTACTGAGGTTGCGGACTTTATTACCTGTATTCTCATTTCATCGGCTATGGTCTCTCCAAAATTCAGCTTAAGCCCAAACATCACGTTAGCTACCAAACCAACCTGATCTTCACCCAAAATATTTTCTCTTCCAGTAGGAATCAATCAGAAATGCATTAGTGCCTACCAGAACTTGGCTTTAAAAGTCAACGTTGACTTACAGATTTTTGCATTGAGATTCTTCAATCATTCTGGTTCTCCCTCAGTCAACACCTGTCCTAACCAAAGATGCCGATTCAATCTATCCTCTATCAGTTGATCAAAATCTGGAGTATTCAAATGTTTTCTTGGAATCCATGAACTTGAACTCTATTCATGTTTAGCAAATCTAAAACTTTCTGACCTCTATTGCAGTTGTTGTCCATAGTAACAACGTAGTTTGTATAGAACTCGCGAACCATAGCGGGGTAATATTTCCCAGGTGCTATACTAGCCCACCCTAAATCATAATAATTAAACCACTATTGAATTTTAGTATACTCTGCTAGCTCTGATGTGATAATCCGAACCTCCCCAGCAAAAGGTCTCTTGATGCTTCTCCATTGATGTTATACCATCTTGATAGAATTTATCTGATCCTTTCACTTGCCATCGGATACTTTCTCTGAACCTTGGATTTTTTCTATTGATTACATCACTCCATACCACTCTCTTTATCATCTTCTGAACCTGCACTATGCGTGCTAGACTCTTTGCCTATTGACTTCTCTCTTTAATCATACTAGGGAGTGAGTATTTGTTGCCTTGCATATTGTGTAGTGTTATAGCTTGGGGCTGATGCCTCCACAACCCTATTTTTAGATTCATCAACAATTCTATGGGTCGAGGTAGCCTTTTTGGATCTCTTACGAGCCCCACCTCGCGTTGGTTGAAACTTTGGAGGTATTTGTACATGTGGAGGGCTAAATTTATCTCTACAACAAAAATAAGAACAAATTGAAAGCAATTACTTTCTATGGACATGCTTGATGACTTGAGGTGATGGCCTATCAAAGACTTGACATCTCGTCAAGCCTCATTGTCAAGCTTAACAATTTCTAGTTACCAGTTGATGGTTTGAGCTGACGGTCCATCAAGGACTTGACAACTCATCAACTCAACCATTAGTCTTACCCAGTATATCATGTAAATTAAGTTGAGTCGATAGTGTATTTGATGACCCGTCAGATGATTGGCGGTTCATCAAACCCATAACTTAAATCGAATCCAAAAGGGCATGGATGAGTAGTCATATTGAAATTATTTACTTCTCCATTATACCAGTAAGTTTACAAGATCAAGCGAGGTGTAAATCTCATGGTGTAATGGGACGTTAAAAATTTCTAAGTGCAATTTAGGGTTACTCAGACTGCACCCTTACATTAACCACTTTTTCTTTCCAAAATTTGGTGGGTAACACTCTTTTCCTCATAATTTTGGGTTACCGTTGAAAATATATTGCCTCCGATTCATCTATTGACTCACTCACCCATAAAAATAAAAATAAAAATAAATACACACTATACTTAAAAAATAATGCATAAAAACATACCTTGGTGAAGGTTGAATGAAAAAACAAAGAAAGCAATTCAACTTTTGCCTTAGCACTTCCTCAAGCAATTTTCGTGTAGGTAGTAGATGGTTTTGATGGGGATTGAGTTGGGTAGATGATTTATATGGTGAAAGAGATAAAGTTATGGGATTTGGGGAGTTTTTTTCATAGGTAAAGTTGATGGAGAAAGGAATTAAGAGGGAGACCAATGATTTTGAAACAGTTCCCTTTTAAAATTCTTAAGGATTTGGATTGGGTTTTTTAGGGTTTGGGTTGGATGAGGTTGGATCGGGTTAGAGACAAGTGGGTTTGGGTCAAAATTTATTGGGTCAGTGATTGAGGTTGAGACTTGATTGGGTAAAGGAGGTCGGGTCGATTTATTTAAACAAAAGAACACTTACCTGGGCCCGATCACCTTGATTGGTTGTCAAGTGGCTGATGGCTCATCAAGAGTACCATCAGCTTTAGGTAGAATAGTGCTCTTCAATTCCCTAGTTGATAACTTAGGTTTCGGCCCATCACATGGTTGGTAAATTATCAAGTAGACCATTAACCTTATTCAGAATCGAGCTTTTTATTGGTTATAAGTAACACTAGTTTTGATGAGCTGTCAGCTGTTTGACGGACCATCTATCAAACCATCACCTCTAAATAATTAGCTTCTTTCCTTTTTGAATTTTTTACTTGCACTTCAACAAACACATCAACTAACTCTAAGGTATACAACCTAGTTAAAAATTAAGTTACAAACAACAATCACGGGTTGTCTCCCAGTAGAGCCTGATTTAACAACGCAACACTACACGGGTCAAGATCTCCCAGTAGAGCCTGATTTAATAGCGCAGCACTACACGGGTACCTTGATTACTCAAACTTTATCAAGGTACACCATCTCTAATAGTTTTACCTCTTTGATTATCCCAAGGTACTGCTTCACACGTTGGCCCTTAATTTTTAAGCATTCTTTTTTGTGATTCTCTAACTCAACCACTTTGGAAGGAAATACTTGTGTCGCTATAAAAGGATTGGACCACTTGGATCTGAGTTTCCCTAGAAAAAACCAGAGCTTAGAGTTGAACAACTATACCAATTTTCTTGGACTTAATTCTCGCTTCTCAATCCTATGATCATGATACTACTTCATCTTCTCTTTATACAAGGCCAATCTTTTATATGCTCTCAGTCGAAATTCATTTGTTCAAGCCTCAAGTTCGAGGCATCACTCCAGCTAAGGTTGGACTTCTTGGGTGCCCATAAGGCTTTATGATCAAGCCCCACTGGCAAATGACATGCCTTGCCAAAAACTAGCTGATATGGTGACGTCCCAATAGGCTTTTTGTATGCAGTTCTATATGCCCACAAGGAATTATCAAGCTTTCAAGCCCAATCAGTTTGGTTGGCATTCACTATTTTTGCAAAGAATCATATTTATTTCTCGATTTGAAACTTCCACCTGACCTTTGGTTTGCAGATGACAGGGGGTAGCCACTTTATATTGCTTGACTCCATACTTAGCTAGTTGGGTGCAAAATACTTTGTTACAAAAATATGACCCCTTATCACTGATAATCACAATTGGAGTACCAAACCTTGAGAAGTTGTTCCTTTACAAGAATGTAGTTACATTCTTGCTTTCAATATTTGGTAGTGCCATAACTTCCACCCATTTAGACACATAATCCATTGCTACCTATACGTATTTTTGGCTGAAAGAAGTCACCAAGGGACCCATAAAGTCAATGCCCCACACATCAAATAATTCAACTTCTAGGACTGGGGTCATGGGAAGCTTATGCCTTCGAGAGATAGCTCCCTACCTTTGGTATTGGTTACATGCCTTCACAAACTCTTGATCATTTTAATGAATTGTGCGCCAGTAATAATGACATTGCAATATTTTCTTCACAGTACATGCACCACCATGATGTCCCCCCACAAGGGATAAATTACAAACTTTAAATATACTCATCATTTCAACTTCTGGGATGGATCTTCTTATCAAGTTGTCAACACAGAGACTGGATAGATATGGATCATCCCAAAAGTAATTATTCCTATCATGTAGTAATTTATTCCTTTGATGAGAATTTTGATCTTTCAACATCATATCTCTAATAAAATAGTTAGCAAAATCAGCAAACCAAGGCACAAATTCAAGAGAAGTCGTTAATACCTTCTCATCCAAAAAGAAGTCATCAATCTCTACCTCATCTGCCACTTTCCTCTCATCTTCAAGTCTAGACAAATGATTAGCAACTTGGTTTTCACAACCTTTATGGTCTTTTACTTCAAAGTCAAATTCCTGAAGCAAGAACATCCATTGAATCAATTAAGGTTTTGCATCTTTCTTTGCTATGAGGTATCTTAAGGCAGAATGATCTGTGTGCACCACCACTTTGTACCAAGCAAGTATGCCTGAAATTTTTTGAAGGCATATAATATTGCAAGAAATTCTTGCTCAATCACTGTATAGTTCTTTTGTGTTCTATTCAGTGATTTACTTACTTAATAAATTGGGTGAAAGATTTTCTCCCACTTCTGTCCCAAAACAGTACCAAATGCCACCTCACTTGTATCACACATTACTTCAAATGGTTTCGACCAACCTAGAGTAACAATAATAGGAGCAGAGGTAAGCTTTTCTTTAAGGTGATGAAATTCCTTCAAACAAGCATCATTGAAAAGGAATGTAACCTCATTATCTAACAACTTTCAAAGAGGATTCACAATTTTGGAGAAGTCTTTTATGAATCTATGATAAAAACCTGCTTGACCAAGAAAACTCCACACCACCTTTATAGAGATTTGTGGAGGTAACTTCTCAATCACTTCAATTTTTGCTCTATCAACTTCAATGCCCTTTTCAAAAATTTCGTACCCAAGGATAATGCCCTCCTTCATCATGAAGTGGCATTTCTCCTAATTTAGCACCAAATTTGCTTCTTCACTTCTCTGTAAAACCTAGCCAAGATTGATTGAGCAGTATTCAAAACCATCACCCACTATGAAAAAATCATCCATAAACACTTCCATAGTATCCTTCACTATATCTGAGAAGATAGACATCATACATCTTTGGAAAGTGGCAAGAGCGTTGCATAAACTGAAAGGCATGTATTTGAAAACAAATGCACCATAGGGGAATGTGAATGTTGTTTTCTCTTGATCTTCTGGTGTAATAGAAATATGTTTGTACCCAGAGTATCCATCTAAGAAGTAATACCAACCTCAACTTACTAATCAATTTAGTATCTGGTCTATGAAAAACTTTGGAAAATGATCTCTAAGTGTCCAAGAGTTCAATTTTCGGTAGTCCATGCATACACGCCAACCTATGACTGGACTAAGTGGGATCAACTCATTTCCCTCATTAGGAACCACCGTCATACCTCTTTTTTTTGAGACACATTATACCGGACTTACCCATTTGCTGTCCGAGAGAGGATACACCACCCCCGCATCTAGCCACTTAAGGATTTATTTCTTCAATACCGCTTGTATAAGTGGATTAAGCCTATGTTGATACTTGATACTGGGATGATATCTTCTTCCAGCTGAATCTTGTGAGTGTAAATCCCAGAATATATCCTAATGATGTTGGTAATGGTCCACCCGATTGCCCTTTTGAAGCATTTCAACACTAACACAAGTGCCTCAACCTGCCACTCAACCAAATCAGCTTCCACAATAACCGAAAGTGTACTATTCTCTCCCTAGAAAGCATAGTGTAAGTGACTCATCAACACTTTCAGTTCCAATACTGATGGCTCTTCAATTGAAGGATTAACTGGAGGAGTAGGCCTACTTTTTAGATCCAAGTCTAACTTCTTTGGAGCATAGGAATATGAACCCATTCCAATCCTGCCTTCAGTGTTTCATCATAATCTTCAGTTTCATCACCGTTGAAGTTCATTATCACTGCAACTAAAGTTTTAACTGAAAACCTTTCTTCAAAGGGTACCCTAATTTTCTCCTTATCAAAAACATCAATCACAGACACCACATTCATTTTTCTTGGTTGTTTCATGGATTGACATACATTGAATTTTACTTCTTTGTTGTTCAATCCGAACTTCAACTCGTTTCTTTCCATGTCAACCAATACTCTTTCAGTTGCTAAGAAGGGTCTTCCCAAGATTATGGGAACTTCAAAATCCACTTCACAATCCAAGATCACAAAATCAACAGGAAATATGAAACTTTCCACCTTCACTAGCACATCACATAAGATCCCCATAGGCCTCTTGACCGAATATTCAGCCATCAATAGCCTCATTGTAGTTGGTTTAGGGGCTCCTAAGCTCAACTGTTTATAGATAGCAATCGACATCAAGTTGATGTCTGCATCAAGGTCACATAATGCCTTAGAAAAATTAAACGCTCTAATGGTGCAAGGAGTGGTAAAGTTACCTGGATCTTCCTTCTTCTGAACTAAAGTCTCCATAATGGTGTATGTATCAATGGGTTCGAAACTAAATGTCCTCTTTTAAGTGACTAAGTCTTGCATGAACTTAGAGTAACTTGTCATTTGTTCCAATGCCTCCACCAGGAATATTTACTAACAACTGCTTCAGTATGGAAATGAATTTGTGGAGCTTGTCATCTTCCACTTTCTTCTTAATCCTTTAAGAAAATATAGGTGGAGGTCTAGGAATTTAAGCCAAAGGTTTTGCAACCTTATCCTTCTCCTTATTCTCAGGAATCCCAATATGAACATTTGTATATTTCTCAGCATCTAGAATGACATCATCAATAACCACCGGCTTTTCAGAGTTAGCTGAAACTTTTTGTTTGACGGCGTTATCAACCACAACTCCATAATCAGAAGCAACAACCTTCTCATGCTCATCAATAATAGGTGTTGAATTAGGCAACACCCTTTCACTTCTAGTAGTGACGGCTATGCATTGACCATCATTTCTCGGGTTTTGGATATTTGACCCATTTGAAACTCCAAATGTTTAATGGAAGTAGAGTGTGAGTCTACTAGCTAACTAATGTTAGAGATTTCTCCCTTCGTTTCATTAACACTAGAGTTGGTAGGTTCGACCCTTTACAACACTTTAGCCAGCATATCTTCCATTCTTGAATTTTCTGAATCATTACTGGCCCTATCACAATTTCCAGGAGGTACATAAAGACCACTCCTATCATTCTTTCTCTTCCAGTTGCCTTGATCCCTATCTTTATAACTAGCCTTGTCATAGTTACTATCTTTCTAATAGTTCTGACCTTGGTTTCCTTGGGCGTTAGCCCAAAAACACCCCATATGATTATTTAGATAGTTCGACTCCTCTTCGAAATCTAATTCCGTAGTCTTACTCTGAGAACCTACAACTTTCACCTTTTCTGTACCACCCGCCAACAAGTGTTTTGTAAGCAAGTCTATTTGTATCTTCATATGGGCCATGTCTTGATTATGTTCTTTCTCTCTTCAGCATTGTTCTGAAGATATGCCTATAGAATAAGTACCACCTGCAACCTTAAAATCTCTTGTATGCCAAGCTCTGTTGGTCTTTTTGAGCCTGTCTAAGTTTATAGTTGCATCTGCATAAGTGAGGGACATGAAGGCTCCCAGTGGCATTATCAGCAATCAATTTAGTTACCAAATTCAAAGACCTATAAAAATTCTCCATCAAGTTCTCATCTGCCAGCTTATGGTTGGGGTATTTACTCAACTTCTTCTTAAAATGTAGCCATGCATTATGTAATGCTTTACTAGGCAGCTGCCCGAAATTACTAATTTTGTCACTTAACTGCAACATCCTGGAGGGTGGAAAGAACCTTTCTAGGAAAGCTCCTTTCAAATGACTCCAGTTAGTAATAAAATCAGGTTGCAGCTTTGTCAACCATAAGGTTGCATCCCCAGATAAAGATAGTGGGAACAACCACAATCGGATGACATTCTGACTAACTCCAGGTAAATCATAAGACATGTAAATCCCCAAATACAAATTTGGGTCATCACCAGCCACACCTCTGAACAAACCCTTAAGGTTTAGCAATTGAATCATAGTGCTGGTAATGTTGAACTTCACTCTAACAGCTAGTGGTGGAGGGATAATGGCCCCAGTGGAACCAATCCCATCCAAGTCAGCATTGTCAACCTCAAAAGGCATAACCTGTTGCTGTCATCCTCTTGCTCTTTATTGCTAACATAGATTGGCTGGGGCAACATTATCAATATTTTGTGCATCAATATCATCACCAAAACTCCGTCATCCTCATTGATGGGTGCATCTTGGTTGTGTTGATGCGCCTGACTATCAGCAAGCTATTGTAGCCTTGCTGCTTCATGCTCTTGTTCATTCATAACTCTTAGTAGAGTCTTCTCAAGTTTGGGGTTGTAAGGTAATAATGGTTCACCTCGACTTCGGGTATTTGGCATGCACTAACCTGTACCCTATAGCAAACAGAAAAAATAAATAAAGTAAAATTAGGAAATAAGACTATGTGTCAATTTAACACACTTGACTTAATTGACAACCGTATTCCCAGGCAACGACGCCAAAATTTGATACGCCCAAATGACACCTAGATTAGAAGTATAAAACGGTTGTTGTCAAATATAGAAACCAACTAGGTTGACAGCGAAGTTGACGGTCCATCAAAGGGTTAACGTTTCATCACGTAGACCGTCAACTTGCCTTCAATTTGTCATTCATTCTGCCTCAGCTTGACGATGGAGTTGACAGCCCATCATAAGGTTGACATCTCGTCAACATGACTTCAACTTGACCCACATTCTGTTTAACCTTGGCGATAGGGTTGATGGTCTGTCAGTGAGTTGACGTCCTATCAAGTAGGTCGTCAGTTCCTCCTTTAGCTCAATTTCCACTATTTTCTACTTGTCCCCTTTTTCTGCATAGTACAAGTAAAAATGATTAAATGTAATAAGAGTTGCTCAAAAACTTGCAATTATTCATAGTCAAAAGCCTCAAATGTGCTGTGAAAATGCCGGTACATCAAGTATTCAACTCAAGTCAACCACATAGATCTCTTAAAAATAATTCAACTTCTTACTTCCTCTTAAAACACCTCATTATTGTACATTAACAAGTATTAACTCATTTCAAGTTTAATATCACTTAACTGAACCACCTAAGGGTCCAAATATAATGTCAACATAATATTACCCAGTCCACTCAAGGAAACTCTCTAAATCACGATGTACACAACAACTATGGGTCTTATTAATATCCACTAGCCATGACATGCAGGGGACGAGCTCAGTCCATTTACCAAATAACCCTGACAACTAGTGCCTGCCACCCTTATCCCAAACTAAGTGTTATACCACCCTTATTCTAATGTCCCAATGTTTATCCTCCCTGAAATTCACTAATTCAATCTTGTTCAACCTTTACCGGTTCATCTCACAACAACAGTACCATAAAACAAGTACAATCACATTGTAAGTGAATCAACCACCTTGCACATTAAAGAAGGTCCTTTTTATCAATCTAATTGTAGATTATCAATTTCCAAACTTGCATACAACAATTAACAAGTTCTACATTTATTAGCATGATTTACAACTAAACAAACAAATAATCAGTTAACATGCACACATACAATCAACTTAAGTTTTAACTCCAATTCAACCATTACCTACTCAACAGACATTAGTGCCCATGGGCAAAGCAACATATAACAAGTGAATATACACACTATCAAATTAGGTAAACCTTCTATTTCATAAACCAGGGGTACACATAATTTCCTCTAACTACAACACCATTAACTCCTCAACGTTTATCTTAATCCTACACCATCACGGTTGGTTACTCTACATCTACTCTTAAATTCACTTAACACTATTTGACACCACATCTTACAATCTCCACCTCTAACTTTATCGTACAAATCAATTTTCACTAACTAAGGAGTTTTAATGCATTAACACCAACTCTACTACTAACTCATTTCCATTTAATAATGATCCTCCAATATAACTAGTTCATTTCCACTTACTACACAATTGGTATGTAATAGAATAGTTCACCATACAATTACATAAACACTAACTTCATTCACGTTGCCCTATTTTACCTTTTTAATCCATCCAATCACCTTGCCCGCAGGCTTAAGCATAAATCTCCCGTCAATCTATATTATGAATTCTAACCAAGATCTACTACTCAAATTAAACCTAGCCTACCTAGGTGCCAAGAAACTATTGCGGAGGCATGAATAACAATTTCTGTAGCAATAACTGTGAGGAACCTTCGAGATTTTCCCTATTAAAGAGTACTTCTTCATTATCTTTGTTCTAGGGTCTTGAGGCAAACCTAAGGAGTTTTTACAAGGAGGAAATATTTTGGTTTAAAGCTGAAAATAAAAGGTTTTAAAAATTTTAGGGGGACTGTTTGGGAACCCGCTATAGCGACCTGTATTTCCGTTACCGTGGCACTGCTGTAGCGGGATGAAATCAGCCCCCTCCTCATAATTTACACTTTGAATTCGTCTAACCAAAGTCCTTAATGGACCTTTTAAAGATTTTTAAAGGAATTACCATACCTCATACCCTTTGGATGCGACGATTATAGTAATAATGGAACAGGTTGTTATAGCCTCTTCCCAAACCTCATCATGCTGGTCTGCAACTCCGAACTCTAAGGCTTGAAGCCTACGGTCAACATAACTCTTCTGCCTGCTCTGAGCTGCTTGTAGCCTATCCTAAATCACCCAAACCCTATCCAACGAATCACAAATCAGTTTTGTAACCCACAATATTTTCTTGAAGGCATCAAACCACCCAACTGGAGATCTACTGTGTCTACCATATAACGCCTTAAATAGCGCCATCTAGATACTTAAATGATAACTATTGTAATATGAAAACTCTACCAAGGCCAGAAGTTAGTCCCACTGACCTCCACATTCAATAACACAGGCCCACAATGTATCCTCTAGAATCTGAATAGTGCATATAGACTGGCCATCAATTTAAGGGTGAAATGTCATGTTGAGCTCAACTCGAGTACCCAACTCCTCTTGAAAAGTCCTCTAAAAGTTATAGGTAAATTGTGTACCTCTATAAAAAATAATGGACACCGGCACCCTATGTAAATAGACTATCTCACGAACATAAATCTAGGCCAACCTCTCCGAACTGTAGGACATCTAAGCTAGTAAAAAGTGAGTAGACTTGGTCAACTATTCAACAATGAACCAAATAGAAACAAAACCTCAAAAAGTGTATGACAAACCAATCACAAAGTCCATAGTGACCCATTACCATTTCCACTCTGAATGGGTAGCCTCTATGTTAAGCCACAGGGTCTCAGGTGCCTGCACTTTACCTGGTAATTATTCAAGCACTGAGACACAAACTTTACTATGTCCCTCTTCATCTCGGACCACCAGTAATGCTGTCTCGAATCCCTGTACATCATAGCCACCCCTGGATGAATGGAATATCTAGAATAATGGGCCTCCTACAGTATCAACCAAATCAAATCACTAACCCTTGGAGCACAAATACGGCCCTCGAATCTCAAAACACCCTCTGGGTCCAAGGTGGACTTCCTGGCCTCGCCTCTCAACACCTAATATCGAATCCCCCTTAACCTACTACCCTAAAATTTTTGCTCTCAAATCTGCTTTATCAATGTAGACCAGGCCTTAACACAAGCAAGAATCCTTTTGGGGTCAAAAATATCAATTCAAACCAACCTATTTCTTAAAGTCCCTTAAGAATATAGGATTGAGTGAAGATCTAACTATCCAATTGTTGATGGTGATCTTTCACTCTTGATAAAGGATGATTATTTGGGTAAAGATAACATTGATTTGCTTGATTATTTGAGAAACCCAACTAGTGATTTTTCTTATGATGATGGTCTTGATTATGATAATTTTTATGACACCCCACCTTTGTTTGATGATAATAAAAATAAATTACCCGAAAAGGCCACCACATATGATCGGTACACCTGATCCACCACTAAAGATTTACCTATAAGGGTAGATACATGAATATGCATGGCAAGGGACTTAAATATGTAGACACACAAGAAAATGTAGAGCCAAGGTCAAACAATATTGAAGTGGGATGATGGAACACTGGGACGATACCTGTAATCACAACATTAGAGGCCTCTGCCTTAGGTCTCCTAGGAAAAACATAGCACTGACCACGTTCGTTACCAGGTTGAGTGACTCCTTATCCACTACCGTGAAGCCCATAAGCCCTACCTCTAGTACCTCTAAAACCACCTCTGCTACCTTGTGCACCCTCTTTAACTACTAATACTGGACTCGAGCAAATTCTAAATGATTTTCGAGGGTTGATTCTAGGTTTGAGTGTTGCTTTGGCTTAGCTAATAGTTGTTGGTGATGGTGCAGTCATATTTGTGGTGCCTTTATAGCATATTTGGAGCTCCACCTATGAAGAAAGGGTGTTGCTCCTGTAGGGCTGCACCAACAAAGGAGTTCTGCTCTAGTGGAATGGTGAGAAGCTGGATTTGATCACCCCTGTGGAGCCTCATCTACACTAACATAACCATAGCTGTAGAGTTTTCTTGAACATACGTGTTGAGTCTGTATATTGAAAGGGCTGACGTGGCAAGTGGCCTATATTGGTGTGGAGGTTTCTTCACTCCAGTGATGCCATACCTACGGTCTGATCTATACACCTATAAGGATCGTTGTTAGTATCGGTGGGTTGTCCTCTCAAAATTGTTTTATTTTTCATACCTCAATTTTTAGAGCTTGAGAACTCATTTTTTGGGAGATTCAGAAGGTGATATTCAAGAATTCTTTTTTGTCTATGATTCTTGAACTATATTTACATATTTTCCAATGATTTGGTTGTGATTTAATCTTCAAATCTTGATTTTTATATTGAAAAATTTGGGGATTTTGAGTATAAAATAAAGAAATGGTATTTTGATGATTTGAAGGTCGATTTTAACTTTATTTTTGATGAAATTTCATATTTGAGTTCCGTATGTAGGGTAACATGATAAGTGTCTATAATTTTATTTTTGATGTAGAATACATATTTGATTAGGTTGAACTCGTTCGGAGGCTCTACAGAAGAGTAATGCTTTAGTTTGATTTCTTGGACTTCTTTTAAGTCGAGTTGAGACTTTGTTGACTTTTCTTGAAGTGTTTATATGCTAGTTGCTTATATAGGGAGTAATAGTGCCACCACCCAAAAGTTGAAGCCATAATGACACCTACCCCTGGGTAGGTAAGTTCAACACCCAAAGACATAAAGAATGTGGCAAAGAAATAATAAAACCCAATACGAGACTTAGTAAAAAAATCAGGCCATAAATATAGATAAACAATAATATCAGAAACTAAACAAAATACAACTCCAAACCCCAAAATATGATGTCATGAGTAAAGAGCACTAATACTGATCAAGAGTATGAAAATACATAAGTCTGTCTCCAAATCCTAACATAAAGACATGATAGATAAAATGAAGTTTGGAATCAAGCCCAAAACGATGAGCTCACTATCGTTCGAATCAGCCTAATCACCGCATACTCTCACGCTCTAGGGTCACTCTCAAACTAGAATTTGCGCCAAAAGGGTACAGAAAGTAGGAGTGAGTATGGTCAACTTGTACTCAGTAGTATCATAGGTCAACTGAGCAAAGCAAAAAACAAAACAAGTAAAGAATACCATGAGCATGCTTCCACTTGCATATAGAAAAGTTCCCAGTGGTGGCTCAAACCGTATCTCCTAACAATTCTACAACTATAATAACAGTATAAGAACAATTGTACATGAATATATAAAGGAAGGCTAAATACATGATATCAACAACATAAAAGTAATGGAAGTGATGCAATGCAATGCAATGGGATGCCAATGATATAAGCCATCATATGGCTTCTCGTATATACCTTTCGAGCATAAGCTTCCGGGATAGGACCCATGGGGGGTTCACAACCCATATACTTTCACAATCTCAATCTCATATCTCAATCAACCTTACCGGCAGAATCCTCGGATAGGGGTTTTATAAAGTGTTTCATTTTCTTTCAAAATAATTATTTCTCTGTGGTACCAATTCCATGTATATGATGAATGAAATGAGGATGCATGCTCATAGCTAAAATAATATCATATAATGAATCAATTCAATAATGGTATCAAATGAGCTCAAAACTCCCTATATCTCAATAAGTCCTGACTTAAGCCATCGTATGACACCATAGTAATGAATATTCATGTGATAAATAAATAATATCAATTCAAGGCCCCACTCGGGCATCACAATAATGATAGATGGCAAACAAATGCTCAAACAAGACCAATATCAATCCCTACTAAGGTATTACCACAATGATCATCTTTCCAATCCAATAATAATAATCACATAAGCCCCCATTCGGGCATCAGAATAATAAAAATATCTCAAAATATGATTCTCAAATAAAATCCCCAAACTTATAGCATGCTTTACTTGAATGGTTAACCACCCAGCCCAGTTTGAAGAAAATTAAGCAATACCTACCTCGTAAAATTGAATTTTAAGCCATAACCCTTCAATACGGAGCCTTTTCTCTACATGCAGCTTCAGAACGAACCAAAAATAGCAAAACCATAATCTACACATCAAAAAGGGTCTAACGATACCCATATTAGCTACTTTTGTTTTGAGTCCAAAAATAGTTCAATAGTCGACCCCAAAGAAGAAAGGCTAAAATAAGAATTTTATTTAAGAATCAAGTTTTCCATATTTCAAGGATCCTAAATATGAAAAGCCATGGAAAGACAAGTTGAAATCACGCATGAAATCGAAGGAAAACCATTTTCCCAATACCGGGTAAAGGCCTAAAATTCCATGTTTATAATCCAAGTTTTGAAGTTGTTGTTGAGATAAAATCAATGAATAATAATTTAAATTAAGTATAGAAGCTTACCCAAACACTTTCTATGAAAATATCTCCTTAAAATCGTCCTTCCCGAGGTCTCATGGTCCAAAAATGATTAAAATCGAGAAAATGGGGAACTTATATTGTTAAGGTGAAAAATACCTCGCAATTACGGTCCCCACCTCATGATCGCGAGGGTCAATGTTGACCAATGTAAGGTAAGTCATCGCGGTCGTGGAAGGTAGGCCTCACGACCGCGATGGTCAAACTTGACACGGTCCACTAGTATAACTATTCCTGATCGCAGTGCCCTACCATGAGATCATGATGAAGAAGATTACCAAGGACCACGATCGTAACACATGTCCATGTGATCGTGATGAAGGGCCTGGTTTAACCATATATCAGCAAAAGAGCTGAAGCAAAAATAGTCTAAAATCTTTCGAACAGACTCTCGAGTTTGTTTGAGACCCCATAAAAATAAACTAATAATGATACTAGGCTAATTTTGCTGTTCATGACTTAATGAAATGATCAGATTAATCAAAAGAGATTATCATCAACAAGATAACCCCTGGGATCCCTTTAGGCTAAATTTAACTAGTTTCTCATCTAAGAGGTAAAATAAAATATAAAGGACCGACACCCAAACCAACTATGCTACTAACCCAAAATTGACATTTAAGATCTAATGGAACTAAAAGAATCACCATCCGATGCTCGGATCACAAAAGGTTGACCAAAGTCAAACTATCACATATAACGCTACTCAAAACCTCAAACTCACACAAATCACTCCCGAATGCTTTGGGGACCATGCCAACAAACCCCACAACTCATAAATAGCATACAGCAACTATGAGGAAGGGAAAAATAGTCAAAACACAACAAAAGCTTAGAATCACAGCAAGGGTTGTTGCATTATCCACTACTAAAACACAAGTTAATCCTCCAATGAAAAATCAAATAAGGTACCTGAATTAGCAAAAAGCTGGGACTATCTTCTCCACATATTAGACTCAACCTCCCATGTAGCCTCCTTAATAGGGTGGTGTCTTTATTAGACTTTCACAGAATCAATGTGCTTAGACCTTAAATTCCTAGTCTTCCTGTCTAGGATAACGATGGGCTCCTTCTCGAAGAACAAGGCATGTTCTAATGCAACTGAGTCCCACCAGATCACGTATGAATCATATGAAAGGTATCTTTTAAACATTGAGACATAGAATACAGGATGAACAACTGACAGATATGGAGGAAAAGATAGCCTATACGCCACATCTCCAAATTTCTCAAGAATTTCAAAAGTCCCAATAAATCTCAGGCTAAGCTTCCCTTTCTTCCCAAATCTCATCACACCCTTCATGGGTGATACCTTCAACAAAAATCGCTCAACAAGCATGAATGCTACATCATGAACTCAACGACCGACATAACTCTTCTGCCTACTCTGGGTAGCCTCGAGCCTCTACTGAATCTATCTAACTCAATCCATCGAGTCTGTCAACAAATTAATGCCCCAAGGCCTAACCTCAAATGAATCAAACCATCCCACAGGCTATCTATACCTCTACCCATACAAAACCTCAAAATGCGCCATCTAAATGCTGGAATGGTAATTGTTATTGTAGAACTTTACCAAGGGCAAGAACTAGTCCGAATGACCACCAAAATACAAACACATAGAGGAAACATGTCTTGAAGCACCTGAATGGTCCGCTTTGACTGGCCATACATCTGAGGATGGAAAGCTGTGCTCTTATCAAGGTGAGTACCCAACTCACTCTGTATAGAAATCAAAAAATTCAAGGTAATCTGAATACCTCTATCAGAAATAATGGAGACAAGTACACCATGCAACTGAACAATTTCTCAAATGTAGATTTTGGCCAATATCTCTACATTATAGCTACCCTCATAGGTATAAAATATATGGACTTAGTCAACCTATTCACAATAAACAACAACAACCACATACCCAGTGTATTCTCATAAAGTGGGGTTTGGGGAGGGTAAAGTGTACGCAGTCCATACCACTACCTCAGATGAAGTAGAGAGGCTATTTCTGATAGACCCCCCCAGCTCAGGACAGATAACAATATAACAAATAAAAAACATAAAAAATAAATAACAAGATGGGATAACACACCACTAGATAATAAAAGAAATAATACACCCATAAAGTAATGCAATAAACTATCTATTCAAAATCATAAACATCATCAAACACTGGGAACAGGAAAATACAAGAAAATATAGGCACAAATACAAACAAAGAACTCCTCCCTACTATTACAGATGCACTCCTACCCACTAACCCTCTACCCTAATTTGTGTCCTCTACACCTTCCTATCAAGGGTCATATCCTCCGTAAGCTGTAACCGCTCCATGTCTTGCCTAATCACCTCCTTCTAATATTTCTTCGGACTACCTTTACCCAACTTAAAAACCATCCATAGTCAGTCTCTCACACCTTTGTACTAGACCATTCGTTCACCTCCTCATCACATGCCCGAACCATCACAACCTCACTTTCTGCATCTTTTCTTCCATCGAAGCCACTCCCACCTTCTCTCAAATAACCTTATTTCTAACTATATCTCTCCTGGTAAGTACACACATCCATCCCAACATCCTCATCCCTTCCACCTTCAACTTTTGAATGTGGAAGTTCTTAACTGGCCAACACTCCACACCATACAACATACCCGGTCAGACTGCCACTCTGTAAAACTTATCTTAAACCTTAGGAGGCACCTTCTAATCACACAAGACTCCCAAAGTGAACCTCCACTTCAACCATCCTGCACTAATACGGTGAGTGATATCCTAGTCAATCTCTCTATTACCCTAAATCAAAGACCCAAGATACTTAAAACTATCCCTGTTGCGAATGGCCTAAGAATCCAGCTCTACTACTACGTCAGCCTCCTGCATCAACTCACTGAAATTACATTCCAAGTACTCTATCTTGGTCCTGCTCAACCTAAACCCTTTAGACTCTAGGCTCTGTCTACAAACCTCTAATTTATCATTAAATTCTCCCCGGGTCTCGTCAATTAGTACAACATCATCAGCAAATAACATACACCAAGGCACCTCCCCTTGAATATGCCGCGTCAAAACATCCATCACCAAGGCAAATAAAAATATGCTAAGAGACGATCCCTGGTACAACTCTGTCAAAATAGGAAAGCACTCTGAATCTCCTCATACTATCCTCACATGAGTCTTAGCTCCATTGTACATGTCCTGAATCTACCTAGTGTATGCCACGGGCACACCTCTAGCCTCCAAGCACCTCCATAGAATATCCCTGGGGACTTTGTCGCATGCCTTCTTGAGATCTATGAACACCATGTGCAAGTCCTTCCTCCTTTCCCTAAACTACTCCACTAACCTCCTTACGAGGTGAATGAACTCAGTAGTTGAGTGATGTCACATAAAACCAAACTGATTCTCAAAAATAGTCACGATCCTCCTCAACCTCAACTCTATCACTCTTTCCCAAACCTTCATAGTATGACTCAACAACTTGATACCCCTATGGTTATTGCAACTCTTAATATCCCTCTTATTTTTATATAATGGAATCATCGTACTGAATCTCCAAGCTTCAGGCATCTTTGCCTCCCTAAAAATGGTGTTAAACAACCTTGTCAGCCACTTCATACCTGCCTTGCCAGTGCTCTTCTAAAAATCCACCAAAATCTCGTCTGTCCAGTCGCCTGACCCCTATGCATCCTATGAATAGCACCCTTGACCTCCTCAACCTTGATAAGCCTATAATAACTGTAATCATGACACCTCTCTGAGTGCTCCAAGTCCCCCAACACAAAACCTTTATCCCCCTCATCATTCAAAAGTCTTTAGAAATACGACTGGTATATCCTCCTAATGAGGGCATCCTCCACAACACTTTGTCATCCTCCCTCTTAAGGTAATTTACTTGGTAAAGGTCACGACCCTCTGCTCCCTAGCCTTGGAAAGTTTATACAACTTTTTATCTCTGCCTTTCTCCTCTAAAGCCATATACAATCTCTCAAAAGCTGTTGTTTTAGCTGCTGTAACCACAAACTTAGCCTATTTCCTAGCTAACTTATACTCCTCAATATTCGTCTTCTTCTCCTCATCATCCTTGCTCTCAACAATCTTTGTATAGGCCACCTTATTAGTCTCCACCTTTATTTTAACTTCTTTGTTCCACTACCAGTCCCCTTGGTTCTTGCCAGATCAACCACTCGAGACACCCAACACATCTCTAGCTGTCTCTCTGATACATCTGACAGTCATCTCCCACATACTATCCACATCCCCTTTACTCTCCCAAGATCCTATTGTCGTCAACTTCTCCCCAATCCCTAAAGCACTGGCCAAAGTCAAGCTACCCTTTTAATCCTAGGTCGATCCTCCACATCCCTCTTTTTTTTGCTATTTTTGATTTCCAAGTCCATCACAAGAAGCTTATGTTCGGTCGAAATATTCTCACTAGGTATGACTTTACATTCCTTATATAATTCTCTATCACCCTTCCTAAGGAGCAAAATGTCTATCTGAGTTTTGGCCAGTGAACTATGAAAGGTAATAAGGTGCTCCTCCTTCTTTGGGAAGCTCAAATTCACTACCCACAACCCAAAGGCCCTAGCAACATCCAAAAGTGAAGCTCCTCCTTCATTCCTTTCCTGAAATCAAAACCTCCATGCACATCATAATAGCCTCTCGATAAAGACCCAATATGCCTATTGAAATCCCCTTCTACAAAAAGCTTCTAAGTGCTCGGAATGCCCCTCACCACCTTATTAAAAACCTCCCGAAAGCTCTTCTTTTCCCCCTCATCAAAGCCCACTTGCAGAGCATAGGCACTCATAATATTTAACGTAGACCCTCTAATGACCAATTTAATCGACATCAACCTATTGTTGACCCTCGAAACCTCTACCACCTGTCCCCTAAGATCTTCATCTACTATGATACCTACCCCAATCCTATGCCTTACGCTACAAGAGTACCACAACTTATACCTGTCCACATCCCTCGCCTTAGAACCTACCCATTTGGTCTCCTGTACACAAGCTATTCGAGCTCTATGGACTTACTTTGAAGAGTCCGTATGTTCCAAGACACAACTTTCAACCTAGAGGTTCCCTTATCCCACTTAACTCTACTACCCCTCGCCCCAACCCCGAACTCGACCCTAGACCCAATCCGAATGCAGCACCAGACCCAAACCCTGACCTCACCCTGGGACCTAGTCCCGGCATCGACCTATGACATAACCCTAGTCTACTATCGACCCTCTCATCCACTACTTAATAAGAGAAGAAAATAAGAAGGCACGTAAATAGGTAAGGCTAAAAACAAATAGGTAAGGCTAGCAAGACACAACGGTAATAACAAGAGAGATTAGTAATGAAGCTTGAAGTTGTGACCACTATATGTCAAGGAAACAAACAAAAATCTACAAGAAAGAATTAAGAATCAACAGCGTATGCCAAACGCAAGAAAAAATAAAGAATCAACAAAGTATGCCAAAGGCAATAAAACCAATATACTACAATGCAAGTTTTGATAAATAACAATCAATAACAAGAACTATATACCCACAAGAAATCCGGCAAGCTTTAGAAAACAACAACAACAGAAAATAACAACACGTACGACAATAAATAAACTAGCTACAACAAAGTAAAAGAGAAACACGAATCAATAATCTAACAAGAACAATCATTTATAATCAGTTAAGAAATCAAGAGAGAAAGGAATGAAATACAAATATCAAATGAGGCAGGATGTATCCGCCACCCATAGTCAAGAAACCTAGGCAAGATAATTGGAGAAGATGAAACAAGTGCACCTGATCCAGGGAGAAGATGAAGTGGGGGCATTTTATTGATTGATTCATTGGATTCCAGCAAGTTGGTGCAGAAATTGGTCTTCAGAATTTTGCCATCATCGCCTTTACCTACTGCTGATACCGCCCTTGAATTTGGTCACCGAAAAATATGCGCTGTGAGCCGCCAAAAAAGATGCATTAGACTTTTTGTACCTGCAAGGGCTTAGAAAGAAAAAAAAAGAGAGAAGAGAGAAAAAGAAAGAGTGCAGATTTGTTCGTTATAGAAGTCACTACAGGACACTTCTCTAGCAGGAAATTACATGGAATGTCCCCCATAGTAGGTGGCTTTGTATTTTTGTCCCCCATAAGAAAAGTCTTTAAAGACTAGCATTCCTTCATATTTATGTATACAACAAGTACATTTTTGCCCCTCTACACCTCAAATGTTTTTACTCTTTCAATGTTCATTTGTCTCTCAACTTTTTTTTCTTCTTTTTTACTGCTAATTGTTTTTTATTTTTTATTTTCTCTTTTTTTTTTCTTATTTTAATTCATTTGTCTCAACCTTTATTTTTTGTATTTTTCTTTTATTTCTCAAGCATTATTTATTTTTCATTTCTCTTTTTTTAATTCATTGTCTGAACCTTTATTTTTTTTATTTTTTATTTTTCTCAAACTTTATTTTTATTTTATTTATTCTTCTCATTTTTTTTCTCAACTTTTATTTTTATATTTATTTATTTTTCTCTTTTTTATCTTTTCTTAACCTTTATTTTGCTAATGAACAGAAAGTTGGATAATCCACAAAAAGGATCTTCTTTCTTTGACATCAAAGTAAACTTAAGGGCGTGACTTGCCATTTGAAAGTCCTTTGGGATAAGTCTTTCCTCTAAGGAAAGAGTTATAGAACATTAACTTCTTGTTTGTCAATCCTTGAACTAAGTCTTGCCTCTAGGGCAAGAGTTATAGAATATTTCATAACTTAAGATATAATGAAATAATGTTAACTCTTCCCATGGGGAGTAATTTATTTTTGGGAGATTCTTGGGCTAAGTCTAGTTTTAGAGGCAAGAATTATAGAGCATCTCATAAATCAAAGAAACAACGTGGTAGTGCTAACTTTTGCCCATGGGGGTGTATAACTTGTTTTTTGAAAGTCTTTGGGATAAGTCTTGCCTATAATGGAAGAGTTATAGAACATCTCATAAATCAAGACACAATGTGATAGTTTCAACTCTTTCCCATGGGACTTAACTTGTTGTTTGAAAGTCCTTGGGCTACGTCTTGCCTCTAAGGCTAGAGTTATAGAACATCTCATAAATCAAGACACAATGTGATAGTGTCAACTCTTGTTCGTGGGGCATAACTTGATGTTTGAAAGTCCTTGGGCTAATTCTTGCCTCTAAGTCAAGAGTTATAGAGTATCTCACAAATCAAGACAAAATGTAGTAGTGTCAACTCTTGCCCATGGGGCGTAACTTGCTATTTGAAAGTCCTTGGGCTAAGTCTTACCTCTAAGACAAGAGTTATAGAGCATCTCATAAATCAAGACACAATATGGTAGTGTCAACTCTTGCCCATGGGGCATAACTTCTTGTTTGAAAGTCCTTCGGCTAAGTCTTGCCTCTAAGGCAAAGTTATAGAGCATCTCATAAATCAAGACTCAATGTGGTAGTGTCAACTCTTGCCCATCGGGCATAACTTGTTGTTTGAAAGTACTTGGGCTAAGTCTTGCCTTTAAGGCAAGAGTTATAGAAGATCTCATAAATAAAAACACAATATGAAAGTGTCAACACTTGCCCATGGGGCGTAACTTATTGTTTGAAAGCCCTTGGTCAAAGTCTTGCCTCTAAGGCAAAAGTTAAAGAGCATCTCATAAATCAAGATACAATGTAGTAGTGCCAACTCTTGCTCATGGGGCATAACTTGTTGTTTGAAAGTCATTGGGTTAAGTCTTGCCTCTAAGGAAAGAGTTATAGAGCATTTCATTAGTCAAAACATAATGTGGTAGTGACAATTCTTGCCAATGGGGCGTAGCTTGTTGTTTGAAAGTCTTTGGGCTAAGTCTTGCCTCTAAGGCAAGAGATATAGAGCATTTCATAAATCAAGACACAACGTGGTAGTGTCAATTCTTTTCCATGGGGCATAACTTCTTGTTTGAAAGTCCTTCGGCTAAGTCTTGCCTCTAAGGCAAGAGTTATAGAACATTTAATAAATAAAAACACAACATGATAGTGTCAACTCTTGCCCATAGGGCGTAGCTTGTTGTTTGAAAATCCTTGGTCTAAGTCTTGCCTCTAAGGCAAGAGTTATAGAGCATCTCATAAATCAAGACACAATGTGGTAGTGCCAACTCTTGCTCATGGGGCATAACTTGTTATTTGAAAGTCATTGGGCTAAGTCTTCCCTCTAAAGCAAAAGTTATAGAGCATTTCATAAGTCAAAACATAATGTGGTAGTGTCAACTCTTGCCCATGGGACTTAACTTATTGTTTGAATGTCCTTAGGTAAAGTCTTGCCTCTAAGGCAAGAGGAATAGAACATCTCATAAATCAACACAATGTGGTAGTGTCAACTTTTACCTATGGGGCGTGACTTGTTGTTTGGAATAAATCGAAGTTAAGAAAAAAAATAAAGGTTACGAAAAAATAAAAATAGAAGTTGAAAGAAGAAAAGGAAAAAAAAAAAAAGAAAGGTTGGGAAAAAATAAAAATATAAAGAAAAAAGTCAAAATAAAAATAAAGAAAAATAAAGGTTGAGAAAAAAAAGGAGAAAAGAAAAAATAAAAACCAAAGAAAAATTAAAAAGAGAAAAACAATAAAAGTTGAAAGGAGAAAAGAAAAAAAGGAAAAAAGTAAAGGTTGAGAAAAAAATTAAAAAATCAAAGTAAAATAAAACAGATAAAATAAATTTGAAGTTGAAAGATAAATGAGTTTGGAGAGTTGTTTGAAAATATTTGATATATTGAGGGGCAAATATGTATTTGTTCCATACATAAAAAAGAAGGAAGACTAGTTTTGTAAGACTTTTGTTATGAGGGACAAAAAAGCAAAGCCACCCACTATGGGTACTATTTATGCAGTTTACCCCTTTTATAGTCAGATCAGGCTTGAAATTTGAACGGAGGATGTCACCGAGAAATTGAACAGAGAACGTCGCCGAAATTTGCTATAGAGAGATCACAAAAATTACTCGCTGGAGAAGTTGACCAGAAAAAGTCGTTGAGTCAAAACAAATCACCAACTAACAAGTCTTTAGGGTATCATTATTCAACCTATCCACAATTACCCAAATATAATAAAACTACCCAAAGTCGGGGGTAGACCAACCATGAAGTCCATAGTGATCCGCTCCCGCTTTCACTCGAAAACAAGCATCCTCTGTAGAGTACTACTCAATCGTTGATGCTCATACTTTACTTGCTGACAAATCAAATACTTGGCCATAAAATCAACAATGCCTTTCTTCATACTTGACCACCAATTGTGTTTCTTCAAGTCGATACATTTTGTCCGTTCCTGGATGAATAGAATACTTCAAAAAATATTGAACCTCCTCCAAGATCACTCTAACCCATCCACCAACTCTTGGAACATATACGTGACCACCAATTTCGAAAACACCCTCGGGATCAAGAGATACAGTTTTGGCTTCACCACTTAACACCTTATCATGAATTTACCCTCAATTTCTCATCATCCAACTGTTGATCTCGAATCTGTTCCATCAAAGAAGACCTAGCCTCAACAATGGCCAAAATATGCCTGGGTGTCAAAATATAAAGTCTAACCAACTGGTAAACAAAAGAATGCATATCTAAGGGTAAAGGTTGCTCTCCTAAAAATAGATGAGCCAAACTCCCCATACTCACCGCCTTCCAACTCAGGGCATCTGCTACTATATTAAGCTTGGCCGAATGGAAAAAAATAGTGAGATCATAATCCTTGAGCAACTCTAACCATCTACACTGTCTCATATTAAGATCTCGCTGGTGTATGATGATCGGAGAAAATCTCACAATAAACTCATTGCAAGTAGTGGCGCCACAATTTCAACACAAACACTACTATGGCTAACTCCAAATCATGGGTAGGGTAGTTCTTCTAATAAGGATTGAACTGTCAGGAAGCATAAGCAATCAACTTACCCTTCTGCATCAACACACCACCCAAAACAACTCCAGAAGCATCATAAAATACAGTGAAAGCTATGCCCTTCTCAGCCAAAGTCAAAATAGGAGCCAAAGTCAAAAACTCATTGAACTTTCAAAAGCTCTCCTCACAAGAATTCGACTATTAAAAATCAATTTTCTTCTGAGTTAACTTGATCAAAAGAGCCAAAATAGAAGAGAAACCCTACAGAAAGTGTCGATAATAGCCTACTAACTCGACAAAAATCCAATTCTCAATAAGAGAAGCTGGTCTAGCCCAATCACAAACCAATGCTAACTTGTCCTGATCGACCATTATACCATCCTTTGTCACTACATGACCCAAGAAGAAAACATGATAAAACCAAAACTCACACTTGAAGGACTTGGCATAGTTCTCATCTCTCAATCTTGTAAGTACGGTCCTCCAATGCCTCATATGGTTAGCCTCATTCTTGGAATAAACCAAGATATCATCGATGAACACAAACACAAAAGAATCAAGATAAGGTCTGAATACCTGTTCATCAACTTCATAAACACTGCTGGGGCATTAGTCAACCTAAAAGACATGGCCAAGAACTCATAGTGGCCATACCGCATCACTCTAATCCACAACAGATGATAACCAAATCTCAAATCGATCTTAGAAAACCCTGAAGCACCTTGAAGCTGATCAAACAAATCATTAATTCAAGGAAGAGGATACTTGTTCTTGATAGTCAGTTTGTTTAACTATCGATAATCAATACACAATCAAATGGATCCATCCTTCTTCTTTACAATAAGACAGGAGCACCCCAAGGAGACACACTCAGTCTAATAAAATCCATATCCAGCAAGTCTTGTAGTTTCTCCTTTAATTCCTTCAACTTTGTCGGGACCATCCTATAAGAAGGAATGGAAATGGACTTAGTGCCTGACTCAACATTGATAGAAAAATCAATATCCCGATTTGGTGGCATACAAGGTAAGCCCATAGGAAATATGTCCATGAACTCCCTAACAACTCACATAGGATCAAAATGAGGCAGTGAACCAATAGTAGTATCACAAACATAGCAACATAGGAAATACATCTATTTTTACCATGCGACGAACACATAGAAAAGATATAACACCCTTAGGACATCAGTTAGAAGAACCTTTCCATTCTAGCCTTAGAATACTAGGAGTAGCTAAAGTCACGGTCTTGGAAAAATAATCCAAAATTGCATGATAATGATCCAACTAGTCCATACTTAATATGACATCAAGATTAACTATATCTAGGATAATTAAGTCCACCCAAGTCTCATGCGGTGAAAAAGTCACAACACAAGATCGATACACCCAATACAACACTAAGGAATCACCTATGGGGGTAGATATATGAATAGATAGAGCAAGGGACTCACACATAACATCAATACCAGTAGTAAAATATGCAGATATGTAAGAGATTATAGAACTGGGGTCAAACAATACTGTAGCGAGGCGATGACAAATTTGGATGATACCTGTATTAACTGCATTAGAGGCATCTGCCTCAAGTATCCCAAGAAAAGCATAGCACTGACCACTTCTACTACCAAACCACGAGCTCCTTGAGTCCACCTCTGGTATCTTTAGAACCACCTCTACTGCCCTATGTACCACCTCTAACTACTGACAGTGGAGTCAAACAAAGCTGAAGCTTATATCCTATCAACACCTGAGTCTACACCCTAGAAGTAACATAGTGCTTAGAACTATAAGTGATCCCAAGCTAACCCTTGATACTGGCATATATAATGAGAAACTAAACTGAAGAATATAAAATGAAAAATAAATAATGATAAAATTATACGAAAGCAAAATTGTGGACTGAATTGTTCAATACATCACTGTTAAAAAGTTTACATCAATTGTAATCTGAAAGAAAGAGAATTTAGAACTAAATAAAATAATTCTGACTGACTATCTATGAAGCCTCTTCTAATACAGAATATAGGTAGTAGGGACATAACCCCAAGCTATCCCTAACCAATACATATGAATAGAAATAAAATACTAGAAGTACAAACTGACTTGAGTTCTTAAATAAAGAAAACTCTTCACCTGCTTGTTGAAAGTGGAGATCTACTAGACTAAGAACCTAAATCTACATCACATGAAAAATATAGGCAGAAAAGGTATGCATTCAGTACTTGGAATGTACTGATGATGAGAGATGTGCACTAATCATGAAAAACACTAAAAACATTCTTTAAAACTGAGGACATAAACCATTTACTGAAATATGCTTTTAAAACATGTCTGCGCTGAAAAGTTCTGAGACATAGTAAAATCTTTGAACCATGATTTAAAACATTTCTGAAAATTGGAAAGCTCTAAAAACATAAATATTTCATATGATTTAAAACTAATGCTGAACATGTAGTGAAACTATACTGAATGCAAAGAGCTGAACTATAGTAAAATGAACCTATATGAAATTCATATATACTGATATGAAATGATAATCTAAAAAGTCATAGTATGAAAGCATGTAAAATTAAACTGAGGATCATGTACAAATACTGAGACTGAAATTGTGGGAGCTACTATTAATCGAAATACCTTATCTGAGCTAAATGGAGCCTAACCTATAACTCTAACTTGAAGGGTGCTTTGTACCCTACCAAGGGTACGAACACTAACTAACATGGATCCATTAAATTGATGTCCAAAAAGGACTAAGGTGTCAGCCTAATCTAGCAGGTGACCCCGTTAGAACCTACGGTGGCAACGTAGTTCTAGGATATAAGGACTTCTACTAAAGGTCTCAGCCTAACTAAAGGATGAGCCTTCATCCATGTGTCTGCTTGGTTCTAAGTACTACTCCCAACTGAATTTAAAACCAATATATAGAATAGCTCAATAATGCTGATGTTCTGAAATTGAATGATAAATGCTTTGTTTTAAAGCATTCTAAAAATCTGTGGAACTGAAGGACTGAGTACTGAATTAACAATTTATGGGATGCCAATTCATTGGGAGTTCATAACCCACCATCTTCAAAAATTACAGTTATTCATGACAATTTCTATATTCTAGATAAGGTAAGAATTAATAAGGTACAAGTCCCAAAATACTGAATATCAATATACCGAGGAGCCATAAAATGAAAAGTCTATAAAGGTACTGAATTTCATGGGAAAACATGTCATGTCAAACAAATATGGAATGGAATCCATCAAATCATGCATAATTCATTCTGAAAAAGGTTGAAGGCTATAAAACATACATAATTATTCAAGTATTAAAACTACTGAGTTAAAGCCATAGAAATCATGCATAATAACTTTTAATAGGAACTATAATAATAAAATAACATGAGGGAACTGAAATTCAAGAATTTGGCATAATTGGTGTGAACCCTAAATTATGAGTTCATAAAATCATAATGGAAATTCATATTTTAAAACTAGGTTTTGTGCATAAGGGTGAAAGGAATCTTTTTTGAATAACCACGTACTTGGACTGAAGAAATCTTGGACTAAACTCTTGAGAATCTAGCTTTGAGAAGAACCCTAGGCTTTGGCTTGCTTAAGAGTTGAATCGCCTATTTTACTACTTAGAATGAACTTGGGTAAATAATGAGGGATTTGGGGTGATTAAATAGACTTATCTCTCTTGTGACAGGTGAAACGACATAGTTTTTGTGTTAAAAGAGTGGGAAAAAACCAAACAACCCTTTAAAAATTGTATGGAAAATTTTTGGTGCTGGTCCTGATAACTCACTTGATGATTCTCACCTGGAGGAATGAGTTGTTGCCTGAGTCGTCATCTCAGACCCATGTTTTATTTCTCTTTACATTCCATACGAGTCAAGGGTACGATCCGTAGCATCATCTAAGGACTCATTGTGTTGAGACGTAGCCACTGATAGCTTTGATAGTGCTCTACTAAAATGTTCATAACTTTTTACCCTAAAATTGGATTGACAAACAATTGGTGGCTTTGGAAAGAGGATTCCAATACCTTTAATTTGGTGGGTATTAGACCACCTAAATTTACTTATACTAGGAGGAATGATCATTTGAAGTTGACCCAAGTAGAATCTTATACTAAAACTTTGCTGGTACAGGAGTTTTCAATTCAACTAGGTGTTAGGGTCTTCTTATGAGCTCAAATCACTTCTAATGTTATCATCATACTTATATATATGTATTCTTTGTAGTTGAAATGTCATGGCATTAAGAGAATACCATTTTTAAATGACTGTTGGATTGGATAGGCACCCGATGAGTCATAAAATGACTCATAGTGACTGACACTGACTTGTCATTGGAGGTCATTGCCATTGGGATGAATTTCATCCTTATGGACTAGTACCACTCACCTAATGAGTCATTAACACCTATGACATCTTGTTACCTGGGTCGTTACATGAGGAATTTTGTTGTTTCAAACTGGTTTTTCGTGCTAAATCTGAAATGAAAGCTTAGAATTTTTTGGGGTTTTACAAAACCCTACTAGAAAGAATCAATTGCACGTTGGGTAAAATCCCTCACTAAGTGACCATGCTCATCACACACAAAATATCCTCTACTAAAAAAATCATGATGAGAGGGCCCAAATGAACCAGAATGCCCTCCATAAACTGATGAACTAGAATGAGACCCTCAGACGGCATGGCTCGATCTCTGACTAGTCAATGTCTCAAAACCCGCAAACCAACCATCTAAACTCTGCAAAGCTACCTGAAATGGTCTGCTATGATATCCATGAGAATTTCTACCCAAGAAATCCCTACCTCGGGATGCATAACCACTAAAATCTCCCTTTTGGCGCACCCTCTTAGTACCACCACCCTGTATTCCCTGATAAATAGTCTCATTCATCTTGGAATGATCCAATATACTCTAAAAAGAACCACCCAAAACCACTAACTAAATTTTCTCCAATTGGTAATAACTAGTCAAACCCTTAACAAACTTTTTGATCCTCTTAAACTCAGTGCAAATGCTAGAAATTGCATATCTTAACAATGTATGAAAATGAGCCTCATACTCTGCAATAGTCAAGAAGCCCTACTCCAAATGATCAAACTTATCTCTCCGCTGGTCCCTCAAGCAAAAGTTCCCAAACCGCTCAAGAAAAATTTCAAAAAAATGGATCCATGTCAACTGAGGAAAACCTGCTGGTCTACAACTAACCATAGATCTCAACCACTGCATATCCACATCAGTCAACTGGTAGGTAGTGTAAGCAATGCCATGGGACTCTAGTGAACCAAGGTTGTGCAACCTATCCTGATAATCAATCAAAAATTCATAATCATCCTCACTAATAGCACCACTGAACTTGGGAGGGGATAATATGGTAAATCTCTCAAATCTCTTCTGCTCATCAACAAATATAACAAGACCTAGAGCTATAGGTGGAACAACTTATCTAGTAGGAAAAGTTTGAACACATGGGTCAAAAACAACAACTAGCTATCCCTCAGGCGTCATTAAACCATAAGTCATAGCCTGCCCTGGTAGCTGTACACCCTTTGTAGTCTGAGAACCATTCGATGTACCTAGTAGAATACCAATATGGGGAATATTGTAGGTAACTATGAAGCTCTGAGGGGCCTGATATGGTCCCACATCCTATAGCTAATAAACCCCTTTATCACGATCAATATTGGGCTTAGAAGAGGCCGCTCTATCTTGTCCTCTAGCTGGAGGCGCTCCGTGTGCTCGACCTCTACCTTTTTCTAGGCCACGACCCCTAGTTCGCCCCCTAACTGGGACTTCAACAATGGTTATTGGCTCCACATCCTTAATAACTCTAGATCTAGTCCTCACCATCTCTGTAGAAATAATTGAATACAAGTTTAGAATGCAGAACATGAACAATATGCAAGATATGAAATCAAATTTGAGAAGTTTTTCCTCAAAATGTCATATTGCATCCCAAAGATAGAGACGGATGTCAAAGTATGGATCCACGAGAATCTATTATACATCTTGATCTTTTGCTCATGGGATCGGCGAACCTATCTCTCTAATACTAATTTTTCACGTCCTAAAAGTTGAGGTCATGGTGGCACCTACCCCACCCTAACCCTGGGTAGGTAATCCTAACACCTAATGAGATAATGAATATGGATAATAAATGTAACACCCCGTATCTTCCCAACCCTATTTGATGATGTTGAATAATGTTTTCTTAGGTGTCAAGAGATATAAGTATGTATTTGGTAATGCTACCGACGAAAAAAAATTGAAATTTGGCCACGTACATGCAATGAGACCTTTGTAGGAGGTGTTTTGTGATTTCGTGGAGCATTTGTGTAATACCCCGTACACATTCTAACCTCATTTGGTGACTTGGAGTCATGTTTACTTGATGATTAAGATCACTAAAGAAGTATTTTGTAGTGTTTCGATAAGGTATTGGACGATACACAAGTGTTGGAAAAATGGCCGAAAAATTCAGCAAAGCATCAAAACTTGCGCCACTACCCTGTTTCAGGGTGTGTGGCGCAAGCCACTGATTTAGAGGGCAAGAAAAACTTGCGCCACTACCCTGTTTTAGGGGGTGTGGCGCAAGGAACAAACATTTTGCCTTCCCGAGCTCGTTTCGCGACGCAATTCTACGACGATTCTTAGATGGTTTCTTTTGGTTCTTTGGAATTCTTTGAGCATTGTTAAAGCTTCAAACACTTCAATACACTCCTACATACTTCTACATGATCAAACCATGAAACACAAGTAATTATCAAAAATGTTCAAGGAAGCCATGGACGACTAGAATTCCTACTTTTGCGATCGAAACGACGAATGAGAATCTTGTAAGAGAATATTGGCGTGACATTATGGAATTATGTAAACATGAGATATATGGTGAATAATACATGGAAGTTGATGGGTTAAATGGATATGTCTTATTGGGCCCAAATTAAGGCCCAAAAGTGGAAGAAAGACATGGCCCAAATGGGTCAAATGACCCATTCTTCCATTTGACCTTTTAGAACACTATATTAAGTGGATAAGGATTGACTCAAAATATTATAAAAGGGACCAATAATCTGATTTTTATTCATTATACACACACATGTATTTCTATGTTTTTTTCCAAAACATTTCAAGAAACCCCTTTTGCTCTCAAAACCCTAAGTCCACTTTTGGAGAAGATCATCACTATTCAATCTTGGGTAAGTGTTTATTATTATGGTTTAACATATTATATGCATGGGATATTATGTATATTATGCTAGTTGTGTTGGCAAGGTGATGAATAGTGTATTTTTGCTTTTGGTGAAGGATGTGCTATCTTGGTAGTTTGAACTTGAATTAGGCCTTGTGCCTTTGATGAAAAAGCATGATATGGACAAAATATGAACATGTATGGTGTTATTTTTGGTATTAAACTTGTTCTTGTCTATAAGTGGAAATTGTGGGATTTTGGCCGATATGTGTTATGAGTTGTATTAAGGTCATTTGATGGGTTATTTGTGATGTGTTATGGATAAGAAAGTGTAAAGGAGAAGTGTTGTGGTGAAATGTATCAATTATCATGTATTGGTCAATGTTGGGAATATTATGGCATTTTTGGAATAATACTTTTATCAATGGTTTTGGCAAGGGGAAATGGCATATTTAAAGGCAAACATGTAATTCATTGACATTGTATGCATTTATAAGGTAGTTGGTGGTTAATGTGAATTCCGTATTGTATTTGTGTTGTAGATTGACACATAAAGAAGGAGCGGGACTATTGTATGCACCTATAGGATTATATATTCGTATTGCGAATCCAAGGTATGTAAGGTTACTCTGTCCGTATCTTTCTGCGGCAAATAGTATGCACATTGACATCTCACTAGTCCTATCCCGAAATGTGCTAAAGTATCCCATATCCGGTTATCAATGGTCATTGTCATATATTTCCTACTCATTGAGCAATGGTGAATCTCATGTCTCATATTCATGGTTAATGTTCCAAAAAGCCCAATAAGGTTATGTTACGATAATCCAATAGTAGTCATACTCATGTCTCTTGTTCAATAATGATTGTCCAGTGGTTTCAATGGTGTTATGTTTCCGATAAGGCTATGTTTCCAATAATGTTTATTCGCATGTTTTTTAATTTTGGTTATGGTTCCAAAGCTTCCAAAAATGCTATGTCAAATGAATGTACCAATCTTTCACAAGTAATGATATCAATCTCAAAAGTAAAGAAATGAAGTAAGAAGGAAGTAATGCATAGTGATTGTGTTCATGGGTGTTATCCATGGGGTACAAATACCCGCATGATGATGATAGTTTATCCACGGGGTGCAAATACCCGCGTGATGATGGCCATTTATCCATGGGGTGCAAAGGACACCTGCATGACGATATGATCTTATCCATGGGGTAAAAAGAATACCTACATGACGATGATATATTATCCATGGGGTGATAAGAACACCTGCATGATGAGGGCCCTCACAGTATTTGAGCAATGTAAAAGTAAAGTAAAGGCAAGAGAAAGAATGAATGTAATATACATGGATTCCAAAGTATAGAATAGTGACTCATCTACATTGTGACTTATCTATATTGGTTATGCATTTGAACTTGAGTTCTTAACATACTTTCATATCTTACAAGTTTCATATGGCCTTACATACTCAGTACATTCTTCGTACTGACCCCTTTTGGGGAATTTACTTTACTTGCTGCAGGCACAGGTACTAGTAGGCCTTCACAGTAGATTGTCAGTGTTGCAGATCTTTGGTGAGCTCCAGTTAGTTCGGTGCTTCTCCGAGTCACTGTGGTACATGTGTTTTGATTTGGTACATGTTGTATAAAGCGGGGACTTGTCCCGACTTTTAGTTCATTTGGTCAATGCATTTTGTTAGAGGCTTTTGTAGACGAATGTGGGTGTATCAGTGCAAAGGCATATGTTGTTTTGACTGGATGGCCTCAACGGCCAAGTTTCATATGTATGTATATATATGTCCCATGTTTTCTGTTATTCATCGTTCAAGTTCTTAATGATGGTGATGCTCCTGTGATGCATATGCTTGAACATAGGCAAAGGTTGGTTCTCTCGAGCCTTATCGGCTTCGGGTGCCAATCATGTATCGATGGGATTCGGGGCGTGACAAAGTGGTATTAGACCAGGTCGTTCTAAGGGTGTCTACAAATCCGTGTCTGAGTAGAGTCTTACTTATCGATGTGTTGTGCACCACATTTATAAGTAGGAGGCTACGAGACATTTAGGATGTTGTTTCTTTTCTTCATTCTAGATCGTGCAATAGAGCCACTGTTGTAAGTTGCATTGTATCTGATCTTGGTAATTGATTTTCTTTGGTATAGTCAAAATGCCGAACACTAGAAGAGGAAAAGGAAAAAGTAAGCTGATAGATAGAATTGCTGGTGAAGGAACCAGTATACCACCACCTGATCAAGTTCATCAAGGTGATACTGAGCCTGAATTTGTGTCAAGAGCTTCCTCCACTCCCTCTGTACCAGAAGAGTCGAGTAGGAAAAGCGTACCTGTAGAAGCACCAGTCAATACTACGGACTAGGATTTGAAAAATGCAGTTCGGATTTTAACACAGTTAGTGGCAGCCCAGAGTCAAGGACGAGCTGGTCCAATGACACATGATGATGATGCGGCTAGAGTGGCAAGTCGCAGAACACAGGACTTTCTAAAATTGGACCCTCCTATATTCACTGGGTAAGACGTGCAAGCAGATCCACAGGACTTCGTGGATCAAATCCAGAGAGCACTAGAGGTGATGCACGTAACCGGTGTAGAAACTGTTGAACTAGCAGCATATAGACTGAAGGGCGAGGCTATTTTGTATTATGAGGACTGGAAGAAAGTTTGAGGTATTGGTGCAAACCCACCTATGTGGGAAGAATTTAAAGCAGCATTTCTGGATCACTATCTTCCCTATGAGATCCGAGAGGCTCGTGCAGATCAGTTTTTAAATTTACGTTAAGGAAATATGAGTGTTAGAGAGTACAGTTTGCAGTTTAATTCCTTGGCACGATATGCTCCAAATGTGGTGGCCACGATGGAAGATAGAGTACATAGATATATGGACAGATTAGAGCCTTATGTGGTTGGTCAAATCATATCTCTTAGTAATTTTACAAATATAATAATATTATAAGAATAACCACATATGAATATATAAAGGAAGGCTCAAAATATGATATCAAATGCATAAAAGACATGCAAGTGATGCAATGCAATGCAATGGAATGATAATGATGTAAGCCATCTCATGGAATCCATCACATGGTTCCTCGTATACACCTTCCAAGCATAAGATTCCAGGATAGAACCTATGGGGGTTTGCAACCCATATTCGTTTACAATCTCGATCTCCTATCTCAATCAACCTTGCTGACAAAATCCTTGGTCAAGCATTTTATAAAGTGTTTCATTTTTTTTCCAGAACAGTATTTATCGGTATTACAAATTCCATATATATGGATGAATGAAATTAGAACGCTTTCTCATATCCAAAATAATATCATATAATGAATCAATTCAATGATGGTATCAAATGAGATCAAATATCAATAAATCATAATGTAAGCCATCATATGAGTAATGAATAACAATATAAGACATCAATAATATTAATTCAAGACCCCACACGAGCATCACAATAAATATAAATGGCAAATTATACTCAAATAAGACAAAATATCAATCCCCACTCAGGTATTACCACAAATAATCACCTCTCAAGTCCAATAATAATGATCACATAAGCCCCCACTCGGGTATCACAAAAATAAAACTCTCTCAAAATATAATTCTCATGATAAAATCCCCAATCCATAACATGTTTTACATGAATGGTTAACTATCCAACCCATTCTGAAGAAAGTTAAGACATAATCTACCTCAAAAAGTCGAATATTAAGCCTCGACGCTTAAACATGGAGCCTTTCCTTTACATACAACTGTAACACCCCGTATTCTATAGACACTACTCTTACTTATATGGAAAATGGTACAGACTTATGGCAATAGGTGATGGAATAACTAGTTCTTTGATTCAAGTACAACACTTCGTACATTGTCAAAACTTGTGCGACTAACCTAACATGGATAAAAGTATTTAAACTTGAGATAATAAGGACATACTTAAGTGTAAAATTAAAGTTAAGTGGTGAATTAAGGTAGAAGGATTAAGACGTTGGAAAACGGGGAGAACATAAGTGAGGTGCTTCCGTGACTTAATTAAGATAGTAGGTGTATCACCTATTTAACCTATTGGGCTGCATTTGGACCTATGTTAATGGACTGAATTGAGGTCCAAACTAAGTACATAAAATAGGGAAGATGACCAGCCCAACACCTAAATATCACTAAGGCCCAACATGCTATGATCCAACTAGAATTAGCCCAAGTAAGTGGACTGTTTTGGACAGCTTATATAGCCAAGTAGGTGCATCACCTACTTGGACTATTTTTGACCAAAAATTGGATAAGAATGAGATAAAAGAGGTGTCTAAGAGGGTTTATAAAGAGCTGGAATTCAGCTCATTTATCCATTCATTTCATTTTCCTTTAGGGTTCTTGGACTAATCTACCATTTTTCAAGCCTTGGTAAGTGTTTACCCTTATAGATTAATGTTATATATGTATAATAGGTTGTGTAAAACATGTTGGTGGTGTTTAAAATGTATAGGGCAGTCCCTTAATTAAGTTGGCAGTCCACTTGTGTTGGTTTTGATGAATCTGTCTTCCTTGTGGCTTGGACTTGTATAGGGGCTTAGGGTGTTGAAGAAATTAAGTTATGATGATGAAATTCCAGTATATTAAAGTGTGGTTCTTCCCCTTAATCGTTCCTTTTATGTATGGCTTGATGGAAATGTTTATATGTGTTGGTAAATGGAACGTTTGTTGTAGTGAAAAGAGAACACTCTTTTGTTATGTTAATCTGAATTTTGGAACTGTTGTGGAATGATTTTGGTATGCTACTGTGGAAGGCAGTATGGTTACCTTATGGTGTGAATATATGGAGTTTCATTGGAGTGGAAATGTAAAGGATAAACTAGGTAGGTAATCCTACCGGTTTGTAACGGTTATGTTTGTTTGTGGACTGTTTTGGTGGTGTGTGGACTGATTTGGTGTTGTTGTTTTGCAAAAGCAGTAAGTGTTAGGGTAATGTGGTTGAATACTGTTATCTGGTAGTATAATGAAAGGGGGAGTGATGCAAAATGTGTTTTGGAGGTTGGACGGTTTCTACTTTCTGTTAAGCACCTACTTACCGTCTTGTGAACTTATAATGTAGCTAGCCGTTAATGTTTGCTCCATTATGTACTTGTGTTGTAGAGTAACAAATAAGGAAGGAGCTGAGTCATTGTAGTTACATATTGAGAAGATAAGGTATGTAAGGTTATTCTTTTCCGCATTCTTCTGCAGCATCTAGTATTCATATTATCATAACACTTGTCCTATCCCCAAAGGGTTGTACAATATCTCATTTTAGAATTAGTAGCACTGTTATAAATGTATCGCTCTTATAACTAAAGAATGAAGTAATGTGAGTAATTGTGTAATGGTTAATGTTGAAAATGGGTGGTATCTCATGGAGTGAAAGAAACACTCGCATGAATGTCGATCCCATTATTATGGGTGGTATCCCATGGGATAAAAGGAATATCCGCATGGATGGCGATCCCTATTATTATGTTATTTCCCACTGATCAGTTGGGCCCGGGCATGATATGATTGATGATTGATGATGTACAGTAAAGTAAAGTAAAGTACAGTAAAGTAAAGAAAGCAATGTACATGATTCCACATATATACCATATGGTAGTTATTTATATCGTTCGTTCACTTGTACTTAATTCCATTGAAGTGCTTATATTTCATACAGTTACTTATAGCCTTACATACTCAGTACATTGTTTGGTACTGACGTCCCTTGGGGGACTTACCTTACGTGCTGCAGGTACAGGTACTAGTAGACCTCCTCAGTAGGCTACGGGTCATCTACAGAATATTGGTGAGCTCCAGTTCGGTTCGGGGCTTTTCGAGTCATATGTATATGTGGTTTTGGTGCTGCATAAGCATTGTATATAAAGTGGGAAATTATACCGACTATATTTTGGGTTTTGTAGCTGTTAGAGGCTTTGTAGACGTTATACAGTTGAAGGAGGGAATGTTGTGTGTTTTTTTCTCAACCATATGGCTCCAACGGCCATGTCTCATGTTTATATAAATGTTCTTATTAGATTTATATTATTGATATGTTGTGTCCATAAGTGATTGAATGCTATCCTATTGACAACAAGTATGCGAACGTATAGAATGGTTCTCTCGGGCCTTAACGGCTTCGGGTGCCATGTCCGCCCCAATGGGATTTGAGGTGTGACAACAACTTTGGAATGAACAAAATCTATAAAAAAAAATGTAATCTACATGTCTAAAGGAGTCAAACGATACTCATATTAGCTACTTTGGTTCAAGGTCCAAAAATAGATCAACGTGGACCGCAAAGGACAAAGGGTAAAATCAGAATTTTATTTAAGGATAAAGTTTCCTATAATTCAAGGATCCTAAATATGAAAATCCATGGAAACAAATGTCGAAATCGAGCTTGAAATTGGAGGAAAACTATTTTTCCCCATACCGGGTAAAAACCCAAAGTTCCAAGTTTAAAATCCAAGTTTTGATGTTGTTTTTGAGATAAAATCAATAAATAATAATTGAAATCATGTTTAGAAGCTTAACCAAACACTTTTGAGGAAAATCCTTCCTTAAAATTGTCTTCCCCGAGGTCTCAAGATCCAAAAATGGTGAAAATTGAGAAAATGGGAAATTTATACTGTTTAGGTGAACAATACCTTGTGATTGTGGTCCTCACCTCTTTATTGCGAGTGTCAATGTTGACTAATCTAAGGTAAGTCATCGCAATAGCGGGAGGTGGCCCTCACGATCGTGGGAGGTGGTCCTTGCGTCTGTGATGGCCAAACTTAACCATGTCCACTAGTATTACTCTTTGGAATCGTGGTGCCCCACCATGTGATTATGATGAAAAATATTATCAAGGCCCTCAATCTCGATACGTGTCCATGCAATTGCGATAAAGGTCATGATTGCACTAGATATCAGTAAAAGAGATGAAAGGAAAATGGTCCAAAATCTTTTTAATGGACCCTCGGGATTCGTTTGGGACCCCTTAGAAATAAAAAAAATAATACTAGGCTAAATTTGATGTTTTGGACTCAATGGAACCATCTAAATTATCAAAAGTGTTCATTTTCAAAAGATAATCCCTGGGACCCCTTTAGGCTAAATTTAACTAGTTTCTCATCCAAGAGGTAAAAACTAACTATAAAGGCCTGGCACCTAAACCAACTATGCTACTAACCAAAAATCAATATTTTGGATCTATTGGAATCAACAGAATCACCATCCAATGTTCGGATCACAAAATGTTGACCAAAATCAAACAAATTACTTATAAGGCAATGCAAAATCTCAAAATCACTCAAATCACTCCTGAACGCTTTGGGAACCATGCCAACTAACTCGCCACTCATAAATAGAATATACCAACAATGGGGAAAAGTGAAATAGCTAAATCATAGCAAAAGCTAAAAATCACAATAAAGGTTATTACAAATAGGATCATGCGTGTTCCCATAGATGAGATGATGAAAATCTATATAAGTATTGGTGTTATGTAAAGGGTTAAAAATAATTGATTAACTTGTGTTGACTATCTTTTCCTACTCTAAATAGCTTAGTTGTTAAGAAATGAGTTTGTGAGTGGTTTATTAATGGTACTAATAGGTGACTTTACTCCATTTTAGTGAACTTGATTTGGGTAAATTTAGAAATACTAGTGTTGTTTGGGATTTTTTCTGTGATTATGGATTTAGAATGGAATCTTTTCGATGAACGGTTATATTTGACTTCCTTTTAGTGTTGTGATTATGAATGCTCATTCATGATCATATCATGAACTTACGACTAGAAGTATTTTGAAGTAAATGTTTTGGAAAGAACTTTCATTCAGAAAAGGAAATTGTTTCGAGTGGGATTCATTAATTTAAAACTTACATGCCCTATGGGAAATTATTCTAAAAGAGATTATTGATTTTCAACTTGCATGCACGATGGGAAATTGTTTCGGGTGGAATTTATTGAATTTGTTACTTGCACCCCAGATATGGGATATGGGAAACTATTTTGATAGGTAAATAGACCTCTCAAGTCCCACATGGGTTGTATCTAACAATACCAGGCAGCAAGTGTGTACTGGTACATATTTATGGATCATATGCATTTATCTCATCGTCTTTATATGATTTATACTAATATTTGATATGAAAAGTGATTGAGTGGTATGCTATTTTTTCTCTGATTTGATGTGTATGAAGATTATTACGTTGTGTTACATCCTTGTTGTTGTTTGTTTGATTGGTTGATTAGGTGTGGCTTTCCTAATTTGACAGGTATTTGTGGATAGTTTTAGGCAGTAGTATTTTTAGGTGGTTCTCGCCATTAGTTTGAATTAGGGTTAATTAGTGATGCTGCTGGAGTACATGTAGATTAGTACTCATCCTTATTTATTTTCTTCACCTTACATGTAGGTATTGAGCTGATTGTTCTCAGATGTTGATCCAGAGTCTATTCTTAGGGTTATTTCTCTAAAATTTAAAGGTAGTTGCTGATTGATCCCAGTGCCTGCCAGATCTTCTCTATCTTTTTATGTTATTTTCTATATGTCGAGTTATTTTAAAATCTCATTTGTACCTAGTTATCCATAGAGGCTTGTACTTCATGACTTTCAACGTTTAGGTGTTGTATGCTGGTTTACAAACCTTGTTATGAGTTGATTTATGTGATTTAGTTTTGAGATTTGATTTCATTACCACTTTTATGATCTTACCTTGTATATTATTGAGCTTACTTACCTATCATAGGGGTTATATAAGTGCCATCACTTCCCTTGATTTGGGTCATAACAAATTGGTATCAAAGCTCTAGGATCATTGGTCTCACAAGTACAAGTCAAATCTAGTAAAATCTTGTAAATCAGTATAGAGACGTCCTTTACCTATCTTCGAGAGGCTACAGGACTTTGAGAAATCTTTTTTTTTCTTTCTTATTGTATGAACTTGATTTCATTAGTTATTGAGATTTCCTTATTTCATTCTCATAAAGATAGATCAAGCCTTTCTCAATTTGATTATTCCACTTTCTTGAGGGATGAGCAGAGGTATTAGGTTAGAATTTGACTCAGGAGGGGATTTCTGTGACTGAGTATGAGACTAGGTTCTATGCATTATATTTCCATGCCTTACTAATTTTTCCAGATGAGACTTAGAGGAAGCACATGTTTGTGAGGGGTTTGACTTTCTGAATCTGAGAGGTAACTTTCTAGACAACTCAGATTAGGGCTTTTTTTCAAAGAGTGGTCGTGGTGGTTAATGAGTTTGTGCTTATGTACCGTGTGGTGTTTCGAACTTGAGTAATAAGAGGTCCTATATTTTTAGTCAGTTTAGTGGTACCTAATCTTGAGGTAGGTGTTCATTCAGAAAAGGTTTATACGTTTAGTCTACTAGACCAGTTTATGTAATCATTCAAGCATCTGAGGATGGGTATTCTAGAAGAGATCCTTTAGATCGAGATAATTTTTTAGGGTTCTTCTCATAGGTTTTCACGTTGTGGTGGCTATTTGGTTACTCAGTGTTTTCTTAATAGATAATGGTTCCTAGATCTTGTTATGAGTGTGGTAACCTAAGACATCTCAAGAAGGAGTATCTCAAACATAGAGGTGGAGGTCGACAATAGGGTTTTTTTAGGAAACAATAAAGGCAACATCACCACTAGCTAAGGGTCATGGCAGATCTTAGGTTGGTAAAGGTACACCACCGACTTTATGAGGAGTGGTAGAGGAGTTATCTAAGTAGGTGGTGATAGAGCCCAATGTTATGTTTTTTCAAGTTGATATGAGGTAGAGGCCTTTGATGCTATTATCACATGTATCGTCCTAGTATGCCATAAACATGCTTTAGTATTATTTGATTCTAGTTCTATTTTTTCCTATGTGTCTACATATTTTGCATCAGGTCTTAATATGATGTGTGAGTTTCTTTCTATATGTATGTGGTTTTACTTGGTGGGTGATTCCTTAGTAGTGGTTCAGGTGTACTGATTATGCATTGTTACTTTTTGGGCTTTGATACTTGGGTATATTTTTAATCTTGGATATGGTATATTTTGTTGTGATTTTTGAAATGGATTGGCTTTCTTCATATTATGTTGTCTTGGATTGTAATGCCAAGAAATTCACTTTAGTCATGCCTAGTATACCGAGGTTAGTGTGGAAGGGCACCAAGGGTTCATACCTCAAGAGGGTGATTTCTTTCCTTAAATCTTAGTGGTTGGTTGAGAAAGGGTGTCTGTCTTATTTGGCTTACATTTGTGACACTAGGGCTGATAACGCCCGCTTTGGAGTTGGTAAGGATGGTTAGAGAGTTTCAAGAAGTTTTTCCTACAAATTTCTAGGTGTTTTATTGGATAGAGATATTGATTTTGACATCAATGGAGCAGGGCACTAAGCCCATTTCCATTCTTCCCTATAGGATGGCTCCAACAGAGTTGACAAACTTAAAGGATCAGTTACAAGATTTTTTGAGCAAGGGATTCATTAGGTCGATTATTTTACCTTGGGGTGCTCTAGTGTTGTTTATGAAGAAGAAAAATATTATATTTAGATATGTATCAACTACTGACAATTAAGCAAAGTTATCATTAAGAACAAGTATCCTCATTCATGAATTGATGACTTGTTGATAAGATTTACACTACTTCAGTGTTTCTGACGATCAATTTGAGGTCAAGGTATTATAAGTTGAAGATTAAAGCTTTGGCTATCCCTAAGATAGATTTTAAGACTTGATATAGTCACTTTGATTTCTTGTTATGTCATTTGGGTTGACTAATGCCCTGGTAGCATGCATGGAGTTGATGAATAGAGTGTTCTCGCATTACCTTAATTCTTTTATTATTGTGTTTATTTATAATATTTTGTATTATTCTAAGAGTGAGGAAGATCATGTGCAACATTTTAGGATTGTGCTTCAAAAGTTGAGGTATGAGTGACTATATGCTATGTTTTTGAAGTGTATGTTTTGGCTTAACTCTGTAGCATTCTAGGGACATGTAGTGACCAAGGAGGATATTAAAGGTTAAGGCGGTTCAAGATTGGTGTAGGCCTACTTTGCCTATAGAAATTTAGAGTCTTGTTTATTTGGCTAGCTACTACAGATGGTTTGTAGAGGGTTTCTTTTGGATTGCAGTTCCCTTGACCAGATTAACTCAAAAAAATATTTCATTTTAGTGGTCTAATGAGTGTGGGGCAAGCATCCAAAATCTCAAGGCTTTATTGACTTCAACACCTATCTTGACCTTACCTATGGAAGATGAAGGTTTTACCTTGTATTATGATGCATTAGGAGTTAGCCTTGGTGAATTGTTTATGCAAAAAAATGGCTAAAGCCTATCCTTCAAGGTAGTTTAACACTCATAAGAAAAACTACCCCACTCATGACTTAGCGTTGTTAGTGGTAATATTCACTTTGAAGTTGTGGAGTTACTACTTGTATGGAGTTCATTGAGAGGTGTTTATTAATCATCGTAATTTACAATACATATTCAACTAGAAGGATTTTAATTTCAGACAATTTAGGTTGTTGGAGTAGTTGACGTATTATGAATTGACCATTTTTTATCACTTGAGCAAGTCTAATATAGTGGTGAATGCCTTTAGATTTGGTTGTTTAAAGTTTGGTCAATAGTTTTTTGAGACTTGACATTTTTTAGCATGGTAAAGTTCTTTCTAGTGTTGAGTCAAGATCGTTATTGATAGAGTAGATTAATAATAGGAAGTCCAATGATACAAAATTGTGTATAATTTGAGACAAGGTGTTGAAATGTGAAGCTAAGGAAGATATTCTTGACCAAGATTGTGTTTTGAGAATCAAGGATCAAAGTTTTAATCCTAAAGTTGGTGATTTGACCAGGATGATCATAGAATAGGCCTATGATTTAAGGTAATTTATACATTCGGGTGCATTCTAGATGTACCATGGTTTGAAGAAACATTATTGGTTGTGTAGGATAAAGAGGGACATGTGGAGTTTGTGGTAAGTGTTTGAATTATCAACAAGTGAAGTATGACCTCCAGAGACTAGGTGGTATGACTCAGAAGATGCTTGTACCTAAGTGGAAGGGGGATCATATTACTATAGACTTTGTGGTAGGTTTGCCAATGATTTCGTGGAAGTTTAATTCCATTTGGGTGATTATGGATAGGTTGACCAAGAAAGCTCATTCATACCAGTCAAGACTGACCACAATGCAAAGAGGTTAGACAAGATATACATTATAGAGATTGTTCGGTTATGTGATGTGTCAATTTCCATTATTTTAGATAGAGGCACTCAATTTACATCACAATTCTAGAGTTTTATGCAATGAGATTTGGCCACTCGATTACAGAAAAGTACAACTTTTTGTCCCTAGACAGATAGTCAGTTAGAGTGGACTATTCAGGTGTTAGAGGACATGGTTTGAGTTTCTGTGATTGACTTTGGTGATTATTGGGACCATTTATTGCCTTTGGTGGACTGTCCAAACAATAATAGTTACTATTCTAGCATCTAGATAACACTATTTGAGGCGTTGTATGGGAGGAAGTGTTGATCTCTAATTGGATGGTTTGTTTCTTTTAAAGTTAGTTCATGGAGTACAAACTTATTGAGGGATTCTATGGATAGGTTGAAGTTGATACATAACTGACTTTTGATAGCCTAGAATAGACAGAAGAGTTATGCGGATCAGATAGTTTGCAATTTTGAGCTTATGGTTGGTGAGTGGGTTTTGGTTAAGGTATCACCCATAAAAGGTGTGATGATATTTGGGAAGAAGGAAAAGCTTGGCCTGAGGTGTATTGGTCCTTTTGAGGTTCATCAATACATTGGGGAGGTGGACCATGAGTTGGCCTTACCTTAGGATATTTTAGCCATGCATCTATTTTTTCACGTCTCAATGTTAAAGAGGTACCATTCTGATGGTTCTCATGTTATTCAGTGAGATTCAGTGGATTTGGATGAGACACATTTGAGAAGAAGCATGTGGCCATTTTAGATCAACAGATTCAAAAGTTTAGGTCAAAGAAAATAGCTTCAGTAGAGATTCAGTGGAAGCATCAAATGGTTAGGGAGGCCAATTGGGAGATAGAGTTGGACATGTAGAGTATATATCCCTAGCTTTTTGACAGTCCAGGTACTTTCCTTACCCTTATGTTCAAGGACAAACATGTGTCTTAGCGGTGACTGATGTAACAAACCTCATGGTGATTTTATATTTTTGGGTTCTTTTGATAATTTTCCCCCTCCCTGTAGTTGCTTTGTGGCATTTGTGGTCTGCAAGCGACCCAACCGATATATACCCCACAGAGAAAATTAGATTGTATAGGTGGCATAATTCCTGAGGTGGTAAGATGAGAGTTATGTGAGTTTTTCATTTTGGAAAGTTTAAAAGTTAGTTGATTGAGCAAAGTTAACATTTAATATTATTGAGGTCGAAATGGAATTCCAGCATTTCCATTAGTTACAGAATGTGATTTTAGGGTTCGTAGGACCTTTGGTTAAGGTCTCGAGGCATTCAGATGTATCTTGAGTAGTTGATTGAAATGTAAGAAGTTTAAGGTTATGTTTGACTTTGATCAACATTTTGTTAGGATTACCTTTGTTCTGTGTTTTGATGACTCAATTGAGTTCAAAATGTCATTTCTAGTTGGGTTTGTGTTGACGAGGTTATAGATGACTTTTTTCAGTCGATTCCAGGTTCAGGGGTTGTTTTTGCTTTGCTAAAAGTTGCTTACACTGGTGCAGCCACACCTACAACTAGGGGTTTCACTCCTGTGGGGTTACACCATTATAGAATTTTCTCTCTAATGGAAGGGTAGGGAACTAGGTTTGATCGTTCCTATGGAGTGTTGTCTACTCCAGCGAAACCACAGTTATGGGTTTTCCTCGCACCTACGATATTTTTCTATGCAGACTAGTCTGTACCTATGAAGGGTCGAAATGGCAAGTAGCATTCACTGGTAGTCACTCCGGCTATGCCGTACCTGAGGAGATTGTTATTAGTATCGATGGGTTGTCCTCTTAAACTTGTTTTATTTAGCAAACCTCAATTTTTGGAGCTTGAGAACTCATTTTTGAGAGATTTAAAAAGTGATTTTCAAGGATTTTTCTTTGTGTTTGAATCTTAAACTAAATTTACACATTCTTCAATGATTTATTTGTGATTTTATCATCAAATCATTATTTTTTAATTGAGACATTTGAGGATTTTGGGGCTAAAGTTAAAAATGATAATTTGACGATTTGAAGGTTAATTTTAATTCCATTTTCAATGAAATTTCATAGTTTAGCTCGTTAAGTTATGGGTAATGTTATTGTCAATAACATTCTACTTTTGTCTTTATATGCTTGAGGTATACTTTTGGATTGAATTTTTAGACCCGAAAGTTAAGTAGATCAATATCGGTGTCTATGGTTTTATTTTCTTATGTGGAATATGTATTTGATCTGATTGGGCTCGTTTGGAGGCTCTAAGAAAGAGTAAGACCTTGGTTTGATTTCTCAGACATCCTTTAAGGTAAGTTGAGACTTTTTTGACTCTTTTTAAAGTTTTTATGAGCAAGTTGCTTATATGAGGAGTAATGGGGACATGCATGTCTCGTATAAATTAGATGACGAGTATCTATGCAGGTACTAGTACTATATAAAGGGTTAAAAGTCATGGATTAACTTATGTGGACTGTGTTTTCCTACTCTTACTAGCTTAGTAATTATGAAATGGGTTTGAGAGTGGTTTATTAATGGTAGTAATCGGTGACTTTACTCCATTTTGGTGAACTTGATTTGTGTAAATTGAGAAAATTAGTGATTTTTGGACTTTTTGCCTATTATTATGGATTGAGTATTGCATCATTTGGTTGAGGTGTGATAATTGACTTCATTTTTAGTGTTGTGATCATGCAAACTAAGTCATACTCATATCATGAATTTAAGGGACAAATTATTTTGAAGTAAATGATTTGGAAAGAACTTGTACGACCTATGGAAAATTGTTTTGGCCTGGATTTATTGATTTATAAGTTGCATGCCCGATGGAAAATTTTATTAGGTGGCATTTTGATAGATTTTTTACTTGCATGCCTTATGGGAAATTGTTCAAGGTGAGATTTATCAATTCATGACTTGAATGTACGATAGGAAACTATTCCGAATGGGTATAAAGACCTTATATGTCCTGTTTGCGTCCCAGCTAGCAATACGGGGACGTGGGTGTGTACTGGTTCATATATTTACATCATATGTATTCATCTCATAATTTTCATTTGACTTGAACTAATATTGAATGTGAAAAGTTATTGATTGGTTTGCTACTTTTACTCCAATTTGGGGTGTCAATGTGTTACATCCTTGTTATTGTTGCTTTTGACAGTTAGATTAGGTGTGTCTTTCCTGATTTAATAGGTATTTACTACTGGTGTGAGGTAGTAGTACATTTAGGTGGTTCTCGATATCACTTTGAATTAGGGTCAGTCGATGATACTGCTTAGTACGTATGGATTAGTAGTCACACTTGTTTATCATCTGCACTTAATGTGTTGGTACCAAGCCGATTATTCGTAGGCGTTGTTCTAGAGTTTGTGCGTGGGGTTATTTCTCCAGGATTTAGAGGTAGTTGTTGATTGATCCTAGTGCCTACTAAATCTCCTATATCTTCTTTATATTGTTTTCCTTAAATCGAGATATTTTAGACCTTCAATTGTACTTAGTTAACAATGAGGGTTGTACTTATTGACTTCCAGATATTGGGTGGTGTATGTTGATTTGCATATGAGTTAATTTATGATATTTAGTTTTGACATTTGATATTATTACCTCTTTTGCATGTTTACCTTGTATATTGTTTGGCTGGCTTACCTATCACGGGGGTGATATTGGTGCCATCACTTCCCTTGATTTTGGTCGTGACAGTTTAGAGGCATTCCCTGAATCATTCTTACTAAATGATTGAAGAAAGGAAAAAGAACATTCGGATTCAACAAGTCCTTGTTCATATAGAAACATGTAACCTAACTTAACTAAATCTAGATATGAACAATGAATATTATTTCCTAAATCATGACATTATAAACATACAATGAAGGATATTAATAGTCAAACAGAATTTGAACTTCAGTTGCTCAAACGAATATTATAGCTCTAAAAAATTATCGAGGAATAGAAGTGAGTTCTAAATGGTCAAATAGCAACAATGAACTCAACAAATTATGGTTATGCTTATCAAGAAGTAAATGATAAATAACGAAAGGAAATAAGTATTTCACTCATTAACATAAAAACCTTGTAAATAGAAACTATTAGAGCGAGGGTTTATGAAAGGAACTAAGACTAATCTATTTTAATGGGCACTGAATTCTACACTGAAAAAACAGGAATAAAACAAGATGGAAATAAAAAGAGAAAGGAAGGAAAATACCTTTTGTCGAGTAGCAAATTGAGATGATGGAGTCGAGTATGACGATTCCACCAATTTCAACTCAAATCGATAAAGAAAACCAAACTTTGGATTGTGAATCGGGAACTACGTAAACATTTGGACACCTAGTTATTTTGTAACGCCCCGAGCTTACAACCAAGGTGTGGCGAGCACCAAAAACCATTATTGGCTCCAGTAAACCGTTGGCTTGGCATGCTAATACGACTGAATACTGAAAGAGAGGTGGCTGATTTGAATAACACGAAGTGAATTAAAATTTTAAACTCAAAGAAAAATATACTTTTATAACTAAGACATATAGTCAACTGAAAACTAAATACAACTTAATTGATTGATCGCTACTAGTGTATTGAAGCCTATACCTATATAATTGAATATTGATTTCCTGTACAAGGGCTCAATCTATCTTTATTTAGTAAAGACTACACTATTGAATTACTGAGCTACTAAACGATACATAAGGTAAGGCCTCTAAATGCAATGAGGACTCACCACAAGTTGAGGGAGTGTGATATGCCTAAATTACAACTCCTTTAAGAAGCTAAGTGGTCGTAGTCAAATATATAACCCAATAAAGATTGGAGTCCGATACCCTAGGGAATATGGCGATAACTAAGCCGTATGCAATTTAAATGACTATTAGTAGATGATTTTCATGAAATGAGGGTTTTATAATAAGTGTTTTGAAATTAATATCCAATTTGTTACCAGTAACTAGTATTAACTTTACGAAGTGATAATAAATAAGGAAGACAAACTAGGATTGTGTTCATCATGGCTCTTTATTATTATCGGGCTAGTGTCTATAACGACCCAAACCAATTGAGGGAAGTCGCATCCGTCCCATCGCAAACACCTACAATGTCATGATCACATTGGTTTACCCTAGTTTCTTTGGTAGTTTAACGTACGGTCGCCCCTCCAACAAGAAAAGGTATAAATATGAAAACTTCTCTGCTATTTGGATCGGAGAATTTATGGAGGAAATCGGGTTTTAAATTCCCAGAAACCATTTTTTTTTACTATAAGTGAATTTTGGGCAATTGAACTCAATTGTTTACCCAAATGTTTATCAACACAATTAGGTAACTATCCCTTTAATTCTTTTGAACTTTAAATGATGAAAATCATGAACTCAATTTAAACCCCACGTTGAATAATCTCGTCAGGGCATTACTCCTTAGACGAAGGTTAGAAACTCTGAATCCTCATTGTTAAACTCTTTTCCTGATTTTAACTACTTATTCCAAGCAAGTTAAACTTAAGGCTTAATACATTTTTTGCAACCGTTAGACATTTATTAAGATGAAGAGAGTAACAATTCATTCATTTGTATTTCACAAATTCGTACAAACATCAACCCAAAAATTGTTAACGAGACATAGAGTCCACAACCCTAGGTATTGGGATTTTAGCCACTCATAGTGATTAAGAAAATGAAAGAAATATATTTCATAGTTAAAAGATAGAGTCTTACAAAGATAAAATACAAGTCTTCAATGCAAATAGCGTTTGAAAACCCTTAAAAAAGTTTCTCCAAAGAAAACAAGACGTAAAAATATTCTGAGTGTCAAAAGATACCTATTCTAAACCCTAGACTAGGTATTTATAGGCTCCAGAAATATGGGAATTAAAATTCAAATTTGGGCTGCCGCTTCACTAGTGACGCCTCGCCTGACAGCTTGTCGAACACGTGATGGTTCGTCATCTGAACTGTCACTAGACTTCAGGTTGATATCTGATCTGTTTAGCTGTGAAAAAAGAGCTGACGGTTTGTAAGCCTCTATGTGGAACATCACAATGTTCCATCATCAATGAGGAAGGATATATCAAATCTATTTTAGCTTTGCAGTTGGAGTAATGGCTAGTTAGATCCTTGACTGATCGTCAGTTGAGCCGTCACCCCGACTTAATTCCTTATTGATTTTTCTTAGTGCTGACAATAGGTGTGGATGTTAGACATTCTTGTGGCGGTTCATAAAATGAACCATTACACATCACTTTCAGCACAGTGTTCACTCCTTATGTCCTTGGGCTGACTTCCTGCAATCTAGCACGAAAAGACATCAAAACTACAAAAAGTTGCTTAAAAACTCACGATTATTCTCAGTTAAAAGAGTAAAATATGTCGTCATTAGATGGTACAAAAACACCATCAACTTAGAATATTTGCTTGTTCTCAAGCAATAAAATAAAACCAAACTAAACAAACATTTTAAACACACTACAACTAAGTTAAACAGTAGCAATCCGCTTACAATTTTCAGCTCTTTTCAAAGTTCTCCCTTTTTTCATCATCATTCGACCGCTATCCTAATAGTAAGTAATCAACAGTACCTTTATGGTGCCCTCGCTACAATGAATTCCCCCCCACACAAGCAAATTTAACCAGGAATTGGGAAAGATTTCACTCACACTCATAAAAAAGTATCCAACGATGCACATATGAACCCATAGGCTTTCCCTTACTATCCTAATTCAATTTTTTAGAACATTAATTAGGATCAGTACAGGGATTTTCTAGGATGTTAATGAGGAATTGGGTGCTAGTAGGATATATTTAGGGATTAGTGACTCAGCCCTCCTTAACATAAATGAGATCAATTTCCACTTAACTTAAGGTTCCTCCCTTATTCACTTTTTTCTGTCAATCACCCCTTTTCTTGAGTGCCGCAATTCTTTTAGGTCCTTTCTTTTTTTCTTTTTCTCTCTTTTTCTTTCTTTCTTTTTCTTTTCCTTTCTTTTTCTCTCTTTTTTCATTCTTTTTCTTTTGCTCACACTCATAGGATCTTCTTTATTCACACCCGTTCTTTTCGTATCCTTTTTCACTTATCATACACTTCTACAGTATCCACCCTCAACTTAGGCAATTTGCCTGAGTTGAGGTGTATGATGTCCAAGGAGGGACCAGGGCCAAAATAGAGGTTCCAAGATACAAAAAGAAAGCTGAACAATTATTGAATAAAGAACTGTGAATAGCTCAAAACAGGGATCAAGGGAATTGTTAGATTATTTGGACAATCTCTTTAGGTTAAGTAGACTAGATTCAAATAGGGACTGTGATCCTTTTCTAATCAACAACTTACAACTTAAACATCATATACCATACAAGTTCCAGGTGCATACACAAAGTCAGAAAAACACAAATTAGGCTCACACACACTTGGCACTTGTTAGTACTCACCATCACGATAACAATTAAGCTTACGAAATATTGTTCCATCCATATATACTAATGACATTTGAAGTTCTAAAAGGTCAACAATATGAAACATCAGTGCTACAAACAAGGTAATTTTGGAGGGGTCTCCATTTTTCACAAAATCTACAAAAAATTACAGAATTCAAACATATAATTGCTAACAGCTTAACTTAACAATACACAAAAGGAATAAACCAAAATATACCGGTTCTACTAGATAGCATGCCCGAGGGAAAAGAAAAACAACAACAAAAACCCTAGAGTGGTGATACACTCACAAGTACCCCTACCCCAATAAAAAGAAGCATGTATTGTCCCCAATATATAAATATGATAAATAAAATCTCAAAGGAAAAAATACCTATGAAGACCTTACACCTCAGAGTCTGGAAAATTTTTGGAGGTCTATATAGCCTTTGACTCTAGAATGGTAAAACCGGTGTGAAACGGCGTACTCACATCATCAACAGGATCCTCAGTCACCGGAGTAGGACTAGAAAACGCATGTGGTATGGGACCAACTCAAGCTGCCAGTATAGAAGAGACTCTTTCTAGTCAATCATACTCCCGCTTCTGCCTCAAGTCTTTATCTTTCTTAGAGGCTTTCAGTTCCTTCCTTATGTTTCCTTCTTTCGGTGCTTCATCCTCCTGCTTTCTTTTCTTTGACCTTTTTTTTCTCCACTTTAGCTGGTTTCTTCCCGCTATCTTGGAGAGGACGCCCAATCAAATCAATAATGGTATCATCATCCTCCAACTCCACCATTATTGAAGTATGGAATCCTAAAGAGGGACCCTTTTTCAGTATAACGATATCAACTTATGTCTTTTTCTGTTTGGTTGTGAACTTAGACAAATTTGGGACCGAAAACTCCCTCAACCTATTATTCACAAGCAAATCCATATCATCCATATGAGAATGCAAATTATCTTATGGCTTTAGTTGCTCCTTTATTCTATGATCCATGAATGGCTAGAACTCAATACCACTTTCTTTATTAGGCCCCGAGCTTGAACTGTCATTGCTTTCCCCATCGCTACTAGATTTCTCACTTTATGACTCATCATCCTCATCAGACAGGGAGGCATGACCACATTTCTTTTCACTTTGTCTTGTGTTGTAAGTTGGTACCTCAGCTTCCTTAACCTCATTTTCTATTTCATCTCTAAGTCTCAAGGTTGAGATATCTCTTGCTTGCCTTTTTCGTGCTCCACCTCTGGTTTTTTGTAGATTTTAAGGCATTGCACCTATGTAGGGAAATAACTAGTCATTGTATAAGGCAAAACATCAAGGTAAGATGCTTAAAATAAAGAAATTGCTTATCATTGATGAGTAGAGGTAATGGTTTGTCAAATATGTGATGGCTCATTGATGTCGCCCAAAGTATACCTCCGAAAAAGTACAATGCGGTCTCTGAATCAAATATAGAACCCAACTAGGTTGGGGTCGATCCCACAGGGAATAGGTCAAAGTATGAGTAGAATACCGGATGGAATAATTGGAACGTAAATAAACTGGGTGGTTTCGCTAGTGAATAGTAACAATGACGATTGCTGGTTGTATTGAGTTTCTGAACAATAAGAGAAATTCACTAGGACTGTGATCCCTAATGATTCCTTAACTCCACCGATTACTTGTGCTTAACAAGATTGCCCCGCTGCGCTGCATGCAAAATCTAACAAGTTAGGTTCATCTAACTGTCTCTCGACCTTCATTAGACAAATTTCACTCTTCTCCTCTCGGACTCCGAGTGTCGCACTACTAACCCTTGTCCTGGATTTCAGATAACCTTTCCCGCTAAGGCTCCGGTTATTAGATGAAGGTTGATAGCTTCAAATCTCTGTTGTTATCTCCTTTTCCCAATCTCTACCTCTCTCTCTCGAGCAAGTCTAGAATATAGGCGAGTTTTTAACATTTGCGACCGTTAAAAAAGCAATCATAAAGAAGGAAACAACAATACATACATACACAGCAGTACAAAGTTGCTTTGCACTTAACCGATTTCGTTAATTCATCATGGTTCACAAAACCCTAGTTGATGGGTTTAACTGCTCATAATTGTAAGAACACAAGAATAATTCAAAGATGAAAGCATAATTATGATCTCACAAGAATGAAGGAAAACCAAAATTTCAATTATCAATCAACCTCAAATTAGGGTTTATGAATGCAAAACCAAATATATGTCTGAAACAGTATGAAATAACTCTCAAAGTAGTAAATTATCCAACTCTCATACTTAGGACTACATAGGGGTATTTGTAGATACAAAACTAGTCCTATCCAAAACCAAATAGGAGAACAGAGTCGGCAATTTCCACGGTATCGTGACTTGGTGTCGTGGAACCAAGTCACGCCATGTAGGTTGATGTCGTGGGAATCAGGCTCAACTTGTGGTCTTCATAAGTTGCATCACGGTAGGCTTCCAGGTCACATGGGTGTCAGTCAAGCCACGTGACCCCTTCCATGGAAATCAGGCCCTGTTTCTTCACTCTGATGTTGAGTCACGATAGCCACCCACTCAGGCGTGAGTGGCTTCCACGCCATCAAGATCATCCTTCAATTTAAGCATGGCCTCCTCCTCAAGGCATGAAAGATGGTCATCCACTTGATTTTCGGTCCCCTTACGATCCTTGACTTCAAAGTCAAATTCTTGCAACAGAAGTACCCACCGAATCAGTCTTGGCTTAGCATCCTTTTTTGACATAAGATACCGGAGGGCTGCATGATCTGTATGCACAATCACTTTCGTACCAATCAAGTAAGATCTGAATTTCTCAAAAGCGAATACTACTACCAACAACTCCTGCTCAGTCACAGTGTAGTTCTTTTGAGCTAGATTAAGCACTTTTCTAGCGTAGTAGATCGGGTGTAATATCTTCTCACATCTTTGGCCAAGGACTGCACCCAAAGCCACTCCACTAGCATCGTACATAACCTCAAAAGGCTTAGTCCAATCCGGTGACACAATAATAGGGGATGACACCAACTTCTCCTTAAGACACTCAAACGCTTTAAGACATGCTTCATCAAATACAAACTTCACCTCTTTCTCTAAAAGTTTGCACAAGGGATGAGCAATCTTAGAGAAATCCTTGATGAATCTTCTATAAAAACCAGCATGACCTAAGAAACTTCGAATACCTTTCATAGATATAGGTGGGGGCAGCTTCTCAATTACTTTGATTTTTGCCTTATCCACCTCAATGCCGTTCTTTGAAATCTGATGCCCCAATACGATACCTTCATTTACCATAAAGTGACATTATTCCCAGTTCAGCACTAGGTTGCACTCCTCGCATCTTTGTAGCACATTGGCAAGGTGTGCCAAACAACCTTCAAACGAGTCACCCACCACAGAAAAATCATCCATAAAAACCTCGATTGTGTCTTCCACCATGTAGGAGAAAATGGACATCATACATCATTGAAAGGTGGCAGGTGCATTACACAAACCGAAAGGCATCCTATTGAATGCGAACGTCCCATATGGACAAGTGAAAGTGGTCTTCTCTTGGTCTTCGGGGGCAATAAAAATTTGATTATACCCCGAATAACCATCAAGAAAATAATACCATCCTCTACCCGCAATACGGTCTAACATCTGGTCCATGAAGGGCATAGGAAAATGATCCTTTTCAGTCCAAGAATTCAGCTTTCGATAGACCATGCAAACTCTCCATCTGGTCACTGGCCTCATTGGGATCAACTCATTCTTGTCATTTGGAAACACAGTGATTCCTCCTTTTTTTGGCACACACTGAACTGGGGTCACCCATTTGCTATCCGCAATAGGATAAACCACTCCTGCATCTAACCATTTGATGATCTCTTTCTTCACAACCTCTTGCATAGGTGGGTTCAGACGATGCTGGTGCTCAATACTAGGTATGCACTCAGGAATAATCTGGATCTTATGAGTGCAAATGCCGGGTGGAATACCTTTGATATCAGCAATGGACCACCCAATGGCCCTCTTATATCTTCTCAAAACTGAAACCAAAGCTTCTACTTTCCAATCCACAAGCTTAGCAGAAATAATCACTGGCAAGGTATTGTTGGCTCCCAAGAAAGTGTAGCGAAGGTGGGCCGGAAGAGCCTTAAGCTCTAAAACTGGAGGCTCCTCAATAGATGGACAAACTGGTGGAGTTACCCTATTCTTCAAATCAATATCCAGTTTCTTGGGTGCATAAGTGTACGCTCCTTTACCAGCTAGTGCACCCACCATCTCATCATAGTCTTCTATACCATTGTCTTCAAAATTCATGATAACGGCAGCCAAAGGTTCTGTTCCCAACCTTTCTTCAATGGACACAACAAATTCACTATCATCAACAACATCTATCACTGAAATCACCCGCTTATCTCTTGGCTGCTTCATTGACCGACAGACATTAAAAGTAACCTGTTCGTTATTTAATCTAAATTTCAGCTGCCCTGTTTCCATATCAACCAATGCACGACTCGTGGCAAGGAATGGTATTCCCAATATGATGGGAACCTCAAAGTCAACTTCACAATCGAGAATCACAAAATCAACCAGAAATATGAAAGAGGCAACCTTCACCAAAACATCGTACAGAATGCCAACCGGTTTTTTCATAGTTCGATCGGCCATGAGAAGTCTCATAGAGGTTGGTTTTGGTGCTCCCAACCCTAATTGTTTAAACACATCTAATGGCATTAGGATGATGCTAGCACCCAAATCGCACAGTGCTTTAGCAAAGTCGTAGGACCCAATAGTGCAAGGAATCGTGAAAGCTCCTGGATCCTCCTTCTTTTCAACTAAGGACCATGAAGAAACTGCACTACAATGATGGATGTTATCTTCTAGCTCAAAACTGACCGTTCTCTTCTTTGTCACCAAGTCTTTCATGAACTTCGCGTAACCCGACATCTGCTCCAATGCCTCAACCAGATGAATGTTTACTGACAGCTCCTTTAACATGGTGATAAACTTCTGATACTTTCCTTCCTCCGCCTTCTTCTTCAACCTTTGAGGATAGGGAGGAGGAGGTCGTGGGATAGTTTTGAGCACTTTTGGTACCTCTTTCTCCTTCCTCTTCTCAGATTTTGCATTGTCACTATCATTATGCTGATTTGGAACCATGTCACCCTTTGCATTATCCGACTCTAACTCAGCTTCAACATCGATAACCACTGGATTATTAAGCACACTACTGTCGGCTCGTGCACTTCCCACTTCTAGTAGTAATAGCGAGACAATGACTATCGTTTTTCTAATTCTGAATGGTATTACTTGGAAGGGTGCCTGGCTGACGTTGATTCAGTGCCAATGAAATCTGACCAAACTGTTGCTCCAACTGTTGGCAGTTGAATGAGACTCCACTTTCTGACTTATACCCGAAATGTCAGTCCTAATCTCTTTCAAGCAATTCTCTTGACTTTCGGCTCCATTGACCAATTTATTTAGGAGTGCCTCAATTCTTGAATTTCCAGATTCCTCATCACGCCTTCCAGGTGGTACATATATTTCATTCTTTTCTCTATTATCATCTTTCCGACTCCAATCACCATCGCGGTCCCATTTTCGATCTCTGTATCCCGATTTGTTGTAGTTGTCTCCATAATAGTTCCGACCTTGATTCCCTTGCCTTGAGTTCCAAGAGTCTTGATTAGACCCTTGGCTCGAAAAACTGCCACTTCACGATCTAGATACTTCGCCTCTTCATCAGACTCACTATCATCATGTCTAGCTGATTTACTTTGAGCACCAACAACATGCACCTTTTCTGCATCTCTAGCCGCTATCTGTTTGGCCAGAAGACCAATATCTGTCCTCAACTGAGCAACCTCTTACGCCACAGATTCATCCAAAGCCCTTTGAGTTGCTGAAGCTCCTATAGCATATGTTCCAGCCGGCGTATTTGCCTTCTGCCTCCCGAGTATGCCATCCTCGGTTGGTCTTAGTGACACAATCTAATATCTCAGAAGCTTGGTCCCATCTCAAACTAATGAATGCTCCACCAGTGATAGTATCCTCTACTCCCTTTGTCTTGACATTCAAAGCTCTATAGAAAATTTCAAGTAAATTTCGGCCACTCATCTTGTGATTTGGCACGTTCTGCAGCTTCTTTTTAAATCTCAGCCAAGTTTCATAGAGTGCTTCCGAATGAAGCTGTCTGAAATTGTAGATCTCGTCTTTCAACTGCAGTATCTTGGATGGTGGGAAAAATCTTTCCAAGAATTGATTTCTCAATTCCTGCCAAGTAGTGATGGAACCTCGTGGCAGCTCAGCCAACCACAACGTGGCTTCTCCTGTAAGAGAGAATGGAAACAACCTCAACCGTATCACTTCTTGGTCAACTCCAGGCAGATTGTATGACTTGCAGACCCCCACAAAATTCATTACATGCATGTTTGGATCATCAGTAGGAAGACCCACAAACACGCCCTTCAAGTTCAGCAGATGGATCATGGCACTAGTGATGTCAAACTTAGTGCCCGGAGGTAACTCAGGTGGAACAATGGCACCGTTCTCGATTGGCTCAAAATAGGCCACATACTCATCTTCAGGATCATCATAAACATGAACATGTTGTCTCGGTTGTTCTCTTAATCGTCTTTATCACTCTTCAGCATCAGCCAGACGCTGTGCTGCTTCTTGCATCGATCGATTATCTCTTTCTGCTTGTCTAAGAGTAGCTTGTCTAACATGCTCTTCTCGTGTCAATCGAGTAGTAGTTTGTTCTGCTGTTTCCTGACCATCTGGATGAATTGGATGGTTGTGAATGTCTCCCGCAACTGCGGGATTCTGGACTCCTTCAGTATTCACCATTCTTCGATTAGCTCTTAAAGTCCTTTTGATTTCAAGATCAAGTGGAATCAGGGGATTACCTTGACTCCTAGTATTTGGCATACACCGGCGTATGCCCTCACAAGTATGTAAAAACACAACCAATTAACTCCAACCAGTAATGTTCAACTTTGTAACCGTAATCCTCGGCAACGACGCCAAAATTTGATGTCGCCCAAAGTATACCTCCGAAAAAGTACAATGCGGTCTCTGAATCAAATATAGAACCCAACTAGGTTGGGGTTGATCCCATAGGGAATAGGTCGAAGTATGAGTAGAATACTGGATGGAATAATTGGAGTATAAATAGACTGGGGTTTTTTGCTAGTGAATAGTAATAATGACGATTGATGGTTGTATTGAGTTTGTGAACAATAAGAGAAATTCACTAGGACTGTGATCCCCAATGATTCCTTAACTCCATCGGTTACTTGTGCTTAACAAGATTGCCCCGCTGCGCTGCATGCAAAATCTAACAAGTTGGGTTCATCTAACTGTCTCTCGACCTTCATTAGACAAATTTCACTCTTCTCCTCTCGGACTCCGAGTGTCGCACTACTAACCCTTGTCCTGGATTTCAGATAACCTTTCCCGCTAAGGCTCCGGTTATTAGATGAAGGTTGATAGCTTCAAATCTCTATTGTTATCTCCTTTTCCCAATCTCTACCTCTCTCTCTTGAGCAAGTCTAGAATATAGGCGAGTTTCTAACATTTGCGACCGTTAAAAATGCAATCATAACGAAGAAAACAACAATACATGTATACACAGCAGTACAAAGTTGCTTTGCACTTAACCGGTTTCGTTAATTCATCATGGTTCACAAAACCCTAGTTGATGGGTTTAGCTGCTCATAATTGTAAGAACACAAGAATAATTCAAAGATGAAAGCATAATTATGATCTCACAAGAATGAAGGAAAACCGAAATTTCAATTATCAATCAACCTCAAATTAGGGTTTGTGAATGCAAAACCAAATATATGTCTGAAACAGTATGAAATAACTCTCAAAGTAGTAAATTGTCCAACTCTTGCACTTAGGACTACATAGGGGTATTTATTGATACAAAACTAGTCCTATCCAAAACCAAATAGGAGAACAGAGTCAACAACTTCCACGGTATCGTGACTTGGTGTCGTGGAACCAAGTCACGCCACGTAGGTTGATGTCGTGGGAATCAGGATCAACTTGTGGTCTTTAGAAGTTGGATCACAGTAGGCTTCCACGTCACGTGGGTGTCAGTCACGCCACGTGACCCTTGACGTGGAAATCAGGCCCTGTTTCTTCACTCTGATGTTGAGTCACGATAGCCACTCATGTGGCGTGAGTGGCTTCCACGCCACGTGACTTGTGGCGTGACTATCCTCTTTTGCAGCCTCTTGTTCTTTCTTCTTCCAACACTTCATTCTCGGGCTTGATTCTTCCTCTGTTGCTCATTTTGCCTTTAAAACCTGTTTTCTTGCAAATTAGGACAGAAACCACATCATACCAACAAAACACACCTAAGTTATTACATATTTTCCTTGTTTTAAGCATCAACAGTGCCATGTAACCATGACACATCACTCATCAACCCCAACCACCAGACCTTTCCAGTAAACTAGTACCAAGTAATGAATAGCCTTGACGGATCATCACAATCCTGATGGTTAGTCAGATGAACTATCAGGAATAACCAGATTCCACATAAAATTTCTTTCATGTGATGGTTCAAACTGGTGGACTGTCACCCTTGTGATGTTTCATCACTTGAGTCGTCAGGGCTGATCAGTTACAAATTCATCCACTGAGGCATTTCATCAAACACCTTTGGTGCTGATTTGTTAACTTCTTTGCTTTCTACCAAATGCCTCAACTTATACCCATATAAACAAACATACCCAAGTCATTCCCTAATTACTCAGACTTCACTCTCAAAATTATATATTCATACATTAAATTGGAGAGTAACACCACCCATTGAATTTAACTTTAGTTGCTTCATAGTTGTGTTCTCTCTATATTCAAGCCTTTAGCACATCATACTAACCAAATAACAAAATGACACTAAAACTAAGGAATAAAAATTTCTTATGAGCATACCTAGATAGATGCTAAGAAAATATGAAGAATACTTCCATGGGTATGCATAACAATCGCGGGTATGCTGAGAGTGGAGAAGGTTAGGAAGGTTGAGTGTTGGTGATGATTTAGGTGTTTAAGAAAATGGTTTAAGTAGTGATGATGAATAGATAATAGGGTTAATGAATGAAAATATGGGTAAGTGAAAGAGTAATGACATGTGTAGTAGGTGATTGAAGTTGAAATGGGAAATACATAGAGGAGTAACTGATTGATTTAAATTTAGACTCTTAAATACTGTGGGTTTTAATTGGGTTTGTGTCAGATTTTAGGTTTTGGGTTTTGGTTTTATTGGATCGGGTCGGGTCGCTCAAAATTTTAAAAAAAGGGATCAACAAACTTACCTGTGATGCCTCACTGATGGTTCTCTAAGAGATTGACGGTATAAACCATCAGGCTACAATAAATTAAACCCAACTTGAGTCACATATAACATTCAGATTGACAGTTCATCAGCATTTTAACGACTCGTCATATGAGCCGTCAACCCTTAACCAGAATGACTCAATTTTTTATCACTTATGATGGTTAGGTTTATGTATCGTTAGAACATTGATGGCTCATCGAGTGGGCCATCAGACCTTAACTAGAATGAGTGATTTTCTTATGCTTTATGGTGGCTCAGTTGACGGTTCGTCAGCATATTGATGTGTCATCAAGTGAACCATCAACCTTGACCAGATTGTAACCTTCCACCTCTTTGCCTGCAATTTCTTTTCCTGCACACTTAGCACGCAAATCAACCATGCCCAATAATTAAAATCTACACTAGAATTATAGTACAACAACACAATATGGGTTGTCTCCCACTAGCGCCTGATTTAACGTTGTGGCATGACTCAGGTATCTTGATTGCTAAGACTTCGTCAAGATACACTGGTGATGACACTTTTACCTCTTCTAGCCCTCCAAAGTATTGTTTAACTCATTTGTCGTTCACTTTAAATAGCTTCACATCCTCATTTTCCAACTCCACTACTCAGGATGGAAACAATTGAGTAATGTTGAACTGTCGGACCATTTTAATTTCATCTTGCCCGTCAATAACTTAAACCATGAGTTAAATAATAGTACAAAGTCACCCACTTTAAACTCTCTCTTCTTAATCCTCCTATCATGGTACAACTTTATTTTCTCTTTGTAGAGGTCAACTCTCTCATAAGCTCTCAACTAAAATTAATCTAGTTCATTTAATTATTCCAACCTCAAATTCACAGCCTCATTCCAACTCAAATATAGCTTTTTAAGAACCAACAAGGCCTTGTGCTAAAGCTTTACCGGTAGATGACAAGCTTTTCTAAAGACAAATTAGTAAGGAGGCATACGTATTGGTGTGTCGAAAGTAGTGCGATAGTGTCACTCCTCAAACCCTATTGGGGCGGACAAGCACCCGTAGCCATAAAGGCTCAAGAGCACCAACCCAAAACCTTGTACTTCTCATGTATGTAACTATGATAATTAAAGGTTATGCTAAGTATGGATACAATGCATTGATGAAAATAAACCAGGTATACAAGCCCAAAACTATATATATATGATTTATCCATTGGGGCCACAATGATTGGATGACAAGGCACAACAACACTTTACTTTATCGTCTACAAATCCTTTAAAAAATATATAAACTTAGTTAAGGTCGTGACAAGCCCCCGCCTTACACTTAACTACTATACAATACTAAAACATATATAACAGACTCAAAAAGTCGCAAATCAACCTGGAGCTCAACAATAGCTGCTGGATGTCCTGTGCTCCTACTGGAGGGGTCTACTAGCTGAAGTACCTGTTCCTGCAACATGAAATACAGGTCCCCCATAAGGGACATCAGAATGAAAGAATGTACTCAATATGTAAGGTTGAAAGTATCTATACATAAGACAAGAGCTCAAATGAAATTAGGTACGAGTGTATAGATAGTGCTAATAGACCACCTTTACATATACTTGTGGAATCTTGAACATTACATTTCTTTCTTTACTTTACCTTTCTTTAATTTATAATCTTGTAAGCCATGTGATACAAATGACCAATTGATCAGTGGTAAATACCCAAGTTGGGATCGACCCATGCTAGGCTTATGCCATTGAGCTACCACCTACATGTAAAGAGATCGAGATGGGCCCGTGTTAGGATCTTTCCTTTAATGTTCCACCTGTACATAACCAGATTTGTGTTTCTTAATTTATTACCTTTGAGATTGTTACTTTGGTGGTCATGACATTGTTGAGTTTTGGGATAATAATCCACCAATAAGAGATGTATGAATAAACACTTGATGCAGTAATAATGAGGAGGGAGCAATTTGTATACAAATAAAATGCCTAGGAGCTGAAATAACACATGGATCTTATTTGACTAAAAAGACAACTCAAGAAGCTTGCTATTGAATGAAGAAACGCAGATTTAGTAATAAGTACATATTGGAGTATTTAACACATTAAGGATTGGGAACAAGGTCGTTAGCTATATGGGAGATCGTATGCTGCCACTATGTATCATTTACTATAGGAGAACTTTGGAAGCTCACTTTGTAACACAAGTGTTAGATTTCATTCCAAAGAATACGGAATAGAGTGGCCTTACAAACCTTGTTGGACGACTCCAATATTAACCCGAATTAACCTCCTATTTTTTGGATTACTTATCTATGATAAAATACGTGATAAAGCTAGTATTAGTATCTAATCAACATGTTTGGGCTATTTTACTTCACCAAAATAGTAGCTGGGCAGTAAGCCCATATGTAGCAACCCAAGGGTGTTCTTTCAACCCCTCCTCCTCTAATTATATTTGTAAAACGCATGAATTCATATAAGATCCTCGGAGGCTCTTTTGTCTTTACAATATGTACAAAACAACACGAAAGTATAATAGGTAGCAAGCTTATACAACATCTAATTAAGTGGTGTATTATTACACCCTCCTTTTATATGTCAATACCAACAACTCACATCTTTTTTTAAGATCAACCAAGCTGTCCCCAACATATACACATAAAACAACCCCTAAAACCATCCCAAAGTCCTTTATTATATCAACCCAATATTGAACTCATCATCCCTTGAGTACTTAACAATAATACATACATAATTATCCACCAAAACATGAATATAGAAAGGGGCAAAAATAGATAGTAGCCTTACCTTAGTTTCTGTGATGGCTTATTCTCTGAACTTGTATCTCTTTAATATCTTGATTCCTTTAGCTTGGAAGGAAATGAAATCCTAAGAACCCTAATGTAATTATATCGCTGTTGTAGAAGCTACTAGAGAGAAAAAGAGAAAACCCTAGAAAGCTGATTTTTTGCCTATGTTAAAATGAATAAAATGAGTTGTTTTCAATCCATTTAAAGGGACCAGCTCTTGGCCGACTTTACTGCCCATTTTTGGCCATAAAGTAAAAATTAGGTGATGCACCTACTTGGCCATTTAACTTGGGCCTTGGCTACCCATTCTTCTCATATTCTTTCATTTAGTTTGGGCCAGAATTAATTCAAGTAGGTGGTAGTGTACTTGGACCAATAAACTGGTCAAAAGAGTCTTAGTAGGTGATGCACCTACTTGTCACCTGCTTAATTTAAGTCAAGCAAGCAACTCACTTATTTTATTCTATATTCTAGGTCTTAACCCCTTATGTTAACTTAATACTTATATACACTTGGACACCTTAATCCTTGAGGTAGAATACCACCTTACTATCTCGCGTTTAAATACTTCCGTTGGGGATAACTTGGCGTATACATGGTGAAATATTTGGGCCATTATAATATCCTTTAAATCCTTTTTAAACCACCACTAATCACTTAAGAAACTTGTTTCCATACCTTTACAATAAGGTTACCTCAAGTCCCATATCAATAGAACAAGTACACGCAAAATATGAGGTATTACATCCTCCCCTCCTTAGGAACTTCCTTCCTCGAATGTTAGCATAATTAGCCAGACTAAATAATTTCAAGCCTAAGTTTAATATTCCTATTACCACATAGAACTTATAGATATAATCTTACTTTTTAATGCTCCAATCCAGCATCTTGTACTTTCTCTTCGAATTGGAATAAATGAGGGTACTTGGATTTCATTACTTCCTCAGCTTCCCATGTGATCTCTTCTACTTGTTGGCTCCTCCAAAGTACTTTTACAGAAGCTACATCTTTATTTCTTAACTTCTTAACCTGTCGATCTAGAATAGAAATAGGTACTTCTTCATAAGTGAGATCTTCCGTAACTTGTACATCTTCAGTAGGAGTAATATGAGATGAATCTCCTATGCACTTTTGAAGCACTGAGATGTGGAACACTGGATGTACTGTTGAAATCTCTTGGGGTAGCTCTAACTCATATGCAGCTTGGCCAAATCTTTGAATAATCTTATATGGCCCTATATAGGGTGGACTTAATTTTCCCTTTTTAACAAACCCCATTACCTCTTTCATTGGTGACACCTTCAAAAATACCCAATCTTCTATAGTAAACTCTAGACCTCTTATTCTAACATCGGCATATGATTTATGTCAACTTTGAGCTATTTCTAGCCGTTGTTGTATCATCAAAACTTTTTCCAAAGCTTGATGAACAAGATCTTGCCCAAATAAGACAGTTTCGCCCGCTTCAAACCACCCAATTAGTGATCTACACTTTCTTCCATATTAAACTTCATAAGGTGCCATTTTAATACTCGAGTGGTAGCTATATGCAAACTTAATAAGTGAAAAATGATTGTCCTAACTGCCTTTGAAGTCCAATACACAAGCTCGCAGCATATCCTCAAGTGTTTGGATTGTACATTCTACCTGACCATTTGTTTGAGGGTGAAAAGCTGTACTTAAACTCGAATTCCCAAACTCTTCTGAAATGACCTCCAAAAGTTTGTGGTAAATTTAGCTCCCCTATAAAATATAATAGAGATTGGGACTCTATGTAGGCAAACTGTCTCTTTAATATAAAATTTTGCATACTCTTCAGCTGTGTAAGTGGTCTTACTGGTAAGAAACTTGTTGATTTGGTGAGTTTATCAACTATTGCCCATATGGAATCGTTCTTCCAAGAGGATCGAGGTAAACAGTGACAAAATCTATGTTGATCATGTCCCACTTCTAAATCGGGAGCTGGATACACTGCATATAACCTCCTGGCTTTTGGTGCTCTACTTTAATTTGTTGGCAATTTGAACATTGAGACACAAATTTTGCAATATTCTTTTTCATGTCTCACCACCGATACACTTCTTTCAAGTCATGATACATTTTGGTTGAACCTGGATGGAAATAATACCTTGAATGGTGTGCCTCTATCATAATCCTCTTTCTTAATCCATTTACATTAGGTACACACAATCTATTTTGGCACCGAAGTACTCCCTCTTGCGTAAGCTTAAATGCCTTTGTCATACCTTGTTGTACATTTTCCTTAAGCTGTAATAGAATAGGATTTTCTTTCACTTCAGTTACTAATGAGGATTCTTCCACATTTTTCACAATAACTCCTTCGTCTGGAGATTCAAGAAGGAGAACCCCCAAGATAGCTAGTTGGTGTAGATCTTTACCTATACCTTGTCTTTCTGTGGACTGCTCATAAGTACTCGCCATTTTCTTATGACTTAAAGCATCGGCTACCCCATTTGCTTTCCCTGGATGATACAAAATATCAACGTCATAGTCTTTTAATAGCTCAAGCCATCTTCGTTGCCTTAAATTCAAGTCCTTCAACTTAAAGATATATTTTAAACTCTTATGGTCAATATATATCAACACGGACTCCATATAAGTAATGGCGCCATATCTTTAAAGAAAATATAACCGCTGCTAGCTCAAAATCATGTGTTGGATAATTCTTCTAATATGGATGCAACTGTCTTGAAGCACATGCTATTACCTTACCATGCCACATCAATACACATCCTAGACCCACTCTCAAAGCATCACAATACACTGTATACCCCTCTGTACCTTTGGAGGTGCCAATGAAGGAGTGGAAGTTAACTTATTCTTAAACTCTTGGAAGCTTCGTTCACAAGCATCATTCCATTGAAACTTGGCTACTTTGTGGGTTAACTTGGTTATTGGTACCAAAATTGAAGAAAACCCCACAACAAACCTTCTATAATAACCTGCCAAGCCTAGGAAGCTACAAACCTCCATAGGCGTTGTGGGTCTTGGCCAGTTCTTCAAGGCTTCTATCTTTTGAGAATCAACCCTTATCCTTTCATCGGATATAATATGCCCCAAGAATGCCAATGATTTTAACCAAAACTCACATTTAGAGAACATTGCGTATAACTTACGGTCACGAATAATCTATAACACCTGCCGTAAGTGGCTAGCACGGGCCTCCTTTAATCTTGAATAAACCAAAATATCATCTATAAATACTATCACAAACACATCCAAGAATGGCTTGAACACTCTATTCATCAGATCCATGAAAGCTGCAGGTGCATTTGTTAGCCCGAACGACATAACTAAAAACTCAAAATCACCATATCGTGTTTGAAAATTTGTTTTGGGTATATCTTTATCCTTCACTCTAACTTGGTGATAACCTGACCTCAAGTCGATTTTTGAGAAACATTTAGCACCTAGTAACTAATCAAATAAATCATTAATTCTAGGAAGGGGATATTTGTTCTTAATTGTCACCTTATTCAGTTGTTGGTAATCGATACACATTCTCAACGTGCCATCTTTCTTACATACAAATAACACGGGTGCTCCCCAAGGGGACATACTAGGCCTTATGAATCCCTTTTCTAACAAGTTTTTTAATTGCTCCTTTAATTCACGTAATTTCGCCGGGGCCATTCTATACAGAGGAATAGAAATAGGTTGAGTATCTGGGATCATATCAATACCGAACTCTACTTCTCTTTCTGGAGGTAAACCAGGAAGATCTTTAGGAAACACATCAGAAAATTCATTTACCACTGGAATGGATTGAAGAGTTGGTGGCTCCGCATCTATATCTTTTACCCTTACTAGATGATATATGTAACCTTTGGACATTATCTTTTTCGCCTTAACATAGGAAATAAACTTACCCCTTGGTGCCCCAATAGTACCCCTCCATTCAAGGACTATCTCTTTTGGAAAATGAAAATGCACCTTCTTAGCTCGACAGTCTACTGTGGCATAACAAGAAGCCAACCAGTCCATACCCATTATGACATCAAAATCTACCATTTCTAGATCAACAAGGTTGTCCATTGTGTCAAGATCACAAACAGTTACTATGCAATTACGATAAACTCTTCTAGCTATAATAGATTCACCAATTGGTGTAAACACTTCAAATGGCTTAACCAGTGATTCCATTATTCTTTTAAGCTTTCCAGCAATCAATGGAGTGACATATGATAACGTAGAGCTCGAATAAATTAATGCATATATATTATGTGAAAAGATGGACAATGTACCTGTAACCACATCAGGCGAAGCCTCTAAATTTTATTGATCCACTAGAGCATATGTACGATTCTGAACTTTGCTAGAACTAACTGTTCCTTTAACACCTCTACCATGATCTGTAGGTTGTATACCCCTACCTAAAGAAGGTACCGATGATGATGATGCAATGTCTGATCCAGTAGGTCATGCCATACCACTCATGCCCCTTTGTGGGCACTCTCTAATCATGTGCCCCGACATACTACACCAAAAATAAGCATCTGTCCCAAATCGGTATGCACCTAAATGAAACTTTTTACATTTCCTAAATAACTGTTGAAGAGGTCTTAATTGGCTTATCCTATCTTGCTCTTGATACCCCACTCTTCGTGAACCTTGGCTCTCACTTCTTTGTCAAAGTTTATTGCCTCTAAACCCTTGGAATCGGGATAGAGCACTTGCTATAGAGTAGGATAATGATGGCCTACGTGGTCTGTTAGGAAACTGAGGTCTGAACTCACTTTGGGATGGCATAAACTACCCCATAGATCTAGCCCTCTTGGAATACCCTCTTTCTTGCTCTTCTGTCCTTTTTCTTTGCCTTTGATCCTTCATTTTTTATGCAAAAGCTTGTATCCGTGCTATATCTATGTCTTTATTCAAAGCAGCAATAGTACAGTCTCTAATAAGATACGAATCAAATCTATCCATAAATTGATGAACTCTATCATCCATAGTAGCTACTACATTAGGAGCATACCTAGCCAAAGAGTTAAATCGACTACTATACTCTCTCACGCTCATATTCCCTTGACAAAGATTTAAAAACTGATCTGCATGGGCCTCCTGAATTTCAAATTGAAGGCAAAGATTAACAAATACTGCTTTGAACTCTTCCCAATTAGATGAAGATGCACATGTACCCCTAGATCGTTTCCAGTCTTCATACCATAATATAACCTCTTCTTTTAATCTATATGCTGGTACTCAACTGTCTCTTTACCAGATACATGCATGACATCCAAAGCCCTTTGTATTAGATCAATAAAGTCTTGTGGGTTTTCATTAAGATCTGACCTGGTAAATATGGGAGGATCCAATTTAAGAAAATCATGTGTCCGTAGACTAGCTGCGCTATATGCATCACTAGTACCTCTAATTGGACTAGCTTGTCCTTGACTTTGTCCAGCAACTATACGAGTCAACAATTGCACTGCATTACTTAAATCTTTCTAAATAGCATTAATATGTGATTCTAAGGGTACTCCTCTCCCTCTTAGATCTTCTGGAGATGGAGGAGTAGAAGAAGTCTGTGATGCAAACTCATCTTGAGCCTCACTTTGATTAGCTTGTCCAGGTGGTGACTTGTTGGTCCCTTCTACAACAACCATATCTACTTGCTTACTTTTACTTTTACTCTTTCTTGTAATCGGTATCTCTACTATAGTGAAAAAAAAATAAAAATTCAGTGGTTAAATATGACTCCACCTTCAACTTTGGCTCTATTGCACGATCTAAGATATGAAGAAAAAGGGACAACTCCTAAATGTCCCGTAGATATGCTATTGATAGATATGCAACACAACTCACCTATAAACAAGACTCTACATCAACACGGCTTTATAGACTCCCTAGGTTGACCTGCTCTGATATCACTTTTGTCGCGGCTCAAACCCTATTGGAGAGGACAGACACCCGTAGCCATGAAGTCTCGAGAGCACCAACCCATAACCTTGTACTTCTTATGTATAAAACTATGATAATCAAAGGTTCTACCAAGTATGGATATGATGCATCAATGAAAATAAACCACGTAGATAAGCTGAAAACTATATATACACGACTTAGCCATTGGGGCCACAATGACTGGATGACAAGGTACAACCACACTTTACTTTACCATCTGCAAAGCCTATAAAAGATATATTAAATTAGTTAAGGTTGGGACAAGCTCCCACATTACACTTAACTACTATACAATACCAAAACATATATAACAGACTCGGAAAGACGCAAATCAACCTGGAGCAAACCAATAGCCTTTGGATGTCCTGTGCTCCTACTGGAGGGGACTACTAGCTGAAGTACCTATGCCTACAACATGAAATGCATGTCCCCTATAAGGGACGTCAGTACTAAAGAATGTACTAGATATGTAAGGCTGAAAGTAACTATACATAACACAAGAGCTCAAATGAAATTAGGTACAAGTGTAAAGATAGTGCTAATAGACCACCTTTACATATACTTGTGGAATCGTGTACATTACATTCCTTTCTCTACTTTACCTTTCTTTACTTTATAATCTTGTAAGCCATGTGATACAAATGACCAACTGACCAGTGGTAAATACCCAAGATGGGATTAGCCCATGCAAGGCTTACTTCCCTGAGCTTCCACCCACATGTAAAGAGATCGAGATTGGCCCATGCTAGGCTTTCACCCCTAAGATGCCACCCGTACATAACAAGATTTGTGTTTTTTAATTTATTATCTTTTAGATTGTTACTTTGGTTGTCATTACATTATTGAGCATTAGAAAAATAGTCCACTAGTAAGAGATGCATGAATAAACACTTTATGCTGTAACAATGAGGTAGGGAGCAGTTTGTACACAAATGAAATGCCTAGGAGATGAAATAACACATGGATCTTATTTGACTAAAAGGAGAACTCATGAAGCTTACTATTGAATAGAGATATGCAGATTTAATAATAAGCACATATTAGAGTATTTTAACACATTAGGGAGTGGGAACAATGTCGTTAGCTACATGGGAGATCGTACACTGCCACTATGTATCATTTACTATAGGAGAACTTTGGAAGCTCACTTTGTAACACAAGTGTTAGATTTCATGCCAAAGAATACGAAATAGAGTTGCCTAACATACCTTGCTGTACAACTCCAATATTAACTTGAATAAACCTCCTACCTTTTGGATTACTTATCTACAATAAAATACGTGGTAAAACTAGCATTAGTAGATAATCAATATATTTGGGCAATTTAACCTCACAAAATCAGTAGCCGGGCAGTAAGCCCTTAATTTAGCAACCCAAGGGTGTTCTTTCAACCCCTCCTCCTCTAATTACATTACACTAATTCATATAAGATCCCAGAGACTCTTTTGTCTTTATAATATGTATAAAATAGTTCCAAAGTATGATAGGCAGCAAGCTTTTACAACATCTAATTAAGTGGTGTATCATTACACCCTCCTTTTATATATCAATACCAACAACTCAGATCCCTTTTTAAGATCAACCAAGTTGTCCCCAACATATACACATAAAACACCCCTTAAAATAGTCCCAAAGTCCTTTATTATAGCAAACCAATATTTAACTCATCATCCCTTGAGTTCTTAACAATAACATATACACAATTCTCCACCAAAACATGTATATAAAAAGGGGCAAAAATGGACAGTAGCCTTACCTTAGTTACTATGATGGGTTATTCTCTTAACGTTTATCTCTTTAATATCTTGATTCCTTTAGCTTGGAAGGAAAATAAATCCCAAGAACCCTAATGGAATTAAAGGGATGCTATTGAAGCTACTAGAGAGAAAGAGAGAAAACCCTAAAAAGCTAATTTTTTGCCTAAGTTAAAATGAATAAAATGAGCTATTTTCAATCCATTTAAAGGGATGAGCTCTTGTCTGACTTTCTTACCCATTTTTGTCCATAAAATACCAAGTAGGTGATGCACCTACTTGGACATTTAGCTTGGGCCTTGATGGACTTAAAATTGTTGGGCCTTGGCTGCCCATTCTTCTCATATTCTTTCATTTAGTTTGGGCCAGAATTAATTCAAGTAGGTGGTAGTGTACTTGGCCCAATAAGCTGGTCAAAGGAGTCTTAGTAGGTGATGCACCTACTTAATTCTTAGGTTGGTAAATAAGTCAAAGTAGGTGATGCACCTACTAGCTTAATTTAAGTCAAGCAAACAGCTCACTTGTTTTATTCTATATTCTAAGTCTTAACCCCTTATGTTAACTTAATACTAATATACATTTGGACACTTTAATCCTTGTGGTAGAATACCACCTTACTATCTTGCGTTTAAATACTTCCATTGGGTTTAACTTGGCCTATACATGCTGAAATATTTGGGCTGTTATAATATCCTTTAAATCCTATTTAAACCACCACTAATCACTTTAGAAACTTGGTTCCTTGCCTATACAATAAGGTTACCTCATGTCCCATATCAATAGAATAAGTAGACACAAAATACGGGGTGTTACAGATAGGAGAGTATCATCATATTTTTGGGACTAATCACTTAGGTTAGCATTCACAAAATAGTCCAATATCTTCTAAATCTCTCGATTTGACACCTCTATTTGCCTACTAGTTTGTGGGTGATAGGGAGTGTGTCACGCCCCGAATTCCAACGGGGCGGACTGGCACCCAAAGCCGTTGAGGCCTGAGAGAACCAATCTTTGCTCATGAACCTCCATATGCATGTATGCATGTCTTTTTATGAGTAGCATTCTATCTCGTTTAACTCACAAAATATAAAATGCCAATGGCGGAAATCATGGGACATATACTATATACGAAACTTGGCCGTTAGGGCCATCAAGTCAAAATGGACATATATCTCTTACATTCGTCTTCCCACATCCGTCTACAAAGCCTCTACAGATACATATCCATAACCAACCTAGAGTCGGGATAATACCCCGCTCTATAGCTATATACAAAACCAAAACAAATGTACATAGCCACACGAAAAGCCCCAAACCAACTGAAGCTCACCAATAATCTGCGGATATCTCGTAGCCTACTGAGGAGGTCTACTAGCACCTGCGCCTACAACCAATAAAGTAAGTCCCCCAAGGGGGTCAGTACGAAAAATGTACTGAGTATGTAAGGACGTAGGAAACTATATGATACATAAATACTTCAATGGAATCAATATAAGTGAATGACCAATATGGATAAGCTACCATTCTATATGTATGTAAATATGTATATTAGATGGATTACTTTCTTTACTTTTACGCTCATTCATTCGTTCGTCACTCACTTCTTCATTCACTACTCATCCTTCCATTCTTGCAATGCCCGGGCCCCAAGCTGATCAGTGGGAAAATAATACCGTCATGCAGGTGTTCATTTCACCCCATGGATACACGCATAATATTGGGATGGTCATCATGAAGGTGTTTCCTTCACCCCATGGATATCGTCATGAAGGTGTTTATTTCACCCCATGGATACGACTAATTATACATTACTTCATTCTTTAACTTCTGCGAGATTGGTACCTTTACTTGTGAGAGATTGATACGCTCACTCATGAGAGATTAATACTTTTGTTTGTGAGAGATTGATATATTTGTAGTCATAACCTTATTAGAAGTTTTGGAACATAATATTATTGGGACTTTGGAACCATGTCCATAATTATGTAACACATGAGCAACAACGACTAATGAATGAGGAATATGTGACTTAACAATAGATAGCAACCTGAAATGAGATACCTTTGGACATTTCGGAATGGAATAAGTACAAAGTCAATATGAACAATATGCTGCAAAAGGATACAGAAAGAGTAACCTTACATACCTTGTCTTCTCAATATGAATACACAATCCTATACGTGAATACAATAGTCCAACTCCTTCCTTACGTTTCACTCTACAACACAAGTACATAATGAAGTTTACATTAAACACCAACTACCTTACACATGCACATGACGACGATGAGTTACATGATTTCCTTAAAACGTCATTTCCCCCTTGACAATACCATTTATGAAATTATCATACCAATAATACCACAATATTCCATACATCTTCCAATACATCATAAACCAATAGCATGTCACACCGAGTTCATACTTTACACTTCTCCATCAACACAACATCACAATTACTCCATCAAGTCACCTCAATACACTTCATAACAACATATCGACAACAAATCCCACAAATTATATTCATCGAAAAAAATAACAAGTTAAGGTCCATAATCACACCATACATGTTGATATTTCATCCACACCATTCACTTTTATCAAAACATCAAGTCGCCTTTCAAGTTCAAATCTCATGGATAACACATCTTTTACAAAAGTGCACTATTCAACACCTTTAGACATAGCCATCATGATCTACATATGCTCTCATGCATATAATATATTAAAACACAAGATTAAATACTTACCCAAGTTTGACAGATGATGATCTTGCCAAGAGAATAGTTGCCTTAGGATTTGAGAGTAGAGAGAAAAAGATATTTGTTGTGGGAAAAGTCTAGAAATGTCATGTGCCCCTTTGAGAATAAAATCTGATTTTTGTTGCCCTTTTATAGCCCCTTTGGTCATCCTTATCCATTTGGCTCAATAATTGATTAGTCAAAGCAAGAATGGGTCATTTGACCCATTGGGCCATGTCTTTTAATTCATTTTGGGCCTTCCTTTGAGCCCATTAACACATATTAACTTAGCCCATCAAATTCAATGCTTAATCCGTCATATAGCTTATGTTTAAATAATTCCATAAATGTTACTGTCACAACCCGAATCCCATTCGGGACGGACTGGCACCAGAAGCCGTTGAGGCTCGAGAGAACCAATCTTTAATTATGTACACTCATACGCATGTCTCTGTGTGAATAGCATTCTTTCACATGTAAGTTATAAAATACAAATGGCGGAAAACATGGCAACATATGTTATATATATGAAACTTGGCCGTTAGGGCCATCAAGTCGAAATGGACATACATCTTTTACATTCATTTTCCCACATACGACTACAAATCCTCTAACCAATGCATGTACATAATCAACCTACAGTCGGGACAAGTCCCCACTTTATACAATATTTACAATACCAAAACCATGAACATATATGACTCGGAAAGCCCCGAACCAACTGGAGCTCACCAATGATCCGCGGATGACTCGTAGCCTACAGTGGATGTCTACTAGCACCTGTGCCTGTAACAAGTAAGGTAAGTCCCCCAAGGGGGGTCAGTACGAAGAATGTGCTGAGTATGTAAGGCTCATATGAAACTGCATCATACATAATAACAACAATGGAGTCAAATGTAAGAGAATAGTCAATGTGGATAAACCATCATTTTATATGTGGAACCATGTACATTTCTTCTGTTATTGTCATTTTCGATCATTCATTCATATTCTTATTATTCATATAATGTGTTTAATATATACCTTTATTCAAGAGATTTGCCTTTATTCAAGGGATTCTTCCATTCAAGAGATTTCTTTCTTTGCTTTTACGCTCATCATCATTATTATTAGTCATCCACCTTATTGGTGGGTTAATGTGGTCATCCACCTTATCGGTGGGTAGTCATCCACCTTATTGGTGGGTAGTCATATACTTTATTAGTGGGTAGTCATCCACTTTATTAGTGGGTAGTGGCGGGATCGACCCATGCTAGGTGTTCTTTTCACCCTTGGGATACCACCCAATATATTGGGATCGACCCATGCTAGGTAGTTAAACCCTGGGATACCACCCAAGAATACTCATCAATTATACATTACTTCTTTATTTCATTATAAGAGTAATACATTCCTTCATTTCTTTACGTCTATGAGATTGATACGTTGGTCATGTGAGATTGATACATTTCTTGTGAGAGAGTGATATGTTAATAATCGCAACATTATTGGTGCTTTGGAACACAACGTTATTGGATATGCTACTCAAGAATGAGTAGATTCTCCTTACATCATCACTTTTCTTGAGATAGTTCTTTTAGTAATTACAACATTATGATAGCTTAGGAACTTCAGTCCATGGATAAGGGAAATAAGAAAGCCAATTGGTCAATGAATAGGAAACATGTGGATAACAATATATATATATATCAAATCTGAATGAGATACCTTAGAATATTTCGGAATGGAACAACTACTTTGACAATGTGAACAATATCTGCTGTAGAAGGATACAGAAAAAGTAACCTTACATACCTTATCTCCTCAATATGAATATACAATACTATACATGAACACAATAGTCCAGCTTCTTCCTTACGTTTCACTCTACAACATAATTACATAATGGAGCTTACCTTAACAATCAACTACCTTACAAGTGCATAAGACGAATAATGAGTTACATGTTTGCCATATAACGTCATTTACCCCCTTACAATACTATCTACGGCATGGTCATACCAATAATACCACAACATGCCCAACATTGACCAAAACATCACAACTCAATAGCATTTCACACCAAGTTCGTCCTTTACATTTCTTCATTAACACGACGTCACAATTAATCCATCAAGCCACCTCAATACAATTCATAACAACATATCAAAAACAATCCCACAATTCATACTTATAGAAAAATAACAAGTTAAGGAACATAACCACACCATACATGTTGATATTTCATCCATACCATGTCCTTTCATCAAAACCTCAAGTCCTTTTTCAAGTTTAAATCTCATGGATAACACATCTTTTACAAAAAAGCAAAAGTGCACTATTCAACACCTTTAGACATAGCCATCATGATCTACATATGCTCTCATGCATATTATATATTAAAACATAAAATTAAATACTTACCCAAGATTGAGAGATGATGATTTTGCCCAAGAGATGACTTAGGGTTTGAAGTGAAGAGAAAATATCTCTTTTTGGTTTCTTGGAAAAGTCTAGAAATACATGTGTGTTACAATGAATAAATTCTGATTTTTGGTGCCTTTTATAGTCCTTGAAGTCATCCTTAGCCATTTGGCTCAATAATTGATTAGTCAAAGCAAGAATGGGTCATTTGACCCATTGGGCCATGTCTTTTAATTCATTTTTGGGCCTTCCTTTGAGCCCATTAACACATATCAACTTAGCCCACCAAATTCAATGTGTAATCCATCATATATCTCTTGTTTAAATAATTCCATAAGTATCATGACAATATTCAACTCACGAGACTCATGTTTGTAGCCTCTATCTCAAAAATAGAAATTCTAGAGACTCATAGCTTAATTGAACAAAATTTGATAAAATAATTACGATGATGAATTAACCCCAACTTGGATGCTAAACTCACTCAAGAGTATCCCCACTACGATGGAATAATGATACCATAACCCAAGAGTCCTATTTATAGACTAATGGTCGAAGAAAATTTTTGGCCAAAACCAGCCTGGCACGCAGCCTGGCGTGCCTCCTTGCTGGCTGGGCCAGAAAAATTCTGGCAAAATGCGTCCTGGTACGCCCTTGGGCGCGCCCCACCCTTAGTTTTTGAATTTTTTTATTTCTTCGACTTTTCTTTGCGGATTCGGTTAGATACTTTAAGTTCAACTCTTTAGCCTACCTCTTAGCATTAAAACCCTTTATTTGGAAGTCGTTTAAGCCTCACTTATCACTCCCAAAATGTTCCAAAAAGTTCAAACTCCTCCTACAGGAGACTAATCACATTGACTAGTACAATATCAAATGTTCCATCAAAAACCAATGCAACACACATACTTAGTGCTCTCGAAGCTATGGTTTATAACTACACCCTAGGCCACCAAGCAATCAAGTTAGGGTTGGGAATGTACGGGGTGTTACATCCTTCCCCCCTTAGAAACATTCGTCCTCGAATTTTAATACCATAGTTCCAATTACAACAAATGTATCTCTATATAAGCATATCTATACATATACAATCAATGCTTTTAGATACTTACTTGTTATTACTTCACTTCCACACTTTGAACTTTTTCTTCCATTTGAAACAAGTACGGGTACTTTGAGTTCATCATTTCTTTAGCTTCCCATGTGATCTTTTCTACTTGTTAATTTCTCCAAAATACCTTTACGGAAACTATTTCTTTATTTCTTAATCTATTTACTTGTCGAACCAAAATAGTAATAGGGATCTCCCATTGATGGAACTTCGTCAACGGGACCAATACAAGATGAATCTACTATGCATTTTTGAAACATCGAAACATGAAACATTGGATGGACTGAGAAAAGTTCTTGGGGTAATTTCAATTCACATGCAATGTGCCCAAATCTTATGCTAATTTCATATGGACCTACATAACGTGGAATCAATTTTTATTTCTTTCCAACTCTCATGACCCCTTTCATTGGTGACACCTTGAAGAATACCCAATCACCTATGGAAAATTTGAGACCTCTTCTTCTGATACCAGCATATGACTTCTAAATTCTTGATGCTCTACTATTACCTGTTGACAATTCAGACAATGAGGTACTACTTTTGCACTGTTCTTTATTTTGCCTCACCAACACATTCCTTCCACGCCATGGTACATTTTGATTGGTCCCGAATAATTAGAATAACATGAATGATGTGCTTCTGTCATAATTCATTTCCTTAGCTCATCTATATTTAGTATACATAATCTACCAGGATAGGAAAGTATTCCCCCCTTATGTAAGCTCAAGTACCTTTTGCCGAACTTCATTGTACATTCTTTTTCAATTGGAATAAAATAGAATTTGCATATTGTTTCTTCTCTCGGCTACAAAGGAAGATTTTGCCGCATTGTATACTGTAATTCTTTCATCTGGAGTTTCAAGAAGACAAAACCCCATACTGATTAATTGATATACATTTCTTGACTATATCTTTCTTTTCTGTAAGCTGGCCATTAATACTTCCTACTATTTTGCAGCTTAATGTATCAGCTACACCGTTTTCTTTTTCTTAATGATACAAGATACCAATGTCATAATCTTTTAATAGTTCAAGCCACCTTCGCTACCTCAGATTTAAATCCTCCGGCTTAAAATATATTATATTTTTTTGACCAGTATATATGTCAACATGAATCCCTCACAAATAGTGACACCATATCTTTAAAGCAAATATCACAGCTGCTAGTTCAGGGTCATGTGTTGGGTAATTTTTCTCATATGGCCGCAACTATCGTGAGGAATACGCTTTACCTTATCATGCTATAACAACACACATCCGAGGCCAACCCCGGAAGCATTACAATACATTGCATAACATTCTTATGCCTTCGGGAAGCACTTAAAACTGGTGTGGAAGTTAATTTATCCTGCAACTCTTGGAAAATTTTCTCACACGCATCTTTCCAATGGAACTTAATTACCTTGTGTGTTAGCTTCGCTAAGGGTACAGGGATAGAAGAAAATCCTTCAACAATTCTCCTATAATAACCAACCAACCCAAGAAAACGATGGATCTCTGTAAGAATGCATCGTAGGTCTTAGCCAATTTTTCACCATTTCTATCTTTTGCGTATCAACCTTCATTCCTTCATCCTATACAATGTAACTCAAGAACGACATGGATTGTAACCAAACTTCCCATTTAGAAAATTCTATAACACTTGCTGCAATATGATTAGCATGATCCTCTTGTGATTTTGAATATCATCACCAAACATGGTCACATACACATCTAAAAGTGTCTTGAACACCCTATTCATCAAATCCCTAACAACTGCTGGTGCATTGGTTAACCCAAATGGCATAACTAGAAATTCATGGTATCATAGTAACCATAATGTGTTCAGAAAGCTGCCTCGGGTATATATATATATATATATATATATATATATATATATATATATATTTTGACTCTTACTTGATGATAACTCGATCTCAAGTCAATCTTTGAGAAGCATTGGTTAAGTAAATCATCAATTCTAGGGAGGGGACATTTATTCTTGACTAGTGCCTTATTCAGTTGCGGATAATCAATACACATTCTCAATGTGCCATCTTCCTTTGTACAAACAACACTGGTGTACCCCCACGGGGACATGCTAGGTCTTACTAGGTGACATATGTACACTTTGGACATTATTTCCTTACCTCAAGCTAGGGAATAAATTTACCCTTCAATGCTCCAACACTCTCATTTCCATCTCAATAAAATCAACCAACGTAACATGATCACAAACATTCACTATACTATTACAATCTATTCTTTTTTTTTTTAACTATAATAAATTCACCAACTAGCGTAGATACTTCAATTGGCATAACTAGTAATTCTGGTGTCCTTTCAAACTTCGCAGCAATCAATGAAGTAACTTATGACAAGGTAGAGCCCGGATTAATTAATGCATATACCTTATGTGAAGAGACAGATATTATACCTGTAACCTCATCAGTAGAAACCTCCAAATTCAGTAGGTCGAATAGAGCATAGGTACGATTCTGGGCTCCACTGGAACTAGCTGCCCCTCTAGCACCTCTCCCACGACCAGCAACTTGTACACCAGAAGACGATGCCATAACAGCTGATCCCCCATAACAGCTGATCCCTTAGGTCAAGCCATACTACCCGTGTCCCCTAGACACTCTCTCGTCAGATGCCCCGACATACCGCATCGCAAGTAAACATTTGGTCCATACCAGCCTTCACCAGAATAAAACTTCCCGCAGTGCTGGCACAGTTGTCGAGAAAATCTTACTGTTTGTGCACCTCAAACCACACTGCTCTGCCCCACATGACTGCCTCTAGACCCTCGAAATTGTGATGAAGTATCTACTGTAGGGGAAGAAAATGATGGTCTAGGCGGTCGAGGAGAACTCCGAGGTCCAGATTCTCCTTGGGACACCATGAACTGTCGCATTGGTCTAGCCCTCTTTCAAATTCATGTACCTCCTTCGCTACCTCTGATCCTCCATCTTTTGTGCAAAGGCCTGTATTCTGGCTATGTACATATCTCTGTTCAAAGCAACAATAGTACAGTCCCTTACCAAGTATGGCTCTAATCTGTCTACATATTGATGAACTCCGTCTTCCATTGTGGCTACCACATTCGGAGCATATCGAACCAAAGAGTTAAATTGTAGACTATATTCTCTAACACTCATATTCCCCTGACGGAGATTTATAAATTGGTCTGCACGGGCCTGTCGGATCTCATATGGGAGGTAGTGATCAAGAAAGGCCGTTTTAAATTCCTCCCAACCAGCTGGAGGTACATCAATACCCCTCGATCTTTTCCAGTTTTCATACCATAATATAGCTTCACCTTTCAATCTATAGGCCGCAAGTTCAACTGTTTCTATACCAGTCACATGCATAACCTCTAGAGCCCTTTGAATTTGATCTACAAAGTCCTGTGGATCTTCTTTTGGGTCTTACCCAGTGAATATGAGAGGGTCTAATTTCAGAAAATCTTGTGTTCTCCGACTAGCTACTCTAGCCTCACTGTCATTGCCTGTCATTGGACCAACTTGTACTTGACTTTGTGCAGCAACTATCTGTGTCAACATATGTACTGCATTTCTTAAATCCCAATCAGCCGCATTTGCCGGAGGTTCTGCCGGTACTTTTCTACCCCTCGGCTCTTCAGGAAACGGAAGAGTAGAAGTAGACTGCGATGAAATTTCAGTGTCATCCCCACCTTGACTAGCTTGGTTAGGTGGTGATTTACTTATTCTTTCTCCGACAGTCACATCTACCTGCTTACCTTTGCCTCTACCTCGTTTTGTGATTGGCATTTTACTATAAAAAAGAAAACCAATTCCATGGTCAGATAAAATTTTCACTTACAACATTGGCTCTATTGCACTATCTAGAAATGAAGAAATGAAATAACTCCTAGATGTACCATAGCCTCCTACTCATAAATGTGGAATGCAACACATCCATAAGCAAGATTCTACTTAGAGACGACTTTGTAGACACCCTTAGGACGACCTGCTCTGATACCACTTTTGTCATGACCCGAATCCCATTCGGGACGGACTGACACCCGAAGCCGTTGAGGCACGAGAGAACCAATCTTTACTCATGTACACTCATACGCATGTCTCTGTGTGAATAACATTCTTTCACATGTAACTTATAAAATATAAATGACAAACGTCATGGCAACATATGTTATATATATGAAACTTGGCCGTTAGGGCCATCAAGTCGAAATGGACATACATCTTTTACATTCATTTTCCCACATACGTCTACAAATCCTCTAACCAATGCATGTACATAATCAACCTACAGTCGGGACAAGTCCCCGCTTTATACTATATTTACAATACCAAAACCATGAACATATATGACTCGGAAAGCCCCGAACCAACTGGAGCTCACCAATGATCCGCGGATGACTCGTAGCCTACAGTGGAGGTCTACTAGCACCTGTGCCTGCAGCAAGTAAGGTAAGTCCCCCAAGGGGGGTCAGTACGAAGAATGTACTGAGTATGTAAGGCTCACATGAAACTGCATCATACATAATAACAACAATGGAGTCAAATGTAAGAGAATAGTCAATGTGGATAAACCATCGTTTTATATGTGGAACCATATACATTTCTTCTGTTATTATCGTTTCCGATCATTCATTCATATTCTTATTATTCATATAATGTCTTTCATATATACCTTTATTCAAGAGATTTGCCTTTATTCAAGGGATTCTTCCATTCAAGAGATTTCTTTCTTTGCTTTTACACTCATCATCATTATTATTAGTCATCCACCTTATTGGTGGGTTAATGTGGTCATCCACCTTATCGGTTGGTAGTTATCCACCTTATTGGTGGGTAGTCATCAACTTTATTAGTGGGTAGTCATCCACTTTATTAGTGGGTAGTGGCGGGATCGACCCATGCTAGGTGTTCTTTTCACCCCTTGGATGCCACCCGATATATTGGGATCGACCCATGCTAGGTATTTAACACCTGGGATACCACCCAAGAATACTCATCAATTATACATTACTTCTTTCTTTCATTATAAGAGTAATACATTCCTTCATTTCTTTACGTCTATGAGATTGATACGTTGGTCGTGTGAGATTGATACATTTCTTATGAGAGAGTGATATGTTAATAGTCGCAACATTATTAGAGCTTTGGAACACAACGTTATTGGATATGCTACTCAAGAATGAGTAGATTCTCCTTATATCATCACTTTTCTTGAGATAGTTCTTTTAGTAATTACAACATTATGATAGCTTAGGAACTTCAGTCCATGGATAAGGGAAATAAGAAAGCCAATTGGTCAATGAATAGGAAACATGTGGATAACAATATAGATATCAAACCTGAATGAGATACCTTAGAATATTTCGAAATGGAACAACTACTATGACAATGTGAACAATATCTGCGGCAGAAGGATACGGAAAAACTAACCTTACATACCTTATCTCCTCAATATGAATATAAAATCCTATAAGTGAACACAATAGTCCAGCTCCTTCCTTACGTTTAACTCTACAACATAATTACATAACGGAGCTTACATTAACAATCAACTACCTTACAAGTGCATAAGACGAATAATGAGTTACATATTTGCCTTATAACGTCATTTACCCCTTACAATACCATCTACGGCATGGTTATACCAATAATACCACAACATGCCCAAAATTGACCAAAACATCACAACTCAATAGCATTTCACACCAATTTCATCCTTTACGTTTCTTTATTAACACGACGTCACAATTACTCCATCAAGCCACCTCAATGCACTTCATAACAACATATTGAAAACAATACCACAATTCATACTTATAGAAAAATAACAAGTTAAGGAACATAACCACACCATACATGTTGATATTTCATCCATACCATGCCCTTTCATCAAAACCTCAAGTCCTTTTTCAAGTTTAAATCTTATGGATAACACATCTTTTACCAAAAAGCAAAAGTGCACTATTCAACACCTTTAGACATAGCCATCATGATCTACATATGCTCTCATGCATATTATATATTAAAACATAAAATTAAATACTTACCCAAGATTGAGAGATGATGATTTTGCCCAAGAGATGACTTAGGGTTTGAAGTGAAGAGAAAATATCTCTTTTTGGTTTCTTGGAAAAGTCTAGAAATACATGTGTGTTACAATGAATAAATTCTGATTTTTGGTGCCTTTTATAGGCCCTTGAAGTCATCCTTAGCCATTTGGCTCAATAATTGATTAGTCAAAGCAAGAATGGGTCATTTGACCCATTGGACCATGTCTTATAATTCATTTTTGGGCCTTCCTTTTAGCCCATTAACACATATCAACTTAGCCCTCCAAATTCAATGTGTAATCCATCATATATCTATTGTTGAAATAATTCCATAAGTGTCACGACAATATTCAACTCACGAGACTCATGTTCGTAGCCTCCATCTCAAAAATAGAAATTCTAGCCACTGATAGCTTAATTGAACAAAATTTGATAAATAATTACGACGACGAATTAACCCCAACTTGGATGATAAACTCACTCAAGAGTAGCCCTACTACGATGGAATATTGATACCATAACCCAAGAGTCCTATTTATAGACTAATGGTCGAAGAAACTTTTTGGCAAAAACCAGCCTGGCACGCCGCCTGGCGCGCCTCCTTGCTGCCTGGGCCAGAAAAATTCTGGCCAAAAGCGGCTTGGCACGCCCCTGGGCGCGCCCCACCCTTAGTTTTTGAAATTTTTCGTTTCTTCGACTTTTCTTTGCGGATTCGGTTAGATGTTTCAAGTTCAACTCTTTAACCTACCTCTTAGCATTAAAACCCTTTATTTGGAAGTCGTTTAAGCCTCACTTATCACTCTCAAAATGTTCCAAAAAGTCGCAAACTCCTCCTACAGGAGACTAATCACATTGACTAGTACAATATCAAATGTTCCATCCAAAACCAATACAACACACGTTCTTAGTGCTCTCGGATCTAAGGTTTATAAATACACCTTAGGCCACCAAGCAATCAAGTTAGGGTCGGGAATGTACTGGGTGTTACAGTTACGATAATATTCAACTCCCGTGTTTTATGCTCATAGTTTTAATCTCAAGAATCAACAATTTTGGCCACTCATGGCTTAATTGAACATAATTTTATAAATTGCTTATGACGAAGAATGAATCCCAACTCGGATGCTAATCTTGCTCAAGAGTAGTCCTACTATGATGGAATAATGATACCATAACCCAAGAGTCCTATTTATAGACTAATGGTCGAAGAATGTTTTTTTCCAAAACCAGCCTGGCGTGCCTCCTTGCTGCCTGGGCCAGAAAAATTCTGGCCAAAAGTGGCCTGGCACGCCACCTGCAGCGTCCCACCTTAAAAATTCATTTTTGACTTTTCTTTGCGGATTTGGTTGGATCTTTCAAGTCCAAATCTTTTGCTTGCCTCTTAGCTTTAATATCCTTTGCTTGAAAGTCCTTCAAACCTTAATTTTCACTCCACAACTGCTTTAAAAAGTCAAAAACACCTCCTACAAAGGTCTAATCACATTTACTAGCCCAATATAAAATGTTCCATCAATAACACTACAAAATACATGCTTATGGCTCTCGAAACCTAAGTAAGCATGGTTCAAAGTTTTCAAGTAGGATTGGAAGTATACGGGGTGTTACAAAGTGGACACCTTACGCTTTTTCACTTCATATTTAGCTAGGGTTGCCTGAAACACCTCTTTACAAAAGTGGGATCCTCCATTTTTTATGATCGTGCGAGGAGTACCAAGCTAGGAGAAGATGTTCTTCTTCAAGAACATTACCACACTCTTGCCTTCATTGTCTGCTAAAGCTATAACTTTTACCTATATGGAGACATAGTCCACTACCACCAAGATATACTTGTTACCATATGAGCTCACAAATGGTTCCATAAAAGTGATGCCCTACACATCAAATAATTCTACCTCCAACATTTTGGACATGGGCATTTCTTGGTTTTGGGAGATCGAACCCTGTCGTTGACACTGATCACATGCCTTTGTAAAGTCATGGTTTATGGATGGTAGGTCAATAATACCCACACTGTGGTATCTTCTTTTCCCTGCAATCACCTGCATGATGTACCCCAATTGGGGATAAGTGATAAACCTATAGAATACTCAACATTTCCACCTCTAGTACACATCTCCTAATCATATTATTGGCACATAGTCTAAAGAGATAGGGCTCATTCAAGAAGCAATTGCTCACATTATGTAGGAACTTCTTTCTTTGATAGAAGCTTAAGTCTTTCAATACCATATCACACACCAAGTAATTAGCGAAGTTAGCGTACTAAGGTACAAGAGCTAGAGAAGTAGCAAGTACTTGTTCATCCCGAAATGAGTCATCAATCTCCAGCTCATCACGCTTCTTTCCTTTATTCTTGAGTCTAGAAAGATGGTCTGTTACCTAATTTTCACCTCTTTCAGTCTTTAACTTTGAAATTGAACTCCTGTAGCAGCAATAACAATCTAATCAACTAAGGCTTGACATCTTTTTTGGCCATCAAGTTTCTCAATACAACATGATCGATATGTACCACAACCTTAGTACCAAGTAAATATGCCCAAAACTTCTCAAAGGAGTAGGCAACAACAAGTAGCTCCTATTTAGTCACTGTATAGTTCTTTTGGGCCCAATTTAATGCCTTACTATCATTATAAATAGGATGAAAAAGCTTCTCTCACTTTTGTCCAAGAACAGTTCCAAGTATAACCCCACTCGCATCACACATAACTTTAAATTGTTGAGACCAATCTGGGACAACAATTATAGGAGCAACTACTAAATTTTCTTCAAGGCATTTAAATGCCTTTAAAAAGTCACCATCAAATACAAACTTATATTCCTTGTCCAACAATTTGTGTAATGGATTTGTAATTTTGTAGAAGTCCTTAATGAACCTCCGATAGAAACCTGCATGACCAATAAAGCTTCTAACTCGATTCACCGAGATTGGTGGGGGTAGTTTTAAAATCACCTCAATTTTAGCACGGTCTACCTCAGTTCCTTTTTTAAGAGATCTTGTGCCCCAACACACTGCACTTCTTAACCATAAAGTGACATTTCTCCCAGTTAAGCATAATTATTGAAATCTTCACATCTTTGCAAGACATTACTGAGATTTTCCAAGTAGTCTTCAAAAGTATCACCTACCACATAGAAGTTATCCATAAACACCTCCAAAGTGTGTTCCACCATATCAGATAAAATCAACACCATACACTTTTGAGGGTTGCAGGAGCATATAGGGCATTCGCTTGAAGGCGAATGTCCTATAAGGGCATGTAAACATAGTCTTCTCTTTGTTTTCTGGTGTAGTAAAAATTTGATTATACCCCAACTAACCATCTATAAAGTAGTACCAGCCTCGTTCTGTCAACCTTTTAATCATTTGGTCTATAAATGGCATTGGAAAGTGATCCTGAAGAGTCCAAGAATTCGGCTTTCGATAATCCATGCAAACCCGCCAACTAGTGACTAGCCTTAGCAGAATTAACTCATTTTTCTCATTGTCCATCACTCTCATGCCCTCCTTCTTTGGGACACACTGAACCATACTTATCTACTTACTATCAGAGATTGGGGAAATAACTCCTGCATCAAGCCACTTGATTATCTCTTTCTTTATAACCTCTTGCATTGGTGGGTTAAGTCATCGTTAATGTTCAATGGTGGGCACACACTCTTTTTCTAACTGAATATTATGTGTACGTATGCCTAGCAGAATTCCAATAAATTCTACAATTGTCAAACGATTACCCGTTTGTACTTTTGCAACACAGAAACAAGCACTTCCACCTGCCATTCTTTCAAGTCAGCAGCCATAATTATAAGCAATGTGTTCATCACACCCAGAAATGTGTATCTCCGGTGGCTCGACAGCTCTTTAAGTTCTAACAATGGTGGTTCCTTTTTGGATGGTTTAGCTGGAGGAGTTCGCCTATTTTTCAAATCCAGGCCCAACATTATTGCGGCAAAAGAATGCGACCCAATTCCAGCCAATGCACTAACGGTCTCATCATAATCTTTGATGTCCTCTACATCAAAATTCATCATCACCGCATCCAAGGTTTCCACAGCAAACCTTTCTTCAATAGTCACTTCTATATCAACTTCATCAATAATGTCAATGACTGAAACAAAACTCATGTCTCTCGGTTGCTTCATTGATTGACATACATTAAACTTCACTTCCTCATCATTTAGCCTAAATTTCAACTCATTGCATTCCATGTCTACCAACACTGTTCTAGTGGCTAAAATGGTCTACCCAAAAATTATGGGTACTTCAAAGTCCACCTCAAAATCAAGAATTACAAAGTCCGCTTGAAATATATAATTGGCCACTTTCACAAGCACATCATATAATAACCCTACTGTCCTTTTAATCGAATGGTCAGCCATCAATAACAACATATACAATGGTTTGGGGGCTCCTAAGCCCAATTGCTGATAGATAGCTAGCGACATCAAGTTAATGATAACTCTAAGATTGCATAATGCTTTAGCAAAGCTGAATGCACCAACTGTACATAGAATAGTAACTGCTCCGGGATCTAATTTCTTTTGGACTAACAATCGTGAAACAATTGCACTGCAATGGTTGAGATTGTTTACCATCTCATAGCTCCGAGTCCTTTTTTCTTAACTAAGTCCTTCATGAACTTAGCATATCCTGGCATTTGTTCAAGAGCCTCTACTAGTGGGATATTTATTGACAACTTCTTCAATATGGATAGAAACTTATGAAACTTACCATCCTCCACTTTCTTCTTTATTCTGTTTGGGAATGGAGAAGGAGGTCTAGGAATATGAGTTAAAGGTTTTACAACCTCTTTATAATTCTCCTTTTTAACCGCACCATCATATTTCACCTTGGTAGACTTTTCTGTATCTACCTTCTTATCATTAACACTTTCTGGCTTCTCAGACTCGAATGAAATCTCATCAATACCAGTATTATCATCCACTATCTCATAATCAATTTCTATATTATGCACTTATGTTTGAACTATTAGATAGGGTTCAGGTAAGATTTTGCCACACATAGTGGTGATAGCCATGCAACTCCCATCATTCCAAGGATTCTGGACAGTATCACTAGTCAAAGTACCACTTTTTTGCTAATTGAATGCCATAGACAATTGGCCCATTTGGTACTCTAACTATTTGATAGAAGTAAAATATGAATGTATAAGTTAAATCATTGAAGATAAGTCATTATTTATTTCTTTCACTCATGCGTCAATAGATTCCACACTTTTAACACCTTTTCCATTATCTCTTCAATTTCTGACATCTTTGAAGAGTTGCTACCTCAATAACTATTTCCTGGTGGTACATATAAACCACTTTTGTCATTCTTTATTTTCCAGTTCCCTTGGTAACGATCCTTATAGCCATCCTTATTATAGTAGTTATCACGTGGATAGTTTGGACCTTGGTTTCCTTGGCCATTGTCCTAGAAAACCCCCATCTAGTTGTTCAAATAGTTCTTTTCCTCTTCAAAATAAGACTCAATAGCTTTTCCCTATGAACCAACAACCTTCACCTTCTCAACACCACCTACCAATAAGTCCTTATTCAACAAACCCATCTGAGTTTTCATATATGTCATGTCTTGGTCATGCTCTTCCTCTATTCGGTGTTGCTCGGCGAACAAACCCAGAGCAAAAGTGTTGCTTGCTACCTCAGAATCCCTGGTATGACAAGCTCTATTAGTTTTGGTTAGCCTCTCCAAAATCACAGTTGCTCCAGCAAAAGGTAACTCCAGAAAAGATCCACTTGCCGCATTATCCACCGTTGTCTTACTGTTGGAATTTAAAGACCTATAGAAAGTCTCCATCAAGTGTTCATCTGTCAGTTTATGATTAGGACATTGTGTCAACTTCTTTTTGAATCTTAACCATATCTCATACAATTCTTCATGCGGTAGCTGCCTAAAGTTACTGATCTCATCCCTCAACTGTAACATCCTAGAAGGTAGAAAGAACCTTTCTAGGAAATCTTCTTTCAATTGCCTCCATTTTTTTTATAGAATCGGGAACCAATTCTGTCAACCACAATGTTGCCTCCCTAGATAAAGACAAAAAAAAACAACCTCAATTGAATCTTATTCTGACTAACGCCCGAATAATCAAAAGACTTGCAGATTCCTATGAAATTCATAAAATGGATATTCGGATCATCAGCAGCCATCCCTCCAAATAACCCTTTGAGATTCAAAAGTTAAATCATGGTACTAGTGATGTTGATCTTAGCTCCTGGAGACAAAGGTGGTAGAACAATAGCTCCAGTGGAACTAACCCCATCTAAGTCAGCCTCTTCTTCATCATCAAGGTCAAAATGCATAGAAGGTTGTCATCGACCTCTATCTTTTTGTTGTTGATGCTGGTTTGCTGGAGCGATATTTCTATCAAGTTGTGCATCCTCATAGTCACACAAATCATTAATATCTAGTACAATACTAGAAGCATTCTAATTTTGTTGATCACTTGACCAGCAACAAGCATAGAAAGCCTTGATGCTTCCTGTTGTTGTGCATTCACACTCCTTCTAAAAGTTCTTGCAAGTTCGGGGTCGAAAGGTAATAATGATTCACCCAAAAGTTGAGTATTTGGTATGCACAACCAACACCCTGCAAATTATAAAAATAACAAATAAAAGTAAAATTAGGAAATAGGACTAAAAGTCAAATAAACACAACAACTTAATTGACAACCGTATTCCCTGGCAACGATGCCAAAATTTGATATGCCTAAATTTCAACTCCTTTAAGAAGCGTAAGTGGTCATTTTCAATTATATAACCCAACAAAGGTTGGAGTTAAATCCCACAGGGAATATGGTGATAAATAAGTCATATGCAATTTAAATGACTATTAGTCGATGATTTCCATGAAATAGGTTTTTATGATACGTGTTCTAAAATTAATATCCAATTTGTTACCAGTAACCAGTATTAACTTTATGAAGTGATAATCAATAAGGAAGATAAACTAGGATTGTGTTCACTATGGCTCTTTATTATTGTCGGGCTAATGTCTATAACGAATTTGCTTTACTACTAGTAAATGTCGGGCAATGAACTCAATTATTTACCTAAACATTTCTCAACCCAATTGGGTAACTATCCCATTAATTCTTTTGAACATTAAGTGATGAAAATCATGAACTTAATTTAAACTCCACGTTGATTGATCTCGTTAGAGAATTACTAATTAGACGAAGGTTAGAAACTCTAAATCCGCGTTATTATACTCTTTTCCAGATTTTAACTTCTTATTCCATGCAAGTTAAACTTAATGCTTAATCCATTGTTTGTAACCATTAGTCATTCATTAAGATAAGGAGAGTAACAATTCATTCATATGTATTTCACAAATTTGTACAGACGTTAACCCTAAAATTGTTAATGAGCCATGGAGTCTACAACCCTAGTTATAAGGTTTTTAGCCACTCATAGTGATTAAGAAGATGAAAGCAATATATTTCATAATTAAAAGATAGAGTCTTACAAAGATGAAATCCAAGCCTTCAATTTTTGACAAAAAGAGCATATAGCGCTTGAAAACCCTTAAAAATGTTTCTCGAAAGAAAACAAGATGTAAAAATATTCTGTTTGTAAAAATATACCTATTCTAAACTCTAGACTAGATATTTATAGGCTCCAGAAATATGAGAATAAAATTCAAATTCGGGTCGCCGCTTCACTAGTGACGCCTTACCTGACAGTTTGTCAGACACGTGATTGGTTCATCACCTATATCGTCACTAGACTTTATGTTGACATGTGATCTATTTATCTTTGATAGAAGAGATGAAAGTTCATTAGCCTCTTAGTGGATCAACACAATGTTCTGTCACTAATAAGAAAAGATTAATCAAATCTGTTTCAGCCTGGCGGTTGGAGTGACGGATCGTCAGTTGAGCTGTCACCCCAACTTAATTCCTTGTTGATTATATTTAAGGATGACAGTAGGCGTGGCGGTTAGTCACTCTTGTGGCAATTCGTCAGATGAGCCATCACACATCACTTTCAGCACAGTGTTCACTCCTTTTGTCCTTGGGCTTATTTCCTGCAATGTAACACAAAAGAACATCAAAGCTACCAAAAGTTGCTTAAAAAATCACTTTTTTTAAAAAAATTAAAGGATTCGGCACAAACATCCATTTATTAAATAAAGAAGTCATGCACACACCGAGCCCAAAAATGACCCTGTCCAACAAGAGACAACAAAAATCTATCTATCAAATTGTTTGCACATAGATTAATTAGGAAGTAACAATAAAGAAAATTAGGAATATTCAAGAAACTCCTGCCTTTCTCTTCTCTTTTATTGTCTTTCCCTTCGATTCTCAACGATTTACAGCCTTGGTGGTTCGCTGAAATTTTTCTTCTTCTTTGTGTGTGGTTGTCTTCGACCTTTCTAGCCTCAAGTAATTCAAACAAGCTAAGTATCATTCTTTCCTTTTTTCCTTTCGATAGATAGCTAAACTATCAGATCTAAAGATTTTGGTACAGATCACACCAACTCAAGAGTATTTCTTCGTGTAGACATGCCAAATTTACACCACAACATGCTTTCATTGGTCTTGAGTGTTGTCTAGACGACGCCTTTGTTGGATTATCTTCACTATGCTTTGGTGCATACCTCTTCTCAATTTCCAAAATCATAATCCCTACCTCCATTTCATTCAATCGATGGATTGAATCTTAAAAAGATTTATACAACCATCAAATCTATAGAAATTGGAAGTTGGAACTAAAACTTCAGAAGCTAATCCAAAATGTAAAAGCGTAAAATATGTCGTCATTAGCTGGCACATCAGAGTAAAATCTAATAAATCTCCTAGATGCGGACCTGAGTACCAGAATATGCATCATTAAATGATACAATACCCAGTGGTGTAACTACATGAGATATACAATATATAATAAAGCTGAAATGAAACAACACAAGATCTGATAAACTAAATAATTTGACATTAGTATGATATGCATCAAGGACATAAAATAACTGAATAATGAGATACAAACATACTAATTATTTGAATCATAAATTCATTTAAAGGCTAAAAAATGGAATAATCTGGATGTCTAAAACTATTGAAAAGATGAAGTAAAATGAAACATCTTATTGTCTGAATCATGAGCTAAAGCTGAACAACGAAAATTCAGTAATAAGTAAACTGTCTACAAGGTATCATAAAATGTGTTTTGCAACTGGTGGCTTGGTGCCATAAATAATACTTAAGTAAAAATACTATCTTTTTTGACTGGGGAGTTTCTTATAATTGACAAACATCATGCGAGCTCATAATGTCCAACCTCTGACCTAGTTTAGAGAGATGTAATATACCATGCATGGGCATAGGACTTAACTGAACTGTGGATCCATATTGAGCCCTTATCAGGGGCTTAAAGATGAGCGACCCAAGCCAATAACACAATTCTATCCTACACTAACATACATAGTTTCAGGGCATGTGCTATATGATCCATACCTTTCTCGGTGTAAAAATAATCCTCCCAAAACATATATATATGATCATACTATAAGCTCTTTAAGGTAAACTACTAATCATGTTGTGGATTCTTGGCTTAAATTCCTATCATAAAAGTATATTGTTGGTAAGCCTTTGCTCAAAATCATATCAAGAAAATTAGTGAACCTTCGCTCTAAATTATCTGAAATATATTGAGTCTAGATTTTAGGACAAAAGCAACCTTTCAAAAATCATGTTGAAATTTCATAAAGTAAACTTGTAAGTATTTTAAGATAGATTCATAACCACAAAATAGATTTATAAACATGAGATAGATTTCGTAGATACAAAATAGTTTTCACAAAACTTTAGATGAGTTATATGGACTTGACACATACTACATGGACATGATATAGGGCATACAAACAAGAAGTAGTTTCAATCTATGACATTCTACTACATTTATGGGGTATTCACGGTACTTTTCATCAAAAGTTAAAAGAAACTAAGAACTAAGGATTCTAACTCAAAAACCTAACCCATTCATAAATAAACTAGAATCATAAGAATATATTCATAGATCCTTACATAACTTCAGAGATAAAAGAATTTTGTAGAAGAACAAAGAGAATTCCTTTCCTAGAGCTTTGATGAGTTATTCTTGAAACCCTAGAAGAGCTTATAAGATGATTTACTAAGTGTTGTTTATAGTTAGAGGGTTTTTATGTTATGGGTGAGAGTTACAAATTAGTTATAAAACAAAAAACCCCTATTAGAGCCAGGTAAAAGAAAAAGAACAAAAGTTTTTGACTAAAGGGTTTGTGGCGCTGCACTGCCCAATGCCTCATGGGGGCTATGGGCAGGGCTCCTTGTTGCCCAAAATTCAAGTCTAATTAAAACTCCCTCTAAATATTAGGAGTTAGGGAAGCATGGTAGCCATAACCCTAACCTGCCAACTGGACTTGAATTCAATTCTATGTCACAAAACTTGTTACGGTTGATTTATAGTCAATCATTGGGTAAAATGACTTCATTTCTAAGGTCTAACATGCATACAAGATGACTTAAACATGCTTTAAGACAAGAAGTTGTAACGACCCAAATTGCCGTTACGATAAAAACCACCCTAAAAATGTTATGACTATGAAATCCTTGTTTCGGGCATTATAGAAATTATTTAATGGTAAAAAGTGTGACCCAACTTTAATTAGGATGGAATTAGGACAAAATGGGCCGGACCATTGACCCACCGCTGAAGCGATAATTGGGCAATAGCCAGCCGAGGGTTAATTAAAAGACCTCTTTCAGCTGAGCCTCCTTATGTCATCCTCTCCCCCCCCCCCCTTAAAAAAAAAACCCCAAATTGAACCTATTACCTAGAACAATGTGAATTTGGAGTCCAAGCTCCATGAAGGCAATTTCAAGGTGTTTTTGATGGAATTCCAAGCTTAGAAGAGGCCAAACGTGTACGGGACAACTCTTCAGTCTCCATAGTAGTGGAATCATTATACAAGGCAGGTCACAATTTAATTGTAGAAGACTTGGGCTAGATGCACGTAATAATGATAGTAATGTCTGGAGATTTCATGCTTGAAGCCTTCAGTAATAGAGTTTGGATGGATGAAATGATAATAATTGGACTAGGTTTCGATTGTGTGATATTAGATGCTATGTTATTGAACTAGTTCATTTCTTAAGTTGTCCTAGAGTATAATTTTTGCAAGAGTTAGAGATGTGTCAATGAATGTAAGCATATTAGTGGGTTAGAAGAAGGGTAAGGACAACCTACGAATGAAATAAGCGTTAGTTGGGGAAAGAATAGGTTATTGGAGGGATCATAAGAGTTCGGTAGAGCTCGATTGGGGATAGAGAGAAGTGGGTAGTAGAGGCCTCAGTGTAGTAATAGGTTTAGATGGGTTAGCAGCGTTGCAGAAGTATACATACTTGGTTATGGTTAGTTGTAAAAAGCATTGGGAATATAGCTAGGGTAAAAGGGACTGGAAGTGAGAAATGGACTTAGTATCTAGGATGGAGGTTGTTAATTAAAATAAAGTGTGAGTAAGTGGTAAGCATAATATTTAGGATTGGGGTTTCTAGTGAAGGAATGAGTATGACCTGAGAGTATAAGCATACGACGGTAAGTGCGAGTTGTCGGGTATCACTTGGGATTAGTACTCTATGTGTTCTTGTATGTACTCTTAGATATACATATTTATGCAAATGTATAAGATAGGTTCTTGAATAGCCTTTGGTATGATGGGGTTGGTAATTATAATAAATACTTGCTTTACTCTGTGCTTATATGTGAATTGGTTATTGGTGATTCGCTTTTGAGCATTATTTGTGATTATTGACTGCACGTTGCATTTATATTCGATGTTAAGATGATCCTAAGATAATGTTCAGATGATATTGAGAATGATATTGATATTATAGTGAGAAGGATATTGAGATGTTGTTGATATTAAGATGATATTGAGATGATGTTGATATGATATTGAAATGATATGTACTTCTTTCATCATCATATTAATTTGAGTGTGAGTGTATATATATATATATTGTGGTGTATCTTGTTGAAGTACCTGCTTAAGTGTAATTGATGTATTGCATATGTGTATATCTATTGGAGTAAAGGATGATGATTATAATTGGTTGTGTTCATGTCATATAGGTATGAAGGGCATTTGGGCGACCCATTCTAGTTCTTATAGTGTGCTTAAATTATGGGGATGGTAGTATTTTATGTAATTGCTAGAGATGAAGTAGGAGGTAATGATAGTGTCTGGTTTTTAACCATAGGATTGGTTGTGAGGGGATTAAGATAAAACTTAAGGGACCTAATGAAGGTCTGTATTGTCAAAGGACAAAGATACGAAAAAAATGTTAAATGGCAGGTAGGTCATAGAGATGCTAAAAGAAAGGTGCCAAAGACTAGATAGGAGGGTTCAATGTCCAAAACTTTTACTGATTTCATAATTTCCTCCTTATTTGCTATTTTTATTATTTATTTCTAACCCTGGTCTACTAATAATACCTACCAGTACGTGTGGTTATACCGTTACTACACTTACTATACTTCCATTTGGGGGTATAGCCATGTTGCAGGTCAGTTGGAGTTTCTATAGGTAGGATGGCAGTTACTCTTCAATAGCTCCTATCATTTAATTCTCACATGGATGATGTGTTCTGGATACTCTTTTTCATAGCTTAGTGCTCTTTTACTGATTTAGATTAGGTTTTGGGGAATTGCTGTTAATTACTTTGCCACATTGTTTTTTCTATCAAATGTACTGAGCAAGAGTTTATATATGATTAAGTGATTTCCTTCTTTTAAAGATCATTTTATTTAACTTCCGCACTTAATTGAATGGTTCGGTTGTAAGGGTTCTCCTATCTAGGGTTGAGCTGGGTAGGTACCCGAATGATCCGTGGGTTGGGCTGTGATAAAAGTATTACAATATCTCTCCTTTGGGATCATTCAACCTCGAAAGAAGGTCATGGCTAGAAGGGAACATAAGAACTGAATTGAACAAGATTTCTCTTAGTTGTCTTGAACCACACTCATCAACATGAATTGTATTAACAAAAGGTACTTTATAACAACCCACAACATAATGAATAAGAATGAGTTATGAATGCAAGAGACTATCATAGATATGACATAAGACATGAGTTCGTAGAATCTAGTGCATAATGAAGGATTATTACCTTAGACGTCTACCTCTTGAAACTGAATAGGTGAGGGTATCTATTTTTCATATCTACTTTAACTTCCCACATAGCCTCTTTAACATTCTGATTCCTCCATAAGACTTTCACTGAATCTATTTCTTTGGTTCTAAATTTTCAAATTTGACAATCTAGAATCTTTACTAGGACTTCTTCATAAGATAAACTATCCATAACACTAACACTTACTGTGGTAAATATGTGATAAAAATGCTGATAGTGGAAGACTTTAAAATTAGAATCTAAAAAAAGGGAGGCATTGATTCTTGAGAAAAGAAGACAAGCTCAAGTATTTGACCTCGAAACCTTGTTTAAAACTAAAATAAACAGTGAATCAATTAAGAAGAAGAAGAATAAGAAAAGGAGGGATGGCACTCAAACGAAGAATCTTAGCATAAAAAAAACCAAGCTATGGTTCAAGGTAGAACAAAAAGGGCATAGCCCTATAGAGAACTTAATGAGGTCTCCACAAGCCACAAGGCTGCTACTATTAATATTTTATATCAAACTTAGTTGCAAGGATGTAGAAAGAACCCCTTTATATAGAAACCTAGAAAGGGGCTATCATTCCACCTTGAGATTATCAAATGTGCAGTCAACTAAACCCAATAAACTAGTAAAATCCCTAGGTGCATAGAAGACTACAAACACTTTGTTAAATAAGGTAATAATAGCAGTCAATATAGCATTAAATAAGCTACTAGAACACAACTTTGGGATGCTGAACTTTATCCTTCTTTGGATAGATTTTGGGCCATAATCCATTTCCATTTGGTCTTTAATTTGGGCATCCAATTTTATGACTTTTACAAAAAACTCAAGTTTTGCCTGGAGCTATTCTTTCATCATAATACATAGTTTAATTGCTAATTGAAACCCATTAAGTGTCTTGATATTCTCTGGCCCTTAATGACATTTAGCTATCATGGATGCTATCATTCTATCCTTCTTAAATAAGATTCATCCTTAAATCTTGACATTGACTATATCTGCTCCTTCAATGGATTTTTAAGCCTCCATGTTGCTACCCAAAAACTATGGTCATGATGGCACATACTATAACCCACCAGTAGTTAAGCCAAATCCATAGCCCGGAATAGAAAGTAATGGGCTAATAAGTTTAAGAGAGAAGAACAGGATAACAACACTGAATAAAATGGCTAATAAAGGAAATAGGATGCACATGCATACAAATAGTGAGGAAAAAGAACAAAATATAAAAAATGATCCCCCAGGACCAGGTATCAGTTAGTACAAGAGACAATACAACATAAGGAGTACTATATAGGTACAAAATATACAAAACAATCTTCGAAAGTACAAAAAAAGACTAGTTTAAAATATAAAGAAATGGATCAGCTCCGATCACCACAAGCTCACTCTATATCATCAATCAATAGCTTCGCACGATGATGGCATCATCAACGATTAATCGTACTAGGTTCTACATCAGAAAAAAAGATGTAGAAGTATAGTAAGAGTACCAAATCACTTGATACTCAGTAGGCATCATTGGCCGACTGAGCTTAAATATGATAAAAGTAAAATAAAGTTTGAATGTAAGTAAGGTAAGGTAAAGGAAGGTCAGAAAGAACATAATAGGTCAAAGATAGAATATAATTGAGATATGAGTAAATTACTTGAAAATAATAATAATGATAGTCTAACTACAACCTAACCGGACCCCATAAGCCCGTAAGGTAAAAGTAACTGACAATAAAACCCAACCAGCCCTTATAAGTTTGGTGGATGCAAAATACAATATGAAATGAATAAGTTCAGAAGCATGACACAAAATACATTATTAAATGAGTTCAACTGTACCATATACTACTACTCCTTTGTATATCTTGCGCGGACTTGAACCAGACTTCCTACATAAGAACCAATAATATCAAATACCCAGAATCAAACTGAGGCTTAAATAGCTACAAATAAGTAGTATCAAGTGCCCTGAATTGAACCGAGGCTAAAATAGATAACGATCAAGAGTATCAAGTGTCTGAACTCAAACCGGGGATAAAATAATAAAAATTCCTGTAAGAAAGCCAAATCCATTTAAAGTATTCAAAAATCCCATTTTTAAACTGAAAATTGGTATTTTATACCAAGTTGTCAATATTCCATGGAAATGCGAAAACAACACCCAAAAGATCAGTACTAAGTAAACCTTACAATATCGGAGGAGCCTAAAGTCCCTAGGGAGCCCCATCTAAGTCAAGCAATTACCTGAAACTAAGCTAAGGCATCTGAATCTAGTCCCAAGGATACTATTTACACTAAGTGAAGTCCTAAAGAAGAAGCGACTACCAAGTAATAAGGATCATAAATACCTAAATAGAGTGTATTCAATCAACAATATACCACCAATAATTAGGAAGCCATCATTCAAATGTCATAAATAGGAAAAATCTTAAAGTAGGGAAGTTGTAACCTACCCGGACACCAAAGAGCGCGCTCACAACCCACTAAACCAGAGCTTTTACCTTTCGATAAGACTCTAACCACTGTCACACTAAAAAAAAAATAATATGTACTTTAATAGGAGAAGAATAATACCCATATGAATAATACCCAGATTGTAAATTATGCTTCGGGTCAACAAATTGGGTTAAAGTACAAGTAGGGCTCGCTTATGGAATTTGGAAATAAAACGTGCAATTGTGTCCCTCATGAGAAAAGGATCTCATGCTCAAAATTAGAGCATGAGCAACCACAAATTCGAGCCCCAAAGTCCCATAAATCAAAGAAAAATCAAGAATTTAACAAGAGAATTAGATCAAAATTTTGGCTAGAAATTATGAATTATCAATGGGAAAATGACCAAGTATCAAGAAATAACCTAACCATAGCTCTGATTTATGTTTCGATAGATTTTCCACACCAAGGGAAAAAAGAGAGGAAGTTTAGTAAAAATGGAGAAATAATCGAAATGGAGGGTGTATATACAACTACCTCTGCTTAGGTGGAGGTCTCACCCACGGTGTCACTTAGGCGACTGACCAACCGCTTAGGTAGTGATCACTTGTTACCCGCCCCTCCACTTAAGCGGCTCCCAAGCCACATAAACAGTCTCATAAAAGAAGAAAAGAGTCCAATTGAGCAGTGGGAGCTGACATCAGCTCTGGCGTCTTAAGCGGCTCTCTAGCCGAATAAGATGCTCCTCTTAAATAACACAAGGGCAACAAAAATGGCTGCACCAGCTGATGTCACCAGAAAAATATGCTTCTAAAAAGACTCTGACCGGGTGCTCAAGATTAATTCAAAACTTTATGCATGCAAATAAAATATGCTACCCTAGCATAAATGGCATTTTGAACTCAATGGAATCTACAAAATTCCTAACAGAGGTCATTTCAATGAAAAGTGGATCCTAAACACAACCTTCTATTTTAACCAAAAACAAACTGATAGTCCAAAATGAGTTCAAAAGTCTATAAACCTAGACCAAAGGTCTCCCTAGACCAAAATCAACATTTTGGAGCTAATGAAACTGTCGGAATTCTCATATGAGGATATTTACTTTATGTTTTAGCTGAAGACCAATTTCTCATAAAGCTCCAAAATAAGGAAATTATTATAAAAACTAAACGAACTACCTGGGAACTAAACTACCAGCCCCTGCAAGTCATAAATTACTTGGGGCTGCTATAGGAAAGCTTTAAACACAGAAAATTTATGTAAAAAAGGAAAATGACCTAGAGGTTCATTACATCACATGGTTTCTATCATTCTCCCATTACATGGTTTTTATCATTCTCCCACACTTAGAGAAGTTTTATCCTTGAATTTTTACAAGTACCTACAACTAACATGATCATCACAATTAGTAGGAGGTAAACAAAGAAGGTAGACTAAGAATTTAGAAACAAAACAACAAGTAGTGATCATGAAACAACTTAACCTATTTTTTATTTTCAGCACAAACACCCCTTTTAAATATTTGAGCTCTACATCATCTAATAAAATAATGTAATTTCCCACAAGCACTAAAAACACAATTCATAAGCTCTTTAAATAATACAGGGTCATTAGCTAGACCAAAAGAATATAAATACCCGATATACATACTATATTTTCTCTTGCTAATCAACTTAAACTTAACATTGGGTATACCATAGTTAAAATATGGATCAAAAGTAATTTCCTTGAGCAGTGGCTTGGGCTGAACTTACAAAAAAGGATCATTACAATAAGACAAAGATATTATCAAGTTAGCAACCTATCCGCACTTATCCTTTTCCACACTTGAGCCATCACATTCTTTATTTAGCTCAATATTATCAAAATTTATGGCGTCAAAAGTTTCATGTATCTCATTGTCTTTATTGATAACTTCTTTATTGGTGTTCTCAAACTATAAGGGACTAGAGAAAACTTTAAAGTCTTCTCCAATTTCTTCCCATAATGGATTTTTGTACACTTTAAAACCATGGACAATATTAGTTTCTTCTTCAAATGAGGTACTATTATCCTGTTTATAAGGTACTTCCTCAAATTTCTTTATGGATTAAGAAGTGATACTAAAATAAGAAATATTTGACATATTAGAATAAGAATAGGATTCGAACACTTTCAAATTCCCTTGGATTTATTCACTAAATTTATCCTACACTTCTCTTTCTCCACCATAAGGCAGATTGCTCACAAAAGGAATAATTAAAAAGGGAAGGATCACACCCAATTTGAGTTATATAATCACTTAAAACTTTAGCCTCATGAAATTATGGTACAGGTTCAGTTTTATTTGCAACAAATAGATCATTAATAAGGTCACACCATATTATATCAGCAAGCTCAAACTTGTCTTCAACTTGCAAATGTTTCCATGAATCATTGGCTTTTCCACTTCGTAAATCTTCTTTGAAGCTGGATTTCCTTGTGTTATACAATTGTTGTTCCAACTTTTCATGTATTTATTTTTCAATAACCTGCACATTTGGAACACAAGCACTAGAAAAATAATGAGTTAATTGGTTAGATCTTGAACAAGAATCTTTTACACTTAAGCATTCTATTCTTTTAATCTCTTCTTTTTCCTTATCTCTCAAATGCACTGATTCACTCTCTATTTTACCTCTCAAACTCATTTTACTTAATTTTTTGAACTCATTCTTACTTTTTGACAACTGCCTCTCTTCACTCATTATTTTGTATCCTTTTTCCTCTCTTGAGTTTTTAAGTTGCTCATGTACTTGCCAAGAATCTCTCTTTTAACCCTTAGAGGGCTACTAAGTTCAACTCTAATTTTAGGCTTCTCAAACCTACTTTTATTTCCCCTCTTGAATTATTTTTACTTGTCAAACATCTCCATTGATCTTCTCAACCTTGGTTGATCTTCTTGAATCTCCATAGGTGCCAAAGAAACAAGGGCAGTCTTTTTTCCATCATCTTTCACCAAGGAATAGATATTATTTTCTTGATAATATGAAGCTTTTATATAGAGATACCATGGCTTTCCCAATAAATATTACATATGAATAATGGAACCATATCACACCAAACCTCATCCTTGAATCTTCCAAGAGTCAATGGCTATAAAGTGCTCTTGTCCACATTTACTTCTTTTAAGGTGTAGGGTGACACATTCTTAACACATGATAAACTCACCTTTTCAACAAAGTAAGCATTGACTAAGTTGTGACAAGCATTCTTGTCAATATAAGTAGCACACGCATTAGAAAATACTTCCATTATAGTTTGAAAAACTTCGTTAACTCTAGTAATCTCATGGCCGCTTTTAAGACTCTTCCCCAAACTAGATCTTCCCAAAGCACATTTAGCACTCACCCTCCCAACTCCAACATAATCAGTAGATTAATCACTAACTAATTTGATCATAATTAGAAGATTCATCACTAGAATAATCATCACAAATGTTGTAGGTTTTACTCAAATCACAAATATGATGTCCCATCATAGTTTTGGATAGTATTTGAATCATCATATCCACCACACTCATCATAAAAATTATAGTACATGTACTTTCCATCATCCTTTGCATATGATCCCCAATCATCTCCACTTCAATAATCAATTCCTTCACTTCAATTGCTTTCACAATCTATAGAAGATAGGCTTTAAAAAAGATTGTTTGTAGTAAAGTTTCCTCACATGCACTCCCTTATGTGTATCACTCAAGTAGTGGCTCTTAACACTCGTATATCACACAATTGGGCTTTACCCTCAAATAATCTAACCACTCTTGCCTTTACCACTCAAGGGATTCTTCTCAGAATTCTTCTATGAACCAGTAACTCAAACACTTCAAAAGCAAGTTCCAAAGTTTGGTTTAAGAATGGAGTTTATGTTAAACAAAGAAAATGGGAGCATAAACTCTAAGGAACAAGAAACAAAGAAATAAAGAATTAAAATAAAAAGAAAAGAACAAAACATATTGGTATAAAATAAATAAAAATGCACACAATCACTAGACCATAGTAAGTATGAACAAATACTTAAAGTCTCTAGCAAGAAAATTAAAAGAAAACCAAATAAAGTGAATACTTTTACAGTAGATCTACAACATACCAAATAAGGTTTTGAATCCAAAGGAGTACAATGACCTTTTATGTCCTCCAAGTGACTTTTGAGCATTTTGATGACCCAAAGTCAAAGAAGCTTCAATTCAAACGAGATCTTCAAGAGATAACAACTAGAGTTGATTTCCCAACATCCAAAGTCATTAAATCACCTTGTAAGTATTAAACAAACTATTAACAAGTGGAGCCCACTAGATGTTACTGTTCACTTCACTATTCACTTGAGAATTTTTTTTAAACATTTTTGGGTTATTGTTAACGCTATGATAATTTTTTTCTTCAAATTTTCATTTTACAATTTTCTATTGATCAAACCAGTTGATCAGGTGAGTATAAGAATACCCAACCATCCACAACTCTGATACAACTTGATTAAAATACGGATAGCTGAATACATTAAAATTTGAAGTTAGAAAGAGGGAGGGATTGATTCTTGAGAAAAAAAGACAAGCTCAATCATTTGAACTTGAAACATTGTTTAAAAGTAAAACAAGCAGTTAATCAATTGAGAAGAAGAAGAATAAGAAAAGGAGGGAGGGAACTAAACTGAGAAATCTTACCATCATAGAAATCAAGCTATGGTTCAAGGTAGAACAAATAGGGCATAAACCTAAAGAGAACCTAAAGAGGTCTCCATAAGACACAAGGTTGCTACTATTAATATTTTAAATCAAACTTAGTTGAAAAGATGAATAAATAACCCCTTTATATAGAAGCCTAGAATGGGGCTATCATCCCCCCTCCCTCCCTTCCTTAAAATTATCAAAGGGGCAGTCAAACTAAACTAAATAAACTAGTAAAATTCCTAGGTACGTAGAAGACTACAAACACTTTGGTCAACAAAGTTATAATGGCAGTAAACATAGCATTAAGTAACCTTATAGAACATAACTTTGCGTTGCTGAATTTAATCCTTCTTTTGATAGATTTTGGGTCATTATCCAACTCCATTTGGTCTTTATTTTGGGTCACCAAATAGTTGTAAGACTTTTTCAAAAAACTCAACTTTGGGCTAGAGCAATTCTTCCATCATAGGACATATTTCAATTGTTACATAAAGCCCATTTAGTGCCTTGATATTCTCTGTCCTTTAATAATGTTAAGCTGCCATGGATTCTATCACTATGAGTGAGGGATCTCCCACACACTTTTGTAACATAGAGACATAGAACACTGAGTGAATGGAGGATAAATTTGCTGGCAACTCAAACTCATAGGCTACTTTCCCTAACCTCTTTAAGATTTTGTAGAGGCCAATATCTCTCTCACTTCCACTCAGGATGATTATGGATTGAGAAAACCCACTAGGTCTCTGGTTCTCAACCTTAACATGCTAATAATTTTGACACTAAGCTACAAGTTTAAAAATGTCTTTTTCATATTATTCTACCAATATGTTTTTATCAATTCATGATACATCTTTGTGAAACCTGGGTGAATAAAATACCTAGAAATATGTACTTCTTCCACAATCCACTCTCAAAGTTCATCAACATCCAGAACATACAATCTACCTTGGTACCTCAAGGTACCATCTACCCCTTATTCAAATTCCATAACATTTTGCTTATGGATTCCTTCCTTTTGTAGAGCAATATAGGGTCACTATCTTGCTTTTTCTTGAGTTTTGATACTATGGATGATTCAGTCCCATTTTAGAAAATTACACCACCATCCTTGAAGTCTATGAGGTTAAATCCCAGGTTTACAAGCTTGTGAATATCCTTTGTTAGTTCCTTTTTTCCTTTCTCAACATATGCAATACTTTCCATGGATAATTTTCTAAGTGAATTGGCAACATTCACATTACTAGGGTGATATAAGATGCTTATATCATAATCTTTGAGTAACCCAATCCATTACCTATACTTTAGGTTCAGTTCTGTAATGACCAAATCCATCGTTATTAAGACACACCTCGATATTAGTGCAAAGCTAAGAAAATTATCGAGTTGTTATTTGAAAGCAAACATGGGACCACAAGTATTTAAAATTTAGAGGCTTAAGTATTTGGGTTGGGCTAACATTATCCCTCTATATCGAGATTTATTCTGCTCTAGCGGTACAACTATAGCGGTGAGCCTATCGCTATAGCAGGAGACGCAGTCCAAAATCCCACTTAAGCATGATTTATTTTCCTTCTTCATTTTGGTTGAAATAAAAAAATGGAAGGCTCTAAAAAAACCTAAGGGTTGCCTCCCATGTTTTGAAGCCATAGAGAGAAGGAGAAAAAGGTGTAAATTGGTAGAACCCTATGGATTTTAAAAGATTAGAATGTCCGCGATCTTGACTTCAGGCTAGGTTGCATTAATTCGTCCTTCTTACTGCTGGTTGACACCTGGTAAGCTAAGGTTAATTATGTATCTTAGACCCGAGTTATATAGCATGTTTATAATGTAGATGGATGGGAGATTTCATGTCTAGGCCTTCGGGCATGGAGATAAGATGGTTAAAATTGGTTAAAGGTTTGGATAAAGTATTAATTTGTGGTTGTCCTTATACCTATCATATTTATCCTATACTTGTGTTCTAAATTGGATGATTGATGATTACATGATTGTAATTGGGATAGTAAAATGATAAGTTAACGATCGTTAGTCGATCCTTAAGGTTATTAATTACACCAAGTAAGGTACTAGTGAACCTCCGATGATTCTAAGGTGGAAGTGCTTGGGGTGGTCTTAGAAGCATAGCAGTGTGGGTATGTCATGGCTAAGGCCCTAGCTGATAGGATAGGGGATGGTATCCTAGTTTAATCCCACTTGTATTAACGTGCATGTTTCCTACTTGTAGGTTGGCGGGTTAATACATGTTGTTTTGTGTGGTCACTGCAATGATGTTGCTTGCTTATTTAATTAACCTGTCTTATTTTATAAAGTATGAAATGTTTCGGTATTTTTGATATTCTCATGGGTTATTAGTGGAACAAGGTTGGTAGACACTCGTGTTTAAGATTTAGTACACGGATGGTAATTGTACCCTGCAGGTCATGTTAAGAGGGTCGATGCATCACCCATAGTGTGTATCTATGAGGGTCAAGTGAGTTTACCGGTTCCATGAGTGGATCGAGGAACACATTTATATGATGTTATATGTTTTGGATTCATGTATGGTCCGATTTTGGTCATATATTTGGGGATTTCTGGTAATGAAGTCATGGTATGTTGGCATTGATATTTGAATTAAATATAATCATTCAACTGGTATTTATGGAATGTATTTCTATGTTTTATTAAAGTGCCTTGGATGTTGTGTTGACATAATTATGGTTTGATTAACTAATCATCTCTTAAAATTGTCTGTATAGTCGGTCTTGATTGTACGTGACTTGGTGCTAAGGGTTTGGCTTGTTGGTATGATCCCCTAAATGTTTTTTGTTGCTTGTTATGCTAAATGTGTGTTGGTTTTGAGTGTGGATTAACTTGTTGTACTATAATTTAGATAAGGGTGGTCAGCCTAGAGTATAATTCTTAGTTTGTATATTATCTTAGCTTATTATATTGCATCGGGTAGAGGAATGACCACAGAGGTGGAGGTATGGGGGTAAGGAATCCTATGCTAGCCTGATAGGGAGAATACTGGGTACAAGTTAAGGTGAATTTCGATCTAGTATTCGAGCTGGAAAGATAGGTTACATGTCCGGGAGAGTCTTCTCCAGGCATGCTACTTACTAAATATAAGGATTCAGGCCTAGGATTTCCTTGTCGTAGTTGTATTCCAAAGTTAGGGTAATCCCCGATGTGGGGTAAGACTTAGTGGTTTAGGGGTGGTAGAGTCGTAAGGTGATACGAGCATGGGTAGCTTATGTCTTTGCTACTTCCTCTTTAGCAACTTTTGTACCTATTTTAGACTAGGTCCTAGGGTAGTTTCCATTTCTGCATTTTCATTTCTTTAAAACTATTGTAGTAAAAAATAGTTTTCCAATGATTAAAGACTTCTGCATGTATGTTGGTTGGGTGGTAAAGGGTTCTCCTATTTAGGTGGATTAGAGTAAGTGCCCTCACAATCCAGTAAATTAGGTCATGACAATTTTGTATCAGAGCCTAGGTTATCGATTTCTCAGTACAAGAGCAAATATTGGGTGGAGTCCTACGGATTGGTGTGTTGAGATCCACATCTAATCTTCGGGAAGCTATGGGGCATTATAGGAAACTATTTCACTTCTTTCTTTCCTTTCGTGAGATTGTTCAGTTGTTGTATAGGTTGAGTCTAATCGGTATCTTGGCTAAGCAATTGGATGTCACTTTACTCCATTTGAAAGGATATAAGCAACACAAATTAAAACTGGGAAGGTTCTAATTGGTATCTGGCTCTTCGAGCCATGTAATTTATTAGATGACCCACTTGGGTCATCACATGCACAGTCAGGTGTTATATTATTAAGGCTTAGGAAAGTGATGTTTGATTCTAGTTTTCCCTGGTTTTATATGTAGTGATTAGAGTTGCTTGATTTGTTTGAGTCTATGTTATGTGAATGCTGTGAATTGTTATGTGCTGTGTGGTGGTAGGTAATCTTAGACTATGAATGTACTGTTGGTTGATAGTGTTATAAAAGTTTAAACTAGTGCCTAAGGATAAGTAACGGAGCTGCTTATGCAAAAGTCATACCTGTTTGTGATAGGGGAGAAAGTGTCATTATATAGAGTCTAACTTGTCGTTGAACACCGAATAACCCGTGCTAAGTCTAGTTAAGCGCATGGAATTTGCTTGGTTATTCGTTGATGACAAGGTTGAATTTCTTGTTATGAAAAACAAGGTTTGGAATTTGTAATACTGGAGTTAGTTTATAATGGATTATCTCATATATTTTTGATTTCATGAAACATCATGTGTTATAATTCAAGGTTATGGTCGATTTGTAATTGGTTTAAACTCGTTTCTGGGGAAATTAACAAGGTATTAGCTTTTTTTGGGTTGCATTATGGGTATTAAGGAGTTGGGGAAGGAAACATAGGAAAAGTTGTTTAAAATTCTTGGCAGCCCCTGTTCGGCCGCCACAACGGCCTGAAGCACCGCTATAGCAGTATAGGCGGGGTAGTATCCCTGCCCTGTTTCCCCTATTTTTGACTTTCGTGTTTGTTTGATAATTTTTGACATTCAGGGTACAAGATATTGCATTAATATAAAAATCACATAAATACCTTATAAGTAGGTTTATTATTTATTAAAGAAATAATTAAAATAATAGCCATGTGCAGGAAATAAATGAGAGAAAGGTGAAATATCTAGTACATACCCCAAATGAGGGCAACCTAAATAATTATAAAAACAAAGAGGGGAGGGGTAAAGGGAACCAAGATGGATGCCCTATTAGTCGCAGGCTGATGGGGCAGGGTCGTCTCTTTTTGCATCACTCTTGAAGGAAAGCTATCTCAAATCCTCCGATTCCAGTTTGGGGAGGTCCTGGTTGGGTGCTATGCACCCAAACATCACTCTTATAGTCTTCCACATGAGGGCAAGCAGCCGATCCTAAGAGCATCTCTCCTGCTTCTCTTCGTTGAGCTCTCGGCGGAGCACTGTGATATCTTGGGCAGTGGAAGGGCCTGTAAAACTAGAGGGACACTTTTTCATATACCTCCTAACAATGGCCAAGACTGACTCCAACAGACTGCTAGAGATCTTAGGCTGGGACTGGGAGGGAGGGGCATCATCATCATCCCCGTCAGCCTCAGGGACTTCCTCAGCCACTCTACTACTATCCACCCCATCAGCCCTCCTCTTCATTCACTTCTGGGATAAAGGATCTCTCACCAAGAGGGGTTGAAAGGGAATATCCATCACTGCCGCCATATCATTGGGCTTCTACGGTATCCCCACCCGTCTGCACAACTCTGACACTAGACCCAAAAGGAAAGGACTCCTCCTAAGGACCCGGTAGAAGTCCTTCCACTCAATCATAATCTGCTCCCCCACGTTTAGTCGAATGCCCCTAATAGTATAGGCCACCACAAAGGCTTGAGGATTGGTCACGTCAGTGGTATTACTTGATGGACGAATCCTTTGGGTCACCAGGTTCAGCCACCTCCTAGCATCAACTATAAAATAAGTACAGGTGGTGCTTTCAGCCGAGGGCCAGTATACTCAATCTCTAAACTCCTCCATAATCAGAGCTTCCCTCAGCCAATCTATATCCATATCTTGGGTCTTGGGTATGTAGTTGGCATTAGAGATGTGGGGTACCCCGCGCACCTTATTAATGGTGTGAGAGTCAATGGGGACGTCCACTCCCAGAATGAGGATAGTGGGGCTGAGGGAATCCCAGACCAAGGTAGGGAGTATAGTAAAGCACTCCCTTGTCCAAGTCACGACCCCATCAAGGGGACTTACCACAAGTGGGCCCCTTTCAAACTCTCCTTTCCAAAGTAAAATCTAGCCTAATGCATGCAGTTTTGTATGTAACAAAGTAATAGGGAGTAAAAAATTTGAATATTTTACTTTTTTCGATGACGAGGCGAAGTGATCAGGAGAGTGGGAGAGTAACTTTTTTGAGTAAAGAAGGGAAAATGGGAAATGACCCATTTTCCCCTCTATATTTTGCTTCGGACGACTATAGCAGGGTGATGGCCGTTATAAAAGGTTAATGACCGCTATAGCGGGGCCCTACCTTAGGCCCCGTAGATTTTGGAGTTTTAATTCTTTAACACCCCATCTAATGTTCGTAGTTCAACTAGTTTCAGGTATTTTTGGCCTTCGATGGTTAATTCCCTATTCGCATCGTGCCCATGTGGGCACGGAGGACCATTCCAGATTGATCGATGGTCGGGTCTCAATTTGTGCAACTATTGAATCGGGGTTTCGGCGATTGTGTTTCGATAAAATTTATCGGGTAGTTTGAATTTAAAATTAGGATCCAAGTAGCAGTAATTAGTGGTTTATGATCTAGTCGAGAGGGTGTTAAGTCCAAAATGTATCTAGATGCAGGTTGTTCCTTCTTTCAATCATTCGAGGATGAATGATGGGTAAATTGGAATATATTGTAACGAACAAATCCATCGTTATTAAGAAACACCTCAATATTAGTGTGGAGCTCAAAAAACTATTGGGACATTATTTTAAAGCTTATGTGGGACCACGAATATTTAAATTTAGGGACTTAAGTATTTGGGTCAGGCCGCTATAGCAGGATTTATTATGCTATAGAAATACCGTTTAGCGGTGACCCTACCGCTATAGTGAGGAGACACAGTCTAGAATCCCACTTAAGCGGGATTTATCTCCATTCTCTATTTTGGCTAAAATAAACGTGGGAGGATCTAAAAAAAACTAAGGGCTATTTACTATGTCATAAAGCCATGGAGAGAAAGACAAATGGGTGCAGATGGATGCAAACCCATGGATTTTTGAGAATTAGCGCATCTGTGATCTTGACTTTAGTCTAGGTTGCATTGATTCATCCTTTCTACAGTTGGGTGACACCAGGTAAGCTAAGGTTAATTGAGTAGCTTAGACCCGGGTTAGAGAGCACATTTATAACGTAGATACATGGGAGATTTCATGTCTAGTCCTTCAGTCACGGAGTTAGGATGGTTAAAATTTGTTAAAGGTTTAGGTAAAGTATTAATTTAGGGTTGTCCATATACCTATCATGATTATGCTATACTTGTGTTATAAATTAGATGATTCATGATTGTATGCTTGCCATTGGGATAGTGAAATGATGATTTATTGGTCGTTAGTAGATCCTTAAGGTAATTAATTACACCAAGTAAGGTAATAGTTAACCTCCGATGATTCTAAGGTAGAAGTCCTTGGGGTGGTCTTAGGAGCGTAGCGGTATGAGTGTGTCATGGACAAGGCCTTAGCCAGTTGTATAGGGGATAGTATCCTAGTTAAATCCCCCATGTATGATGTATGCATGTTTCCTTCTTGTAGGGTGGTGGGTTAATGCTTGTTGTTTGGTGTGGTCACTGCAATGATGTTATTGCTTATTTATTTGACCTGTCTTATTTTATAAAATGTAAAATGTTTTGGCATTTGGTATCTTCTCACGGGTTATTGGTGGAACAAGGTTGGCAGACACTCGTGTCTGGGATTTAATACATTTATGGTAATTTTCCCCTATAGGTCATATCCAGAGGGTGGATGCATCTCTCATAGTGTTATGTACGAGGGTCAGGTGAGTTTGTGGTTCCATGAGTGGACCGGGGAATACATTTATATGTTGTTATATGTTTGGGACTCCTGCATGGTCTAGTTATGGTCATATATTTAGGGATTTCTTGTAATGGATTCATGGTATGTTGACATTGATCTTGGAATTAAATATAATCCTTCAACTTGTATTTATGGAATGGATTTCTATGTTGTATTGGAGTGCCTTGGATATTTTGTTGCCTTGATTATGGTTTGATTAACTAATCGTCTCTTGAAATTATCTGTATAGCCGGTCTTAACTGTACTTGACTTGGTGATAAGGTGTTGGCTTGTTGGTATGATCCCCTAAATGTCTTTTGTTGCTGGTTATGCTAAATATGTGTTGGTTTCGAGTCTAGATTAACTTGTTGTACTGTAATTTAGATAAAGGTGGTCGTCCTAGAGTATAATTCTTAATTCTTATATTGCCTTAGCTCATTATATTACATTGGGTAGTGGAATGTCCAAGGAGGTGGGATTTGGGGTAAGAAATCCTATGCTAGCCTAATAGGGAGAAGGCCGGGTGCGGGTTAAGGTGAATTTCGATCTAGTATTCGGGCCGAAAGGACAAGTTACATGTTTGGGTGAGTGTTCTGCATGCATGCAATGTGACTTACTAAATATAAAGATTCAGGCCTAGGGTTTCCTTGTCGTAGTTGTCTTTTGAATTTAGGGTAATCTCTAATATAGGGTAAGACTTAGGGGTTCAGGGGTGGTAGAGTCGTAAGGAGTGGTGTTGTACTTCGGAGCAAGGACGAGAGTTTAGTAATAGGAAAGGGGTAGTACTAAGGTTTTGGAAATGAGAGTAAAAGAATGCATGTTTCTTTTGGATATTTATGTTGTATTGGTGTAATCCTATTTGGGTCAACCGATGAGGCCTAACAGTATGTGTGGTTTGTACTGATGCTACTCTTGCTATACCCTTTTCGGGTATAGTCTTTTGTAGGATTCAGTGTTAGTTTCTTGACTATCACGATAGTGATCATTCAGCAACTCCCACTCTCTCATTCATGGTGGAAGCCGTGTTTTGGCTACTTCGTCTTTAGCAGCTCTTTTACCTGTTTTAGACTAGGTCCTAGGGTAGTTTCCATTTTCACATTTTTATTTCTTTAAAACTATTGTAATGAAAGTTGGTTATTTCAAATGATTTAAGATTTCCACATGTATGTTGGTTGGGTGTTAAGGGGTTCTCCTATCTAGGTGAATTAGAGTAGGTGCCTTCACAATCCGATAAATTGGCTCATGATAATTTGGTATCAGAGTCTAGGTTGTCGGTCTACCACTATAAGAGAAAATGCTGAGTAGAGTCCTACGAATTTGTGTGTTGATATCCATATCAAATCTTCGAGAAGCTATGGGGCATTATAGGAAACTGTTTCACTTCCTTCTTTCCTTTCATGCGATTGTTCAGTTGTTGTATGGGTTAAGTCCAATTAGTATCTCGTGATTCCAATTGGTATCTCGTCTAGGCGAGTGGATGTCACTTGACTCCATTTTAAAGGATATAAGCAACGCAAATAGAAACTGGGAAGGTTCTAATTAGTATCTGGCCCTCAGAGCATTATAATACACAACCAAATCATCAGAACCCTCCGGTAAGGTCAATAAGAGAGCAAAGGTCAACCTTGTTTTTAGTTCATGAAAACTCTCCTTACAGGCTTTCGACTATTGAAACTTAGATCTCTTTTAAGTTAACTTTTTTAACAGTGTAGAAATATAAGAGTCACCCACTTTAAACCTTTTGTAGTAACCAACCAAACATAAAAAACTTCTAAAATCATTCGGGACGATAGGTCTAGGCTAGTACTTAACTGTATCAATCTTTTGGGAATTAACCTTGATATACTCACTAGCAAGAATTTGACTTAGAAATTCTACAATCTGCAACCAAGAATTAACCTTGATATACTCACTAGCAAGAATTTGACTTAGAAATTCTACAATCTGCAACTAAAACTCAAAATTAGAAAATTCTGCATACAACTCACAATCCTTGAGTGTCTGCAACAAAATTTGAAGGTGATTAATATGTTATTCCTTTCTACGGGAGTAGATTAGGATGTCATCCATGATGACAATCACGAATATGTCAATATACTACTTGAAAACTCTATTCATCATATCCGTAAAATCAGCTGATGCGTTAGTCAAACCAAAGGACATAACTAGGATTTCAAAGTGACCATACATAGAATTGAAGGATGTCTTTGGAATGTCACTTTTCCTAACTTTCAACTAATAATAACTTAATCTGAGGTATATCATATAGAAACACTTAGAACCATGAAATTGGTCAAAAATATCAGTACTTTTTTAAAGCAGATACTTATTCTTTATGGTAACCTTGTTCAATTGATGATAGTCAATGTACAGTGTCATAGAGTCATCTTTCTTATGCACAAATAGAATTGGAGCATCTTATGGAGAAACACTTGGCCTAATGAATCCCTTATCAAGGAGATTCTTCATCTGTTGTTTAAACTCATTTAACTCTACTAGAGCTATTTTTTATGGTTGAATAGATATAGGTTGGGTGTCAAGAAGACCATCAACTTAAAAGTCTATCTCCTTGTGGGGAGGGACTCTGGAAAGATCATAAGGAAAGACTTCAAAAAACTAATTAAAAAATGAAACTAACTGAAGGTATGGAACTTCAGCATTAGAATCCCTTACCCAAACTAAATGATAAATGTAGCCCTTGGAAACCATCTTTGTGGCCTTAAGGTACAGATAAACTTGCCATTTGTCTCAAATAGACTTCTTTCCCACACTAAGACTAGTTTTCTAAAAACCTAAAGTTTCGTAACGTTGTTTTATATTTAGCTGAGGAATAATAGAGATACAACAAATCTATGCCTATAATAACATCAAAAAATACCATATCTAGTTCAACTTGGTTAGCTAAGGTGCCTTTATGATGAACTAATACTATGCAGTTTCTATAAACTCACCAAGCTACAATGTCTCACCTATAAGAGTAGAAACAACAAAAGTCTTAATGAGTTATTTAGGTCTGATCCGAAACTTCATAGTAACATAGTGGGTTACAAAGGATAAATTAGCTCTAGGGTCAAGTAAAACATAATCATCAATAGAGAAAACTTCCATTATACTCGTGACAACCTCTGGATAAGTTTCTAGTTCCTGACAACTACTTAAAGCATACAAGCAGTTTAGACCACCACCTATTCCTAAAGTAGTACCTTTTTACACAATTTTGCCTGCTGGTATTGACAAAGTCATAGACTAGGCTCTGTTTCCCCCATTACCTTATCTCATAGATGGATAATTATTTAGAAAGTGGACCTTTTGGCTATACCTAGAGCATCCATATCCACCATAATCTGTTGTATGAATCCTACTATGCTTGTTACAGATAGGATTTTGAGTGGTCCCTTATACAACACTACCTTTGGACTACGAGGCTGGTGACGTAAAACTCTAGTTGGTCTAAAATCATATATGCTTTATAGGCGTTGGTTCAGGAACACTAGATGGTTATGGAATAGTTAATGACAAACTCTTATGAGAGATAGACCTATTATTATTATTCTGCTAACAAATATCATTGCTAGTTGGCCTGGCTCTCTTATTCTTATTCTCTTTCCTCTTCTACTATTTTTCTCTTCAATCTACTAGGCATAAACATTAGTATTAATATGACCTTGGAATTATAGGGAAAGGTTGGAGACACTCCTTTTTCAAGTGTCTTCCTACCCTAGACATAAACTTTCTCATCCTCACCCTCATAGCAAACACCACTTCTGGGGTATATCTAGAAAGTTATGTGAACTTAAGACTATACTCCGTAACTCTCATAGTACCCTGTTTAAGGTTCATATCATAAGCCTTTTCTTCCCTAAAATCTAAAGGCAAGATGTGATCAATAAAGGAGTCCATAAAATCTCCTAACTTTGTAGAGGTTGCATCCTCTCCATGAGTTAACTCTCACTGTTCATACCAAGTGTTTGAAAAATTCTTTAATTGATAGGAGGAAAGCTCAACCCCCTCTATCTTACTGACGCAATGCATCACCCTAAGGATATTTTGGATCTCATCAATAAAGCTCTGGGGTCTCTTTCAACCATTGACCCTGTAAAAACTTGAGGATTCATTCAAAGGAATTCATGATAAATCAAAGGAATTTATGAATCTTGGAAGTATCTAAAGATTCATAAGAACTAAACTAGTAGGGACTTGTAATGCCCCTCAAGGTAATATTTTAATTTTTTTCACATTTTCCCTATTTTGAGCCTTCCTATAGTTACTATAGTTTATTTGTGACTTGCTGAGACAGGTGGTTTGGTTCTCAAATATTTTGGTTGGACTTCTGTTTTAGAGATTTTGAAGTTAATAAGTTTGACTTGAGTTAACATTCTTAGTAAACAGCCTCAGATGAGAATTTTGACAGTTTCATAAGCTCTGTGAATTAGATTTTGGGCTAGCAGACCTTTGGTTTGGATCTAGAGATTTTAGTCTCATTTTAGGTGATGGGTTGTGATTTTAATGTAATGTGGAAAAAGAATTGACTTCGGTCAACATTTCATCAAAACAACTTCTGTTTGTTAGTTTATTGATTATATTGTCCGGAATATTATTTCCAAAAGGCTAGCATACTTGGATTGCATTCACGGGACTCTAAACGAATATTGGAGGTCTGCTCAGTACATGGAATTCTTGGCCACGCCGCTGATGCCGCTGATGTATTGTACAACCACTCAAGCACAGCTTGACCGCACTAGTGAGGCTACTTTTGCAAAAGCATGGCCTCTTTTGTAAAGGTTGCTGATGTCATCGCCCTCTGCTCCTGTAGAGCCTTCTCCACTTAAGTGATGGCACATTTGTGGTGGTCCAAAATATTAGTGGCCTCTGCATTTGCAAAGGATCAATCTCTACAGAAATGTCTCTCTTGAGGCAAAACCACCATAGAAGTGATGATCATTGTACATTTAAGTCCTCTTCTCCATTTCATTTTCCATTTTCACTCAATGTGTTTGGGATCTCGGATATAGTGAGAAATTGGTGATTATAGGAGACTCTTGACTTGGGTAAGCTTAATTCCTTCTCATTTATGTTCTATCACCTCATGTCCCTTCAATTCCATCTTTAATTCATGATTTAGACCTTGAGTACTTCGATTTTCTTTTTGATTAAAATGAGATTTTGGGCCCAATAGATGTCCGAATTTATCTCTGTCTTCGCCCAACTTTTGAGCATGGTTTCTTACTCTTGGGAAGGATAATTGTGAGTTTTATTTGTTTTGGTCGATAGGCCCGGCGTTTAATATTTTACCGTATTTTTTGCCCGACTTTCTTGTTACTAATGCGAGGCTAAAATTACATATATTCAGTCATTATTTTCCACATATTTTGTATTTTTTGGTCCTTTTTGAGCATTGATTTTGTGAATTATGTTTAACATTAAATTTTCATATGTAGGATTAAATTGGTGTGAAGATAAATAAATTTGAAGCAGAACCTAATTAAAAATTAGATATCATAAAAAGAAATCAAATAGGCAGCTTAATGGATTAAATAGAGTATTATATTAATAATTTTATACGTGCTGTTATGATTGAAATTGAAGAATGTGAGGTAGCTATTGCATGTACACTTGACACTAGTGAATGTAACAAAAACAATTCAGGCGGCGCGTAGAACAGTCCCAAACGGATTGAGTTTTTATTTCCCAGTCGATTTTGGACTCAATTATTTTGTTTAAGGCTTCTTCTACACCTAAACTTGTACCAAAAAAATTAATTTGTGCATAACTTTGGATCTAGGGAGAGCTAGGAGCTGTCGTGGAGGCCAAAAAAAATTAGTTTATTCTTTTCTTTTCCATCTTTGTTTATTTATACACATTATTACCGACTCTTAAATCTTAAAAACATACAACATTGTTTTGTTCTTGGCTTTGAGAGATTATTCATACATTAATTCTTGGTTATTAACTTTTCTTTAAAAATTCAAGATTCCAAATTTCTCTTATTCATCTTGTATGTTTATAATCATGAATTCATCATCTTTTTCTGATTGTTTTCTTACGAACATAAGTAGTTTAACCCATAACTAGGGTTGTGGAAACCATGATGAATTAACAATGCAGGCTAAAGTACTTAGTGATTCTTGAATGGTGTTTATGTATATGTTATTCTTCCCTTCATATTAATTTTTTTTTAACAGTGGCCACCATTAGAACTCCCTTTAATCCTTTACTTGCTGGATTAAAGATGTAGAGAACAGGAAAAAGGGTTAACAACGGATATTTGAGGCAATCAACCCTCATCTAATAGCTTGAGCCCTATTCAAGAATATCTAATCTGGGATCAAGGGTAAAGCAAACACTCATAAACGGACCAAGTTGCATAGTAATATTCATCTATCTAGGGGACCTACCCTTTAGGTGAACTGAACTTACCAATTTTGCATACTAAGCATCATGACAGATCTCTAATATGGCACGCTTACTATGTTATGAAATCATGGGAACACAATCCTAGTTCATCATTCATTAATTGCAAACAACATCAAATTACTTCTTGTTAATAAATTTGATTTACAATTACATATTACTTGAAATACCCCCATTGGAAATAAACGACTAAAACCCTAAATAACAACATTGACCTAGGTCCTAACATATTCCGCATGGTATTGACCCAACCTTGGTTGGGTTCTATATTTGAACAATGACCACATTATACTTCACTTTAGAGGCGTAATTTGAGCGACATCAAATTTTGGGTCCGTCGCCAGGGAATACAGTTTAGGGTTAGCTCAATTATATTTAACTAACTATTACTCCTTATTTTCAATATATATTTTATTTATTTTGACATTTTTTTGGAATATTTTACTACTCTTCTTGATATGATTTCTTTATTATATAAAGTGTGGAGTGCTAAGAATCCTATTTTATTGATCCTTGTCCTTTTGATAGAATGGTTTATTGCAGGGAAGTGATAGATTTATTTAGGGATCTCTTTGAGCACATGACATATGCGATGACACACTTCATGGAAGATAGAATTGAGCTCATTCAAGAGGTTTATATATTTAGCTTGAATATTGAAGATGTGTGTGTAATGAAATATACGTGCAACACCCAACAATTTAGTTATGAGTTGTGTGCGGTTGAAAAAGTACTTATAATCATATTGTGGAGATAAAATTGGAGGCCCAGTTACTTAACCATACTTTTATTGATGTTGTCGTTGTTTAGAATAGTACAGTAGAGTTTTGTGACGAAGTAGATAGAATTATTTTTAAAGAATCTAGTGTGTACAAATATGAGGATGTGACTAACAAGAAAATTTATGAGTTAGGGCATAAGAATCTAGTGTGTACAAATATGAGGATGTGATTAACAAGAAAATTTATGAGTTAGGGCGTATTGGACCTCTTTCTAATCATTTTTTTCACATTATTTTTAGATAGTAAGATATTAATCGAGCCATTATTTTTTTCACATTATTTTTATTTTTATTTCTATAGTGTCACATTTTTTTGTCTTGTTTCGTCTTTGCAGATTTAGGAGAAGTCTGAGTACTCGAATTCAAGAAGGGCCCTTTGAACAGAATAAATTATTTTAGGAATACTTTTTTATTATTTTTATTTTTATTTTAGAAGTATTTGTTTATTTTGATTTTTTCAGTTTTTAGGAGAGAAAAGAAAAGACTTTTTATTTTAATTTGTTTGATACTAGAAATTTAGACCTATCTTGAGTAGAGCTTTTCTTTGAGTTCTTGAGTATAAAATAAAATAATAGACTTTCTGACACCTAAACTCATGGTTGTGACTCAGTAGATAGCTTATTCTTATTTTATACTTCGCTATGAACCCGTCTGTCTTAGAAGTGGCATTGATCCATCTTGATTGATACTTGTGCCCTGTATGGTGAGGATTTGCATATATTTCATGTTTTGCATCGTAGTCTAGAACTTGCCCTGCATTTTATTGAAGTGAAATAAAAAGTGTTGCTCTGTTTAGAAGATGATTATAAGCTTTCTTTGATATGTCTTGTGAATTTTAGCCTTTTTAGATATTGTTATCACTAGTTAACTCCTTTGAGCTTGTATCCATTTATTTGATAGCTTCATTTTTGCCTTGAACCTTTTGTTAATCCCTAACTATTACACCTTACTTTCTTGAGCTCTGTAGCATAGACTCTGTTGAAATTCTTAAATCTGTAGAAAATGGATTGTTGAGTGTGAAAATTAACCAATGATAGTGACAAAGGATGAGAAGGCCCTCTTTGAAAGAATGTGACTTGAAAAAAAAAAGAAGAGAACGAAAAAGTTGATTGGAATGTTCTTGATATAATGAGAATACTAGTGAAAATAATTGATGAAGATAGGGATGAAAAAATGATGAAAATAATGGATGATGAAGTCTAAAAAGGGCAATGTTCTTAGGGTAGTGTTAATTACTATTACATAGTTTTCCTAATCGTACCCTAGCCAACATTATAACCCATTAAAATCCTATTTGATTCTATTCGAGCATACTTAATTAGTGGAGATTTACATAATGGGCAAGCCTATGGTTCTTTGTGCATACATGTGAATTCTTTGTGAGTGAAAGAGTTGTTCTTTGATGCTAAATTCTTAAATTATATTCGATCTTTTGAATTGAGTGTGTGGGACTATTTTTCTTGTGAGGGCACTTGTTTCGTGATATATAGGTGATGTTATTATCTTTTTTTGACAAGAATAGGTAAGTGATCTTAAATTTGATTAGTTAGAGTCCATCTTTGAAGTTAGGAGGTTAGAGGTTGTTGTTTATTTATATTTGTGGCATAATGATCAGGAAGTATACTTGATATTGTGAATTTTTATATGGTCTAAATATTTTGTATAAACCAATGTGGTGGCATTCCTAGTCTTGATTAATTGATATGAGCTTTAATGTTTGCTCAAGGACGGGAAGAGTTTAAGTGTGGGGTATTGATTTGAGGCCAAAATTACATATATTTAGTCATTTTTTCCCTCACATTTAGTATTTTTATTTGTCATTTTTGATCATTGATTTTATAGATTATGTTTAATATTATACTTTTATGTGTAGGATTAAATTTGTTTGAAGATGATAAAATTTGGAGCAAAATCAAATTAAAAATGAGAAATCATGTAGGAAAATAAAGCAGGTAGCTTAATGGATTAAATGGACTATTATATTAATATTTTTATACATGCAGCTACGATTGATATTGAATAATGTGAGGTAGCTACTGCATACACACATAGCACAAGTGAATGCAACAAAAGCAATTGAGGCGTGAGCAGCACAATCCCAAAAAGACTAGGTTTTGATTTCCCAGTCCATTTAGGACTTAGTTATTTTATTTGGGGCTTTTTTCTAAACCTATAAATATCCCAAAAAATTAATTTGCACATAACTTTAGAAGTAGGGAGAGCTAGGAGCCGTTGTGGAGGCCAGAGAAAATTGGTTTATTCTTTTCGAATCCATCTTTACTTATTTGTATGCATTATTACCGACTCTTAAGTCTTAGAAACATACAACACCATTTTGTTCTTGGGTTTGATAGATTATTCATACATTAATTCTTGATTATTATGTTTTATTAATAGTTGAAAATTCCAAATTTCTCTTATTCATCTTGTAAGTTTATAATCATGAATTCATCACCTTTTTCTGATTATTATCTTTTGAACATGAGTAGCTAAACCCATATCTAGGATTGTGGAAACCATGATGAATTAACAAAGTAGGCTCAAGTACTTAGTGATTCTTGAATGGTGTTTATGTATGCATTGTTCTTCCCTTCGTATTGATTGTTTTTTAACGGTGGCCAACGTTAGAACTCGCAATAATTCTTTACATGTTGGACCAAAGAGGTAGAGAATAGAATAGGGTAATAATAATGGTGATTTGAGGCTATCAACCCTCGTCTAATAGCTTGAACCCTGTCAGGGAAGAGCTAATGTGGGATCAAGGGTAAGGGTTAGTAAAGCAAGCACTTGTAGACAGACAAAGTTTTATAGTTATATTATCTATCTAGGGTACCAACCATTTAGGTGATTTTAACTTATCAATTTTGCATGCTAAGCACTAGGATAGATCACTAGTACAACACACTTCCTATATTATGAAATCATGGGGAACATAATCCCAGTTCATCATTCCCATTGATTACAAACAACATTAACTTACTGCTTGTTAATAATTTTGATTCACAATTACTTGTTAGTTTAAATCCTTCAATTGGAAATAAATTACTAAAAGACTAAATTACTACATTGACCTAGGTTCTAACCATATTCATCGTGGGATGGATCCCAACCTCGATTCTGTTCTATATTTAAACAACGACCACTTTATACTTTACTTTACAAATGTAATTTGGGTGACATCAATTACCAATATGGGCCTTATTCTTCTCATCTTAACATATAGATTGTATTTTTGAATAGTGTGGCAACATTTAGAAGCCTTGTGGAAAGAAAAGGCTTCCCTGCGATTGCTCATGATTCAGTCGTTCGGCCTCCAAGTATGTTACAACTAACTTACTTTTAGAATTTTCTTGGGTAGGCCATATATTGTATAAAATACTTATGATATTGGGGAAAATATCCATTAATTGATTTGCCTTGAGATTTCTGAGTTATCAGGCTTGCATTGGGTCCTTAGGGTAGAATTCGTGTTTGAGCCTTAGTTTAGGTTGCTTATTTAGTCCGTGGAGCCTTAGTATAGGTTGTTTGCATAGTTTTAGGCATAGATTAGGGATTCTTAGTATAGACTTGAGGTAGTAATTCATGATAGCATTGATTTATTATTATTATTATCCCTCAATTACATCCATATTAGTTTCTTTTTAGGTTATCTTTGTGCTGTAAGATTGTGATACCTACGGGTCCAGGATAGTATCGATGGAGTTTTTTTCTTGAGTTTGATATTACATAGAGAGAACTATTACCTAGTTTTTGAGCATAATTACAATTGCAGGCTGCTATTTCCTTTTAAATCTTTACTTGTATATGCACAAGCATATTCATTCATATATTTTCATGGCACTTGTCTTGAATTTATGGAGAAACACCATTTTTAGTTTTCAAATGAAAGTAATGGAAAGAAAGAGATAATCTTAGCCCCAGTTTAAGTCTGGATGATCCACTGAGTTTTAGTTCTAGTTCGAGTCTAGGCCATTAGTTATTGTTAATTATATATGTAATTCCTAGTTTGAGTCCAAATCTTGTATATGGACCTCGCGAGTACCCTATGGGTCCTGCCTTTGCAAGCACAGAATGCTGGAAGGGGTGTATATGTAGGCATAAACCATTGCATTCATCTCATACTGACCACATTCACTAATTTATATTTCTATATTTATATGAACTGCGTGTATGCTATTTTCTCATTTACCTATATTTGAATTGGGATGTAGACTCTTAGCTCTCCTTTAGATTTCATATGCATAGATGTAGGTTATATTTGCACTTTATATTATATATTGTTATTCAAAGCTCAGTTTCCCTATGATGCCTACTGAGTACCGCGTGTTCTTGTACTCATGCTACACTTTTGCATCTTTTTTTGATACATATCTTAGCCTAGGTATTCGCCACTGATTTCCCACTTGTTTGGAGGCCATTTTGGATCAGATTTGGGATGAGCTCTTGGCATTCAGAGTTGATCCATTTTCTTTATATAGTTACTATCTTCATTTTGGAATATTTAGAGATAGACTTGTATACTTATTTAGTACTACTTTTTTTATTAGTAGCTCTTGTACTAGTGACTCTAGGTCTTGGGTGATGATTTGTATATTTTGTTATTTTCCTTTGCTACTTATGGGATTTTAGTGTTTGTATCTATCGGTATAGTTGGCCTATTTCTTTTGATATACTTCATTTTCACTTATTAGTTGTTACTTTTATGTATATGACTAGTGGGGTTAGCTTACCTACTAGAGGTTTATGATAGGTGGCATCATGGCTTGATTTTGGGTTGTGATAGAATTGTATCAAAGTCTAGGTTCATTGGTCTTACTGGTACAAGAGCAAATGCCTAGTATAGTCTCACAAATCGGTTTAATGACATCTATAACTTATGTTCAGGAGGCAATAGGGCATTCTTAGAAAAATTCCATATTTTGACTCCTTATTATGTATTCTTATTCCTATTAGTTCCTAAAATCTTACTTGTTTCATTCTTTCACTGATGGTTAGGATGAGGTCTTTAATAAGTGAAGACAAATCCCCATGCCTCTAGCTAGTTCCCCATCTAGGGTTTGGGGTGGAAATTAACCCAGAGGTCAGAGTTGGTCATGAGCTACATCACCATCTCGGGGTCTAGATAGAGAAACCTCACCAGATCCTATGCTTGACGTAGAGGATCTACCACCATGGATAGAGGTCTCAGGGGTAGCCCTAGTTCCAGTTGGGTTTATTTCCTCACTCATACTTCAAGACACTATGGTGAAGCTTCTGAGCTTCCTAGAGGGTATGCCACATATAGGGGTGTTTCTCTGTACTTCTAGCAGTCCTTATATCAGAGAGAAGGCACAAACATCATCCTAGGTAGTGGCTCAGGGAATTCAAGGTTCAGAAGAATATCCTACTCCTACAACTTCCTGATTATAGGTGTTGCTAGTGTTATTTATTGCTCGGCCTATGGTAGCTATACCAATGAAAACTTATAAGAAGCATAAGACGTTACATCATTTTCATAGATTAGATTCTCTGAGGTTTTCAGGTGCTTTTATAGAGGATGCTTATGAGTTCCTTGTGCTCTATCAGGAGAGGTTTCAAACCTCGAGCTTGTGGAGTTGCATAGGGTTGTTTATTCTTCATTTCAGATGGATGGTCAGCCAAATATTGGTAGAGGTCTTATGTCGAGTACAGGACAGCTGGAACACCTTTGATGACTTAGGAACAGTTCTCTGAGGCCTTCATGAGGAAGTATGTGCCCTGCAACATAAGGGAGAGATTTCTTTATGAGTTTATAGATTTATAGTAGGGCTTTATGTTAATTCTAAGTATGAATCGATGTTCATGAGTTGGCTAGGCATGTTACTACAATTATTTCGGCAGTACACGAAAGGTTGAATATGTTTGTCAGAGTGTTACAGTTGCAACTTTATTTGGCTATTGAGCATATGGTACCTTCTGGATGGATATTTTTTTATATGGTTGATCATGTATGGACCATTAAAGGGATACATCACAAGCCCTACATAGGCGGTGATAAGAAGCCTTCCTATTAGGGTGGATTTAGTGGTTCTCAATCTAGGAGTAGGAGTTTCCCTGGTAGGGGTTATCAGGAGATCTTTTAACCAAGCAAACCTGATAAGGTTGCGCTAAAGATACAAATAGGGTTCAGATAGGTTATAGTGGTGAATGTGGTTAGATCTTTGGTTGGACTCTGCGAGGTTTTCATTCTAGGTTTCCAGGACTTTGTGGCCATTCTTATTCAACAGGGAATTCTCACCATGGTATGATTGGCAGAGGTTGATATGAGTGTGGTGAGGTTTTGAATTTTTCTAGTGAGTTCCCCATGCACGGGCTTTCCAGGCAGCTAGGCTTGTAGATTTAGGCCCCTGGGGATCCATTACTACTAGATATAGGTAGTGCATAGGGTAGAAAGGGTTGTCCCTAGGGTGCAAGACGTGGTGCTCGGCCAGGTCGAGAAGGTGGTCATATGGGTACTCAGTCTTGGGGTGGACGTGGTCACTTGTATACTTTTTTGGTTAGGCCAAAGGCTAATATTTGAGATGTCATCATTATAAGCACAATCTCCATTTATTATCAGCCAGCTCATGTGTTATTTGATCTGAGATCTACGTATTCATATGTGTCCGCCTACTTTGCTTCTTATTTAGAGTTGTCTAGTGAGTCTTTTCATGTCCCTATGCATGTAGCCACTATCATATGTGATTCATTATTAGTTAATTGAGTGTATCAGACTTGTGAGATAATAATATTTAATTATAATACTTGGGTAGACTCAAGTTATCCTAAATATGGTTGACTTTCTTCTGATTCTAGGCATGGATTGGTTATCTCCCCATCACGAGGTCTTGGATTTCTTTTCCAAGATTGTTACCTTTGCTATGCTAGGTATCCCTCAAATTATATGGAAATGTGTAGACAATCACACACCTAGAGGGATCATATTGTTCATTCGAGTGAGGTGGTTGGTAGTGAAGGTTTTTTTATCTTTCATATGTTCATGATGTTAGCTCTAACACTCCTTCACTTGAGTCGTTGCCTATGGTTAGTAAGTTCTAGTATTCTACCTGATACGAGAAGGCCATCTCAATTCATGCTACACCATATAACAACCAAAATCATTGTTACACTGAAATAGAGAATAAAACTTCGCCTAGTTTCTCCTTAGATCAAACTTTAGAAATTCAGGGGTGGCCTAGTTTTAGCTATATTTTGAGTGTGTGGTAGTCTGGGAGAATCTGGTAGTTAATAGAGTGTTGATTGGTGATTTTAATAGGTTTTTTGTTAGAGGATAAGTTTAGGAAGTCATAGAAACTTTCGGTGTGTAGAACAGGTTAGTAGAACTCTAGTTATAACAATTACAGCAAAAAGGTCAACTCGTAAAGTCAAAAATTAAGAAGTGTTTTTTGAAAGGGCCAGAGCTGGGAACAAATCTTGAGCAACTGGTTTTGTGTTGATGCAACGACAATAGTGTTACTATAAAGGTAAAAGTGTTGTCGCAGTGAAAAACCCTTTTAGTCTATGTGTCACTTCACCGGTAGATCCTCCACTGTAGCGGCATCGCTGCAGTGACAAAAACACTCAAAAAACAATATAAGTTAGAAAATGAAGTTTTTCATTTCCCATTATTCCAAAAACTCATTCCAAAGTTAGGAAAATAAGATTTTGTACCAATTTGGGGGGGGGGGGGTGTTCCATCTTTGAGGTAAGATTCTTACTCTTCAAACTTCTATTCACCCCCTTAGATTCTTAGGGTTGCAAGAATCAAGAATGGGCAGAAAATAAAAGAAAAGGCAAGACTATGGCTAATAGTGTTTTGGGCAAGGAATTGATGTAGGTTATGGTTTAATAGTAGTATAGACTTGCTTGACTCTGTGCTTATATGTGAGTTAGATATATATGATTAGATTTTAGGCATTACTTGTAATTATTGAATATATTATACATTTGAGCATTGGAATTGAGATAGTATTGAGATGTTGTTAGATCAGGTGTCATGTCGATAATGTTATTTGGATCGGGTGTCACACCGACACTATTATTAGATCGGGTAGCACGTCGATACTAGTATATGGACCGATCTCATCCCCTACAATTCATAGCTAAGAGTCTCTGCTAACTCTAGTATATGTGTACATCTTGCATTCATGCAATCATTATTTCATCTGAACATATATTGTGGTGAACTTTGTTGAAAGAATCTAACTAAGTGTGAATAATGTGCTTGTATACTTGTATTTCAGATGAGATGAAGTGTTAGGACTATACATTTTCTTGTTAACTAATTCTGATTTGTGTCTTGATTGCTTTTTACCTATATTTCACTTGCTAGTTTGCATGGTGTTGAGTTGAGTAGGACGATGATGCCTACCAGTACTTAGTTGTTGTACTGTACTACCTATACTCTTTGTTTTATTATGTGTAGAGCGTGTCCCAGCATTTGAGACAAGACCTCGACTCTAGTTTGTGACTCCATCATTGATATCAAGGGTGAGCACCATGCCCCGGAATCCATTGATCATCTTTGATTTGTCCATATCTTTTGTTTTGGGGCAGTGGCACATTTCCATTTTGAATTTTGGATAATATTTTAGACTTTGTTTTGATACTTTTAGATGTTCTTGTACGGTGACTTTTGAGTCTCGAGGGTTGAAATAAGTTTAGATACTTCTGCACTCTAATTTGTTTTTCGATATTAAATAAGTTAATAATGAAATTATTTTTCTAATATTATGTGTAGTGAGTTAGATAGTACTTAATTGATGAAGGTGGATTAGGAAAGTCCTTTGGTAATTGGATAAGGGTTTGGTTAGAAGGTACTCCAATTGTAGAGTTAGGGTGGGTGCCACTTATGATCGATTGGGTCGTGACAAAGATGGTATCAGAGCACTGGGTTCATCGATCTCATCGTGCAAAAATGGGTCTAGTAGAGTCTTGCGGAATGATACGTAGATGTTTGTACTTTTGTTCAAGAGGCTATAGGACTTTAGGAAACAATTTTCACTTCTTTCCATCCTTTATGCTAGTACTTGATTCCAATTGTTAGCTGGTGATCCAAATTGGTATCTAACCTTCTTGACTCTAGTTTTATAGATGGTGAACACTCGTTCAACTAGAGTGCCAGCAGCAGCAGCACTAGCACCAGCACTAGTACCAACACTAGCTGCTAAGGCCACAGTTTAGGGTAGGCCTTGGGTTAGTAGATGGCGGAGAAGGGGAGGATGAGGGGTATCATCTGTAAGGGGTAGAGCCAAGGCAATCGAAGGGTTGGCTAGGCAGAGATCACCATTGCCTCGCCCACAATAGGGTGCTCCAGATTTGGTTTAGGATGAGGAGAAGAAAGTCTTAGTTCAAGAAAATGTGGTGCCAGTGCAGAATGATACAGCTCAGGTGCCTATGTCCGTAGAGTTGATTCAGCAGGTGTTGGGGTTTTTGAGCAATTTGGCTGGCACCGGTACTATTTCAGCATTTCCTGTATTTCTGTCCCCAACTTTACAGCATTTTGCTACAGTAGTGTTACCTCAGATGGATGAGCACTCTAAGACAGGAGATTTTCCCTGACAGATATTGGAACTAGTTGTGACTGATGATGAGTAAGGAATGTTTATTAAGTTTATGAAAATAAAAACACTAGTGTTCCAGGGTACTGATTCAGAGGATGCCTTTGAGTTCTTGATTGACTGTCACGAGCACCTGCACAAATAGGTATTCTGGAGAGGTATGGTGTGGAGTTATTTGACATTTCAGTTGCAAGGAGAGGCCAAGCATTAGTGGAGGTCTTTTGATGAGTGAAAATCTGTCTTACCTCTATTTACTCGGGCTCAGTTTTAGAATGTGTTCCCTGAAAAGTATGTTCCTTGTACCTATCAGGATATGAAGAAAGATGGGATCCTTTGACTTGAGCATGGTGAGATATATGTGTGGTGGACTTTGAGGCTGAATTTGATTCCTTGTCTCGCTATTCACTACAGCTGATTACTTTAGAGAAGGAAAGGATTAGGTATTTTGTGAAAAGTTTGAACACGAGTCTTCAAGTGGCTGCACTACAAGTAGGTGTATTTGTAAAGACTTTTCAGTAAGTGGTGGATTTTGTGAAGAAGGTGGAAGGGGTTAAGAACCAAGAAAAGGTGAAGGTAGAGGAACAGAAGGCCCAGAAATTGGGTCATTTAAGTGGTACGTATTCGAGGTATTGTAGTACACAGGGTTACTCTTCTCAGCCAATCTATTCATCTATACTTGTTTCATTAGGGATCAGTTATCAGCCATCCCAGAGGAATAGTTATACACTATCAGCATCTTCAGTCCAACGGCCTACATTAGATATCAGTGCCATGAGTGTGGGGGATTAGGTCATATTCAGAGATTTTTTCCTAACTACTTGTGTAGAGGTCAGTTGACTCTGCCGCTAGTTTTAGTGCCTTAGTCCCAGAAGGTCATAGTGGTGGAAGATATTGTAGGGTTCGTCCATATGGTGGGTGTGGTGTTTATGTTGTAGGAAAGGGTGGCTACCAAGCTAACCATAGTGGAGGACAGGTTGGTCGAGGTGGCACATAGACTAGTAGAGGTAATGGTCGGGTGGTGATAAGGCTCACCTTTATGTTGTACTGACCTATCCTAAAGCTGAAGTTTCTAATGTCGTGATCATAAGTATTATTATTATCTATGATCATATGGCTTCCATGTTATTGATACTGGATCTACATTCTATGATGTGTCTGTTATATTTGCTTTAGGTTGGTACATGAAATATGAATCTCTTTGTGCACCCATATATGTGTCTATTTCTATATGTGTTTATAATGTTTATCAGGCATGTCTTGTGAAATTTATAGGGTATAGAACTTTGGCAGAATTAGTGATCTTATATATGAAGGAGTTTGATATTATATTGGGAATGAGCTTGTTGTCTCCTCATCATGCTATTCTTGATTGCTATGATAAGACAGTCAATGTAGCTATGCCTAGTATGGAAAAGTTATAGTGGGAATGTAATCTTAATCCTACTCTTTTTAGAATTGTGTCAGCCATTCATGCCCAAAAATTAGTTAAACGGGTGTGTAGGGAGTTCCTAGCTCATCTTTGGGATGATAGCTTGGTAGCCCCTCCTATGGCTATAATTTTAGTAGTGTGTGAATTCTTAGAGGTGTTCTCTGATATTCTCCTCGGTGTGCCTCCTGACTTGAGTTTGGATTTTATAAACTGTTAGAGCTGGGAACCCACCCTATATCTATCCCTTCTAATAGGATGGCACCGATACAGTTAAGAGAGTTGAAATCCCAGTTGCAATAGTTATTGGGGAAGGGTTTTATTCATCCGAGCATTTAGCCTTCGGGTGCTCTTATGCTCTTTGTGAAAAAAAAAGACTGTAATATGCGGATGTGTATAGATTACTGATAGTTGATTAAGGTGACTATTCATAACAAGTATCTTTTGCCTAGAATAGATGATTTATTATTCTAGTTGCAGGGAGCCGCAGTGTTCTTAAATATTGATTTGAGGTCAGGTTACCATCAGCTTAAGATTCAGGCTGAGGACATCCCAAAGACTACCTTATGAACTCGTTATGGACATTATAAGTACTTGGTTGTATTTTAGTTTGACCAATACCCCAACTGCTTTCATGAGCTTGATGAATGGATTATTTAAGTCTTATTTTTATTCACTTGTTATTGTTTTTATTGATGATATTATGGTTTAATCTAAGAGTAAGGAGGATCATGAAGCTCACATGCATACAATGTTGGGGTTTCTTAAGGAGAAACAACTTTATGCTATGTATTTGAAGTGTGAATTCTAGTTATCTTTAGTTTCCTTCTTGGGACATATAGTATCTAAGGAGGGGGTTATAGTAGACCCATAGAAGATTGAAGCTATTAAGAACTAGGCCAGACCGACCAATATAATAGAGTTTCATTGTATTGTAGGGTTGGCAGTTACTATCATTGGTTTGTTAAGGGGTTTGCCTCCATTGTTTTTCATATGACTCACCTGATATAGGAAGAGGTACCTTTTGTGTGGGATAATAAATATGAGGAGAGCATTCAAAACCTTAAGACTTTGCTAACATAAACTCTTATTCTTACATTACCTATTAAAGGTAAGGATTTCATTATGTTTTGTGATGCTTCACGGTTTTGTTTAGGTGCTGTTTTGATGTAGGATAAGAAAGTAATTGTGTATGCTTCGATATAGCTAAAGTCGTATGAAAAGAACTACCCTGCCCATAATTTGGAACTGGAAGCAGTGGTCTTTGTTTGAAGATTTAGAGACACTACCTCTATGGGATAAAATGTGAGGTGTTCACAAACCACCACAGTTTGCAGCATGTGTTTACTCAGGGAAATCTGAATTTCAGGCAGAGGAGGTGGATGAAGTTGGTCAAAGATTATGACATCTCCATTCTGTATCATTCGGGCAACACCAATATAGTGGCAAACACATTAAATCAGAAGTCGATAAGCATGGAAAGTTTGACATAGTTGAAGGTGTCGAGATGCCCATTGGCTATAGAGATACAAACTCTTACTAATGGTTTTATGAATTTATAGGTGACCAAAAAAGGGATAAGTGTTAGCCCATGTTGAGGCTAAGTCTACCTTTTTTGAGAAGATTAAAGATTGGCAGTTTGAAGATAAGAAGCTGAACAACCTAAGAGAATAGGTAGTACAAGGTGAGTCAATGGAGGCCATTTTGTGTGTGCCTCATATGGGCAACTTGATTCCCACCATTCATTTGAAGGTTCACAATTATCAGTATTCTATACATTCGGGTGCAACCAAAATGTATAAAGACTTAAGACAACACTATTGGTAGCGCAGAATGATGCAGGACATTGTGGATTTTGTGACCCAGTGTCAAAAGTTTCAACAGGTTAAGTATGAGTATATGAAACTTAGTGGCATTTTTCAGAGGATGCCCATTCCAGAGTGGAAGTAAAAAAAATAACCATGAACTTTTTTATGGTTCTTCCCAAGACTCTAAGGAAATGTGACTCTATTTGGGTGATCATATATCTATTGACAAAGTCTGCACACTTTATTCCGATAAAGTGGACTATAATTCATCCAAGTTGGCTAATATATATGTGAAAGAGGTTGTGAGACTTCATCGGGTTCCTGTTTCCATAGTGTCGGTTAGGGGTGCACAGTCTACCTCCAACTTTAGGAGAAATTCCAATGAAAGTTGGATACTAGGTTGGATCTTAGTACAACCTTTCATCTACAGACTGACGAGCAGTTAGAACGGACAATCTAGGTACTTGAGGATATGCTCCAAGCTTGTGTGATGGATTTTAGTGGTCAGTGGGAATAATATTTTCCCTTGTGTGAATATGCATACAACAACAACTACCACTCCAGCATTGACATGGATCCTTTTGAAGCTTTGTATGGAAGAAGATATATATCGCCAATTGGGTTGTTTGATGCCTATGACATGAGACCTTGGGGAACCGATATGTTAAATGAGTCGATAGAGAAAGTGAGGTCCATCCAAGAGTAGTTAGTAGCAGCACAGAGTCGATAGAAAGAGTATTCAGGAAATAAGTTAAGGGATGTGCAATTCAAGAAGGTGAGAAAGTGTTGCTGAAAGTGTCACTCCTGAAGGGTGTAATGCGGTTTAGAAAGAAAGGGAAGTTGAGTCGAGGTACATCATTTCATTTGAGATATTGAATGGAGTACAGTCAGTGGTATATAGGCTGGCTCTACCTTCCAGTTTGTTAGGAGTTCATCCAATATTTCATGTGTCGATGCTCAAAAGTAACACGGAGATGGAGAGTATATTATTCTTTGGGATTAAGAATGGTTTGACATGGAACTCTCTTACATAGAGGAGCCAATTGCTATCATGGGTAGAGATGTAAGAAAGCTGAGGACTAAATTCATTCCATCCGTAAAAGTCCAGTGAAGAAACCGTCCAGTTGAGAAAGCCACGTGGGAGACCCAAATAGTCATTATGCTAAAATAGAGAATAAAACTTTGCCTAGTTTCTCCTTAGACAAAAATTTTGAAATTAATGGCTGGCCTAGTTTTAGGTATATTTTTAGTGTGTGTTGGTTGAGGGGAATCTAGTAGTTATTAGAGTATTGATTGGTGATTTTGAATGGATTTTGTTTTAGAGGAAGAGTTTTGAAAATTCTAGAAACTTTTGATGCATAGAACGGGTAGTAGAACTTCAGTTATAGCAATTACCGTAAAAAGGGTTAGCTCTTAATGTCAAAAATTGAGAAGTATGTTGTCAAATGGAAAAAGTGTAGAACAGATCCCAAGTTACTAGTTTGGTGTCGCTACAGTGACAAAAGTATCGCTGCATTAGCAGAAATGTCTCCATAGTGACAGACCCTTTTGGCCTAGGTGTCACTGCAGTGGCAGATTCTTCACTGTAACAACGTCACAACAGCAACAGATGCACCACTACAGCTATGAAAATTAAAAAATTTCAATCTAAGTTAGAAAATGACATTTTTCATTCCTATTATATAAAGAACTCATTATAGGGCTAGGAAAAGGAATTTTTTTACCAGTTTGGGGGGTTTTCCATCTTTGAGGTAAGATTCTTACTCTTCAAACTTGAATTCACCCCTATAGATTCTTAGGGTTTCAAGAATCAACTCCTTAGTTGAAATTATTTGTTAGCCCTAAGTTTATGATTTTGTAAAACTAGGGGGAATGAAGGTACGTTCAGTTGTTATTGATCCTAAGGTGTTAGAAAACTCTTCTTATGATAGAATTCATTCTTGTAAGTTAAAATATGGAGAATTCAAGAGGTTAAAGGGTAGAAAACCCCTAAAATAATGAACTAGGTCAAGTTCATAGGTTGAAATTTATGGGTTTGGGTTTTTAATGCTTAGAAGTATGTATTGTTGTGTTGAAGAATGTGTATTTGTTTATTATAGATCAAGAATGGGTAGAAATTGAAAGGAAAAGTAAGATTGTGACTAAACAGTGTTTCGAGTAAGCAATTGAGGTAAGTTATGGTTTAATAGTGTTATAGACTTACTTGACTCTATGTTTATATGTGAGTTAGATGCATGTGATTATCTTTTGATCATTACTTGTGATTATTCACTATATCATGCATTTGAGTATTAGAATTGAAATAATATTGAATCGGCTATTATGCGGATATTGTTATTTGGATTGGGTGTCATGCTGACACTATTATTGAATTGGGTACCATGCCAGTATTGGTACATGGACTGAGCTCGTCCCCTGTAGGTCATAGATGAGAGTCCCTTCTGACTCTAGTAAGTGTATGCATCTTACATGCATGGAATCATCATTATTTTGAACATATATTATGGTGAACACTATTGAAAGAATCTACCTAAGTGTAATTGATGTGCTTGTATACCTATATTTATGATGAGATGAGGTGTTAGGACTGTATATTTATTTCTCAACTAATTGTGAGTTGTGTATTGATTGCTTTATAAATGCATTTCACTTGCTTATTTGTATGGTTTTGAGTTGAGACTGTCGATAATACATACCAGTACTTAGTTGTTGTAGTGACACTACCTGTACTCTTCTTTTTGTTGAGTACAAAATGTGTTCCACCATTTGAGATGAGACCTCAGCTCTAGTTTGTGACTCTAGAATCGATTCAGGGGTGAGCACCATGTTTGGGCAGTCACTGTATCATCTTTGTTTTGTTCATTTCCTTTGTTTTGGGACAGTGACATATATTTTCATTTCGTATTCTGGATAATATTTTTGACTTTGTTTGGATACTTTTAGATGTTCTAGTATTATTACTTTTGGGTTTCGGGGGTTGTAATATTTATAGATACTTTCGCACTCTCATTTGTTTTTGGATATTTAATAAGTTAGTAATGAAATTATTTTTCTAATATTGTGTATAGTGAGTTAGATAGTTGTTAATTGATGTAGGTGAATTGTGAAAGTCCTTGGGTAATTAGTTAAGGGTCGGGTTAGATGGTTCTCCCACTATAGACTTAGGATGGGTGCCACTTGTAACCGGTTGGGTTGTGATAGACCTATACTTCAAGTTTATTCAATGGGATCCAAGTCATATCATCTTAAGGACACAAAGAGGAGCTTGGAACGTACTTCAAAGAGCACCAAGTGCACATCTTCAAGCTATACACTCCTTGAATGAGAAGATGGAGTCCTTGAAGGCCATTGAAGAGACATATATGGGAGTGCTCAAGCTATGAAAGATCGCTTTAATAGTAGATATTAAAGACCCACATGAGTATTAGATCAGGATATGGGAGATAGCTTGGAAGGGAAGCTCCAACAATATTTTGTCAACTTTGGTGAAGCACAATGCCATTGCAAAAGTTGAGGGGAGTTTGGCGATCATGAGCTTAGATTGACAAGTTACCTTTGCAAAATAGCCACTTTTGGGCTATAACTTAAATATCCACTATTGGGCATGTTTGCAATAGGAAAAACTATAAATAGATGTCGTAGTTATTTCATTAGGGAGATTTTGGTTGATTGAAGAAAATACTCTTTGAAGAGTTTGTAGTTCAAAGGTGGAGTCCCTTAGTGTAGTTTAGATTAGTGTATCTAAATCTAGATTAGTGATGGGTGGATTCCCATTGTTGATTTAAACTTCCTTACTTGATTTTCATAAGAGTAACTTATTTGTGGATTGAAATTGGGTTACTCATTTCTATTGAAATCAAGTCCTCCTCTCTCTTGGTTTGATTGTTGATTCAACTGAGCCTTTCTTTCTTCACTTCTCATCTCCAATTTCTCATCTATCTTAATTTGCAGTTGAGTAATCTGCATTTTAATCTTGATTGGTTTCATCCCCAATTTGAATCTAATCATTTGGTATCAGATCTTAGGCTAGAGATTTGTATTCGGAAATATCAATCCTAGGCTAATCTATTCAAAAAAAGTGTTAATTTAAAATTTTCCAAGAAAAATAGTTAAATCGTGTTTTGTATGAGTTTCCAACACTAGATTTGTGTTTATCAGGTGTTTATTGAGTTTAGATTCGAGATTCACCTTTTTGGTGTTGATTTGAGGTTTTCACCAATGTTGGGTTGAAAAACTTGAAGGAAAAGGAAGTGGGTTAGTTGAACTAGGTGGAATTGAAGGTTTAATTGTATTGGGTTTTGTTCTCCTTTTCATTTGAGTTCAAATCTAAAATTTGAGCAAATTCGGAGTTGAAATCCATTAGGGTAAAAAGTTTGAAGTTTATCTTGTTCATGGTGTACTTCATATCTAGAATAAGGAGGAAATGAGTTTTAAAATCTGATTTCATTAGCTTGGAATTGAAGGTTAAAAGGTATCGAAGTTTGTTCTTCAGAGTAAGGGGAGCTCGAGTCTCAAATTTTGTGGGAATTGGAGCTAAAATTAAGAAGTTATGAATTCTTAAAGTTCATCAATGTTCTTGCATTCTTAATGATCTTTATATCTTGTTGAAGAAGAATATTAAAAAAGAGTGTGTTTGATCCAAAAGGAAAAGAAAAGAAAGAGTACTTTTGTTGGTACAAAGGGAATTTACCAGAAATGGTAAGAACTAAGAAAAGGAAGAACAAGGGGACCACAAAAAGTCATAAATTTGGAAGCTTCAGATGAACTCACTGGCAAGTTTTGTAAGCTAAATTGGGCTCGAAAATTGGATTTACGCTACTAATAACTTCAGGGGAGTTCACAAAACGCCGGCCAATATTCTATAAAGCTTTTAGATGGTTACGGTAGCATCGCAAAACTACTTGTGCCATGGCATAACTTGTACAATCTGAGCAAAATGTTGGGAAATATTTTGTCAAGTTTTGTTGTCGTTACTATATCATCACATAACTACTTGTGCCACAACATAACTTGTATGATCTCACCGTACAAAGCCAAACTTTGGCGATTCAATTTTGCGAGCTAGGCTAGTTTGGCAATCCTAGAAGGGGTTTTGCGATCAAGAGTTTCACTTTAAGCGACGAGTCTCAGTTTCTTACTTCCTAGTTAACTTTTTTTGATTCTTAAGCACTTCTTGATTCCTAAAACTAATTTTCAACTTGTAATTGTCCTACTTAATTAGTAGTTAGTTCTTGAATATGATTTTTTTTTTATGCCAATACTTCTAAGCTTTTCTTATTTACACATTGGTTTAACTTTCTTGGCTCAAGTCTAGTTGATTTTGTGTCGTCCGTTATTCAATAAACAAGAATCTAGTCCTTATGAATTGATTGGGAAGGATAGTTCTCTTGCAACTTTAGGATGAAGCTCTAGGAAAGAAGGTAAAAGAGAGTTTCCAAATACAAGAGACATGAGGAATTTTACTTTCACTTATTTATTGTGTTTTTCAGGTATGTACAAATGTGATACAAGAAAGAATGTCATCCATAGCTTTGAAATTAGGTGAAGATGACATTAGTGGATATGCTTGAAGCATTGTGGGCTATGAGTATGAAGGTGGAGCTCATGAGTGTGTTGATGAATCTTATGAGGGATATGATGGTCCTTATGATTATGATAATGTAGCTCGTGAGTATGATAGTGAGTCCTATGAGGGCTATGTAGTTCTGTATAGTAATTAACGACATGGCACTGAGAACTACTTCTTTGGAGACGAATAGACATGAATAAGGCTTATAGCTCTCGTGATGATGCTGAAGGGGTAGAAGGACCTTATGGTGTATACCATAGTGAAATGACGATTATCATACTCACACCATGGTGATGATGGCGGTGTGAGGTACAATGTCTTATCACATATATCTTGTGAATCCTTTAAGAGAAATCTTAATAGTAAAGGAATTTGTAAGGTTGAATTAGCTTCCTTGTCTTATTCTACTTCTTATTCTAAATAAGGGGGTATAGATGTATGGGAAAGAACAATTTGAATCTATCATGTGGACCATAGAATAAGTAAATTCCCTACTTCTCGAAAAGGAACACCAATCCATGGAACAAGAGTGAATCCAAGGTTCAAAGAAAAACATGACCCGGAGAGGTGAGTCTATGAACTAGAGTGAATGTTAATGGTGTCTCGTGATTTTATTTTTTATTTGAAGATCAAAGTTTTTCCAATATCATATCCTATGAAGTGGTTGACTATCTTAGACTACCTTTACATCAAATTATGGATCCATTCTTTTATGAAAGAGGGATTTGGGTAAGCTAATAAGTAAAGGCACATATTTTAAGAAGAGGTTTGGTATGGTATAGGATTATTGGATACTTGTAACGTGAATTTGAGAGGAGCTTGGTTCCAAAATCATATGATTCCATATGTCCAAGATTGGTACAAGTATATCATGGACTACAATGGGAAGCGTCATATCCCTCAACACCTCCTAGAGAAGAAAATACAAGTGATCTACTTCCAATTAATGACCTTAACACTTTGAGCATACATGAATTGTTTTCTTCAATGCAAAAAAAATTGAAAAGATCACCCAATTAGTAACCAAGATGACACACAAGGAGTTGGAAAGGCTAATGAAAGGTACTACTCCCCATAAAGATGAACCTAAGGAGTTACCTTTGGAATCAAACAAGCTACTCCTTGTGAGTTTGGTGCGAAGGAGTTGAACATGAAAGTCAACACATCCACTCCTTGTGCACCAAAGTGGAAGCTAGATATGAAGGGATCACCTAATCCTTCACAATAAATCTTTGGCACTTTTCCAAGCTCCAATCAAATTGAGAGACAAAAGATTAAGAGTAGTAAGGGTGTGATAAGTGACAACTCTAGAGTGGAAAAATGATAGATTGTGTAGAGTGATAGGAAAGGGTTGTCACAGCCTTATACTAACTCTTGTGATTTCTCTTTCTCTAGTTGTCTTGATACTTGTGCAAGTGTGCTTGGGGGAAAAGCCTAATGAGGATCCTCAAAATATTAATGACTATGAGGAACTTGAAGGCTTCAAAATAGAGCAATTAGGCTTCAATGATGATAATCAAAGTGAAGTAAATCCTTCATATGACCTACAAGGTAACAAAGCTAACCCTCACACTCTGTTGAACATAGAAAAACATTATATGTCTAGTATCCAATTAAGTGTGAATGATAACATATCTTTATGTGAGCTTAATGATCCTTTACCTTGTGGAGTTATTAATGACTCTTTTTTGCATGTTGATAATGTCAATTGTGAAAGTGATCCTACACTAGTTGATCTTTTTAATGACATGGTTGATTCTCCTAGTGAAATCGATTTGTGTTCACTTATGACTTGAATGGGATGATCCTTTGGGTGAAAATATCATTGACTTGCTTGATTGTTTGTGTAACTCAATTGATGAGTGTTCTTATGATGTTGGTATTAATTATGACCCCATTTATGATACCTAACCTTTGTTTGATAAATATGTGGATGAATTACTTGATTTATGTAATGACTTGAGTTATAATTCATTTTATTGTCGTGGTGACATATGTCAACTTGGGAGTCCCTATCTTGATAAAAAAAAATTCCATGCCAGTTAGTCCTAATTGTGGCAATCATGTGTTTGACTCTTTTGAGCTTGAAATGTTATCATCTAGTGTTAATTCTTGTGATGACCAACTTTTTTGTAATGATGACCCACTAAATAAGGAAATTTATGATGGGTTAAGTGAAGTGATTGTGTTGATATTATTTTTCATGTGAATAGCCATGTAGATTTCATGCATCTAGATCGTGATTTCTTTAATTGTGATTCCACTTCTTTATCTTCTCAAAAAACTCATGATATGGAGTGCTTTTTTAAGGATAATGTCTTATTTGATAATGGCATGGCTATTGAGGGTGTGCATAGTGGTGTGTCTTTTAATGATGAGGACGTAGCCATTTTGAAGGCTACAACTTGTTTAGTAAACCAGTATGGTGTGATGACACACTTTCTGATGACAGAAATCACTTCTTTGAAGATAAAAGTACATTTATTGGAGAGGATGGTATTTTAAAAGAAGGTGGTGTATGTTCTACAAATGCCCCTTCATCATTGTGTATTTCCATTCATGGTCAAGGCTTTGATGTGCTTGAATCAACAAGTGAACTTTCTCATGAGAACATATTAGATGAAGTTGCTTTGTGTGACTCCTTTCTAGATTATCTATTTTCATATGACGATACTTGTGTTTGTGTGAACAGTATGTTACATGTAAATAGGAGTACCAATGGGAAAAACAGGTGTTTTCTTGCCCTGAGCTTATGGAATTACTTTCTATATGACATCGATAGTGAGTTAAAAGGTGCCACTAGTTTGGTCATGCCTGGTCAAGATGACAAGTGAGAGTTGAGTTGGAATAGTCCATAGTATCCTCTTGGTACCAAGCACATGATTAATACTTTTTATCACCTTCACAGGGATGGAGAAATTAAAGAATTCGACTGGAATCTAGGGAGTATACCTCAACGTTTGATTAGAGGGAAGACAATCTTTTTGGAGGACCACTTGTAAGTAAATGAATTTATGTTTAGTGGATACCTCCACCCTTCTACTAGCATGACTCCATGTAGAAACCCACCCCTTTGGGAGGGTTGTTTTGGAAAGAAAGGTGGCCTCTTTTCGTAAGGCATCTTGTCTTTTTCATGTATCTCATTTTGTACTGATGTGTTTGATATGATTCGTGACTCTACATGTGAGCTTTCAAGTGAGGGCACATTGGGGAGGATTAGTTTTTTTAACACCTTTCTTTACTACCTCTTTGCTTATGATGATGTCCATGTTTGTATTAGATTTGTTTTATATAGAGGTTAGGGGTTTCTTTGGGTAGTCTCTTTGCTTTTGTGACCAAATTGTATGGGTCTTCTACCATTTAGAACTAGGTGATCCTTTGGGATATTTGATCTAAGAGTGATGCCATCTTATAGGTGCTCTTATCTTCTTGATGTGCTGAATAGCCCATTCCTTTGCACACTATCTATTGGCTTGGTAGTCATTATAATAGGGAATACTTGGCTACTCCTGGCATATGTGCCTCCTTGGATTCATGATATTGGTGTTAACCATTGTGCTAACCCTCATACTATGAGGAATTTGTGGTTGGTTATCTCTCCTATGTTTTTATTGGCTTTTGATTTGACGTTGAATCCTTTTCAAGAAGGGGACGATATATGAGCACGGCTAACTCAATTCATGCTAGACCTACACTTTAAGGTCTATTTAAATGGGATCAGATCCATGCTTAACTTAAAGACATAAAAAGGAGATTGGAAGGTTCTTTAAAGAGCCTCAAGTGCACATCTTCAAACTATACACTCCTTGAATGAGAAGACGGAGTGCTTGGAGGCCATTGAAGACATATATGTAGACATTCTTGAGCTATGAAAGATATCTTGGAGGGAAGATACTGAAGACCTACATATGCATCGGATCTAGCTATGGGACATAGCTTAGAAGGAAAGCTCGAACAATATTCTGTCCGCTTTGGTGAAGCACAATGTCATCACTAAAGTATAGGAAAGTTTGGCAATCAAGAGCCTTAGTTTGGCGGGCTGCCCTTGTGAAACAACCACTTTGGGGCTATATCTTAAATAGCCACTTTTGGGATATGTTTGTAATTGGAAAAACTATAAATAGATGCCTTAGTTGTTTCATTAGGGAGAGTTTGGTTGATTAAAGAAAATGCTTTGAAGGTTTTGTAGTTCAAGCGTGATGTTGACTTTGACATTAATATTGAGTTGGGCACTAAGCCTATTTCTATTCCATCCTACCATATGGCTCCAACTGAGTTGAGGGACCTTAAGGAGCAGCTTGAAAATCTTTTGAGCTAGGGGTTTATTCAGCCTAGCATGTCTCCGTGGGCTGTTTAGGTTCTATATGTGAAGAAGATAGTTATATGCATATTTATATCGACTACCAGTAATTGAACAAAGTGACTATTAAGAATAAGTAGCCGATATCGAGTATTGATGATTTTTTCAAAACACTTTCGGGTGTAGCCGTGCTTTCTAAGATTGATTCGAGATATCACAATCATCAATTGAGGATTTTGGTAGAGGAAATATCAATTGAGGATTTTGATTGTGTTCATCGACGACATCCTCGTCTACTCAAGGAATAAGTAGGATCACGAGTAACATTAAAGGATTGTGCTCTAGGAAGTTGTATGTCACATTCTATAAGTGTGAGTTCTAGCTCAAGCCTATAGCATTATTAAGGCACGTAGTTTTCAAGGATGGGATTATGGTATATTCTGTGATGATTGAGGCAATTCGTGATTAGGCTAGGCCCACTTCTCCCACCGACGTTCACAGTTTTATTCTTTTGGAACGTTAGTATACATTATTTGTGAAGGGGTTTTCTTCCATTATAATGCCATTGACTAGTTTGAATGGGAAGGATGTCTTTTTGAAGTGGTCCAACTAGTATGAGGCGAGTATTTTGAAGCTCAAGGCCTTATTGACTTCAGCTCTGATTTTGACTCTTTTGGCTGAGTGCCAAGGATTTATAGTATATTGTGATGCTTTTAGATTTGGTTTTGGGGTATGTACTAATGCAACAAGGTTGAGTTATTGCTTATGCTTCAGTGTCGTTGAAGGTGCATGAGTGAAACTACACCACCCATGATTTAAAGTTAACGACGGTAGTTTTTGCACTAGAAATTTGGAGGTATTAAGTTTATGGTGTCCATTGTGAGATATTCACCAATCATCATAGCCTTTGGTACAACTTTAGCTAAAAGGATCTTAATTTGAGGCAGTGTAGGTGGCTGGAGTTACTTAAGGACTATGATATCTCTATTCTTTACCATCAGGGCAAGACAAATGCGGTAGTGGATGCATGGAGTTGGAAGGCGATGAGTATGGGGAATTTGGCTTTTGTTTCAGCTTCAGAGTAATCATTGAGCTTGGACATCCAATCCTCAGCAACTCGGTTGATTCAACTTAATATTTCTAACTTCGGGAAGATACTTTCTTATGTTAAGGCCATGTCTATGTTAGTAGGGTACCAGTTTCTATCATTTCTGATGATGGTACTCAATTTACATTGAGTTTCTGAAGGTCTATTTAGAGGGATTTGGGCATCCGAGTTGAGCTTAGCTCATGTTTTCACCTTCAAACCAATGGTCAGTCAGAGAGGACCATTCAAGTTCTGGAGGATATGTTTCAGGCTTGTGATATTTATTTTGAAGGTCAGTGGGAACGGTTCTTGGCTTTGACAGAGTTTGTGTGTATTAACAACAACCATTCAAGTATTTGAATGGCTTATTTTAAGTGTTGTATGGTAGGAGGTACAGGTCTCTAGTGGGTTGGTTTGATACTTTGAGGTAAGGCCGTGGTGCACGGGCTTGTTATGTGATTCTATCGATAAAGTTTAGGTGATTCAGGATCGACTTTATGCAGCTCAAAGCCGAGAAAATAGCTATGTAAATTGGAGGGTGAGAGACTTAGAGTTTGAGGTTGGTTAGTGATCAGGTGTTTCTCCGGGTATCACCTATGAAGGGCGTGATGAGGGTTAGGAAGAAGTGCAATCTCAACTTTAGGTATATCGGTCTATTTAAGATCTTGCAGTCGGTTGGTGATATAGCATATGAGTCAGCCTTGCCTCCAGCATTTTTGGGTGTTCACCATTTGTTTCATGTATCTATGCTGAGATTGTACTTTGTGGACGAGTCCTACGTGCTTCAGTGGGTTTCGATTTTGAGGAGGCGTCAGTTGCTTTTTTTTGTAGAGAGGTCGAAAGACTAAGGACTAGAGAGATTCCTGTAGTTAAGGTCCAATAGAGGCACTATCCAGTCAAGAAGGCTACCTGTGAGACCTAGCATAACATGCAGACCCGGTACCCTCATGTAACACCCGTAGTGTTTACAGTGCCCTTCGCCCTATAAGCCTAGATTTGAGAATTTTATTAATATCGCGTTTGTTCAAAAATATTTGTCTTAAGTTAAAATTGGATAAAAGATATATTTTATTGTCTTTTTAAAATATTTTAGATATTCATGAAAATCCTCTGGCTACAATATATTTGTGTATATATTTATTAGTTTATAATAAGGGATATTTATAAGCCTATCTACTTAAAAGTATGCATACATTGGCATATTTATTTATAGTATAATAATCCAGATAAGAGTGTAGGATATATGTGTGTGTGTGTATATATATATGTGTGTGTGTATATATATACATACATAGATATAGAAATTTTAGTGGAATTTTTAGCAGCAGTTAGTAGCAATTAATGTTAGCAACATTTTGTAGAAAATGGGGAGAATAACGTTAGAGGCAATTAATGTTAGTGGTTTTTTTTTTAATTTAATCTTAGATGGACAAGATTCAAGCCCTACCCAATATAATATTAATATTTCAATTAAGTTCCATCGCCTAGCATCATCAAAGATATACACTTAAGTTCTTGAAGATATATATATTTATTGCATGAGAATAGGAGCGCTACAAAAATTCCTTTGTCAAAATTGAGTTGAAGAGTAATAAACGATGCTTTAGTTCTTCTTTTCTCAAGATGCAGAAGTGCTGGTTGAATCTAGTGTACTATTGGGGGATATCTCGTAGAGCATCCCGATTATATTATTTTTGCTCATTTGAAATAGTTATTCCTTGTTGAGAACTCATGTTAATATGGATGTAGTGCCTAGTCAGAAAGTAAGAAATGAAGAATCTATAGTCATAAGAATAGTTCATACACAATCAAAAAATAATCAAGGAAATATTGGTGGTTCAGATATATGATAAGGTCTATGTAAGAAACTTAAACACGTTTTAAAATTGCACAGGGTTTAGTAAACATAGTATATCTCATTGTCTAGATCTCTGCTCTAGCTACAAAAGTAAGTTTTTGAAAGATAACACATATCTCTACAAATTTTTGTCTTTATTAGTAAAGTTGGTTATGTTGTTATGGACCTGAAATAGGGGATACGTGAGAGGATAAGTTGTGCCCAGTTTACCAATTTAGAAATCTCTTATGTACTAGTGTTAGTATTTTAATAATATCTTTTTGTGCAAAATGTATTTTGCAGTAATTCTGGACTCTTTGCAACCCCATGACATATACCTACAACTTTTATGAAATCTATAAAGTTTAATTTTTCCATCTACCTACTAAAAACTAAGTTACAACACAAGATAGTGGGGCTGCCCAGGTGTACTATTTTGAGGATTTAGTGAAATTCATGCAAACTAAGCTTCCTTTTCAAGCTAATATTGACTTGTATCAACTTGCTAGAGTTACTGAATATTCAAAAGATATTTTATTGTGAATTCAGGGTTGTATATGTGTGATGATGATACTAGATGGGGTACATAGTGCGTAATTGTAAAGATTAAAAAGGGATATGTGCTATATATTTAAGGGTATAATTGACAGCCTAATTAAAAGTAGATATTTTGTGTCAATTACTAATGGCATAGTTATTTTTAGTTATAATAGTTGGTATGCATTATTGTATAGTTGTTTAAATATATACAATTGTATGTGCAAAATGAACCTGAGTTATAAGACAATAATCATTGCATGCACAATGTGACAATGTTATGCTAGTCTACTATCTAGTTACATAGGGCAAAATCATATATTGATGTACATGGTATTTTGTTAGAATACAACGACACTTTAAGGACAAACTTAATATGATGGTATCGACAGTGGCGTATTACTCATTATGCTAATATTTCTTATATTCTTGCATTACTTTTCTCTTTTAGATATAATGTTGATCTTGTCAGCCCACATAGCAATTTATGTGCTTTTAGATGTCATGGTGGTTTTATCGGACCGCAAAGCGATTTACGTTCTTTTAGATATCTTGGTGGTCTTGTCGGTCCGCATAGTGATTTACATGCTTTTACATATCATGATGGTCTTGTTGGCCCACATAGTGACTTACTTATTTCTGTTATGGATTGCTAGTTAGCTGAAATTGTTGTTGTGGTATGATTTGCATATTGGTTGCCTCATACATACATATTGTGCATATGCATTACATTTCATGTCCTTGAGGTTAGGGATCAGGGTGTATGCCTACACCACACGTATTGCATTGCGTTTCCTACAGTTGTGTAATAAGACATTAATTTGTTGTTGTTAGTTGTGTGTGAGACCTACAGAGGATTAGTAAGTTGCTAGTTTTAGGGTGATATAAAAATCAGACACAAATAGAATTAGTTGCAAGTTATCGATAGTAGATTCTTGTGTTATAGTTGTGATGGTTGGGTGAGCTGAAGTAGGGGACGATAAGATTGTTGAGGCTATGGTTTGTTTGGTCTTAATTGTTTTGCATTGTGTTGCATTCATTATTATGTGATTGTGGTTGGAACCTGCCGAGCTTATAGGGGCCTGCGTAGATTGTTGCTTTATTGTCTATTAATGCTAGCTTTACCATTTATTTCATTATAGTCTAACGCCTTAAAAAGGAGGCTAAATTGTGGTAGTTGTATTGGTCTGAAAACATGAACAAAGTATGTAGTGTTTACCTCTTTCACCATTAAGGCATAAACCCTAGTAACATGTTTCTTTTATATGATCTAAAAATATCCTAGATAACATATGTTAAGAGCGTTCATATGCGTGATACACATCCTATCCATTTGGTTCATATGTTGACATGTTCCTTTCTTTCCATATCACTTCATCGTGTTGGGTTATAATGTGACCTTATAAAGTCCTTACATTTTCAATTATATAGTTCTATGTCCTTACTTGGAATGTGTATTTCTCCTAATTAGAATCTGCCCACGTGCCTCATTAGTTCACATGTCTCTACTTGAAATGCATGTATGCCTCCATTTTAAGTGTCAAAATGTATTTAAATGAACTATGTGCTAATTCAAATCACTTACTCACTTGTTATACACCTCAATGAACCATTTCTACATGCCGTAATATCCTTACTTTCGCATGCCTGCATGACTCATTTGTTTATATTCTTTGTTCCCAATGAAGTTCACTAAGTCATATAAGTTTCTAAATATCACATTGATGTTACATTTGTTTCCTATGTCATTGTTACTGTCCCAAGTATATTATTCACATGTCTATAGTTCCAAAAGCTCAAAAATATTATTACCACTGAAAGAACAATCTTAAAGATTAAATAACCAAGGTAAAGTGATTAATGTAACTATGGGTGGTATCCCAAGGGCCAAGGCCTAGCATTGGTCGATCCCAATCTATATATTTATGGGTGGTATCCCAAGGGTTATACTACCTAGCATTGGTCGATCCCGATCTATATATTTATAGGTAGTATCCTAGGGGTTATAATACCTAGCTTGGGTCGTTCCCTATCTGTATATATTTATGGGTGATATCTCAGAGGTTATAATACCTGGCATAGGTTGATCTCGATTTGCATATTTATAAGGACCGTATCCTAAGGGTTAAAATGTTTAGTAACAACCATCCTCTTCTACTACTAATCAGCTAGTCATTGTATCACATGCTACAAAGTTTATAAAGAAAAAAAGAGTAAAGTAAAGCAAAGAATGTAATGTACAAGACTCCACAGGTATAAGAAAAGGTGGTCTTTTATCCTTATCTATACAGTTATACATTGATACCAAATTTTGTTTGAGCTCTTATTTTACATATGGTCACTCTATACCTTGCATATTCAGTACATTTTTTGGTACTGACGTTCCCATTGCCTGGGGGCGCTGTATTCATGCATAAAGGTTATCAGGTGGACAGTGGTCCTCGTTGCATGTGGTTGAGTTCAACGGATGGTTATTACACTGTTCTTTCTAGAGTTGCTGTATCTAGAGTCTACTTTGGCTTTGTGTAAGTTAAGGTATACTTCAGGGCTTGTTCCAACTAGTTATTACCAGCATTTCATTATAGAGGCTTGTAGACATCTATTGTGAGTCTTGTAAGATGATTTTGGCCAATTTGGCCTTGTTATCAATTGTATTCTCAGTTTTGGACTTTTCGACCTCATGTATTTATTCATGTGATGGAATAAATTTTATGTAGATTAGGGTTGAAAGTGACCACGCCGGTCTGCTATATTATTCTTCTACATCCATATATTATGAATAATGGGTATCATTTGGGTCTCGTCGACCCCATCTTATCATAGGTTGTATTACTTTGTTAGCTATCTGGTGGTTTGCTTAATCAAGTGTGGCAATGAGTGCCAGTTGTACCTTCCAAATATCGAGGTGTGACACCTCACCTTTTTTAGCCTTTAGATACTTCCTATTCCTTGACTTTGGAGGATGAAAGTCCGTTTAGCACTGGATGTTGTAATGACCCTCTAGGTCATTTCTTTTATTTTTGTATATTTTCCCTATTTTAAGCCTTATTTTATTTCATATAGGTTATCGGTGACTTATCAGGACTGGTGGTTTGGTTTTTGGGGAGTTCAGTTTGGTTTTCAACCAATTTTTCTATTGGAGCTTTCGAAGTTAAGAATTTTAACTTAACTCAACATTCTTAGTAAATGACCTTATATGAGAATTCCAATAGTTTTGTTAGCTCTAGAACATGGATTTCGGGCTAGGAAGGCCTTTTTTTTCGGTGTCGAGGCTTTTAGACTCATTTTGGGCGCTAGGTTGGGATTTTATTAAAATGCAGAAAAAGTATTGACTTCAGTCAATATTTCACTTAAATTATTTGTTGATCATTTAGTCAATTTAGTTGAGTTCGAAATGTCGTTTCCAATAGGGTAGCATATATGGTTTGCATTCACGAGACTCCGAACAAATCCCAGAGGTCAGTTAGGGACTTGGAATTCTTGGTCAAGCTGCTGATGTGGCGGATGTGTTGAGCAACTGCTCAAGTAGATATATGCATGCACCATCAAGGTTGCTTTAGCGTAAGCAGAGCAGCTTTTGAGGAGGCTGCTTATGTCAGCGCCTTCTGCTCCTGTGGAGCCTTCTCCGCTTTAGTGGTATCACTTTTACAGATATTTTCCTGTTTTGCATAGGTCCATAATAGTGACCTCTACATTTGCGGAGGATCTGTCTCTAAAGCAACGTTGCTCCTGCGGCTAAACCACATTGTACATTTACATCCACTTTTCCATTTTATTTTCCATTTTAACTCTATGTGTTTGGGATCTCAGATATTGAGACCAATTGGTGATTCTTAGAGATTTTAGATTTGGGTAAGCTAACTTCCTTTGCATTTACGTGTTATTGCCTCATCTCCATTCAATTTCATCTTTAATTTGCGATTTGGACCTTGAATTATTAGATTTTCATCTTGATTGAAGTGAGCTTTTGGAAAAAATTGCGGTCTAAATAAATCTTCGTCTTGGACCATCTTCTAGGAATGGGATTTTTACCCTTGGGGAATGATAATTGTGGGTTTAAATTTTGTTTTCATTGGCAGCTCACGAGGGTCAAATTTTGACCCAATCTTTGGCCCGACTATTGAATTATCAATATGAGCCTTGTTCTTCTCATCCTAACGCATAGATTCTATTCTTGAATGGTGTGTCACTGTTCTAAAGCCTTGTGGGAAGGCTTCTACATGATTGCTCATGATTCAACTATTCGGCCTCCACATAGGTTACAACTTACCTTCTTTTAGACCCTGCTCGAGTAGGCCTTATATTATATAAAATGCATAATGGATTGGCAAAAATATCCATTTAATTGAGTAGTCTTGATATTTCTTAAATGCCAGGCTCTTTTTGGGGCTTTAGGGTTGAATTCAGATTCGCACCTTAGTTTATGTTGCTTATTTAGTCCCTGTAGCCTTAGTTTATATTGCTTGCTTAGTTTTAGGCATTGATTAAGGATCCATAGGATAGACCTGGGGTAGTATTTCATGATAGATTGAATTTATTATTATTATCATCCCTTGGTTATGTTAGTATTAGTTTTTGGTTTACCTTTGTGTTGTGACATTGTGAGACATATCAGTCTAGGATAGTGTCGATAGGGCTTTTTGCTTGAGTTAGATATTATCGAGAGAGGAATATTACTTAGTTTTGGAGCATATTTACACTTGTAGGCTGCAATTAGGTGGTTTATCATTACTTGTATTAGCACACGCATATTCATGCATACATTTTCATGATACATGTCTGGAGTTAAAGAAAAAAATGAATTTTAGTTTTTAAAAGAAAGTAATGGAAAGAAACAGATGATTTTAGCCCGGGTTTGGGTTCTTGCACCTAATCCACTCAGTTTTAATCTCGGTTCGAGTCTGGGGCATTATTTATTGTACATGGAAGTCCTAATTTGAATTCGGGAATTATATAGGAATCGGTCAATGCATTTATCCCATTCTACACCACATTCACTCATTTACATTTATACATTTATATGAACTGTGTCTATGTTATTTACTTATTTACCTATATTTCTATTGGGATGTAGACTCTTAGCTCTATTTATCTTCTTGATGCATAGATGTAAGTTATATTTGCACTTTATATTATATAGTATTCTTCTGAGCTCAGTTGGCCTATGATGCATACAGAGTATAGTGTATTTTGGTACTCATACTACACTTCTTTATCTTTTTTTGATGCAGATCCTAGCTCGAGTATTCGCCGCTAATTTCCTACTCGTTCGGAGGCGATTTTGGATCTGATTTGGGTTGAGCTCTTGGCGTTCAGAATTGATCAATTTTCTTCATATAGTTACTATCTTTATTTTTGTATATTTGGAGACAGACTTTTATACTTATTTAGTACTACTTCCTGTGTTAGTAGCTCTTGTACTATTGACTCTAGAAGTGGCAAAACCAAACCCAACCCGCCCAACCCGACCCGACCCATTTAAGTTTGGGTTGGTTATTGACCCGCCCATTTATTAGCTCAACCCAACCCGTTTCAACCCATTAAAATTTGGGTTGATATGTAACCTGAATCAAATTTTGAGAAATCTTGTTAAAATATTTTAAAAAGACCTTTTTTTATTTAATATGTTATATTTAGTCATTATATTGAAAAAAATAATCTTATTCAGTACTAAAAATTTATAAAAGAACAAATAAGGCAATTAAAACTTTAGTAAGAATTGGGCGGGTTGGGTTATAACCCATTACCTAACCCATTTGGACCCAACCCATTTTGACCCAAACAAATTTGGGTTGGGTTGGGTCTTGACCCGTTTGTTATCTTAACCCATTTTGACCCGCCCAAATTTGACACGACCCGCCCAATTGTCACCCCTAATTGACTCTAGGTCTTTTGGGATGATTAATATATATTTTTCTTTTCTTCTGCTACATATAGGCGTTTACTATCTGTATCTATCTATATAGTCGGCCTACCCTATTCTTCTGTTGTTCTTCATTTAACTTATTAACTGATACATTTTTGTATATGGCTAGTGGAGTTGGCTTACCCTTTGGATGATTATTGTAGGTTCCATCATGGCCCAATCTCAGGTCATGATAGGACTATACCCAAATGACGTAACTGAGCTACAACAATCTAAGCGAGCATCTGAATAGCTCCCCTAAACTGAACATCTTAAGTACATAGAGTTTGAAGATTATATAACACAAGACCCCTCACTTTACCTTATGTCACAGGTTTAACCAGTGCTAACATTTTTTCTAGAAGAATGATCTTCATTCGTGATCTATATTCCATGAGATGGAGGCATTTCATTTGTATTTGACTCAGTATGAATCTCTGCACTACTGGTAGCTCTTTGTCAAGTGGTTCTTTTTCAAAGCATGATCTGGAATACATATAATGCTTGTGTTAGAATAGTTTCATAGCGTTTTACTCTATCGCATGAACTAGAGTATAAAAAATGGAGGTACTTCCTAACATCTTGTAGATTTACTCTTATAAGTGTGCGTGCTTCAAACCCATAAAAAGGACTCTACTAAATGTGGCATCATTGATACTCTAGGACTCCTAAACCTAATACTCTGATACCAAGTTTGTCACGCCCCAAGGGTACACCCTAGGAGTGGTTGGGAACCGAAACCACTACTGTCCCAATCGCTTAGCTTGACATGCTACTATGACTATACTCACGGATAAGTAGAAGCTATGAATAACATTAAGTAAAAATAAAAATTTTAAAGTCAAGGAAAAATATACTTTTACAACTTAGGCATATAGTTAATTAAAGCTCACTCTCTCTCTCTCTCTCTGTCACGACCCAAAATCCCATTCGGGTCGGACTGGCACCCGGAGCCGATAAGGCCCGAGAGAACCAATCTTTTCTCATGAACATTCATATGCGTAACCTCGTATGAATCTTATTATACCTCATGCGACTATGCGGAAGTCATGGACATGGAACATATGCTATATAAATACATCTTTATGAAACTTGGCCGTTGGGGCCATTAAGTCAAAACGGACATTCGTATCTCATATCCACGTACCCACATATGTCTACAAAAGCCTCTACCAGATGTATCAACAAGATCAACTTAAAGTCGGGACAAGTCCCCGCTTTATACAATATATATAACATCAAAACAAATATACATCTATGACTCAGGAGGCTCCGAACCAACTGGAGCTCACCAAATATCTGCAAAAGATTCCCAGTCTACTGAGGAAGTCTACTAATACCTGCACCTGCAACATGTAAGGTAAGTCCCCCGAGGGGGTCAGTACGAAGAATGTACTGAGTATGTAAGGCTCATAAGAAATCATCATACATAATAACAACAATAATGGAATCAATACAAAAGAATTAATGAACGTGAATAAACTCTCTTTCTGTATGTGTGGAACCATGTATATTACATTCCTTACTCCTCTTGTCTTCATCTTTTATTCATCTTTATTTGTTCTACCCATGCTAGGCTGTTCTGTCGCCCCTGGGATGAGATTAACCCATGCTAGGTACTTTGACCCCTGGGATGTTATGTGAACCCATGCTAGGCTTTCGTGTCGCCCCTGGGATGTCATTAACCCATGCTAGGTGCTATGACCCCTGGGATATTATCGTAACCCATGCTAGGCTTTCGGGTCGCCCCTGGGATGTACCGTCATAACCCATGCTAGGATTTTATATAGCCCCTAGGATGTATCGGGATCGACCCATGCTAGGCTTTTCTGTCGCCCCTGGGATACCACCCGTGTTATTGGGATCGACCCATGCTAGGCTTTTCTGTCGCCCCTGGGATACCACCATGATTACTTATTAATTATACATCACTTCTTTCTCTTGTTATTCTTACTTCCATTCTTGAGAGTGATTGAGACATTGAGGATCATAACCTTATTTGAAGCACACACATATAAATTATTTCATTTCTTTACTTCATGAGATTGACATCTTCGCTTATGAGGAATAGATATATTAACTTGCACATCACCTCTCTTATTACTCTTATGAAATCTTATGAGATTGGTACTTTTACTTGTGAAAGATTGATACAAAGATAATCATAATATTCTTGGATTTTGGAACAAGACATGATTGGAAAATGCTTTTCAAGGATAACTAGATTATCTTACATTATTACTCTCTTGAGACAGTTATTTTAGAAATTACAATGTTATGACATCTTCGAAACTTCAATCAATGAACAAGAGATAAGTGAATCATAATTCATCTAAGAGTAGAACACATATGGATAACAATATACGTCAACTTGAATTGCTATACTTCAAGCTTCTCGGAATTGAAACAAGTCCAATGTCAATGGGAACAATATGTTGTAGAAGGATACGGAAAGAGTAACCTTACATACCTTGTATTCGCAATACAATTCTACAATCTTAAGTGTGCATACAATAGTCCCGCTCCGTCCTTGTGTTTCACTCTACAACACAAGTACATAACATAACCAACATTAACCACCAATTACCTTACAACGGCATACAATAACAATAAGTCACATGTTTGGCTTTAACATGTCATTTCCCCCTTGACAATACCATTCATGAAATTATTATACCAATAATCCCACAATATTCCATACATTGACCAACACATGATAACCAATAGCATGTCACACCAAGTTCATACTTCACACTTCTCCATCACCACCACATCACAATTATTCCATCAAACTACTTCAATACACCTCACAACAACAAATCGGCCAAAATCCCATAATTTACACTTATAGAAAAATAACAAGTTCAATACCATAATCACACCATACATGTTGATATTTTATCCATACCATGCTTTTCCATCAAAACCACAAGTCATAATTCAAGTTACCATCCCATGGGTAACACATCTTTTTTTTTTAACAAAGAGTCAAAGTGCCATGTCCAACAATTCCAAGCATAACCAACATTATATACATAGTATCTCATGTACATAATATGTCAAAGTACAAGAATAATCACTTACCCAAGCTTGGAAGAGAACGATCTTGTCCAAAAATACCTTAGGGTTTGAAGAGCCACCAAAGGAGTTATCTTGAAAACTCTAGAAAATGAGAGAAAGTGATGTGTATGCATAATGAATTAAAATCTGATTTTCCCCCCTTTTTACAGGCCTTGAGTCCATTCTTATCCAATAGTATTTGTGTATGTCTTTAGTCAATGAAAGAATGGGTCTTTTTGACCCATTGGGCCATGCATTTTGGCTACCTTTTGTCCCATTAACACATATATTATCTTGGCCCACTAAAATCAATGTGTAATCCATCATATACGCGTTACAATGATATTCCCACTCACGAGATTTATATTCGTAGCCTCAATCCCAAAAGCAAGCAATTCTAGCCACGTATGGCCTATTTTAACTAAAAGGGTAAAATTGTCATTTTGATGCCAAATTCGTTCTCGAGTAATTTTATCATACCAACATAATACTTCACTCATTTCATGTATATGCTCATGGTTGTAGAATAAACGTGGAAAAAATCGGCTCGATACGTTCCCGGGTACCCTTGGGACTTAGAAAATTTCCAACTTTCGAAAAATTGAAAAATCCATCCTGGAACGCCCTTGGGCGCGCCAGCTTGCTGCCTCTGGGCACAAAAATTTGGCCCAGAGCGGCCTGGCAAGCCCTCTAGCACTCCTGGGCCTTAGTTTTTCTGAAAATTTTGTTTTTCGACTTTTCTTCGCGGGTTTGGTTAGATACTTCAAGTCCCATTCTTTAACTTACTTCTTACCCTTAATATACTTTGTTTAGAGGTCCTCTTAGCCTCGTTTTGAAACCCACAACTGCTCCGCGAAAATCCCAAAACACCTCCTACGCAAGGTTAATCACATGTACAAAGCCAAATTTTAATTTTCTCATCACTAACATTACAAATTACATACTCATGGCATCTCGACACCTAAGTAACCATTGTTCAACGTCGTCACATTGGGTTGGGAAGGTACGGGGTGTTACATTCTCCCCCCCTTAGAAACATTCGTCCTTGAATGTTAATGATGTCGCTTCATTTACACTTAAGGCTCATGGATATTTACTTGTTATAGGTCTACTTCCACACTTTTAACTTTTTCTTCCATTTGAAACAATATGGGTACATCGATTTCATCATTTTTTGTCTTTTCAAATATTCATATGATCTCTTCGACTTGTTGATTTCTCCAATTTATTAACCTTCACACTTGTCGGTTTAGAATAGCCATATATATCTTTTCCTAGTGAGATTCCCCGAACTTTGTATATTTCCAATGGGAGCAATATGAAATGAAACTCTTATGCACTTCCGGCAAATTTCTTTCTTTTCGAATCCCCTTACTCCCTTCATTGGTGAGGCTTTTAGGAGTACTTAATCATCTATAATAATCTATACTTACAAACATCTACGATACCATTCCCTCATCGGCAGGCACATCTACCTGCTTACCTTTGCCTCTACCTCTTCTTGTGATTGACATTTTAACTATACCAAAGAAAAACAATCACCATGATCAGATACAATTCAACTTACAACACTGGCTTTATTGCACGATCTAGAATGAAGAAAATAAACAACATCCTAAATGTCCCGTAGCCTCCTACTTATAAATGTGGCGCGCAACACATCCACAAGCAAGACTCTACTCAGACACGGCTTTGTAGACACCCTTAGAATGACCTGCTCTGATACCACTTTTGTCACGACCCGAAATCCCATTCGGGCTGGACTGGCACCCGGAGCCGATAAGGCCCGAGAGAACCAATCTTTTCTCATGAACATTCATATGCGTAACCTCGTATGAATCTTATTATACCTCATGCGACTATGCGGAAGTCATGGACATGGAACATATGCTATATACATACATCTTTATGAAACTTGGCCGTTGGGGCCATTAAGTCAAAACGGACATTCGTCTCTTACATCCACGTACCTATATATGTCTACAAAAGCCTCTACCAGATGTATCAACAAGATCAACTTAAATTCGGGAAAATTCCCCGCTTTATACAATATATATAACATCAAAACAAATATACATCTATGACTCAGGGGGCTCCGAACCAACTGGAGCTCACCAAATATCTGCAAAAGATCCCCAGTCTACTGAGGAAGTCTACTAATGCCTGCACCTGCAACATGTAAGGTAAGTCCCCTGAGGGGGTCAGTACGAAGAATGTACTGAGTATGTAAGGCTCATAAGAAATCATCATACATAATAACAACAATAATGGAATCAATACAAAAGAATTAATGAACGTGAATAAACTCTCTTTCTGTATGTGTGGAACCATGTATATTATGTTCCTTACTCCTCTTGTCTTCATCTTTTATTCATCTTTATTTGTTCTACCCATGCTAGGCAGTTCTGTCGCCCCTGGGATGAGATTAACCCATGCTAGGTACTTTGACCCCTGGGATGTTATGTGAACCCATGCTAGGCTTTCGTGTCGCCCCTGGGATGTCATTAACCCATGCTAGGTGCTGTGACCCCTAGAATATTATCGTAACCCATGCTAGGCTTTCGGGTCGCCTCTGGTATGTACCGTCATAACCCATGCTAGGCTTTTATATAGCCCCTAGGATGTATCGGGATCGACCCATGCTAGGCTTTTCTGTCGCCCCTGGGATACCACCCGTGTTATTGGGATCGACCCATGCTAGGCTTTTCTGTCGCCCCTGGGATACCACTATGATTACTTATTAATTATACATCACTTTTTTCTCTTGTTATTCTTACTTCCATTCTTGAGAGTGATTGAGACATTGAGGATCATAACCTTATTTGAATCACACACATATAAATTACTTCACTTCTTTACTTCATGAGATTGACATCTTCGCTTATGAGGAATAGATATATTAACTTGCACATCACCTCTCTTATTACTCTTATGAAATCTTATGAGATTGGTACTTTTACTTGTGAAAGATTGATACAAAGATAATCATAATATTCTTGGATTTTGGAACAAGACATGATTGGAAAATGCTTTTCAAGGATAACTAGATTATCTTACATTATTACTCTCTTGAGACAGTTATTTTAGAAATTACAATGTTATGACATCTTCGGAACTTCAATCAATGAACAAGAGATAAGTGAATCATAATTCATCTAAGAGTAGAACACATATGGATAACAATATACGTCAACTTGAATTGCTATACTTCAAGCCTCTCGGAATTGAAACAAGTCCAATGTCAATGGGAACAATATGTTGTAGAAGGATACGGAAAGAGTAACCTTACATACCTTGTATTCGCAATACAATTCTACAATCTTAAGTGTGCATACAATAGTCCCGCTCTGTCCTTATGTTTCACTCTACAACACAAGTACATAACGTAACCAACATTAACCACCAATTACCTAACAACGGCATACAATAACAATAAGTTACATGTTTGGCTTTAACATGTCATTTCCCCCTTGACAATACCATTCATGAAATTATTATACCAATAATCCCACAATATTCCATACATTGACCAACACATGATAACCAATAGCATGTCACACCAAGTTCATACTTCATACTTCTCCATCACCACCACATCACAATTATTCCATCAAACTACTTCAATACACCTCACAACAACAAATCGGCCAAAATCCCATAATTTACACTTATAGAAAAATAACAAGTTCAATACCATAATCACACCATACATGTTGATATTTTATCCATACCATGTTTTTCCATCAAAACCACAAGTCATAATTCAAGTTACCAACCCATGGGTAACTCATCTTTTTTTTTAACAAAGAGTCAAAGTGCCATGTCCAACAATTCCAAGCATAACCAACATGATATACATAGTCTCTCATGTACATAATATGTTAAAGTACAAGAATAATCACTTACCCAAGCTTGGAAGAGGACGATCTTGTCCAAAAATACCTTAGGGTTTGAAGAGCCACCAAAGGAGTTATCTTGAAAACTCTAGAAAATGAGAGAAAGTGATGTGTATGCTTAACGAATTAAAATCTGATTTACCCCCCCCCCTTTTTATAGGCCTTGATTCCATGCTTATCCTATATTATTTGTGTACGTATTTAGTCAATGGAAGAATGGGTCATTTTGACCCATTGGGCCATGCATTTTGGCTACCTTTTGTCCCATTAACACATATATTATCTTGGCCCACTAAAATCAATGTGTAATCCATCATATACGTGTTACAATGATATTCCCACTCACGAGATTTATATTCGTAGCCTCAATCCCAAAAGCAAGCAATTCTAGCCACGTATGGCCTATTTTAACTAAAAGGGTAAAATTGTCATTTTGATGCCAAATTCGTTCTCGAGTAATTTTATCATACCAACATAATACTTCACTCATTTCATGTATATGCTCATGGTTGTAGAATAAACGTGGAAAAAATCGGCTCGATACGTTCCCGGGTACCCTTGGGACTTAGAAAATTTCCAACTTTCGAAAAATTGAAAAATCCATCCTGGAACGCCCTTGGGCGCGCCAGCTTGCTGCCTCTGGGCACAAAAATTTGGCCCAGAGCGGCCTGGCAAGCCCTCTAGCACTCCTGGGCCTTAGTTTTTCTGAAAATTTTGTTTTTCGACTTTTCTTCGCGGGTTTGGTTAGATACTTCAAGTCCCATTCTTTAACTTACTTCTTACCCTTAATATACTTTGTTTAGAGGTCCTCTTAGCCTCGTTTTGAAACCCACAACTGCTCCGCGAAAATCCCAAAACACCTCCTACGCAAGGTTAATCACATGTACAAAGCCAAATTTTAATTTTCTCATCACTAACATTACAAATTACATACTCATGGCATATCGACACCTAAGTAACCATTGTTCAACGTTGTCACATTAGGTAGGGAAGGTACGGGGTGTTACACTCTCTCTTGCTAAACCCTACCACCATGAAATCACTATCAATACAGAGTCATAGCCGATCAGGCCACCGGTCATCCTAATAAGACTAGCCAGGCATTTTCCTTGGCTTCGGTAGAAAATTTCCATCACTTATATCACCCAAATTCACCCAGAAAACCTATTATTTTGCCTACTGATGTGTAAGATCATACAAAGACAAATCAAGATACTGAGAATAATCAACCACTAGAAAAAAAAAGTATGCAAATCTTACGCAGCCTAATACTATAAATTCACAATAGTTGTATAATGGAAGGCAGGAAAGAATAATTCCTATCAAGGATTTGACATTCAAAAATACGATCCCTATAGTGACTTGAACTAAAGAAAAGGTATAAAAGATGAACATAACAAAAATTTTACAATACACTATTGGTGGTAAATTTTTATTTGGTTGGCCGAATTTTGAAAATACTAGAGTGTAGATTCAAAATAAATGCAATATTAAGGGAGACTGCAAGATTTTTTTTGTTGAGAAATAGACATTTTCTAATGCGGTTCAATCTCATGGAGGACTTTGTTAACATGCTAGGAAAAAAAGCAAACTACATAGTGGATAAGGAAGAAATTGCATATCATATGAGACCCTTGATCTATGACTCTAAGTTCAAGGTAGATGAAGAAACTACCCAAGCCATGCTCGGATTTTTTACCAACATTCTTTGTCAAGGAATCTCTTTTTCACTTGCCAAAGTTGTAGGGAAGCCTGCACATCTTGATATGGAAACTATAAATAGGACCATGCCTAGTTGTGTGAGAGTTATGGTTCAAGTGGACCTAACAGCTGAGCTATCAGAACATGTGGAGTTAGAAATTGTGAATGACATCACTAAGGAAGCAAGGGCGGAGAGAATTAGGATTAAATATGATTTTTTCCCAATTATTACAAGAACTGTAAACTCCAAGGGCACAATGAAGAAGACTGCGGAGATTTATATCCTGAATTAAAGATTAATAGAATGGAGGAAAAGGAAGAAGATGGAGAAGCCTCCAAATAGAGAATTCTTTATGGGAAAGGGACGGGGTTTTGTGCAATAGTGGAATATTACTAATAGAAGATTATCTAGGGAAAAAGATTCTTCTAAATTCTTAAGTGACATTGTATCTACCCTTATAGGCAATAGGATTGTTATGGGTAATGCTTTTGAGGAACTGAATAGGGTTGAAGATCAAGAACCATATGAGCAGTGCAAGGAAAATAAAGGAAGAGACCAACAGAAGCAGTGTGACAAAGAGAGGATATGCAGTAAAGATAAAAACTAATTACTAGAATCCACAGATACTACAAAATTGAGCATTATTATAAGTATACAAGCCACACAACTAACTGATAATCCAGTCACACATCAAACTAATGATGCTTCTAGTTTAGCATTATGCAGTAGTAATGATGAGTTGTAACTATCACAATTTCATGATCAGAAGGAGGGGAACACCATGTATGACAATCAGAAGTCCACAGATGTAAAGCCCAATTTACATGACACAAAACAAATTTCCAGTAATGAGATAGATGCAATGAATTGACAACAAATTGAACAAGATTTGACATCAAAATTGTCAAAGGAAATTTATCAAGAGCCTCTATAGATCTATTATACATATGGTGATGCAGCAACAATTGAGCTAGAAGGAAGATACCCAACAGCAACATCATCAAGTATTAGCAACCTTGTGGTGGAACAAGCAGTCCCAACAGGAAATGAGGTAACTATACTCCCAAAAATTATTGCAAAATATAAAAAGACTTCACCAGTCAATACACTTCATGATATAGTGACACACCATCTAGTTGATGGGAAAGAGAAAAGTGAAACATCAAGGTAAATAGAGGCAGAGGTAGAAGATAAAGAAGATGAACTCAATCATAACAAATAAAATTAGGTTCTAAATGAAGATGGTTTATCTCCAAAATTAGTTCCACAGGGATGCACATAAACAAACAAAGCAAAAAATAAACCTACTAGGATAAATCCTAGAAAGAATGTGAAAACATGTGGTAAATAAAGATGAAAGTGCTATTTTGGAATGTGAGGTTTGTAAGGACTACAAATTTATTAAATAGAATTCAGATGTTGTATAGACACCATAAGTTCTCTTTTAATGCTTTGATGGAACCATTACAAGATAAAAGAAAGTTCATACATATAAAAGAAGATTGGGGCCATATGCAAACTACAATCAAAATGAAAAGATTTGGGTTTATATTCAAGAGCACATTCATATGGGTGTTATTTCATGTTCAAATCAGCAATTTTCATTACAGTCAAAATTTTAGGAGTCTGGCCAATCATTGTTAGTTATCATTGTATATGCGAAATGTGATGCACTAGAGAAGATTAGGTTATGGGATGAAATTTATAATCTCTATCACAACTTAAGGTTTCCTTGGCTATTTAGAGGTGATTTCAATGTTATTATGAGTGAAGAAGAAAAAATTGATGGTTTGCCTTTATACCCTCAAAAATTTGAGGATTTGTCCTTCTATATTAATTCTTGTGAGATTTTTGATATTCAATTCAAAGAAATTCCTTTCACATGTTGGAATGGAAGGGTAGATAGTGAGTGCATTTTTAAAAGACATGATAGATTGGTAGTAAATCAAGACTTTCTTGAAATAGGGGGAAATGTTGAGATAGAGCATCTGTCTAGGACTGGCTATGATCATGCTCCTCTTCTTTTATCTTGTAGTTATTAGTCTGATGTTGTTAAGAGGCCTTTTAGATTACTTATGCTATGGTATGATAAAAAAGATTTCAAGGAGATTGTGAGAAATAGTTGAGTTTCATTAGAAACATCTAATATTTTTATCATCTTGAAGGAGAAATTGAAGGACACCAAAACTGCTCTGGCAAATTGAAGTAGAGAAAACTTTGGTGACATTTTCAAAGAGCTTATTATTAGAGAGGAGATTGTTATACTTAATGAAGATCTTCTTGAAGAGCATCCTATAGCAGCTAATTAAATGTTTTTGCAGAGGAAACAAGTTTAATTAAAGCAATATATACATTATAAAGAATAGTTTTAGAGCCAAAAAACAGGAACATAATAGTTTTCTGAAGGGGATAAGAACACTAGATTTTTTCATTATCTGGTAAATGGGGGAGGAAGAGATTATCTATAAACAAAATTCTCAAAGGTGATAGATAATGGGCTGAAGGTAATGATTAGGTAGCTGCTAAAGCCATTAGATTTTTTCAAGAACAATTTTTTAGGAATGGTTATAATGATAATTTATCTCTACTTCAACATATACCTACTGTGATTACTAAAGAGAATAATAGAGTTATTAATGGCATTCCAACAAAAGATAAAGTAAGAAGGGTAGTCTTTGAATTGAAGAGAGATAGTGTCTGTGGTCCTTATGGGTTTACAGGGCATTTTTATCAACGTTGCTGGGAAATTATGGGGGAAGATGTTTACAAAGTGGTGATGACATTTTTTTTAGGGTTGCGCTCTTCCCAAATCCATTACACTTACTAATTTTGTCTTAATACCTAAAATGACATTGTACAGTCCTTTTTCAAATATGAGACCAATTAGTTTGAGTAATTTTCTGAACAAGGTGATCTCAATAATATTGCATGAAAAACTTGAAGGTATGTTACCTAGTATGATATCCAAGAATCAATCTTGTTTTGTAAGTGGCAAAAGTATCATAAAAAATGTTTTATTGGCTCAAGAGATTATCACAGATATTAGAATGAGGGGAAAACCTGCAAATGTGGTGATAAAGCAGGATATGACAAAAACATATAACAGGTTGGATTGGAATCTTTTATTAGAGTACTTGAGAAGATTGGCTTTGATAATCATGTGGTGGATATGATTTGAAGACTGGTTGCTAATAACTGGTACTCTATTCTTATTAATTGACAGGCTCATGGTTTTTTCCATTCTACTAGAGGGGTGAAGTAAGGAGATCCATTATATCCTGCTCTTTTTACTCTATCTGTAGACAAGATTTCTCTAAAACTTGTTATGGAAACTTTAGGAAAACATGAGGTACAATTTGGTCAGAAGAAAAACAAAGAGAATAGTGCCTTTTATGTGTTTCATAAGATTGCTCATGCAAGTATAAGGGACGTGGAGGAATGCATTGGTTTTCCTAGAGGTAAATTACCTTTGATATACTTGGGTTGTTCAATTGGTCATGCAAAGAAGAAGAAAGATTATTTTTCAGAATTAATAAAGAAGGTGCACAATAAATTGTAGGCTTGAAAGGGTACACAAAGGATTGTTTATTCATCTTTCTAGGATTTACCATCAGAGGAAAAAGTCATATTAAATATGGATAAAATTCAAATTCCAAATCTCAGAGTTAGAAAAGTTCAGAACTGGTCTTTTAGTATTTCTAGTTGTCATCAACGATAAAGAATATGCAACACAAGAAAGGAACAACAAAAATGCATAACAACAGGACAAGGAAAGCACAAATGAACAAAGAGAGATGCACAATTTCATGGCTATGTACAAAAATTTCACAAGAAGAAAGAAATAGAGGTTACCCATAAATTATTGGTCCAAGAAATTACCTACAATCCAGGTAACAACGTCTACAGAATCTATTGAAAAGCAAGGAAAAAGGGTAAGACATAGAACAAAGGGAACATAATAGAAGGAAGTAAGAAATTTTAATAACATCATTGAAGGACTTCTGGTCTATGCAGTGGTATTAGCTCTGCTCAACCTGCAAAACAAGGAAATCGACATTGATGAGCTAGATCTTTAGTTAAGTCTTAAGGTTCTTTTGAGTAAATTCATTAATGTAGAAATTACTTACCATATCTGCTCATTTCGAGTTGAAGAAGTATTCATTGGGTCCGTTTTCATGGCATTTGTGAGATGTTTTGAATGCCTAATATGGAAAAAAACCAAGCTCGATGAGATGCAAATATGGGAAGTGATGATACAACTATGATTTATTTCCAATATCATCTTCAGAAGTGGATCATCATTGGAGTTAGCCTGGTTCTACACTTAGGAGAAGACAAAGTGATCTTTCCTATTCTAGATTTTTCTATTTCAATTTTTCTTTTGGTTTTGTTTTGTTTTATTTTGTTCTGAATTTCTATTGGGCTAGGTTTTGGACTGATACTAGACATTTTTTTGGTTTTGATAAAAGGCCCATGTGGCCTACCTTAATTAAAAAAACATACAGTCAACTGAAAACTAAATACAACTAAACTTAATAATCACTACATATTTATTAAATCCACTACTGAAATAACCAAATATTGTTTGCCAGGACAAGGCCTTTGTCTACCTTTATTTAGTATGTAGTGCACTATTGAACTACTGAGCTACTAAACTAGACATAAGCTAAGTCTTATGAATGCAAGTTGGACTCATCTCAAGCTGAGGGAGTGAAATCTAACAAAGTGCCTGGCTTTGGACCTAAGTACATAAATCTCTATCATTAAATGATGTAGCACTGAGTAAGTACATGGAGTGTAGTATAAAATAAAGCTGAAGTGAAACAATACAATATTTGATAAACTAAATAACTGGGCATTAGTATAATATACATCAAGGTAATAAAGTAATTGAATACTGAGATACAAAAATACTAATTATCTGAACAATAAATGCATTGAAATGATCAAACAATGGGATAAACTAGATGTCTGAAATTGATGAAAATATGAATTAAAACTTAAAATCTGACTATTTGAATCATAAGCTAAAACTGAGCAACTAAAATTCTAAAATAATTAAACTGTATACAAGGTATCGTAAAACATGTTTAGAAACTGGTGGCCTGGTGCCATAAATAATACTTAAGTAAATACTGAGTTTCTTGGTTGGGGAGTTTCTTAAACCAATATACATCACATGAGCTTATGATTTCCAACCTCTGACCCAATAGGGAGGGCTATCATATACCTTGATGGAGCATAGGACGTAACTGAATTGTGCATCCCTATTGAGCTGAAAAAGGAGTTTCCCAACCCAATGACACTATCCTATGTACGCTGGCATACGTAGTTTTTGGGCATATTTTATATGAACCAATACCCTTCTCGGTATAATAAACCTCCCACAACATATATATCTCATACTATAACCTTTTTTATGTAAACTAATAGTCATGTTGTAGATCTTTTGCTTAAATAAATATCATGAAAGTGTACTACTGCTGAGTCTTTGCTCAAAATCATATCGTGAAAATATACTATTGTTGAGCCATAGCTATAAATTATCTGAAATATTCTAAGTCTAGGTTTTTGGATAAAAGCATTCCTTTTAAATTGTGTTTAAATTTCATGAAGTAAACTTGTAAGTAATCATAATATAGAATCACCAACACGAAATAGATTTATAAACATGAGGTAGATTCTACAGATAAAAAATAGTTTTACCAAAACGTGAGTTAAGTTTATTATGTTTAAGACAATCTCTATGGACATGAGGTAGGGCATACAAATAATAAACGAATTCAATTTATGACATTCTACTAAATTCATGGAGAATTGAAGGTACTTTTCATCAATAGTTAAGGGAAACTAAGAACTGATGATTATAACTCTAAACCCTAACCCATTCATAAAAAAACTAGAATCATTGAGGGGGGGGGGGCTTATAAAATAGGGATAAGATGAAAACACTCTAATTCGAGCAAGGAAAAAGAAAAAGAATTAAAAAATTAGGTTAGGAACCCTTGAGGCACCGCCCTTCCCAACACCCTGTGGTCTATGGATAGAGTGTCATGCTACCTAGCATCATGTGGGGCTATGTGTAGGCATCTTGGTGTATGACCCTCTATGGGGCTATGTGTAGGGCACCACGCTGCCCATCTCCCCATGAGGATATGGGCAGGGAACCGTGCTTCCCAATGCCGCAGTATAATAAAAAAAATCCCTCTAAAGTATGGCAGCTGCTTTGGCACGGTTTCCATAGGCCCAGCTTCCCAACTCGCCTGCAAATCTGTCCTATGTCTTGAATCTTATTCTTATTGAATTCTAATTGATCCTTAGGTCAAATGACTTCATTTTTAAGATCTAACATGCGTGCATGAATACTTAAACATGCCTCAAGATGAGAGGTGTTACATATATAAACCTAGGTTTAGCCAAGCTTTTTGTGAATTTTCTCAGCCCTTAATCTTTGCAAACAAAGGGAAGGGGGAGGAGTTTATATAGGGTTTAAAATTAGGGATTTTGGGTTAGGATCTTTGATGTGGGACTAATGAAAATCCAAAAAACCTCTTAATAGATAAAAATGCAAGCTGAAAATTATATGATTGCGAGGGAAAATCAAAGAAAACAAAGTTTGAAAATATAGATGAACTGTGGTGGACATTATCGTTGGAGCTTGTACAAATCAAGCAAATGTTTGGCATACCTTTGACATCATTGACTAATATGATTTTGGGTTTAAATCATGATGGTTTTGCAGGGAATTTGCGGGCAGCGCTTTAGGGTTCATTTGGGATCTATTGTATTGTTGAAATGGAAGGAGAAAAAGGAGTATGGGTATGGGTTAACGGGCACAAATAATGGCTAATTGAATTAAAGTTGTAGCCAAATTGAATTTGAATTGTCACTGTATCAATTGAAATTGGTAAAATTGAAATGATATAAATTATTTATATAATTAATAAACCAAGCCTTTTAGTTTAACAAAGTAAAATATATTTTTTTTAAAAAATAGATTAATTATATCAGTTAATTTTTAATCCAATTGAATTCTTGTGGAAAATAAACACACACATAATTTAAATACTATTCTTTTGAGATATAATTTTCAAAATTTTCATTCAAAGTAAAATTACATAAATTTATATATTATGAGATATAGAGATATATTTATTATTGAAAAAAAATGATAAAATAGCCTTGAAAATACTTTTAAAATATTTTTACTTTTTGTTAAATAATTATTTCAAATTGTTTGATATTGAGGAAGCTTGAACAATCAATTGAATTATGGAGGAAAAAAATTGGGTATCAAGAGTCGCCTCTTCTTTGGCCAGAGATGATGAAAGAAGGTCTGGGCAAACATTACAACAAAAAAGGTCTTTAGTGGCAACAAAAAAGGTTTTTAGCAGCAATATGTATCACCGCCAAAATATTTACCAGCCATTAGACTTTGGCTGTTGATGATGGCATCACTAAATCCTTTAGCGGCTATTCGGTGGAGTGCTGGCAAAGAGTGTTTTTATTGTCGCTAAAAAGTGTGCATTAGCGGAAATCATTAAGTGACAATTAAATGGCTACTAAAGTAACATGTTTTAAAGGCAACTATTTAGGAGTAATTAAAATGGCTAGCAAACCTATCCCAAAAATTACATAGTTTCACTTTTAGTGTACTTTCTTATTGCCGCTAAATTCGTATAAATTATCAATAAATGTTCAATCACTTGGCAATGAATGAAAAACACAATTTATTTTCATAAAATATTAAAAGGTCAGTGACAATTTTAATGTGAATCAATATTATATTTGGATTTTTCCCTAATTTGTGTAAATTTTTGATCGTAGTAAAACAAAATTCGAACTGGAAAATGCTAATAACCTATATTCCCATTAATACAAAAATATATATTTCAATAAATCATGACAAACAAAATCAAATACTAATTCATGATGGTAAGATAAACTTACATTGTTTGAGCTAAAAACGTAATGTCATTAGACTTAATCCTATTGAATACCAACAATAACAAAATAGTAAATTGACAATCCTCAAATAATTTCTGCATTTCTTCTAACTAAAATCTTCCTCATGCTAAACTTTCGAATACAATATGACCTGATTCACATACAAGAATGGAAATTTTTTAAAAAGGATTCCTCAAACACAAGTTGTATCCAGAGGGAGTAAGTGATCATTGCCCCTGGGTAGTAACTGAGGTTAAATCTCAGCTTCAGGAAGACCTAAAGCTCAATTCACTTGGTGGTTGATTTTACATGGCATAATCCTTACTGTTGACAAGTTAAGCAAATGGCGTATGACAATGGAAAAACAATGTGCACTTTATCAACATACATATTAATCTAGAGAACACCTGTTTTTTAATTGCAAATATACTAGAGGAGGATCTGGATTAAGTTTCACGCCTGTTTGAGGTTCAACATTCATAGTAGTACATCGCCATGGCTGCAAACTCCAGTTTAAACATCAGAGAGGGACATGGACAACTAGCAAACTAATCAACAAACTTGACACTATAAACACATGATAATTTTATTTAAAGCATCATGCACACACGCGCACACACACACACACACACACACACACATATATATATATATATATATATATATATATATATAATAGCTTAGATATGTGCGCCAAATAGAAACAACTATCACTTATACCTTTAGGCATACTGCTAGTGAAAGTAATGAATAAGAGAACTTGTAGTAGTGAAAATGTATTATATTTTTAGCTATTTGACTTTAGCGTAAAAGTATCACTTTATTTTGCTCTTAGATAATCAACGAGAGTTCCATGCCACTTTTTCTAGCAAATAAGATTTCACCAAGGATTGTCAGCTTTATCTTATCTTTGCAATTTTTATACTTGTGTACAAAATTAGAAGACTCTGAACAATTTTATAAGAATAGAACCTTTTTCTTACAAACTAGAGAAAACACATGCCTTTGCTGGAACAAATACCCAAAAGATGCCCGTCTTCTATTTCTGATTCCGTAAGTTCTTTGATTTTAAAATAGTTCTTCAAGACAAAGAAGAAGATGAAAAAAGATGTTGAGGAGCTCTAGAGATTCTATATAGATTGATATTAAATATATTTTCTAGCTTTCTGTTTCCCAATTCATCTAAGGTGAACACGAGTAATATGGGAAATAAGTTAACAAGCCTAACAAAAAATCTTACATATGGAAGCAAAGGGAGACTAGCTATATGTGCCAGCACACAAGATAAAAGATAAAATTTAAGCTAAAATAATCCAATTAGACTTTTGAATAATCAGTGTCAACATGTTTCTAGCAAAGAGACTAAGTGCCTTGACTTTTTCCATGCTTGCAACATTCAATCGTCAGTGCAGAATATAAAAGTGGATATCGAATATTTGCCCAGAGAATGTTTACCAATACATAAGATCCCTCTGTTAGTCGTTGGCAGACATAGTTAGCAAGAACTAAAAGTGTACAACTTTTGTATACTTAAAGGACTATTAGTGCTTCACTTGGTATTTAAAGGACCATTTTGATCCAATTGTTAGGAGAGAACATAATGCTTAAAACACAATAAGAGTAAATCAATATTTTAATAAATTGATGCATAAAACAATCCACTATTTATTAGCGGCTCGGTATATAAACAATCTTATGCTTAACACAATTCAAAATATAATGAGCACATTTGAAAAAAGGGTCCTATGTTAACATATTATAAACAAGAGCATTACCATGATAAGCTGGAGAATTTTCATGAAGACGATGCATTTGTGGTAATTGTTTTTGGTCACTTTGGCATCAGAAAATAATGCTTCAAGAATTCTACATGACTGCTAAAGATAATTTGTATACTACAACTGAAGTACACTGTTGATTCAACAGGTAAAAAATAAAATCAACCATATAATTCAAAAAAACCAACTTGATGTTTTTTTCACTTTTCAACTCAACACTTTTGGCATCTGAACTCTTCTTTCCATCTATTCAACCAACACCTTTTGTTGCCCAGTTGTAGTGGATTATTCTTCTTCCTAGCTACATCCTTTTTGTTTTAGACCAAAAAGATTTCCACTTAGATGAGATAGAGAAACATGGTCATCCTCAATCAAGCCTACTAATCTAGGAGATAAAACAAATAATAATGACTAATCAAGGTGGCTTTTATTAGTTATTTATTAAAGAATTTATATCCATAATCCTTGAATCTAATAAATGTCTAAAAAAGGATATAGATATTGTTACTGGACAACTGCGAAATTCGAATGAACTTGGGAGTGTATTAGCTCTGCTTGCATTTCAAGTTATATTCGAAAATATAGGGATAATTTAACGAGATATGTCAAGTTGCTTTAGAGGAAATGAAGCATTGGAAAAATTTCTAAGAATGCTACTTGTACTTATAGTGAGGCAGTAGCTAGGGAAGATGACAAGGAGCAGGGGCAATGGTGTGGAAACTAGTCAAGGTGACGTTTGGACAGTGGTGACAAGCTCCATCTTGGAGTAAGGTGCAACAAGATGTGGAGATATTAGTCATTCAAACCATTGGTCCAAAAGATTTGTATAGTCCAAATCCTTTAAATGTTATATCGACTAAATATGGGCAATAATCCAGTCCAGGTACACATAGCAAGCTATTTTCTAATCTGGAGTTGGCTAAAACTCTTAAAGAAAATCAACCTTCTTCTGTGTAGAATCCTATACCAGTGATCATACCAACCTCTTATCAACTTAAATACCTCATTGCATGAAACTCCTACGTAATCGTTAGACTCATTTTGTCACGACCCGAGTCTACACCATGGACGTTACACGATGCTTAAATAAGTGACCCCAAGCTAACCCATGGTATGACATAGTATTAATATCTCTAAATATATATAATACTGAGCGGAAGCTAAACTAAATCTGAGATAAATGCTGAAATCCAAAAAGTTTGAACAAAATACTAATACTAAACGAAAAGCTATAATATCTTATGCTAAGTCTGAAAGCCTCTACTAACTGAAGATTTCGGGGGAGAGAATACCATATTATCGCTGCAAGTGCTAGAGAATGAGTTCACATTGTTGTTGTTACAGTAAGTACTGCACTTGAATTAGCTCTTTTAGCAATATATATAGTCATATCCTAAAAGAAAGCCCCTATCCTGCCTTCCTGAAATAAAGGGTTTTAACTACCTTTGAAGAGGCCTCCGCTTCCATACCTACTCTGTAAGGTCCCGCTCCTGGGACAAGTCCCCAGCTAACTCTAAATGTCTGAAATCAAATATTGAAATAAAATATAATGACTCTCGTCCTCGGATAAGACTCGCCACTGATAGCTATTGAAATAGAATTGGAGCTTACTAACCACATGGCTGATGCTGAGTGTTGGAACCTATATCATAAAATGATATAACACAAGAAAAAGTATGTGATCAGTACTTTGAATGTACTGAGCATGTGAGGAATGTATGAAATACTAGTAAAGCTAAAATAAGTCATGTGGGGGTAAAAGTAAAACATGTTGATAAGTGTTAATGAATCACTATAAATCATAAGTAAAACAAAAAACATAAGATAAATGGTGTTGTCAAATAAATCATAAACTAAATTGTTTAGTGAGCCAAATGCACTTGTTTTGTAAATCTGTTTTACTGTGGGAGATTCTTATAACCAACTACCTCATCTGAGCTAAATGGAACCCAACCTGTAACCCTAGATAGTAGGGAAGATCAATACCTTGCCAGGTTAATAAACCTGTATGATGTGGATCCACTAACTGATGTCCATTGGACCGAGGTGTCAGCCTATGCTAGCGGGTGACCCTTAATATCAATGGTGGCAATGCAGTTCTTGAACTTGGGTTATCTGAACCCTTATTCTCTCGGTGCTAAATACTACACACAAAAACTATACTATTTGCTCATAGTATAGCTGAAATCTATTTGTCTTGAATAAGCATGCAACTAGTTTTTAAAATAATTAGTTGACCCAAAGTCTTGATATGCTGAACTAGTCATGCTTATTTTTACTGTTTATGTGAAAGCTGTACATTTCATACTAAACTGAGACCATAGGGTCAAATCATGCCAAAACCATGTAAAACATACTACATTATGGAAATTAATGTAAGTCCATGTAATGAGACCTAAAATTTGTGCTTGACATCCATAAACTATAAAATCATACATTATGAAAGCAATAATAGTCATGAGAAACATGGAAATAACATAATTAAGTCATTGTAAAAAAAGTGGTTATGAACCCTAGAGTTTAAAATTGAAAATTTCTAGTTTCACAAGCTGAATTCTTAGGGCACAAGGTAGGAAGGAAGTCCTTGTTGAAACCCCACATACCTAGAATCTAAGATTCATGGTAAGAGCTTGGATTCTGGAAGCTTTGGGAAGAACCATAATTTTCTAACCTTGAGAGAATAAAAGGATAACTCCTTTCTATTTTTTGAGTGATTGCAAAGTATTGAGGAAAAAGAATGCTTAAGTCCCTTAATCCCCTCCTTAGAAGCCTTAAAAAAACCTAGATTAGGTGTAGGAAATAAGGAATGTATGAAAATATCCCTGAGAAACTATTTTTAAAAACTGTAGACTGCTTCGGATGAGTCATCCAATGACTTATTCAATGAACCAACGATTCATTGGTTTTACTTGTGGTCACTGGGACTTTTGATTGGGTTTCTTGTTCTGTCCCAATGACCACATGGAATGACTCATTGATTATCACCATGAGTCAGTCAGAGTGAATTGTTTGTTCCTAGGCTAAGGTAACATACTGACCAAGACCACATCCCACGATTTGTGGGATCACTTCTGGAAATTACCCCTATGGCAACGGTTTAAAAACAGTTGGAATATATTAGACAACCGTTGCCATAGATCTAGCGCAACGGTTTATTACGTATCTTATCTGCGGGTATAGGGTAGATCTATGGCAACAATTTATGTGATGGTTGGCAAAACCCATCGCCATAGATACACCTATAGCGATGGTTATTATTCCTCCTGTCAGGACACTTTTTTTCATCTATAGCGATAGTTTATAACCGTTGCAAAAGAGTCTACGACAATGGTTTATACTCTTTGCAATGGACTCTATTGCAACATTTTTATTGTTCATTTGCAACGGGTTTTGGCTACCTATTGCAACTATTTTGGATACCAATTGCCACAGTTTTTTAGTCTCTTGCAATAGTTTTTGGCTACCTATTGCAACTATTTAAAATACCAATCGTGATGGTTTTTGCTACCAATTGCAACTATTTCAAATAACAATTGCAACGGTTTAGAAGAAATAGTCACCCCTATTGTAAATTAGTATTTACATATATAATAAATTATAATACACATCACAAAACTAAATCTTTCATTAATAATCACAATCCAAAATATGCAACAAGCTAGTAATCTAACCCCAAAAGCAGAATGTTTAAACCAAATGATTAGTTAAGTTTTTACATAATATCAAGATCAAGTCGCAATAAGTTTCAAGAAATACGATAGCAAAAAGATCGATATTAGAGCATCTATCAACAATCTAAAAATCTTCTTAAGTAGGGTCAATGTCTTCACTGCTTTCTTCGTCTCTTTCTTCATTTTGGAAACCTACATAAAGAGAATAGATAATATCATTACCCATCATCATAGTGAAAACATCTTACAGTCTTCAAAGTGTCCTTTGGCTTCTTTATCAGGAAAAGAATGCCCTTTAGCTAAGTGTACCTCAGAATCAATGAACCATCACAAATTTAGAAAAATTCAAACCAAACCAATGAAAGTTAAAGTCTTTCGAAGTACCGTTTGGCTACGCATACCTCAGAATCAAGAAACCATCACAAATTTAGAAAAATTCAAACCAATCTCATGAAAATTACAGACTTTAGAAGCACTTCGCTAAACATACCTCAGAATCAAGAAACCATCACAAATTTAGAAAAATTCAAACCAAGCCCATGAAAATTATAGTCTTAAGAAATACCCTTTAGCTAAATATACCTCAAGATCAAGTCAAAGGGCATTTAAAAGACCTGGCAGCCACTTGAAAGTATCAATATTTATTCCTTTAAGTTCAATATAATTATCGATCGATGGTTGGCTCAACGACAGAACCAATTTCTTTGTGTCACAAAACTTCCTTCAAGTTACAACAATCTTCCTTATCAATACAAGAAGATAGTACATATGTGGGATCGTTTGCTTCTTTCTTTAACCTTAGTACATTTTTTTTCTTATTTTTGTTGCAAATTCCACTGCAAGAACTAAACTTTAAAGTAATTTTAAAAGAGAAAACATGACAAATACTAAGTAGTACAACCCTCTCATATTTGTGCAATTCTAAGAATAGAAATGTTGCTTAGATGGATTTCCAAGTTTCTAAACATGATATATATACATAAATTTGGGTAACAAATCATGGTAGCTGCTGAAAGTTAGACATATAATACTAACAACCATATAGTTAAGGCTGTGTGACCTACTTTCACTTAATTCTCCCCATCAACAATAAAGAAACAAATAATACTAACAACTATAGTTAAGCCAGTTTCAGCATGCTTTCCGCCACTATGAGATGCAAAAACAGTTGGCAGCTACTGCACAAATACAATATAGGTTCTGAACTTGGAAGATGAGGAAAGAATTTCTGTGGCTTTATCATAAATTAACAGAATAACGTTATCCATCTCATGATCTATGGGCATGAAGTTTAAACATGATTTTGAATAATTTACACATAGATTATCTACCAAACCACTTATGAATAATAGTTATTTACAATATGATTTTCACATGTCAACAGATATTACTTCTTCCTAGACAATGCAGTCATGTATGGTATTTCAGTCACTTTGTTTTACCTGGTAATCACGGTGGCTTAGTCACAAAATTTATATATTCATCTCATGTTGATATTGTTGTTAACTCCTAATTTTCAACCCAGGATCCAGAGAGGTTAGTAACCATTTTCATTACTAGGAGATCTGCTTTTGTAAAGGTGTATAGTTGAAGAAGAATCAGAAGAAAAAAGGACGAGAAGAAAAACAAAAGGAGGATATTGACCTTGATTGTTAATACAACTAGATGGACGATTTAGTGGTTGAATAGTAGCCTCTTCTCCCGGTGAACGAACACTGAATCTTAGAAAATTAAGATCAAGTGTTAATCCTGTATGTAGATGGCAAAAGTTGTGCAATGATGTTCATTATAACATCTCATTCAACAGCAAATTTTTGAGCATTGAATTTTTTCTGCATTCTTTGTTGTATCCTCTCTTCCAGTTCGTCCAATCTTTTTCGTACCAGTTCATCAACAATATTTGAAGAGGGTCCAGAATCTCTTACTTTCTATTTCAAAAGAGTCTTGGTAATCCCACGTCCGTACAGTATCACTCGACCTGGATGATCAGACCTCATAACTATTGTGAATGCATCACCTGATTGACTACCATCTTCACTTTCTTGAGTTACTACTCTCTTTATTTCAACCTACAAATCAGATCCAAGAGCAAGAAAATTGAATACATTCAATATTTAAGAAAAACAAAATGATCTTGGTAAATTTTAAATTAGAAAATTTCATACTATTTTGTTTGTCATATCTTCATATGAGTCCTTGCATACTCGGCCAGGTTTTCTTCTTCTAGTAGCCACAAAGAATTCCTTACTTGACAAAGCACCAGGTTTTCCTTCTTTTTTTCCTAGTTACATGTAAGGAAGCATTAAAATATTTCCAAGTAATGTAAACAAGTTCATAGTAACAATATGAAAAAACGCCAAACCTCGCGGATTATAGCAAAACAATTTTTGCTAAAAGTGTACAAATACATCAAGTTTTTTCAATTCTTTTTATTAGTATTGGACATAACCTGCAAATAAATGAAGTCGATTTTCAAGAAATTACTAAAAGGTTTTATGAACAAGGTGAAAAGCAGAATATCAGTAAATGGGATGCATCAAATTATGAAATTGAAATTGGTTTGTTCGGAGTAGAGGGGACTGTTGCTAACTCTAGAAAGATTATAGAAGGAATGATAGAGAGGGAGAAATATGAGTTACAAAAATGGTTGGCTCATAACCACCTCTGTAGATAATAATAGCACTGTTAAATCCAACCAGCCTATTACATTGTAAAATATTAACTCGTCTATTCAAGTGCTTCACGACATAGTTTCATACAACTGTGTGGAAACTGACCTTATCAAGGGGACAACAGACCCCTTGCAATGGATGAGAGAAAAGGCAAAAGAAGATAACAACTCAGATTGAAGTATACTATCTATATTAACATCATACCTTATCTTCTTCGGAGTTCCAATACTTAAGGATATCCTTAAATGCAGATTCTGAAATAGTTTTAGGCCTCTTTGCCATTCGAATTTCATCACTGGCATAGGCATATAAGTGTCTTTTCTTAAACCTAGTCTTATACCCTCTTTGAGCAACTTTAATTGCTGGCATAGCCTAATTTTTCCTAGCGTCAGGAATGTCATATTTCTCCTATAATTTTGTGCAATTTGGTTAATGCAAAAAATGTGAAATATTTTCAGCTAGAAGACAGAATATTGAGAACTTCAAACCTGGATATAGCTCCCCATATCATTATGTATCTTCAAATTCTTCCAATTAAATACATTAAGAGGATAAAATGTCATATTCCTTGACAATGTGCCAAGGAAGCTACCAAACTCACTTACCACTGTATTAATTGGACCAATAGGCTGGTTCAACTCATTTTACATGATCAGTTGAGGCTCACTTCATCCATGTACCGCTTGCATTTGTGTAGTACCTCTTTTTTTTTTGTTCGTGGAAGGACCTACAATAATATGAACAACAAAATTATAGTTATGCAGAGAATTTCTAGAATAGTATGAACTAAAATCTATATATTCTTGCCTTCTTCTTCAGATTGTTCATTTGCTTCAAAATTGGGGAGTTGTGACTGATCTTGTTGCACTTGTTAAAGTGTTACTTGTGATGTAGGAGTGGTGGAATTAAGCAATATTTGTTGCACTTTCTCATCTACTGTGGGTGCTGCAGGAAAGATAAAACCTAGAGACACCTGTTGCACTTGTTCTAGTACTTGAGATCTAGCTGGAACATAGTTTGACTTCTCCTTCTTCTTGTGCTGCTTTACCTTTGCCTTTACGTAGCTTGAGTTTTGCTTGTTCTTGTGTTCCAATATATGTTTGTTTCATAAAGATGCAAGTGATCCAGCTAAAATAAAGTTCTTAACTTTCTGGCTTTTTCTTGAACACCCTTCTTGATTCATAATTGTTCAAGTCTCTGTAAGTTCAGAAAATGAAATATAAAATAGGTTCACTGTACTTTTGAACATAAGCTTTTATATTAAATAAAATGAGGTTGGTGTCCAGCAAAGCACAACCAAATGGTTCAGTAAAAAAGAAGGCTCTCCATTTACACTAAGCATGACATCAATCTATTGCATAATCACCTCATGTGGGATTACCAAAAAGAGGGCTTAATTTCTTAAGATTCTTATTACATAACTACCATTAATACCTCTCTTATAATGCTCAAATTATCCCTTATTATTTTTGATAATTAAGATCGAAACTACAAAGTTTGAGTTGTATAACAGCTAGAACAATGACATGATATGCTGGTATTTTTATTCCTTGATCTAGTAAATGAAACAAAACATCTAATCTTCAGATAACACATTACTAATAAAATGGATAGGATAAGAAACATACATTATGTCCAGATAACATATTTCTAATATTTGGATTATCTAAATTATTTAGTATGTATAGTTGGTACAGATAAGAAAATAGAGCACAAATAGAGGGACAAAGTTTACAACATTGGGGATATTCCGTGAAAGTTACTTTATTCTTTCCACGTACATTAACTTGATGTATTTTTCAAATATGAATAGAGATAGAAGTGATTATGCTTCAACGAAGTTGCTAGTACTTATAAAAAAACTAACATATTTGTTTAATTTGTGAAGTCCTGTAACTGAGAACAACAATCTTCGGGACAATTTCTACTTTTAAATTAACCAACTCATTTTACTCTAGCTTCGGTACAGAGAACAACAAAATTCAGTAAATTCAAAAATGTCATAAACAAAGACTGAAACAACGCTTAGAATTAAGTCAATTTTCTTATCAAGCCAAAGTTCTAACTGAAGTTGTAAAATCAAAAGTTAAAGGGGAAAATTTTTACCTGTGAAGCCTCAATTCGCTTCAATGATTCACTAGCTTTCTTTGAATCAGAATTTGAAAATTCTGCAAAATAGTAGTATTTCAAAACAAAATTCTAAACGAAAAATGATTAAAAAGATATAAACAAGCGTGGATATAAAATATGTATGAGAACGTGAATTTATAACTTACAAAAAAATGAAAATAATGATAAGCATATATTTAAAAGACATTCTTGTCTAATCATCTGCCTCTATCTAATCCTAATCAGTATAATCTAACTCATCCTTCTCTTCCAATCTTTCCATAACTATATCTTCTGAATGTTCTTCATTAAATGGAATATCAACAACAACAACAACTCCATCTTCTCTTGACCATGTAAAGTTACCCTCATCTAATCTAGCTGAGGGACCAATGTCATCATTAGGCTCCCTCTAAAATGTATCTCCTATATTAGGGAAATTCTCTTTCGTTAGATCATATAAATAAACAGGGACTTTATTCCGTGCATAGTAAACGTCTTTCTCAATTGGATCCTCAACATAAAAAACTTGATAAACTTGTGATGCCAAAACAAAAGGATCATCTTTACTGCATAACTTGTTGAAGTATGCCAGAGTTAACCCATACTCATCTACTTCATTCCGATACAAATTACATCTAAACAATTCAACACTAAAACAACCATAGTAATCAATCTCAATTATATCTTAAATAACTCCATAATAAACCACCTCTCTATCTATGAGATTTTGGTCCATAGCACTAGAAAAACTATTAGTTGTTACTGATAAAGTCACTCCACTACTATGAGTCTTCCATGGGGTATCCCAATCTTTTGTATGAAATCAATATTCGTTGATGAAATATGTAGTATATCTCTTAGCAACCATATTAGCCCCTCTAGCTAGCCATTTTAAATGATGAGATACTTCAACAATTTTTACTTTATCTTCAAACCAATTACTAAATTTACGACTATGATTCCTTGCCCATGCATTTGATCTGCTATAATTATTCATTGAATTCTTATGTTCCCTGTAATTAAGAATAGTTCAAATATAATTACTAGGACTTTATAAATGGATCTTAATGTACCTTATCAGAACCAGATAAATGAAGTTTAAAATGTAAATAATTGTTATATAATTTATCATACTCGATGAACTTTCCACTTCTTCATCTCAGTGTTGAAAAGGGCATACCAATGTGCTTTATAACGTAACTTTAAATCCATCAAAAAGTGCAATAGTTTTTTCTTCTCAATTCCCATTGGATAACCAATCTTAGGGAATATAGGTTACAAATGTTTAATGCATTCCTCATCCTCAGTTTAGTACCTACTAAATCATGTCTTCACACCATCATATAGGTATATTGAACAAAATTTCAAGCACTCTTTGTCCAAATAACCCTCTCCTATTGATGCTTCTGGAAAAGATCGATTATGAATGAGCCTCTTAAGGTTACATAGGCCCATATCAATGAAATACATCCAACAAAGATGAATGGGACCCAAAGCTTAATTTCAATCACTAAATGAACAGGAAGATGTAGCATTATATGAAAAAAATGTTGGATGAAAAATCATTTCAAGGTTAGATGTAATTTCACCAATTTTAAACTCTGTTTTTTCAAGATCTCTCGGCCAAATTACCTTACTACATATGGCTCTAAAGAAATTTCCCAACCTAATCAATGTCATGAAACATCCTTGGGCAACACTTTTTTAATAGCAAGTAGGTGATGCATTATAAAATGAGCATCATGACTCTTGTGCCCTGATATCTTCATCTCCTTCACATGCACACGATCTGATATATTTGAAGCATATCCTTTAGGTAATTTGGAATTTTTCAAGACGCTGCAAAATAATCTTTTCTGTTCCGATTTCATGAAGAAAGAAGATTGCGCCAAATATACATTTCCATTACTATCTTCTAATTGTTCTAGCTCCTCTCGTATTCCTATTTCTTGTAAGTTGTATCAAGAATTTACATGATGCTTTGACTTTCCATCTATCTCCAATAAAGTCCCAAGTAAACTATCACATATATTTTTTTCTATGTGCTTCGGATCAACATTGTGCCTCAATTTGTTATGTGTCCAATATGGCAATTCAAAAATAAATAGATCTTTTCTTCCAAGGACACTTATTAGCTTGAGATCTTTTCTTTATTCCCTTTCCAAAAACATTATTGAATTCAAACATTTCTTCAAGCACTTCTATATCTGACAAAGGAGTAGGTGTGAGTCTATGTTCCTCCTTAACGTCAAATGACTTCTTCTTTTTTTGCAATGGATGATCATGAGGAGAAAATCTCCGATGACTCAATTTATTTTTTTACCAAATAGACCTAACCCAAGGATCTCACCCCTCGTGGTAGTCAGAGTTTAATCCATACACATCAAATCCTTAACATAAATAATAACATAAAGAAAATACAAGGAGAGGGATATAAACCTTACCTCTAATCTTATGGTGGTTCTTATAGCCTACTAAGGCTGGTAAAATCATCCCCAATACTATGAAATTTAAACCTACCTTTATATACCTAGAAGAGAGGACTCCTCTCAATATAAAAAACCTAGGAAAACATAAATAAGTGAAACTCTCCCCTTACATAGTAAGAAGAGAACCTAACATAACTAGATATCTTTATGAAAGATATACTAAATATATAGCGTAAATGAAGATGATATGAAAATGATAAATAAAATAAAATAAAGTGAAATTGAAAGAAATGAGATGACATGTTCCAAGGCCCGGAGAAACTAGAATCAATCTATGGAGGTTTCTTTATCCTTTTCAGTTTCCTTCTCCTGAAGTTACACATTCTTATTTTGTCAAGTGTGAAGTAACCTCTAGTGTCTTAAGGGAGATGCTAGTAGGAATAATATTCCTGAGTTGAGTCTATCAAGTAAATATGCTGGAAAGAGTGTCGAATGGAAAATTTGCTTCTCTGTAGATTTGATTGCATCTGAAGCTATCAAGTAGATATATTAGACCTTAAAGCTAATTAAGGTACTCACAAATACTCCAAGGAGGTTTAAAATCATGCTTGAGAAATTTGACAAGAAGTTCTAAATCCATCTCCAGAATGACCCTGCTATATCTATGTTGTATACATTAGATAATACCAATAATTGCAGCCTGAATTTCAGCTTAGTTGTTGGATCCTACAACTAGTGGACTAGCAAAAGCATAACTTAAGTTGCCTTTACTATCCCTAAGTATACCTCCAGCTCCAATTCTTCCAAAATTCTCTATTACACTACCATCAATATTAAACTTCACCATTGATGTAATAGGTTTGTACCAATAGACATGGATGACCTTCAATTCATATTGACAAGTTTCAATTAAAGTCACCAGATCTCTCCAATTAGTAGGCCAAGAAAAATAAGGATAAGTAGTTATCAGAAACATATTGATATACTTAATAATAAAGTATTTCATCCTTCAAGCACTTGATTTCTTGCCTCTATACTTGCTAGCACACCTATTATTCCACAAAATCCAACATATGAATATAGGAGTAACTTGAAGAATCAACTTGTGCACTTGATTATTGTGTTTGAAAATCCACCATCTCATAAGTAGGTTATTCAAATGAGTATTTTTATGTTGAATACCCAAAAAATAAGAAAAGTATCTCCACATATGCTTAACAAAATGCCTAGATAAGAAGATATGTTCAATTGTATATAGACTAGGTCTGTAACAGCAATTACAGTGTAACACCCCATATCCTACGTGTACTAGTTCTACTTATATGTCACTCGATTTCCTATATGACTAGCGACGGTAAGATGGGTTGGAAGGAACTGCCCGTACATTTTAATGTGACACTACTAAGTTAACTTCGATATTTAAACTTGGGATCGTGAGTAGGTATTTGAATCTAAAGTTTAAAGTGACTAAGTGTACATAAGATGTAAGTTAAATTAAAAGGATTAAGAACTGAAAATGGAATTAACTATTGAGGTGCTTTCTTGACTTAATTAAGCTAGTAGGTGAATCACCTACTTGAGTTATATGGACCATGTTAATGGACCCAAGGCTATAAATCAGATTTGGGCCAAGTTAAATATGTCAAAGAGATGTATTACCTACTTAAGCTAATGGATCAGATTAAGGCCTATATTAATGGGCTCTTTTAAGGTCCAAACTAAGAAAAATAAAAGGAGAGGAGAATGGGCAGCCCAACACCTAAAATCTGCCCAAAAGCCCAAAGAGTTAAAGGTCCATTTTAGACATTGATAAAGCAAGTGGGTGCATAACCTACTTTGACCTTTTAAGCAGCTTGAACCCTTAAGTAGGTGCATCATCTACTTGGACCAATTTGTAGCTTAAAATAGAGTTAAAAGAGGAGGTTCTAGATGGATCAATATAAGATCAATATAGTTGGTCTTTTTACTCATTTTAACACAAATTCCAGCCTTTAACTTCAGGTTTCTCACTTTTCTCTTAAGGCTTAAAACAACAGCCCCTATATTCCTCCTAGGATTCTTGAAGGAACCCTCACCCTTTCTAGCTAAGGTAAGTGAAAATACTTATGGAATTAACTTGATTCTTCTATTGGAAACTAGGAAATTATGTTGGTTATGCTTAAAAATATGGGGCTGCTTTTCTTCCATGTTAGCTGCCCCATATCCCTTGGTTATTAAGAGGCCTTATTCTTTTGTTGGTTAACTTTGAAGGATAATTCAAGCTCTTGAAAGAAGTACAAATTTAGTGGATAAATTCTAGAAATTAAGGTAAAGCTACTGCCCATTTTTGTCCTTTTATATATGCATGTTTTGGTGGAGAATTGTGTATATATTGTTGTTAAGAATGTAAGGGATAATGAGTTCAATATTGGGTTGCTATAATAAAGGATTTTGAGACTGTTTTAGGGGCTTTTTTATGTCTATATTTAGGGACAACTTGGTTAATCTGAAAAAGGGATATGAGTTATTGGTATTGATAAATAAAAGGCGGGTGAAATGATACACCACTTAATTAAATGCTGTCTAAGCTTGCTGCCTATCATACTTTGTGGACTGTTTGGTACATGTTATGAAGCCAACTGATTCTCCAGGGATATTATATGAATTCGTGTGTTGTACAAATGTAAGAGGAGAAGGGGTTGAAAGAACACCCTTAATTTGGTGAATTATGGGTGTGCTGCCCGACTACTGTTTTGAGGGAAGTTGAATAGCCCAAATTCGTTAATTTGTTACTAATACTAGTTTTGCCACATACTTCATTGTTGATAAGTAATCTGAAAGGAAGGAGGTTAATTTGGGGTAATATCGGAGTTATACAACAAGGTATGTAAGGCTACTCTATTTCATATTCTTTGGCATGAAATCTAACACTTGTGCTACAAATTAAGCTTCCAAAGTTCTCCTATAGTAAATGATACATAGTGGCAACGTATGATCTCCCATGTAGCTAATGACCTTGTTCCCACTCCCTAACATGTTAAAATACTTCAATATGTGCTTATCATTAAGTCTGCACATCTACTTTCACTAGCAAGTTTCAGGAGTTCTTCTTTTAGTTAAATAAGATTTATGTGTTATTTCAGCTCCTAAGCATTTCATTTGTGTACAAATTGCTCCCTACCTCATTATTACTGCATCGAGTATTTATTCACATGTCTCTTACTGGTGGACTACTTTCCCAAAGCTCAATAATGTCATGACCACCAAAGTAACAATCTCAAATGTAATAAACTAAGAAACTCAAATCTGGTTATGTACGGGTGGAAGCTTAGGGGCGTAAGCCTAGCATGGGCCGATCTTAATTAATTTATATATGGGTGGCAGCTTAGGGGTGTAAGCCTAGCATAGGTCGATCCCAATTTGTGTATTTACCACTGATCAGTTGGTCATTTGTATCCCATGGCTTACAAAGATTATAAAGTAAGAATGGTAAAGTGAAGAAAAGAATGTAATAGACATGATTCCATAGATACAGTTAAAGGTGGTCTATTATGGTTTACACTTGTTCTAATTTCATTTGAGCTCTCACTTTACATATTAGTTACACTTTGCCTTACCTATTAAGTATATTCTTTCGTACTGATGTCCCTCAGGGGAGAACCTGCATTCTATGCTGCAGGCACAGGTACTTCAGCTAGTAGACCCCTCCAGTTGGAGTACAGGACATCCAACAGCTGTTGGTGAGCTCTAGGTTGATTCGGGGCTTTCCGAGTCTCTTATATATGTTTTGGTATTGTATAGTAGCTAAATGTAAGGCGGGGGTTTGTCCCGACCATAACTACGTTTATATCTCTTTTAGAGGCTTTGTAGATGGTAAAGTAAAATGTGGTTGTGCCTTGTCTTCCATTCATTGTGGACCCAATGACCAAGTCATGTATATATAGTTTTGGGCTTGACTACGGGGTTTATTTTCATTAAAGCTTAACATCCATATTTTGCAGCATCTTTAAATGTTAATGGCAATGCATGGTACGTACAAGGTTATGGGTTGGTTCTCTCGGGCCTTTACGGCTACGGGTGCCTGTCCACCCCAATAGGATTTGAGGCATGACATAAAGTTAGTTGGTTCATGATCAAATGAAATAATCTTCTCATTAGTTGGTAACTTGCCCCTAAAAGTTCAGCATATATGAAAAGAGGTCTTGAATGGGATGTTTTTGTGCCACATGAGGGTGTTAGAAAGTTTCTTGTTCTTCTTTTATCTTACCAGTTCCCAAGATGAAGAACAAGAGAAATTGCCCCTAGTGTTGAACTTTTATATAGGTTGATCTAAGATGCCCTCTTGATATCTGAAGTTGGTGTAAAGGATCTTGCGAATGAAAGTTAGAGGGGCATGCTATCTCACTATGTTCTCATCCCAATTTCCTTTAATTAAAAATTGAGAAATAATCATGTTGTTAAGTTTAGAAAGAATATTTCTATGATAAGCAAGAGGCACACTCCAAACCAATCATCACACAAAAAATTGCATGTACCAGACCTTAAAAACCATTGATTATGAGCTTCAACATTAGCTTTATTGTTCTTCATATGCTTCCAGATTAGAGATTGCCTGGATTCAACTTTTCGATCACTGGATTTGCTCTTTGATAGTATTTTGCTTTAAGAAAATCTCCCCACAAAGAGTTTTTAGATCTAAATAACCACCACTATTTATACTGAAGAGAAAGGCATACATCATCCAGTTTTCTCACATCAATTCCATCAATAGCATATGGAAAACTAAGTGTTTCTAAAGATACCTAGTGGTGCATCTTCTTTTCACCTTCACAACGTAAAATAAATCAACTATGAGGCTCTTGATTTGCTTGAGAGTAGTAGAAGTAGGAGTAATATCTGAAAGAAGACAAATTGGGAAGAACTATAGAATAGACTTCACAAGAGTAACTCTTCCTCCATAGCTCAACATATTAGTTTTCCAAACTTTGATTCTAGAAATAAATTTAGCCACCATGCCAGTAAAATAAATTATCCTTTGTCCACCTACGTAGAGTGGACAACCAAGGTAGGTAATAGGATTATCTTTTCAGTTAAAACTAATTATTATTTTAACTCTATCAACTGCATCTTTAGTATATTTAGAAGGGATCATGAAATGACTTCTTTCCTTGTTAATGAGCTGCCCCAGAAGTTACTTCAAAGGTCTGAGGAGTCTTGATAATAAGTTAAAGAGAGTAATTTCAAGTTTATGTGAAGATGATAACATCATCTACAAAACTCAAATGATTCACCTGAGGACCTTTTGTCTCCATATAAAACCTTTATAAAGGTAGTGGTTGTGTAAATTATTCATCAATCTTGCTAAAACCTCAGCACCAAGAATGAAGAGAGCAGGAGAGAGTGGGTGACCTTGTTTGAGCCCTCTGGTGGAGTGAAAAAAATCCATGTCTAGATCCATTAACAATAACATAATGCCAATTGTTGGAAATTATTCTCTATATCATATCAATAATAGTTTCCCCAAAGCCCATTCTTCTCAACACCAAGCAAATATATGACCAAGAGACCCTGTCATAAGCCTTAGCTATGTCTAACTTTATGACAACATTATCAGCTTCCTTGGGCTTTTTAATGTTGTCAGTGATCTGTTGGGCTAACATAATGTCCTCAGAGATACTTCTTCCCATAAAAAATCCTGACTTATTGACAGAAATCAAGTAAGGGATAATAGGAGCTATTCTGAGACAAATAATGTTGAATATGACATTATTAGTGAAATTTCTAAGAGAAATAGGTCTAAAATCAACAAGATTATTAGGATGGTTCACTTTTAGGAGTGGAACCAAACAAGCATAGAAAAAATATTTGGCATAGTATGACCATAGACCTTCAGCAAGTCCTAACAAATGATATTCCAACAAGCATGGAAAATTTGACCACTCATCCCATCTGGACCTGCAACAGAAGTAGGGCTCATGGGGAAAACTATAAGTTTTAGTTCCTCCAAAGTAGGCATCTCTTATAATAACTAATTCTGATTGCCATTGACTAGTCTGGAAATATAATTGAGCACTTTTTCATTTATCAACTTTTCATCACCAATAAATTTGTTCTCAAAATGAACACAAGATGTATTAGCAATATTTTCATCTCCTTGGATGCAGTTCCCTTGATACTTATTGATTTTATGAATAAAAATCCTTCTTTTTTCCCCTCTAATTACAACATGGAAGTACTTAGAATTAGCATCACTCTCTTGAAACTAATGGAGTTGAGTTTTATACATAAGGATGGATTGCTTAAGCTTGAGATTTTATGTAATTTAGCTTGGTTCTATTTTCCTTAGTGTTTGCATTGATGATCTCTTCTTTAGCAACTCTAACCTTCTCTTCATACTCCTTTATAGTAGCATAAATGTCACCTTATTCCTTCTTTAAACAGTTGCTCAAGGTGTTTGAAACTCTTTTTATTTTTCTATGGAAGATCCATATTATATTGCCCTTAACAGGTCTATCCCAACAAACTTTAAATGTATCAAGAAAGATGTCACGCCCCAAATTACATTGAGGCGGACTGGAACCCGAAGCCGATATGGCCCGAGAGAACCAATCTTTGCTCATGTACACTCATATGCATATCTCTGTGTGAACATCATTATATCTCATGCAACTATACGGAAGTCATGGAAACATATGCTATATATATATATATATATATATATATATGAAACTTGGCCGTTAGGGCCATCAAATCAAATGGTCATACATCGCTTACAATCATTCTCCCACATAAGTCTACAAAGCCTCTAACAGATACATTTACATAACCTTCCTACAGTCGGGATAAGTCCCCGCTTTATACAACATTTACCATGCCAAAACCAAAACCAAAATACACATGAGACTTGGGAAGCCCAGAATCAACTGGAGCTCACCAATGACTGGCAAATGATTCACAACCTACTGTGGAGGTCTACTAGCACCTGTGCCTGCAGTAAGTAAGGTAAGTCCCCCAAGAGGGGTCAGTACGAAGAATGTACTGAGTATGTAAGGCTATAAGAAACTGTATGCAACATAGGATCTCAAATGGGATCAATACACGTGAATAAACATTATGGGTCAATCACCGTTTCGCATGTGTGGAACCATGTTCATTACTTCCATTGCTCTCATTACTTTAATTGTTTTCATTACTTTCATTGCTTTATCATTTATTCATATCAATTTCATTCGTGAAATAACATTCCTTCATATTTTCAATTACGTGACATACTTCCTTTGGCTTTAAGTTCATCTTTATTATCAGTCATCCACTTATTAGTGGGCCATAATATAGTAACCGTCAGCCACTCATTGGTGGGCAATCATAACCATCATCCACTCATAGGTGGGCTATAATAACCGCCATCCACTCATAGGTGGGCTATAATAACCGTCATCCACTCATAGGTGGGATATACTATAATATATATATAGTATACATAATATAACATAATATTGGGATTGTTCCATCCGAGCTTAGGACCCTTTTGATTTGCGATCCATTTTCCATAAAACATAAAGTAACCATGTAAGCATTACTTCTTTGCATTGTTTCTTCTCTTTACTTTTGTTATGAGAGTGATACATTGGTGATTGGAACATAATTGGGAATACCTATATACATTAATTCATTCTTTACTTTAATGAGATTGATACGCTCACTCATGAGGGATTAATACATTCACTTATGAGAGATTGATACTTTTTGTTTGTGAGAAATTGATACTTTCGATAATTGTAACATTATTGGAACTTGGAACATTAACCAAAGAAAATGCGTCATGTGAATCACAATTGATGAATGAATAAGGAACATGTGAGTAACAATAATTAATAACCGAAGATGGAATACCTTTGAGCATTTCAGAATAGAATAGGTACAATGTCAACGTGACTAATATGTGCTGCAGAAAGATACGGAAAGGGTAACCTTACATACCTTGTCTTCCCAATGTGAATACACAGTCCTATATAACAATCCAGCTTCTTCCTTACATTTTACTCTATAACACAAGTACATTACGAAGCTCAAGTCAACCATTAACCATGTTACAAGTGCATAAAAAGACAATGGATTACATGACTACCATATAACATCATTTCACCCTCTTATATTAACATTATTGCATCACCAAACCAACAATACCATAACATGCCACACATTGACCAAGGCATCACAAACCAATAACATTTCACACCAACTTTACCCTTTATACTCCCATATTAACTCTATATCACAATTACTCCTTCAAGTCATCTCAATATCTTCCGTAACAACACATGAACAACAATCCATAATTGATACCATCCAAAATACCTCTGGGATACTCTTTAAAGTCATTCAAAAGGTATTACAAGTTTATAATTGCATCCATGAAGGGTATAGGGGTTTCGGGGGGGTCAAAGGGATGCAAAAACAATAAATTCGGAGATCTGGGCCGACCTTATAAGCCACCTGAGCCTGAAGGTGGATTACCTAAGTCCTAAGGTTCCCTTTGGTAGTAGCTAGAGGCACCTGCGTTGGCCCCTGCGCCCGCAGGTGCTCCAGTCTCGAGGGCGGATGCCCGTTTCAGCCTCCAGGGGTCATTTTAGGGTCCTTTTTTGCCATGAATGATCCATGATCAAAATTAAGCTTATCATAACATATTTTAGATCATATTAGATGCTAAATAACATCCATGTCTTCACAACACCCATAAACATCACCAAACTACATGTTTCTTTCAATACGTCACCAATTTCATGCCCAATTTCGAAATAAAAATTCCAAACATTATGTACAAGAATAAAACAAGTTGAGGCTATAATCACATCTCACATTTCAATATTAAATCCATAAATTCCACTTTCTTCAAGATCACAAGTCTCCTTTCAAGTTCTTAGGCAAAACCCTTTACTGATTTAGCAAACATAGACTATTTTACACATAGTGATTTTCTCAATACTTTATCAACAAAACCAACATCATCTGCACCATATTTCATGCATATAATATATTAAAACATGAGATTAAATATCTTCATAATTTGTACACCTTTACTGGAAGCAATCTGAGATCGATCTCCTATACACTCTCAAGCATCGCATATGAGCCGTGGAGAATTCTTGGTCTAGCTCCAATTTATATGCGAATTGTCCTACATCGCCGAACAATCATATAAGGCACTCTATATAGTACTAACTTTCAATATTTACATAGTACGGTTTACTCGTCCATCTGTCTGAAGATGAAAAGCCATAATTACATTCACTTGGGTTCCTACACTTCTCTGAAAAGACTTCCACAAATGTGTTAACTTAGTAAGCCTATCAACTATTACCCATATGGCATCACATTTCCAAAGTGTATGAGGCAAACGTGTGATAAACTCCATTTTAATCATATTCCCTTTCCAACTAAAAAGAATCTCTACATAGCCTATAACCACTTGTTGTCACTTCGATCACTGAATTATAAATTTTGCAATGTTCCCTACTAACTAGAATACCGTGAATGATGTGCTTTTACCATAACGCATTTCCTTAACTCATATATATATATATCCGATACCTAAAATCTACCTTGGCATTGAAGTACGCTCCTCTTATGTGAGCTCAAACACCTTTGTCGAACTTTACTGTACATTCTTTTTCAACTGAATAACACAAGATTTGCATATTGCTTTTTTCTCACCGTAGCCACAAGAGAATACTTTGCTATACTTTATACTATGATTCTTTCAACTCTTCGAAACTCTTCTCACATGCATCATTTCCTTGAAATGTGGTTGTTTTGTGTTAACTTGGTAAGGGTATTGTAATGGAAGGTAAGCTCTCCAACAAACTTTCTGTATTAGCCGGCCAAACCCAAGAAACTACAAATCACTGTAGGCGTCGTGGTTTTTAGCCAATTCTTCACGGCTCCTATCTTTGGTATATAGTCCTTTATTCCCTCATCTGATACCATGTGACCCAAGAGCGCTACGGATTTTACCTAAAATTCACACTTAGAGAATTGCGTCTATATCGTACGGTCACGAACCACCATAACATCCGTAAACATTGTCACGAACTTGTCTAAGAATGGCTTGAACATTCTATTCATCAAATCCATAAAAACTACAGGTGCATTCGCCAACCCAATTGACATACTAAGAATTCGTAATAACCTTACCGTGTTCGTAATGCTGTCTTGGGTATATCATCATCATTTTTTTTTCCATTTCATCATTCACTCATTCATTTATTTCAATCATTAGTATCTTTTCACTTTTACTAAGTGGAACATGTATCCCTTAGAGTATCCTTTTCTTTTCCTTGAGATAGGCAATAAAGTTACCTCTCGATGTTCCGACATTATCCTTCTATTCAAGAACATTCTTTTGTGGAAAGTGAAAATGTAACTTCTTGGCTTGGCACTTTGTTGTGGCGTAACAAGAAGCCAACCAATCCATACTCATTATAACGTCAAACTCTACCATGTCTAATTCAATAAGGTCAACCAATGTATCATGATCACCACATTCACTATACAATTACGATATACACAATAGATTCATCATTTGATGTAAATACGTCAAATAGCATAACTAGTAATTCTGGTGTTCCTTCATATATATATATTACTTTTTTTTTTCCAGTAGCCAAGTGAGTAACATATGATAGGGTAGAACCCGGATTAATCAATGCATATACCTTATGTAAAAATATGAATGCTGTACCTGCGTCTACATTAGGAGAAGCCTACGAATTCTGTTGGTCCACGAAGGCATAGGTATGGTCTTGTGTTCTATCAGAATGGGCTGCTCCTCTAGCACCTCTGCCACAACCAGTAGGTTGTACACCAGACGATGATAATTCAATGGCTGATCCCGTAGGTCGTGTCATACTACCCATGGCCCTCAGTGGGAACTCTCTCATCATGTGCCCTGACTTGCCACACCAAAAACAAACTTTCGATCCAAACCAGCATTCACCTGAATGAAACTTTTCGCAATGCTGGTACAGCTGACGAAAAGATTCTGCTGTTTGTGAACCCCGTAATCCACTACTCTGCCCAACCTGACTGCCTCTAAACCTTCGAAATTGGGGTGGAGTACCTACTGTAGGGTAGGAAAATGATGGTCTAGGCAGTCCAGGAAACATCCGAGGCCTAGATTCTCCTTGGGACACCATGGACTGTCCCATAGGTCTAGCCCTCTTTGAAGGCCCGCTTTCAAATTCATATACCCTTCTTCTCTGCCTTTGGTCTTCCATCTTTTGTGCGAAAGCCTGAATTCTGGCTATATCCATATCTCTGTTTAGAGCAACAATAGTACAGTCTCTTACCAAATATGGTTCCAACCTGCTTACATACCGATGGACTCTATCGACCATTGTGGCCACTACATTTGGAGCATATCGATCCAAAGAATTAAACTACAGACGGTATTCCCTGACACTCATGTTACCTTGACGGAGATTTAAAAATTGATCCGCACTAGCCTCTCGGATCTCATATGGGAGGTAATGATCAAGAAATGTTGTTTTAAATTCCTCCTAATTAGCTGGAAGTGCACCTATACCCCTAGCTCATTTCCAGTCTTCATAACACAATATAGCTTCTCCTTTCAATCTATAGGCCGCAAGTTCCACTGTTTCTATACCGGTCATATGCATAACCTCTAGAGCCTTTTGAATTTGGTCCACGAAATCCTGTGGATCTTCATTCACATCTGACCCAGTGAAAGTGGGAGGGTCTAATTTCAGAAAATCCTGTATCCGTTGACTATCTGCCCTGTCCACACCATCACTACTTGTTATTGGATCTACTTGCCTTTGATTCAATACATCAACTATACCAGTAACTATATGAGTTAACATTTGTACTGCATTTCTTAGATTCTGCTCAGTATCATTAACAGGTGTGTTGGCAGGTTCTTCTCTCCCTCTCCGCTCTTCTGGAGCTGGAAAAGTAGGGGAAGATCTCGATGTAAATTCAGTTTCAGTCCCTCCTTGACTAACTGGGTCAGGTGGTGATTTACTCATTCTTTCTACGGCAGGCATATCTACCTGCTTACCTTTACCCTTATCTTGTCTTGTAATCAGCATTTCACTATACAAAAGAAAACCCACGTCAATGGTCAGACATGATTTCACTTACAACATTGGCTCTATTGTACAATCTATAAATGAAGAAATGAAACAACTCCTAAATGTCCCGTAGCCTCCTACTTATAAATGTGGTGCACAACACATCCACAAGCAAGACTCTACTCATACACGACTTTGTATACACCCTTAGGACGACCTGCTTTGATACCACTTGTGTCACGCCCCAAATCCCATTGAGGCGGACTGGCACAAGAAGCCGATATGGCACGAGAGAACCAATCTTTGCTCATGTACACTCATATGCATATATCTATGTGAACATCATTATATTTCGTGCAGCTATACGGAAGTCATGGAAACATATGCTATATATATATATATATATATATGAAACTTGGCCATTAGGGCCATCTAGTAAAAATGGTCATACATCGCTTACAATCATTCTCCCATATAAGTCTACAAAGCCTCTAACAGATACATTTACATAACCTTCCTACAGTCGGGACAAGTCCCTGCTTTATACAAAATTTACCATGCCAAAACCAAAACCAAAATACACATGAGAATTGGGAAGCCCCGAATCAACTGGAGCTCACCAATGACTGGCAAATGATCCGCAACCTACTGTGGAGGTCTACTAGCACCTGTGCCTGCAGCAAGTAAGGTAAGTCCCTTAAGAGGGATCAGTACGAAGAATGTACTGAGTATGTAAGGCTATAAGAAACTGTATGCAACATAGGAGCTCAAATGGGATCAATACATGTGAATAAACATTATGGGTCAATCACCGTTTCACATGTGTGGAACCATGTTCATTACTTCCATTGCTCTCATTACTTTAATTGTTTTCATTAGTTTCATTGTTTGATCATTTATTCATATCAATTTCATTCATGAAATAACATTCCTTCATATTTTCAATTACGTGACATACTTCCTTTGGCTTTACGTTCATTTTTATTATCAGTCATCCACTTATTAGTGGGCCATAATATAGTAATCGTAATCCACTCATAGGTGGGCTATACTATAATATATATAGTATACATAATATAACATTATATTGGGATTGTTCCATCCGAGCTTAGGCCCCTTTTGATTTGCGATCCATTTTCCATAAAACATAAAGTAACCATGTAAGTATTACTTCTTTGCATTGCTTCTTCTCTTTACTTTTGTTATGAGAGTGATACATTGGTGATTGGAACATCATTGGGAACACATATATACATTAATTCATTCTTTACTTTAATGAGATTGATACGCTCACTCATGAGGGATTAATACATTCACTTATGAGAGATTGATACTTTTTGTTTGTGAGAAATTGATACTTTCGATAATTGTAACATTATTGGAACTTGGAACATTAACCAAAGAAAATGCGTCATGTGAATCACAATTGATGAATGAATAAGGAACATGTGAGTAACAATAATTAATAATCGGAGATGGGATACCTTTGAGCATTTCGGAATAGAATAGGTACAATGTCAACGTGACTAATATGTGCTGCAGAAAGATACGAAAAGGGTAACCTTACATACCTTGTCTTCCCAATGTGAATACACATTCCTATATAACAATCCAGCTTCTTCCTTACGTTTTAATCTACAACACAAGTACATTACGAATCTCAAGTCAACCATTAACCATGTTACAAGTGCGTAAAACGACAATGGATTACATAACTACCATATAACATCATTTCACCCTGTTATATTACCATTATTGCATCACCAAACTAACAATACCATAAAATTTCACACATTGACCAAGGCATCACAAACCAATAACATTTCACACCAACTTTACCCTTTATACTCCCATATTAACACTACGTCACAATTACTCCTTCAAGTCATTTCAATATATTCCGTAACAACACATGAACAACAATACATAATTGATACCATACAAAATACCTCTAGGATACTCCTTTAAAGTCATTCAAAAGGTATCACAAGTTGATAATTGCATCCATGAAGGGTATAGGGGTTTCGGGGGGTCAAAGGGATGCAAAAACAATAAATTCGGAGTTCTGGGCCGACCTGCTAAGACACCTTCACCTGTAGGTGTATGAAATGCATCCACAGGTGCCCTTTGGAAGTAGCCAGAGGCACCTGCATTGTCACCTGCGTTCGCAGGTGCTCCAGTCTCGAGGGCGGATGCCCATTTCAGCCTCCGGGGGTCATTTTAGGGTCCTTTTTTGCCATGAATGATCCATGATCATAATTAAGCTTATAATAACATATTTTAGATCATATTAGATTCTAAATAACATCCATGGCTTCACAACACTCATAAACATCACCAAACTACATGTTTCTTTCAATACGTCACCAATTCCATGCCCAATTTTGAAATAAAAATTCCAAACCTTATGTACAAGAATAAAAAAAGTTGAGTCTATAATCACATCTCACATGTAAATATTAAACCATCAATTCCACTTTCTTCAAGATCACAAGTCTCCTTTCATGTTACAAGGCAAAACTCTTTACCGATTTAGCAAACATAGACTATTTTACACATAGTGATTTTCTCAATACTTTATCAACAAAACCAACATCATCTGCACCATATTTCATGCATATAATATATTAAAACATGAGATTAAATACTTACCAAATCTTGGAAATGGATGATCTTGTCCAAAAGAGGAAGGTAGCTTAGGGTTTGAAAGAAAAAGGAGATATTCTTGTTGGAAAATTCTAGACTTGCACATGTGTGTAATGGTGATTAAATGCTGAATTTTTCAGCCTTATATAGTCCCATTTAGTAATCCTTATCCAACTCTTAGTCAAATATGACATGTTTATTGGGTCCAATTATGAATGGGTCTTTGTATCCCTCTTGGGCCATGTCTTTTGCTCACTTTTTGGGCCTCAATTGAGCCCACCAAAGATTTAATGTATATTACCTCAAAACTCCCATGTTTAATTAATTCCATGCACATTACGGGAATCAACTAGGTTCAAAAATGTACGGGGTGTTACAAAAGATTGGATTATATATCCAGCAGTGTACAAACTTAAAGTACTTGATAACTATCTCTCTTCTTTTAATAATTTATAGAAGCAAGGGACTATGATCTGAACCCACAGAGGGCAAATGAGTAATGGAAGAATGAGGCATAATATATAGCCAAGTGTCATTGACCATAGCTCTGTCAAACCTTTTCCAAATTCTAGAATCAATATCTCTGTGATTGCACCAGGTGAATCTCTAACCATGAAAACCAAGTTCTGTTAACCCACAAGCTTCAATCACACTAATAAATTCAAAGATTTTATTCATATCCTAAGGTATACCTACCTTTTTTTCATTAATGTTATTTGTAACATTGAAATCACCAATGTTGCTCCAACATCTATTGAGGTTAGAAAACGGTAGCGTCTTATCCCACAAAGGTCATCTTATGTGATCTCTACACTTAGCATACATAAAGGTGATAAGGAAAGTATGAAGCTGAGAAGGATGCTTGATTTCACAAGTGATCTATTGCTCATCTTGATATATAACAATGCACTTAACATCCAGATTAAAAAATAACCAAATTTTCCCATTATTATTGCCAGTAGCTTGATCCATGTGGAGTTGAACTCTTAAGAAGTTGATTTGAGATTTTTCATTAAAAGGTTCAAGGATAGAAATCATAGAAAGATTGTGTAATTACTCGAGATTTTGAAGTCTTTCCATAACTCCCTGAGTATTAATACTCCTTGCATTCTAGCAAATAGTATTAATCATCAAGAATTTTAGATTGTGACCTTGTTCTGATTCTTCCAGTAGTGACATAAGTACTTGTTGTAGTGTGTGTGATGATTTTGGACCTCTTATTTTATCCTTTTGGAGATAAATGATTTATCTCAGTAGCTTGCTAAAGTTCTTCTTGTAGTCCCTCATCAAGAGTTGAGCCAAAAGATTTTATCAAATATTCACTAGTTTTCTCTTCTTCATCATGATTTTCCATATCTCTGTCCTATTCATCTTCAAAGTGTATGACTCTATATTTATCCATAACATTACATAAAATAGCTCTATTATTGGTAACATAAGTATCCTTGGAATTGTCATTGATTTGCAAAGGTGAAACATAAATCCCAACTTGTTTACTAATAATAACAAACTGTTTTTGACCTATCTGTCCCCTTCTTCTTGCTGCTTTTGTTCTCTTTCTTGTCTCTTTTTGATAACATTTCACTTTTTTTAGCTTAAAGAAAGAATACACTTATTGTTGAGCTGAGGAGTTTCCCTAAGAGTACCCTTACCAACAACTGAAGATGAAATAACAGTAGGAGTACTACACAATTGCTGATTTGCTGGAGCCACTTCTTGAAATTTTTTTGATCTTTTTCTTGGACTTTATTGGACAAAAACATTATAAGAATAAGATCCCATACTACCCAAAAATTTAGTATTCAACTATTGAGAAGGAATTCCTTTGTTTTGAGTCTGGACGAGACCCAATATCTAAGAAGAAACCCCTCTATTTGGAGTTGAAACATGATCCTCACTAGAATCAATATTTTGATGTGTATCTACCCCATTATAAGTATGATCAACACCCAAATTTTCATATGATTCAACACCCAAATTCTGAACATTACCTTTTGAATTCTGAACAATAGTAACAACCAAGTTAACAACCTACAAAATACCAAATTTCTGAACATCAACACATTCTAAATTCTGAGCATCTGTAGCATCTTTCTGAGACTAAAAATGGTTTTCATTAGCCCAACTAAACTGAAATTGAGCATTTTCAATAACCTGAACAAAATCACTCTCATTGTTTTGATCATTCTCAATAAACTGAACAAAATCAACTCTGAGAATCTTCAGCATTAGAGTCCAAAACATTAATCTTCTTTGATGAGGTGTTTTGGGTGATATTGTTGTCATGAACTGGAGAAGGTTGAGCATTGGTAGCAGGGGATCTAGAGTCCAACCTAGGGTCAACCAACATATTCCCATGAAAAACATAAGATCTACCTCACCCCCTTCCTGCAAGTTAGTGATTTTCTCCTTGATTCCCCCATCATCACCTCCAGACTTCTCAGTATCCACCAAAACATTAAGAAAATTTATGGGTGGGATTGATGGAGCTTTGCATCAATACCTAAGTTGTTTTTGGCTTCCTTTCCTTGATTTTTTTGTATATTTTTGGGGGATACATAGGGTGTGGGGCTTATAATATCACCGTGAGGTTTCAGGTTGGGACCATTAAGTCAATACCTATTTTGTTGGTTTGCTATTTTTGTTGCTCTATAGCTTGTTGAGATTTAGGAGATATAGGCTTTTATACTTGATTTTGAGAGGTTATTGGATTGTTCCTCTTAGTATTTTATTTATACCCTCTAAATTTTTTTTATTTTTTTTTTTATGTTTGTCATTTCTTCTTTTGTTGTTTAGATTTTAGTTGTTGTTTTTGTTATTGTATCTTTTTGGTGCCTGAAACACTAGTAGAAACATTAGTAGCAACAAGTTGAGAGTTAGGGGCTTGAGAAGATGCCTAATAATTTACTTCTGGTACAAGTTGGTTCTTGGTTTTATTTGTAGCTTCAAGTTCTTTTATTCTCTTGTACTTATCATCTCTCTTCTTTGTATTATAGGCATGCACAAGGTGACCTTGATGTTTACAATAGGAATAGTAATCGGAATGCCTTCATACTGAATTGCTTTCAACTTACCCATAGAGAAATCATTCTTATCAAACCCCATTCAGATGTAAGGAGATATTTCCTTAGTAATATCAAGTTTAAACCTCACTTTAGCCACACTACCTCTTGTTTTTTGAATAGAGGCAGTGTCTAAATACAAGGTTTTACCAACAGGTGATAGTAAGGGAGTGATAAACTTCTTGTTATAGAAATGATAAGGTAACTCTGGTAAGGTAACCCAAATAGGAACAATACGGGTCTCTTCCTTCGGAGTAAAATTAGGAGTCCATACTTGTAGTCACATGAGTTGACCTTCAATATACATATTTTGGTGAGTTCATACAGTCAAGTGATCTTATTAATTATCCAAATCAATATAGACATGTTGTGCATTATAGTGAGCAATTGTTACCCCTTTCTGTGAGTTGAGTTTGAAGGATAAAGCTTTTCCTAAACAACTCAATCTTGGGCATAGTATTTGTGAATTTACCAACAAAAGTGTACTTGAACCTTTCTGCTAATTTGACCATTACATCCTTAGTCTCAAAAATTATTGTTGGGAGTCCTTGTTTAGTTGTAAGAGTAGGCCTAGATATCTCAATAAGGACTTTATTCTCCATCTGATTAGCTCTCAATCTGGTAGCATAAGAATGAATCATAGTATATAGAGCTGGTTTAGGGACTTGATTAATTTTTGAAGTGCTGGTGGGTTTTGTATCAGCAGGGTTATTGGAATTTTCCATGTGAATTTGCATACTAGTATTTTGAGAGGGTTGCATATTAGAATTAGAACTTTTGGCATTTTTAGGATCAGTGAAGGTGTTGAGTTTTTAGCTCTGGATCTGTACATGATTATTGTCTTTGGGATTATGCCTTTCAAAGTAGTACAAAGCTTTAGGATAATCAGAATTAGTGTGATGTTGTTTTTAGCTTTGATTAGACTGATTATTAGGAATAGATGTGTCCATAATGTTATCCTTAGGATTATTTTCAATATGTTGAAAGGTAGAGGTTAGTCCAATAACATTTTTCTCAATTGCATTGGATTGCAATTGAGCACCCACGTTATTCAAAACATTAATATCATTATAATTTGAGCTAGACAAGTTAGGATACATACCTAGTGCCTCATTGTGCATAGCTTTATTGATTTCACCTCTATTTTTAGCCTGAGAAGCTTGCTGTTTTCTAGCTTTGGAGGTATGGAGATGATTCCCCCAAATCCTTCTTTCTTATGTCATTCCCATGATCTTGTTAATCATTTTGATCTTTTCTTAAAGTATTATCATTGTTGATCATCATGACTTAGAAATACCCTCTGTAGAATTCAAGATATCCTTTTGTTGTACAAATTTAAGTTCTGAGTGCTACAATCATTCTCTTTAGCATTAAGATCAATATGGCATACAAAATTTTTCTTTTTTTTCATCAGATCATCTTCTCCGACTAAATTCACATCTTTGTTAGCCCTAAAAGAAAAATTCAAAGAGCTGATAGACTCTTCAATTGGGGGTTCTTGAAGGGAAACACTCCCATTAGTCGTGTGAATAAATTCAGCTGAACAATTTTGTATTTCATTGATCGGAGCTCCATTGTCAGAATTTTCAAGAGTTGGAACCCTAATTCCTGAATTGGAAAAGCTTAAAGCCTATCCAATTGTGGCTTTTTTCATTAGAATCACTCCCAATATCATGTTGATCAACCTCACATTGGTAATTACCCATTTTATTGGCCTAAGCTTCGCCGAAGATATTATTGTTGACTTTGGAATCAAAAACTCTAATTCCCAAATTCATTGAGATATGATGCTTAAAAATTAGAGCTTTTTTAGCATGAGTCTATGTCTCTTAATGCTTAACATTTTTTGTTTGGTTTTGGGTTGATAGATTCACCGGAGTTTCACCAGCGGTGACTAATTCAATGCCAGAGATGTTCCCACCATTAAAATTAACAAAAATCTTACCTGGAGGGGTGCTTTGATGTAGGGAATAATTACCCATGGCCAAATCTTCAAAAAAATCATTGGAGGTTTCTCGAATATGAGTTTATGATAAAGGCGATTTAGTCGCTATTCTCTCAAAAATCACTTTGCTTGATTTTGCAATTGGCAAAGTAGAATTGTCTGATTTTTCATGTAGGTGTAGATTAGAGGGTATAGAATCATCCTCATTATTTTGAATCACATGAAACAAGCCATAATTTTACATGGAAATTATTTTGTATGCCCAGCTCAAGTCCTTCGCCGAAACTTCAACAGTGATTGTTGGACCATTTTCCAAATTTGTGGAGCTTTGTGTGGAATTAGAAGTTGATTATTGTCAGGTTTTATTTACAAGCACATTATGCTCCTCATGATATTGGTTTAGTGGTCAGAAAATCTCCACCGGTGATTGTTCATCCATTCTGGGACAACCAGCAGTGGAATTGCCTAGAGAGAAAGATAGTCATTCCCAATGACCCAAATAACACATCTTACGACTATGTTTGAGATATTGAGAGCATGTGACATAATTACAAGTAGTGCATTTCATTCTTCCCTTAGTGCTCCATCCTGAAAGCATTGCTTATGATGGAAAATCACTAATGGTAAACATTAAGGTTACACGAACTTGGAATGTTTGTTTAGTTTCAGCATCATCTGTTTCTACCCTAAGATCCCATAGTTCCTTAAATTCTTCAATTAGTGGTTGTAAGTACACATCTATATCATTTCTAGGAAATGATGGGCCTAGAATAATCATTGACAACATAAGATACTCCATTTTCATGCAAATCCATGGTGATAAATTATAGTTCATCAGCATACTAGGTCGCGTGCTATGAGAAATACTCATGGTTCAAAATGGATTGAAACCATCACTTAAGAAACCCAACCTAACATTATAAGAATATCTAGAGAAGGGTTATACGGAAGGAAATGTAGATCACCAATTGGATGGTTTGAAGCGGGTGAAACTGCTTTACTTGGTCAAGACCTTGTTCATCAGGCTATGGAGATAGTTAAAGTGATTCAACAAAGATGACAAATGGCCCAGAGTCGACACAAGTCATATGCCGATGTTATAAGAAGAGGACTTGAGTTTTCCATAGGTGATTGGGTATTTCTGAAGGTGTCACCAATGAAAGGGGTAATGCAATTCGAAAAGAAAGGGAAATTGAGTCCAAGGTATATCGGCCCATATAAAATTATTAGAAGATTTGGGAAAGTTGCGTATGAGTTGGCACTTCCCCAAGAACTCTCCACATTCATCCAGTATTTCATGTTTCAATGCTTCGAAAATGCATAGGAGATCCATCTCGTTTTACTCCTATTAATGATGTATAGGTTACAGAGGATCTTACCTATGAGGAGATACCTATTGCTATCCTGGATAGACAAGGGAAGAGATTGAGAAATAAATATATAACATCCGTAAAGGTACTTTGGAGAAATCAGCAAATAGAAGAGGTCACATGGGAAGCTGAAGAAATGATGAAATCCAAGTACCCTCATTTGTTCCAAAAGGAAGAGTGACAAGTAATTATTTATAATCTTTGAGTATATCTCTATATGATGACATGAATAATTCTCGTAAACTTGTAATTGGTTACTTTGAAATGATAACACTAACAATCGAGGACGAATGTTTCTAAGGGGGGGAGAATGTAACACCCCGTACGTTTCTAAGTCTAGTTGACAACCGTAACATTTATGGAAATATGGAAACATGAGAGAATTGATGAATTATGTATCAATTTGTGTACATTAAGAAGTTTTACACCATTGGGCCTTAAATGAAGCCCAAAATCATAAGGGAAGACACGGCCCAACATGGGATTTTGACCCATTCTTCCAATTTTCTCCATTTGACCAATCAACCTTTGAATTTAATGCTAAATAAGAGAAAGAGTGACTTGAGGGACTATATCAAGAGAGAAAAATCAGATTTTTATTACACTTGGACTCTCATGCTTTTCTAGACTTTACCAAAATTTCTTTTTGGTCTCTCAAGAACCCTAAGTCATTCTTTGGGCCAAGATCATCTTTGTACAAGGATTTGTAAGTGTTTATTATTATGGTTTAATATATTTTATGCATGAGATATGGTGTATATTATGTTGGTTATGTTGGTGGAGTATTGAGAAGTGCACAATGTGTGAAATGTTATATGTTTGCTAAATCAGAGGATGGTTTTGTCTTATAAACTTGCATATGCACTTCTGGTTTTGAAGGAAGTGAACTTGGTGGAGTAACTATTGACATGTGAGATGTGATTATAGTCTTACTTTGTTTTATTCTTGTGCATAACGTTTGGAATTGTTGTTATGATATTGGTTACGGATTTGGTGACGTATTGACCGTGAAGTGTAGTCTTAGGTGTTGTTATGTGTGTTGTGAGACCATGGCTCAATGTTGGTACTCAATATGATCACAAATATGTCAAAATAAGTTTGTTTATGATCATGGACCATTCATGGCATTAAAAGACCCAAAAGAGGCCATTTTGGAGCAAAACGGGCATCCGCCCCCGCAGACGAGGGCATCTGCGGGCGCAGATGCCAACGCAGATGCCCCTGGATTTTTACAGAGGCCATATACGCTCTCATTTCATCCACCTATGGGTGTAGGTGTCAGCACAGGTCAGCCCAGTTTTCTGTTATGAATGTTTACGTGTCATCTTGGTCCCCGAAGGCCCCTATACCCTTTTTGGATGTAATTATCAACTTGTGATGTCGTTTTAATGACTTTAAAGTATCGTATGGAGGTGTGATGGAATGTATTAAGTATGGATTTTTGTTCATATGTTGTTATGAAGGAGTAATTGTGACGGAATGATAAAGAGAAAAGCGTAAAGGGTAAGTGTGGTGTGAAATGCTATCGATGTATGATCTCTTGGTCAATGTGTGTAATTTTTTGGTGTTATTGATATGATAATGCCTTTGATTTTATTGAAAGGGGTGACATGACATTATGTGACAGTCATATAGTTCATTGTCGTCTTGTACGCCTGTATAGTGACTAGTTGCTAATGTAAGTTCCGGTATGAACTTGTATTGTAGAGTAAGACGTAAAGAAGGAGCTGGACTATTGTGTTCATACATAGACTTGTGTATTCATACTTGGAAGTGCAGGTATGTAAGGTTACTTTATCCGTATCTTTCTGCGGCATATAGAATTCACATTGACCTATTCCGAAATGTGCTAAGGTATCCTATTCTCGATTACCAATGGTTATTATCACATGTTCCCTACTCATTGCTCAATTGTGAATCACATATCTCATATTCATTTATAATGTTCCAAGATCCCAATAAGGTTGTGTTCCAAAGTTCCAATAGTGATTATGTACATGTCTCTTATTCTTTGATTATTGTCCAATGGTTACAATAGTGTTATGTTTCCAATAAGGTGATGTTTCCAAAAATGTTTACATGTCTCTTACTCATTGGCTAATGATCCAAAGCTTCAAAGTAAAGTATGACTATCATTGTAGCAATCTCAAAGTAATGAATAAAGTAATACATATGTGGTTAATGATCAAGTATGAGTGGCAGCTTTGGGGGCGAAATGCCTAGCTCAAGCCGATCCCAAGATGGTTGGATCAGGGAGCAGTCCAAGAGACATAAGCCTAGCTCGGACTGAACCTGACAGTGGGCAGCTCTAGTGGTATAATCCTAGCTCAAGCCGAACTTGATATGTTGGTTTATGGGTGGCAGCTCTAGAGGTAATAACCTAGCTCGAGCCAACCCAATGCTTTGATTCCAGAGTGGCAGCTCTAGGGGCATAAGCATAGCTCGAGCCGATCCCAACATAACGTTATGTTATGTTTAAAACCCACTGTTCAGTCGGGGCCCGGGTAACACAGTTCACAGGCAAAGATGAATAACCATGGAATCAAAGAAACAAAGAAAGTAAAGAAAGCAATATACATGGTTTCCAAAGTACAGTATTGTGACTTATCCATATTAATCATTTATTGTATTTGAGTTCATTGACATGTTTACATATCATACAAGTTTCATATGGCCTTACAAACTCAGTACATTCTTCGTACTGACCCCTCTTGGGGAATTTACCTTCCTTACTACAGGCACAGGTTCTAGTAGGCCTCCACAGTAGGTTGCCAATTGTTGCCGATCATTGGTGAGCTCTAGTTAGTTTGGGGCTTCTTCGAGTCACAGTTGTACATATGTTTTGGTGTTGTACATGTTGTATAAAGCGGGGATTTGTCCCGAATTTTAGTTCATTTTGGTCAATGCACTTGTTAGATGCTTTTGTAGACAGATGTGGGTGTATAAATGTAAAAGGTACATGTCATTTTTGACTTGATGGCCTCAACGGCCAAGGTTCATATATGTATATATGTCACATGTTCCATGAATGTCGTTGTTAGAATTATAAGCTCCTACGTGATAAGGGTATTTCTGATGGCATGCATATGAATGAACATAAGTACAGTTTGGTTCTCTCGGGCCTTATCGGCTACGGGTGCCAATCAAGTCTCGATGGGATTCGGGGCGTGACATCCCCCCCCCCCCAAAAAAAAAAATGAACACTTGTATACTTTGTTGGATTAGAGTGAGTTACTTTTATTTATTATTTTCTCAATCGCTAGTCACATTACTCTTCGTGGGATTAACCCCGACTCTATAGTTGGGTAAATATATTACAAATGACCATGTACATCTTAAATGAGTGTAGTTGAGTATTATCAAAAATGGTGTTGTTGCTGGGGAACAATTTTGGCATATTGAGTTAGTTTGGAATTTTAGCTTGCTTGCTTTGATTCTAACTTGTGAATACGTGTTTGTGATTTTCTTTTGTTTCTCGTTCTTGTAAGATTTTTATTTTGTTATACTTGTTACTATGGAATCGTGGAATAAGAATGAGTTTGGTGGTTGCAAGTCTTATGTTGATGACCTATGTCTGTATTGTGAAGGACCCCACTTTTGGAAAGGTTGTAGATATACTCCCGAGAGAGAGATGTGTGAACCATCTCAATCCTATAAGTGTGATTGTTACTTGTGTGGTGGTCAAGATGGACATTAGAGTGATTGTCCCAATTATTGTGCCCCCTCCCCTAGTTGTGCTAACGAAAGTGCTAGTTGTACTTTTAAGTTTGATAGGAGAAATAACATGGAAAGGAAAGAATAAAGAGCTAGTCATGAAGATGTTCAAGTGATGCTTCAAAATCTCTTGGACCGAATGACTAAAGTGGATGTGGAAGCACATCTCTTGCAACAATCCATCGCGGCATTTGGAAATAAATGTGTAAAAAAAGAAGACCCTTGTGAAGATTCCAATCTCTCAAGTGTCATGGATTTACCTAATGCTAAAAAATAAGTTATTAAAGAAGAGATTTCAAGTTATGTGGTTGACACAAAAATGTGTGATAACCACAATGAAAGTTATAGAAGTGAAGAAGTGGTTCAATTTGAAGAACAAGATCAAAATTGTGAGGAAGAAATTTTGGATTCTCATAAGAAACAATTTGAGGAGATATTGAGAAGCACAATGGAGAAGAGTGAAAGATGTGTATGAGTCTGGACTAAATGATGGGACCAAATTCAACATGGAGATAATGAGATTGTTCAAAACATGGGTTTTTCCATGAATAGATGTTTGCAAGCTTTGGTTGAGTCACAACATGAAGAAGAACTTGACATAGATGAAATTATGAGCCAAGAGTGGAAATTAAACCAAGCTCAACAATTTGAAGTCAATGCAGAACAACGTGAAAGAATCTTCCTTATGAAGAATGAGTTTCCCAAAATGCATGTTGAGCGATGTCAAGTAGTGATTCAAATAGAAATGGCTACCCAAAAAGTGAAAACCAAAATTAATGAAAAAATTGAGGCATTTGGTGTTCAATGTCAAATGTTCATGAATAATTATGATCAGACGGTTTCTAATGAAGAATTGGTCAGGATTGATGTTGAAGAATTTATTGTAATTTGCCAACCAACCAAGCCAAAAAAAAATGCAAGATGTAAAAACTAAAGAAATGATACTAGAGTTGCAAGAAAAAGTTAATCATATACTTTGTAAAAACTCTAGTTCATTTTTTGGTGAGAATGTCAAGAAAGATGAAAACTCAGAAATGGAGAGGCTTAAACCACATTCCAACCATTTTTCGACATTGTGCTTGGTGGATATTATGGAAATTGAAATCATAGGGTAAATGATAAATTTTGAAAATGAGGGACAAAGTCCTTACATTTTGGATTTTTTCATACCAAATGGGCAAAATAATTCCTCACTTGAAGGTTAAGAAGTGCAAAATGCAATGTTTAACAAGTGGCTTATTGATTTTCTCACCATTGTTCAACGAGCCAAAATGAAATTTTGATGTAAAGTTGGATAAAAGATTTAAAACTTCCGAATGGAGAGATAAAGTTGGTCTCATTGCTTCCTTACCTTTGCCCTACGAGCCTCAACGAGATTTTGGTATAAAGTTGGGTAAAAGATTCAAATCCTCAAAGTAGAAGATAAATGGTAAGGTTTCTTGCATCGTGCCGCGACGTTAAATCAAGTGCTTGATGGGAGTAAATCCATCGTTCTCAAAAATTTTGCATTTACTTTTGAAATTTGGATTTTTAGAATAACTTAGGATTTTATTTTTGACTAATCGAATTTTTTTTAGAGTTTTTGAAGTGATTTGAACATGTTTGGATGCAAATATTTGATTGAAGTGAAGTTCGGGGTTGTCCTACTTGGAAAGTGGGACTTAGAGAATTTTTTGAGAGTGTTTGGATCACCAAACTTACTGGCGGATCACAAAAATGGGCCTTAGCATTGCAAAAATCAATAGAATGTGTTGCTAGAAAATCACTAAAGTGGCCTCCTTCGTGAACGTAATGTACCGGGTACGAATACGATTGTCAATGTTCAAAAATCTATGCAAACGCGGTCACTCGATCGTGAATGCAGAGGTCAATGTTCAAATATTACTTTGCGAATGCACACAACAAGTTGCGCACGTTGGTAATTGAATTGGTTTGAGGTAATGTTAGGAGTCAAAATTAGAAAACAAAAACACTATTTTTAAAAATCAAAGTAGAGATGTTTTTATCCTCAACTTCCAAAGACATTTAATTTTGAACTACTTCAATCTCTTAGCATCTTAATATTGCAATCTCTGAGGGATGTTCGTTCCCACTCTCTTTTTTCTTCATTTTGTTTATTCTTTAACAGTGAAAAGGGAATTTTCCTCAGCTTAGGGCTTATATTTTGGGTCTTAAAAATCAGTGAATTATGTGTTTAATTTGTGTTTGTTTGGTGAGATCTTGGTTTGAAAGTTGAGAGTTTATCATGAGTGTTATGTTTTGGGGTTAATGGGGATCGAGAATGGCTTTGAGAAACTGATTAAAGTGTATGGCTTTCATATGTTCAACAAAATGCCTCTAAAAATTCTGGGCTAGGAGAAGGAGATATTCTGCGCGAACGCGGTCCCATGACTGCGAATGCGAAGAATAATTATTTATAAAAAATCTATTAAACCTACGCGAATGCGTCTCTGGACTGTGAATGCAAAGAGAAATTTCTCTTACCTTCACAAACACGGTCAATAGGACGCGAATGCGAAGGCCAATTTTCGGCATTCCCTAAAATAATAGCTTTACACAGATCGGTTCGGGACCTTTTTCACCCATTTCTTTGGACTAAATACTTCCTAATACATTATTTTAAGTGCTCATATGAACTTTTAACATGTTGGATAATTTTGTAGGTGTTGTGGGCATAAAATGGCTTCTAATGACATAGCAATTGAGCACAAAATTATCCCAGAGGTTGAAGATGAAGAATATTTTGATCATGACATGTTCTTGGCCACATCTTGTAAGCGAAAATATGGTGAACTCCTATATAGAACAATTGTCAAAGAAAAAGGCATTCACATGGATAAAGTTATAAGTAAGATGCAGAATTTCTAAGGCGGTTGGTGGAGAGTATGTGGATTTGCTTTGCTTCCAATCCAATTGTAGCCAACAACACGGTGGTCACGAAGTTTTATGCTAATACCTTAAAAAAAAAACTTTGGAGATGACTTGGTTACTACTGTCAAGGGTTTGCAAGTTAACTTTAGCCTAGAGAAAATCGATAAAGTTTATCACCTTCAAAATGCAGACAATCAGGTTTATAAAGACAAATCAGCAGCAGAAGGGAATCAATGGTTGCTTGACAAGTTGCATTATGGGGTAACTCCGGATTGGCTAACATTTATTAAGGGGGTTGATTCGTATGACTTCATAGCTGAAGCTAAGACATTGCTTTCTATTTTATGTGGTAGATTCATACCCTCGTGATCATAGACTGTATAGATATGAATGTGGGGCAACATATTGTCCACCCAATTGAAAAAGCTGCAAATGGAAGGTCCAAGAGCTTATTTTTCCCATTCTTGATCACTCGATTGTGTTATGATGTTGAGGTGTTAAAGAACCAACTGATGTCTAGAGGAGTCCATCTACACCAGTCCATCCATTGAAGAAAAAAGGGTCAAAGGACAAGAGCAAAAATAGAAAGATTGATATTGCAACCTCTTTGTTTGAGCAGTTCACAAAGTCCACTTCTAGGCCCACAAATTCTTTCACAGTTGCTTCTTAGACATAGTTCATCCTAGGGAGCCTACAAAGCCATATTTATGTAGAGTCTTGCTTATGGGTGTGTTGTGAACCACATTGATAAGTAGGAGGCTATGGGACATTTAGGAGCTATTTCTTTTTCTTCATTTCTTAGATCGTACGATAGAGCTAATATTGTAGGTGGGATTGTATTTAAACTTTGACTTTTTTCTCATTATAGTGAATATGCTGATTACAAGAAGGAGTAAGAATACAGGTAAGTAAGTAGATGTGGCTATCAGAGAAGGAACCAGCAAGTCACCACCTAGACAAGCTAATCAAAATGAGGATCATGATGAGTTTGCATCACAGACTTCTTCTACTCCGCCATCTCCAGAAGAGCTAAGAAGGAGAGGATTACCCCCAGAATCACCTATTAATGCTACTGAGCATGATTTAAGAAATGCGGTGCAATTGTTGAGTCACATTATTATTGTACAAGGTCAAGGACAAGCTTGTCCAACTATGGGTACTAGTGGTGCGGATAGAGCAGCTAGTCTACGGACACAGAATTTGCTTAAGTTAGACTCTCCCACAGTCACTGGGTCAGATCTTAATAAAGACCACCCATAAGACTTTATTGATAAAATCCAAAGGGATTTAGATGTCGTGCATGTATTTGGCAAAGAGACAGTTGAGCTAGAAGTGTATAGATTAAAAGGGGAGGCCATATTGTGGTATGAAGCTTGCAAAAAAACTAGGGGTATAGATGGACCTTCAGCTAGTTGGAAAGAGTTCAAAGAAGTATTTCTTAATCATACCTTCCATTTGAGATTTGGGAGGGCCGTGTAGATTAGTTTTTAAAACTTCACCAAGGGAATATGAGCGTGAGGGAGTACAGTCTTCAGTTTAACTCAATGGCCAGGTATGTTCCTAATGTAGTAGCTACTATGGAAGATAGAGTTCATCAATATGGGGATAGATTGGATTCGTATCTGGTTAGATATCGTACTATTACTGCCTTGAATAAAGACATGAATATAGCAAGGATACAAGCTTTTGCACAAAAAATGGAAGATCAAAGGCAAAGAAGAAGGGTACATGAGATGGAAAGAGGACTCTCCAAGAGGGCTAGATCTGTGGGGCAATTTGTGCCACCCCTAAATGAGTTCAGGCCTCGATTTTCTAACAGAAAACCTAGCCACCATCTTCTTACTCTACAGTAAGTGCTCCACCCCAATTTCAAGGGTTTAGGGGCAATCAATTTGGTCAAAGAAGTGAGATCCAAAGTTTAGTTACCGAAAACCAAGAGCATGGAAGCATGAGCCAACCAAGACCTCCTAGACAGCTTTGTAAACAATGTGGGAGACATCATCTAAGTGCATGCTAGTTTGGGATAGATGTTTTTTATTGATGTGGTACATCGGGCCATATGATGAAAAATTACCCTCAAAGGGGAATGGGTGGTATGGCACAAACTACTGGATCATCTATCGCATCATCATCATAGATGACCCCTTTAGGTAAGAGTCAAAAGATGCCTAATGGTCATGGTAGAAATGGTAGAGGAGTAGCTAGTTCTAGCGGAGTCCAAAATTATACATATGCTCTAGCGGATTGACAAAATTTAGAGGCTTCCCCTGATGTGGTTACAGGTACATTGTCCATATTTTCACATAATGTATATGCATTAATTGATCTGGGATGTACACTATCATATGTCACTATATTGATTGCTGGAAAGTTCTAAAGAACACCAAAATCACTGGTTAAGCCACTTAAAGTGTATACACTAGTTGGCGAGTCTATTATAGCTAGAAGAGTTTATGATAATTGCATAGTAACTGTTTATGATCATGACACATTGGCTGATCTTGTTGAGCTAGAATGGTAGATTTTGATGTTATAATGGGTATGGATTAGTTGGCTTCTTGTTATGCCACAGTAGATTGTCGAGCTAAGAGTGTGCATTTCCATTTTCTAAAAGAGGCAGTCCTTGAATAGAGGGGTAAAATTGGAGCACCAAGGGGTATGTTTATTTCTTATGTTAAGGAAAAAAAGATGATGTCCAAAGGTTACATATGTCTAGTGAGGGTGAAAGATATAGATGCGGAGCCACCGACTCTTCAATCCATTATAGTGGTAAATGAATTTTCTGATGTGTTTCCTAAAGAACTTCCTGGTTTACCACCAGAATGGGAAGTAGAGTTTTGTATTGATGTGATCCCAGGTACTCAACCTATTTCTATTCCTCAGTATAGAATGTGTAACACCCCGTACCTTCCCAACATTATGTGACGACGTTGAATAATGGTTACTTAGATGTCGAGATGCCATGATGTTAGTGATGAGAAAATTGATATTGGGCCTCGTACATATGATTAGCCCTTCGTAGGAGGTGTTTTGTGACTTCATGGAGCATTTGTGGGGTTAAAACGAGACTTTGAGTACCTCCAAACAAGGGATATTAAAGGTAATAAGTAAGTTAAAGAATCGAACTTGAAGTATCTAACCAAACCCGCAAAGAAAAGTCAAAGAACGAAAATTTTCAAATTTTTTTTCAGTGCCATAAGAAGGGACAGGTGCTTGTTTTGGAACCCAAACCAGCAAGCTTCTAAAGCTCAGTGCCCTGGGAAGGGCCAGAGCTTGCTGGAACGGCCAAACTAGTAAGCTTCCAAAATTTGTTCTAAGTGTCCAAGGGTGCCCGGGGACGTACCGGGCCGATTTTTTGCCACGTTTCTTCTACAACCACGAGAATATACATGGAATGATTGAAGTATTATATTGGTTTGGTAAAATTACTCGTGAACGAATTTGGCATCAAAATGACGGTTTTACCTTTGTGGTCAAAATAAGCCATACGTGGCTAGAATCGCTTGTTTTGGGATTGAGGCTACGAATATGAATCCCATGAGTGGGAATATTTTCGTAACGAGTATGAAGTGATTTAAGCATGAGGAATTATTGATTTTATTGGGTTAAGTGAATTTGGCTAAAAAAGGGCCCAAAATGAGACAAAAGACATTGGCCAAAAATGGGTCAAATGACCCATTCTTCTTTGACTAATCAATAATTGAGCAAAGGACTTCAAGGGTCTATAAAAGGAGGCAAAAATCAGATTTTTATACAAAAAAAACACATATGCTTTTCTTGCTTTTTCTAGAATTCTCAAGAACACCCCTTTGGGCTCTTCAAACCCTAAGTCATCTTTGGAGCAAGATCATAATCATTCAAGCTTAGGTAAGTGATTATTCCTATGGATTAAAATATTATATGAATGGGAGAGTATGTAGATCATGTTTGTTATGCTTGGAAGTGTTGAACATGGCACTTTGTGTTTTTGAAAAAGATGTGTTATCCATGGGATTTAAACTTGAAATATGACTTGTGGTTTTAATGAAAGAGCATGGTATGGATGAAATATCAACATGTATGGTGTGATTATGTTATTAAACTTGTTATTTTGTTATAAGTGTAAAGTATGAATTTGGTGTGACATGCTAGTGGTTTATGATATTGGTCAATATTGGGAATATTGTGGGATTATTGGTATGAAATTTCATAAATGGTATTGTTGGTATGATGGTTTCACACATGGTATTTTCAAGAGGGAAATGACATGTTAAAGGCAAACAGTAAACTCATTATCGTTATATGCATTTGTAAGATAGTTGGTGGTTAATGTAAATGCCGTTATGTACTTGTGTTGTAAAGTAAGACGTGAGGAAGGAGCTGGACTATTGTGTTCACGTATAGTATTGAGTTTTCATATTGAGACGATAAGGTATGTAAGGTTACTCTTCCCGTATCCTTCTACAACATGTTGTTCACATTGACATTGGGCTTGTTCTAATCCGAGGGGTTTTGAAGTATATTAATTCAGGTTGACGTACATTGTTATTCATATGTGTCCTATTCTTAGATGAATTATGTTTCACTTATATTTTATTCATTGAATGAAATTCCAAAGCTGTAATAACGTTGTAAATTCTAAAAGAACTATCTCAAGAGAGTAATAATGTAAGAGAATCCATTTAATCTTGAATAGCATTTTTCCAATCATGTCATGTTCCAAAGTCCTATAGTATGATGATTATGTTTGTACTAATCTCTCATAAGTGTAAAGGTAACAATTTCATAAGATCTCATAAGAGTGATGACGGAAGTAATGTGTAAGCTAATATATCTATTTCTCACAAGTTAAGGTGTCAATCACATAAAGTCAGGGAGTGAAGTAATATATGTGTGTTCAAATAGTGTCATGATCCTCAATGTATCACTCTTAGAATGGAAGTAAGATTAATAAGAGATGAATAATAAGGTTCATATGAGGACATGCATACGAATGTTCATGAGCAAAGATTGGTTCTCTCGGGCCATATTGGCTTCGGGTGCCAGTCTGGCCCGAATGGGATTTTGGGCTATGACAAAAGTGGTATCAGAGCAGGTCGTTCTAAGGGTGTCTACAAAGCTGTGTCTGAGTAGAGTATTACTTATCAATGTGTTGTGCACCACATTTATAAGTAGGAGGCTACGGGGCATTTAGGAGTCGTTTCTTTTCTTCAATTCTATATCGTGCAATAGAGCCAGTGTTGTAAGTTGAATTGCATCTGACCATGGTGATTGTTTTTCTTTGGTATAGTAAAATGCCAATCACAAGAAGAGGTAGAGGCATAGGTAAGCAGGTAGATATGCCTGCCGGTGAAGGAATGAGTAGATCACCACCTGACCAAGCTAGTCAAGGTGGAGCTGACGCTGAAATTGCACTGCGGTCTTCTTCTACCTTTCCAGCTCCAGAAGAGCCAAGAGGTAGAGAAGTACCTGCAGAACCGCCAATAAACGCCACTTATCAGGATTTACAAAATGCAGTACATATGTTGACTCAGTTAGTAGCTGCACAGATTCGGGGACAAGGTGGCCCAATGACAAATGAGGATGATGCGGCTAGAGTGGCGAGTCGTAGAACACAGGATTTCCTAAAACTGGACCCTCCTATATTCACTGGGTCATACATGAAAGAAGATCCACAAGACTTTGTGGATCAAATCCAGAGAGCTTTGGAGGTTATGCATGTGTCCGGTGTGGAAACGGTGGGGTTGGCTGCCTATAGATTGAAAGGAGAGGCGATATTGTGGTATGAGGATTGTAAGAAAGCTCGAGGTATTGGTGCAAACCCACCTACATGGGAAGAATTTAAAGTGGCATTTCTGGATCACTACCTTCCCTACGAGATCCGTGATGTCACGCCCCGACTTCCAACGAGGCGTGATTGGCACCCGAAGCCGATAAGGCCCGAGAGAACCAATCTTTGCTTATGTTCATTTATATGCATGCCATAAGAAATACCATTACCACATAAGAACTTATCATGCTAATAAAGGAATTCATGAAACATGTGATAAATATATACATATGTGAAACTTGGCCGACAGGGACATCAAGTCATCATGGACATACACATCTTACATTTGTCTTCACACAACCATCTACAAAGCCTATACAGATACATGACCATGTCCATACCATATTTACATAATACCAAAACCTAGGGTACACATGTGACGTGGGAAGCCTCGAAGCAACTAAAGCTCACCAAATATCTGTATATGGTCCGCATCCTACTGAGGAGGTCTACTAGTACCTGCGCCTGCAACATTTAAAGTAAATCCCCCAAGAGGGGTCAGTATGAATAATGTACTGAGTATGTAAGGCCATAAGAATTACATCATACATAATAACAACAATAATGGAATCAATATAAGAGAAATGATAACTGTGAATGAACTCTCTTCTGTATTTGGGGAAACCATGTACATTACGTTCTTTACTTCTCTTGTCTTTTCATATGTTCATCTTTATTGTTCTACCCATGCTAGGCTGTTCTGTCACCTTTGGGATGAGATTAACCTATGCTAGGTACTTTGACCCCTGGGATGTTATGTGAACCCATGCCAGGCTTTCGTGTCACCCCTGGGATGTCATTAACCCATGCTAGGTACTGTGACCCCCAGGATGTACTGTGATAACCCATGCTAGGCTTTCATATCGCCCCTTGGATGTATCGGGATCGACCCATGCTAGGCTTTTCTGTCGCCCCTGGGATACCACCCGTGTTATTGGGATCGACCCATGCTAGGTATTTTAACCCCTGGGATACCACCCATGCTTACTCATTAACTATACATTACTTTATATTACTTCTTTCTTTCATTACTCTTTCTTTCGTTCTAAGAGTGATACCTTGATGATGGAACATTCTTGAAACTTGAAACACAAACATACATTACTTCACGTCTTTACTCTTGTAAGATTGACATCTTTACTTGTGAGGGATACGTACGCTAGTTGCACATTACTTCCTTCATTACATTTATGAGATCTTATGAGATTGGTGCTTTTACTTATGAGAGATTGGTACAAGCATAATCATAATGTTATTAGACTTTGGAACATGACATGATTTGGAACAAAATGCTTATGCAAATAAATAGACTCTCTTTACATCTACAACATCATGACAACTTAGGAACTTCCGTCAATAAATAAGAGATAAGTGGGTCATAATTCATCTAAGAGTAGGACACAGAGCATTTCGGAATCGAATGAGTACTATGACAATGTGAACACCATATGCTGCAGAAAGATATGGACAAAGTAACTTTACATAACTTCACTTCCCAGTATGATTACACAAATCTATATATGAACACAACAGTCCAGCTTCTTCCTTACGTCTTACTCTACAATACAAGTACATAACAAAGTTCATGTTAACAACCAACTCCCTTACAAACGTATAAATGTCACAATGAGTTACGTGATTACTACATAGCATCATTTCTTCCTTCACAGTACATTCCAGTGCATTATCATACCAACAACTCCATAACATTCCACACCTTGACCAAAATATCGCACATCAATAGCATTTCATATCACACTTACCCTTATGCTTTCTCATTAGCATTCCGTCACAATTTCTCCTATCGACTTGCCTCATAACAACATGTGAACAACAATCCATACTTAATACAGTCCAAAATTACTCCATACGACACTTTAAAGTCATTAAAATGACATCACAAGTTGCTAATGATATCCATAAAGGGTATAGGGGCCTTCGGGGATCAAAGGGGGACAAAAACATGCAAAACGGGGTTCTGGAAGTGACATGCGAAGCCACCTTCGCCCGAATGTGGACAAAATACGTCTGGAGGTGCTCCTTGTCAGTATCCAGGGGCATCGGCGCAGGTGCCTCACCTGCGAGGGCGGGTGCCCTTTTTCGGCCAAATTGGTCTCTTTTGGGTCTTTTTATGCAATGAATAGTATATGATCATAAATAAACTTATTTTAACATATTTTTGATCATATTACATGACAAAAACCATCCATGTTCTCACAACACACAAAACATCACCAAAACCTCACTTTCCTTTCAATACGCCACCAAATCCGTAACCAAATTTACAACAACAATTCCAAACATTATATACAAAGGTAAAACAAGGTAAGACTATATTCACATATCACATGTCAATATTTAATCCATCAAGTTAATTTCCATCAAGATCACAAGTCCATGATCAAGTTTACAAGACAAAACCATCCTCCGATTTAGCAAACACAAATTGTTTTACACATAGTGAACTTTTCACACTTTATCAACATAACAAACATGCTATAAACCATATTCCATGCATAAAATATATTAAAACATAATCATATACACTTACCAAGTCTTGCAAGATAATGATCTTGGTCCAAAGGATGAAGGTCTAGGGTTTGTGTGAAATAAGAAAATGTTGTAGAGAATTCTAGAAAAGGCATGGGTGTTACAAATGAATAAAAATCTGATTTACATCATATATATAGGTCCCTTTAAGTATCTCTTATCCCATTCTTTACATTAAATGCATGGTTGATTTGGTCAAAGGGAAGATTGGATCATTTAGCCCCATTGGGCCAAGTCTTCCTTGTGATTTTGGGCCTCATTTAAGCCCAATGGCTCATGACTCATTAATACCCACCAAATTAATGTCTTAATTCATCAAGTCTCTCATGTTCCAATAATTCCATGAACGTTATGGAATTTAATTAGGTTCGACATCATACAGGATGTTGCACCTCCTACAAAGGTCTAATCCCATGTACTAGGCCCAATATCAATTATCTCATCAATAACATTACAAAATACAAACTTTTGACTCTCGACGCTTGAGTAACCATTGTTCAACGTTGTCAAGTAGGGTTTGGCAGATACGGGGTGTTACATTCTACCCTCCTTAGGAACATTCGTCCTCGAATGTTAATAACATCGACTCATGTACAACGAATGCATCTCTGTATTAGCATCTTTATACATATACTCATATAGGTCCTTGTATGGTCCCAACGGAAGCAATATGAAATGAAACTCTTATGCATATTTTTTTTTCCAAACCCCATTACTTCTTTCATTGGTGACACTTTTAAGAGTACTTACTCATCTATGATCACAACATCTACTATATCATTATGATATGTTCTTTTCACTACACTAAACTCACCGACAGGTGGAAATATGTTAAATCATAATTCCAGTGTACTATTAAATTCACGGTAGTCGATGGAGTAACATAGGATAGGGTAGAGATCGAATCAATCAATACATATACAGCCTGTAAAAATATGGTAATATACCTATATCCTCATCAAGAGTCGCCTCTTTATTCTGTCGGTCTACTAGAGCATAGGTGCGATTTTGGGCTCCACTGGAACTAGCTGCCCCGCTAAAATCTCTACCACGACCAATAGACTGAACACCTCTACTTGGGGAAGGAACCGATGTTGATGATGCAACGGTTGATCCCGTAGGTCATGCTATACCACTCACTCCCCTTTGTGGGCATTCTCTAATTATGTGACCCTCTATGCCACACCAAAAACAAGTAGTTATCTCCAACCGGCATTCACCTAAATGGTACCTTCCGCAATACTGACATGGAGGACGAGAAAATCCTACTGTCTGTGAGCCTTGCACTCCACTACTCTGTCCAGATGGACCACCTCTAGACCCTCGAAATTGAGAGTGAGCACCTGCTGTGGAATATGAGAATGAGGGTCTAGGCGGTAACATTCGAGATCTAGATGCTTATGGGGACACCACAGATTGCCCCATAGGTCTCGCCCTTTTTGCTGGCCCTTCCTCAAATTCCTGTGTCCTTCTTTTTTGCCTTTGGTCCTCCATTTTCTGTGTGAAGTCCTGAATTCTCGCTATATCCATATCTCAATTTACGGCAGCAATAGTGCAGTCTCGGACCAAATATGGCTCCAGTCGATCCACATATCGATGAACTCTATCTTCCATGGTGGCTACTACATTTGGAGCATATCTAGCCAAGGAATTAAACTGAAGACTATATTCTCGAACACTCATGTTCCCTTGACGTAATTTTAAAAATTGATCTGCACGAGCTTCATGGATCTCATAGGGAAGATAGTGATCAAGGAATGTTGCTTTAAGTTCTTCCCAATTTGGTGACATTGCACCAATACCACGAGACTTCTTCCAATCTTCATACCATAATATCGCCTCTCCTTCCAATCTATAGGCCGCCAACTCAACTGTTTCCACCCCGGAAACATGCATAACCTCCAAAGCTCTCTGGATTTGATCCACAAAGTCCTGTGGGTCTGCTTTCAAGTCTGACCCAGTGAATATAGGAGGGTCCAATTTTAGAAAGTCATGTGTTCTGCGACTCACCACTCTAGCCGCATCCTCTTCATTTACCATTGGACCAGTTCGTCCTTGTGCTTATGCAACCACTAACTGAGTAAACATGTGTACTGTATTTCTTAAATCCTGATTAGTGGTATTCATAGGCGGTTCTGCAGGTACTTCTCTACCTCTTGGATCTTCGGGAGCTGGAAAAGTAGAGGAAGACTGCGATGCAATTTCAGCATTTGCTCCACCTTGACTAGCTTGGTCAGGTGGTAATCTACTCATTCCTTCTCCAGCAAGTATATCCACCTGCTTACCCTTACCTCCACCTCTTCTCGTGATTGTCATGGTTACTATATCAAATAGAAACATTTACCATGGTCAGAAACAATTCAACTTACAACACTGGCTCTATTGTACGATCTAGAAGTGAAGAAAAGAAACAATATCCTAAATGTCCCATAGCCTCCTACTTATAAATGTGGTGCACAACACATCGATAAGTAGGACTCTACTCAGACACGGCTTTGTAGACACCCTTAGAACAATCTGCTCTGATACCACTTTTGTCACGCCCCGACTTCCAACGAGGCATGATTGGCACCCGAAGCCGATAAGGCCCAAGAGAACCAATCTTTGCTTATGTTCGTTTATATGCATGCCATAAGAAATACCATTACCACATAAGAACTTATCATGCTAATAATGGAATTCATGAAACATGTGATAAATATATACATATGTGAAACTTGGCCGACAGGGACATCAAGTCATCATGGACATACACCTCTTACATTTGTCTTCCCACAACCGTCTACAAAGTCTCTACAGATACATGACCATGTCTATACCATATTTACATAATACAAAAACCTAGGGTACACATGTGACGTAGGAAGCCCCGAAGCAACTGGAGCTCACAAAAGATCTGTATATGGTCCGCAGCCTACTGAGGAGGTCTACTAGTACCTGCACTTGCAACATTTAAAGTAAATCCCCCAAGAGGGGTCAGTACAAATAATGTACTAAGTATGTAAGGCCATAAGAATTACATCATACATAATAACAACAATAATGGAATCAATATAAGAGAAATGGTAACTGTGAATGAACTTTCTTTTGTATTTGGGGAAACCATGTACATTACGTTCTTTACTTCTCTTGTCTTTTTATTTGTTCATCTTTATTGTTCTACCCATGCTAGGCTGTTCTTTCGCCCCTGGGATGAGATTAACCCATGCTAGGTACTTTGACCCTTGGGATGTTATGTGAACCCATGCTAGGCTTTCGTGTCTCCCCTGGGATGTCATTAACCCATGCTAGGTACTGTGACCCCTGGGATGTACTGTGATAACCCATGCTAGACTTTCATATCGCCCCTGGAATGATTCGGGATTGACCCATGCTAGGCTTTTTTGTCGCCCCTGGGATACCACCCGTGTTATTGGGATCGACCCATGCTAGGTATTTTAACCCCTGGGATACTGTAACACCCCATACATTTCTAACCTCATTTTATACCTTGGGGTTATATCTACCTAGGTGTTGTGATTCCATGAGTATTTGTTTTATAGTGTCATTGGTGAAACATTTGAAATCAGACCTAATATGTGCGATTAGACCTTCGTAGGAGGTGTTTTGGGATTTCGTGGAGCATTTATGTGATACCCCGTACACATTCCAACCTCATATGGTGACTTGGAGTCATGTTTACTTGATGACTAAGATCAGTAAGTAAGTATTTTGTAGTGCTTTGATAAGGTATTGGATGATATGCAAGTGTTGGAAAAATGGCCGAAAAATTCAGCAAGGCATGAAAACTTGTGCCACTGCTCTATTTCAGGGGGTGTGGCGCAAGCCTTAAGGTTTAGAGGGCAAGGAAATCTTGATCCATTGCCTTGCTTTGCAGCAGTGGCACAAGGCACAACAAATTGTGCCCTTCCGCGCTCGTTTCGCAATGCAATTCTACGGCGATTCTTATATGGTTTCTTTTGGTTCTTTGGAGTTATTTGAGCATTGTTAAATCTTCAAATACTTCAATACACTCCTACATACTCCTACATGATCAAATCATGAAATATAAATAGTTATCCAAAATTTTCAATGAAGCCATGGGCGACTAGAATTCCTATTTTTGCAATTGAGACTACGAATGAGAATCTCGTAAGAAAATATTATCGTGACATTATGGAATTAATTAAACATGAGGTATATGGTGAAGTATACATGAAAGTTGATGGGCTAAGCTACATGTGCAATAAAAGACATGGCCCAAAGGGCAAAATGATCCATTCTTCCACATTGACCAAGGGACCATTGCATTTAATGCAAGAAAATGGCCAAGGATGACTTGAGCACTATATAAGGGTCCCAAAAATTCAGATTTTTATTCCTAAACACACACAACACATTTTGAGAATTTACAATATATTTCCTTTTGGTTCTCTCAAACCCTATGAACCCTAAGTCAACTTTTGGAGAAGATCATTATTTTCCAAGCTTGGGTAAGTGTTTATTATTACGTTTTAACATATTATATGCATGGGAGATTATGTATATCATGTTGGTTATGCTTGGAAATGGTGGACATGGTACTTTGTGTTTTTATATAAGATTTGTGATCCATGAGATTCAAAATTGAATTATGACTTGTGACTTTAATGAAAGAGCATGGTATGGATAAAATATGAACATGTATGGTGTGATTTTGTTATTAAACTTGTTATTTTTCTAAAAGTGTAAATTGTGGGATTTTGGCCGATATGTGCTATGAGGTGTATTAAGGTAATTTGATGGATTATTTGTGATGTGATATGGATAAGAAAGTGTAAAGGAGAAGTGTTGTGGTGGAATGTATTGATTCTCATGTATTGGTCAATGTATGGAATATTGGGGGATTTTTGGAATAATAATTTCATCAATGGTTTTGTCAAGGGGAAATGGCATGTTTAAAGGCAAACATGTAACTCATTGATGTTATATGCATTTGTAAAGTAGTTGATGGTTAATGTGAATCCCGTTATATATTTGTGTTGTAGAGTGACACATAAAGAAGGAGAGGGACTATTGTATGCACATCTAAGATTGTATATCCGTATTGAGAGTACAAGGTATGTAAGGTTGCTCTGTCCATATCTTTCTGCGGCAAATAGTAGTCACATTGACATTACGCTTTTTCCATCCAGAAATGTGCTAAGGTATCCTATATCCGGTTATCCATGGCCATTGTCATATATTTCCTACTCATTGATCATTGGTGAATCTCATGTCTCATATTCATGGTTAATGTTCCAAAAGCTCAAATAAGGTTATGTTCCAATGTTCCAATAGTGATTATACTCATGTCTCTTGTTCATAGATTATTGTCCAATGGTTCAAATAGTGTTATGTTTCCATGAAGGCTATGTTTCCAATAATGTTTATTTGCATGTTTCTCACTCATGGATTATTGATCCAAAGCTTCAAATAAAGTTGTGAATATCATTGTATCGATCTCTCATAAGCAAAAGTATCAATCTCTCACAATTAAAGGTATCAATCTCAAAAGTAAAGAAATGAAGTAAGAATAAAGTAATACATATTGACTGTGTTCATGGGTGTTGTCCATAGGGTACAAATACCCACATGATGATGTTAGTTTATCCATGGGGTGCAAACACCCGCATGATGATGTTCATTTATCCATGGGGTGCAAGAACATCCGCATGATGATATGATCTTATCCATGAGGTGAAAAGAACACCTGCATGATGAGGTCCCAGACAGTATATGAGTGATGTAAAAGTAAAGTAAAGTAAAGGCAAGAGAAAGAAAGAACGTAATGTATATGGTTCCCAAAGTGCAGAACGTTGACTTACTCATCTTGATTATTCATTTGCATTTGAGTTCATTGAAATATTTATGTATTATACAGTTTCATTTGAGCCTTACATACTCAGTACATTCTTCGTGCTGACCCCTCTTGGGGAACTTACTTTAAATGCTGCAGGTGCAGGCACTAGTAGACCTCCGCAATAGGTTGACAGTAATTGCAGATTTTTGGTGAGCCCCAGTTGGTTCGGGACTTCCCAAGTCATAGTTGTACATTTGTTTTGATTTTGTATATGTAGTATAAAGCGGGAACTTCTCCCGTCTTTCAGTTGGTGTTGGTAGTTACATCTGCTAGAGGCTTTTGTAGACATACGTGGGAACATGAATGTAAAAGGTGTATAATACGAAATGGCCCTAACGGCCATAGTTGTATATAATGTATTATAATGTACATGTTTTCCATGACTTTCGTCATAATCATTTTATATATTATCAATTACATGAGATAGTATGATGTTCATATGAGCCTATGCATACGAACGTACATGAGCAAAGATTGGTTCTCTTGGGCCATATCGGCTTTGGGTTCTAGTCCTGCCCGAATGGGATTTCGAGGCGTGACAGATACCACCTATGCTTACTCACTAACTATAAATTACTTTACATTACTTCTTTCTTTCATTACTCTTTCTTTCGTTCTAAGAGTGATACCTTGATGATGGAACATTCTTGAAACCTGAAACACAAACATACATTACTTCACATCTTTACTCTTGTAAGATTGACATCTTTACTTGTGAGGGATACGTACGTTAGTTGCACATTACTTCCTTCATTACATTTATGAGATCTTATGAGATTGGTGCTTTTACTTATGAGAGATTGGTAGAAAAATAATCATAATGTCATTAGACTTTGGAACATGACATGATTTGGAACAAAATGCTTATGCAAATAAATAGACTCTCTTTACATCTACAACATCATGACAACTTAGGAACTTCCGTCAATAAATAAGAGATAAGTGGGTCATAATTCATCTAAGAGTAGGACACAGAGCATTTCGGAATCGAATGAGTACTATGACAATGTGAACACCATATGCTGCAGAAAGATATGGACAAAGTAACTTTACATAACTTCACTTCCCAGTATGATTACACAAATCTATATATGAACACAACAGTCCAGCTTCTTCCTTACGTCTTACTCTACAATACAAGTACATAACAAAGTTCATGTTAACAACCAACTCCCTTACAAACGTATAAATGTCACAATGAGTTACGTGATTACTACATAGCATCATTTCTTCCTTCACAGTACATTCCAGTGCATTATCATACCAACAACTCCATAACATTCCACACCTTGACCAAAATATCGCACATCAATAGCATTTCACATCACACTTACCCTTATGCTTTCTCATTAGCATTCCGTCACAATTTCTCCTATTCGTCACTTCAGGCAACTTTATGAGAGTTTTCGAAGAAGTGATTGGTGGTTTGCATTCTTCTACCCCACACTCATACACTTCCATCGTTGTGATCATGCATAGATCTCTATAGTTTAAAGGTGTGTTGAGTGCTTTGTATACCCTGAAGAATACCTCTTCATCATTCAATCTCATCTTGAGTGTGCGCTCTCTCACATCTATCAATACTCTACCAGTAGCTAAGAATGGATGTCCTAATACGATTGGTACCCTGTCATTTACATCATAATTAAGAACAATAAAGTCAACAAGAATAATGAACTTACAAACCTTAATGAGAACATCCTCTATGATTTCTTCGGGCCTCACTCTAGTTTTGTCCGCCATTTGTAGGATCACCACGGAGGGCCTTGGCATTCCTAAACCCAGAGTATTAAAAAATAAAATGGGTATCACATTGATAATTGCCCCTAAATCACTCAAGGTGTGGACCACAACACTTTTACCAATTTGCATAGGAAGGGTGAAACTCCCAAGGTCCTTAAGCTTTTTGGGCATCTTAATCATGACCACCGAACTACATTCTTCATAAGCGCCACAGTTTCAATATCACCAAGCCTCCTTTTATTCATCACCATATCTTTCAAGTATTTAGTATACATTAGCATCCCTACAACACATCTACAAGAGGAAGGTTAATGTGAAGCTCTCTAAACGTGTCAAAGAACTTCTTGAAACAAAAATCTTCCTTCACTTTATTAAACTTTTAAGGGAAAAGTGGTGTGGTCTGTTGCGAGGTTTCTCAACCGCCTACTCCTTTGGGTACTCAGACTTTCCCTTTTCATTGGCAGCTTTAGACTCAACTTGCTTGTCTGTCTGCTTGGGTGTGAGCAATTCAGCTTACACCTCGTGATTTTTCTTTGGATGTGCATCACCCAAATCTCTACCAATCCTTAATGTGATATCCATAAATTGCTTTGGATTTTATATATCACCAGGAAAATCCCCCTAAGGTCTTAAATTCTGTGCTTGAGCTTATTGACCTATTTGTATCTCCAAATTCTTTTAGGCAAGTTGCTGATTTTTGATATATGCAGCCACTTGTTCTTGGGCGGCCATGATCTTTTTCAAAGTCTCTTCAATATTATTGGCCTGAGTATTATTTTGAATACCTTGTTACTACTTGTGCCTGATTAGTGCCCCATGAGTGATTACCAAAAGTTGGTTGACTCTGCCAATTTCGGTTGTGGGCATTACCATAAGTTTGTTTGCCTCTCTGTGCATTACCCATAAAATTTATAGACTCTAGATTTTCTACACATAAGTCTGAAGAGTGAATACTATTACCATTAGTTTCACACCACGTCTGAACCTGTTGAACTACATTAACTTGCGCCTGAGGTTGGGCCACACTCAACTTGTTGAACTGGGCAATCCTCTGATTTTGAAAATTGGCAAACTGCGCTGCCAATGCTGTGACACCATCTACCTCAATCATACCTACAGGACTCTTCATCATGCTTCTAGACATATCACCATTTCAGTCTGGATTACCTTGAGCAAGTCTATTAAGGAGAGTGTGTAGCTCATTATAAGTTTTCTCTAATGCTTGACCACCTAATGCTGAATCTAGCAAAATTTTTGTATTGTGGTCAAAGCCTTCAACAAAAGTGTGAACCAGTACCTTATTGGTTTGTTGGTGATACAGGCAATCTCTGAGAAGTGACTTAAATCTCTCTCATGCATGATATAGATTATCGTTTGGCTTTTGCTTGAAACTCAGAATCTAACTCCTTAACCTTGCATTTTTTCCTGATGGGAAGAATCGAATGAGGAACTTCTTTGCTAAGTCATCCCAAGTTGTGATTGAGTTTGAAGGTTCAGCCTTCAACCATTTCTTTGCTTCTCCCAACAGTGAGAATGGGAAAAGTGTGAGTCTCATATAGTCTGTGGAGACTCCAGCGGGAATAAAAGTATCACAGATCTCAAAAAACTTTTGTAGATGAACTTGTGGATCCTCATGTGATAAGCCTGTAAACTGCTCGCTTGTGCGCAACAATTTCTCCATGTTCTGCTTCAACTTAAATCTGACCCCTGCGTTCGACTTTTGAATACAAGAGATCATATTAGTTGCGAGTGGTATTGCCACATCTCACACTGTCCTACGAGGTGGTTGTTCATCACCCATTGCTGCAGGAATAGTCTCGTCCTCTTGAACTTGTGGTATTTGATAGAGAAGTATTATTTCTCTCCTCAATTGGTGCAAGTGTTGCTCAGGTTCGGGATATGGGTCAACCAATTCCCTCTCCCTTTCCAGCTTAAACAATATTCAAACCTACACCTAAAAATTTAGTAGCTAAGACCAAGTTGTTATCACTTATCAAAAAAATAGTAAAATTAAAAATTAAAAGGTTGCTAATTTTCAAGTCCATGGCAACGCTGCCAAAAACTTGTTGCTCCCAAGCGTACACGCAAGTGTACATGGTCGTGCAAGTAATACAGTGGCTCTTCGTCAGTCGAATATCAATCCCACCGGGACTTGTGTTTAACAAGTGATCTAATTAAAACGTTACTATTTAAGTTAAACAAGTGCGATTTGTAACCAAGAGGGATTTAGTTTGTTTTTATAACTACAGAATAGAAATAACAATGATAAGTAAATTATATTGTAAACAACATATGGAGAGTTCCAGGGTTTAGGAAATTACTTCACATTGATGTCTAACTACGGTTTCTAGCCGGTGTTAGTGTCTATCGTGATTATTGATCTATGGGGTTGATATTCAACTTGAGAATGATAATCCTCTAAGTATTATACCCAAATTTATCTCATAATTACATCGTTGAGTGGTGATATGAGTCTTTAATTCAGATGCATTAAATTATCTTCCCGTTTCATTAACCAAGTGGGGCGTTTAGGTATATTACTATCCTAACCGCAAATCATTCTTCAACAATCAATATATAATTGTTAAAGACATGAACCTCACTCCTTACGTTCTTCATTCCATCCCTCAAATCCTATGGTCAATTCATTTTGGGACTGTAATTTTTTCTAATTTCATGATGCTTTAGAATAGTAAAACAAGAACGCAAGAATAATAACATGACTTGATAAACATATAAACCAACTATAAAACCATAATTAAGCAATCATTTTTGTAGCCTAAAACCTATAATGAGGGTGTTTATCCACTCATATTCATACAAACAATCTCCATAAAAGAGTTCATCAATATAAAATTCAAGAAAGAAAAGTAAAGTAAGAATGAACCCTAGTTTGAGCTCCTTGATGCCTTGTGTTCTCTCCGAATCGTGCGTAAGGTAGAAGATTTAAAAAGATGTGAATAATTGTGGCTAATTAATCCTTTTAATAGTGCTTTATATCGTTCATAAGGTGCTCCAATCGAATCCCATGCATTTACAACTTTGCCCCCACTTAAACAAGCTAAAAAACCAACTTTGAGTACGATTCAGGTGTGGTACGTCACACCCTCAATTGGACCTATGTAGAGGTGCGGCGTACACTTGATCGCGGGTGATTAAAGTAACTAGGTGTGTACATAGGTTTGGCATACACCACTCATGTTCTATGGAGGGTCCGACGCACACCCCATTCCATGCCATAGAGGGCTGCATCCATACTTCTCGTACTCTTGTCCCTTGATCTCGAACGTCTTGTGTATTGGATGTAGGCTTGATTCAGATTCCATAGATCCTAAAATTGTCCCATACAATTTATCAACACAACCATATATCCATACAACACAGTATAACCAATCAAAGTACACTAGCACAAGCATAGCTCAAGCTAGCGACACTAGTTTCCTCGTCTAAGTTATAATTGATCATTTTGACTCTTGACTCGGTTTGAATGCATTTTAAACACTATGAACATGTAAATTAACACAAAAATACACATATATAATTTTTATTACTCAATAAACACATCAATTTATCCTCAAAACTAAGCTAAAAGCGCATAGATAAGACATTTAGGAGTACAAATAAGCCTAAGATCACCACCCCACACTTAAAACCTTGTTTGTCCTCGAACAACTGTTTACATTAAGCACCATCAAGTAAGACTCTAACAACATTACTACAATTAATAACTCAAGCAATAACTACACAGACTACATGAATAGCCAGTTCTTCATTCGACATGTCATATTACAACTTCGAAACACATGAATACTACTTCGAAACCTTCTAGCCTCAAGAATTAACACTAACAAATTGGAAAAATCATGCATATTACTCAAAAAAGAGATCATATAAGTCATCTATCTATCATCGAATATGCGCCCTTACCACAAGAGATTCACCCACATTCACTAACAGACATGCAATTTATCACAAGAATAGGTGTAGGAATCAAATTCTGCTCACTCTCAAAAAGAATTCACATGTCACATAAGATTAACCATAAGCTTTCCCTTAGTGTAGTACTCCACTAATATTAGAATGTCAATGCTCAAGATCAAGTAGGAATTTAAGTGTTGTAATGTAGGCAAAGGAACGGGTAGGAACTATTTTTTATTTTCATTACATTACTCCTTACCCACAACACAAACTTTTTAACACCACAAAAGATATTTCCTTGAGGTATCACCTTCACTTTTTTTTCTTCTTCAATTTCACACTCCTTAACATCTTAATTTTTCAACTAAAGCACTTAGGAGTTTTGGGTCAAATTACGTTCAATTAAAAGAAAGGGAATAAGCTACATATAAGGCTACCAAAGAATAGGCTAAAGACTCAACGGGGTTAACTAAGATTATGCAAAAAGGGTAGATAAAGTAGGTATAACACAAGCCTATCAAAAAAATGCCTATATCATCTCCTAAACTCAACACTCTTTATTTCGCTTTGCAAACACACCGACCAAATTCTAGACATCAATATGCAAACATGGACTATCACAAAATCTCACTCACACCTGGTACAAGTTCAAATCAAGACGGATCCCTATAAACTCTCAACCAAGCAATAGCTAGAATTCAATATTAAGCCAACACCAAACAAGAGTCAAACAAATGAGCCTAGGTGTCTCACAGTAGTCATTCAATTCACTACACATGTTTGCACATTCACACCCACTTGTATCATGCAATCATGTGTAGCATCTAACAAAAGCATCTCTAAAATTTTAAAAATTACTCCTAAAAATAAAAAAAAATACTGGGTTCAAAGGGCTTCCCCTCACAAAAGAACCAAAAAGAAAAATCGAGGGGTGGATGAAGTGTGCTCCTAAATAAAACTAAAAATTACTAAAAGAAAATCTTTTTACGATTTTCAAATTTTCAGCAACATAAGCAAAAAGAAAATAGCCAAATAAAAAAAGACTCATATAGCACCCTCCACCCTAACCAAATTAGAAGATTTTCCCACCTCATACTTAAAATCACACTTTGTCCCTAAAGTATAAATTAAAAATAAGGATAGAAATACTCTCTGAGGCCCCTAGGTCTAGCCAATAGCACCATATTCATCAAGGAGGTCCGAAGGAACCCACACTCAGTTTTTTCCTTACTCCTTAGCTAAGATCTCGGGTACTCAAACTTCCCCTCAACCTTTCAAATCAAAACAAAAAAACATAAACAAAGGTAATACTAAAGAAAACAAAAAAAATAAAATAAAATAACTACCTTAACTTGGGTTGCCTCTTAAGCAGCACCTGATTTATTATTGTGGTACGACTCACATCACAACTTCATCATCCATATTCTCTCATCCTCTTCCTCCTACGTGGTGCCCATCTTCTCCTTCTTTTCTGACCTCTTAAGTGCTCATGATCTAGGTCTACAACTTCTCTTACACTTACCTTTTCAGCATGCCATTTAGGTAGTGCAGGTCTAGGCTTATTGGTTGATTCAAGCAACTTCATGAGAGTGTCTGAAGAAGTAAATGGTGGTTTGCACTCTTCCACCCCATACTCACCCACTTCCATAACTGTGATCATGCATAGATCTCGATAGTGTGAAGGTGTGTTGAGTGATTTTAACACCCTGAATACACCCTCTTCATCATTTAATCTTATCTTGAGTGTGCCCTCTCTCACGTTTATCAATGCTCCCCAGTAGCCATGAATGGAAGTGCCAATATGACTGGTACCCTATCATATGCATCATAATTAAGAACAATAAAGTCAGCTGAAATAATGAACATACCAACCTTAATGAGAACATCCTCTATGATTCCTTTAGGCCTCACTCTAGTTCTGTCCGCCATTTGTAGGATCACCATAAAGGGCATAGAGTATTGAAAAATGAAAGGGGAATCACATTGATAATCACCCCCAAATTACTCAAGGTATGGATTACATCACTTTCACTAATTTGTATGGGAAGGGTGAAACTCCCAGGGTCCTTGAGCTTGTAAGGCATCTTGCTCATAACCACCGAACTGCACTCTTCAGTAAGTGCCACAGTTTCAGTATCACCAAGCCTCCTTTTATTTATCACCATATCTTTCAAGTATTTAGCATACTTTAGCATCCCCTTCAACACATCCACAAGACCAAGGTTAATGTGAAGCTCTCTGAACTTGTCAAATAACTTTTTGAAACAAGCATCTTTCTTTGCTTTATTAAAGTTTTCAAGAAAAGGTGGTGTGGTCTGTTGTGAGGTTGCTCAACTGTCTTCTCCTTTGGGTACTTAGACTTCACCTTTTGATTAGCAACTTTAGACTCAACTTGCTTGTCTGTCTGCTTGGGTGTGAGCAATTCAACTTGTACCTCAAGATTTTTCTTTGGATGTGTATCACCCAAATCTCTACAACTCCTCAATGTGATATCCATCACTTGCTTTGGATTTTCTATATCAAAAGGAAAATCCCCTTAAGTTTTTGAATTCTGCGCTTGAGCTAACTGACCCATTTGTATCTCTAAATTCTTTTTTGCAAGTTACTAATTTTTGATATCTACAGTCATTTGTTTTGGGGTGGCCATGCCTTTTCAAAGTCTCTTTTATATTATTAGCCTGAGTGTTTTTTTGAATACCTTGTTGCTACTAAAATTGCTGAGGTTGTGCCTTATTAGTGCCCCATGAGTGATTACCATAAGTTGGCTGACTCTGCCAGTTTTGGTTTTAGCCATTACTATAAGTTTGATTGCCTCTATGTGCATTACCCATAAAATTTACAGACTTTAGATTTGTCGCACATAATTATAAAGAGTGACCACTATTACTATAAGTTTCACACCACATCTGAACCTGTTGAACTGCATTAACTTGCGCCTGAGGTTGGGCCACATTCAACTTGCTAAACTGGGCCATCATTTGATTTTTAAAACTGGCCAACTGTGCGGCCATTGCTGTGACACCATCTACCTCAATCATACCTGCAGGAATCTTCATCATGCTTCTAGACATATCACCATTTCAGTCTGGATTACCTTGAGCAATTCTATTAAGAAGAGTGTATAGCTCATTATAAGTTTTCTCTAATGCTTGACCACCTAATGCTGAATCTAGCAAAACTTTTGTATTGTGGTCAAAGCCTTCAACAAAAGTGTGAACCAGTACCTTATTGGTTTGTTGGTGATGCAAGCAATCTCTGAGAAGTGCCTTGAATCTTTCCTATGCATGTTAGAGATTATCGTCTGGTTTTTGCTTGAAACTCAGAATCTCACTTCTTAACCTTGTTGTTTTTCCAGATGGGAAGAATCGAATTAGGAACTTCTTTTCTAAGTCATCCCATGTTGTGATTGAGTTTGAAGGTTCTGCCTTCAACCATTTCTTCTCTTCTCCCAACTGTGAGAATAGGAAAAGTGTGAGCCTCACATAGTCTGTGGAGACTCAATCGAGAATAAAAGCATCACTGATGTCATAAAAGTTTTATAGATGAACTTATGGATCCTCATGTGATAAGCCTATAAACAACCCGTTTGTGTGCAACAATTGCACCATGTTCTACTTCAGCTTAAATCTACCCCCTGCATCGACTGTTGAATACAGGAGCTTACATTAGTTGTGAGTGGGATTGCCACATCACACATTGTCCTGCGATGTGGTTGTTCATCACCCATTGCTGCAACAATATTCTCGTCCTCTTAAACTTGATGGATTTGATAGAGAAGTGTTAGTTCTCTCCTCAATTAGTGCATGTGTTGCTCTAGTTCGGTATTTTGTTCAACCAATTCCCTCTCTCTTGCCCGCTTACTCAATATTTAAACCAGGACCTACAAATTCAGTAGCTAAGACCAAGTTGTTAGAACTTATCAAATAAAATAGTAAAACTAAAAATTAGAAGGTTGCTAATTTTCAAGCCATCGGCAACGATGCAAAAAACATGTCACTCTCAAGTACACACGCAAGTGTACATGGTCGTGCATGTAATATTGTGGCTCTTCATGAGCCGAATATAAATCCCATAGGTACTTATGTTTAACAAGCAATATAATTCAGGTGTTACTATTCAAGTTAAACAAGTGCGATTTGTAACCAAGAGAGATTTATTTTACTTTTATAACTACGAAAAGAATAAAATAACAATGATAAGTAAATTGGATTGAAAACAATATATAGAGAGTTCTCGGGTTGAGGCATTTACTTCACATTCATGTCTAACTATGGTTTCTAGCCGGTGTTAGTGTCTATCATAATTATTGATCTACGAGGTTGATATTTAATTTGAGAATGGTCATCCTCTAATTATTCCACCCAAATTAATATCATAATTACATCATTGGGTGGTGATATGAGTCTTTAATTTAGATGCATTAAACTATCTTCCCGTTTCATTAACCAAGTGGGGTGTTTAGGTATATTGCTATCCTAACCGCAAATCATTCTTCAACAATCAATATATAACCATTAAATAAATGACCCACACTCCTTACATTATTCATTCCATCCCTCAAATCCTATGGTCAATTAATTTTGGGACTGCAATTTATCCTAATTTCATGACGCTTTCGAATAGTAAAACAAGAACGCAAGAATAATCACATGAGTTGATAAACATATAAATTAACTGTAAAATCATAATTAAGCAATCATGTTCGTATCCTAAACCCTAGAATGAGGGGTTTTATCCACTCATATTAATAAAAACAATCTCCATAAAAGAGTTCATCAATCAAAATGACAAGAAAGAAAAGTAAAGGAAGAAAGAACCCTAGTTTCAGCTCCTTGATGCCTTGTGTTCTCTCCGAATCGTGTGTAAAGTAGAAGATTTAAAAAGATGTGAATAATTGTGTTTAAGTACTCATTTTATAGTTCTTTATGTCTTGTATAAGGTGCTCCAATCTAATACCATGCATTTACAACTTTTCCCCCACTTAAAACAAGCTAAAAAACCAACTTTGAGTAGGATTCGGGGGTGGTGCATCGCATCTTCCTTCACGCCTAAGTAGAGGTGAGGCGAACCCTTCATTATGGATTATTTTAGTGACTAGGTTCATTCCTATTTTTTTCATACACTCTCTCATGTGCTATGGAGGGTGCGACGCACACCCCATTCCATGCCATGGAGGGTTGCATCCATACTTCTTGTACTTTTATTCCTTGATTTTGAACGTCTTGTGTATTGTCTATAGGATTGATTCATCTTCCATAGCTCCTCCAATGGTCCCCTATAACATATTAACACAACCATAAGTCCATACAAAACAATAAAACCAATCAAAGTACACTAGAACAAGCATAGGTCAAGCTAACGACACTAGTTACCTCGTCTAAGTTCTAATTGATCATTTTGACTCTTGACATGGTTTGAATTCACTTTAAACACTATTAACATGTACTTTAACACACAAATAAACATATATACTCCTTATTACTCAATAATCACATCAATTTATCCACAAAACTAAGTTAAAAGCGCATAGATAATGACACTTAGGAGTACAAATACGCCTAAAATCACTAGTTATTATCACAGGTTTGTCAAAAACCTTGCCTCCATTACCAATAACTTGACAAGTTTTATTAATAAGGAGGTAACATTTGTATGTTCTAACAAGTATGAAGAGAGCTTTCAAAAGCTCAAGTCTGTTTTTACTACAGCTCTCATTCTTGCCTTGTCAATTGAAGACTTTATTGTATTTCTTAATGCTTCATGCTTTGGTTTGGGTGTTGTGTTAATGCAGGATAGGAATGTGATTGCCTATGATTCAAGGTAATTGAGGCCTCATGAGAAAAATTATCCAACTCAGGACTTGGAGTTGGCAGATGTGGTTTTTGTACTTAAGATTTAGAGACACTACCTCTAGGTGTCATATGTAAAATGTTTACGAACCATCATAACTTGCAACATGTTTTCACCAAAAAAGATTTGAACTTAAGGCAGAGGTGGTGAATGGAATTGTTAAAGGATTATGATGTGACCATCTAATATTATCTGTACAAGGCCAATATGGTGGCAGATGCATTGAGCCAAAAATCGGTAAGTATGGGTAGTTTGGCTTGTTTGAGGATGTCAAGGCAACCTTTGGCTAGAAAGATTCAAACTCTATCATTGTAGTTCATGTAGTTTAGTGTCTCTGAAAGGGGTGGAGTGTTGGCTAGTGTTGAGATAAGTATAACATTCCTTGATCAAATCAAGGCCAGATAGTTTGAGGATGTAAAACTGGATAAAATTTAGAAAAGGTTGTGTGTGGTGAAGCTTACGATGCCACACTTGATGTGTTGGGGTGTGCATGGTGAGAAGGCATATGTGTGTGCCTCAAGTTAGTGATATGATTTAGGATTTGCTTGCAGAAGCCTATGATTCTCAATACTCTATTCATCCGAGTGCAACCAATATGTATTGTGACTTGAGACAACTCTATTAGTTGCCCAGAACATAGAAAGAAATAGTGGAGTATGTGTCTAAATTCCACAACTGTCATCAGTTGAAATACGAACATCAAAGGCCTGTGGGTTTCCTACAGAAGATGCCCATTCTCGAGTGGAAGTGGAAACGGATAGCCATAGATTTTGTAGTGGGTCTTCCTAAGACCTTGAGGTATCATGACTAGATTTTGTTCATAGTGGACAGGCTAACCAAGTCAGCTCATTTCATACCAGTTAGAGTAGATTACAGCTCAAACCAGTTAGCTAAGATACATGTCAAGGAGGATATTGAGGTTGCATAGGGTTCCAGTTTCCATCATTTTTGATAGAGGTACACAATTCACCTCTAAGTTTTGGGACATTTTAGATGAAGAGTTGTGCACCAAGCTTGACTTTAGCACTGCATTTAATCCTCATACTGATGGGCTGTCTGAAAGGACTATTTAGGTGATTGAAGATATGTTAAGGAAATGTATAATTGATTTTGGTGGTCACTGAGATAAGTTCTTGTCATTATGTGAGTTTTCATACAATAATAGCTACTATTTTAGCATCGACATGGCTCCATTTGAAGCACTCTATGGGAGAAGGTGTAGATCACCCATAGAATGGTTTGAAGTTAGTGATGTGAAGCCTTTGGGCACAGACTTGGTGAAGAAGGTTCAGGAGAAGTTGAGGTTCATTCAAGACAAGTTATTGGCAGCCCAAAGTAGAAAAAAAGAGTATGTAGATCGCAAGTTAAGGTATATATTCAAACCAAGTGAGTGAGTATTGTTAAAGGTATCTTCTATTGAGGGAGTTATGCAGTTCAGTAAGAAGGGTATGCTTAGCACTCGGTATATTGGTCTATTTGAAGTCCTTAATGATATGGGCCTATTATTTTATAGGTTGGCTTTGCCACCAAGCCTGTCAGGAGTCTCCCCGGCATTCTATGTGTCAATGTTAATGAAATACCATGGGGATGGTGATTATATCATTAAATGAGATTCAGTTTTGCTTGATAATAAACTTTTATATGAAGAGGAATCGGTTGCAATTCTTGATCGGGATGTTTAGAAATTGAGTACAAAGGAGATTCGGTCTGTGATAGTTCAGTGGAAGAATCGTTCGGTTGAGGAGGCTACTTGGGAAACCGAGAGGGACATGCGGTACAAGTACCCTCACTTTTTTAAGGATACAAGTACTCTCTTACTACTTGCTCGCCTCATTTTTTTGGTATTTGATCATTAGGAGATGAATGATGGGTAAATTGGTATTTATTATAGTGACCCTTTCTGTCGTTACAACTAATTCTGAATTCCAAAATTTGAGTTAATATTTTCCCCGAATAAGAAGTTAGAAATTTCAAGCTAGGCTAGTCTTGGATGAAATTTGAGTTTGGTATGGCCTAGGATAATCCCAGAATGGATTAGTTAAAGGTTAAATGGTTTAGGATGATTTTATGGTACTAAGATGATAAAGAATATAAAGAAACTTTCAAAAGTGAATTCAGGTTAGTAAGATTCCCAATATCAGATTTGATGTAAAAGGGTTAGTTGGGGATGTCAAAATCTGAGGGTGGTTTGTAAAAGTGGAAAAACTAGGAAAAATCCCAAGTTTTTACCTCACCCACCCCGCTATAGCGGGTGGCAAGCAGCTACTACTGCACCACTACAGTGAGAATATTTTTTATATAGTAGGAGTCATCTTTGGTCAATCTCGCCATAGTAGGCGAATAACCCTATAGCGAGATAGGGTCTCTATAGAGGGGTAAATATTGATTTATATAGAAAATAACCCAATTTTTTTTTATTCCAAATATGGCTAAAGGCTGGAGAGGGCGAATTTGGGCGAATTTCATCAGTTTTCCACCAAATTCCTTCATTAAGGTAAGTTAATACATCCCACTAACTAGTTTTTGATTATTAATCCTTGGAATCACTAGTTTTTGGATTTGGGGAAGCATTTCACTTGACCTAGGTGGATTTTCTGGTGCAATTAGGTGAATATAGTGGAAAACCCTGGGGTTTTGGTTAAGGGTTGTTAATTTACAATTACATGCTTAGAATTCACCATTATATTCATGATTGGTAGAATTAAGGTGGAATGATGATAGAAAACTAAGAATAGGAGGAAGGATTATGAATTTGACCTTGGGGGTTAAGGGATTGGGTTGTAATCCTTGAACGGGTAAGGTTATTGTCTGAATTATATTTGTATTGTTGCATTTATAACACAACGAAGCTGAAATTGCACGGAAAGGTAAGGCTCAGACTCATTAGAGTGGTGCAAGCTCTCATTGAGGTAGGTGATGGTTTAAAACATAGTTGAAATACAAGATGATTTATGTGTGCATGTTAACTGTTTCTTCATATACTTGTTATAATGCATGCTCAAAGAAAGTAATTTGTTGAATGATATCCTAAGTGTTAATCACATATAATGAGGTTGTATTAAAGACTTATCGATTGTACCTGTGTAGTTGTTATTGTCTTATTGTGGTTATAATTGTTGTGATATCTATTGATTATTGTGGGTGTATTGGTATTTTGACATATTCATGGGATTTTGAATTTATTATTATGGGATGTACTAGTATTTGGACTTCATCATAGGATTGGTTGACATAAGGTTGGCAGGCACTGGATGTTTGGGATTTTTGGTACATGGACAAGAGCTCATCTCCTGTAGGTCATGGCTAGTGGGCGAACATATGACCCGTAGCATGTGTGTACAAGGTATTGGTAAGTGTGATGGTTCCTTGAGTGGACCAGGTTTATTTGTTGACTTGTTTATATTTGGTTCCTTGAGTGAACCGGGGCTTATGATTATTGTTATTGTTATTGTTGAATTGGATCCTTGAGTGGTTTGGGCTTAAATGACAAGCGATTGGCATATCTTTTCTATTTGTCTACTTACTTATGTATTTGAGTCGAGGTGTAGAATATTGTTGTTGAGTCATGGATTTTATTGACTTAGTTTATGCTGGTAGTCATGGTCTTGAGTTAGTTATTGCATATATTGACTTGTACTTAACTGAATTATGTGGTGGTGTTTTGGAAAAGGCTAAGTGTCACATAAATGAGGTAAAGTTATTTTGTAGGTGTTCATGGTTGTACTTGCTTGCTAAGTTATGGTTATGTGTTCATATTTATTATCTTAGGTTGGCCGATGACCATACCTGTACACTGTTGCTTTCTTGTGTACTGATATTATAAGTGCTCTTCATTTTGTTGAGTGTTGAGCATTTTCTAGCGACTGCATCGCAACCTCAACTTTAAAGCAGACTGCATTTCGACTCAAAGGTGAGCAACATCTTCCGGGCAGCCATGAGTCCTCTACTTAGTTCTTATCCATTTTTTTCGGACATGGAAATTTTCTGTCTATTTTGGGTTGAACCAGTCTATTGACAATTGTAGTGTTTTGGTATAATTGTTTTGCGTGAAAATGGTTAAGACTTGATTAAACTTGAAAACTTAAAGAAATTTCCAAATTTTATCAAAAACAGAGTCGCCACTTAATTTGATCTAGAGAAATTAAAAAACCTTTTGAAAATTTCCAAGTTTAAAAACAAAAAAAAGATTTAAGTTAGTTTTTAAAAAAATTCTGGGTAAGCAGTTCCTATTAATACCCCAAGAAGGTTTTTAAGGTATTCGGGGTATCCGCTAACTTGTGGTTGTCCGATCTATTTAAAAATAACTTTAATGACTAACTCTAAATAAAAGGGTTGATTTTATTAGAAAAGGAATTATTTCAATTGCCAAAGGTTGTGCTTTTTTATTTTAGATAAGTACTGAAATTTGAAAAAGTATTCGAAGAGTTAAACTAAAACTAGGTTTTATAAGAAGATGTATTTTCGCAAAACATAGCAACTTTACTTGAGGGAAATTCAACTAGATATAAACAAGTCTAAGGAGTTAGTGTTAATTAAAAATAAATAATATTACAAGGAAATAAAAATAACAAAGAATGGGCCCCTATTTTAGCCCACAGAGTCTATCAGGTTTGGACTTCGGCATATGGGCCTAATTTGGCCCATTTCTACTTGTATACTCTTTGTATACAGTTACATCTGTATATCTTGCTTCCACCTGTATATTGGCTTCCTTTTTGGACTGGAACTGGCTGAACTAAAAAGGAAATGGGTCTCCCTTGCCCATTGGAAGGATGCAGGGGAGAAGGAGAAGTCCAATTGGACTCTCAGTGGGTTGCACATGAAACAAAAGGAAAGTAAATATTAGAATCAACTCAAATTAAGCCTATTTTAAATAAGATACAAAGTATTGCATGTTCAAGGGAAATATTTTTTGAAGAACAGAATCAATATGATGTTATGTCAAATCTTTGGTCATTTAAATTACCAAGCAAACAAATCATGTTACATGCTAAAAACAGAAGCATAAGGAAATAAAATAAGAAGACAACACCCATACAAAGACAGACAGTTTAGACTAATTCGAAGAGGCAAGATCATTCCTTTGAAGCCGAAGACTAACAATTTTGGACAAATTCTTTAGACATTAAGAAATGAACAAAGCCAAACAACAAGGGATAAAATGAACATTCCTTTTGTGGCTAAAAGAGGACACACATCTTAGATGCGTTAAACAATTTCAAGAAAATCTGCCAAGGAATTATAAAGCAGGCAACAAATCGTAAACCAAAGTGATTTAACACATTTTAGTAGAAACATCACAAGAACAACCAGAGAATCATGATGAATTGTATCATTATATTAAACTTGGAGTTATTTAACAACAAATAATAACCTAGACTAGCACATAAAGAGTGATAAAGAGGAAGAAACAAACTACGGCAGAGAAGACCCATTAAAACAAGTCTTGATTAAATCTCTTAATAAAATCTTTTAAGGGTTTTTTAATCAAACTAAAAGCATGGTTTTTATCACAAAGCAGATCCACTCCACTCAAACTCCAAAGCGAACACAAAGATGAGGGAAGAGTAAAAATCCATAGCTGGTTACTCAACTTTACAGTAACATGTTGTTCAAAAAATGATATGGAGGTTTTGAGTGATAGGAAAACTGAGTTGGTATACCCTAGGTTCTCTTTAGAGATCAACCATTCCTAGCATCCATACTATCTACCTTAAAAAACTCCATACAGGATATACAAGAACACATATATGTACTGGAAAGTTAACAGGGAATCATAGTACGGTAACATGCTAGGGAAAGTGACAGAGCAAAAGACCGATAACAAAGCACATTGAGAAATTATCAATCCAAACTTAAACCTTTCAATCCAAAGGATTAACAGGAGACTTCTGAGATTAATCTTTACCTTTAAAACCATCTAGATTCAGTGTAATGGTTTTTTCAGAAAAAGACAAATCGTTAATATGACTTATTTTATCCCAAAGATCTTAACTTTACTTCTTTATTAAGCCTCGTGATACTGACAAATGAGGTCGATTAATGAGAACTTAATAGCGAGAGTGATTAAATCAAATGAAAAGGCTGAATCAATCCTTCCCTTCTCCTTGGTAAGTCATGAAGACTATGATCTAAGAGTTCCTTGAGGGTTCATTGGACTGCTTTCATGGCTTACTGGTTCTTTTTTATTTTATGAACCAAAGGAACCTTTAGTTATGCATACTCTGAACATAGATTAAAACCAAAACATGCTACAAAAAATTTCATATCAATCGATTAAAACAGAGATGAAGAATCAGTATTGAGAATTCAATTACTGTCTAAAGGAAGCAAGTAAGGAATCTAGCTAATACAAAAAAAATTGGCAGTAATAAGTAGGAATAAAGCTCATATACCATTAAACATTGCACGAACAAAAACAAAATGATTATTACCTTGCCTTGAAAAACTTTAAGAGTTTAAAACTTTAAACCAACATATACGCAGAAAAACACAACTAACTTAAGAGAACTTGTAAATTGCATTTTATTCAATTCAATTAAACACCAAATAGAGCAAACAAGACCAAATCCATTCTCACGATCGAACGTGTGATTTAACACTGCTATTACCACTACAAGGCCATGATCGAAACTAAAATACTAGTGAATATATCACAATAATAAGATTGCAAAGGGGTGAAGGCTTTACCATTTTTAAAGCAGCAATATCGGGTCTACGAACTTTGTTGGAGTTTGCTTCTCACCGCCACTGAAAAGAGCACTTGAATTTATTAGCGTAGGAATTCAAGCTCAAACGAGTCTTATATAGTCCTTAGCATAGAAATCTCTTTTGTCAATAGCAAAATCCCACACTTTTTGGGGTACCCGCTATCCGACCTCTAATGTTCAATAATGAAACAGGGAGTATTTATAGGGATAATCGGGATAGCATTTTGGGAATGAGAATCAATGTGGGATTTGGCGAAAGGCCCCAAATCCAATGGTTATCAACAATCACAAAGAAATGGACGGCGATGAGTAGCTTTTGTCCTTGCTCATACTATCAACGAATAAGAGAGGAACGGGTGTCCATCTTTGAGAATATTCTACAAATCCATGGGGTTTTTGGGAAATTCACGTAAGGGAGAAAAAAATTCATTGAGGGATAAGGATAGGGTGAGGTGGAGTCATACGAATTTGTATGAATTATAGAATTTTGAATTCAAAAAAATCAGAAATCAAATGGATAGCTTATTTTGGAGAAAGCTTCTAGAAACTTCACGATATACAAACCTCGCGCTAGGCATGTGACTGTGGTAAGTAACTAGAGGAGGAGAGGACAAGGGCGATGTGGATTTTGAGATTTGGGTTTGTTAGGATGAGTTGCTGGTGTCGCTAGAAAGTTGTTATGTTGTTGTTGATGTTATGTAAGGTTAGTTGGGGAAGAAAGGTTAAGAAAGGGGTGTGGGGCGATTCGGGTCAAAATAACCTGGCTGGGTCAACGAGTAGGCTAATTTAGGAAAGGGTAGGTTAGGCTATTTAAGGGATAGCCTAAATAGGTTAGTACTTTAGTCAATTTTATTTAAATTCTAGCCAAATCAAAAATCAATCGGCCAATTGCATTACAATTGTGGCCAAATTTAATAATTTGTTAAATTGAATCGTAATCTGATACAAATTATAGTATCTTGATTTAATAAAATCAAGTAAATAGTTTCCCAATAATTCAATTTTTAGAATAAAATGCATTTAAATCAAGATTTACTTGTTTGAACCAATAATCAAGACGAGTCTCGATCAAAATATGATTTTTGATAAAATAATTATTTAAGTAACCAAAATTATACAATCTCGTATACATGAATACTAAAATGTGTAACTCGCCACTTAAATGACAAAATTAACCCAAATAAATATTTTAGAAAGCATTTATCAGAATAAAATGAATATTTCAATCTTATTTAAAGCCGAAGAAACTCAGAATCAAATCTAGTCGTGGAGGGAAAAAATAAGGTGTCAACAACATCCCCATCCATTTGGGTAGAGTGAATGCTAGCAACCCTAGGCAAAGGGTGTTTGACGATCCTAGTTGTGTCTGACCATAAATTTGTTTCTTGAAGGCAGTTGGTTTTGGCATGAATTTCAAAGAGTTATGGCTGGACCCAGTATCGAGTTTCCTATATATCTCAGGCTACATGGAAATTTAGGCCGCTTGTAATTCATAATAATTGATTTTAAGAACGATTTTCAAAGAATTCACAAGCCATCTTGGTTTTAACTTTTTAAAGAGACCGTACAGTTGGGGAATAAAAGGGTTGGGGGGTTATAATATAGTCGAGTTTTCAACAAAGAGCCCAGCCTACATATCTGTCACGACCAGAAATCCCATTCGGGTCGGACTGGCGCCCGAAGTCGATATGGCCCGAGAGAACCAATCTTTACTCATGAACCTTCGTATGCATATCCTCGTATGAATCTTATTATACCTCATGAAACTATGCGGAAGACATGAACATGGAAACATATGTTATATATATATTTAGGAAACTTGGCCGTTGGGGCCATCAAGTCAAATCGGACATTCGTCTCTTACATCCACATACCCACATATGTCTACAAAAGCCTCTACCAGATGCATCTACAAGACCAACTTAAAGTCGGGACAAGTCCCCGCTTTATACAACATGTACAATATCAAAACTAATATACAACTATGACCCAGAAAGCTCCGAACCAAGTGGTGCTCACCAAAACTCTGCAAATGATCCCCAGTCTACAGAGGAGGTCTACTAATGCCTGCACCTGCAACATGTAAGGTAAGTCCCCCGAGGGGGTCAGTACGAATAATGTACTGAGTATGTAAGGACATAAAAAATTCATCATACATAATAACAACAACAACGGAGTCAATATAAGAGAAATAGTAAATGTGGATAAACTCTCTTTTTGTATGTGAAGAACCATGAATATTTCTTCTGTTACTGTCATTTACCATCCTCTATATACCCCCTTATTCAAGAGAGATCTAATTTTACTCAAGAGACTTGCCTCCAAGAGATTCTTTATATGCGATAGATTCTTTCTTTGCCTTTACGCTCATCATCATTATTATTCATCTTCTTGGTTAATAACTACATATACTTTTTGGTGGGTTAATAACTACATCCACTCTTTTATGGGTTAATAACTACATCCACTCTTTGGTGGGTTAATAACTACATCCACTCTTTGGTGGGTAAATAACTACATCCACTCTTTGGTGGGTTAATAACTACATCCACTCTTTGGTGGGTTAATAACTACATCCACTCTTTGGTGGGTAGTGATGGGATCGACCCATGCTAGGTGTTCTTTTCACCCCTGGGATACCACCCGAGAAAGCTTATCAATTAAATATCTTCTTATTCTTATTTGGGAGAGATTGATTTATTCACTTATAAGAGAATGATATATTGAGGATCATGATACTATTTGAACACACATATATTACATCACTCCCTGACCTCATGAGATTGACACCTTAACTTGTGAGAGATAGATATATTAGTTTACACATTACTTCCGTCATCACTCTTATGAGATTGGTACTTTTTCGTGTGAAATATTGGTACAAAGAGAATCATAATATTATTAGACTCTGGAACATGACATGATTGGAAAAAAAATGCTTTTTAAGAATAAATAGGTTCTCTTTATGTCTTCCTCTTCTTGAGATAGTCCTTTTAGAATTTACAACGTTATGACATCTTTAGAACTTCAGTCAATGAAGAAGAGATAAGTGAATCATCATTCTTCTAAGAATAGGACACATATGAATAATAATATACGTCACCCTGAATTGATATACTTCAAGCCTCTCAGAATTGAAACAAGCCCAATGTCAACGTGAACATTATGTTGCCGAAGGATACGGAAAAAGGAACCTTACATACCTTATCGTCTCAATACGAATACACAGTCTTAGACGTGCATACAATAGTCCCGCTCCTTCCTTATGTTTCACTCTACAACACAAGTACATAACAGAACTAACATTAACCACCAACTACCTTACAATGGCATATAATAACAATGAGTCACACGTTTGGCTTTAAAATGTTATTTCCCACCTTGACAATACCATGTATGAAACTATCATACAAACAATCCCACAATATTCCATACATTGACCAATACATGACTACCAATAGCATGTCACACTAAGTTCATACTTTCCACTCTCCATCATCACAACATCACAATTATTCCATCAATTCACTTCAATACACCTCACAACAACAAATCGGCCAAAATCCCATAATTTACACTTACAGAAAAATAACAAGTTTAGGACCATAATCACACCGTACATGTTTATATTTCATCCATACAATGCACTTTCATCAAGACAACAAGTCATCTTTCAAGTTTAAATTCCATAGATGACACATCTTTTACAAAAACACAAAGTGCCATATTCAACACTTCCAAGCATAACCAACATGATCTACATAACCTCCCATGCATATAATATATTAATTCACAAGAATAATCACTTACCTAATCTTGGAAAATGATGATCTTGCTCCAAAGATGACTTAGGGTTTGAAGAGCTCAAAGGGGTGTTCTTGAGAATTCTAGAAAAAGGCAAGAAAAGCATGTGTGTTTTTGTGGATTAAATTCTGATTTTTGCCTCCTTTTATAGACCCTTAAATTCCTTTGCTCAATCATTGATTAGTCAAAAGAAGAATGGGTCATTTGACCCATTTTTGGCCCATGTCTTTTGTCCCATTTTGGGCCCTTTTTGAGCCCAATTCACTTAATCCAATAAAATCAATAATTTCTCATGTTTAAATCATTTCATATGCGCTACGACGATATTTACACTTACGGGATTTATTTTCGTATCCTCAATCCAAAAACAAGCGATTCTAGCCACGTATGGCTTATTTTGACTACAAGGGTAAAACCGTCATTTTGATGCCAAATTCGTTCACGAGTAATTTTATGTCACGCCCCGAATCCCATTGAGACATGATTGGCACCCAAAGTCGATATGGCCCGAGAGAACCAACCTTTGCTCATGTACGTTCATATGCATGTCCTCGTGTGAACCTTATTAAACCTTATGCAACTATGCGGAAAACATGACTCATGGAAACATGTGCTATATACATATTTAGAAACTTGGCCGTTGGAGCCATCAAGTCAAAACAGACATTTATATTTCACAGTCATAACCCACACATGTCTACAAAAGCCTCTAACAGATGCATTTACAAGATCAACTAACAGTCGGGACAAGACCCCGCTTTATACTATATTTACAACATCAACACAACTGTACACCTATGACTCGGAAAGTCCCAAAGAAACTGGGGCTCACCAAAGATCCGCAATGTCAACCTACGATGAAGGTCTACTAGTGCCTGCACCTGCAACATGTAAGGTAATTCCCCCGAGGGGGTCAGTACGAAGAATGTACTGAATATGTAAGGCTCATAAGAAATTCATCATACATAATAACAACAATAACGGAATCAATATAAGGAAACAGAAATGTGAATAAACTCTCTTTCGGTATGTGGGAAACCATGTATATTACGTTCTTTACTCCTCTTGTCTACATCTTTTATTCATCTTTATTGTTCTACCCATGCTAGGCTATTCTGTCGCCCCTGGGATGAGATTAACCCATGCTAGGTACTTTGACCCCTGGGATGTTATGTGAACTCATGCTAGGCTTTCGTGTCGCCCCTGGGATATCATTAACCCATGCTAGGCTTATCAACCCTGGGATGTTATATCAACCCATGCTAGGCTTTCGTGTCGCTACTGGGATGTACCATCATAACCCATGCTAGGCTTTTATATCGCCCCTGGGATGTATCGGGATCGACCCATGCTAGGTATTTTAACCCTTGGGATACCACCCATGATTACTTCGTGATTATACACCTCTTATTTCTCTTGTTATTCTTACTTCCATTCTTAAGAGTGATACAATGAGGATCATGACATAATTGGAATCACACATATATATTACTTCTTCACTCTTGCTTCAAGAGATTGACATCTTCACTTATGAGGAATAGATATATTAGCTTACACATCACCTCTCTTATTCCTATTATGAGATTTGTACTTCTACTTGTGAAATATTGATACAAAGATAATCATCATAATTGAGGACTTGGAACATGACATGATTGGAAAATGCTAATTAAGAATACATAGGTTCTCTTATGTTATTACTCTCTTGAGATCGTTCATTTAGGAATGATAACGTTATGACATTTTTGGAACTTCACTCAATGAACAAGAGACAAAAGAATCATCATGCATTTGAGAATAGGACACATATGAATAACAATATACGTCAACCTGAATTTGAGATACTTCAAACCTCTCGGAATTGAAACAAGTCCAATGTCAATGTGAACAACATGTTGCAGAGGGATATGGAAAAAGGAACCGTACATACCTTGTATTCTTAATACGAATACACAATCTTAGACGTGCATACAATATTCCTGCTCCTTCCTTATATTTTGCTCTACAACACAAGTTTATAACGAAACCAACATTAACCACCAAGTACCGTATAATGGCATACAACAACAATAAGTCACATGTTTAGCTTTAACATGTCATTTCCCCCTTAACAAAACCATTGATAAAATCATTATTCCAAAAATCCTCCAATATTCCCAACATTGACCAATACATGATAATCAATACATTCCACCACAACACTTCCCCTTTACACTTTCTTATCCACACCACATCACAAACAATCCATCAATTCACCTCAATACACTTCATAGCACAAATCGGCCAAAATCCTACAATTTGCACTTATATAAAAATAACATATTTAATAAAAAAATAACACCATACATTTTCATATTTTATCCACATCATGATCTTTCATCAAAGGCACAAGTCCTGATTCAAGTTCAAATCCCATGGATCACAAATCTTATACAAAAGCACAAAGTGCCATGTCCAACATTTCCAACCATAACCAACATGATATAAAATTCTCTCATGCTTATAATATGTTAAAGTACAATAATATTCACTTACCCAAGCTTGGAAGATGATGATCTTGTCCAAATATGCCGTAGGGTTTTTGGGAGTCAAAGAAGCCTTATTGAGATTTTTCTAGAAAAAGATAGAAAAAGCATGTGTGTTTCTCTTCAATAAAAATCAGAATTTTGCCCCTTTATATAGGCCCTTAAGTTCCCTCCTTAGTAACTCTTTAGCATTAAATGTTGGGTTCTAGAAGGTCCAAGCAAGAATGGGTCTTTTGACCCATTTTTTGGGCCATGCTTTCTTTTCATTTTTTGGCCCTTTTTGGGCCCAATTCACTTAACCCGATAAAATCAATAATTTCTCGTGTTTAAGTCGTCTCATATGTATTACAATAATATTCCCACTCATGCTATTCATATCCGTAGCCTCAATCCAAAAACCAAGTGATTCTAGCCACGTTTGGCTTAGTTTGACTATAAGGGTAAAATCGTCATTTTGGCCCCAAATTCGTTCTCGAGTAATTTGATCATACCAATGTAATATTTCATTCATTTCATGTATATACTCTTGGTTGTATAAGAAACGTAGCAAAAATCAGCTCGGTACGACCCCGGATACCCTTGGGACTTAGAAATTTCCAACTTTCGAAAAAGTGTAAAACCCAAGGTGGAACGCCCCTGGGCGCGCCAACCTACTGCCTATGGGATAAAACTTTTAGCCCAGAGCAGCGTGGCACGGTCCCAAACGCGCCCCTTACTTAGTTTTTTCGAAAATTCCATTTTTCGACTTCTCTTCGCGGGTTTGGTTAGATACTTCAAGTCCTATTCTTTAACTCACTTCTTAACCTTAATATACTTTGTTTAGAGGTCTTATTAGCCTCATTTTTAAACCCACAAATGTTCCACTAAGATCATCAAACACCTCCTATGAAGGTTTACTCACATAACAAGAGCCAAATTCAATTAGCTCACCAATAGCATTACCAAATGCATACTTATAGCTCTCGATACCTAAGTACATATCATTTAATGTCGTCAAGTAGGGTTGGGAACATACGGGGTGTTACATTTTACCACACCAATATAATACTTAATTCATTCCATGTATATGCTCGTGGTTGTAGAAAAAACGTGGTAAAAATCGGCTCGGTACGTCCCCGGGCACCCTTGGACACTTAGAACAAATTTTTGAAGCTTACTAGTTTGGTCATTATAGTAAGCGTCTGGCCCTTCCCAGGGCACTGAGATTTATAAGCTTGCTGGTATGGGTGCCAAAACAAGCGCCTAGCCCTTCCTATGGCACTGAAAGTTGTTTTTGAAAATTTTCGTTCTTCGACTTTTCTTCGCGGATTTGGTTAGATACTTCAAGTTCTATTCTTTAGCTTACTTATTACATTTAATATCCTTTGTTTGGAGGTCCTCTTAGACTAATTTTGAACCCCAAAAATTCTCCATGAAAATAAAAAACACTTCCTACGAAGGTCTAATCACATGTACGAGGCCCAATATCAATTTTCTCATCACTAACATTACAAAATACATACTCATGACATCTCGACACCTAAGTAACCATTATTCAACATTTTCACATAGGGTTGGGAAGGTACGGGGTGTTACAATATCCCTAAGATTCAAGGAATCAGACTGCTTGTAGTTTGACTCGATCTGTAGAAAAGATAGTCTTTTATTTTAGACGATCTTTGGCTTGGGATGAGTGACAAGTTATTTGAGTTACAGAAAACAGGCTTTTAACTTCTTAACCATGAATGTGGGATCCTTGACATCCATAGGCAAGAATTTTCCTGGACATAATCTCCACCACTCTGAGTATGTTGTCACCCTGATTTGAAAGATGGAGAAAGTTGCCTCTGGTACAAGTTTATAAATGTCTCAAAAGTGAAACTAAAACCAAAATATCATAAAATACCTACATGCCTTCTAATAGGGGTGTGGTTTGATGGTGGTGGTAATCGTCCTTTAGCTCGCATCCAAAGAGTTGGACGTTCCTCTTTGGACTACGTCTTGGTTTTCTGCTAAGAAAAAGTTCCATTTTGTGCAGTGTTCTTTTTGTAGTCGTCCACACATGTGGTTTTGTTTTGAGATTTTCATCCTCTTAGATGCTCTCGACAATATATCAAACAAAATTTTTAGTGATAAACCTAATTCACAAAGGGATATATAGTTTTTTACCATATCTCTACATGAGTTGCTACTTGAAAAGTGTTGTAATCCTCTCTTGTACCTATTTTGGAGGACAAGACCTTCTGCAATAATAGACACAATAACCGTCTTGGTTGTTGGATAAGATGGCCTTTTTGTGATTGAAAATTTCTTCAACGTAGGGTGGCACTCTTGGACACCGACGACACTTTGTGTAGAATGGTCCCTGCAATCATGATCTTTTGTCGATGTGGCAACTCTATTGGTTACCCATAATTCTTCTTTCATTTGAACAATAACCTCTTCAGCTATCGATGATGATCTTTTCATATGACCTTAGGTAAGCCTTGTGCATCTTTCATATCGGTACGACTTATATATATCCCTTAAATTTTTAATCTTCAGGTCATCATGCATATTATCTGATGTTGGCTATGAGATGACTTATAGATGTCTTTTGAGTTGACGGACTTTTGGGTGATCCTGCTATTATACAACCTTGGATAAGAGATGGCTTACAGGTATCCCTCAAATCGCCAGCCTTTCGGGTAATCCTACATATTATCTGACCTTAGATGTGATGTGGTTTATGGATATCCCTTAAATTGTCAGTATTTGGGTAATCCTGCACATAATCGATCTTGAATATGTTGCGGCTTATAGAAAACCCTCAGACTATCAATCTTGTTAATCTTGCATATTAATTAGTAAGGATTTAGCTATGGCTTATGGATAATCTTTGAACTTTCAATTTTTGGCTAATCTCGCAGATTATAAAGTTAGGATGTCGTTGCGACTTATGGATAACCCTTGAACTATCAACTTAAAGGAAATATCGCACACCATTCTTTCTCAAATATTATGACTTATTGATGACCTTCAGATTGTCAATTTCTAGGAAGGCTATTTGGTGTCTGTCTTTAGATAATGACGTACAGACATCCCTTAGGATCATGTACTTCTTCAACTTTGATATGCTGATGCATTCAAATGATGGTACATGAAGTGCTAAAATATCCTCGATAGAAATAAAATGCTATGATATCCTCGATTCCAGATTGTGTTATCTTTTCATGGTCAACAGATATAGGTGCTCCAAAGTATCTTCCAATGGCAGACCTTATAATTTATGCATGATGAGCAGTTACGAAGACTTATATGAATGGTATGATGGCCATCTTGGTATTAACCTCTCAACGATGATATGCAATGAGATGAAATGGCCCTCTCGGCAATGATAAGCAATAGGATGAAATGGCCCTCTTGGTTGTGATATGCAATGAGATGAAATATCCCTCTCGGCATGGCCATCTTGGTAATGATATGCAATGGAATAAAATAGCCCTCTTGGCATGCCCCTCTCGGTATGATATACAATGGGATGAAATGGCCCTCTTGGCAAGATATGTAATAGGATGAAATAGTCCTCTCGGCATGATATGTGATGGAATGAAATGACCCTCTTGGCATGATATATGATGGAATGAAATGGTCCTCTCGACATGATATGCGATGAAATAAAATAACCCTCTCGACATGGCCCTCTTGGTGGTTTTGAAGAGAAGATTCACCTTGTTTCATTTGTCAGTATGTTTGCTTTTCTGCATATACCTGTTTTTAAGGTAAATGGTTAGTAGCCACAGTGCCTCTCTTGTTAGCGACTATAGTAAAACTTTAAGAAAGTTTAAAAGACAAATACTTAGAATCATAATTCGAATGACTTAGTCTGTCATTAATCCCCTCCCTTTAAGAGGGTACTAAAATAGAAAGACCTTCAGTTGTACATAAGTGGCTGACATCCCTTTCTGGGGACAGCTCGACTACCGTTTGTTTTGCCTCATGGCGAATCTGAGGAGGACCATTTTGCTCTTTTTCTTATTGAGTGATCCTTTGATTGCATTATTATTGTGCCGACTCTTTTGAATGTACCTGCGCTCAAGGTAAACATTTAGTAGACAAAGAGTCACTTTTGCTAGCGACTATCTTTAGAAAATGATTTGATTAAAATATTCATAATGAGGATAAGACACCTTTGATTGTCATCTATATTCTCTTAAAATGAGATAGACAAGTCAAGAGGTCCTTGATCCTAAATAAGTGATTGAACCCGTCTTTGGGGCCACCTAAAAATATCATTCTTAAATATTACATGCTTTGCTATGGTTCCTGATTTGCTTAGGGGATTTTTTGATAGAGACACCATTTATGTGCAGTGATCCCTGCATCCACAGAAAAATTATTAGTGCTGGGTGAAACTACTCCGTGTTGACATCCTTCGATCTTTGGTTTGTTTTTTGCCATCTTTTGGGTGCTCTGTCATGTTTGGACTTCCGCCCGTCCCAGTAAGGCAAAACTACTCAAGTAGAAACTATGCATAGGTTTTCAAAAATAGTTTGGTTTTTAAAAAACTGAGTTTTGAAAAACTTGTGTTAAAGCTTTTTAGAAAATCTCTGCTAGTCATGTCATGTGCTAGCTCAACGAACGTCTCCCGCTTGACACCTAGCTATGTCCGACATCCAATGGAGGATCTCCAAAGACCCATTGTAGTTTCTGGGGAGTTAAATAGTATAATTTTGTAGAACCTTTTCATAGCTAGGAATTTAGTCTATTTGGACTCCGTCGCAGCTGGTGATTTCTGAAATTGACACTGAGCTCTCAGTGATGGGGAATTTGGAATTTATTCCAAAGTGTTAGTTGAAATTTTGAGGATCTCTTCAAAAAAATTTCCCCAGTTAGATACTATTTGAAATGATCTCGACTGCTGGGATATCGAGACTTTCTCTCAAAGTCCTTGATGGTCTTCATTCTCTTTATCAGAGGATGATTTTTTTCTTTGGAATTTTTTAGATTTCTTCTCAAAAATTTTGCCCTAGTTTCCATTTCCTGGGTTGATATGACCATGCCGTTGGGGCGCCTATGTATCCCATTGAAGTAGGAATAAGGTCAAACATAGTTTAGGACTAAGTTAGAGAGACATATGAAGATTTAAAGGGTTGATCGAAGCTGACATAGGTCGCCTACGTATCCCACCCTTGGGAATTTAGGTCATCACGTAATTCATATATAAAAGGGAAAGGTAAATTTTCTAAGGGGTTGACCAAAGCTGACATAGGCCGCCTATGTATCTCATTCTTGAAAATTTAGGTCAAATATAATTCATACATAAAAACAAAAGGAAAATTTTCCTGAGGGGTTGACCGAAGATGACATAGGCCGTCTACGTATCTCATTCTTGAGAATTCAGGTCAAACATAGTTCGTACATAAAAAGGTAGGGTAATATTAAGGTTCTACAAAGCACAAAAATAATTACATTAAGAAGAGTGTAATTACAAGGAAAGAAACATAAAAAATATGCTAACCTCAGACGTAGCATCAGAGTCAATTGATCTCGGTTACTCTTGGTTGTCCATCTCGGACAAAACCATGATGCTTCCATCAACTCGATGCAAATTTCCTTTTGCGCTTGTCTTGATAAGGGGGAGATCAACCGCCCATTGAACCCTTTGGATTAAATTCTAGATCAATTGGTGACTTGTTGGAAAAGATGCCTGCACTCAGCTTTTGCACGCTATCATAAGACCAGGAGAATATATCAATATATTCCTTCAGTGAATTAATAAGCTTTCTCTTCCTTTCTCTTTTGAAGTAGGTACCAATTGTGGTCTCCTTAACTTCATTGTTATTACCCAGATTAACCATCTCAATCTGTTCAAGGTTGGGTATTTCTCAATTTTGGAAGTCTTTCAATTCTTCCATCAATTGGTCATTGTTTCTTCACCATACTCTTTCCGTTCATCGTTGTTTGCAACATTTTAATCATTTAGCTTTTGACATTGGCATGTCTTAAAATTACAATTATTGAAATCAAATAAACCAAGTCAGATAATTCAAGTAGGAAAATAAGAATAACATAATTCAAACTAGTTTCCTAGATAAAGGGAGGCCTTTTCATTTGAACTTTTGGAAATATTTACAAACTATGGATCATGGCCTGCATAAGTACTAACCCATGCCTTTTTGAAAGTAGTAAAATGCAAAAAGAAAATATGGAATATAAAAGGAAGATCACGGGGCCTCCTCTGGATCATCATGGATTTTTAAAAAACTAGAAATTGCCCTTTTATCTACCACAAAAGGCAAGGAGTCATGAGCGGAGTGGAGGTCCAATTCCAATTTTGTAAAGCCTTTCCAGGTTCAGCCTTTTTGACCCCACTAGACTCTGGGAAATCTTACAATATAGCATTGCAGTCTTCAAATAGATTCCCAATCCCATCCCCAGATTATCATCTATTGGCATCTCACATAGAGGGAATGACTGGTATAGGAGTGGCAATGGCTCTGTAAAACACATCTTTGTTTTGCTTTCCATCTTCTTTAGCTCCTCTAGATTAATATTGATGATAGACTTACTGGGTTATCCATTCCTCTTTAGTTTCAATCATGTTGAAAACAACTCTTCTGTGGTTAGGCAACAGATTACTGTTGACATTCGATGCTGGTGCTTGAAAAGTAATGACTTTGTGGTCAATCAAATCCTGAATTTTATGTTTCAAGTCAATGCAATCTTTGGTACTAGGTCCGGCTCCTCCTGAATGATAGCCATAATTTTGATCAGCATGGTAAAATTGGGAATTGGTAGTGGTGGGTTTTTGTTTAATAAGATGGAGATAGACGATTGCTCCTAATCTATTGAAGAGCTGAGTGCGACTTTCAGCCAACGGTGGGATATTTTGGGAAGGTTTTTTTTTGAGATTTGGATGAAAGAGGTTGTAATTGTTTTGGTTGGCTGGAGGTGGCACTTGATGATAGTTTGGAGTTGCCTAGATGTTAGTTTGGTGATTTGGAATGGTGGTTTGGACATTGGGCTAATAATTTGGCTGTGCAGCTATATATTAGGGTAAGACATTTGGATGTGGAGCTTGGTATTGGGGTTGCGCGTAAAAGATAGACTGAGGATTTTGTTTCTATGGAGAGTATATAGACGTGGAAAGGGTATTTTTAGGTGTGAATATCCTTTTTGAATCACTAGCAGAATCAAAGGACACTGTGGTCATGTCTTCTCTTTTCTTCTTTGGAAAACCTAAGGGACCAGATGACATTGGAGTCTTATTAATTTTTCCTATTGGAATAACCTCTTCAAGTGATTTTCCAATCTTTACCAAGTTTACGAATATCGCACAAACCTCTGACACCACTCTAGTATAGAACTCTCCTTCTTGAGCATAGGAAAACACTGCTACCATTTCCTCCTCGGTCATTGGAGGTTGTACCTTAGAAGCTTCGTTTCTCCAGCGATAGGCATAGTCTTGAAAATATTCGTCGCTTTTCTTCTTAATCCTGTCTACTGAATGATGGTCAAGGACTATTTCTATATTGTATGTGAACCCATCGAGAAAGTCTTTGGCTATGGCCTTCCATCCGGACCATTTTTCAGCTCCTGTGATGTGAACCAATCCAAAGCTTCGCTGCTTCAACATCGACTAAATAGGAGCAATAACAATGCCTCGTTCTCTTCTATTCCGACCATTTGGTCATAATATCTTCTTAAGTGGACCTTGTGTCACGCCTCAAATCCCATTGGGATGGACAGGCACCTATAACTGTAAAGGCCTAAGAGAACCAACCCATAACCTTGTACTTCTCACGTATATAACTACGATAATCAATGGTTCTGCCAAGTATGGATACGATGCATTGATGAAAATAAACCGCATAGGTAAGCCCAAAACCATATATACAATACTTAGCCGTTGGGGCCATGATGTCTAAAAGACAAAACACTACAATGCTTAACTTTACATTGGTCTACAAAGCCTCTAAAATATACATAGACTTAGTTATGGTCGGGACAAGCCCCCTCCTCACTCTTAACTACTATACAATACCAAATCATATGTAATAGACTTGGAAAGTCCCAAATCAACCTGGAGCTCAGCAACAGCCTCTAGAGGTCATGTGCTCCCACTGGGGAGGTTTACTAGCTCCTGTACCTGCAGCATGAAATGTAGGTCCCCTATGAGGGACGTCAGTCTGAAAGAATATATTGAATATGTAAGGCTGAGAGTAACTATACATAAAATAAAAGCTAAAATGAAATCAGGTATAAGTGTATAGATAATTCTAATAGACCACCTTTGCTTGTATTTGTGAAACCATGTACAATACATTCTTTACCTCCCTTTACCCTTCTTTCCTTTATAATCTTTATAAGTCAAATGATACAAATAACTAACTGATCAGTGGTATATCCAAATTGGGATTGACCCATGCTAGGCTTACGCCCTTGAGCTACCACCCACATATAAAGAGATCAGGATCGGTCCATGCTAGGCTTTCGACCCTGAGCTGCCACCCGTACATAACCAGATTTGCCTTACTTAGTTTATTTAATCTTTGAGATTGTTACTTTGGTGGTCATACCATTATTGAACTTTGGGACAATAGTCCACTAATAAGAGACATGTGAATAAACACTTGATGCAGTAACAATGAGGTAGGGAGAAATTTGTACACAAATGAAATACTTAGGAGCTGAAATAACATATGGATCTTATTTAACTAAAATGAGAACTCCTGAAACATGCTAGTGAAAGTAAACATACAGACTTAATAATAAGCATGTATTGAAGTATTTTAACATATTAGGGAGTAGGAACCAGGTCGTTAGCTACATGGGAGATCGTATGCTGCCACTATCTATCATTTTCTATAGGAGAACATTGGAAGTTTACTTTGTAACACAAGTGTTGAATTTCATGCCAAAGAATACAGAATAGAGTAGCCTTACATACCTTGCTTCACGACTCTGATATTACCCCTAATTAACTTCCTTCCTTTTGGATTACTTATCTACAATAAGGTAAGTGGTAAAACTAGTATTAGTAGATAATCAACACATTTAGGCTACTTAACATCATCCAAAATAGTAGCCGGGCAGTAAGCCCATAACTCATCAAGTCAAGGGTGTTAAACCTTTCTCCTCCAATAACATTTGTACAACACAAAAATTAATATAAGATCCTTGGAGACTCCTTTGGCTTCATAATACGTACAAAACAGTTCATAAATTATGATAAGCAAAAAATCTTATACAATACCTAATTAAGTGATGTATCATTACACCTTGCTTTTATATGTTAATACCAACTATTCACATCCCCTTTTAAGATCAACCAAGTTGGCCCCAACATATACACTTAAAACAGCCCTTAAAATAGTCCCGAAATCCTTTCATAACACTGGTGAATTATTAACTCAAGTATTCTAATCCCACTCCATGATTTCTTGACAAAACATACATAAATTTTCTCCATTCAATCTTGTATACAAGGAGGAACAAAAATGGGCAGTAGCCTTACCTTTATTTCTAAAATTTATCCTCTAAATTTGCACTTCTTTCAAGAGCTTGAATTATCCTTCAAAGTTAACCAAAAAAGAGAATAATACCTCTTAATAACCAATGAACATAGGGCAGCTAACATGGAGGAATGGCAGTCCTACACTTTTAAGCATAACCAACTCTATTTCCTAGTTCCCAAAAGAAGAATCAAGCTAAAACCATTAGTATTTTCACTTACCTTAGCTTGTCAATATGAGGTTTTCTTCAATAACCCTAGGATAAAATTGAGGTGATTGTACCAAGCCTTGAGAGAAAGAGAGAGAAGTTGAAAGAGAAAAGTTGATTTTCGGCTAAGTTTAAATGGGTCAAATGAGTTGGTTTCAATCCCTTTAAAGGGAGCTGATCTAGGAAAACTTTCTTGGCTATTTTTGGCCTTAAAATATAAAGTAGTTGATGCACCTACTTGTCCATTTAACTTGGACCTTGATGGGCTGAAACTTGTTGGGGCTTAGTTGCCCATTCTTTTCCTATTCCTTCACTTAGTTTGGGCCAAAGTTAATTCAAGTAGGTGATGATATACTTGGACCAATAAGCTTATAAAAGTAGTGTTATTAGGTGATTCACCAACTTGGTTCTTAGGTTGGTCAATAAGTCAAAGTAGGTGATGCACTTACATGTCACCTACTAGCTTAATTTAAGTTAAGCAAGCAACTCACTTATTTTATTCCATATTCTAAGTATTAATCCCTTATGTTAACTTAATATTTATATACACTTGGACACTTTAATCCTTGAGGTAGAATACCACCTGACCATCTCGCGTTTAAATACTTTCGTCGGGGTTAACTTGGCTTATACATGCAGAAATTCTTGGGCCATTATCATATACTTTAAATCTTCTTTAAGCCATCACTAATAACTTAAGAAACTTGGTCCCTTACCTATAAAAAAAGGTTACCTCAAGTTCCATATCAATAGAATAAGTACACGCAAAATACGGGATGTTACACTATGGGATTTCCAGTGCCACTGAATGTTTCAAATTTGGGGATCTTGTATCTTTTTGGTAGGTCTACACTGGGATGGACAAATAAATCACCATAATAAAGGCCATTATTATCCATTGTCCCGTGAGACACTTTGATCCTCATAATCTCTTAATTTATTACTAGCAGCTTCTTCTTATGCCTGATCTTCTATTCCTTTTCTTTCTACTCATAATGGTCTACCTTGGGATTGGGAAAGGGGTTATAGAGATCAAGAGGTGTAATGAAATGGAAAGTCGTTGGAGGTATAGGTCAAATGTGAGAAAAATTTGGGATAGTGGTAGAAGGGTTTTTGGTACGCTGAAGTATGATTTTAAGGAAAAGTGGAAGTTGGGTTGTAGGTAGGGAGTACATTTTGGGGGTTATAGGTGTTTTGTGGAGTTTAGGAGCGGTTATGTGAAATTTAGAAATGATTTTATGGAATTTTGGAATGAATTTGTGGAGTTAGGAAAGGGTTTTGTGGATGGTAAGCGTCTGGGTTGTTGTCTCAGTTGGTGTTTAGGATGGGTGGAGTGTGAGTTTGATGAACCATTGGATTATTACTGATAGGATCTATCAGAAGTCTAGAGGAAGAGGCAAATGATATGTTATTTCAATAAGTCCCGAATTTAGGGGTGTTGAGAGGATGAATTTGGAGTGGAGGTCCATGCCCTCCTAGGATAGGAGCATTGGCAGCGATAGCCAGATTAGCCAAGTGTTTAGTACTATTCATCTCCTCTTGGAGCATTTCCAGCTTTTTTGCAAGTTCAACAATCATCCCACTTTATTTTTCCATCACATTTTCCCTAATTACCAATGCATTGTCATCGTCGCTTCCTGTGATATCTAAATAATGGTTAAGGGATGGACCTTTATGATCTTTTGACTGAGTGAAATAAAGATGATCAGCCAGCTTATGAAAACACAGAGTAGTTTCTATTACCTGCAAAGTAAAAACAACTCAAAGGTCGACGTGTTAGATTTTGTTAGTAATAAATAGTGCAAGATAATGAGGCAGGAAGTAAACACATAAAGTTGTTTTTCATCTCAGGAAAATTGATCCATAGGGTAATGATTACTCGAAGATTCCAATGAACGGGATTTTTCTCACTGATTTGGATAAGTGGATTCTATCAGGAAGGTCCAAGGTTTCTTCTTCCATCCTTATGTCTTCTTACACCAAAGTAGGGGACAAATAAGTTTTTTTTGCAGATAAGAATCGAGCTGAAAGGCTACCTATGCATCTCGCGAAAGAGAAATCTGGCCCTACATAGTTCGAATAGTTGTAAATGGGTGTTTTTATTTCATTTCATCCACTAAGCTTCATCACAGTAAGGATAATGTAAATACATAGAAAATAAAGACGGTACTTTTAAAGCTTGATTTTAGGAAATGGAAAGTGTTTCTATTCTCTCTAGACTCCTTTACGGATGATCTGGCTCAAACTCCAAACGGATCTTTCCAATTCTGATCAAGTGCTCCAAATCAAAGCATAAAGCACTACACTTCTTAATGTCTTGTCCTTTGGTTCCACTATGATAATGACAAATATCATTATCCTCCCTCCATTTTGTAGACCCTTTCTCTCGATTGGATGGAGGACTTTTGCTCGGACCAACTTAGAATATCCTTAAAATTCGTAAAGTTCAAATGATGAATTACGAGACCACTAGTAAGGGGAACTCCTGGTTCGATCCTATCATATGTAAGCATGGTGTGTGGTCCATACAAGTGAGCAATTTTTCCAATATTGATCAAGTCACATATTTTGGCTTTCAACACATGACATTCATCTGTGGTATGACCTTTCTGGAGTAAATGGTAATCATATCTTTTATACTTATTACTGGGGTCACATTACAGTCCTTGAGTCTTAATCGGGCACAAAGTTCCCATAGCCTGCAATATTTGCTAAACCTCTAAAACTTTCACAATTTCTGGTTCTCTTAAGTAGCTCTTTACTTTTGCCTTGAGTGTGATTTGTTCTCCTTTCCTGATCCTTGAAGGCAAGCATGTCTTATACGCATCTTCTGACGATTCTTTCATTTCACTCAAGAGTTCTTTGGGTTTCATTGGTATTCCTTTATTCATGAGGCTGCCATCTTCTGGTTTTTTCCCTTTGTTTTCTCCTATCATCTTTCCAATCATCCCACTAGCAATTTCAAATTCCATGGAGAATTTTTTGATTTCTCTAGCAAGGTACCTTATTGGCATTTTCTTCCTTTTTCCAACATTCGTTCCAATGTAATGATTTTTGCCTTGGTTAGGGAGGTTGCTCCTCTAATTACCTACTCTTTGCCATGACAACATCCCTTTCTTGGGTAATCAATATATTGACTTTGGCAATCTTTCTTTTAGTCACATAATTCTTCTTAACCATTTTCTTTTTTTCCACCCTTAACATCTCATTCATTTGGTCTAGCTCTAATAATCGCTTTTTAGCTTGAGCAAATCTCCTATCGCTCTTTTTTCAGTCCTTCCTACAATGATTCTTTTGAGTTCATAGTCAACCTTCCTGAAATTGTAGGAATAACTTTTAGGAATTTTTAAGAACGGTTGTTGATTTTTCGGAGAGACTTAGGAGACTCGGAGTACTTTGGTTGGACCTTTGTATAGTTGGTGCATATTTTGGTTACAAGGGCTCTAAAGAAGTAGGAGTGGATCAATTTGCCTTTGATTCAAACAACATAACACATATAAGCACATAAGACAGTTTATATCACACAAGCATAATAACATGCGCGTCCTATTTAAGGGACCTTTTTTTACCTAAAGGTAGGCCTAACAATTGTTTGAAAAGACGTATGTGTTGTTTTTAAACCATTTCATTGCCCCAAAATAAGTACCGAAATTTTTCCCGAAAGGGATACAAACCCCTTCAATAAGGGGGCGTACCATTTAAAGAAAATAGGGATAAACATAAAGAAAGCCCGCACAAGGGTAAACAAGATAACCAACACAGGGGTATTTTGGAAACATGAAAAATACAGAGGTGAGCCCACGCAGGAACCAATGTGATCTTGAAGACGATCTTTCCCTCATTATTCTTTTCTTGTATTTCTTTGGGATCTCCCCAAGTGTATTGGCTCTTCTAATACTGTGCTCAAATTTGAGAACCGTGATGTCCTACAAAATAAGTAAACTGTCAGGCTTCACCCAGGACAATGGTCTGGCTACAACATAGACGTCTTTTTTAATAGCACATAGTTGAATGTGGTGTCGATGGGTAGTGAACCTTTTTGGAACATTTGGTAGTTTTTCTAATGGACTTAATATCCCCCGGAATATTAAGACATCCTTGGATAATGCTTAATCATTGAGATTTGGCTTTGCTCTATCCTAGTTTTACTAGAGTTAGCTTTTGAAAAAAGACTTAGCAACCCGGGCAGACTATCACGGGCTGAGACGATAACAAGTAGGACGACCCAGCTAATTATTTCATTATCTCAAGAATTCTGGTTTTTTAGTAAAAGAAATGACCACAAAAGATGCATAATCATTGGTCCCTAATGCATTCTATAATTTTCCAATTGGATAAATCAGAATGTCATGAAATACAACAATTATATTTACAAAAATTGAAACAAACAAACAAATCAACAAATTATTACAAAACCCAAATTGTTAGTAAAATAGGTTAGTTCAAATATTTGGTTAGAACCTAGTTGAATTCCCCAACAGAGTCTCCCTTTCTGTGTTGCGTGAAAATTGTTAAAACGCGATTAAACTTGAAAACATAAATAATTATAATCACCCTCCAGGTTATTTTCTCAATTTTCATGCGTTCTCGGTGTTTTGAGGCTTTCCATAGTAGCTACAGGTCATTTATGAATTACCAAAACTGTCGGTTTGGTTATCGAATAGTTCGTTTGTATTTTAAACTCAATTCCCTATTTTAAAGCTTTCATTGTTATGAAATTGATCTCGGACCTAAAATCCTAGTAAACATCCTCGGATGAGAATTATAACAGCGCCATCAGCTCTGAAATGTTGATTTTAGGCTAAGGAGACCCTTGGTCAGGGACCCAAGGTTTTCAGACTCATTTTGGGCTATTGGGTGGATTTGATGAAAAAACAAAACTATAGGTGTGGGAACTACATTTAATCCAAATGACCTTCGCTAGAAATTTAGATGGTTTTGTTGAGTCTAAAATGTCAAATTTGGTATGGCATCATAGTTTGTTTGAGCGCATGGGGTTCTGAACGAATCCCGAGCACCAGATCGAAGTCCGTTAGGACTTAGCTTTTGTTGGTTTCCCAGCTTCTCCTGTAGGGTCATTTTATGTCACATCCCGAGTTCCAACGGGGCGGACTGGCACCCGAAGCCGATAAGGCCCGAGATAACCAATCTTTACTCTTGAACACTAATACGCATGCCAGTCAATAAAACTTTACTATCAGATGCAAATACTAGATGCCAATAGCAGAAATCATGGAACACATGCGATATATATACAACTTGGCCGTTGGAGCCATCAAGTCAAAATGGATATACATCACTTACATTCATCTCCTCACATATGTCTACATAGCCTCTAATTGATACATAACCATGCTTATGCAATATTTACATAGTACCAAAAACCAATGTACACATATGACTTGGAAAGCCCCGAAGCAACTGGAGCTCACCAATACTCAGCAAAAGATCTGCAACCTACATTGGAAGTCTACTAGCACCTGCGCCTACAACAAGTAAGGTAAGTCCCCCAAGGGATGTCAGTACGAAGAATGTACTGAGTATGTAAGGCTATCAACAAATATAAGCAACATAGGAATTTCAATGAAAGTAGAGACAAGTGAGTAGCCAATATGGATAAACCACCGTTCTGTGTGTGTGGAACCAAATAAATTACGTTCATTACTTTCTTTGCTTTTACGTTCATTAGCATCATCAATAACGCATATCGTACCCGGGCCCCAACTGATCAGTGGGTCATAATAGTGGGATCGTCTCTAGCTAGGCTTATGCCCCTTTGAGCTACCACCCATAAATCAATAAAGCAGGTTTGGCCCTAGCTAGGTTTTCACCCCTTTGGGCTACCTCCTGTGTCCGATAACCAATCGGGATCGTCTCTAGCTAGGCTTTCGCCCCTTTGAGCTACCACCCGTACCCAAGAAACACAAATATGCATTACTTCAATTATTTTGTTATGAAAGTTATGCATTGGTGGTTGCGACATTATTGGCACTTGGGCACCATAGGCAATGAATAAGCGGCATACAAACAACGATTTCTAACAACTTATTTGGAATGAAAACATATTTCGGAAAGGAATTACTACGGTCAACCGATGAACAAGAGATGTGACCCAAGGTCATGGAAAAGAGAAACCTTACATACCTTAGCGTTGCAATAAGAGACTACAACAATTCCACCTTCCTTATACGCTACGCATAAGGGAACTCACATTAGGAACCAAGACTAGTACAAGTTCACAATACGATAAAAAAACCATCCAACATCCTCCACATAGGATATATCATCCCACCTCCTCTTATACTACCATATCACTTTATTCTACAAACAAGTGGACTTCCCCACACTTTGGAACACAACCATCATGATCTACACCACCTTACATATACATAATATACTAATCCATAAGATTCATAAGCGTAAACACTTACCAATAATTGCAAAGAGATGATCTTGTCCCAACCAAGTGTTGTTGCCTTAGGGTTTATGAGATAAGAATGACTTTGAGAGATAGCTAGAAATGGCATGTGTGTTTATGTGAATAAATGCTGATTTTTGTGTCTTATAAAGCCCCTCAAGTCTAATTAATCCTTGGCCACAAGTTTGATCCGTGTTGAATGGGTCTTTCTTATATTTGTTGAGGCCCAGGGCTTATTATATGATATTTGGGCCTCAAGTACAGAAAATAGATCCAGCCCAACACCTTTAATGGGTAATACACTCAAACATTCCATCCGGTCAACATAGGTCAACAAAGACGGCAAAATTCCACGGTATCGTGACTGGTGTCGTAGACACTAGTCAAGCCATGTAGGCTGGTGTCGTGGGAATCAGACCACATTTTCCAAGTCTCTGAAGTTATCCACGGCACCCACTCATGCCACGTGAGTGGGAGTCACGCCACGTGACCCCTGCCGTGGAAATCAGACAATTATCAGACAATTGTCCAACTCTCTGAAGTTGGTCACGGCAGCCACCCACGTCACGTGGGTGGGAATCACGCCACGTGAGTCCTGCCATGACTCACCTCTGAGTCTCAGTTATTTCCTTCTTCGCATGCTGATTTTCGACACAGGTTTTTTCACCTTTCATTCATTTAGCCTTATACCCCAATTATTGTATATTTTTCATGTAATCGTAGCACCTGAGGTGTTACATTCTTCCCCCCTTAGAAACATTTGTCCTCGAATGTTAATAACAGTATCCAGTGTACACAAAATGCTAGTCCAAGTAGACATCGTATATAGACACATACCTATAATATTGGCAAATGGATATAGGCTTACTTGTCATTGCTCTCCTTCTGTACTTTGAACTTGTTCTTCCGTGTGAAACAAATGCGGGTACTTTGATTTCATCCTTTCTTCCGCTTCCCATGTGATATCTTCCACCTGCTGATTTCTCCAAAGTACCTTTACGGAAGCGACGTCTTTATTTCTCAATCTCTTCACCTGTCTATCCAGAATAGCAATAGATACTTCGTCATATGTGAGATTTTCTGTAATTTGCACACCCTCAATGGGAGTAATCTGAGATGGCTCTCCTATGCAATTTCGAAGCATTGAAACATGGAATACAGGATGAACTGCGGAGAGTTCTTGGGGTAGTGCCAATTCATATGCAACTTGCCCAAATCTTTTAACAATTTCATATGGGCCTATATAACGTGGACTCAACTTTCCTTTCTTTCCAAATCTCATCATCTCTTTCATTGGCGACACCTTTAAGAATACCCAATCGCCTATGGCAAATTCGAGCCCTCATCTTCTTACATCAGCATATGACTTGTGTCGGCTTTGGGCCGTCTGTAGCCGCCGTTGGATCACTTTGACTTTATCTATTGCTTGGTGAACAAGATTGGGCCCAAGTAAAGCAGTTTCACCCGCTTCAAACCATCCAATTGGTGATCGACATCTTCTTCCATATAAAGCTTCATAAGGTGCCATTTTAATACTTGAATGATAGCTATTGTTGTAGGCAAATTCAATAAGTGGTAAATGATCATCCCAGCTGCCTTTAAAATCCAATGTGCACGCCCATAGCATATCTTCAAGTGTTTGGATAGTACGCTCTGCTTGTCCATCTGTTTGAGGATGAAAAGGCGTACTCAAATTCACCAGTGTACCCAATCTCTTCTGAAAAGATTTCCAGAAATATGTCGTAAACTGAGCTCCTCGATCTGAGATAATAGAGAGTGGAATCCCATGTAATTGTACTATCTCTTTGACATACATCCTTGCAAAATCTTCAGCTGTATAGGTGTTCCTAACTGGTAGGAAATGCGTTGACTTGGTAAGCCTGTCCACTATCACCCATATGGAATCAAACTTCCGCAGTGTACGAGGCAAACCTATGATGAAGTCCATATTAATCATATCCCATTTCCAAACTGGAAGATTGATACATTGCATGTAACCTCCTGGTTTCTGATGCTCTACTTTGACTTGTTGGCAATTTAGAAATTGAGCCACAAATTCTGTAATGTGCTTTTTCATGTTGTCCCACCAATACAGCTCTTTCAGATCATGGTACATTTTGGTGGATCCCGGATGAATAGAATACCGTGAATGGTGTGCCTCTATCATAATTTGCTTCCTCAGCTCATCCACATCCGGTACACATAACCGCCCTTGGCATTGAAGGACTCCTTCTTGTGTCAGATCAAATGCTTTGGTCAACTCTTCCTGCACATTCTCTCTCAGCTGCAATAGAATAGGATCTGCATACTGTTTCTCCTCCACTTCTGTCACAAATGAAGATTCTGCTGCATTTTGTACTATAATTTCGTCATCTGGAGTTTCAAGCAGACGAACCCCCAAGCTAGCTAATTGATGTAGATCCTTGACTATACCCTGCTTTCCCATCAACTGATCACTGGTGCCTCCGATTGCCTTACGACTGAGTGCATCCTCTACCACATTTGCCATTCCTGGATGATATAGGATATCTATATCATAATCTTTCAATAACTCAAGCCACCGACACTGCCTCAGATTTAACTCCTTTTGATTAAAGATATATTGCAAACATTTGTGATCAGTATAGTTATCAACATGAACCCCATATAGGTAATGGCGCCATATCTTTAAAGCAAATATCATAGCTGCTAACTCAAGATCATGTGTGGGATAGTTTCTCTCATGTGGCCGCAACTATCGCGAGGCATATGCTATTACTTTCCCATGCTGCATCAATATACACCTGAGGCCAACCCCGGAAGCATCACAATACACTGCATAACCTTTTGTGCCCTCGGGAAGTACTAACACTGGGGTAGAAGTCAACCTATCTATCAACTCTTGGAAACTTTTCTCACATTCATCGTTCGACTGGAACTTAATTGCCTTGTGTGTTAGCTTCGTTAATGGTGCAGCAATAGAAGAAAACCATTCCACAAACCTTTGATAATAACCGGCCAATCCAAGAAAACTACTAATCTCGATAGGCGTCGTAGGCCTTGGCCAGTTCTTCACTGCTTCTATCTTCTACGTATCCACCTGAATCCCTTCATCTGACATAATATGACCCAAGAATGCTACAGATTTTAACCAAAATTCACACTTGGAGAACTTTGCATACAACTTACAATCCCGGAGAATCTGTAACACCTGACATAAGTGATTAGCATGGTCCTCTTTTGATCTTGAATAAACCAAGATATCATCTATAAATACCATCACGAACACGTCTAGAAATGGCTTAAACACCCTATTCATCAAATCCATGAAAATAGCAGGTGCATTTGTTAGTCCAAAGGACATAACTAGAAATTCATAATGGCCATACCGTGTTCAAAAAGCTGTCTTGGGTATATCATTTTCTCTGATCCTGACTTGATGGTAACCCGCTCGCGAGTCAATTTTTGAAAAACATTTAGCACCTTGTAATTGATCAAATAAGTCGTCAATTCTGGGGAGGGGATATTTGTTCTTGATCGTTACCTTATTCAACTGCCGATAATCAATGCACATTCGTAACGTGCCATCTTTCTTCCGCACAAACAACACTGGTGCACCCCACAGGGACATACTAGGTCGTATGAACCCCTTGTCCAATAAGTCTTTTATTTTCCCCTTCAATTCCCGCAATTCAGTTGGAGCAATTCGATAAGGAGAAATATAGATCGGTTGTGTACCTAGAATCACGTCGATACCGAACTCTAGTTCCCGTTATGGAGGTAACCCTTGAAGATCTTCAGGAATTATATCAAGGAATTCATTAACCACCGGGGCCGATTGAGAGTTGATGGCTTCATATCAGTATCCTGCACCCGTACTAGGTGACATATATACCCCTTGGAAATCAGTTTCCTTGCCTTAAGATAAGAAAAAAATTTACCTTTCGGTGCTCCAATCTTACCGTTCCATTCAAGAAGTGTCATGCGCGGAAAATGAAAAGATACCTTCTTATCTTGGCAATCCACCATGGCATAGCAAGAAGCCAACCAATCCATGCCCATTATAACATCAAAATCCACCATCTCTAGTTCAATAATGTCGGCCAATGTATCATGAACACCAACAGTGACTATGCAGTTACGATAAACCCTCTTAGCTATAATGGATTCACCGACAGGTGTAGATACCTCAAATGATTGAGTTAATAATTTCGGCGTTCTTTTGAATTTTTCCGCAATTAATGGAGTGACATATGATAATGTAGAACCCAGATCAATCAATGCATATACAGGATATGATAAAATAGTTAATATACCTGTAACGACCTCAGGAGAAGCCTCTGAATTCTATCGGTCCACTAGTGCATAAGTACGGTTCTGTACTCCACTAGAACTGGCTGCTCCTCTCGCACCCCTACCATATCCCATAGGCTGTACACCCCTATCGAAGGAAGGAACCGATGATGAAAATGCAGCGGTTGATCTCGTAGGTTGCGCCACACCACCTAAACCTCTTCGTGGGTAGTCTCGCATTATTGTACCCCGTTATACCGCACTAAAAACAAGCATTCTTTCCAAACCGACATTCACCTAAGTGAAGCTTTCCACAATGCTAACACGACGGACGAGAAAACCCTGTAGTCTGTGAACCAGAGCCACTGGCTTGCCCAACGTAACCACCTCTAGACCCTCAGAAGTGAGATGAAGTGCCTACCGTGGCATGAGAAAATGATGGTCTAGGCGTAGATGGTCAATAAAATCCCCGAGGCCTGAATTCCCCTTGGGACGCTATAGACTGTCCCGTAGGCCTAGCCCTTTTTGATGGCCCTCTTTCAGATTTATGTACTCTTCTTCTCTGCCTCTGATCTTCCATCTTTTGAGCGAAAGCCTGAATTCTGGCTATGTCCATGTCTCTGTTCAAAGCAGCAATAGTGCAGTCCCGTACTAAATATGGCTCCAATCTGTCCACATATCGATGGACTCTTTCTGTCATCGTGGACACTATATTCGGAGCATATCGAGCCAAAGAATTAAACTGCAGACTATAATCTCTCACTCTCATATTCCCTTGACGCAGATTTAAAAACTGGTCTGTACGTGCCTCTCGGGTCTCATATGGGAGGTAGTGATCAAGGAAAGCCGTCTTAAATTCTTCCCAACCAGATGGAAGTGCACCCATACCCCTCGACCGTTTCCAGTCCTCATACCACAATATCGCTTCACCTTTCAATCTATAAGCCGCAAGTTCAACTGTTTCTACACCAGTCACGTGCATAACCTCTAGGGCCCTTTGGATTTGGTCCACAAAGTCCTATGGATCTGCCTGTGGGTCCAACCCAGTGAATGTGGGAGGGTCCAGTTTCAGAAAATCCTGTGTTCTGCGACTCGCTACTCTGGCCGCGTCATCCTCATTTGTCGTTGGACCAGCTCATCCCCGCGTTTGTGCTGCAACTAGCTGAGTCAACATATGCACTGCGTTTCTTAAATCCTGGTCAGTGGCATTCATAGGCGGCTCTGCTGGCCTATGCTCTGCGGGTAAAGTAGAAGAAGCCCGCGATGCAAACTCCTGTCCAACACCACCTTGATCAGCTTGTTCCAGTGGTGGTCTACTAGTTTCCTGTCCAACGATCCTGTCTATCCTTTTTCTTTTACCTCTACCTTTCCTTGAAATCGGTATTTCTATAACACAAGAGAAAACCAATTCCAATAGTTAGAGACGATTCCACTTACAACATTAGCGCTATTGCACGATCTAGGAAGTGAAGAAAAGAAACAACTCCTAAATGTCCCGTAGCCTCCGACTTATAAATGTGGTGCACGACACATCCATAAGCAAAACTCTACTCAGACATGGCTTTGTAGACACCCTTAGGACAACCTGCTCTGATACCACTTTTGTCACGTCCCGAGTTCCAACGGGGCAGACTGGCACCCGAAGCCGATAAGGCCCGAGAGAACCAATCTTTACTCTTGAACACTTATACGCATGCCAGTCAATGAAACTTTACTGTCAGATGCAAATACAAGATGCCAGTAGCAGAAATCATGGAACACATGTGATATATATACAACTTAGCCGTTGGAGCCATCAAGTCAAAATGGTTATACATCACTTACATTCATCTCCTCACATATGTCTACATAGCCTCTAATTGATACATAACCATGCTTATGCAATATTTACATAGTACCAAAAACCAATGTACACATGTGGCTTGGAAAGCCCCGAAGCAACTGGAGCTCACCAATACTCAGCAAAAGATTTGCAACCTACAGTGGAGGTCTACCAGCACCTGCGCCTGCAGCAAGTAAGGTAAGTCCTCCAAGGGACGTCAGTACGAAGAATATACTGAGTATGTAAGGCTAAAAGCAAATATAAGCAACATAGGAATTTCAATGAAAGTAGAGACAAGTGAGTAGCCAATATGGATAAACCACCATTCTGCGTGTGTGGAACCAAATACATTACGTTCATTACTTTCTTTGCTTTTACATTCATTATCATCATCAATAACTCATATCGTACCCGACCCCCAACCGATCAGTGGGTCATAGTAGTGGGATCGTCTGTAGCTAGGCTTATGCCCCTTTGAGCTACCACCTATAAATCAATAAAGCAGGTTCGGCCTAGCTAGGTTTGCACCCCTTTGGGCTACCTCCTATGTCCAATAACCAATCAGGATAGTCTCTAGCTAGGCTTTCGCCCCTTTGAGCTACCACCCGTACCTAAGAAACACAAATATGCATTACTTCAATTATTTCATTATGAAAGTGATACATTGGTGGTTGCGACATTATTGGCACTTGGGAACCATAGGCAATGAATAAGCTACATACAAACAACGATTTCTAACAACTTATTTGGAATGAAACATATTTCGGAAAGGAATTACTACGGTCAACCGATGAACAAGAGATGTGACCCAAGGTCATGGAAAAGAGAAACCTTACATACCTTAGCCTTGCAATAAGAGACTACAACAATTCCACCTTCCTTCTATGCTACGCATAAGGGAACTCACATTAGGAACCAAGACTAGTACAAGTTTACAATACGATAATAAAACCATCCAATATCCTCCTCATAGGATATATCATCCTACCTCCTCTTATAATACCATATCACTTTATTCTACAAACAAAGTGGACTTCCCCACACTTTGGAACACAACCATCATTATCTACACCACCTTACATATACATAATATACTAATCCATAAGATTCATAAGTGTAAACACTTATCAATAATTGCAAAGAGATGATCTTGTCCCAACCAAGTGTTGTTGCCTTAGGGTTTATGAGATAAGAATGACTTTGAGAGATAGCTAGAAATGGCATGTGTGTTTATGTGAATAAATGCGGATTTTTGTGTCTTATAAAGCCCCTCAAGTCTAATTAATCCTTGGCCACAAGTTTGATCCATGTTGAATGGGTCTTTCATATATTTGTTGAGGCCCAAGGCTTATTATGTGATATTTAGGCCTCAAGTACAGAATATAGATCCAGCCCAACACCTTTAATGGGTAATACACTCAAACATTTCATCCGGTCAACATAGGTCAACAAAGACGGCAAAATTCCACGGTATCGTGACTGGTGTCTTAGACACCAGTCACGCCAAGTAGGCTGGTGTCGTGGGAATCAGACCACATTTTCCAAGTCTCTGAAGTTATCCACGGCACCCACTCACGCCACGTGACCCCTGCCGTGGAAATCAGACAATTATCAGACAATTGTCCAACTCTCTGAAGTTGGTCACGGCAGCCACACACGTCACGTGGGTGGGACTCACGCCACATGAGTCCTGCTGTAACTCATCTCTGAGTCTCAGTTCTTTCCTTCTTCGCATGCTCATTTTCGACACAGGTTTCTTCACCTTTCCTTCATTTAGCCTTATACCCCAATTATTGTATATTTTTCATGTAATTGTAGCACCTGAGGTGTTACATTTTACCCTTCGGGTTCACGAGGGGTAGACCACATTCGTGAATGGTCAAATATTTAACCATCATATTTATGAGCCTTCCACTGCGTTAGTGATGAAGGGTCAATCCAACCCAATCCTTTTTGTTTTTTCGCGATCACGACCCTCAGCACCGCGTTCGCGATGGTCTGATTCTGTTTCCTCCCCATTTATAATGCTTTGGTCGCGTTCGTGAAGGGTAATGTTATAGGTCATCTCATTCGCGACACTTGGACCTCGCGTTCGTGAAAGCCAGAAGCCTGGGCAATATATATTTTGCTTTCCTAATTTCTTCTTCGTTTTCAATTTTCATTTTGCCATTTTGAGGGATTTTAGCATGGGAAGGAGTGGGGAATCATCCATTGAGGCTAAGTTAAGCTAATTCTAACCCTTTTTGTCATTTTCCATTGTTTTTCCCCATCAAATTCAATCCTTTTTACTTGTAAATTCTAGAATTTAGGTCCTGAATTCCTTAACTTTGTGGACTCATTTGAGCCCTGATTTATGTACTATTTGTGCTCAACTTTTGAGTACTCATTCCTTGTCCTTTGAGGTACCTCATGAAGTATTAAATTTTTGGATTTCATTTGCGGGCCTCATGAGCCCTTTCTTGACCCAAATTTGGGCCCGAGCTTTTATGTTTCAATATGGGTCTTGTTTTACTCGTACTAATACATATGTTATGATTTTGATAGTCTGACATCGTTGTGGGATCATGGAGAAAAGATGAATGATTTATGTATGATTTGAGATTTACGGTTCGACTTCGAGGTAGGCTTCGGTCTACTTTTCTCTATGAGATTGTGTATAGTATAGATTGCATGCTAGGTAGGAATTATAGGGTATATTTATTACTACTATATCAGGACTTAGCCTATTTAGAGAATTTGGGATAGAAATGTGATTTGAACCTTAGCATGGGATACTCGTTATGGCCATAGAGCCCTATTATCCTTAATTATAGACATGTTAACCATAGATTAATGTTAAGGATCCTTTAGTATAGGGTATACCTTTTGATCTAGTAATTTGGACCATATTCCTGGATTAGCTCCTTCTAGTAGCTATGTGCCCTAATTTACCATACTTTCCAGATTCATGGTGCTTTTAGATTGCTAGTTATGTATTGTAGGGCCCTCAGTGGTATGATTCCAAAAAAAAACTTGATTTTCCACTGTGTTCTAAAAAGGAATTTATTTCCACTTTTCACTTTTAAAATGGATTCTTTTACAACGGGAATCATACCACACGTTATTTAATGAATCATGATCTTTTAGAACTAGAAATACTACTTTGGAAATTAGACCAAGGTTGATTCCAATTCATTATTAATCCACTCTTTTTACCACTACTATTTACTTTGGTCAAGGGAGATTTCGACCAGCCTTTCTACATTATTATGCCAATTGAGTCCTGAACTTGATCTCGGACAATGGATTTACATATTCATACTCTTTTAGTCTCGGTTCGAGTCTGAGCACTTATTATATTTATATCTCTCTGGTACTGGATGGAGTAGATTGATTATGATGGTTACTGAAAGTCCTGGTTCGGGACAAGGTAGTGTGTATAGATATCCTGAGTCCCCTATGGGCCTTTTCGTCCGTAAGCCACAGTGTCGGAGAAGGATGATCTCCATAGGTCTTGCCTTTGCAAGCTACTCAGCTGGAGGAGGTGTATACACTGGTTATGTTATGGCACTCAGATTAGATATGGTATTATCTATTTATGTTGCATTCATTCATTTATATGCATTGATTATCACTAGTATAATTATTTAGTGCTGACATCTATCGGCCTTATGAGGGTTGTATAGGTATAAGCTATGGTTACTATTTATTTAGCACTTGCTTGCACCTTCTGGGCTTATGGGGGCCTGGTTAGGTTATTTTTGTCTGGACTAGCCGGTTACTTTATTGTTGGTTATTATGGTTAGTTCGTGGAAGGATGGTTATGGATTGTTACCCGAGATTGCCGGTACATTTCTCATTTCCTTTCTCCATTGTTGTAAGATATGTTATTGTTAGAATATCTCATGATTACTCTCATTTCGCTTAGAGACCTTGATTATGCTAGTATTAGCTTTCCTTCTTGGTTATGAACTTCGAGCTATTAGGTTGGCTCCCTCAGCATATCATCTTTAAGTTTAGTCCTATATATATATATATATATATATGGTATTACCATATGTCCCTCGCTTTCCTTATCTACTCATATTGTATATGTATTTTTTGACCTTGTATTACTACTATACATCCTTCTTTCACTCTTAAGTTGTGTATTGGCTAGTGATATATGGTATACACTTTAGTTCCTGAATACTGTCAGGATAGGATAGTTTATCCTTATTGCTCCATTGGGATTTTTATATTTAGTTCCTTGGATAGCTGTCTGTAGTCATATTCCTGGTTTACGTGTTAATTATACTTACATTATCTTTGGAATTTAGTTGACTAATGCCTACTGAGTACCACGTGTTTGGAAATTATACTACATATCTGCAGCCTGCAGATCATAGTACGAGTTCTCTCCATTGATGTGTGCATCGTGTGAAGCATCCATGGATCAGGGATTTGGGGTGAGCTCCTGACATTTGGAGTATTCCTTCTCTCCCTCATATTGTTTGTTGATCTCTATTTAGTATTTTAGAGACAGCTTTGTGTATATATTAACTCTGTATTCCACTTTATACTCTTGTTGTATTAGAAGCTCTTGAACTGACTTCACCAGGTCTTAGGGATATATTTGCTTTCTTCATGTCTTATTTCTCTTTTATTTAGTGTTGCTTCCGATCATCTTATTAGTCTGTTACTAACTGTTCTGAACTATGGGTTGGATTATCTACTGGTGGGTAATGGTAGGTGCCATCATGACCTGAGAAATTGGGACATGACAAGAAATTTCCAAATTTTATCAATAACATAGTCTCCACTTAATTTGATATAGGGAAATTAAGAAAACCTTTTGAAAATTTCCAAGTCTTAAATAGAAAAAGACTTAAGAGATTTTTTTAGAAACTTCCGGGTAAGCGTTCCAATTAATACCCCGAGAAAGTTTTTAAGGCATTCAGGGTATCCACTAACTTGCGGTTATCCGATCTATTTGAAAATAACTTTATTGACTAACTTTGAGTAAAAGGGTTGCTTTTATTAGAAAAGGAGTTATTTCGATTTCCAAAGGTTCTACTTTTTATTTTAGATAAGTACTGAAATTTGAACGAGTATTTGAAGAGTTAAACTAAAATCGGGTTTTATAAGAAGATGTATGTTCCCAAAACATAGCAACTTTAGTTGAGGGAAATTCAACTAGATATAAACACGTCTAAGGAGTTAGGGTTAATGAAAAATAAATAATATTACAAGGAAATAAAAGGAACAAAGAAACGGGCCCCTGTTTTATCCCACAAAACCTGTACGGTTTGGACTTGGTCATATGGGCCTTATTTGGACCATTTCTACTTGTATACTCTTTGTATACAACTTGTATACATTTGTATATCCTACTTCCACCTGTATATTGGCTTCCTTTTCTGACTGGAACTGGCTGGACTCAAAAGGAAATGGGCCTCCTTGGCCCATTAGAAGGATGAATGGGAGAAGGAAAAGTCCAATTAGATTCTCAGCAGGTTGCATATGTAACAAAAGGAAAGTAAAGATTAGAATCAACTCAAAATAAGCCTCTTTTAAATAAGATATAAAGAATTGCACGTTCAAGAGAAATATTTTTTTTATTAACAAAATCAATATGATGTTATGCCGAATCTTTTGTCATTTAAATTACCAAGAAAACAGATCATGTTACATGCTAAAAACAGAAGCATAATCAAATAAAAGAAGAAGACAATACCCATGACAAAGACGGACAGTTTGGACAAATTCGAACAGGCAAGATCATTCCTTTGAAGCCGAAGACTAACAATTTTGGATAGATTTCTTAGACATTAGGAAATGAACAAAGCCAAACAATAAGGGCTAAAATGAACCGGCCTTTTCTAGTTAAAAGAGGACACACATCTCAGAAGCGTTAAATAATTTTGAGAAAATCTGGCAGAATTATAAGGCAGGAAACAAATCGTAAACCAAAGTGATTTAACATATTTTAGCAAAAACATCACAAGAAAAACTCGAGAATCATGCTAAATTGTAACATTGGATTAACCTTGGAGGTATTTAACATCAAATAATCACCTAGACTAGCACATAAAGAGTGATGAAGAGAAAGAAACAAACCACAGAGAAGACCCATTAAAATAAGTCTTGATTAAATCTCTTAATAAAATCTTTTAATGGGTTTTTAATCAGATTAAGAGCATGGTTTTTATGACAAGGTGGATCCACTCAAACTCCAAAGAGAACACAAAGATGAGGGAAGAGGAAAAATCCATAGTTGGTTACCTAACTTTACAGGAACATGTAGTTTGAAAAATATACGGAGGTTTTGAGTCCTAGGAAAACCAAGTTGGTATACTCAAGGTTCCCTCTAGAGCTCAACCATTCCCAGCATCCACACTATCTACCTTAAAAACTCTATACAAGACATTCAAGAACAGACATAGGTACTGGAAAGAAACAGAGAATCATAGCACGGTAACATGCTAGGGAGATAGATAGAGGAGAAGACCAGAAACAAAGCATGTTGAGACATTATCAATCCAAACTTAAACCTTTAAATACAAAGGATGAACAAGAGACTTCTGGGATTAAGCTTTACCTTTAAAACCTTCTTGATTCAGTGTCAAGGTTTTTTGAGGCAGAGGCAAATCAATAATATGACTTATTTTATCCAAAAGATCACAACATTACTTCCTTTTTAAGCCTCTTGATACTGAAAAATGAGGTATATGAAAGAGAACTTCATGGCAAGAGTGATTAAATCAAACGAAAAAGTTGAATCAATTCTTCCCCTCTCTTTGGTAAGTCATGAAGACTATGATCTAAGAGTTCCGTGAAGGTTCATTAGATTGATTTTATGACAAGCTTACTGGTTCTTTTTGATTGTAAGAACCAAACAAACCTTGAGAGATGCATAATCTGAACATAGATTAACGCCAAAACATGCTGCAAACAAAATTCATGTCAATAGATTAAAATAGAGACGAAGAATCAGTTTTAAGATCTCACTTTTACTGACCAAAGGAAGCAAAGTAAAGAATCTAGCTAAAACAAAAAAAATTGGCAATCACAAGCAAGAATAGAGCTCATATACCATTGAACATTGCATGAACAAAAATAGAATGATTATTTCCGAAATGAATAGCCTTGCAAATCTGTAAGAGTTTTAGACCTTTACACTAACATATAAAAATAAAAAAACACCAAGCTTAAGAGAACCTGTAAAGTGCATTTTATTTAAATCAATTAAACACCTAATAGAGAAAACAAGACCATATCCATTCTTACAATAGAACGTGAGATTCAACACTGCTATTACAACTACAAGGCCATAGTCAGAACTAAAATAAAATTGAAGATATGTATTACTAATATATAAGTGATAATGAAGCTACTGAAGCAGGCAACAGATGGTCGACTTGCCTTCTTCAACTACTTTAACCGTAATTTTACTATATCACCCCTAATTAATTATTATAAGTCATCTAAGTATTAGAAAATTAATAATATTTAAAAAAAAGGTAAACTCTATTATTTACTAATATATAAGTGGGAATGAAGTTGCTGAAGCAGGCATCTCATGGTCGATGTGCCTACTTCAGCTGCTTCAATCGTGATTTTACTATATCACCCCTAATTAATTATTATAAGTAACCTAAGTATTCGAAAATTAATAATGTTTAACAAAAAGGTAAAATAGACACAAAATGATATATTAACTCTTGAAGTTTTAAATTAAATTGACGTCTTATATGGGGTCCACTTAATTTTTTTTCACAAGTATTTTTTGTAGTAATTTTACTATATCACTTCTAATTAGTAATTATAAGTCATTTAAGTATTAGAAAATAAATAATAGAACCCCAAAGTTATTTTTTTTAAAAAAGATTATTAGAAAATAAATAATATTTAATAACAAGGATAAAATAGATACAAAATGATAAATTAAAAATGGACGGATGAAATACTTTTCAATAGTAATATTTGTGAATATTTCAAATGTGACAAAAATTATAGTTAAAAAAGGGACTATGTAAAATCTTTTAAAATCAAATTATTTTTTAAATATAAAAATCAAATATTCTTTTTGGGACGAATTATAAATGAAAGTGCGACATGTAAATTGAGAAAAATAAAGTTTAAATATTGGGCCCATGCTTAGCACGGGCGCCATGCCACTAGTCACAATAATAAGATAGCAAAGGGGCTAATGCTTTACCTTTTTCAGAGCAGCAATACCGGAACTACGAACTTTGTCGGAGTTTGCTTCTCACCACTGCTGAAAAAGGCACTTGAATTTCTTAGCCTAGGAATTCAAGCTCAAACGAGTCTTATAGATTCCTTAGCATAAAAATCTCTTTTGTCGATAGCAAAATCCCTCACTTTTTGGGGTTTCCGCTATCTGACCTCTAACGTTCATTAATAAAACAGAGGAGTATTTATAGGGATAATCGGGATAGAAATTTGGGAATGAGGATCTATGTGGGATTTGGGGAAGGCCCAAAATCCAACGGTTGTCAACAAATCGTAAAGAAATGGACTACGATGAGTAGTCTTTGTCCTTGCTCATACTATCGACGAATAAGAGAGGAGAGGGTGTCCATCTTTGAGAATATTTAGTGGATTCCATGGGGTTTTGGGAAATTTGAGTAAGGGAGAAACAAATTCATTGAGGGATAAGGATAGGGTGAGGTGGAGTTGTATGGATTCGCACAAATTATAGAATTTTATTTTGAAAAAATGGAAAATCAAATGGATAGCTTATTTGGAGAAAGCTTCTGGAATTTTTGCGATGTACGAATTTCATGCTAGGCACGTGATCGTGGTGTGGAACTGTAAGAGGAGAGTACAAGGGTGGCATGGATTTTGGGATTTGGATTTGTTCGGATGAGCTGTTGGTGTTGGTATGTCGCTGTTGATATTATGTTGGGTTAATTGGGGAAGAAAGGTTAAGAAAGGGGTGTGGGCCGATTCAGGTAGGAATAAGTGGGTTTGATCAATAGGTAGGTTGATTTCGTAAAGGGTAGATTAGGCTATTTGAGAGATAGCCTAAATAGGTTAGTACTTTAGTCAATCTTATTTAAATTCCAGCCAAATCGAAAATCAATTAGCCAATTACATTGCAATTGTGGCCAAATTTAATAAATTGGCTAAATTGAATCTTAATATGATATGAATTATCGACTAATTTAGTCCCTAGTTTCTTGGTTTAGTAAAATCAAGTAAATACTTTCCCAATAATTCAATTTTAAGAACAAAATTCATTTAAATCAAGATTTACCTGTTTGAACCAATTATCAAGACGAATCTCGATTAAAATCTGATTTTTGATAAAATAATTACTTAAGCAACAAAAATTATACGATCTCATATACATGAGTACGAAAATATATAATTCGCCACTTAAATGACAAAATTAACCCAAATAAATAATTTAGAAAACATTTATCTGGATAAATTAAATAGTTCGATTTTATTTAAAATCGAAGAAACTCAGAATCAAACATAATCGTGAAGGGCAAAAATTAGGTGTCAACAACAATGACTTTCAATTCTTGGAGGTATTTTAGACTTTTTCTGTATTCCCGCAGTTGGGTTTTATTGTTAGAACAATTTTGAGTTATTGCTTTATTAAAGGGAATGACAAGTTGTCTTAAATTTGATTAAGTATTGGTATAGAGAAATTGGGTTGGATAATTCTCCCACCGGAGGGTTAGTAGGGGTGCCACTCGTGACGGGTTAGGGTCATGACATTTGCCCCGAGGACCTAATCTAGACATGTACAGGAGCTTCTAATGCAATATAAGACAAAACAAAGGACACAGTTGTCACGACCCAATTTCTCAGTTCATGATGGTACCTACTTCAACCCACCAGTAGGTAAGCCAAACCATAGCCTGAAATGGCATGTACAGGGCTTACGGGTGGAAGATGAAAAGAAACAAAAAGGAAAACCAACAACAACAATAATATAAGCGTAAGCAAAGAAAAAAACTTACATAATATACCAAACAGGAGAAGGAAGAGGACAAAATATACAAACAACCCCTCCCAAGACCTGGTAAGTTCGATACAAGAGCCACTATAACCAAAATAAGAGTACTAGTTAGTATCCAAAATACAAATATACACAGTAATATCAGAATGCACAAGACTGTAACTAAAATAGATTTGTCACGCCCCGAATCCCATCGAGACATGATTGACACCCGTAGCCGATAAGGCCCGAGAGGACCAAGCTTTGCCTATATTCAATCATGTGCATGCCATAAGAAACCCATGATCATGTAAGAGCTTTAAATACCAACAACAGAACTCATGGAACATGTGATATATATATACATATGTGAAACTTGGCCGTTGAGGCCATCAAGTCAAAAACAACATGTACCTTTTACATTTATACACCCACATCTGTCTACAAAAGCATCTAACAAGTGCATTGACCAAAATGAACTAAAAGTCGGGACAAGTCCCCACTTTATACAACATGTACAACACCAAAACATATGTACAAATGTGACTCGAAGAATCCCCGAACTAACTGGAGCTCACCAATGATCGGAAACAATCGGCAACCTACTGTGGAGGCCTACTAGAACCTGTGCCTGCAGCAAGTAAGGTAAATCCCCCGAGAGGGGTCAGTACGAATAATGTACTAAGTATGTAAGGCCATATGTAACTTGTATGATATGTAAACATGTCAATTAACTCAAATACAATAAATGATCAATATGGATAAGTCACAATACTGTACTTTGGAAACCATGTATAATGCTTTCTTACTTTCTTTGTTCCTTTGATTCTATGATTATTCATCTTTGCTTGTGAACTGTGATACCCGGGCCCCGACTGAATAGTGGGTTTTAACATAACATATCATTATGTTGGGATCGGCTCAAGCTAGGCTTATGCCTCTAGAGCTGCCACCCTAAGAATCAAAGCATTGGGTTCGGCTCGAGCTAGGTTATTACCTCTAGAGCTGCCACCCATAAACAAATATATCAGGTTCGGCTCAAGCTAGGTTTATACCTCTAGAGCTGCCCTCTGTCAGGTTTAGTCCGAGCTAGGCTTAGGCCTCTAGGACTGCCCCCTGATCCAACAATCTCGGGATCGGCTTGAGCTAGGAATTTCGCCCCCAAAGCTACCACCCATACTTAATTATTAACCACATATGCATTATTTCATTCTATACTCTATATTGATACAATGATAGTCATAACTTTATTGGAAGCTTTGGATCATTAACCAATGAGTGAGAGACATGTGAGTAAACATTATTGGAAACATAACATTATTAGAACCATAACACCATTGAAACCATTAGACCATAATCCATGAACAAGAGACATGAGTATAATCACTATTGGAACATTGGAACATAACCTTGTTGAGCTCTTGAAACATTATCAATGAAGAGGAGACTTGTGATTCATAATTGATCAATGAATAGGAAACTTGTGATAATAACCATGGTTATCGGGAATAGTATACCTTAACATATTTCGGAACAGGACAAGGGTAACGTCAATGTGAATTCTATATGCTGTAGAAAGATACGGACAAAGTAACCTTACATACTTGAACTTCCTAGTATGAACACAGAATTCTATGTATGAACACAATAGTCCAGCTCCTTCTTTATGTCTTACTCTACAATACAAGTTCATACTGGAACTTACATTAGCAACTAGTTACTATACAGGAGTACAAGACAACAATGAACTATATGACTGCCGTATAATATCATGTCACCCCCTTACGATACAATCCAAGTAATTATCATATCAAAAACACCACAACATTACGCACATTGACCAAGAGATCACACATCAATAGGATTTCACCCTACACTTACCCTTTACGTTTTTCTCCTTATCATTCCGTCACAATTACTTCTTCATAACAACATATGAACAACCATCCATACTCAATACAGTCCAACACACCTCCATACGATACTTGAAAGTCATTAAAACGACATCACAAGTTTATAATTACATCCAAAAAGGGTATAGGGGTCTTCGGGGATCAACTAGAGACGAAAACACACAAAAACAATTCTGGAACTGACCTGCGCTGCCACCTTAACCCTTAGGTGGATGAGGTACACGCGCAGATGACCTATGGAAAATTCTTGGGGCATCTGCACCCGCAGATGCCCTTGTCCGCGGGGGCGGATGCCCGTTTTGGTCTGAAATGGCCTCTTTTGGGTCTTTTAATGCCATGAATGGTCCATGATCATAATCAAACTTATTTTAACATATTTTTGATCATATTAAACACCAAAATGGCCTCACAACACACATAACAACACCCAAAACTACATTTCACGGCCAATACGGCACCAAAACCATACCCAATTTCACAATAACACTTCCAACCGTTATACAGAAGGATTAAACAAAGTAAGACTATAATCACATATTACATGTCAATATTTACTCCACCAAGTTCATTTCCTTCAAGACCACAAGTGCATATTCAAGTTTACAAGACAAACCATCCTCCGATTGTAAAAATAAACAGTTTTACACATACCACACTGTCCAACACTTTTCCAACACAACCAACATGATTATACACCATATTAAACATATTATATACTGAAACATGAGGATAAATACTTACCAAAGCTTACCAAAGAGTGATCTTGGCCCAACAAGTTGTTGCCTTAGGGTTTTTGTGTGAGAGATAATGTTCAAGGAAAATGTTAAAAATGCATGTGTGTATCTAATGAATAAAAATCTGATTTATGGGTTTATATGGTCCCTTTTGAATTATTCTTATCCACACACTTGGTGGGTTTACTTGGTCAATGGATGACCAATGCAAGAATGGGTCAAAAATTCTTTTGGGCCATGTCTTCCTTATGATTTTGGGCTTCTTTTTGGGCCCAATTGTGCAAGACTTTTAAATTCCCACATATTGATACATAATTCATCAATTCTCCCATGTTTCCATATTTCCATAAATGTTACGGTTGTCAGCTAAACTTAGAAACATACGGGGTGTTACATTCTCCCCCCCTTAGGAACATTCGTCCTCGAATGCTAATGTTATTATTCAAGGTAAACAATTGCAAGTATAGAAGCATTATTCATGTCATCATAGAGAGATATACTCAAAGCTTATAAATCCTTACTTGTCATTCTTTCCTTTGGAACAAATGAGGGTACTTGGATTTCGTCCTTTCTTCAGCTTCCCATGTGACCTCTTCTATTTGCTGATTTCTCCAAAGTACCTTTACGGATGATATATCTTTATTCCTCAGCCTCTTCACTTGTCTTTCCAGAATGGCTATAGGTATCTCCTCATAGGTAAGATCCTCTGTAATCTGTACATCATCAATAGGAGTAAAATGAGATGGATCTCCTATGCATTTTCGAAGCATCGACACATGGAATACTGGATGAACTATGAAGAGTTATTGAGGTAGTTCCAACTCATACGCAACTTTCCCAAATCTTCTAATAATTTCATATGGGCCTATATACCGTGTACTCAATTTTTCTTTCTTTTCGAATCGCGTTACCCCTTTCATTGGTGACACTTTCAGAAATACCCAATCACCTATAGCGAACTCAAGTCCTCTTCTTCTAACATAGGCATATGACTTGTGTCGACTCTGGGCCGTCTGTAATCATTGTTGAATCACTTTAACCTTCTCCATAACCTGATGAACAAGGTCTTCCCAAGTAAAGCAGTCTCACCTGCTTCAAACCACCCAATTGGTGATCTACATTTTCGTCCATATAATGATTCATAAGGTGCCATTTTAATACTTGAATGATAGCTATTGTTGTAAGCAAATTCAATAAGATACATATGGTCATCCCAACTACCTTGAAAATATAACACACAAGCTCATAGCATATCTTTAAGTGTTTGGATAGTACGTTCTGCTTGTCCATCAGTCTGAGGATGGAAAGCTGTACTTAAATTCACCTGTGTGCCCAAACTCTGCTGAAAAGATCTCCAAAAGTGCACTGTGAACTGTGCTCCTCTGTCTGATATAATGGAAAGTGGAATACCATGCAACCGCACTATCTCTTTAACATAAAACTTTGCATAATCCTCAGTTGTATAAGTGGTCTTGACTAGTAGAAAATGCGCGGACTTGGTAAGCCTGTCCACTACAACCCATGTAGAATCAAATTTCCACAATGTATGGGGCAAACCTGTGATGAAGTCCATATTAATCATATCCCATTTCCAGACTGGAAGATTGATACATTGCATGTAACCTCCTGGTTTCTGATGCTCTACCTTTGCTTGTTGACAATTCGGGCATTGAGCGACAAATTCTGCAATGTTCTTCTTCATATTTTCCCACCAATACACTTCTTTTAAATGGTGGTACATTTTAGTAGAACTCGGATGAATAGAATAGCGCGAATGATGCGCCTCCGTCATAATTCATTTCCGCAGTTCATCTACATCTGGAACACATACTCTACCTTGGCATTGGAGTACCCCTTCCTGTGTTAGATCAAATGCCTTTGTTAAATTCTTTTCTACATTCTCCTTTTACTGCATTAACATAGGATATGTAAACTGCTTTTCTTTCACCTCAGCTATTAGCAAAGATTCAGCCGCATTTTGAACAATAACTCCTTCATCTGAGGATTCAAGAAGACTAACCCCCAAGCTGGCTAACTGATTTATATCTTTGAGTATCTCTTTCTTTTCTGTCCCTTGACCACTAGTGCATTCTACTATCCTGCGACTTAATGCGTCAGCTACCACATTTACTTTTCCTGGATGGTATAGAATATCAATATCATAATCTTTTAATAACTCAAGCCACCTTCGTTGCCTCAAATTGAGTTCCTTCTGCTTAATGATATATTGTAAGCTTTTGTGATCCGTATAGATATCAACATGAACTCCATATAAATAATGACGCCATATCTTTAAAGCAAAGACCACCACTGCTAATTCAAGATCATACGTAGGATAGTTTCTCTCGTGTGGCCGCAACTGTCGTGAGGCATATGCTATGACATTACCGTGCTGCATCAATACACATCCGAGGCCAACCCTGGAAGCATCACAATACACCACACAACCTTCAGTACCTTCAGGAAGTACTAAAACTGGTGTGGAGGTTAATTTATCTTTCAACTTTTGGAAGCTTTTCTCACACGCATCATTCCACTGAAATTTTACTGGCTTATATGTAAGCTTCGTTAACGGTGCAGCAATAGAGGAAAAACCTTCCACAAATCTTCTGTAATAACCTGCCAGTCCAAGAAAACTACGGATTTTTGTAGGTGTCGTAGGTCTTGGCCAACTTTTCACTGCTTCAATATTTTGTGTATCAACCTGTATCCCTTTATCTGACACAATATTACCCAAGAATGCAACTGATTTTAACCAAAACTCACATTTGGAAAACTTGGCATACAACTTACGCTCACGGAGAATCTGTAACACTTTCTGTAAGTGATTAGCATGGTCCTCCGGTGATTTTGAATAAACTAGGATATCATCTATAAATACCGTGACAAACACTTCCAGAAATGGCTTAAACACCCTATTCATCAAATCCAATAACACAACTGGAGCATTTTTTTAGTCCAAATGACATAACTAAAAATTCATAATGGCCATACCGTGTTTGGAAAGCTGTCTTGGGTACATCTTCTTCCCTGACTCTTACTTGATGGTAACCCGACCTCAAGTCGATCTTTGAAAAACACCTGGCACCCTGTAACTGATCAAACAAATCATCAATTCGAGGGAAGGGATATTTGTGCTTGATCGTTACCTTATTCAATTGCCGATAGTCGATGCACATTCTCAATGTGCCATTTTTCTTCTGTACAAATAATACTGGTGCACCCCACGGGGACATACTAGGTCTAATAAATCCCTTATCCAATAAATCTTTCAACTGCTTCTTCAATTCACGCAGTTCTGCTGGAGCCATTCTATATGGAGGAATAGAAATAGGCTGAGTGCATGGAATCACATCAATGCCAAATTCTACTTCCCGTTCTGGGGGTAAGCCTGGAAGATTCTCTGGGAACACATCTAGAAATTCATTGACCACTGAAACCGACTGCGGAGTTAGTGGTTACACTTTAGTATCTTTCACCCGTACTAAATGACATATGTAACCTTTAGCAATCATTTTCCTGGCTTTCAGATAGGAAATAAATCTCCGTCGTGGTGCCCCTACATTACCCTGCCATTCAAGAACATTTCCTTGCGGAAAACAAAAATGCACCTTCTTGGCCCGACAATCTACCTAGAATAACAAGAGGCCAACCAATCTATTCCCATGATCACATCAAAATCCACCATGTCTAATTCAATGAGATCGGCCAATGTATCATGACCACACACAGTTATTACACAATTTCGATACACTCTTTTTGCAATAATACATTCACCAACCGGTGTAAACACTTCAATTGATTTAATTAATAATTTTGGTGCCCTTGCAAATTTCGCAGCAACTAATGGAGTAACATAGGAAAATGTAGAACCAAGGTCAATCAATGCATATACATTATTTGAAAATATGGATAATGTGCCTGTGACGACATTAGGAGAAGCCTCTGAATTTTATCGGTCCACCAAAGCATAAGTGCGATTCTGGACCCCACTGGTACTGGTTGCTCCTCTGGCACCCCTACCACGGCCCATAGGCTGCACAACTCGGCCCAAAGAAGAAACCAATGCTGATGTCGCAACGGTCGATCCTGCCTGTCGTGCTATACCACCTATGCTCCTCTGGGGACACTCCCTCATCATGTGTCATGTCATGCTGCACCAGAAAAAAGTATTTGTCACCACTCTGCATGTACCTGTATGAATACGCCCGCAGTGCTGACACTGCTGACGAGGAAAACCTACTACCTGTGATCCGGGAACCCCACTACTCTGTCCAGATAGACCACCTCTAGACCCTCAAAAGTGAGAGTGAGCACCTTCTGGAGAATATGAGAACGATGGTCTAGGTGGTCTAGGAAACATACGAGGCCTAGACCCTCCTTGAGACACCAAAGACGGTCCCATAGGTCTAGCCCTTTTTTATTGTCCCCTATCAAATTCATGCACTCTTCTCCGTTGTCTTTGATCTTCCATTATCTGGGCGAAGGTTTGAATTATCACTATGTCCATGTCTTTGTTCAAGGCGGCAATAGTGCAATCCCTTACCAAATATGGCTCTAGTCGGTCCACATATCTATGGACTCTGTCTGTCATTATAGCCACAACATTTGGCGCATATCAAGCCAAGGAATTAAATTGCAAGATATATTCTCTCACGCTGTTGCGACCCAGCTATACACGCAAGTGTACGTGATCGTGCAAGTAATAAAGTGACTCCTTTTAAAGAGTCGGATATCGAACCCAAGGGACTTTCGTCAACAGAAATCAACTCTGGACGACAAACTATAATTAAAAACTAGTGTTGCGAAAACGACATGAGGTTTGGTGCTAAAAATTTAATGATTGCGGACTAAAAACTCCTATCCTTGCTACCGTAACTTTGGTTTTCGCAAATATGCTTGAAAAATCAATAAAAAGTGAATTCCCAAGGCTAAGGCACCCTGAACATCATCTCTTGAGCATAATTGTTGTTGTTTTAAGCATTTTGAGTTGTTTATCGTGGTTATTGATCCCAAGGTTAATTTTATAACTATATTCGTCTCCAAATTATAATTTTCTACTAGAACTTATAAACCTACCTACATCCGTGAGTGGTGATAAGCTTAACCAATTCTAGAGTATTCAAGTTTCTTCTTGTAATTGACCAAGTGTGGGTAGTTAGGTACCTATCGATCCTAACCACATGTCGATCCCTCAGAATTACTTCCCCGAGAAAGACCACACTTCATACATTTAGGTTCTATCTCTCAGTTTCTCTCTCGAGCTCACTTCAAGACAAGCAATATATTCCAATGGTGATCAAACATCAAAATAATGAATTTTAGAATATATGAATAACCACTTTATGATAAACTCCAGCAAAAACCAATGCAATTAACCCAAGAGATTCATGTTCTTGGCCTTAACCCCAAGAATGAGGGATTTTAGCCACTCATAATGTTTATCAACATCCACAAGTAATAAATACTCTAAAAATTAATTAAAACTTAAAAGGAGAGGAATGGAACCTAATTGAGATGCCCAAAAACGTCCAAAATATTCTAAGGATGATGCAATATGATACAATAACTCAAAAGCCCTATTTATAGACCCAAGTCGAGGCAAAAATCGGCCAAAAAGCGGCCCGACAAGCCATTGGGGGCGCCTAGCACTTAGGCAGATTTTGCCTCAGCAAAAAAGGTGCTCCCAGGCGGCGTGGCACACTGGCCAGCGCACCTGGGCACTGCCTAGGCAAGTGAAATTTTTGCCAAACGCGGCCTGGCATGCTGCCTAGCGTGCCAGGCCCTTTTTTTTGTAATTTTTTGCTTTCGTCGACTTCTCTTCGCGGATTTGGATGGATTCTTCAAGATCAACTCTTTGGCTTGTCTCTTATATTCAATATTCTTCACTCGTACTTCCTCCAAGCCTCACTTTCCATGCCAAACATGCTCCAAAAAGTCGCAAATTCCACCTACAAGAGTCTAATCATATTGGTTAGCACACTATCCTATTTTCCATCAAAAACTTATATAGTACACAAGTATTGTTCTCAAAACTAAGGTAATCATGGGTTAAAGTCGCTACTAAGGCATATAAATACGCCTTAGATCACCACCCCACACTTAAACCTTTGTTTGTCGTCGAACAATTAATCACACTCAACTCCGGGAGACTTTAAACAATAGACACAAAATGAGCATTCTTGCACAGCTTACACAACCACATTTATCAACTTATGCACCACATACTAGGTTATTACTCAATTAAATAACAAGTTGAAACAACCTACCCTCACAAAACAACTTACTAGTTGCAAATTCATGCGTGACACATTATTAATAGATCACCAAACTTCACTAACCATGTGCCCTCACAACAAGAGAATCACCCCTCAATTCTACAACGTAATTACTAACCGGGTGCATGAATGAAAGTCACTCACTCTCAAAAAGAATTCACATGCAACACAAAGATGAACCATAGGCTTGCCCTTAGTGTAATACTTCACTAATGTTAAAATGTTAAAGCTCAAGATCAAGTAGGACTTTGTAGGGGTTGTAATATAGGCACAAGGACGGGTAGGAACTAATTGGTCAAGAATAGTGACTATCTTTCCTGAGCGCTTTACTACACTACAAATTACATTTAGAGCACCTTCAACTGACCTATTTTCCACTACTTTTCTCTTCCCAACTTTTCTTTGTTTTGCCCCATAACTTTAAACTAGCTTCAACACACTGGATAAGGAATACTGTTATCACCCATTGATTCCAAAAACAATTTTTATATGTTCTATATATATATATAGATATATATTTTTTTTTTATTTTTTTTAACATATTCCCCACCAACATGCACAGACTTTTTCACACACCTATAGGATACATGCTTGAGGCTTTAACTTAACTCTTTCCTTCTTCCAAAATCTTGTACTCCTTCACCTCTTGATTTACGAATTAAAGCGCTTAGGAGTTATTGGATCAAATTCTGGTTCACTGAAAGAAGAGGATTTGAGCTACATGTAAAGCTATCAAGGAAAAGGCTAACGGCTCAACGGGGCTAACTAGGATTATGCATAGAGGGTAGGTAAAGTAGGTCTAAAATATGGCTATCAAAGAAATGCCTATATCATCTCCTAAACTTAACATCTCTTATTTTGCTTTGCACACACCCCGGGCAAGTTCTAGACATCATTATGCACATGGAATATCATAAAAAAATCTTACTCACACATGGCACATGTTTAGCTCAGCAGGTTCACCATAAATCTCCAAAATCATGCATAAATTCAATATTAAGCAACTTAGAAAGTCAACTAAGTGAGAATTATGCGTCTCAACACTTGCTATTATATATCCGGGCATGTTTCACACGTGTAAGAACAATTGTATATCAATCAAGAACACCCGACACGACACTACATGACTAATTTGCTCTTAAGACGGTCGTCATCCATCCATCATAGAGCAAATCCCTTAGTCCTCTGACTAAGGCGACTCAAAAGTAATAAACCCCCAAAACAACACAAAATAACATCAAAAATCCAAAATTTAACAATTTTTTTTTTGTACTGTTCAAAGGGACTCTCCTTAGTAAAAGAACCGAAAACAAACGCTAAGGAACCCAAAATAAAAGCCTACAGCAGCATACATACAAGGGAAGTCCATCACACCCCACCCCACACTTAAAAGATTAGCACTGTCCCCAATGCTACCAAAATAAACAAAGCAAGAGTAGGATGTAAGGAGCTCCCTAGTCAGTCGAGGTAGTCGTCGTCCTACGGCCCACGGACCTCTAACGGTGGATCATCTGCCTCAGCCTCCTCATCCTCAAAACCACTCTGGAGGTCATCTTCATTTGTGGGGATATCATCATCCACAGGCTCCACAAAGTCAGGACCAATCCTCAATAAGGCCATGGCATGCTCATTGAGAGGATAATCCCTCTCTACCTGGCTCAGCTCATCCCCCGTGGAGGACCTACCCCCAGTCCTGTGTCGCAGCATCTCCAACCCATACATGCGGGCTAAAATCCCATTATCTCGAGCATGATGCTATGCTAATGTCAAAGTGGGTCCGAGTGAATCCGGCGCCTTAGTCTGGGTGACATCCACAGGCGTCGTCGTCAAAGGAAGATGATAGTCAAAATTTTCTTCGAGCACTTCAAATGCTAACATTAATTTGGTCAGTAGTCCACCGAAAGCATATCGAAGACCTGCATGGAGGCGAGCTCGGCGCATTGCTGACAACAACACAGACCCTACATCAATCTCTGCATCATTCATGATAGCATATACCTGACAGACACGATCTCTTGTAACTTCAGTCATGTGATTCCCCGGAATTAAACAACAACACACAATCTTTAACCAAATCCTCGCCTCTTTGTTGAGATGGGCAAAGGGTTGACTCTTGTGATACCCTCGTTGGTGATGGCGAAGCCACCTCACAGTTGAACGTGGGCCGCACAGAGTGTGTCGAATTTCAGCATATGGAGGCCTAGCATTTAGCCTGAGTATGTCTTGGGGACAAGCCCGAGTGGGAACTCCCAATAATCCAGTCAAGCTCAAGGAGTCAAGTATCACATCCGAACCTCGTACCACCACCGAGCATGTAGGTGCGTCCGAGTTCCAATTTGCGTATAATTCTCTCACCAGGTGGAGGTTGCAATCTGTGGGTCTGTTGGAAACAAAGCCCATCCCAACTTGCTCAAGCCGAGCCAAAATTCTTGGGTAAGCCCGAGCCAGGATTTCCCTATCAATACACTCATCGAAGAAATATTTAGCTTCTGGATGGCTATTGTACCAACTTTTCCATGCACTGGAGACCGTGTTTATCCCATACTTCCGTTTTTGCCCTTTTGGGACTGGGGGAGCTGCAGGCACCTTATTACCCGACTGACGTCTCTTGTGAGAGCTAGAGGCTGCTACATTAGAATCAGAAATAGTACCTGTAGCAGAGGTCCATAAACAAGTCAATAAACTACGTAAAAATAGCTAACCAACTTGATGCGCGGTGACGTTGAGGGCCACCCCACACCTAGTCGCTTAGCACCAAGTCAAAATAAATATGGCGGAGGGTACTCAGACTTCCCCTCATCACTTAATGCCCCAAAACCAAGTCCCCACCATAGATAAATGCACATTCACAATAAAGAAGTCCAACAATAGTCATACATATTCCACACATATTAGTTGTATTCAGTGATTGTCACCACCAATTTGCTCAATTTTCACCAATAAAGATAAACCCACTTCCACTTTTTGCACTAAAATAAGATAATGAACCACAAGTGCACATGCCTTCCAAGTTCATTGTAGTGCAACCCCATAAATCCCAACCATATGATAAGAAGCAAGTCAACAAACCACGAACATATTGTGTTCATAAACGAAATCAAGAGTACCCAAAATCGCATAATTCATGGCAATTTATAGAAAGAGAAAGTGAAGGAGACATACCTGGAGAGCTTTGAATGGAGACTTGAACTCAATCTCAAAATGAGAAAGCAAAGAGTCGAGCTATGTGTGGGCAAGAGGAGAAAAATAATAGAGAAAATTAGTGAAGATGTGGGGAGAAAATCGTGAGTTTGGGTGTGGGGTGTTGGAATATTTGTGAAGAATGAGGTAATTTGGGGATTTAAAGAAGAAGGGTGGGGGTGGGTCGGTTCTACTTAAAGAAAAGAACTAACAAAAAAAAAAATTTAATAGGGGGTAGCGGCGTGGCACGCTGCCTAGCGCGCTACCCCACTGCCAACCTGAACCAAAAATCGTGCATAGGCGGCGTGGCAAGCTGGCCAGCGCTCCTGTGCACTGCCCATGCATGCTGGATTTTTGGGGAAGGCAGCGTGGCACGCTGGCCAGCGCGCCTCCCCTCTGCCTCAACAAATAATTTTTTTAGCTTTTTCATCCTGGCACGCTGGGTAGCGCACCCCACCCTTATCCTCATACACATTTTTTTCATAATCTTGGGGCTTTTACAAGTCCAAAGACTCGAAGCTTTGCTCCAAAACATGTCCTGCCTGCCCGACACCTTCAATTAATCATCCATCCGCCAAATTTACCTTTGTCTTGTGGATTCTCATACCAACATACTCCGTGCCTCTGCATAAACACAAGATCCTAGCACTACGTTAGAAAACAAAAACTGTGAAAGAGATGGGTTGCCTCCCATCAAGCGCCGTAGTTTTGGTCGGGGCACGACTCTTCTTTTTGTATTTTTACTTTATAAATCTAACTATTACAACACATGCATGGGTTGCCTCCCATGTAGCGCCTGGTTTAATGTCGCGGCTTGACCAATTATAAGAGCTTAATTATCATTAAGGCGAAGCACGTCTTCTGTTTGCTTCTCTTCATCACCGAAATAATGCTTCAATCTCTGGCCATTTACCATAAACCTTGTACCATCCGCCTTGTTTAAAAGTTCCACCACACCATGAGGTGTCGTGCGACTTACCTCAAAAGGCTCACTCCACTTAGATCTTAGCTTGCCCAGAAACAACCTAAGTCTTGAGTTAAACAAGAGTACCAACTGGACTGGCTCAAAAGTACGGGAGAGAATATGCTTGTTATTGCCATCGCTTCGTTTTCTCCTTGTAGATCTTAGTATTTTCATATGCATGGGCACAAAATTCTTCCAACTCATGGAGTTGTAACAACCTCTTATTACCCGCCAACCTCGGATCTAGATTCAACTTCTTTACCGCCCAATATGCTTGATGCTCAAGCTCAACTGAGAGGTGACAAGATTTTCCAAAGACCAAATGATAGGGAGAAGTCCCTATAGGAGTCTTATACGTCGTTCGATAGGCCCAAAGAGCATCATCCAGCTTAAGTGACCAGTCTTTCCTCTGAGTATTCACCGTCTTTTGCAAGATTTGCTTTATCTCATGATTAGACACTTCCATTTGGCCACTTGTTTGGGGATGATACGCTATTGAGACCTTGTGTTTCACTCCATACTTTGCCAATACATTCTTCACCAAATAATTAATGAAGTGTTATCCTCCATCGCTAATAATAGCTCTTAGAGTTCCGAACCTAGTGAAGATGTGCTTTTGAAGAAACTTTACCACAACTTTGGAGCCATTCGTAGGAAGAGCTGCAGCCTCTACCCATTTGGATACATAATCCACTGCAACAAGTATGTATAGATTGCCATTCGACTGTGGAAAAGGTCCCATGAAATCAATCCCCCATACATCAAAAATTTCAACTTCTAGGATATTGTTAAGAGGCATATCATGTCTCTTGGCAATCGTCCCCATACGTTGACATTGATCACAATTCTTCACAAAGGCATAAGCATCTTTAAATATCGAAGGCCAGAAGAAACCTGATTGCAATATTTTCTGGGCTGTTCGTTCACCACCATGATGTCCACCATAAGGTGATGCGTGGCATCTCTCTAACACTTGCTTAACTTCTGCATCCGGAATACATCTTCGTACTATTTGATCAGGCCCTTGCTTGAATAAATACGGCTCATCCCATATATAAAAGCGTACCTCATATGCCAGTTTCTTCTTCTATTGAGGACTTGAATCAGGAGGAAATAATCCACTTACCAATAGGTTCACAATGTCTGCATACCATGGCAACTCATCGACCTCTAATACCAACAACTGCTCGTCTCAAAATTCCTCGCAAATATGCCCATCATCCACTATATGTGTCGAGCTATCAAGTCTAGAAAGATGGTCAACAATTTGATTTTCTGTCCCCTTTCTATCTTTAACCTCTAAGTCAAACTCCTGTAGCAATAGGATCCATCTAATCAAGCGCGGCTTAGCATCCTTTTTATTGAACAAATATCATATTGCTGCATGATCCGTGTATACAATGACGCTTGTGCCGACCAAATACTATCTGAATTTATCAAATTAATATACCAAAGCTAACATCTCTTTTTCAGTCATCGTGTAATTCATTTGGGCTACATCAAGGGTCTTGCTTGCATAATAAATAGAGTGAAATACTTTATTCTTCCGTTGACCTAGAACCGCACCCACTGCCACATCACCTGCGTCACACATGAGCTCAAATGGCAAAGCCCAGTCAGAAGCAATAAGAATAGGTGCCTCTACCAACTTATTTTTTCAACACCTCGAATGCCTTCACACATGATTCACAAAATACAAACTTCACATCTTTCTCCAAGAGTGCATACATAGGACGTGCAATTTTGGAAAAATCTTGAATAAACCTTCTGTAAAATCCCGCATGACCCAAAAAACTTCGCACCCTTTTAACTGATACAGGTGGAGGGAGTTTTTCAATAGCTTCAATCTTTGCCCTATCAACTTCCAGCCCCTGCTTTGACACTTTATGCCCAAGAACTATACCTTCTGTCACAAGGAAATGGCACTTCTCCCAATTGAGAACAAGATTAGTTTCTTCACACCAAGCAAGGACTTTATCAAGGTTTTGCAAACATACCTCGAAAGAGTTACCAAAGACTGAAAAATCATCCATAAAAATCTCTACGAACTCCTCTACCATGTTGTAGAAAATAGCCATCATGCAACGCTGAAAGGTAGCCAGTGCATTACACAATCCAAATGGCATACGCTTGAAAGCGTATGTGTCGTAAGGACATGTGAATGCAGTCTTCTCTTTATCTTGGGGATCTATAGCAATATGATTGTATCCGGAATACCCATCAAGAAAGCAATAATACTCCTGCCTAGCTAAACGATCCAGCATCTGATCAATAAAAGGGATTGGATAATGGTCTTTCCTCGTAGCATCATTAAGTTTCCGATAATCCATGCAAATACGCCATCCAGTTTCAGTTCTTGTAGGAATCAATTCATTATTGTCATTTGTGATCACCGTCATACCACCCTTTTTTGGAACACATTGTACTGGGCTCACCCACGTACTATCAGAGATAGGGTAAACAATGCCAGAATCTAGCCACTTAATTACCTCCTTCCTTACTACATCTTTCATCACCGGATTTAAGCGTCGTTGGTGTTTCACACTTGGCTTGTGCCCTTCTTCCATGTAAATTTTATGCATGCATAAACCTGGATTAATACCATGGATGTCAGACATCTACCAACCAATTGCCTTCTTTCTTCGTTTTAGAATCAATAATGCCGCATCAACTTGTTCCTGTGACAAATCTGCTGCCAGAATAATAAGAAGAGTCTTGTTTTCACCTAGGAAAACATATTGAAGGTGAGATAGAAGTTCCTTCAATTCAAGCTTCGGTGCTTCCTCAATTGAGGGCTTAGTTGGAGGACCGAGTGGACGATTTAATGGTTCCCATCTACCCTCTTTCGCATAGATACCCATAAGATCAAGAACTTGCAACATCTCACTAGCTTCTGCATCACCAAACACATCTTGCCCCATCAAAACTTTTTCCAATGGATCTGTAGACAAAGTGTAGATGCTTTCAACCGCCAAATCTATAGCTGTGATAGCCGACAAGTTTTCATAAATTTTTGGAAGCTTCAAAGCCCTATATACATCAAAGACTTCAACCTTATCATGAGCTCGCATAGTAAGTTTCCCGGATGCTACGTCAATGATTTCACCTCCTGTAGCCAGGAGCGGACGCCCCAAAATAAATGGGACTTCCGGGTCAGGCTTAAAATTCAGCACCACAAAATCAACGAGAAAGATCAACAACCCCACTTGTACCAGAACATCCTCAACAATACCATCAGGTCTAGTCACAGATCGATCTGCCAGTTGCAAAATAATAGTAGTAGGCTTTGAACGACCCAAACCCAATTCCTTGAAAATCGAAGTGGGCATCAGATTTATACTAGCCCCTAAATCACACAATCCACGAGCGCAGACACGATCCCCCAGAGTAATCTTCACAGTGAAGCTTCCAGGATCTTTCAGCTTAGTAGGTAACCGGTTCTGAATGCGAGAACTAACCTCCTCAGTCAAAGCCACTATGGCATATTTTTTCAATCTACTCTTGTTTGCTACAATGTCTTTCACGAACTTGGCATACTTTGGAATACCCTGCAAGATATCCACAAGAGGCAAATTAATGTGCACTTGTTTAAGTAATTCAATGAACTTACCAAAGCATTCATCCTCCCTCTTCTTTTTGAACTTCTGAGGGAACGGATGAGGCAACTTCACACTATGTATCACTTTATCATCTTTGGAGCTTTTGGTAAACTCCACTTGTTTGTCTTTAATCACCACTACTTTTAGCTCCAATTCTTTCGCTGGTGCAACTGTATCCTCTAACTGCTTACCACTACGGGTAACTATAGCATTCACCTGCTTGGGGTTTGGCTCAGTATCTCCTGGAATACCTCCATGGGTCCTTATATTCTGTGCATTAGCTAACTGGCCAATCTGCTTTTCCAAATTCTGAGTAGCCAACTGATTGTTCCTCACATCTGCTGCCAGCTTCGCTTGTTCAGCCATAATTTGTTTTAACATATCCTCCAGACTCATGCCTCCAGGCTTAGCACCCACTTGATTTCCTTAACCTTGCTATTGGTTGTACTGAGGGGCATATCCTTGCGTCCTATATTGATTTTGATTTCCTCCCCACGAGAAGTTCGGATGGTTTTTCCACCCGGCATTATAAGTGTTACCGTAGTTCTGAGTTCCTCCTCCCCTTTGGGCATTACCAACAAAATTTACTGAATTCGGATTAGCACTACACAAATCGCTGGTATGATCACCATTTCCACATACACTACACATCACAGAAACCTGTTGATGGACTACATTGGCGGGAGCTGGTTGTTGCCCCAAATTCAAACTACTAAAGTGATTGTTCATCATGTTTTGCATAGCTGAAATTTGGGCAGATAATGCTGTGACTGCATCCACATCTAGTTTCCCAGCAACCTTCTTTGTAGAATTCCTCGAATTATCACTATGCCAGTCTGGATTTCCCTGCGAAATATGATTTAACAGAGCATATAATTCATCATACGTCTTCTCTAAAGCCTGTCCACCTGCAGCTAAATCAATTAGAATTTTAGTGTTGGGGTCGAGAGCCTCTATAAACGTATGCACCAACACTTCATTAGCTTGGTGGTGGTGAGGACAATCCCTAAGCATGGATTTGAATCTATTCCAAGCTTGGTACAAATTCTCATCATCTCTCTGTCTGAAACTTAGTATCTCACTCCTCAGCTTTGCTGTCTTTCCAGACGGAAAGAACCTTATTAAGAATTTTCGAGCAAGATCATCCCAAGTAGTGATAGAATTGTCCGGTTCTGCATCTAACCACCTTCTTGCTTCCCCAGCAGAGAAAAGGGAAACAAAGTAAGTCTCACATAATCTGAAGATACACCCGCAGGAATATATGTGTCACTGATCTCTATAAAATTCCGAATATGCCTCTGCGGGTCTTCATGAGCAAAACCAGTAAACTGTCCACTTGAGTGAAAGAGTTGCACCATGTTCTGTTTAAGCTCAAATCTACCTCCAGCTGTCGGTTTGAGAATACTGGAGGTCACATTAGTGGCGAGTAGGATTGCCACATCGCGAACTGTTCTAGCTGCCATTACTTCCGGTTCACGTCTCTCTGCACCTGGTTCTTCAATTCTTACGGGATTACCCCGTATTCCTTCGCCAGCCAGTTCAACTTGTGGGATTGGGTAGTCTGCAACCTGTCTCCTCAATCTATTGAAATATCTTTCAGGTTCAGACTGTGGGGCTACCAAATCTTTGTTCCTTGCCAGTATTCTGACGAAGTAAGCCTGCAAAATAGAACAGCTAAGATCATGTTGTCAACACGTAGCTGAAAATTAAAGTACAAACGTCAATAATTGAAATCTATCTATTTGAAAGTCCTCGACAATGGCGCAAAAAACTTGTTGCGACCCAGCTATACACGCAAGTGTACGTGATCATGCAAGTCATAAAGTGACTCCTTTTAAAGAGTTGTATATCGAACCCAAGGGACTTTCGTCAACAGAAATCAACTCTGGACGACAAACTATAATTAAAAACTAGTGTTGCGAAAACGACAAGAGATTTGGTGCTAAAAATTTAATGATTGCGGACTAAAAACTCCTATCCTTGCTACCGTAACTTTGGATTTCGTAAATATGCTTGAAAAATCAATAAAAAGTGAATTCCCAGGGCTAAGGCACCCTGAACGTCATCTCTTGAGCATAATTGTTGTTGTTTTAAGCACTTTGAGTTGTTTATCGTGGTTATTGATCCCAAGGTTAATTTTATAACTATATTCGTCTCCAAATTATAATTTTCTACTAGAACTTATAAACCTACCTACATCCGTGAGTGGTGATAAGCTTAACCAATTCTAGAGTATTCAAGTTTTCTTCTTGTAATAGACCAAGTGTGGGTAGTTAGGTACCTCTCGGTCCTAACCACATGTCGATCCCTCAGAATTACTTCCCCGAGAAAGACCACACTTCATACATTCAGGTTCTATCTCTCAGTTTCTCTCTCGAGCTCACTTCAAGACAAGTAATATATTCCAATGGTGATCAAACATCAAAATAATGAATTTTAGAATATATGAATAACCACTTTATGATAAACTCCAGCAAAAACCAATACAATTAACCCAAGAGATTCATGTTCTTGGCCTTAACCCCAAGAATGAGGGATTTTAGCCACTCATAATGTTTATCAACATCCGCAAGTAATAAATACTCTAAAAATTAATTAAAACTGAAAAGAAGAGGAATGAAACCTAATTGAGATGCCCAAAAATGCCCTAAATATTCTAAGGATGATGCAATATGATACAATAACTCAAAAGCCCTAATTATAGACCCAAGTCGAGGCAAAAATCGGCCAAAAAGCGGCCCGGCACGCCATTGGGCGCACCTAGCACTTAGGCAGATTTTGCCTCAGCAAAAAGGGTGCTCCCAGGCAGCGTGGTACACTGGCCAGCGCGCCTGGGCACTGCCTAGGCAAGTGAAATTTTTGCCAAACGCGGCCTGGCATGCTGCCTAGAGCGCCAGACCCTTTTTTTTTGTAGTTTTTTGCTTTCGTCGACTTCTCTTCGCGGATTTGGATGGATTCTTCAAGATCAACTCTTTGGCTTGTCTCTTATCTTCAATATTCTTCACTCGTAGCTCCTCCAAGCCTCACTTTCCATGCCAAACATGCTCCAAAAAGTCGTAAATTCCACCTACAAGAGTCTAATCATATTGGTTAACACACTATCCCATTTTCCATTAAAAACTTATATAATACACAAGTATTGTTCTCAAAACTAAGGTAATCATGGGTTAAAGTCGCTACTAAGGAATATAAATACGCCTTAGATCACCACGCCTTAGATCACACGCTCAAATTTCCCTTACGAAGATTTAGAAACTGATCCGCACGTGCCTCGCTGATCTCATAGGGAAGATAATGGTCAAGAAAAGCCTCTTTGAATTCTTCCCAATTTATTGGCATTTCACCGATACCACATGACTTCTTCCAATCCTCATACCATAATATCGCTTCTCCTTTCAACTTGTTCGCAGCAAGCTCAACTGTTTCTACCCCCGACACATGCATAACTTCCAGAGCTCTCTGAATCTAATCCACGAAGACCTGTGGATCTGCTTTTGGATCTGACCCTATGAATATAGGAGGGTCCAGTTTCAGAAAATCCTGTGTTCTGCGACTCGCCACTCTAGCCGCATCATCATCATGTGTAGTTGGACCAGCTCGTCCTTGACTCTGGGTTGCCACTAACTGTGTCAACATATGAACTGCATTCCTAAGATCCTGATATGTGGCATTCATTGGGGGTTCTGCGGGTACTTCTCTACTAACTGGCTCCTCCGGAGCTGGAAAAGTAGACGAGGACCGCGATTAAATTTCAGCATTTGCTCCACCTTGACTAGCTTGGTCAGGTGGTAGTCTACTCATTCCTTCTTCAGCAGGCACATCCACCTGCTTCCCTTTACCTATACCTCCTCTCGTGATTGGCATTTTGACTATACCAAAGAAAAACAATTACCATGGTAAGATTTTAATTCAACTTACAACACTGGTTCTATTGCACGATCTAGAATTGAAGAAGAGAAACAACATCCTAAATGTCCTATAGCCTCCTACTTATAAATGTGGTGCACAACACATCGATAAGTAAGACTCTACTCAGACACGGCTTTGTAGACACCCTTAGAACAACCTGCTCTAATACCACTTTTGTCACGCCCCGAATCCCATCGAGACATGATTGGCACCCGTAGCCGATAAGGCCCTAGAGGACTAAGCTTTGCCTATATTCAATCATGTGCATGCCATAAGAAACCCATGATCATGTAAGAGCTTTAAGTACCAATAACGAAACTCATGGAACATGTGATATATATATACATATGTGAAACTTGGCCGTTGAGGCCATCAAGTCAAAAACGACATGTACCTTTTACATTTATACACCCACATCTGTCTACAAAAGCCTCTAACAAGTGCATTGTCCAAAATGAACTAAAAGTCGGGACAAGTACCCGCTTTATACAACATGTACAACACCAAAACATATGTACAACTGTGACTCGAAGAAGCCCCGAACTAACTGGATCTCACCAATGATCGGCAATAACTGGCAACCTACTGTGGAGGCCTACTAGAACCTGGGCCGGCAGTAAGTAAGGTAAATCCCCCGAGAGGGGTCAGTACGAAGAATGTACTTAGTATGTAAGGCCATATGTAACTTGTATGATATGTAAACATGGCAATGAACTCAAATACAATAAATGATCAATATGGATAAGTCACAATACTGTACTTTGAAAACCATGTATATTGCTTCCTTACTTTCTTTGTTCCTTTGATTCTATGATTATTCATCTTTGCCTGTGAACTGTGATACCCGGGCCCCGACTGAACAGTGGGTTTTAACATAACATATCATTATGTTGGGATCGGCTCGAGCTAGGCTTATGCCTCTAGTGATGCCACCCTAAGAATCAAAGCATTGGGTTCGGCTCGAGCTAGGTTATTACCTCTAGAGCTGCCACCCATAAACAAACATATCAGGTTCGGCTCGAGCTAGGTTTATACCTCTAGAGCTGCCCCCTGTCAGGTTCAGTCCGAGCTAGGCTTAGGCCTCTAGGACTGTCTACTGATCCAACAATCTCGGGATCGGCTTGAGCTAGGCATTTCGCCCCCAAAGCTACCACCCATACTTAATCATTAACCACATATGCATTACTTCATTCTTTACTTGAGATTGATACAATGATAGTCATAACTTTGTTGGAAGCTTTGGATCACTAACCAATGAGTGAAAGACATGTGAGTAAACATTATTGGAAACATAACATTATTAGAACCATAACACCATTGAAACCATTGGACCATAATCCATGAACAAGAGACATGAGTATAATCACTATTGGAACATTGGAACATAACCTTGTTGAGCTTTTGAAACATTATCAATGAAGAGGAGACATGTGATTCATAATTGATCAATGAATAGGAAACTTGTGATAATAACCATGGTTAATCGGCAATAGTATACCTTAACACATTTCGGAACAGGACAAGGGTAACGTCAATGTGAATTCTATATGCTGCAGAAAGATACGGACAAAGTAACCTTACATACCTGCACTTCCAAGTATGAACACACAAGTCTATGTAGGAACACAATAGTCCAACTCCTTCTTTACTTCTTACTCTACAATACAAGTTCATACCGGAACTTACATTAGCAACTAGTTACTATACAGACGTACAAGACAACAATGAACTATATGACTGCCGTATAACATCATGTCACCCCCTTACGATACAATCCAAGGAATTATCATATCAACAACACCACAACATTACGCACATTGACCAAGAGATCACACATCGATAACATATCACCCCACACTTACCCTTTACGCTTTTCTCCTTATCATTCCGTCACAATTACTTCTTCATAACAACATATGAACAACCATACATGCTTAATACAGTCCAACACACCTCCATACGATTCTTGAAAGTCATTAAAACGACATCACAAGTTGTTAATTACATCCAAAAAGGGTATAGGGGCCTTCAGGGATCAACTAGAGATGAAAACACACAAAACCAATTCTGGAACTAACCTGCGCTGCCACCTGTGACCGTATGTGGCTGAGGTGTGCGCGCAGATGACCTCTGGAAAATTCCAGGGGCATCTGCGTTGGCATCTGCGCCCGCAGATGCCCTCGTCTGCGTGGGCGGATGCCCGTTTTGGTCCGAAATGGCCTCTTTTGGGTCTTTTAATGCCATGAATGGTCCATGATAATAACCAAACTTATTTTGACATATTTTTGATCATCTTAAACACCAACATTCAGCCATGGGCTCACAACACACATAACAACACCCAAAACTACATTTCACGGCCAATACGACACCAAAACCATACCCAATTTCACAATAACACTTCCAACCGTTACACAGAAGGATTAAACAAAGTAAGACTGTAATCACATCTCACATGTCAATATTTACTCCACCAAGTTCATTTCCTTCAAGACCACAAGTGAATATTCAAGTTTACAAGACAAACCATCCTCCGATTGCAAAAATAGACAGTTTTACACATACCGCACTGTCCAACACTTTGCCAACACAACCAACATGATTTATACACCATCTTAAACATATTATATACTGAACCATGAGGATAAATACTTACCAAAGCTTACCAAAGAGTGATCTTGGCCCAACAAGTAGTTGCCTTAGGGTTTTTGTGTGAGAGATAATGTTCAAGGAAAATGTTAAAAAGGAATGTGTGTATCTAATCAATAAAAATCTGATTTATGGGTTTATATAGTCCCTTTTGAATGATTCTTATCCACACACTTGGTGGTTTTACTTGGTCAATGGATGAGCAATGCAAGAATGGGTCAAAAATTCTTTTGGGCCATGTCTTCCTTATGATTTTGGGTTTCTTTTTGGGCCTAATTGTGCAAGACTTTTAAATGCCCACATATTGATACATAATTCATCAATTCTCTCATGTTTTCATATTTCCATAAATGTTACGGTTGTCAGCTAAACTTAGAAACGTACGGGGTGTTAAAAGATTGAGGAGGATTTGCCTCGGACTCTATAAAGCTCACCCCATCTCCAGATCAGTAGCTCGGCCTGAGGATAACATCAATGCTGGTAGCTCATACTCGGATTTGTATCAAGGAAAAAATACAGAAGTGCAGTCTGAGCATAAAAGCAATAGGAACTCAGTAGACATCATCGGTCGACTGAACTCAAATATAGTAAAAGCATAAATATAATGCGAGAGAGTAAGCTAAGTCAATAGTAGCATCGGTAGAAATATAAATATCTACATTACTAAAAATATGTAGTAGTGGAAGATAAATAACTCAAAAATAAGAAAGACGAGCTAACTACAACCTAACTGGCCCCCATAAGCTCAAAAGGCACACAGAAGAACACAATTAACTCTAATGAGCCCCCATAAGTCGGTGGGTGCATACAAGCAGTAACTAGATTTGAAAGAATAAGTAATCCGTAGCTGAACCAATCTCAGGTAAGCATCCGATCACAAATCCATGATAAAATTATTCAAATGTGCACCGGGCTTGAACCGGCACCTATGGGTAATACCGAGAGGCCAGACGCCAGGATCGAACCAGAAATAGTGGGTAATAACAAGAGGCCACATGAATCATGTACAACAGAACTCAGTACCCCTATCAGTACTCCCAGAATATCCATAAACAATACCAGAACAACCTGAACATATCATAACTAGATGCTAGACTCGAACCAAAACCCATAGTAACCATGTCATAACCAAAAAACAAGTGATCCTATAAGTAACCAATCCTAACTATAAAACTGATACCAAAACCATACAGTAACTGATGCAAGAGTAGTGTCAGGACTCATAATAATAGAAGCAGTAAAGTATATGTCAGACACAAACCGAAATTCAAATAAATTTATATAGGAATGAGCCTAACTAGTTAATAAGGGAGAAACACAAGGTTTCCAAGCCTGTCTCAAGACTATAAGGTCTTATGTACCATTATCGGGTGGGTAAGCCCTGTAAGTCAAGACGGGTCCTCTACACTAGGTCAAGAGGTGCGGTACAGGATCAACTACTACTCTACTAGGGAAAAGTGGCTAAAATAAGTCAGAAACAAAATTTAAGTCAAACCCAACCCACAGTAATAGCCTAAGATGGTATTCAAGAGAATAACTAAGCCTAAAGGAACTTAACATCAAGTAATCTATCTAAAAAAGGGTAGTAGGGCCCACTATATAGTCCCAATAACCAAACCTAGGCCAAAACCTAGCCTAGTTTAGTCTAAGGCTTTTCATTCCAAATTCAAGGTACTAATAGAACCAAACCTAGCCCTAAAGGATGATACTTTACTATACTAGGGGATAACGGGCCCTAACCGGATAAATAAGGCATAAAATACTAAAAATGATAGATGGGCTAACACTACCTGCCCAAAACTAGCACAATAGTACGCTAATACCATAAATAAGCTCAATCTAAAGATAGGGTAAGCCTAGCCAACCTAGAGGCCATCAAACGCTCATTGAATCTTCTAAAATGGAGCTTTCCCCTTTCAAGAGACCTCTGAGAGCTGTCAAGCTATCAAAATAATGATCTATGCGTAAAAATGAGAAAAATAATACCTATATTGCTTATAAATGCTCTAGGTCATAAATCAAACAAAAAATCTCTTAGAGGGCCCTTTTGCGGAATCACAAAATTAAAACCATCACAACGTCCCAAGCAGCTCAAGGATCAAAAACCATAAAAAATTTTGCAAAATCCGAGCTCAACGATGGCAAAATCAGTTCTAACAATAAATCATAGAAAGAAGAATCTAAGTACCAAATTAAGCGAAGATTGATCGAATTACTTACAAGATATAGACACTAGATGCTCAAAACCACAATCCCGAGCTAAAGACCAACCTCATACGTTGAATATCTCACTGAATTCGAGCTTGTAATGTCTACTAATGGAGGATACACTTATATGAAAGTGTTGGAGAAGAACGAAAATGAAATATATATAACATTAGTGATGGCCGCTTGAGCAGCTAAATGTTCGCTAAAGCGGTCACTACTAAAGCGCCCTAGGGCCGCTAAAGCCACCCTGCCCTAGCTGGCCAGGTCCGTTAAAGTGCTCAAGGGCCGCTTAAGCGGCTACCACTGGAGCGCACAAGAGGCCACTCCAAGGCTGGATAGCTTTGCTAAAGTGGTCCAGGCCGCTATATCGGACACCACTAAAGTGGTCCCCTGGCCACTTAAGCAATTGTACCAGATACTTAGCACCATTAAAATTTAGCTAGTCCTAACGGAATTAGATTGGGTTCTTGAGATTGGTTCAGAATCTTGGGATCGCATACGAAATATGCGACCCTACCAAATTTGAAATTCCAGAATTAAAACCACCATCAAAAATTCAATATAAGGTTATCTCAATAGAAAGTGGGCCCCACACCCCAAGGAGCCATTTTTGACAAATTCCACCCAATAGCCTAAAATGAGTCTTTAAGCGTCGGGACATAGGGTCTTAACTATAGGAATGTCTGTGGAGCACAACCGTCTGACATCTCTAGCCAAAATGGACATAGGGTCCTCTACAAATGCCAACCTCTCATTTAACTGAACTGAGTCCCACCAAAGCACATGAGACTCATTTGGGATATACTTCCGCAGCATAGGTACATAAAAGTGGATGGTTGAAAAGGAAGAGGGCAATGCCAACTCATAGGCTACCTCCCCAACTATCCTCAAGATCTCAAATGGTCCAACAAACTTGGGTCTGAGCTTGCCTCTCCTCCCAAACCTCACCACGCCCTTCATGGATGATACTCACAGAAAGACATGGTCACCAACTCTAAACCTCAAAGCACGATGTCTATGGTTAGCATAACTTTTCTGCCTGCTCTGAGCTACCCCTAGCCTATCCTGAATCACCCGAACTCGGTCCAATGGCTCACAATGTAAATCTGTACAACGGGGCCTAACCTCAGAAGTCTCAAACCAACTAATCAAAGATCGACATCGTCTATGATACAATGCCTGAAATAGGGCCATCTGAATACTCGAATGAAAGATGTTATTATACACAAACTCTGCCAAAGCTAAAAACTGATCCCACTGACCACCAAAATCCAACACATATGTGCGAAGCACATCCTCCAAAACCTGAATAGTCCACTTCGACTGCCCATCAATAAGGGGATGAAAGGTAGTGCTATGGTCAACTTGGGTGCCCAACTCCTTCTAAAATATCCTTCATAGGCAAGAAGTGAACTGAGAACCTCAATCTCAAATAATGGACACGGGCACCCCGTGAAGGTGAACCACCTCTCGAATATAGATATGGGCCAACCTCTTAGTATTATAGGAAGAAATGAGCAAATTTGGTTAATCGATCCACGATGACCTAAATGTTATCAACACCATGAGAAGTGCGTGGAAAACAACCTATGAATTCCATAGTAACATGCTCCCATTTCCACTCAAGATTGGGCAGCCTCTGAAGCAATCCATCGGGTCTCTGATGTTCCGCTTTTACCTGCTGACAACAAAGGCATCGAGCCCTAAACTCTGCTATATCTCTCTGCATACCAGTACACCAATAATGTTACCTCAAATCCCTATACATCTTATCTATCCCAAGGTGAATAGAATACCTAAAGCTATGAGCCTCACAGAGAATCAACTGAATCAAATCTCCGACCCTCGAAACCCAAATGAGATCGTCATATATCAAAATGCCCTTAGAATCTAAGGTAGCCCTATTGGACTCACATCTCAATACCTGTCCTTGAATGCCACGAAGCCTGTTATCCTCCAACTGATGACCCCAAATCTGCTCCAACAAGATAGATGTACCCTCAACGCTAGCAAGAATCCTCCTGGGGTCAGAAGTATCAAGTCGAACCATTAAGTTAGGTAAGGACTGGATGTCCGAAGCCAACGACCATACTGAAACTAAAATGAAGGCCAAGCTACCCATACTCACTACCCTCCGGCTTAAGGCATCTGCTACCATATTTGCCTTAGCCGGATGGTATATAATAGATATAGCATAGTCCTTCAGCAACTCAATCCATCTACGTTACCTTAAATTAAGCTCCCTATGGGTTATAATATATTGAAGATAATGACAGTCTATGAAGATCTCACAATGAACACCATACAGGTAATGCCTCCAAATCATAAGCATAAAAACTATCATACTAACTCTAAATCATGAGTAGGGTAGTTACGCTGATGCACCTTCAATTACCTCGATGCATATGCAATAACACGATCACACTGCATCAAAACACACCCTAAACCAACACAAAAAGCATCACAATAGACGGTGAACCCCTCTCCCTCAATTGGAAGAGTCAAAATAAGAGCTGAGGTGACCAAGTCCTTGAGCTTAAGAAAGCTTGCCTCACAACTCGTAGACCACTAAAATGGAACCTTCTTCCTAGTCAACCTAGTCATAGGAGCTGTAATAGAAGCAAATCTTTTGACAAACCGCTTGTAGTAGCCTGCCAGCCCAATGAAACAACGAACCTCAGTAGGATAAGTAGGCCTAGCCCAACCACGAATAGCCTCAATCTTTGCTGGGTTCACCATAATACCATCATTGGACACCATGTTCGCCAAGAAAGCTACATACACAAGCCAGAACTCACACTTTGAGAATTTGGCATAAAGTCTATGATCTCTCAAAGTGTGGAGCACAGTCCTCAAATACTGGTCGTGCTCCTCCCTACTCCTCGAATATACTAGAATGTCATCAATAAAAACTATCATAAAAGAGTCCAAGTATGGCCTGAAGATGAGATTATCAAATCCACAAATATTGTTGGGGCATTGGTCAATACAAAACACATCACTAGGAACTCATAATGACCATAATGAGTCCTGAACTCTATCTTAGGTATGTCCTAAGCCTTGATCCTCAGCTGATGGTAACCAGACCTCAAATCAATCTTAGGAAACACAGTTGCACCCTCAAGTTGGTCAAACAAGTCATCTATACGAGTCATAGGATACTTATTCTTCACTATCACCTTATTCAACTGTCTGTAGTCAATACACATACGCATAGAACCATCCTTTTCTTCACAAACAAAACTAGAGTACCCTAAGAAAACATACTCAGCCTGATAAAACCCGTACCCAAAAGATCCTGAAGCTTAATCTTTAGCTTCTTTAGCTTGGCAGTAACCATAGAAATAGGTTGGGTGCCCGGCTCGAGTTCAATTGTAAATCTATGTCACTCTCAAGAAGAAGTCCAGGTATTTTGGTAGGAAAAACATCGAGAAAGTCACAGAAAATAGGAACTTATTCAAGCGAAGTACTCTCAGTACTAAAATCTAAAACATAGGCTAGGAATGCCTCACAATCCCTCGATATCAGCCTCCTAGCCCGTATATATGAAATAATCCCAGTCGGTGTATGGCTAAAGGGCCCTGCCACATAATCGGGGGTATTCCAAGTATGGCTAAGGTAAGGGTCTTGGCAAAGCAATCCAAGAATGCATGGTAGGGAGATAACCAGTCCATGCCTAGAATCATATCAAAATCCACCATATCTAACACAATGAGTTCAATCTGAGTATCATATTCTCGATCAGTCACTAAATATGACCTATATACCTGATCCACTACTAAGGAATCACCCACGGGGTAGCTACACATAATGGCACAAATATAGACTCCAAAGACAAACTCAACCGCAGTGCATAATAAGAAGAAACATACAAAAATGTGGAACTGGGATCAAACAAAGTAGAAGTTTTCTGATGGCATACAGAAATTATATCTATAATCACAACATCCAAAGCTTCAGCCTCCGTCCTACCCGATATAGCATACAAATGGCCATGTTCGCTAACAAACTGGGTACCAGCCCGACCTCCTATCCTACCCACCTAAGGACACCTCGAGAACCCCGAGGACAACCCCTACGACCCTACATACCACCTTTAGCTCGAGGTGGCACTGATCTGATCGGCTGAGCACTCTGAACTAAAGACTTAATCATCCAAAGTTAGGGACAATCTCGAGCAATGTGACCAACAACTCCACAATCATAATATGCCCCTAGCACTCTGCCCTATCTAGAAGGTCCAGCTGATCCAGAATGACCACCTCTGCCTGATGACCCTGACTGAATACCCCTCTGCGGCTGACTACTGCTCTGCCCACTGGTACTACTATAACTGGGCTAATCCTTATTTGATATCTGAAGCATTGCCTGAACTAGCCTACTAGACTGAACATGACGCCGATAAGGCTGTTAATGGGGGTACCTACCTTAAAATCCTCATCCTCTAAAACTACCCTGATAATGGGGTCTCTTATTGATGCCCCTTTGGGCCTCGTGATCTATCTCCTCTATAGAATAGACATGCTCAGCAATATCAGAAAAAGACTTCCTTGAAGTCACCAAACTCTAAGTAGCCCTGCGAAGCAGTAGTCTTAAACCCCTAACAAAACATCAACTCGCTCATACTCTGTAGGCAGAATCATAGTGGCGTGTCTGGCTAACTCATGAAATCTTGCCTCATACTCTGCCACAGTCATAGAACCCTGTCTCAATGATGAAAAATCATTTCTTAGGTGCTCAAGCATGCTGCAAGGCATATACTTCCCCAAGAATTCCTCAGAGAACTGAGTCCAAGTCACAGGTGGAGATCCAACTTGCCTGGAATCAAGATAACCTCTCCACTACATCCTCGCTGCTCTGTCTAGCTGATAAGCAACAAAGTCCACTCCACGTAACTCAACCAACCCCATAATGCATAACCTCTCCTCATAACTGGTCTAGAACTCATAAACATCCTCTTTTGGGGTCCCGACAAACCTAGGTGGAGTCAATCTCAGAAACCGTCCCAATATCTTTTGCTCTTCCACAAACATAACTGGTTGGGTTACTATCGGCTGTGGAACTACCGGTACTGGCAGAACCTCTGCATTGAGAGTCGCAACTGCAGGCTAAGCTCCATCAGTTGGCGGACCATCAATAAACCCCAATAATTAAACTAATGCATCATAGAGAATCACAGAGGATATGAAATTGGGTGGGGCTTGGGATTCCCCCTGGCCTACCTATTTTTGTGGCGGCAGAATATCTGGGACTAGCTCTGGCTCAGGAGATAAAATAGGATTTGGCGATAGCTCCCTAGACTGATATCAAGCTGGGACAGTAGTTCTAGCCTGCTCTCGACCTCGGGGTTGACCTTTACCTCTAACTGGAGCTCTAGCAGCTAGCTCGGTGTCCTTATCCTCAGCTGCTATACCCCGCATCCTAGCCATTTATGAAAAAGTGAAACAAATAAGAATTAAGAAACCAATACAGACACAGCGCACGAAAGTGAATCAAAAAGATGAGACTTTGCTAAAAAATGTCCCGTAGACTCATAAAGATAGGATACAGACGTCACCGTACCAATCCGCGAGACTCTACTAAACATTGGCTCTTGTACTAAAAATACCGGTGAAACCTTGGCTCTGATACCAAGCTGTCACAACCTAATTTCTCAGTTCATGATGGTACCTACTTCAACCCACCAGTAGGTAAGCAAAACCATAGCCTGAAATGGCAAGTAAAGGGCTTACGGGTGGAAGATAAAAAGAGACCAAAAGGAAAACCAACAACAACAATAATATAAGCTAAAGCGAAGAAAAATACATACATAATATACCAAACAGGAAAAGAAAGAGGGAAAAATATACAAAACAACCCCCCAAGACCTGGTAAATTTGATATAAGAGCCACTATAACCAAAAGAAGAGTACTAGACAGTACCCAAAATATACATATACACGTAGCCTCAGAACGAAAAATACTGTAATGGAAATAGATGGAGGAGGATCAACCTTGGACTCTAGAAAGCTCACCTCATCTCAGGATCAATAGTTGGGCCTGAGGATGACGTTAATGCTGGTGGCTCATACTCGGATCTGCATCAGGAAAAAGATGCAGAAGTACAGTATGAGTACCAAAGAAATAGGTACTCAGTAGACATTATCGGTCGACTGAGCACAAATATTATAAAAGTATAAATATAATGCGGGAGTGTAAGCTAAGTCAATAGTAGTAGGGTAGAAATATAAATATCTATAGTACTAAACATGTGTAGAAGTGGAAGATAAATAACTCAAAAGTAAGAAACACAAGCTAACTACAACCTAACTGGGCCCCCATAAGCCTAGAAGGCATATAGAAGAAGACAATTAACCCTACCGAGCCCCTATAAGTCGGCAGGTTCATACAAGCATTAACTAAATTATAAGGCATATGTAATCCATAGCTAAACCGATCTCAGGTAACCATGTAATCCCAAATCCATGATAAAATTATGCAGATGTGCACTGGGTTTGAACCAGCACCGATAGGTAATAATGAGAGGCCAGACACAGAGCTCAAACCAGAATTAGTGGGTAATAATGAGAGGCCACATGAATCCTGTACAATAGAAATCAGTACCACTGTCAATACTCTCAAAACAACCATAAACAATACCAGAACAACCCGATAGTATCATAACCAGATGATGGACTCAATTCGGAACTCATAATAACCATACTGTAACCAAAAAACCAATAATCCCGTAAGTAACCAATCTTAACTATAAAACTGATACCAAAACCATAATATGACCGATGCTAGAGCCATACCAGGACTCATAATAATAGAAGCAGTAAATCCTATTGCGGACTCGAATCGAAACTCAAATACATTTATATAGGAATAAGACTAACTAGCTAATCAAAAAGAAACTAAAGGTTTACAAGACTATCTCTATACCATACGATCGTATGTACAAATCTCAGGTGGGTAAGCCCACTAAGGCAAGGCAGATCCTCTATACTAGGTCAAGAGGTGCGGTACATGATCAGTTACTATTCTACCAAAGAAAAGTTTATAAAACAGGTCAGAAACTAAATCTAAGTCAAACCCATCCCAAGGTAATAGCCTAAGATGGTAGTCAAGAGGATAACTAAGCATATTGGAACTTAACACCAAGTATTCTAGCTAAGAAGGGGTAGTAGGGCTCACTACGAGGTCCCAATAACCAAACATTGGTTGAAGCCTAGCCTAGTCTCGTCTAAGGTTTTCCATTACCAATTTAAGGTACTAATAGCACCAAACCTAGCCCTAAAGGATGATACTTCACTATACTAGGGGATAACGTGCCCATAATCTACCAAAACAGGGCCTAACTGCCTAAATAAGGCATAAAATGCAAAAAATGATAGCTGGGCTAATACTACTTGTCCAAAACTAGAATAAATAGTCATTAATACCATAAATAAGCTCAATCGAAAGATAAGGTAAGCCTAGCCTACCTAGACACCGCTGAACGCTCGCCAAATCCACTAAACCAGAACTTTTCCCTTCTAAGAGGCCTACGAGAGCTGCCATGCTATCAAAACAATTATGCATGCATCAAGATGAGAAAAATAATACCCATATTACGTATAAACGCTTTGACTCATAAATTGTAATAAAAATCCCCTGTGGGGCCCACTTACAGAATCAAAAAATTGAAACCATCACAACGTCCCAGTAGCTCAAGGATCAAAAGCCATAACAAATTTTGCTAAATTCGAGCTCAACGATAGCAAAATCAGTTCCAATAATAAACCATAGAGACAAGAATCTAAGGACCAAATTAAGGGGAGATTGAGGAAATTACTTACAATATATGGACGCTATACGCTCAAAACCACAATCCTGAGCTAAAAACCAACTTCACATGCTCCATACCTCACTGAATTTGAGCTTGCAATGTCTAATAATAAAGGATACACTTATATGAAAATGTTGGTGAAGAAGGAAAATAAAATGTATATAACATCAGTGACGGCCGCTTTAGTGGCTAAATGGCTACTAAAGTTGTCTCAGCTAAAGTGCCCTAGGGCTGCTAAAGCGACCCTACCTCAGCCGGTGCTAGGTCCGCTAAAGCACTCAAGGGCCGCTTAAGTACGCAAGGGCCGCTTAAGAGACTACCGCTATAGTACCTAAGAAGCTGCTAAATAAGTACAGGTCTACTAAAGTGGTCCCCTGGCTGCTTAAGTGGCTGCACCAGATACTTGGAACCAGCCAAGTTTAGCTAATCCCAAAGGACTCCGATCGGGTGGTCAGGATTGGTTCGAAATCTCGTGCTGACAATATGTTACCCTACCAAATTCGACATTCCAAACTCAACGGTTCCATTGAAATTTCCATTTGAGGTCGCTTTGATAAATAGTGGGGCCCACACTCCAAGGAGTCATTTTTGCCAAATTCCAAGCAATAGCCCAAAATGAGTTTGGAAGCCTCGAGACCTAGACCAAGGGTCCCCTTAGCCTAAAATCAACGTTCTGGAGTTGTTGAGACTGTCAGAAATGGCATCTAACACCATTTACCCGAGCATTAGGCTCGAGACCCATTTTTAACTTTAAAAGCCCCTAAATAGGGAAATGGCTTTAAAAGTCAAATGAACTACTCAATAATCGAACTGTCAGTCCCAACATGTTATAAATGACCTAGGCAGCTATAAGGAATATCTAAATGCTAAAAAAGCATGAAAACAAGGAAAATGACCTGGAGGGTCATTACAACAGCTCATACCATAGGAATGAAATGAGTAGAGGCTGCTGGAGATTACTATCCAAGTCACCTAAGAAACATCAACAAATCCTGCAATCAGACTATACTAGAAATAGGGTATAGCAAAAGTAGCATCAGTACAACCTATAACCATGCATACTGGTAGGTATCATCGATCGACTGAGGTTAAAGCACATAACATATAATACAAAAAATCAAGATAAATCATGTACATATAATATGACAGTTTAATTTCACTCAGTCTTCATTTTTTATCATCACGTAATGTAAGTAACTTTCATTTTCTACTCAAATATACCATCCTTTAGATCTACAGCATAGGTCAATTATGAGAGCACATAACTACACAGCTGAGCTAGGACTATAAGGATAAATAACCCAATATTTCCTTAACCCTCACTCTAAGACCATTTGTTAATTCAATCCCTCCAACACACCGATATCTAATTATCACTTTATTCGCATCCTTAAAACTTAACCAAATAAGCTACTTAATTGTAAATTACACAATTAAAGTTCAATTTACTAATATGAAGTAAAACCATCATTATCATGTCCATTACCATACTACAGGAAATAATCGTGGTGCATAATTCAAATAACCAACAATAGTGTCTATACATAGACGGATATACACCCAACTACAAGTCAACACATAGGACTATTTTACAACCAACTCTAGTTGTTCTTTATTTTATAAAGTCTAGTCAAACATCGAAGTTACAATTTTTATCATGACGAGGATAATTATAAGCCAAGGAAATTAGTGTACACAAGAAATCCAAGTTAATATAGCAAGTTAAAATATCAATTCAATAGTTCACTCAAGGAACCCAACTCAATATTATTAGTAATGGTTTACATAAGGAGAACCACACACACACACACACAAACACACACACATATATATATATATATATATATATCACTTAACCTCACAAGGATCCTAAGTATCATTATCATTAATCAGACCACACAAGGATCCCAACTAGCATTATTAAAATTGGAGCACACAAGGATTCTAATATCATTATCATTAATCGAACCACACAAGGATCCCAAATATCATTATCAAAACCAGACCACATAAGGATCCCAAATAGCATTATCATCAACTATACCATACAAGGATCCAAATATATCAAAGCTACAATATATCCTGGTTCACTCAAGGAACTATCAAACTCTCTAATACCATATAAACACATGATAAGGGTCTTATATATGCCCACTAGACATGACATGCAAGAGAAGAGCTCAGTCCATGTATCAAATATCCCAGAAAACTAGTGACTGCCACCCTTATCCCAAACCAAGTGTTATACCAACTTAATTCCAATGCCCCACTCTTATACTCTCTAAAGTCCACTAATTCCATGATAATCAACCTTTTCCAGTTTATCTCACATCAACCCATGTCATAACATGTACAATTATTTATGTGATAATTCAACCACACTTTCACTTTAAAATAAGCCCTTTTTACATAACCTCATTTCAGGTGATCAAATAACTTGTAAAATTATCCAACAAGTCAACATTTAACAACATGCATTGCAACAATTAGACAAATAGGAGGTTAACATGCATACATAAACAAAATTGAGTTTTTAACTCCAATTCAACTATCACCTACTGGTTCAAGTGCAATCATTAAGTAAGTTTACAAATATCATCACTTTCACCCCAACACAGTTCCTATCCAAAATTACTATTATTTTGTTATTCAACAACATTTGTGATAAATCATTTAGCAGGGTCAATAATCTCGCAAGCAACATCAAGTATTGATTTAAATATACTCCTTTATGATCAATTAAGCTCTATTTGATTCTCAATAAACATATAATGGGATAATGCTTTATCATAACCAATTCATCACCTAATAACTCAAATATGAATACAATCCCTCAGTTTAACAAAACTTTTCAACCTATACACTACCATTCCTACTTTATCACAACCAGTTTACTTCAACACCTTCCAAATACGGATAATGCCTAAATTACAAATTACTAGCTCCATAACCCATAGTCCCAAAATTAGATACAAATATATATGTATTCTCATGAATTATCACAATAATATATAACTCACAGAATCATTCAGGCTCTGCTCAAAATAATTATTATACCCAATTAGGTTTAGTTTAACATCATACTTAAATTATTACCAACCATTTCATGTGCTCGTAGGCCTAAGCATAAAATCTCCTATCAAACTATATTCCAGTCGTGCAATTTAATCAAGATCTATTAATCAATAAATCTAGCCTACCTGGGCGCCAAGCTGCTGCAATGAGTAAGCTATACTATAGATGTTCTTCCTTATACTTCATGTTTTTGAATGCTAAATCATCTAATAAACAAGCAATTATAAGAGTAATTAATCAACTACTCTTTAAAAAAATACTTTGAAAATTCAAATTCACTAGTTCTACCCTTATTCACGGTCTATAAGATTACCCAAGGATTGATTAATCATTAACTAGTTCTCTCATATTCAAACCATCTCCATTAATGGTGTTTTGAAGCTAAAGGTCCTATTTTTTTTTAATTCAAGGTCCCAATTCTAATGATTCTAGAAGAACAATGGATTAATCGATGTTAAAAAGGAGTAAAAATCTTACCTCAACAATGAATTTCCATCCCAACTTTGAGTAAATTGCCCCTCTAGGGTTTTGGAATGAAAATTTTGAGTTTATGACTTGAAAATCAAAATTTATGATGGCATGTCATTTTCTTAGAAAAGTATCAGTCATTAATGAAAGTATAATACGGTTAAGGATAGGTAGATCTAGGCTACACTTTGTGATTTTAAAAAGGATCTGTTGATGCTTATAGAGTTATGATGAGAGTTTCTATGTATGGATGGATAAGTAGTAGTGATGTATGAAACAAGGATACGATAATGTACTATAAGATTAAGATTGACTAGTGTTATCACAAGGTTTAGTGACTTGTGTTTCTCAATTTTTATCTAGTAGTTGCTAAGCCAAAATAGTATGTGAAGTTGTGTTGTTATGCATGTTTGGTGCTAGACACTAAGTTTGAATTATGAATGATCACCAAGGTGGGAAAAAATGATAGTTTGGGATTTGTGATGCTAGTTTTATGGTATTAATTTAGTAGGCTTGTATGTGGGAATTTAAGTTCATTAATTTTCAATAAGTGTGATGGTGGAGATATGATATAGATGTGATCCCTTGGTGAGACAGTGAATGGTTACTAAGTCATTAGATAAAGAAGATCCTTAAGCATTAGAAAGATAGAAGCGAACCCAAGGTAGTATAAGGCTGCATGATCTTCTAACATTATTAAGTTTTGTGTGCTCCTAATTAGTATCCTTGAGTTTCTAGGTGTGGAGAAGGTAATTATAGTATGTATTATATGGTGTTCTTAAGATTTGAATAAAGGAATTACAGATAAATGGTGATGAGTCTCTTAGTAAAGTTTTATTCTCCATTGTTCTTGAGGGATATGAACTAAACCTAGAGGTGTGATGTTAGTAGAATAACAAGAAAGATCAGACTATGAGGTGTTAGGAAAATTGGTTATATTTAGTAGTAACAGTTTAAGTTGTAAAATGATGATTTTACAAGCTAGAGGAATTTAAGAGTGGTATCTCTGAAGGGAATATCCTAGAATGGAGATAGTACCTTTCAAATATAGTTTATCTAGGTAAGCTAACAATTCATGTGTATAGTGACACCTCAACTGTTAGGGTAAAGAAATTTTCCTTTAGTTTAGAGGATATGGAATAGACCTACAAACTTAGAGTGTCAGCCTCAATCCATGGGGGAGATGATAGGGCGAAGAACCAAATCAAATCTTGGGAATTAGATTGTGATTCAATTTAGAAAGAGTTATGATGATATAACAATTCATTCCTACTCTAGATTATTCCTCCTATTTTAGTCATTATGATAATCTACACATATCTTACGTGTTAGCATTATGTCCATAACCCATATCATGCACTTTATACAGATTCATGTCTATGCTCAGAGTCTAGAATAAGAAGCAATAGATTTAGAATACTAACCCCCAAATTACTTCATGAATCTATGACTCCCAGCTTTATCATATACAACTAATGATATATGCATTCCTATTTCATAGTATGCTCATTCTTATTAACTCATGATACGACCTTAATGTCTAGTGAAAGCCACTCTATGACATGTATGTTCTCATATCATATGTCTTGGATAATTCATGCTCATGATATTTTTCTCTAAGCCCTGCATACACTTACCTATGAAAGTGATAAATGGTTATGTTATGTCCATATCTTGAACAACTCCCCACTCACACTCCATGAGTTAATATATAATATATTCAAGCCTATGAGGCCTTAATTCATAGGTTCCATTTCTAAGTGCAAGGTCCCAATAAGTATAAGTCATAGCTGAGCAGTATCCCTCTTTTTTGAGATCCTCATACTTTATTCCTTCAGTGACCCCCCTTATGTTAAAATAGTGGTGATGAAAATGGTTGAATAATGGTTTAGATTGGAGAGAGAGTAGATGTTACTTATTATGGAAAATCATGGTGTGCTTTTTATATCTAAGGTTATAAGTGTGGAGGGAGATCGAGGCAAATATGTGCTATATGAAATAGTTAGTTGAGAAGTTTTGGTATCCTTTTTTGCAGTAATTCATGAAATTGTTATTGATAAAAGATGTTAAAGAAGGAGAAAATTCTTAAATGGTTTGGTTGCCTAGAATTTTATGAAGTGGTTATAATGATAGGCTTGAATTTCATGTTGTTATACAAGGGGATGAATGCATTGTGTGCACTAGTGAATTCTTGATTAGAGCTTGGAGTTAGTTGTTGAAGTGGTAAGGAGTAGTATTCTTGAGATAAAATCTCTAGGAAGACATAGAATATAGAATCCTATAGTTTAGAATAGTATTATTGCTTCAGGTGTAGTACCTTGTGACTCTGAGTTAGGCGCTTTAACATGGTGAGAGCATTTAGTTAAACTCAGACTTTGGTAGAAATGGTCACTTGTACCTTTGTGAAGGTTATAAGTTGCAGCTAATGAAGTGTAGTATCCAAGAATAGAAGCATAGTTGAGAAATGTTGCTAAGCATAGAAGTAATCAGTCGTATAGTTTAAGGCATAGTAGCCCTAATCTTATCCCATGCCCAAGGTACCCATGTTTCCTGTAAAGTAGCTACAAATAGTGTGTGGCGTATGTTTGAAATTATATTGTTCTTAATTTATGAACTTATATCATATGTCTCACTTGAATCATGCCTATGATTCCTTTTCTCAAAATGTTATAAGAGTTCCCTTTCCAAGTTTTACGGAGGCCAATAGAGGCAAAGTTCACATCCTTGTTTTTGTCCTTCATGCATATGCTAGTTCTTGCTCTAATAGCTTGTGCTTCTATATTTCTTGGTATTAATAGCTAAACCCCTATTGTTAGCACTGTTTAGTTCATGCTAGTATATATTGCACAGATAGCCCAAAAAAATCTTCTTTTAATCCATTTATATGCTCATTATAGTTTTGACCATCATTCAAGGATGAATGATCCCAAGGAGAGATATTGTAACACCCCAAATTTCTTATCTAAGATCTAACCCATTCAAAGAATGTGTATAGATCTAAATCTAATGATTTCTAATTATAAATAGGTGTTAAAAGCAACTCCTTAGTGAGTGAAGAGCTTTGAATATGAATTAAGGTCATAAGGAACCTTTAGCTCAAAGTTGAGTTGAAAGCTTCCATATAGATTGAGTTTTAGTATGAGATTTTTCTAGGTTCAACTTCAAAGGATCATAGCTCCTTAAATATAAAGAGTTTTATAGATCAACACCTACCAAATGAAAGATTTTGAGTTTTATTTCCATGCCACCGACCGTTCATCAATCAAATATTGGAGTAGAATGTTATGATCATTTTACCACAGGCACTCCAGCCAGCAAAATATGGCGCACTGAGAGGCGCAGCGCGCCAGGCTCCAAACTTCAGACTTCCAAACATAGCTTAATGAGTGGAGCGGCGCACAAGCCATGTACCCAGATGAAAATTACAACTTTTTCTTGTCTTTTTACATTCCAAGAGGGGTATTCCCCCTCTGTCAAATAAGCAGATTAACTCCCAAATTACTTACTTATTCCCCCCTCTCAAACCTCAAGAAAACTCAAAAAACGGTTTTCTTCCCAAAATTCAAATTTCAAGGCCTTAATTAAATATTCAACTTCAAGAAATCATCAAAAAAGGATTTTCTTCCCAAAATTCAAATTCCAAGGCCCTAATTCAGTATTCAACTTCAAGAAATCATCAAGTTTAGGAGGGGTTTTTAACAAGGATTCCTTTTCATTCTTATACCCAAAAACATCATTTTCTTTATTGAATTATGGATTTATAAACTGTGTTTCAAACCCAATTCTCATGCTCTTGAATTTTATGCTTACCTATGAAATTATTTATGGATTCTTACTAAATTTTTATGAACTTTGTGGGTTGTTTATAACTCTATTTACATGTTTGACCTTTTGATTTGATTTTAAACATCCTTGGTATGAAACCCTTGATTTGGTAATCATTACATGATTTTAGCATAATATCAATCATTCAATATGAAATGCGATATTTCTTTTATGATCTCAAACTCATTATGAAATTTATGAATTGATTTATAAATATAAAGTAGAAAGAAAAAGCATATTTGATTTTAGACTTACAAACAAGTATGCTTATTTCATGATGAACTTTATATGATATGGGCAATAGTATGGTTTTGGGAGTAGTATTGAGCACCAAGAGTAGATGGGTTCATCATATATAAAATTTCAAACTACGTTCCACCGTAGGTTAAAGGGGTCCTTGTGAATTAAGAGTGTCTCCCTTCATCCAAAATGGACTCATGAGTGAATTCAGGCAAATCCTGGTTCTCTAACCCTGATAAGGTATTGAACATCCTCCCAACATGGGTTACAAGTTGGGCTCTATATTTCTCAAATAGGGCATATCGGTTAACATAATCTCCCATAGTAAATTAGTTTTGTAACTTAAAGGTATATGGCTCACTAGATTTGTTAAATTATGTTTTGTACTCTCTATGTATATGATATTTTAGTTTCATCTTTATTCATGAAAATGGTGAGTCCTTATATACTTAATATGCATATCTTTATCTCATGATTCCCATTATATTTACATGTTGGATGCATCCCCCACATACTCAGTACATTCCATAAGTACTGACCACATACTTTTGTGTTTTGCATCCTATTATGATGTAGATTTTGGTACTCGTCCTCAGTACCACGATTAGATGCGATCACTAGTGCTTAGTCTAGATCAGTTAGTGAGTCCTCATGTTCTGAGGACTATGGTTATGTTTCTTGCTTTTAGTTGTTCAAATTATTATTATTCAGTTCAGACTTTCATGGCTCCAGGTCAATTGGGGGTCCGTCCCAGCGGCTCTTCAGTATTTTAGAGGCTTATATAGGCTTAGTAGTATTTCAACTTACTATCAATTTGGGATTGTTTTCAGTTAAATATTGAAAAAGATTGGACTTGTCATTTCTTATCTATGTTATTACAAACAAATCAGCTTACGCTCATAACATGAAGATATTTGAATATGGTTTAGTGTCATGTCATATGCCATGGGTTAGATTTGAGCTACTTATAGTCCTAATAACCATGTGAAATCTAGGGGGTAGTCTCGAGGAGTTACATTGCACCTTAAGCTGGCCTTTTCAAGGATTTATCCTTAAAAGGATCTATAAATTTCCATGTCTTAAGATGGAATTTTTTTCCCTTTGCACCTTATGCTGGCCTTTTCACTTATTTTTCATGTAAAGAGCTCAACTAATCATCCTTGAGGTGATATAACATTAAATTCTTTATTTTTGATGGAGTAATAAATTCTTTGACTCGGGTGGAGCAACAAATTCTTCACTTTGAATAGAGTAATAAATCTTCCTCTCAGACATAGGAAGTCTTCACCTTAGATGGAGTAATGATTATTTTTTTTTCTTTGATTGTGTAAAGTCTTCATATTAAACTCATAAATACCATCTTCTCGGATCTAGGAAGGCTTCACCTTGAATAAAGTAATAAACATTCCACTCGGACATAGGAAATCTTCACCTTGAATGAAGTATTAAATTCCTTGTCTCAAATGAAGTAGCAAATTCTTCACTTCGGGAGGGACAACAAATTCATGCACGTATAATGGAGTGGCTCTCTTTTCCCTAAAAAATACAACAAATAGAATATGAGCTAAAAAAAGAAAATGCAGAAATGACCTCAATGCTGCACTTCCTAGTCATGACTTGCAAGCACTGCAATTGATCTTACAATTTAAAAATATTTGGTTTATATAACTTTCAAAAGGCGGGTAGTAAGAACTTATTTTCGATATGTGATAATGCTACAATGAATATTCTAGTTGGACTTGGCGTATTTGAGGCGGTGGTAATACCACCATGGCACTATGTATTTCTAACAATAAATTGGAATTCCTAGTGAGCCTATCAAAGTCTTCGAAACACCGTCAAATGGTCAAATGTTGTTTGACCAATAGATGTATTAGATATATAAATAAATCATAGAAAAGTGTCAATTGAAAGTTGAAAGTTGCTTGATCGTCACGTTCTAGTCTATTCTATGTGGCATATCAACTTGCTATGTACTTGGCTTCATTCTTAAAAAGGGATGCAATTATTTTTACAAGAGGAAAATTACTTTAGTAATTATGATTCTCTATCAAGAATGCAATAATTCAAAATTTCAAATTCCTCTACAAATTAAAGTATATCTTCACTAGTACTTCAAGCCCCGTCTTCGATGCAACATGTTTACACCTCAACATGTTTTAAAGTAGGGGCATTTGTAATCATAAATTTTTTATTGAAATTACATTCAAGATATATTAGTCAAAATAATTATTATGAATTAATATAATTGAGTTAATTAAATAATTCCAACAAATATAGATTTAATTAAAATCTAATTTCATTGGGGTTAGTCCATTGATTTGGGCTATAATTGATTGAGCCACTATGCTAAGCCCAAGATGCCATCTTATTCTAGAGGCCCAATTTGGTGCCATGTGTCAAATGATGTGGCATGACAAGTCAAGCTAAAGAGACAATATGATCATGCCATGTATCAAAATGATACATCATCCCTAGTCAAATCAAAGACCAATGGAAACACTCCATATGAACAAATGACATATTTTAACCAATCAAATATCGTCATGTCACTTAAATTTGATTGCCCGAAAGAAGACTATTTTCATCACAACTCCTTCCTTATAGAACTATAAATAGGGGTCTCCATAATTTGGAAAAAGATCAGAATTCAAAGTATTCAAGCACTCAAATTCAAATACAACTCAATATCAAAACCACAAGATTCAAGATCAAACTCAAAAACCCTTTAGTTCAAGTACAAGTCAAGATCAAATTCACAAGTCAAGGTCAAATTCACCAAATTTAAGATCAAGCGTAAATGCCCTTAAATTTATATTTGAAAAGAAGAATTAGAGGATTTATAGAGATTGTAACACTCGAATAATAAATTCAAATATTACGATTGTTATGATATTTTTCTGTCTTGTTATTATTTTCTCTCTTTGAATTTTATTATCTACATAGAGATTTTGTAAGTGAATAAAGATAAAAGAAAAAACAAGAAGGAAAAACAATAAATCTGATGGTGAAGTGGTATGCCACTTGGCCTCCACCTGATCCAAATACTAGGCCACGTAGGATTTTAAATAGCCATGTTAGAAAACTGTTAAAATGAGAGGTTTTTTTGTTAATTTTCCTACCGGAAAGGACATATTTGACCCTATAGTATAACTAGAGGAAAACTTAACCAATAAACTAAAGTACAGGGGTACTTTTTACCCTTTTCCTTTTATTATTTATTCGAGAAAATTGGAAATAACAAAGCTTTATAACGAGGTAAGTGAAATTTTTGAACTGCCCTAGTTTGATTCAAATGTTTCATGGATGTCACGATCCAACTAACCGGATCATGCGGGTACCTACTCTAATAACCTAGATAGGAGAATCCTTGCCATCCATTCAAAACACATGTAGAAGTTATAAAATAATATCATTAATTTCTTCAAAATACCGTTAATCTTAGTACAATTTCATTAAATACATCAAAAGGAATTATTTACCCTGAGGACCTCGTCTATACATGTACATAAGCTTCTAATACGGTAAAAGAAAAAACAAAAGACAGTGCTCCCACCGTAGGAATGAAATGAGTAGAAGTTGTTGGAGATAACTATCCATGTCACCCTAAAAAACATCAACTGATCTTGCAACCAAACTATACCCCAAAAAGGGTATAACAAGAGTTGTATTAGTACAACCACACATACCGGTAGGCATCATCGACTGACTGAAGTTAAAGGACATAACATATAATACAAATTCACGAAAAATCATGTACATATAATGTGACAGTTTAACTTCCCTTAGTCAACAGTTCATGTCATCACTTAATGTAAGTAACTTTCATGTTCCACTCAAATATACCAGCCTTTAGATCTCTGGCCTAGGTCAATTATGAGAGCACACAACTCCACAATCGAGCTAGGACTACAAGGATTAACAATGCAATATTTCCTTAACTTCACTCTCAAACCATTTGTTCATTCAATCCCATCAATACTCCGGTATCCAATTGTCAATTTATTCATATCCTTAAAACTTAACCAAATAAGCTACTTAATTGTCAATTACACAATTAAGGTTTAATTTACCAATATGAAGAAAAACTATCATTATCATATCCACTTACCATATTACAGTAAACATGACATTTAATTCAAATAACCAACAATAGTGTCTACACTTAGACAAATATATACCCAACTACAAGTAAACACACAAGACTATTTTACAACCAACTCTAGTTGGTCTTTATTTTATGTAGTCTAGTCCGACATCGAAGTTACAATTCTCTTCATGGCAAGGATAATTATAAGCCAAAGAAATTAGTTCACACCAGAAATCCAAGTTAAAATAGCAAGTTGAAATATCAATTCAATAGTTCACTCCAGGAACCCAACTCAATAATATCAATAATGGTTGACACAAGGTGAACCATATATATATATATATATATATATATATATATATATATATCACACCGAACAACACAAAAATCCCAAATATCATTATCATTTATCAGACCACGCAAGGATTCCAAATATAATTATCATCAACCAGACCACACAAGGATCCAAATTTATCAAAACAACAATATAACCCAGTTCACTTAAGGTACCGTCAAACTCTTTAATATTGTGTACACACATGCTAAGGGTCTTATATGTGCCCACTTTCTATGAACTGCAGGGGACGAGCTTAATCTATGTACCAAATATCTTAGACAACTAGTGTTTGCCATCCTTATCCCAAACCAAGTGTTATACCACCCTTATTCCAATGTCCACACCCTTATACTCCCTAAGATCAACCAATTTTGTGATGATCAACCTTTATTGGTTCATCACACTATATCAATCCATGTCACAACATGTGGAATCATATAATGAGATAATTCAACCACAATTGAACTTTAAAACAAGCCTTTTTTACATAATCTCATTTCAGGTGAACAAACAACTTGTAAAATTATCCAACAAGTCAACATTCAATAGCATGTATTGTAACAAATAGATAAATAGGTAGTTAACATACACACATAAACCAAATTGAGTTTTTAACTCTAATTAAATCATCACCTACTGGTTCAAGTGCAATCGTCAGGTAAGATTACAAATATCATCCCTTGCACCACAACACAGTCCTTATCCACAATTAGTATGATTTTATTATTCAATAATATTTGATATAAATAATTTAGAATGTTTTATAGTCCCTCAAGAAACTTTAAGTATTGATTTATATATACTCCTTTGTGATCAATTAACCTCAATTTGATTCTCAATAATCATACAATGGAATAATGCATTAGCATAACCAATTCACCACCTAATAACTCCCATATGAATACAATCCCTCAGTTCAACCAACTTTCCAACCTATACACTACCATTACTACTTTACCACAACCAGTTTACATCAATACATTCTAAATCTGGGAAATGCCCAAATTACCAATTTAGCTCCACAACCCATAGTCCCAAAATCGGACACCAACATGTATGTATTCCCACGAATTATCGCAACAACATATAACTCACAGAATCATCTAGGGTCTACTCAAAATAATAATTATACCTAATTAGTTCAATTTAACATCATATTTTGATTATTACCAAAAATTCACCATGCCTGTAAGCCTATGTAAATGAAATCTCCCGTCAAGCTATATTACAGTCATGCAATTTAACCAAGATCTACTACCCATTAAACCTAGCCTACCTAGGCACAAGCTATTGCAACAAGTAAGCTATACCACGAATGCTCTTCCTTTTTCTTCACATTATTAAATGCTAAATCATCTAATAAACAAGCAATTATACAAGTAATTAATCAACTACTCTTCAAACAAATACTTTGGGAATTCAAATCCACTAGTTCTACCCTTAATCACAGTCTATAAGATTACCCCAAGGATTGATTAATCATTAAATAGTTCTATCATACTCAACCTATCTCCATTAATGGAGTTTTAAAGATAAAGGTCCCATTTTTATTTAATTCAAGGTTCCTATTCTAATGATTCTTGTAGAAGAATGGATTAATCAATGTTAAAAGGGAGTAAAGATGTTACCTCAATAAAGAATTTCCATCAAAACCTTGAGCAAATTGCCCTTCTAAGGCTTTGGAATTTTCTTTTAAGTTTATGACCTGAAATTTGGCCACAATAGGCTTATATGCTGCCCAAGTCCCACTATAGTGGCCTAAGTCCCTCAATAGTTTCTTCAACATTTTTAGCACGGGTAGTGTTCACTAAAATGGGCATAACCTTTTACTCCATAAGGGGATTAACAAATGGTCAGTAGCATTAGAAAGAAGACTCAAAGCTCTTTAATTTTATGGGTATTGGGACCCATAACTCTTTATATTTTAGGAGTAGTAGTCGTTTCATGTTGACCCTAGTTTAACTTAGACCAAAACTCAATCAGTAAGGACACTTTGAACTTACCTTTGGGCTAGGGTATTGTATGATCTTAATTCATATCTAATGTAGTCCCATACTAAAGAATTGATCCTAACACCTATACAGAATGATATTCTTATGCCTTTACCATAGATATTTTCAATAACAATGGAACGGGTCATTACAGTGGTTTTCCATTTGATTGTTTTGGATCAAGCTTTGTGAATTTGAGGAAAAAAATGTTTTGCCTCTAATCAAGCAGAGGCACCAATGAACCTCTCAAATGTAAAACTCATAGCACCAAGTGAAGAAGAATGTGGCAAAAATTAGGTTATATTTTCTTCATCCTACTCATTTTTTTATTCTATCCTATTTGATTTATGAAATAATTTTGATTTATAAATGTTAGGGAAGGATACTTACTTGAAGATCTCAAAATATACTTTATTTGCATAACATAAAATTAGTTGGCATATGTCACATCCTAAAGTACCCCTAGTTGACACCTAATTTTGGCTCTCCGCTTAAAATTAACGTCTTCAGGCTTCCTGATTGTTAAAGAGCATAAAACATAATTATTACACATTTTTTACAATTGTTAAAAATTTATTTATAATTATCTTTATTTTAGGATTTTTACCAATTTGTTGTCATATTTTCACTTTTCATAATTTATTGATAATTATCCTTCATTTCGTAAATATTAAGATTTTTATCAATTTATTACTAATTTAATATTTTCACAATAATCTGTAAACATACACGACATGACATTACAATTTTTATTATTTACAATACACCACATTTTAAAGTTGATTATTTCAATTTTTTTACATTTTTATAATTATATACCGATATTTACAGATCTTATACATTAGTCAGTACAACCCACAAATATAAAAGTTAGATCAATTATTTTAATATGCAAAGCAATAAATCAATCAAGTCAAGGTCTCATCACCTTTTTTAAAAGTGACATTTGAGGTGGTGGGTTGAGTTATTCATCATTTGGTAAAAGAGTCTTTATATTTTGATTAAATGGATGAAAAATCTCTTAGATAATAACCTATGGACTAAAGCTAGTCTCAAGGGGGCATAAGGGATCAATCTTTTATTTTTTGGGCAAAAAGGGGAGCTAAATTGTATTATAAATAAAGTGGAGGGGGTTAATTATTTTGATCAAGATCCAAACACAAACACACATAATATTTATATTTCTTACTCTCATCTCCCCTCCCAATTCACTCTCTCTCTCGCTTGCTTTCTTTACTGCCAAAGGCAGCCACCGCGAGCCACACGCCGGCCAAACATTGGAGCTCCGATGAACTAAAACACCACCACACTTCACCCCTTTTTATTCTGCCTCAAAACTACAACACCAACAACAAACAGACCTTATTCACCCCACAACACCAAAGCCATTTTTTTCTAAACCTCTGATGAGCTTACTGCTCTGCTAAAGCTCCATCGGACCAGTACTGCCACACTATCAGCCTCCCCTTCTCTCCCTTACTCTTTTGCTCTTCTCTAATCTAATTATTTTTATTTTTGTATTTATTATTTGGATATGTCCAGATACGACTGGATTTTTAGACTCCGACATCACTCCGATGAAAATACTTGAAGCAATACTGCTATTTCCTCTCCATTTTTGTTACTGCTACTAGATTCGGTTGTTACATGACCCGGGTTCTTGATCTTACAATGTTAGGTTTTTCTATACAGATTTGGTTGAAAATGTTAAACTCCGGTGAAATTCATTGTTCCTACATTCTTCTCGGTGAAACTCATTGATGGATGCTCTTTATTCCTTGTTGCTCTTGACGTTGTTGGGTTAGTTATTGGATTTTTTCTAGAGATGTTTCTATGAAGGGGAACCTTGGAGTAACTGGTAAAGTTGTTGCCATGTGACCTGGAGGTCACGGGTTCAAGCCTTGGAAACAGCCTCTGGCAGAAATGCAAGGTAAGGCTGCGTACAATACACCCTTATGGTGGGGCCCTTCTCCGAACACCGCGCATAGCGGTAGCTTTAGTGCACCGGGCTGCCCTTTATTTTGCTATGTCTCTTTTTGCCGTGCAGATGTTTGTATGTTTTGACTATTTGGGATCCATTTTGTCCTTTTACTACTTTTCTTATTGTGTTTTTATTTTTACATTAACAAAGAACAAACACTATAAATCTTAGCAAATGAAAAAATATTTATCGGTTTTTGAGGCTTCCACAAATAAAAAAACTAAGATACGTATACAAATAAGTAGTAATAAATAAATAAGTTTGGGCGATAATAAAATATTTATATTATCAAGACAAAACAAAAGTTTTACGATTCGTATTTTCACGATGCGATTTAGGGCGACCAATAATTCAAGCAATCACTTCACAACCATGACGTATCTAAAACTTAATCTGAACACACTCTATACAAAATATATATTTTATATATATTTATATACAACTATGCACACATATTTTTCAATTTAATTTGATAATTATTTATTCATTATTTATATTTTTTTCAAGTGTTTATATAGGTACTCAGAGACATCTCTCGAAAATGACATTTAAAAAGGAGCTTGAACTTCATATTTATATTTTTATTCCTGTAATTGTACACAAAAATAAAGTATAGTGAAAACTTTACTTTTGGGGCGTCGGGCGGTAATGTCCTTTACTTACATAATCATCACTACATGCTTAGGCAAAACTTAGGACGATAATACTCACATAAAAGATTTTATACATTGTTTATATATTTTTACATATTCTTATACACACATTTTATAATGATAGAATTTAGCATATAATCTTACTTTCAAAAAATAATTTTTACCTCCTTTTTTTGATAAATTTAGTCTAGTCGGATACCACATTTTGTAGATTCTGAAGGATGCCTAACCCCTTCCCGTTGGAATAATTTTAACCTTTACCTAGAATCTAAATTGATTTTTGTAGGTTAAAGCACAAGTCGTAGATGTCAATAATCAAATAGGTTTCCTTATTTTCACTTAAAAAATTAGGAGGTAACTCTGTACAAAATCAATTCTTTTAAAGTCCATAAGTTGTGCTTTGTTTAACCTCAGTAAAACTAGGGTATGACACCCCTTAGACGTGAGTGGCACTTGCTAACACTACTTGTCAGGTGAACCAAATATCCATTCACCTCACCAATTGTATAAGCATTGAAAACAACTATGTACGAGTCTAAAAGCATTAATTAAAATCAATAAATGCGGAATAATTATCCAGCAAAATAAATTTGTTAATTCAATGATTACTCAAATACTACTTCTCATACATGCAAACCCAAGAAGAGAAATAAATGACTTTTAATAAAGAAAGATGAAATAGTGGCCTTCACGAATTATGCAACGGCTCATCTCAAAAATAGAATCTATGCAATAGATTCATCAGCCATTAGTCTCACCCTCCACGCCAGTATCTACATAGAAATACAGGTAATGAGTGAGCTATATATGAATATAACCCAGTAGGATCCCTGACTCGCTACTTAAAATACTCCTGGAAGAAGTGTTAGAAAATACAACCACACCATGAGCGCAAAATTATTATACATATGAACTATATCATAATAGCACAATCAACAAGATCCATAATCATTTTGAAAGAGCTATATATCTTAATATAATTTACACCAAGGTCTTTTTATAAATTGCAGTTTAAGCAGTTAATCAATGTTACCAATTTTCGGCAGCATACACAATATGTCAAATATAGCAAGGAGCATACACAATACTCAGGAAAGCATACACAATGCTTAAGGAAGCATACACAATACCCCAATCCTTGTTCAACCCAATCATGTCACATCACAAAATAGATTATAATGTGAGTTTTAGTAACCTTAAACATAAAGTACATGCGGCTAGCCTCCAAAACCACCGACTCTGCAAAGGACACGCTCGTCCCAACATATGGATCAGGCAGACAAAACATATTTATTAAAATAATTTAAAATAAAGCACCCAAAGATTAACACTTTGAGTGAATCTATTTTCTTTCACCTCGATTGTCGCACTTTCCTATCAAGAATAGATATCACACCTTCCTTATTAGTCAAATTCTGTCATGACCTAAATTATGAGAATGTGCGGGCATCTATACAATTCTAAATCTATATGAGCACCCCCTACTAACCATTCATTTTTATGTGGAGTTTATTGAAACCAACAATTATAATAATCTATTCATTTAAAACTCAAAAAAAAAAAATATACCTTCAAAGTTGTACAAGGCTTTAGTTCAACAAAATTATAATATTTTTCGAGAACCTAGTCTAGACATGTACAAGAGCTTTTGTTACAAAGTAATAAAAAGAGAGTAAAAGACTTAGCTTCAGCCTAAGGAATGAGAAATGTAGAAGTTAATGACGAATACTCATGTAGTGACCCATTTTATCATTATTGAAATATCCACGATAAAGGTGTAAGAACTTAAATTTTTACCAATTTGAATTTGAGTTTGAGATAATGAGTAGTTTTATTAATAATGATTGAATAAATAGAGTGAAAAAAGTGGGCTCGACTTGATGAATCCAATCATAGCGGCCCGTTTCATGCTATAGCAGGTTTGCTATAGTGAGAATACTACCGCTACAATCAAGCCTGTTAATCAAAATCCCAAATTTAGGTCAGTTATAAAATTCCAGCTCTTATTCTAAAAGGGGCCCACTTCTAAAAGTTCCCCTAGGGTTATTCCTAAGTTAGAACACCTGAAACAATGAGGAAAAACTCTCAAGGAACATGATTCTATCATCCTCCTCATGGATTTTCCATCAGAAACTCTGAATAGAGAAAAAGGAGCAAGGTTGCATGCATTCTATGATAATAGCATGGCATTGAGGTAGGTTATGGTTTATTAAGTAGTAGATTTGGATTAGCAAATTATATATAGTATGTAGAATTAATGGGAGAAAGTATGATTAGGCTTTCATACAAGGTGTTCGGATGGTTAATACTTAGAATAATATAAGAAAAAACTGCATGTGCGAATATATATACATATTTGATACTTAGAATAATATAAGAAAAAACTGCATGTGCGAATATATATACATATTTGTGGTTATCATTATGTGTTATTGATTTGAATAAGGCTAATATGAGTAGCAATGGAAAGATGATGTGCTAATCCAACTATAAACTAGACTAATAATGTTATGGTTTAGAAATGATTACGGGATTGATAAACCAAATTGCATGTATTCTTGATGACGTATTCACCTTGAGATGATTTTTTCTTGTGATCTAGATATGAGGTGTGAAGTAGTGTCATAACGTACATGTCCTAAGAGGAAATATGACTAATGTTAAAGTATGAATTGTACTAAAATGTGGATAAGTTACGGTTTGCATTGTACATCAAATGTTGAAAATAAGTCTGATAAATGGCTAATGGTGTGGTTTACATAAATGTGATATTATTATTAAGGATGGGTGCTCACACTTAGTAACTGAATTTGATGGTCCTTGAAGTAATAATTATTGGTGAGTAATTGAGAGGAACTTGTAGGTTATAGTTTATATGGAGTTAGACTTAAAATAGTCTCTTGTATGTGTTCTAAATTAATAAGCATATCAATTGGTCTTCAGACATAATCTGTCTTTAATTGATATGTTTGTCTTGATATTTCTTGTATGAATAAGCTTATAATTTTTTAAGGTCTATCTTGAAATGACTTATGATTATGAAGTGCAATTGTTATTTTTGTGTACTTGTTATAATATCCTGAGAGATAGTTGAATAGGAGAACATACTAGATAAGTTGAAAAAGGTTGACAATATAAATTTTGTTCTATATGTTGAGTAGATCGAGTCCAATGTGATTAAAAATAAGTGGTTGTGTTATGGAGGGGGTACCATGTCGGCACAGTACATGGACCCTAGGTTGTCCCTTGCAGGTCATGAATAGTTGGGTAAAAATAAGACCTTTTAGTTGTAATGATCCTCTAAGTCATTTTCTGCCTTTTTTTACTTTTTCTATTTTTAGAACATTTCTATAGCTTTCCCAAGTCATTTATGACTTGTTGGGACTAACAGTTTGGTTACCAGCAGTTCATTCGGTTTTTATAGCAATTTTCCTATTTTGGAGCTTTTGAAGTTGAGAGAATGGTCTTGTGCAAAAACATAAAGTAAACAACCTTGGATGGTAATTATGACGGTTACAATAACTTTGGAATGTGATTTTAGGCAAGGGGGACCCTAGTTATGGGTCTCAAGGATTCCAGACTCATTTTGGGCTATTGGGTGGATTTTGGTGGAAATCAAAATCTTAGGTTTGGAACCCACATTCTGATAAAATGTCCTTGGATGGGAATTTCAATGGTTCTATTGAGTTTAGAATTTTGAATTTAGCAGGATAGCATAATTTTTTTGCATTCACGGGGTTCTGAACGAATCTCGAGCACTCGATCAGAGTTTGTTTAGACTTAGAAAAAAATCTGGTTCAAGTTGCCGGTGCAGCCGCTTAAGCGGCCTATAGACCTCTTTAGAGGCCTATAGATCGCTTTAGCAGTAGATGATTTGGTAGACTGGGATCACTTTAGCATAATCGTTTAAGAAGCTCTGGACCGCTTTAGTGATAGCTAGTCAGTCTGGCAGGTGCCGCTTAAGCGCCCTTTGGCCCCTTTAGCGGTAATCGCTTAAGCGTTCATTTAGCCTCTTAAGCGGCCACTGCTGAGTGTTATATATATGTTCCATTTTTATTTTCATCCTTTATTTTTCTAAGTTCAACCTCCATTATTGATATTAGGAGCTCAAAATTATAGGGATAATCATAAATTTGGAGCTGGGAATAGCTTGGGGATGTTAGATTGAGCTTTTTCTCATTATTATTCTGTACATTCTCGGTTAAACTTTTATTTAATTCTCCATTTTTGTTCTTGAGTTTTTGAGTGATGTTGGGGCTGTTGTAGAGATCGAAGGATGCTCAATATTGTAGAAAGTGATCCTTAAACTGAGAGGGACCTAGTGACAGACTTAATTCTCAATTTTATTGGTGGGCTCCAATATTTAATTTTTGGCTGGATTTCTGGCCCAGAGTATAAATTTGCAATTTGGGTACTGTTGTTCTCATCTTAAAGCATGGAATATTATATTTGATAGTGTGACAACGGTCGGAGGCTTCTTGGAAGGGAAAAGCTCTGTTATAGAGGTTTTCACATGCTTTCGGTGGCGTCTAGGTAGGCTAGGCTTACCTTTCTTCTAGACTCCGTACTGTTATGGTATTAGTGTGATATTTTGATAGTTGTTGGTGTGTTCTTATGGTTAGGATATTCATTTAGAAAATTCTAATTATTTTAGCCGATTAAGAGACTTGACAATAGATTTTAGCGTATGTTTCCCTTAAACCGATAGTTGCCCTACTTCCTAATTCTTGCCTTAGCATATTTAGGCCTTTGGGTCTACAATTAAGAGCCTTATACTATTTTTGGGTAGGTTCTTGGCTTTTATTTGGGTTCCCGAGGTTGTAGTTGACCTTATCGACCATTCTTAAGAAAGGTTGCTTTAGAATAATGCCTTTTTTGGACTTAGTTGATTCTAGCACTGTTCTAGGGACTGTAATTTAGGGATTGTATTGTCTTAACCACTATATTAATCTTATTATCTTTGATATCCTCGTCATGTTAGTATTTTGACATCACATACCGAGTTTTAACTTAATAAATGGATTTTTGATCTCCTTTAATGAATTCAACCTTCTAAAATGAGAAAAGTGACTAGACGGACTTGGTACGAATTATAATTCTAGGATATTGCTATGTATTGCTTATTTTGGAGTTCCACTTTGAGTCTTGCACCTGGATTACTACTTATCACTTATTAGTTCCGGTTCAAGTCCGACATCTTTTATATCGCTATTATCCATTTGTTTTGGTTCGAGTCCGGTATTTATTATCATCACTATTATAGATCTTGCATTGGAAATCTTGTAGACACTTGTAAGTTTCATGGTTATAGAGGGGTAGGAGTATACGCTACACATATCGCACATCTCATCTTGTTTTACTTTCATTACAATTATATCTTGTGCTTACCTTAGTTTTACTCATTCATGTTTTAGGATTTTTAATTAACTTTCAACATATTTAAATAATTTCCAGCTCATTAAAACTAATTTTTTTTAGCTCATCAATTTAATTTTCAGAATATTTAATTAATTTCTGGCATAACATTTTGATTTTTAGCTTGTTAATTAATTTTTAGCATGTTTAATTAATTTCTGACATATTATAACTAATTTTTAGCATTTTATCTATGTTCCAGCATGATTATTTAATTTTCCACTTTCGGCATGTTTTATTAATCTTCCGCATATTTAATTAATATTCAGCATTTTAAAACTAATTTCCAGCATATTAAAACTACTTTTCAGCATATTTTAATTAATTCCAGCATAAAAAAAATTATTTTCCAGTATATTTAAATTAATTTCAGCATATTAGTTTATTTTTCAGCATATTAATTTAAGTTCCAGCATATTTAATTAATTTCAGCATACTAATTTGTCACGCCCCGAATCCCATTCAGGATGGACTTGCACCCGAAACCGATATGGCCCGAGAGAACCAATCTTTGCTCATGTACTTTCATATGCATGTCTCTTTATGAATAGCATACTATCTCATGTAACTGATAAAATATAAAATGCTAATGGCGGAAGTCATGGAAAACATGTACAATATATGAAACTTGGTCGTTAGGGCCATCAAGTCTAAGTGGACATACATCTCTTTCATTCATATACCCACATATGTCTACAAAAGCCTCTAACAGATGCCTATATATAACCATCCTAAAGTTGGGACAAGTCCCCGCTTTATGCAATATTTACAACATAAAAACAAATGTACAATTGTGACTCAGAAAGCCCCGAACCAACTGGAGCTCACCAACAATCTGCAAATGATCCACAGCCTACAGAGGAGGTTTACTAGCACCTGCGCCTATAGCAATTAAAGTAAGTCCCCCAAGAAGGGTCAGTACGAAGAATGTACTGAGTATGTAAGGTTCATAAGAACTGTATCATACATAATAACAACAACAATGGAGTCAATATAAGCAAAATAGTCAATGTGAATAAACTCTATTTCTGTATGTGAGGAACCATGTATATTACGTTCTTTACTTCTCTTGTCTTCACATATGTTCATCTTTATTGTTCTACCCATGCTAGGCTGTTCTGTCGCCCCTGGGATGAGATTAACCCATGCTAGGTACTTTGACCCCTGGGATGTTAGATTAACCCATGCTAGGCTTTTGTGTCGCCCCTGGGATGTTATTAACCCATGCTAGGTACTGTGACCCCTGGGATGTACTGTGATAACCCATGCTAGGCTTTCGTGTCGCCCCTGGGATGTTATTAACCCATGCTAGGTGTTTATTCCACCCCTGGGATGCCACTCAATAATATACAAACAATTATACATTACTTCTTTCTTTCATTAAAAGAGTGATACATTGGTGATTGTACATTATTGTAACTTTGAAACATTAGTCAATGAACCATGAGACATGTGAATCACAATTGGTTCTGTGAGTATGTCACCCATGAATACTCATCAATTATATCTCTTATTATTCTTACTTCCATCCTAAGAGTGATACATTGAGGATCATGACACTATTTGAAGCACACACATATATATATTACTCCACTTCTTTACTTCATGAGATTGATACCTTTAATTGTGAGGGATAGATATATTAGCTTGTACATTACTTCTTTCATTACTCTTATGAGATTGGCACTTTTACTTGTGAGAGATTGGTACAAAGATAATCATAATATTATTGGACTTTTGGAACATGACATGATTGGAAACAAAATGCTATTCAAAATAAATAGACTCTCTTTACATCATTACTCTCTTTGCGATAGTTTTCTTAGAATTTACAACATTATGACAACTTTGGAACTTCAGTCAATGAATAGGAGATAAGCGAATCATAATCCATCTAAGAATAGGACACATGTGAATAACAATATATGTCAACCTGAATTGAGATACTTCAAAACCCCTTCGGAATAGAACAAGTACAATGTCAATGTGAATACTATGTGCTGCAGAAGGATACAGATAGAATAACCTTACATACCTTATATTCTCAATATGAATACACAGTCCTATATGTGGATACAATAATCCCAATAATCCATCTCCTTACTTATGTGTTACTCTACAACACAAGTACATAACAAAGCTCATGTTAACAACCAACTAACTTACAAGTGCATACGACGACAATGATTTACGTGACTGTTGTATAATATTATTTCATCCTCTTACAATACCATTTACTGCATTATCACACCAGAAATACCATAAAATTCCACACATTGACCAAGATATCATACATAAATAGCATTTCACACCACACTTACCCTTTATACTTCCTCATTAGCACTACGTTACCTTTTCTCCGTCAAGTCACTCGATAATTTTCACAATAACACATTAACAACAATAATTATTTTATACCATTCAAAATACCTCCGGGATACTCCTTTATAGTCATTTAAAAGGTACCATAATTTGATAATTGCATCCATGAAGGGTATAGGGGCTTCGGGGGGTCAAAGGGATGCAAAAACAAGCAATTCGGGGTTCTGGGCCGACCTGCGAATCCAGATGCGCCCAAAGGTGGATGAAATACGTCCGCAGGTGACCTTTGGAAGTATCTAGAGGCACCTACGAAGTCACCTGCGCCCGCAGGTGCTTCGTCTGCGAGGGCGGGTGCCCGTTTCAGCCAAAAAGGGTCTCTTTTGGGTCTTTTTTATGCAATGAATGGTACATGATCATAACTAAACTTTTATTGACATATTTTAGATCATATTAAATGCAAACAAACATCCATGGTTTCACAACGCACATAAACATCACCAAACTACATTTTTCTTTCAATACGTCGCCAATTCCATGCCTAATTTTGTAACAACAATTCCAAACATTATACACAAGGATAAAACAAGGTAATAATATAACCACATCTCACATGTCAATATTGAATCCATCAAGTTCACTTCCTTCAATACCACAAGTCCATGTTCAAGTTTACAAGACAACCTCTTCCGATTTAGCAAACATGTAAGATTACACACATAGTCAACTTCTCAATACTCCACCAACATAACCAACATCATATAGGCACTCTCTAATGCATAATATATATTAAACCATAAGCATAAACACTTACCAAGTCTTGCAATATGATGATCTTGGCCAAAGGGATGAAGGCCTAGGGTTTGTGTGAGAGAGAAATGCTTGAGAAAATTCTAGAAAAAGGCATGTGTGTTGTTGTTGAATAAAAATCTGATTTTATCTTGATTTATATGGTATTTAATGGTCATCCTTATCCAATTTAATGCATGTTGGCTTGATCAAACACAAGAATGGATCTTTTCCACATTTGGGCGATGTATTTTATTTGATTTTTGGGCCTCATTTGAGCCCAATTGCACATGATTCATTTAAGCCCATTAATTAATGCATAATTCTCCAACACTCTCATGTCCAAATAATTCCATGAATGTTACGGTAATTAAATAGGTTCGTAAACATACGGGGTGTTACATAATTTATGTTTCTGCATATTTTAAAACCAATTTCCAGCTTGTTTAAATTGATTTCGAGCATGTCTAATTAATTTTCAGCATGTTTAAATTGATGTCCAGCGTCTTTAGATACCATACCTATAGGTTTCTCAAATAATTTCCAGCATGTTAACATATATTTTTCACCTAGAAATCATGTCTATAAGGTTATTAAATTTTAACATGCTAATTAATTATTTGTTAACAACTAGATATCATGCCTATAGGGTTGACCTGATCAATTTTGGCATGTTAATCACCTAATTAACATTAATTAATAAAGAGGCTTTCATGAAATCGATGTATGCTACTTGTCAAGTCCTGTTTGTTTTGTTTGACGCTAATTCAGAGTCTAAATAAGCAACCTAAGATTTTCTTTGTGTCTAGATCTTCATCCAAAATAGATCGTCCAATGCCTCTTGGACATTAAGTTGGGACGGGTAGGCATGTTAGGGAATATTAGTTTTTATCATTTTCTTTAGTGCGGTTTTAGGCTTCATAACAACTTAATAACCAAACTAGGTGGGATGGGTAGATAGACAAAAATGATGGAAGTTGACCCGAGCAAAATACGATAATGCAACATGCGACATTGTCATCCATTAATAAGTCGGGTGTTGATCCGAATAGGATAAAATCAACCCTTGTCCAATCTTTAAACTTCGTTATCTTCAAATCAATTTTTTTACTTATTTGTCGAATTTGCATGTCTCTTTTATTTAGGGGTAGTTTAAAAATCGTTAAATATTTTGATTCACATTCCTTTTTTTTTACTTATTTACGCATCTCATTACTTTATCACTTAGATAATTACTAATTAGATTATAAATGAGTTACAGGTCTAGTTTATTTATTATTTTTCACGTTTAAACACTTAGTTAATAATAAATAATTGACTTTTTGCTTAGAATATAGAATCCCCCACGTAACATATGCATTAGGTCAGGACCCATATTTGTGGACCTCAAAAGGTGCCTAACACCTTCCTTTCGAGCTAACCTGAACCCTTACCCAAATATCTAGTGACGTAGACTAATAATAATTAAATAATTCATAATTAGTTTAGAGTGGTGCCCTAATGCACCTTAATTCGTTAGATGGAAACTCTTCTCTTTTTAAAATATCCTAAAAGAGTTGTCACATCGAATCCCACTTTTCACTAGAAAAGTAGGGTGTGACAATCATTTTTATTGATGGCATCCTGGTGTACTCAAGGAGTAGGGAGGAGCATGAGGAGCACTTAAGGACTGTGCTCCACACTTTGAGAGATCATCGGCTTTAGGCCAAATTTTTAAAGTGTGAGTTCTGGCTTGAGTTGTATCATTCTTGGGGCACGTGGTGTCCAAGGATGGGATTATAGTAGATGCGACAAACATTGAGGTCATTTGTGATTAGGCTAGGCCTACATCTCTGATCGAGGTTCACAACTTTATTGGGTTGGAAGACTACTACAGGAGGTTAGTCAAGAGATTCACCTCTATTGCAACACCTCTAAACAGATTGACTAGGTAGGAGGTTCCATTTCAGTGGTATGACGGGTGTGTAATGAGCTTTCTAAAGCTCCAGGACTTGCTTAGTTCAACTCCTATTCTGAATCTTCCAGTTGAGGGGGAGGGGTTTACTGTATATTGTGATACTTCAGGTATTGATTTGGTTTATGTTCTAATGCAGTAGGGCAGAGTTATAGAATATGTTTCAAGACAGCTGAAGGTGCACAAGCATAAATACCCCACTCATGTCTTGGAGTTGGCAGCAGTAATTTTTGCGTTAGAGATTTGGAGGCATTACCTGTATGGTGTTTGTTGTGTGATCTTCACTGACCAATATAGTCTTCAGTAAATTATGATTCTGAAGATCTTAATTCGAGACAACTTAGGTGGATTGAGTTGTTGAAGGACTATGATCTCTTTATTATGTACCATTCAGGCAAAGAGAATGTTCTAGTGGATGCCTTGAGTCGGAAGGAGGTGAATAAAGGGAGCATGGACTTTCTTTCAGTTTCAAAGTGACCATTGGCGTCGGACATCCAGTCCTTAGCTAACAGGTTGATTCGACTTGATATTTTAGACTCAAGGAGAATTTTTTCTAGTGTTGAGGCTAGGCCTACTTTATTGGAGCAGATTGGAGGTCAGCAGTTTGAGGATAGTCTATTGTGTAGTACTCAAGATCAGGTGCAATGGGGTGATTAATGGAGGGCTACCTTAGATGCTAAGGGTATATTTAGATTCGATGGTCATATTTATGTTTTGAGGGTATGAGGCTTGATTCAGCTGATACTTTAGGAGGCTCATAGCTCAAGAAATTCTACTCACACTGGGATAACTAAGATGTATAGAGACATGAGACAACATTACTGGTGGAGCGGTATGAGGAGAGATATAGAAGACTTTGTGGCTCAGTGTTTGTGTTGTCAGCAGGTGAAGGCCGAGCATTTGAGACCTGGTGGTTTGCTTTAGAGGCTACCCATTCTCGAGTGGAAGTGGGAGAGGATTACTCTGGATTTTGTCAGTGGTTTGGCTTATACTTCACATGTTTTTTATTGCATTTGGGCGATCATAGATCGATTGACTAAGTCTACTCACTTTCTTCTAATTCAGTCTTTCTACAGTGCTAAGAGGTTGGCTAGGATTTATGTTTTAGAGCTAGTTAGTCTTCACGGGGTGCCCATGTCTATTATTTCAGATAGAGGTTCTTAGTTCACTTCTATCGTTTGGAGTGAATTCCAGGGGAGTTGGGTACCCAAGTTGATCTTAGCATAACTTTTCATCTCCAGACTGACGGCCAGTTGGAGTGGACTATTCAGGTTTTGGAGGATATGCTCCGAGGATATGTCATGGACTTTGGAGGTCAATGGGAGCAATTTTTAGCCTTAGCAGAGTTTACCTACAATGATAGCTACCATTATAGTATCCAGATGGGACTATTTGAGGCATTGTATGATAGGCAGTGTCGGTTTTCGATTGGTTGGTTTAAGACATCACAGGCTAGACCACGGGGTACCAAATATCATTGAGATTTATTAGACAGAGTTTGGGTTATTTACGATAGGTTGTAGGCAGGCAAAAGAGTTATGCTGATTGTAGGCTTCGTACTTTGAGGTTTGGAGTCGGTGATCGAGTTTTCCTTTTTATGTCTCTCATGAAAGGCATGATGAGGTTCAGGAAGAGGGACAAAGCTCAGCCCCAGGTATATCAGGCCATTTGAGATCCTTCAGAGAGTTGGGGAGGTAGCTTATGAGTTAGCCTTGACTCCAACCTATGCAATTATTCATCATGTTTTTCATGTATCGATGCTTTATCGCTATATTCTAGATAAGTCTCATATGCTCCAGTGGGACTCGATTAAGTTTGATGAGAGGTTGAATTTCGTGGGGGAGCCAGCCTCTATTCTAGCTAGAGATGTTAGACAATTGCATTCCAGAGAGATTTATATGGTTAAGGTTTAGTGGAGACACCATCTAGTCAAGGAGGCTACTTGGAGACTGAGCATGATATGCGGACTCAATATCCTTACCTGTCAGAGCCTTCAGGTACTTCTTAACTCTTTACTTTAGCGGATGAAAGTCCTTTTAGTAGTGGATGTTGTAATCACCCTCTAGGTTATTTTCTTCCTTTTCATTCTTTTTATGTATTTAAAGACTTTCTATAGCTACCCAAGTCATTTACAACTTGCTGGGACTGGCAGTTCAGTTACTGAGTAGTTTGTTTGGTTTTTATAGCCATTTTCCTATTTTGGTTCTTTTGAAGTTGAGAGAATTATCTCTGGCCAAAACTTTAAGTAAACAACATCTGATGGAAATTCTGACGGTTCTGTTAGCTCCAAAATATTTATTTTTGGCTATTGAGACCCTTAGTTTAGGTCCTGAGGCTTCCAGATTCATTTTGGGTGATTGGATGGATTTTAGTGAAAATTAGAACCTTGGGTGTGGGACCTACACTCTATTCAAATGAACTTAAATGGGAATTTCGATGGTTTCATCGAGTCTAGAATATTGAATGGTAGGTTGGCATAGTTTGCTTATATGCATGGGATTTCGAGTGAATCTCGAGCACTCGGTTTGAGTCTGTTTGGACTTAGCAAAAATTCTGGTATCAAGTTGCTGGTGCAGCCGTTTAAGTGGCCTGGAGACTCCTTTATTGGTAGCCGCTTTAGCAGCCTGGGAACACTTTAGTGGTAGCCACTTAAGTGGTTTGGGAATGATTTAGTTGTAGCTGGCCAGCCAGGTGGGGGTGGCTTAACCGCCCTTTGGCCACTTTAGCAGTGACCGCCTAAGCGGCCACTACTAAGTGTTAAATATATGTTCCATTTTCATTTTCATCCTTTATTTCTCAAAGTGAAATCGACATTATTGATATTATGAGCTCAAAATAAGTGGCATAATTAATAAATTGGAGCTAGTAATAGCTTAGGGACCTTAGAGTGAGCTTCTTCTCGTTATTCTTCTCTAAGTTCTCGGTATAACTTTGAGTTAATTCTTCATTTTTGTTTTTGAGATTTTGAGTGATGTTGGGTAGGTTGTTGAGCTCATATTACGCTCAATTTTTGAGCAAGTGCTCCTTGAGCAGAGTGGTATATATTGACATATGTAATTCGCGATTCCATTGGTGGGCCCCACTGTTTGATTTTTAGCTCGATTTTTGACCTGGAATGTAAATTTGCAATAGGAGTACTATTTTTCTCATTTTGATATGTGGAATATTATGTTTGATAGCGTGGCAGCAGTCGAAGGATTCTCGAAAGGGAAAATCTCCCTTATAGATATTTTACGTGCTTTCAGCGGCGTCCATGTAGGCTAGGCTTACCTTTCTTATAGAATCTACTATGTTATGGTATTAGTGTGATATTGTGGTAGTTGTGGGTGGGTTCTTATGATTTAGATATTCACTTAGAAAATTCTGATTATTTTGGCCTATTAAGAGACTTTAGAATAGATTTCTCCCTATGTTTCCCTTAAATTGGTAGTTTGCCTTTTTCCTAATTCTTGTCTTAGCATATTCAGCCCCTTGAGACTACAATTAGGAGTCTTAGCCTTGTTCTTTGTAGGTGCTTTCCTTAGATTTGTGTTATGGAGGTTGTAGTTTACCTTATTGACCCTTCTTACGATAGGTTACTTTAGAGTAACGCCCTTTTTAGGCTAAGTTGATTATAGCACTTTTCAAGGGATTGTAATTTATGGATTGGATTGTATTATCAAATATATTTAGCTTATTAGCTTTCATATCCTCGTCATGTTAGTATTTTGACCTTACATTGCGGGTTTTGACTTAATAAATGGATTTTTGATCTCCTTTAATGAATTCAGCCTTCTAAAATGAGAAAAGTGACTAGACGGACTTAAAATGAATTATAATTCTGGGATATTGCTATGTATTTCTTATTTGGGAGTTTCGGTTCAAGTCCGGCACCTGGGTTACAACTTATCACTCATTACTTTCGGTTCAAGTTCGACACTTACTATATTGCTATTATCTATTAGTTCTAGTTCAAGTATGACATTTATTATCGTGACTGTTATTAATCTTGGGTTGGAAATTAGGTAGAGACCGGTAAGATTTATGGTTATTGTTGTGGGAGGAGTATACGATATGCATATCGCATATCTTGGCTCGTTTTACTTTTATTACCATTATACCTTTTCCTTACCTTAGTTTTACTCCTTGCTTATACCTACTATTCTTATGGGGGCTCAGTTGGGTTTATTTCTCCTTATGTGTTCCTTTCAGGCTTATGGGGGTCAGTTAGGTTATAGCTAGATATTTATTTATGCTATTGAGTTATGTATATTCAATTTATCACATCTGCTTAGTATAGCCAATCTTTTACATTTCTGATCCTCATTTATTGCCCTTAGTGTATTTATTCACACTTTATTATGCTTTTACTTTAATTGAGCTCAGTCTACCTATGATGCCTACTGAGTACCCCATGTTTTTGTACTTATACTACACTTTTGCATCTTTTTCCCTAATGCAAATCGTAGTACGGGTCACCACTGTTGACGCTGATCTCAGGCTATGCTATTGACCAGATATTTATGTGAGCTTTCAGAGTCCGAAGCTGATCCTTCTCTTTCTGCTGTAGTGATAGTCTTATTTTATATATCCTGAGATGACTTGTATATTTTGATATAGCCTAGTACTCTTTTTGGTATAGTGGCTCCTGTACTGACTTACCAGGTCTTGGGGGTTTCATTTTGGTATTTTATCCTCTCCCCTCTTTTGTATAGCATATACATACATATATATATATATATATGTATATATATTCCTCTCCTAGTTGTGTATTATTATTATTATTATTTTCCCTTATTCCTCTATCTTTGGCCAATTAGCCCGTTACTTGCCGTTCTGGGCTATGGTATGACTTACCTACTGGTGGATTAAAGTAGGTACCATCATGAGATGATAAATTAGGTCATGACAAGCATGTGTGTACAGATAAGTGGTTGTGGTGAGTTCTGATATGCTGTGACTGATGAGATACAGAGGCTACTTCAGCTGTGATATCACTGTGAACAAGATCCATGCTTTGTGATGTGACTTCTTAAAATTGTAGGTTTCATGATGACTTTTTTTGTCTATTTTGGTAACTTACATGTTCTTGATTGTCGACTTGATAAGTCTATTTGGTGACATATAGGTTCTTGATAATTTGACTCGATGTGTCCGAATATTTGTTTACCATCTGTTGTTGTGGACTATTTAATTTCTTGTGCTGGCGGAGTAACTTGAATTTCGTGAATATGCCCTCAATTGGTTGGTCAAGTCATTAATTATTTCTTTTTCGGAGAATGAACACATGTACTTTTGTGCATTGTTGCTGGGTTAATTTGGGTTATAGGTGAGGAATCAGTAATAGCTGACTTGAGAGGAATACATAATGATAGTTAAACTGTGGAGGGTAATAATAGGTGTGAGTAATGTTGAGGAAGCTAAGTGTCACTACCTGTGTAGTGGTTATCAAACTTACCGCATGTGACAAGTGAAAGAGAATATGTAGTATTAATTACTAGGGCTTAATCAAAATAAGGAAGATAATTCGAATTCCTCAAAATTGTTGAGAATCTATAATAAGTAGTGTGAAATTAGGATGTAAAGTTTTTTCATGAGATTGGCTGCTACTTTTGTTGATTTATATATGGTGTTGCATGAACTAATCCTTGTTGGTTGATGATGCCAACTAGTATGTGTGGTGTATTGATACTACTCTTGCTACGTTCCTTAGGGTTTACGTGTGTTGCATACTTATTGAAGTTTCTTGATTGAAGTGGCGAGTATTCACCACCAACTTCTGAATATCTTGTTCCTCGGGTGGAAGTTGTGTCTTTTATTTTCATGTCATTACTCTATATTAGAAGCTCTTATACATGACTAGCTAGGTCCTTGGGATTGTTTGATTTTTATTAAATAAAAGACTTGGAAGGATTTTGATGATATAAACATGATTATGAATTCTTATTGAATTGCTTATAATAACAATGTTGTTTTCAAGAGATTTCACTTAATAATGATTAGGTAGTAAGGGGTTCTCCGATTGAGTTAGAATCGAATAGGTGCCTGCAAAATCTCGAAATTCGGATCATGATAACTTGCCACTTCAACTACGAAATTTCAATCAACCTGTACCATATCTAGAACCTAAAATGGGTGTAGGAAGAGTAGTATCAATACACCAAACATACTGGTGTACAACATTAGTCGACTAAGATTAGTTCACGCAACACCATATATATGTCAACAAATTTCAACAACATCACATCCTAATTTCACACCACTTATTCTGCATTCTAAGTAAGTCTAAAGATTTCAAATTTATCTTCCTTATTTAGATTAGACCCAAGTAATTATTACTAAGCATTTCGTTTCACTTGTGATAAGTTTGACAACCACTATTACAGTTACTGACACTTAGCATCATCAAGGTAACACACACCCATTATTGCTACTCTATTGTTTAGCTATCATTAAATATTATTCTTTTGTCGCCCATTACCTATTACAATTCCTCACTCACAACCCAATTCAACTTAACAATAGGTCATAACAGTACATACATTTAATCTTACAAAACAAGGAAACAATTAATAACTTAATAAACCAACTAAGGGCATACTCAGGTAAATCAAGTTACCCAGTAGCACGAGAGATCAAATAGGTATTAAGCAATCATCTGGACACATCAAAGTCAAACAATCAAGGACACATAAGTCACTAATGGATATATTAGTCATTATAGAACTATGCAATTATAAGCAGTCACATCACAAAACATGGATCTTGTCCATATTAATTTTTACCACTGTATAGTCTAGTATCTCATCAGTTTCACTCTAACCATACCAGGACTCAAAATAATCACTGATCGGTACACATATGCTAAATGGTCTTATTTTATCCCAACTAGTCATGAACTGTAGGGAACAACCTAGCGTCCATGTACCGTACCAGTATGGTACTCGCTCCATAACATAACCACTCAACCGTAAGATAACATCTGACTCAAACCCCTTAATAATAAAATAACATATATATATTCTTAACATTTTTCAACATATTTTAGTATGTTCCCATACCCAACCATCTTTAAGGATAGTACACCAAATACATAAAATACAACACATTAACTTTATAATCATAAGTCATTTAAAGACATACTTCAAACAATCAAACAACTTATTCATACAAGCATTGTCAAGCCAAACAAATAATCAACCACAGTTTATGTGCAAAGACCAACCAACAGGCTTATCAATTCAAAACGCATACAAGAGACTAAATTATGTCTAACTCCATATAAATTGTAACCTACAAGTTTCTCTCAATTACTCAACAATAATTATTATGCCAAGGACCATTGAACCCAGTTTCTAGGTGCCAGGATCTATTATTAATATTATTAACGCATCATAAATGCGACATCATTAGTCGTTTATCAGACTATTGGTTAACATTGAACGTACAATTTCAACCTTAATTAATCCACCTCTTACTATAAATCTTACTTTAACACTTAATCAAATTTCCCCTATGGACATCTATGTTATAAAATAGCTTCACACTTCATACCCAAATCAGAAGAAAAAATTACATCATGGTGAACACACCATCAAGAATACATGCAAATTGGTTTATCAATCCCACAATTCTCTCCCAACTTATAATATTTTTAGTCTAGGTTTACTGTTGAATTAACACATAATCTTTCCACTACTACCCCATCAGACTTTTTTGATTTAAGAACAGATAATGATAACCATTCATATACATAGTATCACACGTGTAGTCATTCTTTCATTATTCTAAGTATTATCCATCTGAACACTATGCCCGAAGGCCTAATCATGCTTTCTTTTGTCAATCCTACACAATATATATGATTTGCTAATCAAAGTCTACGACTCAATAAATCATAACCTATCTTGACACCAAAATGTTGTCGTAGGATACATATAACGTTATTTCTTATTGTCGATCCAGAAGTTTCCATTGAAGAATTCACAAGGTGGATGATAGAACTATATTTTTTTGATAGCTTGTCCTCTTTGTTCCTGGTGTTCTAATTTGGTTAGGAGCATTTATAGAAGAGAACCTCTTATAGAATGAGAGCTGGAATCTAAAATTAATTAACACTTAAGGAATCTAGCTTGCAGGCTTCACTGCAGTGATGGTATTACTGCTATAGAGAGCTAGCTATGGAGGCAAATGGGCCACTGTGGTGGTATCATCTGGTAGGCCCCATATCTTTTGACTCTATTGTATTCCATGTTATATTGAATGAGATTAATTATTATACTAGACTCAAATTCAAAATGGTAAATATTTTAAATTTTTACCCCTTTATCATCGATATATCAATAATGATGGAATAAGTCATTACATCATATACTAATTAAACAATTGTTCATCTCCAAACAAACCTATGTGACATGGAGTAAGAGGTCAGAATTTGAAAGAATTTACTTTTTAGTCATTTATTCTGCATTTCTTACCTAACTCACTTGTTCTCATTTACTGAACCAAACAACATTTCATACTCGGCCTCTATATTGAGACCCTTTGGAATAATAAAGTGCAGAATTAAGTATTATGCATGAATCAAAACATCTCTCTCGTGATTCTCAGCTTGGGGAAAGATTTTTATTTTAAGAAAGTTCGTACAAGGACTCGAATAGCGGAAGAGTAGGATCGTGCATCGGCATATGGTACCAAATACCTCATTCTCAAAAATTCTCTCTATCAATTCCTCTTCTACTTCAATTTCTCCAGGGAAATCTTTCTTTTATTGCTTTATTTCATTGATTAGGACTTATATGTTGCATTGATCATGCCTAAATCACTTGATTTAACACAAAATTGAGGTTTAGAGGTAAGGGTTTGGATTTCCATTGTAGGGGAGTAAATCTGATGCATGTTAGATCATTTCACGTTCTTAACTTTCCTATGTTATACTCAGCATAAGACTTACAAAGTTCATGGAGGTTTGAACTAGAATATAGGCTGCGTGACTAAAAGGAAGTTTTTTGAAAATTTTTGAGCCCTTGGGGCTTTATTTGGGTTATATTCACCATAAAAATAAAGTGCAATAGTCTATATCCTGACATAATGTCGATCTGTGTTAAAAATTGATAAAACAAAGCAAAATTTTGAAAACTCTATTTTTGGGGTCGAGGTCTCGCTTGTGATGATAAATATATTATGGTGGAAGTCCTCGGACTTTCCATAGCACGTATGACCTCGCTATTGTGGTCTTGTTCATTCTAGTGAGCCCTTTCTTTCTATAGAAACATCGCTGCAGCGAAAAAGTACCCGCTGCAACAAAGGTCTAGAGGTAGAATCCCAACCTTGGAGGGTCTAAAATTTCTAAACTAGTTTTCTACGGCTTCCTAGATTTTATGCTTAACTTCTTATTGTTGATCATTGAAAACATTATCTAGCACACTTTTTCCCTTTTAGAGATACAACTATCACTATGGCCGAATGTGGAAATATTCCCTATGAAAGGTTTAATAGTGCTTAATGTAAGAGGCAATAAATGGAGCAAAAGGTTTGAGGCTTCACTTATGACTAGGGTTTTGTGATGACAGGGGTGGAGGAGGAGGAGCCAAAATTCTATAGCCAACTGTAGGAGATGGGGTGGGTGCCACTGATAGAGCAACCCTGTAGCACTAACGAGACATGGGTGAAGGAGTTTTATGCTATGCTCCCTATCATGGAATTTACTATTCTTGACCCAACTATTTGTATCAAAGGTGTGGTCTTCCAGGTCGGTACAATAACTATAAATGAAGCTCTGGGGTTGCCAAATCCATCGGAGGATGAGCTCAAGGCAAAAGAGGTCCTAGACGATGGACATTGGCTTGTAAAAAATCCAGTATACATGATGGTGGTGGAGGGTAAGAGGAACTAGACCCGTTGGGTCAATAACTTTAGGAAGATTAAGAGCATTCATTTCCCCCAATGCTCGCAGGTGGCTGAACCTAGTTTCTATGAGGATCATCCCCTCCCAAAATGTTAGCAATATGGCTTATCCATGGGCATTGGTGGTGGCTTGTATTATGGACTGGGCACCGATGAATGTGGCAAAACAGATTGTTAAGGAGCTGAGGTACTTTGCTACAACTAGTTTGAGGGATCTGATATGTCCCCTCTCTGATTACTACACCATTCCAGTGGGTAAAAGTACATAAAGAGAGGGATGCTCTCATTAATGAGTGTAATGTGGACTTCAACCCATTGAGAGTGAAAGTATTCCAGAGGCATAACAAGAAGAAAAGAATAGTGAGTTCTAAGAAAGAGAATAGTTGTGATAAGGGGGGTGGAAGAGTTAGGGCTATCATTTCATAGCCTGCGGGCCCTTTTGAGAGTATTGAAATAGACATGGAGGTTATAAAGTACCTCTTGAGGGGTTCACCAGTGCCTCTCGAGAGTCCACATTATCGAGCACTACAGGCCCATCAGATTCCCTTCAAGTCACTTTTGAGTCTTTGGCTCAAGCTCATGTAAAGCTCTGGGCAGATTTGAATGTGGAAAAAGAGAAAAGGCACTCTAGGGATAATATGCTAGTCTGAATGTAGAAGGGAATAAAGACCTTTTTGAATACCCCAACCCTGGGTGAGAAGGACATGATGGTGAAGAAGGTAGATGACCAATATTTCTCATTTTTGGGTAGCTTAGAGCAAGAGGAATCCGGCGATTCAAGCATCGAAAGCAATGATGCATCTAGCTAGGCCGCATCATAATGCATCTCCCACCCCCTATTCCACTTTATGTCACATTTTTTGGTCATTTGCCTTTGTAGGTCTATTTTTAGACAATTTTAACATTCCCCTATGTTTGGATAATTTCCTTATTTTGGATGTATGGGTGTCGTTGGTGACACTTTGGGAGTTAATGGCCTTGTTTTTAGGACGATACATTTTATGAAACTGCTTTTCGTATGATTACCTGCCCTTGGTGCTAAATAAGTGAAGTCCCTAAAATAGGGGACTCACTTGAGGATTCTGGCTCGCGCATTTTCGCTGCAGCGGACGATATTCCACTAGAGTGAAAGTGCTATAGAAAAAAGAGGTTTGATATGGTGGGACTCCGTATTTTCATATGTGTGCTACAATGGTCACTTCCTCACAGTAGCAGGAGCATGGAAATTACTATTTTGCAGTGAAGCAGTTAGCATAATACAGTGCCAAAACTTTTTACTAACCAATTTGCTTAAATCTTTTTCACTATCTCGTCAATACACAAAATACTGCATTATTTATGCCAACACACCATAATTTATGATAGTCTTAACACATGCATAACGTATGCCACTTTTACTATTGACTCAATAAACAATAATTTAATATCATATTATCGTACAACAATACAATTAACAGGCTAACATGACTCTTATCGCTAGATACCAATTGAACCCATCAAGATACCAATTGGAATCAACTAGATAGCCATTAGACTTAACCCAGGTAGATGATAAACCGAAACAACATAACAAGGATAAAGGAAGGGAGTGACTTCTAGGTGCCTCAAACCTTTTGAGGGTTTGGTGTAGACGTCTGGACTCAAATCTGCAGGAATCTACTTGACATTGCTCTTGTACTTGTGAGACCGTTAACGTAACACTCTGATACCAACTGTCACGATCCAAATTACTAGATCATGCGGGAAGATATACGATTCTAACTCAATAGGATCATCCCTTACTACCCATTCATTTTTAATTGGAATTTATTGAAACCAACATTTAGAATAATATATTTGATTGAAAACTCAAAACAAAATTAGTATTTTTATAACCGTATAAGTCTTTAGTTCACCAAAATTATAATATTTCTCGAGGACCTAGTCTAGACATATACAACAGATTCTGAAACAGAGTAATGAAAATAAAGTAAAATATACAACTTCCACCTGAGGAATAAGTTATGCACAAGTTGATGATGGATACTTGCCACTTCAACAAATAAACTTCAATCAACCTGTATCATGCCTACACTCCGAAAAAGATGTAGCAAGAGTAGTATTAGTATAATATACATACTGTTAGGAATGTTTAGTTTACTGTTAGGCATCTTTAGTTGGCTAAGATTAGTTTACACAACAACATATATAAATCAACAAAATCAACATCACAATCTCGTGCAACAACTTCACATCCTAATTTTACACTAATTATTACTCATCCTCAGCAAGTCTGAAGATTTAGAATTTATCTTTCTTACTTTGAATAGACCCTAGTAATTATTAGTTAGCATTCCATTTCACTTGTGATAAGTTTTACAACCACTAATACAGTTACTAAAACTTAGCATCATTGGGGACACAAACACTCATTATTACCACTCGATAGTTTAACTATCATTGAATATTATTCTCAAGTCGTCCATCGTCTATTACAGATTCATCACCCATAACCTAATTCAACTCAACAACAAGGAATGGTAGTACATACATTTAATCTTAGAAAACAAGAAAACAACTAATGACTTGATCAACCAATTGAGGGCATATTCACATAAATCAAGTTACGCCATCAACACAGGAGATCAAATAGTGCACCACAACTAGTAACCAATTATCCAGATACATTAAAGTCAAACAATCAAGGACACATAAGTAACCAACAAACATATCAGCCATCACAGAACCCTGCAATTATAAGCAGTCACATAAAAAACATAAATCTTGTCCACATTGATTTTCATAGCTGTATAGTCTGGGTATCTCATTAGTTTCACTCTAACCATATCAGGACTCACAATAATTGCTCATCTATAAATATTGTAAAGGGTATTATTTCTTCCCAACTAGTCACCTATAGGGAACTGATGTCACCCAAATTACACCTTGGAATAAAGTAAAACACGACCGTTGATAAAATAAAGAACCCAACCAAGGTTGGGGTAGATTCACAGTTAATGTGGCTAGAAGCTAGGTCAATGCAGTTATTTCAACTATTAATTTATTATTTTTGAAAGGTGGGTTTTAAATTAACAAGTATTATGTAGCAAGCTTTAAGTAACTAAGTAACAAGTAACAATTTTATGTTGTTTGTACTGATAAGTTAGAATGGACTAGGATAGTGTTCCCCATGATATTATAACTCAGTAAGCATAGTGTATTAGTGATCTATCCCAGTGCTTAGCATGCGAAATTGATAAGTTTGGTTCACCTAAACAATTGTTCCCCTATCTAGATGAGTATCAGCCGATCAACTAGTTATTCTATGAGTGTTTGCTTTACTAACCCTTACCCTTGAACTCAAATTAGCTAACCCTAGAAACATATAAAGCTATTATATGAGGGTTGGAAATCTCAAATATCCATTGTTAATCCTTTTTCCCATTCATTACCCTTTTGATCTAGTAAGTAAACATTAAGGCGAGTTCTAACATTTGCAACCAATAAAAAATAATTAATACGAAGAGAAGAACAATACATGCATGAACAACGTTCAAGAATCACTAAGTACTTTAACCTATTTTATTAATTTATCATTGTTCTCATAACCCATGTTACAGGATTTAGCTACTCATATTAATAAGATCACAATGAGAATTTTGTAGAAGAATTCATAATCATAAACTAACAAAATGAGCCGAAGAAATTCAAAATCTTGAATTATCAAGGAAAGCTTAATTATCAAGAATTAATAGATGAATATCAAGAATCAATATATGAATATTCTCAAAAATCCAAGAACTATGTATATCAAAACAATATATGTCGCGACTTAGGCTATAGAGTACGTAAAACCTATCCTAAAATAATTGGGAAAGTAGGGTCAAATACTCTTCACGGTCCATGGTTTTATTTCATGGCCTGAGATATGGGATTAGGTCTTCTCAATTCATAATTTTCTTCAAGTTTCCATGATTTAAATGTACGACTCTTGGTTTCAATGCACGAATCCTACTGTAGCTCGTGGTTTCAATCTATAGAATTCCTCTTTTTTGGTCTTTCTTATCACGACTCTCAGTACATATAAGTCTAGTTTGTGGTCTTCTTTTAATGGCTCAGGGAAAGACTTCGTGCTGTATGAGGCTGATTTTCAATCTTCTGGATATCCACTTTATGAGGTAAACCATGACTCATGGTAATATAGTACGAATAGTACTAAGCTACTTTGAGCCTACTTGGTTTGATACAACCTATTCTTCATCTGTTTCATTTTGGGACCTATTTTCCTATACAAACGTACAAATGCACATCAAATCTGCTAAAAAGTGCTTAAGAACATATAACAATCCCATGTTTTTAGTATCAAAAATGTCGTAAAATCATAGCACAACAACACCCTCAACTTAGAATGTTTGCTTGTCCTCAAACAACAAAATAAAAACTATACTAACATGAAATTTAAGCAAAATAAACTAGGAAAGCTAAGGTAGCTGCAAGGCTTTTTATAGTACATCTCATAGGTTTGGTTTCCCCTTTTTTCTCACTCAATACAAAACAAATGTGCATAAACTACTTATCAAATTGACACAAAAGGATCTATAGATGACTTTACAATATCAATGGATAATTTTGAATACAAAGATGACAGTTACCCTAACAATCAGTAATCAATAGTATTAACCTAGTGTCCTCACTACAAAGAAGTCCCATACACACAATAATTATTCAAATTGGGACTAGTATAAAAAAACTCACTCTCATTGATATGTTGGCAATTTCCTAATTTTTTAGTCTCTTTTAGATGGAATTATTGTCTTTTTTTCCTTGATTCTATGCACATCTTATGTTGAAATTCTCACTTGTGTAGGTGGTTGATGAACTTGAGGTTGAGCTAGCCTTACGAGTTAAGAACAAAAAAAAAGAACTTATGATGATGCATAGAAGGAAGATAAGGATTGGTGCTGTCATATGGTCCAGTATTTTGCCGTATTCCCCCACACATGAGGGGGAATCTCAGTCCCCAGGAGAACTAAAGAAACTACCCTGACATGTATGGCCACATGCGCCCACACCTGGGCATGTGCGCCAATATGTCAAGGTAGCATGTGGCAAACTAGTAAAGCTGGAAAAGGGAAAAATGGTGACTTATGTAGCCACCTGTGCACCCACATGGTCACATGCGTTGGCTTGTGTACCAGCATGTGCCAGGCATGGTGGCATTTTTGTAATTATCTATTATGCATTTTTCCAGCTATAAAAGGGATTTTTAAGATTTGAAACTCCATTTTTTTTGCCATTTTTTGAATTCTAAAGCTTTTAATTGAAATCCTAGAGTGGGATTTTAGTGATTGTGCTTAATTTTCTTGCTTAGAATTTTGAATTTCTCTTGGAATATTTGGATTCTATGGCGGAATTTAATGAGAATATAGGTATATTTCCTTATTCTCATGTAATTAGTAACTAAATACCTAACTTGGGGTTATGAATGATTGAGTTGCAATTTGTGCGTGGGTTGTACCCATTTGCCTAGATAATTAATTATTTGTCAAGAATTTAGTCATTACTCTATGATTTAACCTAAGATTAGAGGTTGCAAACTCTAGTTTCACTTAGAACCCTTTTTATCCTTGACAAAGAGGATAAGGATGAGAAGTAGTGATTGACAATAACTTAATTTTATCATTTAATAGTAGATCTTACATATAAGGCTACTAATTGAGGTATTAGGTTGATTACAAGGAAACATGTGTGAGGTGTTCGTAAGAACCCACATATGAAATTTCAACATTTTATCGAAAGATTGATGTTGAAACCTATAACTTAGCCTATCCACAACAACTAGTTAACTTTAGATAAATTGGTACTTACCCATGCATATATTCGCATTCATGAGGGAATAACCCCAAGCCTCTCTTACTCTTTATTACAAACTTTAGATTTCACTTGTACAAACAAAACTTCAAAATAAACTGTTTGAACACGAAATTGATTAAACAAACCCTCCATTTTACTTTATTGCTTTATTTTTAGCATTGTGTGCTAACTCATTGTCACTTGTGACACTTGAAGATGAAGTTATCGCCTTCGTTCCCTGAGGAATCGACCCCGACTCTAAGTTGGGTTAATATATTACTAACGATCATGTACATTTCTTTTCTAGAGTGTATTTAAGCATTATCAAAAATGGTGTCATTGTTGGGGATTGAAACGTAGCGTTAATTTATTGTAGAGTTATAAGTTACTTTGTTAGCCGTAGTATAAAATTTACTTTATTCATTGTTTGTCTTGTTCATAGGATAATCTAAGTCGTCACGACACAATAAGTCTACATGGTAGCGATGCCGCCTCCTTTGATTGACATCTTGATTATGAGGATCACCTAGGGGATGCCAAAAGGGCAAGTGCAATTCACATCCCACCCGCGGAGGGTAATGGAGTGTTTTATGTCATATGTGTGATGCTCCACTTACTCTAAATGAACATCCTATTTTGTGGTCAAGCCCGTGAAGATGCAAATATTCACTTAAACAACTTCATAGATGTTTGCAATCTATTAGAAATTGCTCATATTTCATAAGAATCTATCTGGTTGAGGCTCTTTTCATTCTCATTGACAGGTGATGCAGTACTGTGGTTACTGGAATTACCCGCGAAATCTATATCATCTTGGGATGAGTTGACAGAAGCTTTTCTATATCGATTCTTTCCACCATCCTGCATTCTCCAATTGAGGGATGAGATCAGAAGCAATTGATTAGTGAACCATTGTATGAAGTTACGGTTCAATAAAAAGTTGATACACTGCCCAAATCATAAAGTGCTAGATAACATGCTTTTCCAAATCTTTTATAGGGCATTGGACTAATTGAACAAGATGGCAGTGGATAATACGGCTAGAGGATCTTTGATTAAACGAACCTCTGGAGTTGCTTCAGAATTATTTAACTAAGTGACAAAGCAAAGTAGAGCATGGAACATATGAGATAACAAGGTGTCCATGGGGCTTCCTCCACATCTTATGTTAGCTAAGAGAAAAGGAAGAAAGATGAGGAGGGAGACAAAAATATGGCTAAAGTAATGACATAATTGGATCTCCTCACAGAATATGTAATGGGTGCAACCTCAAAGGCGGTCAATGGCATAGTTACAAAGGGTACTAAAGCGCATGATGATGATGATACAGAGTCTCTTGAAGAAGAAATATAGTACTTTTTTAACCAAATGGTGTGTTCCTGACCTACCTATTAAAGGCAAGGTGGGAATCAAGGTTAGAAGAAAATGGACTGTGATTGGATATACCATGATTGGAGGGACCACAATCGTGATAGAGATTGGAGGGATAAGGAGAGAGATATGGACCATGATTAGAGATATGAAGAGTGTGACCATGATAGATACATCCCTCCATATGATAGGCAAAAAGTTAAATAGGCTACCATTGTGGACTTAGAAAGTTATAAGAAAGAAGATGTGCTTGCTCGTATCCTTATGGGGGTTAAAGGGAATGACAAGATGTTAAGGGAGATAAAAAGAAACTTTTCGCAACTTAATAAAATGTTCATATCATATTTGGCCTCAATCAAGTAACTTGAGACTCAATTGGGCTAAATCTTGGTTCAAGTAAATACAAGGCAAAAGGGTGGTTTACCTAGTGACACCATGGTGAATCTGAAAAATGATGGTCATTGTATGGAAATTGTCACTAGGAGTGGTACAAATCTTATTAATAATGTTGTGAATATTGATGATGACCCCAATGAGAGAGAAGTTGTCGAACAAGTGAGAAGAAAGAGGGAGCGTCTTGATAATTCGAATGATAAAGTTTCTATTCCAAATTAGCCGAATATTGAGAAGCAAGATGAAGTGGAAGAGAAGGGTGAAAGTGAAGAGATACCTCAAGCAGTTGATGATAATGTCTTTAAATCAAAGGAAAGCCCGGTTGTTTTAAAGCTGCAAATCAAAATCCCTCAACCATTCCCACAAAAGTTCAAGAAGAAGGAGGATGATTCAAAGTTTAAAAAATTCTTCTCAAAATTTAGCAACATATCAGTGAACATTCCTTTGTTTGAAGCCTTGTAAGAGATGTGATGTTCCGTGAACTTATGCCACTTTTGATGCTTAAAACTATGAATATTTGCAAGGTCGAATATATTCTTATTTATATATGATGTGTTTTTGTTAGTTTTGTAGGGAACTAGGGTCCAGAGGTACATGTGATAGAAAAGATGAGAAAGATACCAAGTGAAGACACATGAGCTCCCATACGGACAATGTGAAGGACACATGAGCCGTGTACCTCAACTCATGCGTGGGGTGATAGGAAGATATCAAAAGGTTCAGAGACATGAGCTCTCATACGAGTCATGTGGATAGCATACGAGCCATGTGGATAGAACACAAGTCATATGGTTTCCATACAAACCATGCACAAGGCACATGAGATATATGGTGTTTCATGAGGAAATACTTGAGTTTTGGTGGAGATGAGCCGTACAAGAGGCCATACAAACCATGTGGTCTTTACACGGACCTTGTGGACATGTGCCGACTCAATTCTCCTAGTTAGTTTAGGATAGGATTATTTATGTCTATAAATACATAATATAGGTTTTTATTTTGTGTTGGAACATTTTGGGTATTATTCTAACACACTTTGAACGTCAATATCATACTTTTGCCATTAATTCCATAATTTGTTTTGTTCTTCATTCCATTGTTCATCTATAATTCTTTCAATAAGTTACTTGATTTTTGTAAATGTTCTTATTATGCTTTCTAAATTGAATCTTGATATGATCACATCAATTATGAGTAGCTAAACACCACAACTAGGTTTGTGGGAACCATGTCGTATTAATGAAGTAGTGTTCATTGTACAAGGTTATTCTCTATGGGTGTTTAGGCATGTATTTTTAATTTCTTTGGATTGATTGCTTTCTAATGGTGCACAATGTTAGGACTTTCCTTATCTCTACCCTGGACTTTAGCAAGGGTTATTGGATAAGAAAAGAGAATCAATAACAAGACTAGGAGCTACCAACCTTCTTTTAAATAGGCTTGAACCAATAAATTGGAAAGACTTTATTGGGATCTTAGAAAGGGGTTAGTAATGCAAAAACTATGTCACATAACTCTGTGTTCTTAGGGATAGTCATCTATAAGGGGCATAACATAGTCGGTTAGATGATACATAACCTATCAATTCTGCATTCCGAGCACCACAAGAGATCACTAAGTACAAAGAACCTATAGAGTTATGAAGTTATTGGGGAACACAATCCTAGTGTCTCTCTCATGCTGATTTCAAATCCAATAAATCAGTAATTGTTACAAAGAAATACTTTATTTACAAAACCCTCTCTTTTACTGGAGATTGTTATTGATTGCTTAGATTAAAATTCTTGATTCAATATTAACCTATTCCCTGTGGTATTAATCCCAACCTAGTCCCAACCTAGTTGGATTCTATATTTGATCACCGGCCACTTTATACTTTGTTTAGAGGTGTAATTTAGGTGACATCAAATTTTAGCATCGTTGCCGGGGAATACAGTTACAAAGTTGATTGGTTGTGTTTGTCGGGCTGTTGGTTGTTGTTTCCTGACTTTACTTTTATATTGGTTTTAGGGAACACACCAGTGGATTCCCAGTACTCGAAGTCAATAAAATCCCCTAACTCCATTTGATCCTGAACTTGAAAGAATTCTTAGAGCTAATAGAAGGATAGTGAACGAAGGAGTTCATAATCAAGGTGTTCGTAATCAGGGTGTTCCTCCTCAGGGAGTTCTTCCAGAAGGAGTTGAATATATGATAGTTCATGATCATTCAGGGCTTTATCTTAAGTCTTAGGATACTGCAGAGCAGACCACTTCTCTATTAATGGCTGAGTAGAACGCAAGGCAAGAACCTGCCAGATGGGCCAAAAGAAGATTATTTGGCTGCACTTGATGACCGAGAGAGGCAGAAAAAGTATAGGGGAAATCTCCTATACAACAGTATCTTCCCCACTATGAGGATGCAGATGAAGATTTAGATTATTTGGAGCTGGTTGAAATAGGATCTACTATTCCACAAGAATTGCCTCCAAGGTCTAAGTTTGACATCACTAGTGCCATGATCCACTTGCTGAACTTAAAGGGGTGTTGTCAGGATTTCTTATTGATGATGCGAATTGGGATGTGATGAATTTGTAGGAATTTGCACATCTTATAATTTACCTGAAGTGAGCCAAGAAGCGATTAAACTACTGCTATTTCCTTTCACGCTGAAGGAAGAGGATACATTGTGGTTGGATGAGTTACCAAGTGGATTGATCACTATTTAGAGTGAGTTAAGGACTCAGTTTTTAAATAATTTTTTCCACCTTCTAGGATATTGCTGTTGAAAGATAAGATTTATAATTTTAGGCAGTTACATTCAAAGGCATTATATGAGACTTGGTTGAGGTTCAAGAAGATGCTGTAGAATCTTTCAAATCACAAGATGACTGGTAGAAACTTGCTTGAGATCTTCTAAAGAGCTTTGAATTCTAACACCAAGGTTGTAGCAGACACTATCACTGGTGGGACATTCATGAAATTTTGTGGTAGCATGCTTCTGAGATCCTAGATAAGATCATGAAAACAACAGAGGTTGGCATAATTGAGATACATACAGACCCATAGACACTTATACAATTGGAGAATACGCAGAGAAGAGAGCATTAGATAAGTCAGTAGCTCAAGAGGTGGAGCAGCTGAGCACTGAGATTGGTTTGCTCACTAATCAATTTTCTGCAGTAGGGACAACAAAGGTGAATGTGGTTGGTTCGCAAGGTAAGGTACCAAGGCATGATAAGTCTAATTTTAAAGAAGAGACAAAGTATCTAGACAGAGAGGTGGTGGGTTTTTCAGTCAAGGTCTAAGGATCTAACCAAGGAAATTAGAACTCTAGGCAATGGAAACAAGATCGTAACTACTATGGAGACAATAATTACAACATGGATGGGTATAGAGATAGGAGTAGGGAATGAGACAATGATTAAAGGAAAAAGGATGATTATAAAGGTAGAAGTGGCCTCTATGTTCAACCTGGCAACTGATATGCTGGTTTGAGCAATTCGATGCTTGTGAAAATTATGAAAGGGGTAGATAAAATTGAAGACTTCCTTAAGGAGATTAGAGCAGATATTTCAGGGTTGATCCAAAAGTTCAAATCATATGCTATTGCCATTAAGCAGCTTAAGAAACAGTTAGGTTAGATGTCCATCACATTAAATCAGCATCAACAAGGTACGCTTCCAACCAACACCATCCAGAACCCAACAAATAATGCTCATTGTATGGAAATCACCACAAGAAGTGGGAAGGCTCTTGTTTAAGCACCCAAAGAAGTTGTTATTGAGAAAACTAATGAAAGTGTTTATACCACACTAGAAGAGGGAATAATTACCAAGAGAGTAAACGTAAAGGAAGTTTTAACAAAATATGTTCCGTTCCCAAAACTTCCCCTACCATTTCTCTAATGCCTCAAGAAAAAGGTGGATGAAACTAAAATTGCTTGTGGGGAGAGCCTGAAAGATATTGAAGAGCCTCCAATAGATGAAAATAAAGTTAATGCTGAACATGAAAAGGAAAATGAAGCCCTAAAGATGCTAACTCCAATTCCAAAGCCTCCACCTCTATTCCTTAATACTTGAAGAAAAAATGGGAAGATGTAAAATTTCATAAGTTCATGTCTATATTAAAGTAAATTTTGATAAACATCCCATTGGTGGAAGCAGCACCATTGCAGTGCAATTACATCCCATTCTCTTGTGCAAAAGAAATATGATCCCGGTGGCTTCACAATTCCATCCACAATTGGATGATTTAACTTTTCCAAAGCTTTGTGTGACCTAGGTGCAAGCATTAACTTGATGTCGCTGGCTGTATTTAAGAAATTAGGCTTGGGAACCCTCAAACTTACAAATATTCTGTTATTGATGGTAGATCATATGGTCAAGAAGCCTGTGGGAATTTTGTTCGATGTTTTGGTCAAGGTAGAAAACTTCATCTTTTCGGACGACTTTGTTGTATTGGATTGCGAGGTCAATTTTGAGATGCCTATAATTTTGGAGAGACCATTTTTAGCCGATGTTAGAGAATTGGTTGATTTGGAGCAGTGTGAGCTGAAATTTAGGTTGAATAATAAGGAAGTCACATTCAATATTTGTTAAACTATGAAGCAACCAAAGAACATAAGGGTGGTTTAAGTAATAAATAGCTTAGATGACCTTGGGAGTCGACCCGAGGGATATCTTGATAAAGTCTGAGTAATCAAGACTCTCGCATCGTGCTGCAATGTTAAATTAGGTGCTTCTAGGGAGGTAACCCAAGGTGTCTTATTATTCCTACATTTGTTTTGATTCTTGTTATTTAGATCAACGCCAGACCCTCGCATCTAGAGTGCCATAGATATGTTCCTAACTCTCTTGTTTTACTTTTGTCTAATGTGTTTGGGACAACTCATACTTATTTGATGGGGTCGGGGGTACTTTTTGTCTATATGTCCTTTTGGAGGTTTTGATTACTGTGTTTGTTTTCCCTTAAGGGAACTATCATAGTAGAATAGCCATGTTTAGGAGTTTATTTATATGTTTTTCTTTATTTTTTTATTATTCATGTAACCAAGGGATAAGTATGAGAACTTAGTGCAGTTAAAATATAAATAAGCATGCAACTGATTTTAAATAAGTTTTATGGTAAAATGACACCCCTCCAAAAAATTTTGTGTTTTGCATTGTGTTGTGTGCTTACCTGAACTATTACCAATGTTTGGATCTCATAATGGAATTAGGGTAATGATATTGATAACTATAGCCTAACTTGCATGAACCAAATATGTAGTGACAAATTATATAGCCCTAATCCAAGTGTGTGTAAGGTATTACCAAGTCAGTGTGTGTGTGTAGTCTAGAATTTTCTTGGTTAGTCTCGCATAGTTGTAGGATAGAGAGTTAGGAAAGGATCATAGGCCATCTTGATTTAGTCAAATAAAAAGCCTAAAAGCCTACCAAATAAATTTGATAACCCTTAATCCCAAAGTTTGAGCCTAAATAGACCTTTTCATTGAACTAGCCTATTCACTTTTCCAAACATTTACAATGAACCTACTTTGGTCCTGGTTTCTCCTTGGACACTATGCACCTCAACTCAGGCAAATCACCTAAGTTGAGGGTGGCTATTGTAGGGGTGCATAAAAATATTGGGTATGAAGAACAAGTTAATAAAATGAAAAAGTATTCGAGTGCAGTAAAGAGAAAAGAAAAGAGAAAGAGTTTGAGTAAAGAGAAAAAAAGTGAAAATAAAAGGGAAAAGAATAAAGAAAGTAGGAAAGTTGAGTCAAAAGTAGTGTAGTTCCAAGGAGAAATGATTCACTTTACCCATATGTACCATACCCGTCCCTGTGCCTACATTACAAGCCAATAAAAGTCCGATAGTGATCTTAATTAGACTGTCTAAAAACTAACGCGTAGAAAATAAGGGCAAGCCTATGGTATCAAACACATACTATCTAACTTCTTTGTGAGAGTGAGTGATTATTTTCAGTACATATTTTGATATTTGTGACATATTCAGAGTACGAGGGACTTCTTTGTTGTGAGGGCATAGGGGTTGTATTATAGTTATTGCTTGTTAGGGTAGTTTCATTAGTTTAAGTGTTGGATTGTTGTTTATAATGTGATGCCATTTCTTGATCCCATTGTATTATGGTGAGTGGTTTGTGTAAACACAACATTTGTTGAAGTTTTGATGGTATTGGAGGATGTTGGATATATGTTTTTGGTGAATGCGTGCTCAGATTGGTTTTGTGAAAATCTGAATGCCGTAGTACTCTTGGTTTTTTACTTGGTTAAGCATCTAGGTAGTATAGTTGTATTTTGTTTGCTGAGGACATGTAAATGTTGTAAGTTGAGGGTGTTGACATGTCATGAACTTACAACACTTTCGATGCTTAAAACTATGAATGTTTGCAAGTACTAAGGTATTCTAATTTGGATATGATGTGTTTTTTAGCTTAGAAGGAAACTAGGGTCCGGAGGCACATGTGACATAAAAGATGAGAAAGATAACTAGTGAATTCACATGAGCTCTTATATGGACCATGTGAAGGACACATGAGTTGTGTACCTCAACTCATGCGTGGGGTGATTGGAAGATATCAAAAGGTTCAGAGACAATCTCTCGTTAGAGTCATATGGATAGAATATGAGTCATGTAGATAGCACACGAGTCATATAGTTTCCATATGAACCATGTGCAAGACACACGAGACAGATAATATTTCATGAGGAAAGACTTGAGTTTTGGTGGAGATAAACCATACGAGAGGCCATACGGATCGTGTGGTCTATACACGAACCGTGTGGACATGTGCCAACCCAGTTCTCTTTGTTAGTTTAGGATAGCATTATTTAAGTCTATAAATACATGATGTAGGGATTTATTTTGTGTTGGCACGTTTGGATATTATTCTAACATACGTTGAACGTCAATATCATACTTTTCCATTAATTCCATAATTCATTTTGTTCTTCATTCAATTGTTCATCTACAATTCTTCCAATTAATCACTTGATTATTATAAGTGTTCTTATTATGTGTTCTTTATTGAATCTTTATATGATCACCACAATTATGATTAGCTAAAAGCCACAATTAGGGTTGTGGGTTCCATGACAGATTAATGAAGTAGTGTTCGTAGTACAAGTTGATTCTCTGCGGGTATTTAGGCATGTATTGTCAATTCTCATTGGATTGATTGCTTTCAGATGGTATGCAATATTTGGACTTGCCTCATCACTACCTTGGACTTTAGCAAGGGTAATCAAATGGGAAAAGAGAATCAACAACAACACTCAAAGCTACCAACCTCTATTTAATTAGGCTTGAACCAGTATATAGAAAAGACTATATTGGGATCTTAGATGGGGCTCAGTAATATAAAACCCATGAAACATCAACCTTGTTACTTGGGGATAGTAATTTACAAGGGGTGTAACATAGTCGGTTAGATGATACATAACCTATCAATTCTGCATTCCTACCACCATAAGAGATCACTTAGTACGAAGAACCTATAGAGTTACGAAGTTATTAGGGAACAAAATCCTAATGCCTCTCTCATACTGATTTTAAATCCAATAAATCAGAAATTATTACTACGGATTCCATTCTTTACAAAACACCCTCTTTTACTGGAGATTGTTATTGATTTCTTAGACAGGCATTCTTGATTGAATTTTGACCTATTCCCTATAGGACTGACTCCAACCTAGTTGGGTTCTATATTTGATAAGCGACTATTTAATACTTTGTTTAGAGGTGTAATTTGGGCGACATCAAGATGCCTGGGTATGCCAATTTCATGAAGGACTTGTTGACAAAGAAAAGAACAATGGACTTCAAAATGATAGAGATCTCATATAGTCGTAGTGCTATCATGTCTAGACATACGGTGGTCCAGAAAAAAATGTCGATGCATTCACTATTCCTTGCACTATTGGGGTGTATAAATTGGGCAAAGCATTGTGCGAGTTTGGGGCAAGTAAAAACTTGATGCCTCTAGTTTTGTTCAAGAAATTGGGGTTGGGTGCTCCAAGGTCCACAACTATGAGGCTTCTAATAGTGGATCGTTCCATCAAATGACCGATGGGAATTCTATATGATTTTCTTGTTTGTGTTGACAAATTTATATTTCCCACTAACTTTATGATCCTAGATTATGAGATTGACTTTGAAGTTCCAATTATCTTTGGTAGACCTTTCCTTGCTATCGGGAGGGCATTAGTTGATGTGGAATATGGAGTGATGAAGTTTAGAGTGAATAATGAAGAGGTGACTTTCAATATGTGCAAGTCCATGAAGCAACCAAAGGACTTACAAGTAATCTCCGTAACTAATATGATTGATTATGAGGTAGCCGATGCTATGGAGGTGGATTTCATTAGTAATCTATTTATCGCTGTTTTGTGTAATTATGGAAAGAAAGAGATTGAAGAGTATGATGAGGTCATTGCTTCTTTGACGGGTCTTGGCTCTTATACCAAGAAGCCATGCAAATTGGACCTTGACTTGAAAAATCATGAAACTCATCCCGTAAGGCCTTCAATTGAAGATCCACTGCAACTTGAGCTTAAACCATTGCCACCGCACCTTTGATATGTCTTTTTGATGGAAGGTAACACCTTGCCTATTATTATTGTAGGAGATTTTTTACCTTGGCAAATATAAGAATTAAAGTCGGTTGTGAGAAAATTCATTCAGGCCATCGGGTGGACTATTGCAGATATTATTAGGATTGCTCCTAGAATTGGTACTCACAAGATAAAGTTGAAGCCTGATTATGTCCCAAGTGTTAAACATCAATAGAGGCTCAATCCTTTGATGCAAGAAGTGGTGAAAAAGGAGATAATCAAGTGGTTGGATATGGATGTTGTGTATCCGATATCAAATAGTACATGGGTAAGCCATGTTCAATGCATTCCCAAGAAAGGTGGAATCACAGTGGTTCCTAATGAAAATAATGAGATTATCCCTATGAGATCAGATATAGTATGGAGAGTGTGTATGGATTGTTGAACATTGAATTTGTGGATGAAAAAGAACCACTTCCCCATGCCATTTATAGATCAAATGCTTGATTGTTTGGTTGGGCGAGGTTGGTATTGTTTCGTAGATGGGTACTCAGGATATAATCAAATTTGTATTCCACCCGAAGATCAACAGAAGACTACCTTCATGTGTCCATATGGTACTTTTGACTTTAAGCGCATTCCATTTGGGTTATGTAATACACTTGCCACTTTTCAATGGTGCATGCTATTGATATTTTCGAATATGGTGGAGCATACTATAGAGGTATTTATGGATGATTTTTCTGTTGTTAGTGATACCTTTTAATCAGGTCTTGACCACTTTGGAAAGGTGCTTGAACGATATGTTGGAACTAAACTTGTATTGGATTGGGAAAAGTGACACTTCATAGTAAAAGAGGGCATTGTACTTGGGCACAAGATTTTGGGTCAAGGTATTTAAGTTGACAATGCTAAATTCAAAGTTATTGCCAAGTTACCCCCTCAAATAGCCATGAAAGGTGTTCAAAGCTTTCTTTGGCATATCGGGTTCTTTCGAAGGTTCATCAAAGATTTCTCCAAGCTTGTTATTCCAATATGTAATCTTTTTAAAAATAAAGCAAAATTTGATTTTAATGGTGCTTATTTGAGGGAATTTAATTTTCTCAAGGATAAACTTGTGTTGGCTCCCATAATTATGGCCCCAAATTGCGCCCTTCCTTTTGAATTGATATGCGATTCAAGTGGTTTAGCGTTGGGTATGGTATTAGTCTAAAGGAAGGAAAAGCTTTTTCATCAAATATATTATGCTAGCAAGTCCTTAAATGATGCACAATGGAATGATACGGTTACGGAGCAAGAGTTACTTGTTATAGTCTATGCTTTTGAAAGATTCTATGCTTATTTGTTGGGCATGAAGGTTGTTGTGCACACCAACCATGCGGCTCTTTGGTTTTTGATGGCTAAGAAGGAGGCCAAACCCTGGTTGATTAGGTTAACTGTTCTCCTTTAAGAGTTTGATTTTGAAGTTAAGGATCAGAAGGGTTGTGAAAACCAAATGGAAGATCATCTATCCCGCCTTGAGTCAAATAAGGAGAAGTAAGGTGAAATCGAGATTGTTGAAACCTTTCCTGACAAACTAATCGTGGCACTTTAGGGGAGTGTAGAACTATGGTATGCGGATAATGCAAATTATATGGTTTGTGGTTTGCTCCCCGATGACATAAATCATTATCAAAAAAAGAGATTTTCTCCATGATGTGAAAAATTATTATTGGGATGAACCTTATTTATTTAGGGAGTGTGAGGATGGAGTGATCCATAGGTATGTGATGGAATCGGAGATGCAGGCCATTCTTGAGGCTTGCAATTCATCCCTATTTAGTGGCCATCATACTGGTATGAGAACGACCGCTAATGTCCTTCAAAGCGGGTTCAATTGGCCAACCCTTCATAAAGACGCGCACAACTTGGTTAAAACTTGTACTCAATGCCAAATGCAAAGAGATATTTCGAGGAGGCATGAGATGTCCTTGAAGTCGAACCTCGACGTAGAGTTGTTTGGTGCGTAGGGCATTGACTTTATGGGCCCTTTGTGAGTTTGTATAGTAACAAGTAAATATTAGTGGCCATTGATTACGTGTCAAAATGGATGGAAGTAATTACTTTTCCGAACAATGAGAGAAAGAATGTCATATTCTTCTTGAATAAATACATCTTTAGAAGGTTTGGGACTCCCCCGAACAATCCTTAGTGATGGAGGCTCTCACTTTACTAATCGGGTGTTTGGTACTTTGGTTTACAAGTATGGGGTGAAGCATAAAGTGTCTACCCCGTACCATCCTCAAAGGAGTGACCAAGTGGAAGTTTCTAATAGAGAAATCAAATCTATCTTGGAGAAAACCATGAATGTAGGACGAACTAATTGGGAAAGGCAATTAGACAATGCTCTTTGGGCCTATAGAACTGCCTTCAAGACTTCTATTGGCATGTCACCATATTAATTGTTGTTTGGAAAATCTTGTCACCTCCCTGTTGAGTTAGAGCACAAGGTGTTGTGGGCCTTGCACAAGTTGAATACAGATTGGGAGGATGCATCCAAGTTTATAGTGGAGCAAATACAAGAGTTGGAGGAATTTCATCTTAGGGTGTATGAGAGCTTGGTGCTATACAAAGAAAGGATGAAGAAGTGTCATGATGCCATGATATTGAAGAGTGAATTTTGTGTGGGAGATGAGGTGTTGCTCTTCAATTCGAGGTTAAAACTCTTTGTGGGGGAGCTAAAATCTAAATGGTCGGGGGGCCCTTTCACGGTAGTGAATGTGTATCCTAGTAGTGCTATTGAATTGGAAGACCATGAGAAGAGAAGATTCATGGTGAATGGTCAAAGGTAGAAAAACTTATTTGTTGGTGGACCTAAAGAAGCCAAACCTGAGGCACTCTATTTTAAGGATGCTTGTTGATAAAAGAACAACATCATGGAACGACGATAACTAAGGCACTTTTAGGAAGGCAACCCAAGTTTACTTAGTGTCATTTTATACTTGTTTGTTCATTTATTTTCAATTGTCTTTGTAAATGTAGGTAATACGCTAAGTGTGGAGAAAGGAATGGCACTATTTTGATCCCAAAATAGGCATATGCGTGCTCACATTCCCACAAGTGGGTGCATATGTCAGGCAAAATCTTTGCAAAATTGAGGTAAGGGAATAAGCCCAGGTGAGTGTGCACCTCCCCACCTGTGGGTGCATGTGCCTGTGCAAGTGGCAAGGAAGTAGGTATGGCAAGGCAGCCTCCCATTTTTTTGCCCATCTACGTGCGCCAACGTCTCATGTATGCACACGTCTTAGCGCATGTCCACAAGTAAGTCAACTTTAATTTTGAATCCAACCTTCAAGCCTTACCCGACTAAGCCCAACAACTTATCACTCATTAAAACCCTTTTAAATTCTTTTCATTCCCTTTTAACAACACTAAACCCGACACCCACACCAAAAATACCTATTCACACCTGATTTCTCTCTTCTTCACATACACACACCACTATCAACACAGGTGAAACTACGATGAACACCTCCTCATCTCTCTTATGCATAATCTTCTAAGTGTAAATCAAAACTTAGATAAGTTCTTCTTTAAATTTTGAACCACAACAATGTGTTTGAATAGTAACTTACTTCTATTTTCTCTCTTTTTAAAATTTTTGTGTGTGGTTTTGAGTTGGAATGATTTGGTGGCATTAAATATGGTGTTTTTGGGAATTATTTAGAGTGGGTGTCACATTTGACATAAAATTTGGGGAATTCTAGAGTAACCACCTTAACACCCACCATGTATTGGTTGAAAGTCCTAAATGAAATATCCACCATGTTCTCTCTTAGTTGGTGATCCAATCTCTAAAGTGATGTGTTCTTGTTGTTGTATGAAATTAATTTCATGTTGGGGAATGTTTTTGTAGTTGTTTAAGTTGAGTGAGGTAAATTTTTAGTATTCATGAGTACCCTATTTGCTCTTTAAAATGTTCATACTATGATGCCCACCATATGTTTGATAAAATTCTCAAGTAAGGTTCTTGACATGTTATTTAATAGTTCATGAATTATTTGGTTTTGGGATGTGTTTTTTATATTGTTTGTCACCTCTCAAAACCTATTAGGTGGACAGTCACCCTTTTCCATAAAGGCCCAAGAGCACCAACCCATAACCTTGTACTTCTCATTCATGTAACTATGATAATCAAAGGTTTTGGGCAGTATGGATATGATACATTGATGAAAATAAACCACGCAGGCAAGCCCAAAACTATATATACAAAACTTGGTTGTTGGGACCACAACGTTTAAAAGACAAGACAATACCATGCTTAACTTTATATTGGTCTACAAATCCTCTAAAAATACATAGACTTACTTAAGGTCGGGATAAGCCCCGCCTTACACTTAACTACTATACAATACCAAAATATATATAATAGACTCAAAAATGCCCGAATCAATCTGGAGCTCACCAATAGTCGCTAGATATCCTGTGCTCCCACTGGAGAGGTCTACTAGCTCCTGTGTCTGCAACATGAAATGTAGGTCCCCCGTAAGGGATGTCACTACTAAAGAATGTACTGTAAATGTATGGTTGAAAGTAACTATAGATAACACGAGAGCTCAAATGAAATCAGGTACAAGTGTATAGTGTAACACCCCGTACGTTCCCAACCCTACTTGACGACATTAAATGATATGTACTTAGGTATCGAGAGCTATAAGTATGCATTTAGTCATGCTATTGGTGAGCTAATTGAATTTGGCTCTTGGTATGTGAGTAAACCTTCATAGGAGGTGTTTGATGATCTTCGTGGAACATTGGTGGGGTTCAAAGTGAGGCTAAGAAGACCTCTAAACAAAGTATATTAAGGTTAAGAAGTGAGTTAAAGAATAGGACTTGAAGTATCTAACCAAACCCGCGAAGAGAAGTCAAAAAATGGAATTTTCGAAAAAAATAAGTAAGGGGCGCATTTGGGACCGTGCCAAACCGCTATGGGCTAAAAATTTTAGCCTAGAGGCAGTAAGTTGGCGGGCCCAGGGGCGTGCCACCTTGGGTTTTCCACTTTTTCGAAAGTTGGAAATTTCTAAATCCCAAGGGTATCCGGGGTCGTACCGAGCCAATTTTTTCTACTTTTATTCTACAACCAATAGTATATACATGAAATGAATGACATATTACATTGGTATGATAAAATTACTCGGGAACGAATTTGGGGCCAAAATGACGATTTTACCCCTATAGTCAAAATAAGCCAAACGTGGCTAGAATCACTTGGTTTTTGGATTGAGGCTACGGATATGAATAGAATGAGTGGGAATATTATTGTAATACCTATGAGACAAATTAAACACAAGAAATTATTGATTTTATCGAGTCAAGTGAATTGGGCCCAAAAAGGGCCCAAAAATGAAAAGAAAGCATGGCCCAAAAATGGGTCAAAAGACCCATTCTTGCCAAGACCTTCTAGAATACCACATTAATGACTAAGTATGGAATCAAGGTCTATAAAAGGGTCCAATATCTGATTTTATCATGAGAAACACCCATGCTTATCTATCTTTTTCTAGAAATTTCCCAAGAACATCTCTTTGGCTTTCAAAACCCTAAGGCACTTCTTGGAGCAAGATCATCATATTTCAAGCTTGGGTAAGTGAATATTATTGTAATTTAACATATTATAAGCATGATATAATATGTATATCATGTTGGTTATGGTTGAAATGTTGGACATGACACTTTGTGCTTTTGTATAAGATTTGTGATCCATGGGATTTGAGCTTGAATTTGGACTTGTGCCTTTGATGAAAGATCATGGTATGGATAAAATATGAACGTCTATGGTGTTATTTTGTTATTTAATTTGTTATTTTTTTTATAAGTGCAAATTGTGGGATGTTGGCCGATTTGTGCTATGAAGTGTATTAAGGTGAATTGATGGATTGTTTGTGATGTGGTGTGGATAAGAAAGTGTAAAGGGGAAGTGTTGTGGTGGAATTTATTGATTATCATGTATTGGTCAATGTTGGGAATATTGGAGGATTTTTGGAATAATGATTTTATCAATGGTTTTGTTAAGGGGGAAATGACATGTTAAAGCTAAACATGTGACTTATTGTTGTTGTATGCCATTATAAGGTAATTGGTGGTTAATGTTGGTTTCGTTATAAATTAAACTTGTGTTGTAGAGCGAAACATAAGGAAGGAGCAGGAATATTTTATGCACGTCTAAGATTGTGTATTCGTATTAAGAATACAAGGTATGTAAGGTTCCTTTTTCCATATCCCTCTGCAACATGTTGTTCACATTGACATTGGACTTGTTTCAATTCCGAGAGGTTTGAAGTATCTCAAATTAAGGTTGACGTATATTGTTATTCATATGTGTCCTATTCTCAAATGCATGATGATTCTTTTGTCTCTTGTTCATTGAGTGAAGTTCCAAAAATGGCATAACGTTATCATTCCTAGCATGGGTTAATAATATCCCAGGGGCGACACGAAAGCCTAGCATGGGTTCACATAACATCCCAGGGGTCAAAGTACCTAGCATGGGTTAATCTCATCCCAGGGGCGACAGGACAACCTAGCATGGGTAGAATAATAAAGATGAATGAATATGAAGACAAGAGAAGTAAAGAACGTAATTTACATATATCCCCACATGCAGAAAGAGAGTTTATTCACGTTCATTAATTCTTTTCACTATTGTTAATATTATGTCTGATAACGATCCTAATAGTATGAGTGTATCCATGGGGTGAAAGAACACATCTTTATGATGACCATTTATCAATCACTCAAAAGTAAGAAATGAAGAAAGGTGTGCGCATAAGTTAAATTACCACCAATAGAGTGGATGTACGTTGAGAGAGTGGATGTATATTCTCCCACCATAAAAGTGGATGTAGGATAAATCACCAATAGAGTGGATGTACGTTAAGAGAGTGGATGTATATTCTTCCACCATGAGAGTGGATATAGGATAAACCACCAATAAAGTGGATGTACGTTCATAGAGTGGATGTACGTTATATTATTAATTCCCTACCCTACCACTCTACCCTACCACTGGAGTGGATGTATGTGGATGAGTATTATTCTTTTACAACCGACCAACCAAGGAGATGATTATTAATGGTAGTGGGCATAGAAGCAAGAAAGAATCTCTGGAATCTATGGAATAGAGGAACCTCTAGAATTTTGGGAATAGGAGAACCTCTTAGAGGTAAGTCTTTTTGAGTGAAGGAACAATCTCTTGAATGAGGATGTGTATGAATGATATTATATGACTAATAAGGAGTTAAGTGAGTGATATAACATATTATTACGATATGCATGTTTCCACAATTAAAATGATGGTTCATCTACATTGACTATTCTCTCATATTTTTATTAGATTGACATTCTCATGTATGATGTTATTTCTTATAAGCCTTACATACTCAGTACATTATTCGTACTGACCCCCTCGGGGGACTTACCTTACATGTTGCAGGTACAGGCATTAGTAGACCTCCTCTGTAGACTGGGGATCATTCGCAGAGTTTTGGTGAGCTCCACTTGATTCGGAGCTTTCTGGGTCATAGTTGTATAGTTGTTTTGGCATTGTAAAATTTGTATAAAGCGGGGACTTGTCCTGACTTTTAGTTGGTCTGGTAAATGCATCTGTTAGAGGCTTTTGTAGACATATGTGGGTAATGGATGTAAGATATGTACGTTCAGTTAGACGTAATGGCCCCAACGGCCAAGTTTGATATATATGTTTATAACATATGTTTCCATGTTCATGTTTTCCATATAGTTGCATAAGGTTCAATAAGATTCATATGAGGATATGAATACGAAGGTTCAGGAGCAAAGATTGCTTCTCTCGGGCCATACCGGCTTTGGGTGCCAATCATGCTTGATGGGATTCGGGGCGTGACATATAGATAGTGCTAATAAACCACCTTTACATATACTTGTGGAATTGTGTACATTAAATTCCTTTCTTTACTTTACCTTTCTTTACTTTATAATCTTTGTAAGCCATATGATACAAATGACCAACTGATCAGTGGTAAATACCCAAGTTGGGATCCCATGCACGGCTTATGCCCCTGAGCTGCCACCCATACATAACCAGATTTGTGTAACTTAGTTTATTTAACCTTTGAGTTTGTTATTTGGTGTTCATAACATTATTGATCTTTGGGACAGTAGTCCACCAGTAAGAGACACGTGAATAAACAAATGATGCAATAACAATGAGGTACGGAGCAGTTCGTACAAAAATGAAATGCTTATGAGATGAAATAACACATGGATCTTATTTGACTAAAATAAGAACTCATGAAGCTGGATATTGAGTAAAGACATACAGATTTAATAATAAGCACATAGTGGAGTATTTTCACATATTAGGGAGTGGGAACAAGGTCGTTAGCTACATTTGTATACTGCCACTATGTATCATTTGTTGTAGGAGAACTTTGAAAGCTTACTTTGTAACACAAGTGTTGGATTTCATGCCAAAGAATATGGAATAGAGTAGCCTTACACACCTTGCTGCACGACTTCGATATTACGCCGAATTAACCTCCTGCCTTTCGGATTACTTATCTACGATAAGGTAAGTGGTAAAACTAGTAATAGTAGTTAATCAACACATATGGGCTACTTAACCTCACCAAAATAGTAGATGGGTTGTAAGCCTGTAATTTAGCAAACCAAGGGTGTTATTTCAACCCCTTATCATCTCATTACTTTTATATACTATACGGATACATATATAGTCCCCCCCAAAACTGGTTTGGCTTTGTAACACTCATAAAACAGTACAAAAAGTGTGTTAGACAGCAAGCTTAGACAACATCCAATTAGGAGATGTATCATTACACCCTCCTTTTATATGTCAATACCAACTACTTATATCCCTTTTTAAGATCAACCAAGCTATCCCAACATATACACATAAAACAACCCAAAAAATAGCCCCAAATACCCTTCACTATAGAAACACAATATTGGACTCACCATCCATTGAATTTGTAATAGCAACACATCCATAATTCATACATAAGGAGGAGTAAAAAATAGGCAGTAGCTTTACCTTTTATTGGTGACGATCCTTACACTCTCAAATGCAACAAGAACTTTAAACTTCCTTTCAATTGAACCATTAAAAGAGGAGAAACTTTGCAGAAATTAGGGGTAGGTGGGACTGCCATTCTGGAGGGTTTATCTAAACCCTAAACATGTAAAACCTGATTTCCATCACTTTCTAATGGTGAAATTAAATTAAATCCACAAGTTATTCACTACTTACCTTGTCTTAAAAGAGGCAACTATACTAAGATTCCTAGAGGAGTTTTATAGCTACTGCTTGAAGGGAGAGAGAAAGCTAATTATCCTTGAGATAAATCTAGTTATTTTGCTGAATTATAGTGAATTAAAATAAGGCAATTTGACCCCTAAATAGGCTCTCTAGAACCTCCTCTTTTAGATCCATTTTCAGCCACAAATTGATCCAAGTAGGTGATGCACCTACTTAGGGGTTCAAGCTTCTCAAAAGGTCAATGTAGGTTATGCACCTACTTGCTTTATTCATGTTTAAAATGGGCCTTTAACTTATTGGGATTTGGGACAAATGTTGGTATTGGGCTGCCCATTCTGTTCTCCATTTATTTTACTTAGTTTGGGCCTTCAATTAAACCATTAATATAGGCTTAAATCTGATCCATTAGCCTTGGCTCCATTAACTTGGTCCATTTAGCTCGAGTAGGTGACTCGCCTACTAGGTTAATTAATTCAAGCAAGCACCTTAATAGTTTATTCCATTTTCAAATCTTAATCCCTTTTATTTAACTTAAAACTTGTGTATAGTTGGTCAGTTTAAACTTTAGACTCAAATACCTACTTACTATCCCAAGTTTAACTACTCTCTTCAAAGTTAACTTGATCATGCCACGTTGAATTGCATGGGCAGTTCCTTCCAACCTATCTTACTGTCACTAGTCATAACGGAAACCGAGTCGATTACCCATATAAATAGAACTAGTACATGTAGTATACGGGGTGTTACATCATCCCCCTCCCCTAAAAACATTCATCTTCAAATGTTAGCATGATTCGCAAACCTAAACAAGTTCAATCCTAAGTTTAATTTCTTGTTACCACATAATACTTATTTATTTATACTTACTTGTTATTGCTCCAATTTCTCATCTTAGACTTTCTCTCTGGACTCAAATAAATGAGGGTACTTGGATTTTATTGCTTCCTCAGTTTTCCATGTGATCTCTTCTACTTGTTGGTTCCTCCAAAGTACTTTTACAGAAGTTATTTCTTTATTTATTAACTTCTTAACTTATTGATCTAGAATAACAATAGGTACTTCTTCATAGGTAAGATCTTATATAACTTGTACATCTTTAGTAGGAGTAATATGAGATGGATCTCATATGCACTTTTAAAGCATTAAAACAGGAAACACCGGATGAACTGTTGAGAGATCTTGAGGTAGTTTTAATTTATATGCAACTTTGCCAAACCTTCGAATAATATTATAGGGCCCTATATAGCATGGACTTAGTTTTTCCTTTTTACCAAACCTCATTACCCCTTTCATTGATGACACCTTCAAGAATACCCAATCTTTTATAGCAAACTCTATCCCTCTTTTTCTAATATCTGCATGTGATTTGTGTTAACTTTGAGCTATTTATAGCCTCTGTTGTATCAACTTAACTTTTTCCATAGCTTGATGAACAAATTCTGGCCCAAATAAGGCAGTTTCACCCGTTTCAAACCGCCCAATTAGTGATCTACAGTTTCTCCTATATAAAGCTTTATAAGGTGCTATTTTGATACTTGAATGATAGTTATTATTTTAGTCAAATTCAATAAGTTGAAAATTATCATCCCTATTACCTTTGAAGTCCAATACACAAGCTCACAGCATATCTTCAAGTGTTTGAATGGTGCGTTCTACTTGTCAGTCTGTTTGAGGGTGAAAAGTTGGACTTAAATTCGCTTGTGTTCCCAAACTCCTTTGGAAAGACTTCCAAATTTTTTTAGTGAATTAAGCTCTACTATTAGATATAATAGAGATTGGGAATCCGTGTAGCCGAACTATCTCTTTAATATACTATTTCACATACTCTTCAGTTGTATAAGTGGTCTTAACCGACAGGAAGTATGCTGATTTGGTAAGTCTATCAACTGTTACATATATGGAATCAAACTTCTGAAATGTGTAAGAGAAACCAGTGATGAAATCCATGTTGATCATGTCCCACTTCCAAATTGGAAGATCCATAGGTTGTATATAACCTTCGGGTTTTTGGTGCTCTACTTTAATGGGTTGATAACTTGGACATTGGGATAAGAATTCTGTAGTGTTCTTCTTTATGTCACCCCACCAATACATTCCTTTCAAATTGTTATACATTTTAGTTGACCCTAGATGGATGGAATACCTTGAACGATGTGCCTCCGTCATAATCCTCTTTCTTAGCCCATCTACATCAGGTACACACAATCTGTTTTGGTACCGAAGTACTCCCTCTAGCGTAAGCTCAAATGCCTTTGTCAAACATTGTTGTACATTCTTCTTAAGCTCTAATAGAATAGGATCTGTATACTGCTTCTCTGTCACTTCATCTACTAATGAAGATTCTACCGCATTTTCCACAGTAACTCCTTTGTCTGAAGATTTAAGAAACGAACCTCAAGCTAGCTAGTTGGTGTAGATCGGGTCGGATTTGAATGAAAACCCACAGGACTTTATAGACCAAATCAAATGGGCTCTGGATGTTATGCATGTGACTGGTGTATTGAGGTACTTCCAACTAGTTGGAAGGAATTTAAAATGACATTCCTTGACCAGTATCTCCCATATGAGGTCTGAAAAGCTCATGCTGACCAATTGTTAAATTTTTGCCAAAAGACTATGAGTGTCAAAAAGTACAGTCTTTGGTTTAGTTCTTTGGCTAGGTATGCTCCAAAATGTGGTAGCTATTATGACCAATAGAGTGCATCAGTAGGTGGACAGATGAATTATACTATTGTGGTCTTGAAAAGAAATATGGATATAACCAGAATATAGGCTTTTGCACAGATAATGGAGGATCCGAGGCAATAGAAAAGGACACAAATATTTGAAGAAGGGTCATAAAAGAGGGATAGACCTATGGGATAGTTCATGGCATCCTAAGGAGAATTTAGGTCATGGGTGTTTAACAGACCGTCTAGACCATTATTTCCTTAATCTATAGTAAACGTTCTACCTCGATCCCAAGGGTTTAGAGACAATCGGTTTGGCAAAGAAGCAAGATTTAGGATTCATGGGAAATGAGGTATCAAGCACAGGAATGTAGAAAGTAGGAACCAACCAATGTCTTCTCGTCAGCCGTGTTAGTGCTGCGGAAGTTATCATCTATGTGAAATGTCGGTTGGGGCCAAATGTTTTTATTGGTGTGATATGTCGGTCCACAAAATGAGGCTTATCCTGATGAAGCTACAGGTATCGTACACGTATTGATTGACCCATATTCGACACTAGCATATGTTATTTCATTAAATTGCTGAAAATCCAAAAGAACACCAAAATGACTAGTTATGTCACAGGAAGTCTATATATTAGTTGGTGAACCTATTATAGTTAAAAGAGTATATCATAAGTGCATAGTAATTGTTTGTGGTCATGGGACACTGGGTGATCGTATTGAGCAGGAAATAGTGGATTTTGATGTTATACAGGGATTGTGTCATAGTAGATTTCCAAACTAAGAAGTTATATTGTCATTTTCCCTAAAAGAATGTTTTGAATGGCCAAGGAAATGTGGGGGCACCAAGAGGAAAATTTATACCCCATCTTACAGCAAAGAAAAAGATACTCTAAGGGATACATATGTCACTTAATAAGAGTGAAAGATATTGATGTGAAACCACCAACTCTCCAATCAGTTCTGGTGGTGAATAAATTCCTCGATGTATGAGTTGATATTAATGTGATGTCAGCTACTCAGCCTATTTTTATTTCTTCATATAGCATGGCCCGATAGAGTTACGGGAATGAAATGAGAAAGTAAAAGACGTGTTGAGTAAGGGATTCATAAAGCTTAGTGCGACCCCTTGGGGTGCATCAGTGGTCATAGGACGACAAAAAAAGAGAAAAGATGGCATATTGAGAATGTGTGTTTACTATCGGCAACCGAGTAAGATGACAATAAAGAATACATGTCTTCTCCTCGGAGTTGATGATTTATTTGATCAGTTATAGGGTGCCAAATTCTTCCTAAAGATTGACTTAAGGTCAGGAGCTCATCAAGTAAGGGTCAGAGAAAATAAAGGTACCCAAACTAGAGGTATGGTTGTCATGAATTCGTAGTTATGCCATTTGGAATAACAAATGCACCAACTACGTTGATGGATTTAATAATTAAGGTGTTTAAGCCATCGGTAAGCATATTCGTGATAATGTTTTAGATGTCATACTAGATTACTCAAGAGCACAAAAGGACCATGCTAATTACTTGTGACAGGTGTTACAGATTCTTTGTGACCGTAAGATATATGCAAGTTTGGTCATAATCCGTATTGTCCTTAGGACACATTGTATAAAATGAAGGAATAAGGATTCATATAGACAAAAGAAGTGGCCAAGGTTTGCGACGCCTACGGAAATTCGTAGCTTCCTTGAGTTGGCCAGTTATTACAAAAGAATTGTTAAAATGGCTTTTTGCTATTACCCTTAACGAAGCTAGCACACAAAGTAACTAAGTTTCAGCGGAATGATGTATGTGAGAAAAGTTTGCAAGAGATGAAAGATAAATTGACTCCTACACCTGTACTAGTACTCCCAAATGGCACATAAGAGTATGCAGGGTATTGTGATGTTTTCAAAATTGGTGTGGGATGTGTGTACAGGCAGTACGACAATGTGATAGCATATGCCTTAAAACGATTGTATCCACATAAGAGAAATTATCCCACATATGATTTTAAGTTAACAGTTGTGACAATTGCTTGTAACAGATAACACCACTACTTCTATAAAACTTCAGGTGAAAGAACTATAATGTCAAATGTGTAAAAAAATGTGTACAGCAAAGTTTGACGAAGGTATTTGAGCAAGTGTGTACTGGGTATAGATGAGTTAAGAAAATGAATTATGACAAAAGAACATCGTTCACGATATTTTATTCATTCGGCAGCAACCAAAATGTACCATGGTGTAGCAGGGATGTCTTGGTAAGGTTACACGAGAAGCACATTGTAGAATTTGTATCTCAATGTCCAAGCGGTCACTGATTAATAGTATGGCATCAGAAATCTGTATATTTTATGCAATGTATTACCCTTCCAATTTGGAAGTGGAATATGAATAATATGGATTTAATCACAGGCTTACCGAGTTAGCGTATTTCCTACCAGTTAAGACCACCGATACCGCTGGCCATTATACAAAGTTGTATGTTACAAAGATAGTACGATTACATGGGATTCCACTCACTATTATATCAAACAGGAGAACTCACTTTATTGCACAGCGTTGGAAGCCTTTTCAGTAAAGCATGGGTACACAGGTGGATGTAAATACGGCTTGTCATCCTCAGATGGATAAACAAATAGAACACATTATACGAACGGTTGGAGATATGCCACGAGTTTTTACAATGGACCTTAAAGGTAGTTGGGATGAACATCTATCGTTTCTTGAAATTTTTTACAATAAAAGTATCAAAATACACCTTACGAATTTTTTATATGAAAGAAAATATAGATCATCAATTGGATGGGTTTCAGCTGATGAAATTTGCCTTGCTTGGGGTCAGGTTTTGTTTATCAAGCCATAGAAAGGGTGAAGCTGATATAACAGCAGCTACAAATGGCCCAAAGTCTATATAAATCTTATGTCGATACTAGAAGAAGGGAATTACAATGTGCCATAGGTGATTAGGTATTTTTGACAGTGTCACCAATGAAAAAAAAAATGAGATTCTTAAAGAAAAGAAAATTGTCCAAAGATTTGAGCAAATTGCGTAGCTATTAGCACTAGTCCCAAAACTCTTCACAGTTCATGCAATATTTCATAATCGATGCTTTGAAAGTGTATAGAAGATTATCACGTATTGCTCCTAGTGGAGATATACAAGTTATGGAAGATCTCACATGTGAAGAGGTACTGCTTACTATTCTAGATCGATAAGTGAGAACAATGAGAAATAAAGGAGTAGCTTCCGTAAAGGCACTATTGGAGAAATTAGAATGTAGAAGAAATCACAAGGGAAGACAAAGAAATTATGGAACATAAAGTACTCATAATTGTTGTACAAGGAAGAAAAAGTTCAAGATACGAAAGTGGAGTCATAATGAGTAAGTCTTTACAAGTGTTACGTATGTATATGATGATGTGAAGGATTCACTTCGACTTAAGTGTTACAATGAGACAATGCTACTAACATTCGAGGACGAATGTTTCTAAGGGGGGAAGAATGTAACACCCCATACCTTCCCAACCCTACTTGACGACATTGAATAATGTTTACTTAGGTGTCGAGAGCCATAAGTATGTATTTGGTAATGTTATCGATGAGATAATTGATATTGGGTCTCGTACGTGTGATTAGACCTTCATAGAAGGTGTTTCGTGACCTCATGGAGCATTTGTGGGGTTAAAAATGAGGCTTGGAGGGCCTCCAAACAAAGGATATTAAAGGTAAGAAGTAACTTAAAGAATAGAACTTGAAGTATCTAACCGAATCCGCAAAGAAAAGTCGAAGAAACAAAAAATTAAAAAAAATGAAGGTGAGGCGCGCCCAGGGGTGTACCAGGCAGCTCTGGGCTAAAAGCTGAAATTTTCAGCCCAGAGGCAGCAAAGGGGCACGCCAAGCGGCGTGCCGGGGTGGTTTTCGCCAAAATTTTTCTTCGACTATTAAGATGCGTATAAGACCTATAAGTCATGGTATCATTACCCCATCATAGTAGGAATTTTATTAAGAGCGTTTAGCATTCGAATTGGGGTTAATTCTTCATCACTAGTATTTTAACAAATTATGTTCAAAGAAGCCATGAGCGGCTAGAATTTCTATTTTTGCGATTGAGGCTACGATTGGGAATCTTGTAAGTAAATATTGTTGTGACAATTATGGAATTAATTAAATATGAGATATATGATGGATTACACATTGATTTTTGTGGGCTAAGATAATATGTGTTAATGGGGGAATTTAAGGCCCCAAAATGAGGCAAATTACTTGGCCCAAAGGGTCAAATGACCCATTCTCCCTTTGACCATCAATTATTGATCAAGCATGACTGAGGATAAGATTAAAAGGGCTATATAAAGGCCACCAAATCAGATTTTATTCATTCAAAAGGCACATGCCTTTCTAAACATTTCCAAGAGATATTTCTCTCAAACTCTCAAACCCTAAGTTCTCTTCTTGGACAAGATCATCAATTGGCAAGTCTTGGTAAGTGTATATTCTTATGGATTAGTATATTATATGCATGAGAGAGTATGTAAATCATGTTGGTAATGCTTGGAAGTGTTGAGCATGGTACTTTACGTTTTTGTTAAAGATTTGTTATCCATGGGATCTAAGCTTGAAATATGACTTGTGGTTTTGATGAAAGAGCATGGTATAGATGAAATATGAACATGTATGGTGTGATTATGTTATTAAACTTGTTATTTTCATATAAGTATAAATTATGGGATTTTGGCCGATATGTGCTACGAGGTGTATTAAGGTGACTTGATGGATTATTTGTGATGTGGTGTGGATGAGAAAGTGTAAAGGAGAAGTTTTGTGGTGAAATGTTATTGATTATCATGTATTGGTCAATGTATGGAATATTGAGGGATTATTGGTATGATAATTTCATCAATGGTTTTGTCAAGGGGGAAATGGCATGTTTAAAGGCAAACATGAAAATCGTTATCGTTATATGCATTTGTAAGGTAGTTGGTGGTTAATGTAAACTCCGTTATGTATTTGTGTTGTAGAGTGACACATAAAGAAGGAGCGGGACTATTGTATGCATATCTAAGATTGTATATTCGTATTGAGAATACAAGGTATGTAAGGTTACTCTGTCCGTATCTTTCTGCGGCAAATAGTATTCACATTGACATTACGCTTGTCCCATCCCGAAATGTGCTAAGGTATCCTATATCCGGTTATCAATGGTCATTATTATATATTTCCTACTCATTGATCAATTGTGAATCTCATGTCTCATATTCATGAATAATGTTCCAAAATTCCAATGAGGTTGTGTTCCAAAGTTCCAATAGTGGTTATACTCATGTTTCTTGTTCATTGATTATGGTCCAATGGTTCCAATAGTGTTACGTTTCCAATAAGGCTATATTTCCAATAATGTTTAATCTCATGTCTCTCACTCAATGGTTAATGATCCAAAGCTTCAAGTAAAGTTATAACTATCATTGTATCAATCTCAAAGTAATGAACGAAGTAATGCATATGTGGTTAATGATCAAGTATGGGTGGTAGCTTTGGGGGCGAAATGCCTAGCTCAAGCCGATCCTGAGATTGTTGGATAAGGGGGCAGTCCTAGAGGCATAAGCCTAGATCGGACCGATCTTGACAGGGGGTAGCTCTAGAGGTGATTAGCTAGCTCGAGCTGAACCTAATATGTTGGTATAGGTGGCAGCTCTAGAGGTAATAACCTAGCTCGAGCCGATCCCGATATATATATATATTGATTCATGGGTGGTAGCTCTAGAGGCATAAGCCTAGCTCGAGCCGATCCCAAAATAACGTTATGTTATGTTAAAACCCACTGTTCAGTCGGGGCCCGGGTATCACAGGTCACAAGAAAAGATGAATAAGCACAAAAGTAAAGAAGCAAAGAAAGTAATGAAAGCAATATACATTGTTCCCAACATACAGAATTGTGACTTATCCATATTGGTTATTTATTTGTATTTGAGTTTATTGAAGTGTTTATATCTCTTACAGTTTCATATGGCCTTACATACTCAGTACATTCTTCGTACTGACCCCTCTTGGGGGACTTACATTGTTGCTACAGGCACATGAACTAGTAGACCTCCACAGTAAGTTGCAGATCATTTGCGGATTATTGGTGGGCTCCAGTTGAATTCGGGGCTTTTCGAGTCATTATAGATATTTGCTTTGGTATTGTATATGTATATAGAATGGGGTGTTGTCCCGACTCTGGGTTGGTTATGGTTATGTATCTATAGAGGCTTTGTAGACTTATGAGGGAGAATGATTGTAAGAGGTAATGTTCGTATTGAAATGATGGCCCTAACGACCAAGTTTCATATTGTACAAGTTTTCCATGACTTCCGCATAGTGGCATGATATAATATGAGACATGCATATGAATGTACATGATAAAAGATTAGTTCTCTCGAGCCTCAACGACTTCTGGTGCCAGTACTCCTCAATGGGATTTGGGGCGTGACATAGGTAGGGAGTACTTTGTACATAAATAAAATCCTTAGGAGCTGAAATAACACATGGATCTTATTTGACTAAAAGGAGAACTCATGAAGCTTGCTGTTGAATGTAGACACCCAGATTTAATAATAAGCACATATTGGGGTATTTTAACATATTAGGGAGTGGTAACAAGGTCGTTAGCTACATTTGTATACTGCCACAATGTATCATTTGTTGTAGGAGAACTTTGAAAGCTTACTTTGTAACTCAAGGATTGGATTTCATGCAAAAGAATACAGAATAGAGTAGCCTTACATACCTTGTTGCACGACTCCGGTATTACCCCGAATTAACATCCTACCTTTTGGATTACTTATCTATAATACGGTAAGTGGTGAAACTAGTATTAGTAGTTAATCAACACATATGGGCTACTTAACCTCACAAAAATAGTAGCCAGGCAGTAAGCCCTTAATTTAGCAAACCAAGGGTGTTCTTTCAACCCCTTCTCATCTCATTACTTTTATATAATATAAAAATGCGTATATAGTCCCCCCGAAACTGGTTTGGCTTTATAACACACATTAAAAAGTATGCAAATTGTGTTAGGCAGCATGCTTATACAACATCCGATTAGGTGGTGTATCATTACACCATCCTTTTATATGTCAAAACCAACTACTTACATCCCTCTTTAAGATCAACCAAGCTATCCCAACATATACACATAAAATAGCCCCAAATACCATTCACCATAGCAACATAATATTGGACTCACCATCCTTTGAATTTGTAATAACAACACATCCATAATTCATCACAGATCTAAGGCGTATTTATATACCTTAGTAGCGACTTTAACCCATGATTACCTTAGTTTTGAGAACAATACTTGTGTATTATATAAGTTTTTGATGGAAAATGGGATATTGTGCTAACCAATATGATTAGACTCTTGTAGGTGGAATTTGTGACTTTTTGGAGCATGTTTGACATGGAAAGTGAGGCTTGGAGGAGCTACGAGTGAAGAATATTGAAGATAAGAGGCAAGCCAAAGAGTTGATCTTGAAGAATCCAACCAAATCCGCGAAGAGAAGTCGACGAAAGCAAAAAAAAAAAAAGGGCCTGGCGCGCTAGGCAGCGTGCCAGGCCGCTTTTGGCAAAAGTTTTACTTGCCTAGGCAGTGCCCAGGCGCGCTGGCCAGCATTCCACGCCGCCTAGGAGCACCCTTTTTGCTAAGGCAAAATCTGCCTAAGTGCGAGGCGCGCCTAATGGCATGCTGGGCCACTTCTTGGTCGATTTTTGCCTCGACTTGGGTCCATAAATAGGGCTTTTGAGTTATTGTATCACATTCCATCATCCTTTGAATATTTTGGGCATTTTTGGGCATCTCAATTAGGTTCCATTCCTCTTCTTTTCAGTTTTAATTATTTTTTAGAGTATTTATTACTTTTGGATGTTGATAAACATTATGAGTGGCTAAAATCCCTCATTCTTGGGGTTAAGGCCAAGAACATGAATCTCTTGGGTTAATTGTATTGGTTTTTGCTGGAGTTTATCATAAATTGGTTATTCATATATTCTAAATTTCATTATTTTAATGTTTGATCAGCATTGGAATATATTCCTTGTCTTGAAGTGAGCTCGAGAGAGAAACTAAGAGATAGAACATGAATATATGAAGTGTGATCTTTCTCGGGGAAGTAATTCTAAGGGATTGACATGTGGTTAGGACCGAGAGGTACCTAATCCACCACACTTGGTCAATTACGAGAAGAAAACTTGAATGCTCTAGAATTGGTTAAGCTTATCACCACTCACGGATGTAGGTAGGTTTCTATGTTCTAGTAGAAAATTATAATTTGGAGACAAATATAGTTATAAAATTAACCTCGGGATCAATAACCACGATAAACAACTCAAAGTGCTTAAACCAACAACAATTATGCTCAAGAGATGACGTTCAGGGTGCCTTAGCCCTGGGAATTCACTTTTTATTGATTTTTCAAGCATATTTGTGAAAAACAAAGTTACGGTAGCGAAGATAGGAGTTCTTAGTCCGCAATCATTTAAGTTTTAGCACCAAATCTCTTATCATTTTCGCAACACTAGTTTTTAATTATAGTTTGACGTCCAGAGTTGATTTCTGTTGACGAAAGTCCCTTGGGTTCGATATCCGGCTCTTTAAAAGGAGTCACTTTATTACTTGCACAATCACGTACACTTGCGTGTATAGCTGGGTCGCAATAATTTTTTTGGCGCTGTTGTCGGGGACTTTCAAATAGATAGATTTCAATTATTGACGTTTGTACTTTAATTTTCAGCTACGTGTTGACAACTTGATCTTAGCTATTCTATTTTGCAGGCTTACTTCATCGGAGCACTGGCAAGGAACAAAGATTTGGTAGCCCCGCAGTCTGAACCTGAAAGATATTTAAATAGATTGAGGAGATAGGCTGCAGACTACCCAATCCCACAAGTCGAACTGGCTGGTGAAGGAATATGGGGTAATCCCGTAAGAATTAAAGAACCAGGTGCAGATAGACGTGAACCGAAAGTAATGACAGCTAGAACAGTTCGCGATGGGGCAATCCCACTCGCCACTAATGTGACCTCCAGTATTCTCAAACCGGTAGCTGGAGGTAGATTTTAGCTTAAATAGAACATGGTGCAACTCTTGCACTCAAGTGGGCAGTTTACTGGTCTTGCTCATGAAGACCCGCAGAGGCATATTCGGAATTTTCTAGAGATTAGTGACACATATATTCCTGAGGGTGTATCTTCAGATTATGTGAGACTTACTTTGTTTCCCTTTTCTCTGTTGGGGGAAGCAAGGAGGTGGTTAGATGCAGAGCCGGCTAATTCTATCACTACTTGGGATGATCTTGCTCGAAAATTCTTGATAAGGTTTTTTCCGTTTGGAAAGACAACAAAGCTGAGGAGTGAGATACTAAGTTTCAGACAGAGAGATGATGAGAATTTGTACCAAGCTTGGAACAGATTCAAATCCATGTTGAGGGATTGTCCTCACCACCACCAAGCAAATGAAGTGTTGGTGCATATGTTTATAGAGGCTCTCGACCCCAACACTAAAATTCTACTTGATTCAGCTGCAGGTGGACAGGCTTTAGAGAAGACGTATGATGAATTATATGCTCTGTTGGATCATATTTCGCAGGGAAATCGAGACTGGCATAGTGATAATTCGAGGAATTCTACAAAGAAGGTTGCTGGGAAACTAGATATGGATGCAGTCACAACACTATCTGCCCAAATTTCAGCTATGAAAAACATGATGAACAATCACTTTAGTAGTTTAAATTTGGGGCAACAACCAGCTCCCGTGAATGCAGTCCAGCAACAGGTTTCTGTGATGTGTAGTGTATGTGGAAATGGTGATCATACCAGTGATTTGTGTAGTGCTAATCCGGATTTGGTAAATTTTATTGGTAATTCCCAAAGGGGAGGTGGAGCTCAGAACTACAGTAACACTTATAATACCGGGTGGAAAAACCATCCGAACTTCTCATGGGGAGGAAATCAAAATCAATATAGGCCGCAAGGATATGCCCCTCAGTACAACCAACAGCAAGGTCAAGGAAATCAAGTGGGTGCTAAGCCTAGAGACATGAGTGTGGAGGATATGCTAAAACAGATTATGGCTGAACAAGCGAAGCTGGCAGCAGATGTGAGGAACAATCAGTTGGCTACTCAGAATTTGGAAAAGCAGATTGGCCAGTTAGCTAATGCACAGAATACAAGGCCCCAAGGAGGTCTTCCAGGAGATACTGAGCCAAATCCCAAGCAGGTGAATGCTATAGTTACCCGCAGTGGTAAGCAGTTAGAGGATACAGTTGCACCAGCGAAAGAATTGGAGCCAAAAGTAGTGGTGATTGAAGACGAACAAGTGGAGTCTACCAAAAGCTCCAAAGATGATAAAGTGATACATAGTCTGAAGTTGCCTCCTCCTTTCCCTCAGAAGTTTAAAAAGAAGAAGGAGGATGAATGCTTTGGTAAGTTTATTGAACTACTTAAACAAGGGCACATTAATTTTCCTCTTGTGGATATCTTGCAGGGTATTCCAAAGTATGCCAAGTTTGTGCAAGACATTGTAGCAAACAAGAGTAGATTGACAGAATATGCCACAGTGACTTTGACTGAGGAGGTTAGTTCTCGCATTCAGAACCGTTTACCTACTAAGATGAAAGATCCTGGAAGCTTCACTGTGAATATTACTCTGGGGGATCGTGTCTGCGCTCGTGGATTGTGTGATTTGGGGGCTAGTATAAATCTGATGCCCACTTTGGTTTTCAAGAAATTGGGTTTGGGTCTTCCAAAGCCTACTACTATTATTTTACAGCTGGCAGACCGATCTGTGACTAGACGTGATGGTATTGTTGAGGATGTTCTGGTTCAAGTGGGGTCGTTGATCTTTCTCGTTGATTTTGTGGTGCTGAATTTTGAGCCTAACCCGGAAGTCCCATTTATTTTGGGGCGTCCGTTCCTGGCTACAGGAGGTGCAATCATTGATGTAGCAGCCGGGAAACTTACTATGCGAGCTCATGATAAGGTTGAAGTCTTTGATGTATATAGGGCTTTGAAGCTTCCATAAATTTATGAGAACTTGTCGGCCATCACAGCTATAGATTTGGCGGTTGAAAGCATCTACACTTTGTCTACAGATCCATTGGAAAAAGTTTTGATGGGGCAAGATGTGTTTGGTGATGCAAAAGCTAGTGAGATGGTGCAAGTTCTTGATCTTATGGGTATCTATGCTAAAGAGGGTAGATGGGAACCGTTAAATCGTCCACTCGTTCCTCCAACTAAGCCCTCAATTGAGGAAGAACCGAAGCTTGAATTGAAGGAACTTCCATCTCACCTTCAATATGTTTTACTAGGTGAAAACGAGACTCTCCCTATTATTCTGGCAGCAAATTTGTCACAAGAACAAGTTGATGCGGCATTGTTGATTCTAAAATGAAGAAAGAAGTCTATTAGTTGGCAGATGTCTGACATCCATGGTATTAATCCGGGCTTATGCATACATAAAATTTACATGGAAGAAGGGTACAAGCCGAGTGTGCAACACCAACGACGCTTAAATCCGGTGATGAAAGAAGTAGTAAGGAAGGAGGTAATTAAGTGGCTAGATTCTGGCATTGTTTACCCTATCTCTGATAGTAAGTGGGTGAGCCCAGTACAATGTGTTCCAAAAAAGGGTGGTATGACGGTGATCACAAATGACAATAATGAACTGATTCCTACAAGAACTGTAACTGGATGGCGTATTTGCATGGATTACCGGAAACTTAATGATGCTACGAGGAAAGACCATTATCCAATCCCTTTTATTGATCAGATGCTGGATCGTTTAGCCGGGCAGGAGTATTATTGCTTTCTTGATGGGTATTCCGGATACAATCAAATTGCTATAGATCCTCAAGATCAGGAGAAGACTACATTCACATGTCCTTACGGCACATACGCTTTCAAGCGTATGCTATTTGGATTGTGTAATACACTGGCTACCTTTCAGCGTTGCATGATGGCTATTTTCTACGACATGGTGGAGAAGTTCGTAGAGATTTTTATGGATGATTTTTCAGTATTTGGTAACTCTTTCGAGGTATGTTTGCAAAACCTTGATAAAGTCCTTGCTCGGTGTGAAGAAACTAATCTTGTTCTCAATTAGGAGAAGTGCCATTTCCTTGTGACAGAAGGTATAGTTCTTGGCATAAAGTGTCAAAGCAGGGGCTGGAAGTTGATAGGACAAAGATTGAAGCTATTTAAAAACTCCCTCCACCTGTATCGGTTAAAAGGGTGCGAAGTTTTTTGGGTCATGCTGGATTTTACAGAAGGTTTATTCAAGATTTTTCCAAAATTGCACATACCATGTGTGCACTCTTGGAGAAAGATGTGAAGTTTGTATTTTGTGAATTATGTGTGAAGGTATTCGAGGTTTTGAAAAAGAAGTTGGTAGAGGCACCTATTCTTATTGCTCCTGACTGGGCTTTGCCATTTGAGCTCATGTGTGATGCAAGTGATGTGGCAGTGGGTGCAGTTCTAGGTCAACGGAAGAATAAGGTATTTCACTCTATTTATTATGCAAGCAAGACCCTTGATGCAGCCCAAATGAATTACACGGTGACTGAAAAAGAGATGTTAGCTTTGGTATATGCATTTGATAAATTCAGATCGTATTTGGTCGGCACGAGCGTCATTGTATACACGGATCATACAGCAATATGGTATTTGTTCAATAAAAAAGATGTTAAGCCGCGCTTGATTAGATGGATCCTATTGCTACAGGAGTTTGACTTAGAGGTTAAAGATAGAAAGGGGACAGAAAATCAAATTGCTGACCATCATTCTAGACTTGAGAGCTCGACACATATAGTGGATGATGGGCATATTTGTGAGGAATTTCCAAACAAGCAGTTGTTGGTATTAGAGGTCGATGAGTTGCCATGGTATGGAGACATTGTGAACCTATTGGTAAGTGGGTTATTTCCTCCTGATTCGAGTCCTCAACAGAAGAAGAAACTTGCATATGAGGCACGTTTTTATATATGGGATGAGCCTTATTTATTCAAGCAAGGGCCTGATCAAATAGTACAAAGATGTATTCCGGATGCGGAAGTTAAGCAAGTGTTAGAGAGATGCCACGCATCACCTTATGGTGGACATCGTGGTGGTGAACGCACAGCCCGAAAAATACTGCAATCAGGTTTCTTCTGGCCTTCTATATTTAAAGATGCTCATGCCTTTGTGAAGAACTGTGATCAATGTCAACATATGGGGACGATTTCCAAGCGACATGAGATGCCTCTTAACAACATCCTAGAAGTTGAAATTTTTGATGTATGGGGGATTGATTTTATGGGGCCTTTCCCAAAGTCGAATGGCAATGTATACATACTTGTAGCAGTGGATTATGTATCTAAATGGGTAGAGGCTGCAACTCTTCCTACGAATGACTCCAAAGTTGTGGTAAAGTTTCTTCAAAAACACATCTTCACTAGGTTCGGAACTCCAAGAGCTATTATTAGCGATGAAGGGTCACACTTCATTAATTATTGGGTGAAGAGTGTATTGGCAAAGTATGGAGTGAAACACAAGGTATCCACAGCGTATCACCCCTAAACAAGTGGCCAAGTGGAAGTGTCTAATCGTGAGATAAAGCAAATCTTGCAAAAGATGGTGAATACTCAGAGGAAAGACTGGTCACTCAAGCTGGATGATGCTCTTTAGGCTTATCGGATGGCGTATAAGACTCCTATAGGGACTTCTCCCTATCATTTGGTCTTTGGGAAAGCTTGTCACCTCCCAGTTGAGCTTGAGCACCGAGCATATTGGGCGGTTAATAAGTTGAACCTAGATCCGGGGCTGGCTGGTAACAGGAGTTGGTACAACTCCATGAGTTGGAGGAATTTCGAGCCCATGCATATGAAAATGCTAAGATCTACAAGGAGAAAACGAAGCGATGGCATGACAAGCATATTCTCCCCCGTACTTTTGAGCCAGGCAAGTTGGTACTCGTGTTTAACTCAAGACTTAGGTTGTTTCCGAGAAAGCTAAGATCTAAGTGGAGTGGGCCTTTTGAGGTAAGCCGCACGACACCTCATAGTGCGGTGGAAATTTTGAATAAAGCGGATGGTACAAGGTTCATGGTAAATGGCCAGAGATTGAAGCATTATTTCGGTGAGAAAGAGAAGAAGACGGAGGACGTGCTTCGCCTTGCTGATAACTAAGCTCTTATATTTGGTCGAGCCGCGACATTAAATCAGGCGCTACATGGGAGGCAACCCATGCATGTGTTGTAATAGTTAGGATTTATAAAGTAAAAATACAAAAAGAAGAGTCGTGCCCCGACCAAAACTAAGGCGCTTGATGGGAGGCAACCCATCTCTTTTACAGTTTTTGTTTTCTAACGTAATGCTAGGATCTTGTGTTTATGCAGAGACACAGAGCATGTTGATATGAGAATCCTCTATAAAAAGGTAAATTTGGCTGATGGATGATTATTTGAAGGTGTCGGGAAGGCAGGACATGTTTTGGAGCAAAGCGTCGAGTCTTGGGACTTGTAAAAGCCCCAAGATTATGTGAAAAATGTGAAAAATTGCTCAGGTATGAGAATAAGTGTTGGGTGCGCTACACACCGTGCCAGGATGAAAAAGCTAAAAAAAAATAATTTTTGAGGCAGTGGGGAGGCGCGCTGGCCAGCGTGCCACGCTGCCTCCCCCAAAAATTTGGCACGCACAGGCAGTGTACAGGAGCGCTGGCCGGCGTGCCACGCCGCTTGTGCCTAAAATTTTTGGCAAGGAGACAGTGGGGTAGCGCGCTAGGCAGCGTGCCACGCCGCTACCCCCAAATTTGTTTTATTCATTTACTTTTAATACACGACCCACCCCCTTCCCTTTTATTTTAAATCCCTAATTTCCCTTCTTCTTCACCATCATTCCCAACTCCATACCCACACACATGAGTTCCTTCCAAAGCATCTCAAAAATTTTTGCTTAGATTTCCTTATACGAATTCTTGCCTTCTACTCTTGGGATTGTGTCCAAGTCTCCATTCAAAGTTCTCAAGGTATGTTTCCTTAGCTTTCTCTCTCTAGTTTGCTATGGGGATGATGTAATTTTGGGGTTTCCTTGGATTTCGTGTGTAATGTCCAAATATGTTCTTGGTTAGTTGACTTGCTTCTTATCATATGGTTGAGGTTTATGGGGTGGCATTACAATGAACTTGGAAGGCATGTGAACTTGTGATTCCTAATCTTCTTTTAGTGTAAAATTGGAAGTGGGTTTATTTTTATTGGTGAAAAGTGAGCAAATTGGTAGTGGCAATCATTGAATACGACTCATATGTGTGGAATAACTGACTATTGTTGGACTTCTTGACTAAAACTAGCATGTCATTCTAATGTTATTTATCAGATTGCTAACCTTGTGTTGGAATGTGCATTTATCTATGGTAGGGAATTGGTTTTGGGCATTAAGTGATGAGGGGAAGTCTAAGTACCCTCCGCCCATATTTATTTTGACGTGTTGCTAAGCGACTAGGTGTGGTGTGGCCCTCAAAGTCACCGCGCATTAAGTTGGTTAGCTATTTTTACATGGGTTATTGACTTGTTTGTGGATCTCTGCTACAGGTACTATGTCTGATTCTAATGTAGCAGCCTCTAGCTCTTACAAGAGACGTCAGTCGGGTAATAAGGTGCCCGCAGCTCCCCCAGTCCCAAAAGGACAAAAAACGGAAGTATGGGATAAACGCGGTCTCCAGTGCGGGGAAAAGTTGGTACAAAAGCCATCCGAAAGCTAAATATTTCTCCAATGAGTGTATTGATAGGGCAAGCCTAGCTCGGGCTTACCCAAGAATTTTGGCTCGGCTTGAGCAAGTTGGGATGGGCTTTGTTTTCAACAGACCTACAGATTGCAACCTCCATATGGTGAGGGAATTGTACGCAAATTGGAACCCGGACACACCTATATTCTCGATAGTGGTACGAGGTTCGGATGTGATACTTGACTCCTTGAGCTTGACTGGATTATTAGGAGTTCCCACTCGGGCTGGTCCCCAAGACATACTCAGGCTAAATTCTAGGCCTCCATATGCTATAATTCGACACACTCTGTGCGGCCCACATTCAACTGTGAGGTGGCTTGGCCATCACCAACGAGGGTATCACAAGAGTCTACCCTTTGCCCATCTCAACAAAGAGGCGAGGATTTGGCTAAAGATTGTGTGTTGTTGTTTAATTCCGGGGAGCCACAAGACTGAAGTTACAAGGGATCGTGTCTGTCTGGTATATACTCTCATGACTGATGTAGCGATTGATGTAGGTTCTGTTTTGTTGTCGGCGATGCGCCGAGCTCGCCTCCATGGAGGTCTTCGATATGCTTTCGGTGGACTATTGACCAAATTAATGAGAGCATTCGAAGTGATCGAAGAAAATTTTGACTATCATCCTCCTTTGACGACGACGCCTGTGGATGTCACCCAGACTAAGGCGTTGGATTCACTCGGCCCCACTTTGGCATTAGCAGATCGTCATGCTCGAGATGACGGGATTTTAGCCCGTATGTATGGGTTGGAGATGCTGCAACACAGGACTGGGGGTAGGCCCTCTACTGCGGATGAGCTGAGCCAGGTAGAGAGGGATTATCCTCTCAATGAGCATGCCATGGCCTTATTGAGGATTGGTCCTGATTTTGTGGAGCCTGTGGATGATGATGTCCCCACAGATGAAGATGCCCTCTAGAGCGATTCTGAGGATGAGGAGGCTGAGACAGATGATCCACCGTTAGAGGTCCGTGGGCCGGAGGACGACGACTACCTCGACTGACCAGGGAGCTCCTTACATCCTACTCTTGCTTTGTTTATTGTGGTAGCATTGGGGACAGTGCTAATCTTTTAAGTGTGGGGTGGGGTGTCATGGACTTTCCTTATATGTATGTATATGTGTGCTGCTGTATGCTTTTATTTTGGGTTCCTTAGTGTTTGTTTTCGGTTCTTTTACTAAGAAGAGTCCCTTTGAACCGTCCAAAAATAAAAATTAGTTAAATTTTGGATTTTTGATGTTGTTTTGTGTTGTTTTTGGTGTTTATTACTTTTGAGTAGCCTTAGTCAGAGGACTAAGGGATTTGCTATGATGGATGGATGACGACCGTCTTAAGAGCAAATTAGTCATGTAGTGTAGTGTCGGGTGTTCTTGCTTGCTATACAATTGTGCATACACGTGTGAAACATGCCCGGATATATAATAGCAAGTGTTGAGACGCTTAATTCTCACTTAGTTGACTCGCTTAGTTGCTTAATGTGGAATTTATGCATGATTTCGGAGGTTGTATGGTGAACCTGCTAAGCTGAACATGTGCCATGTGTGAGTAAGGTTTTTATGATATTCCATGTGCATAATGATGTCTAGAACTTGCCCGGGGTGTGTGCAAAGCGAAATAAGAGATGTTAGGTTTAGGAGATGATATAGGCATTTCTTTGATAGCCATATTTTAGACCTACTTCATCTACCCTATGTGCATAATCCTAGTTAGCCCCGTTGAGCCTTTAGCCTTTTCCTTGGTAGCTTTACATGTAGCTCAATCCTCTTCTTTCAGTGAACCAGAATTTGATCCAATAACTCCTAAGCACTTTAATTAGGAAATCAAGAGGTGAAGGAGTACAAGAGTTTGGAAGAAGGAAAGAGTTAAGTTAAAGCCTCAAGCATATCTCGTATGGGTGTGTGAAAAAGTTTGTGCATATTGGTGGGGAATATGTTAAAAAAAAATTAAAAATAAAATAAAATATATATATATATATATATAATATATAAAAATTGTTTTTGTAATCAATGGGTGATAACAGTATTCCTTATCCAATGTGCTGAAGCTAGTTTAAAGTTATGGGGCAAAACAAAGAAAAGTTGGGAAAAGAAAAGTAGTGGAAAATAGGTGGTTGGAGGTGCTCTGAATGTAATTTGTAGTGTAGTAAAGCGCTCAGGAAAGATAGTCACTATTCTTGACCAAATAGTTCCTACCTGTCCTTGTGCTTACATTACAACCCCTACAAAGTCCTACTTGATCTTGAGTTTTAACATTTTAACATTAGTGAAGTATTACACTAAGGACAAGCCTATGGTTCATCTTTGTGTTGCATGTCAATTCTTTTTGAGAGTGAGTGACTTTCATTCATGCACCCGGTTAGTAATTACTTTGTAGAAGTGAGGGGTGATTCTCTTGTGGTGAGGACACATGGTTAGTGAAGTTTGGTGATCTATTAATAATGTGTCACGCATGAATTTGCAACAAGTAAGTTGTTTTGTGAGGGTAGGTTGTTTCAATTTGTTATTTAATTGTTTGATATCCTAGTATGTGGTGCATAAGTTGATAAATGTGGTTGTGTAAGCTATGCAAGAATACTCATTTTGTGTCTATTGTTTAAAGTCGCCCGGAGTTGAGTGTGATTAATTGTTCGAGGAAAAACAAAGGTTTAAGTGTGGGGTGGTGATCTAAGGCTTATTTATATGCCTTAGTAGCGACTTTAACCCATGATTACCTTAGTTTTGAGAACAATACTTGTGTATTATATAAGTTTTTGATGGAAAATGGGATATTGTGCTAACCAATATGATTAGACTCTTGTAGGTGGAATTTGCGACTTTTTGGAGCATGTTTGGCATGGAAAGTGAGGCTTGGAGGAGCTACGAGTGAAGAATATTGAAGATAAGAGGCAAGCCAAAGAGTTGATCTTGAAGAATCCAACCAAATCCGCGAAGAGAAGTCGACGAAAGCAAAAAAAAAAAAAAAAAGGGCCTGGCGCGCTAGGCAGTGTGCCAGGCCGCTTTTGGCAAAAGTTTTACTTGCCTAGGCAGTGCCCAGGCGCGCTGGCCAGCGTGCCACGCCGCCTGGGAGCACCCTTTTTGCTGAGGCAAAATCTGCCTAAGTGTGAGGCGCGCCCAATGGCGTGCCGGGCCACTTTTTGGTCGATTTTTGCCTCGACTTGGGTCTATAAATAGGGCTTTTGAGTTATTGTATCACATTCCATCATCCTTAGAATATTTTGGGCGTTTTTGGGCATCTCAATTAGGTTCCATTCCTCTTCTTTTCAGTTTTAATTATTTTTTAGAGTATTTATTACTTTTGGATGTTGATAAACATTATGAGTAGCTAAAATCACTCATTCTTGGGGTTAAGGCCAAGAACATGAATCTCTTGGGTTAATTGTATTGGTTTTTGCTGGAGTTTATCATAAATTGGTTATTCATATATTCTAAATTTCATTATTTTAATGTTTGATCACTATTGGAATATATTCCTTGTCTTGAAGTGAGCTCGAGAGAGAAACTAAGAGATAGAACTTGAATATATGAAGTGTGGTATTTCTCGGGGAAGTAATTCTAAGGGATTGACATGTGGTTAGGACCGAGAGGTACCTAATCCACCACACTTGGTCAATTACGAGAAGAAAACTTGAATGCTCTAGAATTGGTTAAGCTTATCACCACTCACAGATGTAGGTAGGTTTCTAAGTTCTAGTAGAAAATTATAATTTGGAGACGAATATAGTTATAAAATTAACCTCGGGATCAATAACCACGATAAACAACTCAAAGTGCTTAAACCAACAACAATTATGCTCAAGAGATAACGTTCAGGGTGCCTTAGCCCTGGGAATTCACTTTTTATTGATTTTTCAAGCATATTTGTGAAAACCAAAGTTACGGTAGCGAAGATAGGAGTTCTTAGTCCGCAATCATTTAATTTTTAGCACCAAATCTCTTGTCGTTTTCGCAACACTAGTTTTTAATTATAGTTTGACGTCCAGAGTTGATTTCTGTTGACGAAAGTCCCTTGGGTTCGATATCCGGCTCTTTAAAAGGAGTCACTTTATTACTTGCACAGTCACGTACACTTGCGTGTATAGCTGGGTCGCAACAATCACCCAATTCATACATAAGGAGGAGTAAGAAATGGGAAGTAGCTTTACCTTTTATTGGTGACGATCCATACACTCTCAACTGCTACAAGAACTTTAAACTTCCTGTCAATTAAACAAAAAAAGAGAACAAACCATATAGAAATTAGGGGTAGGTGGGACTGCCAAGCTGGAGGGTTTCTCTACACACTAAACATGGAAAACCTAATTTCCATCACTTTCTCATGGTGAAATTATATTAAATCCATAAATTAATCACTACTTACCTTGGCATAAAGGAGGCAACTATACCAGAACCCTAGACTAGTTTGTGGCTACTACTTGAAGGGAGAGAGAAATTTGGTTATTTTGTAGAATTATAGTGACATAAAATAAGGCAAATCGACCATTAAATAGGCTCTCTAGAACTTCATCTTTTAGATCCATTTTCAGCCACAAATTGGTCCAAGTAGGTGATGCACCAACTTAGGGGTTCAAGCTACTCTAAAGGACAATGTAGGTGATGCACCTACTTGTTTATTCATGTCTAAAATGGGCCTTTAACTTATTGGGCTTTTGGGATAGAGTTTGGTGTTGGGCTGTCAAAAAATTTTATGCTATGAGAGGCCCAAGTATTACATGGCAGACAAATGTTGTGTGAGGGTCCTTTCATATTTTGCCAAGTAAGAATGGCGGGTCCCACTGTCATAAAAAGAAGACAAAGTCCTAGCTTTCCTATTTTTTTCTCTCTATTTCTTTCCTTTCACACATTTTTTTTGGTATAGCTGCTTTGCAATTTATTTATATTTTGTTTTAAATAAATGTTTGATTTATTTACTCTAACAAATTTGTTTCTTCGTTATTTTGATATTTTCATTCACCGGAAGTCCTCATTACCAAACACAACCTATGTGATAAAATAATATTTATGTGTAATAAACTTTAAAGCTAGATAACTTTTATGTAACAAGAAAATAAAAATTATTTTTAATAAACTCAAAGTTAAATAACCGCTGATGAAATTTATCTGAAATTTTTTAATTTCGCTATCAAACTTTCAATTCTAAGTAGGCGTTTGGCCATGAAAATAAAAAACATATTCACTTATTTAAAATTTTTAAAGTTGAAAATAGAGTTGAAATTGTATTTGGCCATAGTATTTTGGAGTTAATATTTGAATTCAAATGTATTTTTTAAAAAAAATATAAAAAGTGAAAGTAAATTTAAAAAATAGAATTTTATGAAAATGGGGTTATTTTATAAAAATAAAAAATTTAATTTTTTTTTAAAAAAAATAAATTAAAAAGTGAAAACACCTCTTAAGATGTTTTCCAAATTTTTAAATACAACTTCAAATTATATTTAATTTATTTATGGCCAAACAAGTATTCCGGCATAAAGTGAAAACGTATTCTGGAATATAGTGAATACTATCTATGGCCAAACGGGTCGTTTATTACAAAAAGTACGACCAACACAACGTCAACTTCAATTTTAAAATTTACAAATAAAATAAAAAATTTTATTTCACGACCAAATGTCCATTACTTCTTTTTGCTGTCCCTTGATCTTGTAATTGTGTTATTTTAATTTGTACAATGAAATGGCATGAGTAAATATAAATTTACAAAATTAAAATATCTTATGTTAGCGGAGAGGTGAATGAAAGAGGTGGGGTGGAGGGGGTGAGAAAAGAAAAATAGGTTATAATGAAATAGGATTCACAATATATCTTTATTCTGGAATACTTGTTTGGCCATAAATAAACCAAATACAGCTTGAAGTTGTATTTGAAAATTTGAAAAACATCTTAAGAGTGTTTTCACTGTTTCTGTTTTCACTTTTTAATTTATTTTTTTCAAAAATAATTAAATTTTTTTATTTTTATAAAATAACCCCATTTACATAAAATTCTATTTTTTAAATTTACGTTAACTTTTTATATTTTTTTAAAAAATACATTCGAATTCAAAATATTAACTCCAAAATACTATGGTCAAATACTATTTCAACTCTATTTTCAACTTTAAAAATTTCAAATAAGTGAATATGTTTTTGATTTTCATAGCCAAACGCCTACTTAGAATTGAAAGTTTGATAGCGAAATTAAAATTTTTCAGATAAATTTTGTCAGTGATTATTTAACTTTGAGTTTATTAAAAATAATTTTTATTTTCTTGTTACATAAAAGTTATCTAACTTTAAAGTTTATTACACATAAATATTATTTTATCACATAGGTTGTGTTTGGTAATGAGGACTTTCGGTAAATGAAAATATCAAAATAAGGAAGAAACAAATTTGTTAGAGTAAATAAATCAAATATTTATTTAAACCAAAATAGAAATAAATTGCAAAGCAGCTATACCAAAAAAATGTGTGAAAGGAAAGAAATAGAGATAGAAAAATAGGACAGCTAGGACTTTGTCTCCTTTTTATGATAGTGAGACCTGCCGTTCTTACTTGGCAAAATATGAAAGGACTCTCACACAACATTTGTCTGCCATGTAATACTTGGGCCTCTCACAGCATAAAATTTTTCTTGGGCTGTCCATTATCTTCTCCATTTATTTTACTTAGTTTGGGCCTTAAATTAGTCCATTCATATAGGCTTAAATATGATCCATTAGCCTTGGCTCCATTAACTTGGTCCATATAGCTCAAGTAGGTGACTCATCTACTAGCTTAATTAAGTCAAGCAAGCACCTTAATATTTTATTCTATTTTCATATCTTAATCCATTTAATTTAACTTAAAACTTATATACACTTGGTCACTTTAAACTTTAGACTCAAATTCCTACTTATGATCCCAAGTTTGAATACTCTCATCGATGTTAACTTGATCGTGCCACATTTAAATGCATGGGCAGTTCCTTCCAACCTATCTTACCATCACTAGTCCTATAGGAAACCTAGTCTATTACCCATATAAGTAGAACTAGTACATGTAAGATATGGGGTGTTACATTGTTGAAGTTTAAATTTGAGTCAAGAGGTCTTCAAATAAGTGTTTCATTGGTAGTTCAAGTTGGGTGGTGTTTTGTTAATAGAACTATTTTAGCATGTGCTTTGATGAATTAAGTGGCTTGTTTTTAATCTCAAATTCAAGTGTAAGGTCTGAGTAACTCCATTAAGCAAAATGCTTGATTTGCCTAATGATAGATTGGGTGACGTCATTCTTAAGGACAAATCATCATTTTGGTTAATCCAATGATCATGATCCATTCTTGAGTACAAATGCTAATTGTGTGGAGTGAAGTTATGTGCATACTTTTAATTTGCTTGACTTTCATTTGAGTTTTGACGTGCTTGGAAGTTGGTGTGTCCTTGAAACACTAGACGAGAAAGGTGCATAACCACCACACCTCATTTAAAGTCTTCACGGAACACACATCTTGAACTAAGCCCCTCAAAACCAAAATACATAGTCGTAAGGGAAGGTGTACTTTGAAATCGAATTGGCTCGGTCCATTTTTTGGTCATATGCACTCACACATGGGCACTTACGTGAGGATGTGGACCTCACATATTCCCTTGTTGCATATTGTCCCCACATGCGTGCTGGCTTGTGTCTGCAGGTGCTGGGATGTATCCACATCTTATTGTCTGTGGTTTGTATAGTTAGCCTTTTGCAATCGTTTTCTCTCGTATGATTTTACATGTCTTTATCCTTTGCATTCACCACTTTTAGTGTAGTATTTTTTTCTTTTATAATATATTAAAAATCCAAAAACTAGTTTTACCTTTTCTTTTGTTTTGGTCATTTCTTTTCTTTTCTTCGTAGAGATGACTCCCAAAATTCAATGTCACGTTCTGTAAAGAATGCCAAGGATAAGAGAAAGGCACAAGCAACCACTTTTAAAAAGAAAGCCCTGACTCAAAATGATGACCCCTTGGATCCCGAGCATCAAAAGGATATTCATCTTTTCATGGGGTTGGAAAAGAATACTGAGTCACTTAGAAAGAAAAAGGAATACAAGATTCAGTTAGCTTTTGAGGGAATGCGTGAGCTTTATGATGATTAAGAATACACCTGAGTTTTCAATCCGAAAAACCGTTCAGCTTGAAAGGGGTACCTGAGCATTTTCCTGACATTGTACAACAAATTAAGAAGCATATATAGCATGTCTTTACAGATGTCGATTATTCACAACATCCTCCTATCTACTTTCCACAGACTGTTAGGGAGTTCTATGCTTCCTATCACATTAATCATAAGTAACATAAATTTAAACAGTCTGTGGAGTTACAACCTTGCTTACCTAGTGTTCTTCTATGAGGGGTCGAGGTTCCTTGCACCCCGAATAACATCAACAAGATCTACTTTGCTACTCCTTCTAAACCCAACTCTAAATGGAAAGAGTGGGTAAATAGTGGACACACTCAGTTTCCTTGCCTTTGTCCAATTGTTGCCAATGGCCTTCCTACATGGGAAAATTGTGACGGTCAAATCAAAAGGTGTGGTATCTCTATTCAAGCCAAACATTGGCTCAGCTTTGTGGGTTCTCGATTGATCCCTTCCACCAATGACCAAAGTGTTACTATTGATAGAGCCATCTTAGTGTTATGCATTATGAGTTGTTAGCACATTAATGTGGGAAAAATAATTGCCAACATGATCAAGATAAGAGCCAAACAATTGGGGATGTTGTTTCCTTTTCCTGTTCTCATATCCATATATATTGTGCTTTGCTGGCAAGGTTCATCACTTTTCTTGATCTGATCTATGGATGAAGGATTCCGAGGTGATTGATCTTACAAACTGTTAGGATGATAACAATCCTATGAAGAAGAAGAGAATAATTTCTGTGGTGTCTAGTTTATCTTTGGGAGAACTACCCAGTTTTGGGGGCACGAGCACCCCTTCTTTGATCTCACTTTCATCAGATACCCCATAAAATTCTATTGGCAATACTCCGATTATTGATCCACCTCTTGTACCACCTCTTTCTAGCACTACACAACCTCCTCTTCATCTTACTCAGCCTCTTAGATACGGTTCTACAATTATGTTTGCTAAGGTCGTTTCTATAACCTTTGTAAATAATAGTACTCTATCTCGGCTTGTCATTGATTTACCATAGTTCATCAAGGTTTTCACTGAGAGGAGTCTTGATCCATTACATGCTCAGATGTAGGATTATGAGTAATGATTGGCAGCAGTTGAGAGGAGAGAGAATAGTGTGATAGTTACTACTCACAAGGTCGATCTTTCTAGCCTTTGGGAGAAGTTCAGGTCAGTATAGCCTTCTTTTACTTTGGGTGATGAGCAGATGACACTACCTCAGGTTTCCCTCGACTTGGTTCTACTATTTACTGATTTGTTTGGGAGCACCATCGAGAGAGGTGAGGCAGAGGTTGACTTAGGTGCGGGTCTGACTGAGGCTCAGCAAATTCAAGTTGTGACACAGTTATCATAGAATGATCAGCATGCCCGATTAGTCAGTGCCAACTACAGACTATTTATATCAGTATTCCTACTTGAAATTGGGATGTGATGAATATGGATTTTACTACAGGGTTTCCTCGTACTCGCCTACAACATAATTCTATTTGGGTTGTTGTGGACTGGATGACTAAGTCAGCATATTTCCTATCAGTTAAAACTTTAGATTCAACCAATGATTATGCTAGACTTTACCATATAGAGTTGTCCCCTTAACTATCATCTCAGATAGGGTTACTCAATTTGCTTCTTAGTTTTAAAAGTCTTTTCAGAAGGATCCTTGTACCCATGTTCATCTCATTACAACTTTTCACTCGCAGATAAATGGTCAGGCCGAGTGGACCATTCAGATTTAGATGACATATTGAGAACTTGCATGATCGATTTCAAATGTAATTCAGATGATCATATGCCTTTTATTGAGTTTTCCTATAATAACAACTATTACTCTAGTATTTAGATGGCTCCATTTGAGGCACTTTATGGAAGGGGGTGTAAAACTAATGTACCAACATTTTTTCCCTTCAATTTCAGTTCTAGGTTGAGGTGAAAGTTTCCAACCTAGTATTCTACTCAGTTTCATGTCTCTCAGTTGCTCTCATGACTTAAACTGCATGCATGTTACAAAAATTCAGTCCAGTCGTGTTTAAGTCAGAAAATCAATTGTTATGTCAAAAATCATCATTTTAAACTCAGTGTTGGGATTGCAACTCTTTCCCTATCTATTCAACATAGTTAGTCTTCATTCAAGGATGAATATTCCTAATAAGGAGATATTATCACACCCTATAGTTCCTAGAACTCCATTTCAGACTTAGCATAGAAAACCACTTGAAAACTAAAAAAATTCACATAGTACGACTCAAGAAATGAGTCATCCTCAGTTCTAATGACTTGTTGGATGAGCCATTCTGATGACTTGGACAAAAGTCCTAAAAAGTGAAATTTCTCCCAGTTTCCACGACACTTGGCTACAAGTCATATCTAGTCTCAATGAGTCGTTTCCTTTATCTGCCTTGAGAAAATCCTGAAAGTTGATATTTAAGTCCCATGGAAACAAAAGGACCCAACGACCCGTCATCAGTGACTATGAGTCATTGTGACCAGTCATAACTAGGCCAGAGGAAACTTTCCTAGATGCAACGAGTCTAACTACGAGTTGCTAGCAGACACAATGACTCATTCCGTGACCCGTAAAGTGTGGGAACAACAAATCAGTCACATTTTTAATAGGAGTATTTTTGTACTTTCCCTATTCCCTATAGCTAATCTATGTTGTTTTGGGATTCGAAAGGAGGGGAATAAAGGGACTTTTTCATTATTTTCCACACACTTCTCCCAAAACATTCAAGACAAAAGCAACAAGCGATCCTTCTTCTCCCAAAGCAAGAACTAGGGTTTTCTACATCAAGCTTCATGATTCTCATGTCCTGACAATGAATTCACTAAGCCAGGTATGTGGTGTTTCATCATTGGGTATCCATTCACCCATTGAATACCTAAAAACTCAGAATTCTCAGTTTCAATACTGATTAGTGTTAGGGTTTCACCCAGTTTATGATTTTCCTTATGATTTGAGTTCTCTCATGAGTTTTACAGTATTTCATTATGCATTGCTTTCAGTTATATATATATATATATATATATATATATATATATATATATATGTATATATCTTGGTGTGTTATGAACACACAATACAATTGCATTATTTAATTTAGCAAGACTAACGCAATTAGCCTTAGTTTCAGCATTTTCATGGTTAAGTCAGATTTTTAGAGTACATTCAGATAAAATATCTTCTGATACATCATTCAATAAATCTGTTTTAAAGAGTTAACAATATAAATGTTATGGGATTAGTACTTAGTATTAAGTTTGAATGTTAGCACACCCAATTTCTAAAAAAAATGTGCAATTGTTGGATTATATAGCCCTGTCAATTGGACATAAGTTAAGTGATCGTGCCAGCCATGCCTCTATACCCTAGCAAGGTGTATTGGGCCCTTTTGATGGGGGTGTATACATTAAACTTCATGTTTAGCTCACATGGTTTATGTCGGTCAACAGGCTCTTTCTCAATTATAGATTTAGACTTAGCATTGTACATGACCCTTAGTTTAGTTTACTTTAATTTAAAATATTACTTTTCAGACTTGTTATTCACTATCATTTTCTAGGAATTTTAATAGGGTCATTGTACTTTAGTCACCCATGCATTCAGTTTTGCATTAAATTATTTCGTATTCTCTAGCATGCCTGGTATTTATAGTTGCATACCTCATATGCTCAGTACATTCAAAGTACTGAAAGCATACTTTTTTGTGCTACATTATATTATAATATAGGTTCAAACGCTCAGCATCTAGTTTGTTATTAGAATGATCCTACTCATCTCAGCAACACTGTGTGGTGAGTCCTTCTACTTCGAGGATGATTTTTCAGTATTCCTTATTTTAGTGCTATTTCAGTTTTTAGACAATTAGAGTTAGTTGGTGTCATGACCCAATTTCTGAGTCATGATGGCACCTACTACGTCCCACCAGTAGGTAATCCAAATCGTAGCTCAGAACTACAACTAATGGGCTAAATGGTGGAAGATAAAGAAATTACTAGAAAATAACATATACATAGATAAAATAGGGACGGAGCAAAAGAATATCCCATGACCTAGTAAGGCCGGTACAAGAGCCACTAACCAAAAGAATAAGAGTACTAGTAATATCGATATACAAATAGTCTCAAAATGAAAGATTGTCCAAAAATAGGGGAAGGAGAGGGGATCAACTCCGACACTGAAAGCTCACCCTATCTCCGAGACCTAGAAGTAGCTGGATGGAATGTCAACTATGCCGTTTAGTACTTAGATATTCACCAGAAAATATGCAGAAGTGTAGTATGAGCACCAAAACAATAGGTAATCAGTAGGCATCATCGGTCGACTGAGTTAAATCATAACAAAAGTATAATAAAATGCGAGGATGTAATAATAAATTAAGGGAGAGGGGCAAACCTGAGAACATAATCAGAGATAGGTAAATAAAGAAAGAAACACGCGATGCTAAAATTAAAGTAGCTACTACAACCCAACTAGGCCCCCATAAGCCTAGAGGGTACAAACAAAAGAAGACTAATCCAAACGAACCCCCATAAGCCCGATAGATGTAATCACGGAATATACCATTACCATACTTATAAATCCCTTCCAAACCACAACTCATTCGACTCAAACCGGTACCATAATACCATGAAATAACCCATAGACACTGGACTTGAACCGAATTTACCTCCTCATAACTCACCATAAGTGCCGAACTCGAACCGGTAAATTATTGCCATAAAAAGATAGAGTATGTCAGACTCAAACTGTTCTTTAAAGGCCATAAATCAATAGAATATGCCGAACTCAAATCGGACTTTAAATGCCATAAATCAATAGAATATGCCAGACTCGAACCATTCTTTAAATTCCATAAATCAAAAGGATATGCCAGACTCAAATCGGTTTTTAAATGCCATAAATCAAGACAATATGTCAGACTTTAACCGGTCTTTAAATGCCATAAATGAAGAGAATATGCAAGACTAGAACCGGTCTTTAAATACCACAAATCAAGATCATTAACCTAGCCCCAAACTAGGTAAATGCTATGTAGTCTAAGTCTCAAAATTAAGGATAATGTCATGAAATAAATCCTCCTAAATCTACAAGGAGATAAGAACGATATCCTAACCCCAAAGCATCAATTTACCTAAGGGAAGGAAAAAAGGGTCAATTCTATGTAACACCCCATATGTTTTCGAACCTAGTTAATTACCATAAAATTTATGGAATCATTTAGACATTAGAGTGTGGGGGTATTATACATTAAATTTGGTGGGATAAGATAATCTTGTGCCATTGGGCTCAAATGAGGCCCAAAATTATATAAAAGACATGGCCCAAAATAGAAATGACCCATTCTTTCATATTGACCAAGTAAACACATTTAATGTGGATAAGGATGACTTGAGGGACTATATAAATCAAGGAAAATCAGATTTTTATTCATATCAATACACATGCCATTGCTAGAATTTTCTAAAACATTTCTCATCTCTCACAAACCCTAAGTCATCGCTACTTTGGACAAGATCACTCTCTTGCAAGCTTTGGTAAGTGTTTACTTTCATGGTATAATATATTTTATTCTTAATATGGTACATAAATCATGTTGGTTATGTTGGCAAAGTGTTGGATAGTTCACTATGTGTAAAACTGTCTATTTTTGCAATCGGAAAAGGGTTTTGCTTTATAAACTTGAAAATGGGCTTGTGGTCTTGAAGGAAGTGAAATTTATGGATTAAATATCAACATGTATGATGTGTTTATGTCCTTAACTTTCTTTCTCCTTGTTCATAACATTTGGAATTGTTGGCACGAAATTGATCATGGAATTGGTGACGTATTGAAAGAAAAATGCAATTTTGGTGATGTTCATGTGTGTTGTGAAACCATGGTTGTTCGTTGGCATACAAGTTGACCTAAAACATTTAAAGAGAATCTTATTTATGGCCATGGACCATTTATTATGAAAAAGGACCCTAAATTGACCCCTGGAGGCTGAAACGGGCATTCGCCCTCGCGTCTGGAGCACCTGCGGGCGTAGATGCCAACGCAGGTGGCTCTGGACAAGGCCAGAGGGGAACCTGCGGCCACATGTCATCTACCTGTGGGCACAGGTGGCTCCACATCCCAGTCCAGAATTTTGTTTTGTAAGATTTTGTCTCTCTTTGATCCCCAAAGGCCCCTATACCCTTTTTGGATGTAATTATCACCTTATGATACCTATTGAATGACTTTAAGGGGTCGTTTGGAGGCATATTGGACTATATCAATTATGGTTTGTTGTTACTATGTTGGTATGAAAGGTATTAAGATGATTTGATAGAATAATTGGGACGTAGTGTTAATGAGGAAGCGTAAAGGGTAAACTTAGTGTGAAATGCTATTGGGTTATGATGTCTTGGTTAATGTATGGAATGTTATGGTGTTTTTGGTATGGTAATGCTGTAGATTGTATTGTAAAGGGTGAAAGGACGTTATATGGAAGTCATGTAGCTCATTGTCGTCTTGTGCACTTGTAAAGTAATTAGTTGTTAATGTGAGCTCCGTTATGAACTTGTGTTGTAGAATAACACGTAAGGAAGGAGCCAGATTATTGTATTCACTTATAGGATTGTGTATCCATATTGGTAAGATAAGTTATGTAAGGTTACTCTTTCAGTATCCTTCTGTAGCACACAGTATTCACATTGTCATTGTACTTGTTCCATTCCGAATGTTCTAAAGTATCTCAGTTCAGGTTGTCATCTATTGTTAATCACATATTCCTTATTCATTGAGCAATTTTTATTCATGTGTCACATAATGGTAGACATGGTTCCAAAGTTCCAATAAAGTTACGATTCCAAAGTTCCAATAATGTTATGACTATCAACGTATCAATCTCTCAAAAGTAAAGAAATGAAGTAATGCATAGTTATTGGTTGTAAGAGTACGGGTGGAAGCTCTAGAGGCATAAGCCTAGCTCGAGCCAAACCTGAGATTATTGGATCAGGGGACAGCCATAGAGGCATAAGCCTAACTCGGGCTGAACCTAACAGGGGGTAGCTCTACAGGTAAGAAACTAGCTCGAGCCAAACCTGATATATTGGTTTATGCTTGGCAGCTCTAGAGGTAAGAACCTAGCTCGAGCCAAACCCGATATATATTAATTTATGGGTGGCAGCTCTAGAGGCATAAGCCTAGCTCGGGCTGATCTCACCACAACATTATGTTATGTTAATACCCACTGATCATTTGGGGCCCGAGTACAACATAGTACAAGTGATGATGAATGAACATAGAAGCAAAGAAACTAATGAAAGCAATGTACATAGTTCCACATATACAGAGCGATGGCTTATCCATATTGACTATTGTCTTATAATTGTTTTCATTGAAGTTCTTATGTATGATGCAGTTTCATATGGCCTTACATACTCAGTACATTCTTCGTACTGACGTGTAACACCCCGTACCTTCCTAACCCTACTTGATGACATTGAACAATGTTTACTTAGGTGTCAAGAGCCATACGTATGTATTTTGTAATGCTATTGATGAGATAATTGAATTTGGCCCTCGTATATGTGATTAAACCTTTGTCGGAGGTATTTTTGTGATTTTTGTGGAGCATTAGTGGGGTTCAAAAAGAGGCTAAGAGGACCTCTAAACAAAGGATATTAAGTTTAAGAAGTAAGTTAAAGAATAGGACTTGAAATATCTAACCAAACCCGCGAAGAAAAGTTGAAAAATAGAATTTTTTGAAAAACTAAGTGTGGGGCGCGCTAGAGGGCATTCCATGCTGCTCTGGGCTAAAATTTTTAGCTCACAGGCAGCAAGCTGGCGCGCCCAAGGGCGTGCCAGGCTGGTTTTTCCATTTTTCGAAAGTTGGAAATTTTCTTAAGTCCCAAGGTTGCCCGGGGACGTATCGAGCCGATTCTTGCCACGTATATTCTACAACCATGAGTATATACATGAAATGAATGAAATATTATATTGGTATGATAAAATTACTCGTGAATGAATTTGGCATCAAAATGATGATTTTACCCTTGTGGTCAAAATAAGCCATACGTGGCTAGAATCGCTTGTTTTTGGAATTAAGGCTACGAGTATGAATTTAATGAGTGGGAATATTGTTGTAACGCGTATGGAATGAATTAAACATGAGAAATTATTTATTTTATTGGGTTAAGTGAATTGGGCTTAGAAAGGGCCCAAAATGAAAAAGAAAGCATGGGCCAAGAATGGGTCAAATTCTTCCATTGACTAAGCCTCACATTGCATTAAATGCCAAGAGTGGCTAAGGATGAACCCAAGGCCTATAAAAAGGGGCCAAAATCAGATTTTTTATCACATAACACTCTCATGCCAAATCTAGAATTATCTACAAGCTTTTTCTCTCAACTTCAAACCCTAAGGTACTTCTTGGGGCAAGATCATCAATTTCCAAGCTTGGGTAAGTGATTATTCTTATGGATTAATATATTATATGCATGGGAGAGTCTGTAAATCATGTTGGTCATGCTTGGAAGTGTTGAATATGATGTTTTGTGTTTTTGGTAAAAGATGTGATATCCATGAGCTTCAAGCTTGAATTATGACTTTTGACTTTGATGAAAGAGCATGGTATAGATAAAATATGAACATGTATGGTGTGATTTTGTTATTAAACTTGTTATTTTTCTATAAGTGTAAATTGTGGGATTTTTGCCGATATGTGCTATGAGGTATATTAAGGTAATTTGATGGATTAATTGTGATGTGGTGTGGATAAGCACGTGTAAAGGAGAAGTGTTGTGGTGAAATGTATTGAATATCATGTATTGGTCAATTTTGGGAATATTGTGGGATTTTTGGAATAATAATTTCATCAATGGTTTTGTCAAGGGGAAATGTCATGTTTAAAGGCAAACATGTAACTTATTGACATTATATGCATTAGTAAGGTAGTTGGTGGTTAATGTGAATTCCGTTATGTATTTGTATTGTAGAGTGACACATAAAGAAGGAGCGGGACTATTGTATGCACATCTAATATTATATATTCGTATTTAAAATACAAGGTATGTAAGGTTACTCTGTCCGTACCTTTCTGCGGAAAATAGTATTCACACTGTATCACGTTATCACATATTTCCTACTCATTGATCAATTGTGAATTGTATGTCTCATATTCGTTGGTCAATGTTCCAAAAGCCCAAAAAAGGTTATGATCCAAAGTGCCAATAGTGGTTATACACATACCTCTTGTTCATTGACTTGTGTCTAATGGTTTCAATAATGTTATCTATTGTTAAGTCACATACTCCTCATTTGTTAGTCATGGTTGTTCATGAGTTTCATAATGATGGACATGTTCCAAAAGTCCCAATAATGTTGTGTTCTTAAGCTTCCAATAATGTTGTGGCTATGTGTATATATACGTTAATCTCTCATAACTGATTATACCAATCTCTCATAAGAGGATGAATCAATCTCTCGCAAGTACATCTCTCAAAAGTAAGAAATAAAGTAATTCATATTTGTTGGTGGTTAATGATTGAGTATAGGTGGTAGCTTTGCAGGCAAAATACCTATCTCAAGACGATCCCGAGATTGTTGGATCAGGGGTCAGTCCTAGAGGCATAAGCCTAGCTCAGACCGATCCTAACAGGTGGTAGATCTAGAGGTACCAACCTAGATCGAGTCGAACCTGATATGTTGGTTTATGGGTGGCAGCTCTAGAGGAAATAACAATATCCTAGCTCGAGCTGAGCCCGATATCTTGATTTATGGGTGGTAGCTCTAGAGGAAAAGTCCTAGCTCGAGCCGATCCCACCATAACGTTATGTTATGTTAAGACCCATTGATCAGTTGGGGCCCGGGTACGATATGATATGAGCGATGAGGAATAAATAATAAAGAGAAGAACTTAATTTATGTAAGCTACATGGTTCCACATATGCAGATCGATGGGTTATTCATATTGACTATCCTATTACATTTTGATTCTATTGACGTATTTGTGACAGTGTCATATGGCCTTACATACTCAGTACATTCTCTGTACTAACCCCTCTTGGGGGATTTACCTTACTTGCTGCAGGCGCAGGCACTAGTAGACCTCCACAGTAGGTTGCAGATCTTTTGCATACTTTTGGTTAGCTCCAGTTAGTTCGAGGCTTTCTGAGTTGCTATGTACATGTATTTTGGTATGATATATGAGTATAGAGCGGGGTGTTGTCCCGACTCTAGGTTTGTCATAGCTATGTATCTGTAGAGGCTTTGTAGACTTATGTGGGGACAGAATGTAAGATATGTATGCTCATTTTGGTTTTATGGCCCTAACGGCCGAGTCCCTTATATGTATATAATGTTCCATGATTTCCTCACTTAGCCTCTTATGTCTTTATGAGTTGGTGATGATTCTTACGGTATGCATACGATTGGGCATGAGCAAATATTGGTTCTCTCGGGCCTTATCGTCTTTGGGTGCCAGTCCAGCCCGATTGGGATTTTGGGTCGTGACAAAAGTGGTATTAGAGCAGGTCGGTCTAAGGGTGTTTACAAAGCCGTGTCTGAGTAGAGTCTTACTTATCGATGTGTCATGCACCATATTTATAAGTAGGAGGCTACGGGACATTTAGGATGTTGTTCCTTTTCTTCATTCCTAGATCGTGCTGTAGAGTCAGTGTTGTAAGTTAGATTATATCTGACCATGGTGATTGGTTTTCTTTGATATAGAAACTGTCGATGATAAGGAGAGGTAAAGGCAAGGGTAAGAAGTTTATTACGCTAGCCTAAGAAGAATCGAGTAGACCACCACCTGACCAAGCTTGTCAAGGTGGAACTGATACTGAATTTGCATCATGGGCTTCTTCTACTTTCCCAGCCCCGGGAGAGCTGAGAAGAAGAGAATTATCTTCAGAACTGCCCGTTAATACTATTGAGCAGGATTTGATGAGTGCGGTACAAATATTGACCCGTGTGGTTGTTGCACAAGCTCAAAGACAAGCTCTTGTGCAGCAAAAGGATGGACAGAGACAAAGGAGAAAGATGTAGGAATTGGAAGTAGGATCGTCAAAAAGAGCTAAACCTATGGGATAGGTTATGGCATCCGTAGAAGGATTTGGGCCTCGGGTTTTATACAAACCACCTAGGCCATTATTTCCCCATTCCGCAGCAAATACTCCCCCTCTATTCCAAGGGTTTAGAAGCAACCAGTTTGGTCAAGGAGGTGAGATTTATGGTTTACGGACAGTGGGGTATCAAGAACAAGGAAGTATGAACCACCTGAGGTTTTATCGTCGGATGTGCCAGTGCTGCGGGAGGTTTCATGTAGGTGAATACCAATTGGGAACAAATGTTTTCTTTTGGTGTGGCGTGCCAGGGCACATGGTGAGAGAGTGCCCACAAAAAGGTATGGGTGGTGTGACACGACCTATGGTAGCTGCTATTGCATTATCATCGTCAAATGTATAATCTGTTGGTCGTGGCATAGGTGCTAGGAGAGCAGCTAGTTCTGGTAGCATTCAGGGTCGTACCCACACCGTGGCGGATCGGTAAAAATTTGAGGCTTCTCCTGATGACGTGACAGGTATATTATCTATCTTTTCACGTAACATATTTACATTGATTGATTTGGGTTTTACCCTATCATATGTTAGTCCATTGATGGTTGAAGAGAATTTTTTTTTTAAAGGACACTAGAATTTTTAGTTAACCTATTTGGGGAATAGGTGAATTTATTGTAGCTAGAAGAGTGCATCATGATTGTGTGGTAACCACGTGTAGTCATGATACATTGGTAGATCTCATTGAATTGAAAATGGTAGATGTTGATATTATAATGGTGATGGATTGGTTGGTTTCTTGTTATGCCATGGTGAATTGCCAGGCTAAGAAGGTATATCTTCATTGTCCATGAGAACATGTTCCGGAGTGGAAGGGTAATATGGGGGCACCAAGAGGAAAATTTTATTTTCTATCTTAAAGCGACGAAATGGATAGCCAAGGGGTATGTATGCCAGTTAGTCTGAGAGTAAGATACTGATGTGAAACCACCAAGTCCTCAATAGGTTCCGGTGGTCAATGAATTTCTTGATATATTTCCTGATGCATTTCTAGGCTTACCCCCAGAACGGGAAGTAGAGTATAGCATTGATGTGATTCCAGGCAATCCGCCTATCTCTCTTTCTCCGTACAAAATGGCTCTAGCAGAGCTATGGGAATTAAAAAAAAAAAAAAGAGAACACGTAAAAGGTTTAGTGGACAAGGGGTACATAAGATCTAGTATGCCTTTGGGATGCATCTGTGTGAGTGTGAAAAAAAAAAGAAATGAAATGGTACTTGAGAATGTGTATTGACTATTGGCAACTGCATAAGGTAACGATCAAGAACAAATATTCCTTCCCTAGAATTGACGATCTAGTCAACCAATCACAAGGTGTCACATATTGACAAAGATTGACTTGAGATCGGGTTATCACTAAGTCAGAGTTAGAAACAAAGATGTACCCAAGGCAGCCTTTCGAACACGGTATGACTCTTTCAAACTATTTTTTGATGTATTTGTGACCGTGTTCAGGGATAATATTCTGGTTTATTCGAGACCACAAGAGGACCACGCTAATCATGTGCAGTAAGTGTTATAGAAGGTTTCTACATGTGAATTTTGGTTATATCCATAGCGTTCTTGGGTTACATTGTATAGGATGAAGGAATATAGGTCAGTAAGAAAAAGATAGAAATAGTGAAAAAAAAGGGGAGAGAGTTTACACACAAGACAATTAAGTTTCAGTAGGACGATGCATGTGAGCAAAGTTTCCAAAAGCTGAAAGATAAATTAATTTCTACACCAGTTTTAGTATTTCTCGAAGGCACAAAAAGTTATGCAATTGTATTGTGATGCTCCCGGGGTTGACCTTGGAAATGGGGTTAATGCAGCATGATAAGATAGCAGTGTATGACTCACGACAGTTGCAACCATATGAGAGGAATTATCTCACACATGATTTTGAGATAACAAGTTGTGGTAGTTATTTGAAAGATACGACACCACTACTTAGGGTTTATATTGATATATAAATATCGATCATAAGAGTTTGCATATATCTTAAAGTAGAGGGACTTAAATCTGAGGTAGGGAAGATGACTCAAATTAGTAAGAGATTAAGATAAGATACTGAGATCACATTCGGGAAGAGCAATTGCGGTGGTTGATGCGTTAAGCCGCAAAGCACTAGGAAGTTCGAATGGTCGGTTCATGGGGACACAAGGTATGGCTGAGGATCTACATATTGATTACATGGGGTTGGTAGTGCATTTACTTGAAACTCCAGATCAAAGGGTTATAGCGCAAAATGCGATAAAGTCTTCATTCGTAGAGGTGAAGGAAAAGCAAAATGCGAATCCTATTTTAGTTCGGCAAAAGAACGTACCACAAGGTTCGATGAAATTTGACCTTACGCAAGAGAGAATATTTCAATATCAAGGTGAATAGGTTATACCAAATATAGATGAACTAAGGAAATGAATTATAACCAAAGCACATCATTCACGGTATTCTATTTTATTCGGGGGAAACCAAAAGGTACCATGGTTTGGTAAGAAGGCTTTGGTGAGGCAATAGTAAGAAGAAGCACATTATAGAATTTGTAGCTCCTTGACCAAATTGTCAATAGGTAATAGCAGAGCACCAGAAACCTGGAGGGTATAAGCCATGTATACATTTTCTAGTTTAAAATAAGACATGCTTAACATGGATTTTATCGCAAGTTTGCCTCATACACATAAGGGTTGTCTCATATATTTTAGGAATTTGATTCCATATGAGAGATAGCTGACAGGTTTACCTACACATCACACATGTTTCCTTTCAAGACCACCTACATGGCTGAAGAATATGCGGGGTTGTATATTAGGAAGAAAGTACAACTATTCGGAGTTTTGAACTCTAGTAGATTAGGAAGGAGGGCTCGATTTGCTACACATTTTCTTTGACGATTCTTTTCAGAGAAGGTTGAGTACATAAGTGAATTTGAGTATAGCTTTTCACCCTCGAACGAACGGAAAAACAGAGCATACTATACAAAAACTTAGAAGTATACTACGAGCCTGGGTGAGAGACTTAAAAGGGTGTTGGGATGATCATCTACCCCTCATAGAATGTGCCTATAATAATAACTATTGTTCAAGTATCAAGATGGTACCTTACGAAGGTTTATATAAAAGAAAGTTTAAATGAACTATTGGGTGATTTGAACCGAGTGGAACTGCCTTATTTGGGGATAGATTTTGTCACCACGCTATAGAGAAAGTTAAGATGGTACGATAGTAGCTACAAACTAAAACAAGTCATATGCTGAGATCCATTATTTTATTAAATGTACAAGCTATGCGGGATGTCACTTATGAAATATAGCTTTGGTAAAAGTATAGTGGAGAAATCAAATCACGTAGGGAGCCAAAGTACTGATGATATCAAAGTACCCGTGACTACTTCAAACGGGAGAGAAAGTTCAAGGTATGGAGTTAGAACAATAACAAGGAAGTACTCATAAGTGTTGTCTGTATATGCATATGTAGGTTGAGATAGAGGTGCATGGGATGTACATGGGATGATATTATTAACATTCGAGGATGAATGTTCCTAAGGGGGGAAGAATGTAACACCCCGTAACTTCCTAACCCTACTTGATGATATTGAACAATGTTTACTTAGGTGTCGAGAGCCATACGTATGTATTTTGTAATGCTATTGACGAGATAATTGAATTTGGCCCTCGTATATGTGATTAAACCTTCGCAGGAGGTGTTTTGTGATTTTCGTGGAGCATTTGTGGGGTTCAAAACGAGGCTAAGAGGACCTATAAACAAAGGATATTAAGGTTAAGAAGTAAGTTAAAGAATAGGACTTGAAGTATCTAACCAAACCCGCGAAGAAAAGTCAAAAAATGGAATTTTTTGAAAAACTAAGTGTGGGGCGCGCTAGAGGGAATTCCACGCTGCTCTGGGCTAAAATTTTTAGCCCACAGGCAGAAAGCTGGCGCGCCTAAGGGCATGCCAGGCTGGTTTTTCCATTTTTCGAAAGTTGGAAATTTTCTTAAATCCCAAAGTTGCCCGGGATGTACCGAGCCAATTTTTGCCACGTATCTTCTACAACCATGAGTATATACATGAAATGAATGAAATATTATATTGGTATGATAAAATTACACGTGAAAAAATTTGGCATCAAAATGATGATTTTACCCTTGTGGTCAAAATAAGCCATACGTGGCTAGAATCGCTTGTTTTTGGAATTGAGGCTATGAGTATGAATTTCATGAGTGGGAATATTGTTGTAACGCGTATGGAATGAATTAAACATGAGAAATTATTGATTTTATTGGGCTAAGTGAATTGGGCTCAAAAAGGGCCCAAAATGAGAAAGATAGCATGGGCCAAATGACCCATTCTTCCATTGACTAAGCCTCACATTGCATTAAATGCCAAGAGTGGCTAAGGATGACCCGAAGGCCAATAAAAAGGGGCCAAAATCAGATTTTTTATCACATAACACTCTCATGTCAAATCTAGAATTATCTACAAGCTTTTTCTCTCAACTTCAAACCCTAAGGTACTTCTTGGAGCAAGATCATCAATTTTCAAGCTTGGGTAAGTGACTATTCTTATGGATTATTATATTATATGCATGTATGAGTCTGTAAATCATGTTGGTCATTCTTGGAAGTGTTGAATATGGTGCTTTGTGTTTTTGGTAAAAGATGTGATATCTGTCACACCCCGAATTCCAATGAGGCGTGATTGGCACCCAAAGTCGACATGGCCCGAGAGAACCAATCTTTGCTCATGTCTATTCATATGTATAACCTCAAATGAATAACATATTGTCTCATGTAATTGATGAAATGTAAAATTCCATACATATACATATATAAAACTTGGTCGTTGGGGCCATCAGGTCGCACTGAACGTACATATCTTACATCCATATACCCACATATGTCTACAAAAGCCTCTAAATACATACACGACCAATGCATAACATCTAAAACATCAAAACCAATGTACAACTTTGACTCGGAAAGCCCCGATCCAACTGGAGCTCACCAAAGATCTGCAAATACCGTCAACCTACTGTGGAGGTCTACTAATGCCTGCACCTTCAACATGTAAGGTAAGTCCCCGAGAGGGGTCAGTACGAAGAATGTACTGAGTATGTAAGGCCATAAGAAAACTACATCAGTACTTAAGAACTTCCATGGAAATAATTATAAGAGAAAACTCAATGTGCGGAATTATGTACAATTCTTCTGTTATTGCCATTTACGATCATTCATTCACAATCACAACAACCATAGAACCAATATAAAAAAAATAAAAAATATGAATAAACTCTCTTTCTGTATGTGGGGAACCATGTACATTACATTCTTTCTTTCTCTTGCCTTTACTTTACTTTACTTTTACATTGCTCATATACTGTTAGGGCCCTCATCATGCAGGTGTTCTGTTCACCCCGTGGATAAAATATCATCGTCATGCAGGTATTCTTTTTACCCCATGGATAAGATCATATCATCATGTAGGTGTTCTTGCACCCCATGGATAAATGAACATTATCATGCGGGTGTCTTTACTTTTGAGAGATTGGTACATTTACTTGTGAGAGATTGATACATTCACTTGTGAGAGATTGTTATATTCACTTGCCATAACATTATTTGAACACCACATCTTGGAACCATTGGAACAATAGTCAATGCATAAGAGACATGTGTATAACTCTATTGGAACTTGGGATCATGACATGATTGGAATTATGCTATTCAACTAAACAAGCCCTCTTTACCTCATTACTCCCATTGAGATAGTTCTCTTAGAATTTACAACATTATGATAGCTTAGGAACTCCAGTCAATGAATAGGAGATAAGTGAATCGTAATTCATCTAGGAGTAGGACACTTGTGAATAACAATATTTGTCTACCTTAGTTAAAATACTATAGGACCCCTTTGGAATGTAACACTTTTGGAACCTTAGGACAATGATCACTAAATACGATACATATGGATGTCAACTGTTCACCAACCTGAGATGCAATACATTACAACATTTAGAACTTTTGACATGTTAGCCAATGAACATGGGTCAACCAATGGGCATGAGTCAACCAATGAACATGAGTCATATGATTCACCATTTACCAATGAGTAAGGAACATATGTGTAACTCTAGCCAACTATCGGATACGGAATACCTTAGAGTATTTCAGAATCGAATGAGTACTATGACAATGTGAACACCATATGTTGCAGAAGGATATAGAAGAGTAACCTTACATACCTTTACTTCCAATTAAGAGTACACAAGTCTATATATGAACACAACAGTCCAGCTTCTTCCTTATGTTTTACTCTACAATACAATTCCATAATGAAACTCTTGTTAACGATCATTTACCGTACAAGTGTAAAAAACGAAAATGAACTATATGACCGCCATATAACTTCATTTCACTCCTTACAATACAACTCACTGCATTATCATACTAACAACACCTTAACATTACACACATTGACCAAGATTTCGTATAACAATAGCATTTCGCATCACACTTATCCTTTATGCCTTCTCATTTCCATTCCGTCACATTTACACTTATCAATTTGCCTCATAACAACAAATTAACAACCATAAACATTTAATACAGTCCAAAATTCCTTCATACGACACTTTAAGGTCATTAAAACGGCATCACAAGTTGATAATTACATCCATGAAGGGTATAGGGGTTTCGGGGGGCCAAAGGGATGCAAAAACAAGCAATACTGAGTTCTGGGATGATACGCTATGCCACTTGTGCCAAAAGGTGGATGACCTACATCCACAGGTGACCTTTGACAGTATCCAGAGGCACCTGCATTGGCAACTGCGCCCGTAGGTGCTTCGTCTGAGAGGGCGGGTGCCCGTTTCGGCCAAAAAGGGTCTTTTTTGGGTCTTTTCATTCAATGAATGGTCCATGATCATAAAAAAACTTATTTTGACATATTTTTGATCATATTAAACACCAACATTCATCCTTGTCTCACAACACACATAAAAATACCAAAACGACACTTTACGGTCAATACGTCACCAAAAACCATAACCAATTTCACAATAGAAATTCCAAACATTATACACCATGACAAAACAAGGAAATGCTATAATCACATCTCACATGTCAATATTAACTCCATCATGTTCACTTCCTTTAAGACCACAAGTCCATATTCAAGTTTACAAGGCAAAATCATCCTCCGATTTAGCAAACATAAGTTGTTTTACACATAGTGAGCTTCTCACACTTCACCAACATAACCAACATGATATAAACCATATAAAATGCATAAAATATATTAAACCATAATAATAAACACTTACCAATACTCACCAAGTGATGATCTTTGGCCAAAAGGATGAGAGCTTAGGGTTTGTGGAAATATTGAGAAAATTCTAGAAAGGCATGGGTGTCCAAATGAATAAAATCTGATTTTTACCTCATATATATAGTCCATTAATGGTCCTTGATTTACCAAAAACTTGGTCCAATCCTCATATAACAACTTGGTCTTTCAAGAATGGGTCACTATGCCCTTTTTGGGCCATGTCTTCATGCCAATTTTGGGCCTCTTTTAACTCATTAAGAAATTGTTAATTGAGCCCACCAAATTTTGTGTATAATTCCTTACATATATATATGGATCCCTCAAGTTACTCTTATCAATTTCTTGGCACTAAATGCATGGTTGATTAGTCAAATGGAAGATTGGATCATGTTTTGCCCCATTTGGCCAAGTCTTTCTTATGATCCTTGGGCCTCATTTGGCCCAATGGCTCAAGACTCATATAAGCCCCAACAAATAATTGCATCGTTCTTCAGCTCTCTCATGTTTAATTAATTCTATAAATGTACATGTAGTCGTATATGTTCGACAACATACGGGGTGTTACACCTCCCACGAAGGTCTAATCCTATGTACTAGGCCCAATATCAATTACCTCATCGATAAAATTACACAATACATACTTTTGGCTCTCGACACTTAAGTAAACATTGTTCGACGTCGTAAATTAGGGTTTGGTAGGTACGGGGTGTTACATTCTTCCCCCCTTAGGAACATTCATCCTCGAATGTTGAAAATATCATCTCATGGGCAACAAATGCATTTCTATACATATACTTATATAGATACGTACTAAGTCTTTCTCCACGTTTGCACTTTTGAACCTTTTTTCTTTTATTTGGAACAATTATAGGTACTTTGAAGTCATCATTTGTTTTCAGCTTCTTAGGTTATCTACTCTACTTGCTGCTTTCTCCCACAGGACTTTTACAAAAGTTACATCTTTATTTACTAACATTTGCTCTTGTCGGTCTAGAATAGCCGTAGGTATCTCTTGCTTGGCAATCTTCGTGACATACAAGAAGCCAATCACTTGATACCCATTACAACATTAAAAATCCTTCATTTCTATCTCCATAAGATCAACCATCATCACATGCTCACCAACATCTACTATACCATTACGATATGCCCTTTCAACTATAATAAATTCACCAACAAATGTAAAGACTTCAAAAGACTTGACTAGTAATTCTAGGGTCAGCTCCATCTTGACTGGCTTGGTCAGGTAGTGATTTACACATTCCTTCATCGGCAGGCATATCCACCTGCTTACCTTTACCTTTATCTCTTCTTGTCATCGATAGTTTACTAGATCAAAGAAACCCAATCACCAATGGTTAGATACGGTTTCACTTACCACCTTGGCTCTATTGCACGATCTAGAATGAAGAAAAGAAGCAACATCCTAAATGTAACGTATCCTCCAACTTATAAATGTGGTACACAACACATTGATAAGTAAGACTCTACTCAGACACGGCTTTGTAGACACCCTTAGAACGACCTGCTCTGATACCACTTTTGTCACACCCCGAATTCCAATGAGGCGTGATTGGCACCCGAAGCCGACATGGCCCGAGAGAACCAATCTTTGATCATGTCTATTCATATGTATAACCTCAAATGAGAAGATCATAAGAAAGACTTGGCCCAATGGGGCAAGACATGATTCAATCTTCCATTTGACTAATCAACTATGCATTTAATGCCAAGAAATTGATAAGAGTGACATGAGGGATCCATATATATATATAAGTAATTATACACAAAATTTGGTGGGCTCAATTAACAATTTGTTAATGAGTTAAAAGAGGCCCAAAATTGGCATGAAGACATGGCCCAAAAAAGAGCATAGTGACCCATTCTTGACCCATTCTTGCAAGACCAAGTTGTTATATGAGGATTGGACCAAGTGTTTGGTAAATAAAGGACCAGTAGGGGACTATATATATGAGGGAAAATCAGATTTCATTCATTTGGACACCCATGCCTTTGTAGAATTTTCTCAATATTTCCACAAACCCTAAGCTCTCATCCTTTTGGCCAAAGATCATCACTTGGTGAGCATTGGTAAGTATTTATTATTATGGTTTAATATATTTTATGCATGGGATATGGTTTATATCATGCTGGTTATGTTGGTGAAGTGTGAGAAGTTCACTATGTGTAAAACAACTTGTGTTTGCTAAATCGGAGGATGATTTTGCCTTGCAAACTTGAACATGGACTTGTGGTCTTAAAGGAAGTGAATATGATGGAGTTAATATTTAAATGTGAGATGTTATTATATAATTTACTTGTTTTTTCATGGTGTATAATGTTTGGAATTTCTATTGTGAAATTGGTTATGGTTTTGGTGACGTATTGACCGTAAAGTGTCATTTTTGTGTTGTTATGTGTGTTGTGAGACCATGGATGAATTTTGTTGTTTAATATGATCAAAAATATGTCAAAATAAGTTTGGTTATGATCATGAACCATTCATTGCATGAAAATACCCAAAAGAGACCCTTTTTGGACGAAACGGGCACCCGCCCTCGCAGACGAAGTACCTGCGGGCGCAGGTACCAACGTAGGTGCCTATGGCTACTGACAAAGGTCAATGAGTGATGCGAAATGTATTGTTGTATTAAATCATGGTCAATGAGTGGGATGTTATGGTAGTGTTGGCATGTTGATGCGATAAATTACATTGTAAGAAGGTGAAATGACGTTCTAAAGTAACTATGTGATTCATGGTCATCTTGTGCACTTGTAAGGTAGTTGGTTGCTAATATAAGTTTCGTTATGTACTTGTGATGTAGAGTGAGGAGTAAGTAAAGAGCTGGACTATTGTACTTCCATATAATCTTGTGTATTCCTAATGAGACGCAAAGGTATGTAAGGTTATTTCTCTATATCTTTCTAACATATGGTGATCACATTGTCATAGTACTTATTCGATTCTGAAATACTCTAAGGTATTCTGTATCCAAGAGTTGGCTAGAGTTACTCATATGTTCCTTATTTATTGGTCAATGGTGAATCATATTAGTCATGTTCATTGGTTGACTCACGTTCATTGGCTAATATGTCAAGAGTTTCAAATGTTCTAAGGTATTGCATCTCAGTTGATGAGCAGTTGATATCCACATGTGTCGTATTTAGTGATCATTATCCTAAGGTTCCAAAAGTGTTCTATTCCAAAGGAGTTCTATAGTATTCCAACTAAGGTTGATAAATATATTGTCATTCATATGTGTTTTACTCCTAGACGAATTATGATCCACTTATCTCTTATTTATGGACGGAAGTTCTTAAGTTGTCATGTTGTTGTAGTTTCTAAGAGAACTATCTCAACAAGAGTAATGAGGTAAAGAGAGCTTGTTTAGTTTGAATAGCATTCTTCCAATCATGTCTTGTTCCAAAGTTCAAGAATATTATGTTTATCTTCGTACCAATTTGTCACAAGTAAAAGTACCAACCTCTCAAAAGTAATGAAAGATGTAATAGACAAGTTAATATACCTATTCCCCACAAGTAGAGATATCAATCTTACAAGAGTAAAGATGTGAAGTAATGTATGTTGTGTTTCAAGTTTCAAGAATGTTTCCATCATCAAGGTATCCCTCATAGAATGAAAGAAAGAGTAATGAAAGAAAGAAGTAATGTTTAATGGGTGGTATCCCAGGGGTGAAGTACCTAGCATGGGTCTATCCCAATAACATCCCAGGGGCGATAAGACTAGCATTGGTTAATGACATCCCATGGGCAACACGAAAGCCTAGCATGGGTTCACATAGTATAACATCCCAGGGGCGATAAGCCTAGCATGGGTTAATGACATCTCAGGGGCGACACAAAAGCCTAGCATGGGTTCATATGACATCCCAGGGGTCAAAGTACCTAGCATGGGTTCATCTCATCCCAGGGGCTACAAAACAGCCTAGCATGGGTAGAACAATAAAGATGAATGAATATGAAAGCAAGAGAAGTAATGAACGTAACATACATGGTTCCCCACATACAGAAAGAAAGTTTATTCACATTAGATATTTCTCTTATATTGATTCCATGGTTGTTGTTATTATGTATGAATGACCGTAAATGACAATAACAGAAGAATTGTACATAATTCCACATATAGAGTTTTCTCTTATAGTTATTTCCATTGAAGTTCATATGTATTGATACAATTGTCTTATGGCCTTACATACTCAGTACATTCTTCGTACTGACCCCTCTTGGGGACTTACCTTACATGTTGCAGGTGCAGGCATTAGTAGACCTCTTCAGTAGGCTGCGGATCATATACAGGTCTTTGGTGAGCTCTAGTTGCTTCGGGGCTTCCCAAGTCACACGTGAAAACATATATAAAACTTGGCCGTTGGGGCCATCACGTCACACCGAACATACACATCTTACATCCATATACCCACATATGTCTACAAAAGCCTCTAAATACATACATGACCAATTCATAACGTCTACAACATCAAAACCAATGTACAACTTTGACTCGGAAAGCCCCAATCCAACTGGAGCTCACCAAAGATCTATAAATACCGTCAACCTACTGTGGAGTTCTACTAATGCCTGCACCTGCAATATGTAAGGTAAGTCCCCGAGAGAGGTCAGTACGAAGAATGTACTGAGTATGTAAGGCCATAAGAAAACTACATCAGTACTTAAGAACTTCCATGGAAATAATTATAAGAGAAAACTCAATGTGTGGAATTATGTACAATTCTTCTGTTATTGCCATTTACGATCATTCATTCACAATCACAACAACCACAGAACCAATATAAGAGAAATAACAAATGTGAATAAACTCTCTTTCTGTATGTGGGGAACCATGTACATTACGTTCTTTCTTTCTCTTGCCTTTACTTTATTTTACTTTTACATTGCTCATATACTGTTAGGGCCCTCATCATGCAGGTGTTCTGTTCACCCTATGGATAAAATATCATCGTCATGCAGGTATTCTTTTTACCCCATGGATAAGATCATATCATCATGCAGGTGTTCTTGCACCCCATGGATAAATGAACATCATCATGCGGGTGTTTGCACCCCATGGATAAACTAACATCATCATGCAGGTATTTGTACCCCATGGATAACGCCCATGAACACAATCAATATACATTACTTTATTCTTACTTCATTTCTTTACTTTTGAGAGATTGGTACATTTACTTGTGAGTTATTGATTCATTCGCTTGTGAGATATTGTTATATTAACTTCCCATAATATTATTTGAACACCACATCTTGGAACTATTGGAACAATATTCAATGCATAAGAGACATGTGTATAACTCTATTGGAACTTGGGATCATGACATGATTGGAATTATGCTATTCAACTAAACAATCCCTCTTTACCTCATTACTCCCATTGAGATAGTTCTCTTAGAATTTACAACATTATGACAGCTTAGGAACTTCAGTCAATGAATAGGAGATAAGTGAATCGTAATTCATCTAGGAGTAGGACACTTGCGAATAACAATATATGTCTACCTTAGTTAAAATACTATAGGACCCCTTTGGAATGTAACACTTTTGGAACCTTAGGATAATGATCACTAAATACGATACATGTGGATGTCAACTGTTCACCAATCTGAGATGCAATACCTTACAACATTTAGAACTTTTGACATGTTAGCCAATAAACATGGGTCAACCAATGGGCATGAGTCAACCAATGAACATGATTCATATGGTTCACCATTGATCAATGAGTAAGTAACATATGCGTAACTCTAGCCAACTATCGGATACGGAATACCTTAGAGTATTTCAGAATCGAATGAGTACTATGACAATGTGAACACCATATGTTGCAGAAGGATATAAAAGAGTAACCTTACATACCTTTACTTCCAAGTATGAGTACACAAGTCTATCTATGAACACAGTAGTCCAGCTTCTTCCTTATGTTTCACTCTACAATACAAGTCCACAATGAAACTCTTGTTAACGATCATTTACCGTACAAGCGTACAAAACGACAATGAACTATATGACCGCCATATAAATTCATTTCACTCCTTACAATACAACTCACTGCATTATCATACCAAAAACACCTTAACATTACACACATTGACCAAGATTTCGTATAACAATAGCATTTCGCATCACACTTACCCTTTATGCCTTCTCATTTCCATTTCATCACATTTACTCTTATCAATTTGCCTCATAACAACATATGAACAACCATACACATTTAATACAGTCCAACATGCATTCATACAACACTTTAAGGTCATTAAAACGGCATCACAAGTTGATAATTACATCCATGAAGGGTATAGGGGTTTCGGGGGGCAAAAGGGATGCAAAAACAAGCAAGTCGGAGTTCTGGGCTGATACGCTAAGCCACCTACGCCCGCAGGTGGATGAAATGTGTCCGCAGGTGACCTTTGGAAGTATCCAGAGGCACCTGCGTTGGCACCTGCACCCGCAGGTGCTTCGTCTGCGAGGGCGGATGCCCGTTTCGGCCAAAAAAGGTCTCTCCCTTTTTGGGCCATGTCTTCATGCCAATTTTGGGCCTCTTTTAACTCATTAACAAATTGTTAATTGAGCCCACCAAATTTTTTGTATAATTCCTTACATATATATATGGATCCCTCAAGTCACTCTTAGCATTAAATGCATGGTTGATTAGTCAAATGGAAGATTGGATCATGTTTTGCCCCATTGGGCCAAGTATTTCTTATGATATTTGGGCCTCATTTGGACCAATGGCTCAAGACTCATATAAGCCCCAACAAATAATTTCATAATTCTTCAACTCTCTCATGTTTAATTAATTCCATAAATGTACACGTAGTCGTATACGTTCGACAACATACGGGGTGTTACACCTCCCACGAAGGTCTAATCCCATGTACTAGGCCCAATATCAATTACCTCATTGATAAGATAACACAATACAGACTTTTGGCTCTCGACACTTAAGTAAACATTGTTCGACGTCGTCAAGTAGGGTTTGGTAGGTACGGGGTGTTACAATATCCATGAGCTTTAAGCTTGAATTATGACTTGTGACTTTGATGAAAGAGCATGGTATGGATAAAATATGAACATGTATGGTGTGATTTTGTTATTAAACTTGTTATTTTTCTATAAGTGTAATTTGTGGGATTTTGGCCGATATGTGCTATGAGGTATATTAAGGTAATTTGATGGATTAATTGTGATGTGGTGTGGATAAGCACCTGTAAAGGAGAAGTGTTGTGGTGAAATGTATTGAATATCATGTATTGGTCAATGTTGGAAATATTGTGGGATTTTTGGAATAATAATTTCATCAATGGTTTTGTCAAGGGGAAATGTCATGTTTAAAGGCAAACATGTAACTCATTGACATTATATGCATTAGTAAGGTAGTTGGTGGTTAATGTGAATTCCGTTATGTATTTTTATTGTAGAGTGACACATAAAGAAGGAGCGGGACTATTGTATGCACATCTAAGATTGTATATTCGTATTGAGAATACAAGGTATGTAAGGTTACTCTGTCCGTATCTTTCTGAGGCAAATAGTATTCACATTGTATCACATTGTCACATATTTCCTACTCATTGATCAATTGTGAATTGTATGTCTCATATTCGTTGGTCAATGTTCCAAAAGCCCAAAAAAGGTTATGTTTCAAAGTGCCAATAGTGGTTATACACATACCTCTTGTTCATTGACTTGTGTCTAATGGTTTCAATAATGTTATCGATTGTTAAGTCACATACTCCTCATTCATTAGTCATGGTTGTTCATGAGTTGCATAATGATGGACATGTTCCAAAAGTCCCAATAATATTGTGTTCTTAAGCTTCCAATAATGTTGTGGCTATGTGTATATATACGTTAATCTCTCATAACTGATTATACCAATCTCTCATAAGAGGATGAATCAATCTCTCACAAGTACATCTCTCAAAAATAAGAAATAAAGTAATTCATATTTGTTGGTGGTTAATGATTGAGTATAGGTGGTAGCTATGGAGGCAAAATACCTAGCTCAAGCCGATCCCGAGAATGTTGGATCAGGGGGTAGTCCTAGGGGCATAAGCCTAGCTCAGACTGATCCTAACAGGTGGTAGCTCTAGAGGTACCAACCTAGCTCGAGCTGAACCTGATATGTTGGTTTATGGGTGGCAGCTTTAGAGGAAATAACAATATCCTAGCTCGAGCTGAGCCCGATATCTTGATTTATGGGTGGTAGCTCTAGAGGTAAAGTCCTATCTCGAGCCGATCCCACCATAACGTTATGTTATGTTAAGACCCATTGATCAGTTGGGGCCCGGGTACGATATTATATGAGTGATGAGGAATAAATAATAAAGAGAAGAACTTAATTTATGTAAGCTACATGGTTCCACATATGCAGATCGATGGGTTATTCATATTGACTACCCTATTACATTTTGATTCTATTGACTTATTTATTACAGTGTCATATGGCCTTACATACTCAATATATTCTCCGTACTGACTCCTCTTGGGGGATTTACCTTGTTACAGGCGCAGGCATTAGTAGACCTCCACAGTAGGTTGCAGATCTTTTGCAGACTTTTGGTGAGCTCCAGTTGGTTCGGGGCTTTCTGAGTTGCTATGTATATGTATTTTGGTATGGTATATGAGTATGGAGCGGGGTGTTGTCCTGACTCTAGGTTTGTCATAGCTATGTATCTGTAGAGGCTTTGTAGACTTATGTGGGAACAGAATGTAAGATATGTATGCTCATTTTGGTTTGATGGCCCTAACGGTCTAGTCTCTTATATGTATATAATGTTCCATGATTTCTTCACTTAGCCTCTTATGTATTTACGAGTTGGTGATGATTCTTACGGTATGCATACGATTGGGCATGAGCAAAGACTGGTTCTCTCTGGCCTTATCGGCTTCGGGTGCCAATTCTGCCCGAATGGGATTTCGGATCGTGACATGACCTCCCTTGGGGGACTTACCTTACTTGCTATAGGCACAGGAGCTAGTAGACCTCCATTGTAGGTTGCGGGTCATTTTCGGATCATTGGTGAGCTCCAGTTGGTTCGGGGCTTTCCGAGTCACAGTTGTACATTGGTTTTGGTATTATGTAAAAGTTGTATAAAGCGGGGACTTGTCCCGACTTTAGGATGGATATGTATATGTATCTGTTATAGGCTTTGTAGATGTTCTGGGACAAATGACAGGTTGTAATTAATGTATGTCCATTTTGACTTGACGGCCCTAACGGCCAAGTTTCATATATAGCAGATGTTGCCATGACTTCCTCCATTGGTATCATATAGTAACATGAGATAGAATGATATTCATACAGAGACATGCATATGAATGTACATGAATGAAGATTGGTTCTCTCGGGCCTTAACGGCTTCGAGTGCCAGCCTGCCCCATTGGAATTCGAGGCGTGACAAAAGTGGTATCAGAGCGGGTCGTCCTAAGGGTGTCTACAAAGTCATGTCTGAGTAGAGTCTTACTTATGGATGTGTTGTGCACCGCATTTATAAGCAGGAGGCTATGGGGAATTTAGGAGTTGTTTCTTTTCTTCATTTCTAGATCGTCCAATAGAGCCAAAAATTATAAGTGGACTTATATCTGACGATTGGGATTGGTTTTCTTTGTTATAGTAAAATATCGATGACAAGATGAGGTAGAGGCAAAGGTAAGCAGGTAGATATGCTTGCCAGAGAAGGCATGAGTAAATCACCACCTGGCCAAGCTAGTCAAGGTGGAGCTGACACAGAAATTGCATCGCTGTCTTCTTCTACTTTTCCAGCTCCAGAAGAGCCGAAGAGGAGAGAAGAACCTACTGAACCGCCTATGAATACCACCAAACAGGATTTAAGAAATGCAGTACATATGTTGACGCAGATAGTTGTTGCACAAACTCAGGGATGAGCTGGTCCAACGACAAGCAAGGATGACGCAGCAAGAGTAGCTAGTCGACGGACACAGGATTTTCTGAAATTAGACCCTCCCATATTCACTGGGTCAGATCCGAAAGCAGATCCACAGGATTTCATGGACCAAATTCAAAGGGCTTTAGATGTTATGCACGTGACTGGTGTAGAAACAGTTGAGCTTTCAGCCTATAGATTGAAAGGAGAAGCTATATTGTGGTATGAAGATTGGAAGAGATCTCGTGGTATCGGTGCAAATCCACCTAATTGGGAAGAATTTAAAGCGGCATTCCTTGATCATTATCTTCCATATGATATCCAAGAGGCTCGTGCGGATCAGTTCTTAAACCTCCATCAAGGGAATATGAGTGTCAGAGAATACAGTCTGATGTGTAATTCTTTGGCCCAATATGCTCCGAATGTTGTAGCCACAATGGAAGACAGAGTCCATCGATTTGTGGACAGATTAGAGCCATATTTGGTGAGGGACTATCCCATTGCTGCTTTGAACCGAGATATGGATATAGCCAGAATACAGGCGTTTGCACAGAAAATGGAGGACCAGAGGAAAAGAAGGAGGGTGCACGAATTTGAAAGAGGGCCGCCAAAAAGAGCTCGACCTATGGGACAGTCTATGGGGTCCCAAGGAGAATTTAGGCCTCGAATGTTTCCTACACCGCCTAGACCCTCATTCTCGTATTCCACAGCAGGCACTCAATCTCACTTTTGAGGGTTTAGAGGTAGTCAAGTTGGGCAGAGTAGTGGGCCTCAAGGTTCATAGGCAACAGTATTTCCTCGTCAGCTGTGTCAGCACTGCGAACGGACTCATTCAGGTATATGTCGGTTAGGGACGACTTCTTTCTTTTGGTGCGGTATGTCGGGACACATGATGAGAGAGTGTCCACAAAAGGGCAAAGGTGGTGTAGCACGACCTATGGGATCAACCGTGGCATAATCATCATCGGTTCCTTCCCTAGGTAGAGGAGTGCAACCTATTTGGCGTGGTCAAGGTGCTAGAGGAGAAGCTAGTTCTAGTGGAGCCCAGAATCGCACCTATGCTCTAGTGGACCGATAGAATTCAGAGGCTTCTCCTGACGTAGTCACAGTTACATTATCCATATTTTCACACAATGTATATGCATTGATTGATCCGGGTTCTACATTGTCATATGTTACTCCATTGATTGCTGCAAAATTTAAGAGAACATCAGAATTATTAATTAAGTCAATTGAAGTAGCTACACTAGTTGGTGAATATATTGTTGCAAAAAGAGTATATCATAATTTTGTGGTAACTGTGTGTGGTCATGATACATTGGCTGATCTTATTGAACTAGAAATGGTGGATTTTGATGTCATAATGGGTATGGATTGGTTGGCTTCCTATTATTCCACGGTAGATTGCCGAGCTAGGGAAGTACATTTTCATTTTCCACAAACGAATGTTCTTGAATGGAAGGGTAATGTAGGGGCATCGAAAGGAAAATTTATTTCCTATCTTAAATCAAGGAAAATGATAGCCAAGGGGTACATATGTCACTTAGTAAGAGTGAAAGATACTGATCTGGAACCACTAACTCCTCAGTTTGTTCCAGTGGTCAATGAATTCCTTGATGTATTTCCTGAGGATCTTCCAGGTTTACCTCCAGAATGAGAAGTAGAGTTTGGTATTGATGTAATTCCAGGAACTCAGCCTATCTCTATTCCTCCGTATGGAATGGCTCCAGCAGAATTGCGAGAATTAAAGGAGCAATTAAAAGATTTGCTGGACAAGGGATTCATAAGGCCTAGTATCTCCCCGTGGGGTGCACCAGTATTATTTGTACGGAAGAAAGACGGCACATTGAGAATGTGTATTGACTATCGGCAATTGAATAAGGAAACGATCAAGAACAAATATCCCCTCCCCAGAACTGACGATTTGTTTGATCAGTTACAGGGTGCCAAATGTTTTCCAAAGATTGACCTGTGGTTGGGTTACCATCAAGTCAGAGTTAGAGAAAAATATATACCCAAGACAGCTTTCCGAACACGGTATGGCCATTATGAATTTTTAGTTATGTCGTTTGGACTAACAAATGCACCAGCTGTGTTCTAGATGTGTTCGTTATGGTGTTTATAGATGACATCCTGGTTTATTCAAGATCAGAAGAGGACCATGCTAATCATTTACGGTAAGTATTACAAATCCTTTGTGAGCGTAAGTTGTATACAAAGTTCTCTAAATGTGAATTTTGGTTGAAATCTGTAGCATTATTGGGTCACATTGTGTCAGATAAAGGAATAAGGGTTGATACACAAAAGATCGAAGCGGTGAAAAATTGGCCAAGGCCTTCGACACCTACGAAAATTCATAGTTTCCTTAGGTTGGCAGGTTATTATCGAAGGTTTGTTGAAGGGTTTTCTTCCATTGCTGCACCTTTAACAAAGCTTACACACAAGGCAATCAAGTTTCAGTGGAATGATGCATGTGAGAAAAGTTTCCAAGAGCTGAAAGATAAATTGACTTTTACACCAGTATTGGTGCTTTCGGAAGGCACAAAGGGGTATGTAGTATATTGTGATGCTTTCGGAGTAGGCTTAGGGTGTGTGTTAATGCAACACGGTAATGTAATAGAATATGCCTCACGATAGTCGCGACCACATGAGAGAAATTATCCCACACATGATCTTGAATTAGCAGCTGTGGTATTTGCTTTAAAGATATGGTGCCATTATTTGTATGGAGTTCATGTTAACATCTACACTGATCACAAAAGTTTGCAATATATCTTTAAGCAGAAGGATTTAAATCTGAGGCAGCGGAGGTGGATAGAGCTATTGAAGGACTATGATATTGATATCCTATATCGTCCAGGAAAAGCAAACGTGGTAGCCGATACATTAAGCCGCCAGGCAATAGGAGGCACTAGTGGCCAGTTGACAAAAAAGCGAGACTTAGTCAAGGATCTACATCAACTAGCCAGCTTGGGGGTTCATCTTCTTGAATCTTCAAATGTAGGAGTTATTGTACAAAATGCGGAAGAATCTTTATTAATAGCCGAAGTGAAAGAGAAGCAGGTTGCAGATCCTATGTTCTTGTAGCTAAAAGAGAATGTACAACAGGGTTTGACAAAGCCATTTGATCTTACACAAGAAGGAGTACTTCAATGCCAAGGTAGATTATGTGTACCAGATGTAGACGAGCTGAGGAAATGAATTATGACAGAGGCACATCATTCACGATATTCTGTTCATCCGGGAGCTACCAAGATGTATCACGGTTTGAAAGAAATGTATTGGTGGGGAAACATGAAAAAAAACATTGCAGAGTATGTATCTCAATGCCCAAATTGTCAACAAGTAAAGGTAGAGCATCAGAAACCTGGGGGTTACATACAATGTATAAATCTTCCAGTCTGTAAATGGGACATGATTAATATGGACTTCATCACAGGTTTGCCTCGTACGCTACGAAAATTTGATTCCATATGGGTCATAGTTGACAGGCTTACCAAGTCAGCGCATTTCCTACTAGTCAAGACCACCTATACAGTTGAAGATTATTCAAGGTTGTATGTTAAAGACATAGTGCGATTACATGGGATTCCAATCTCCATTATATCAGATAGGGGAGCTCAATTTACTGTACATTGTTGGAGATCTTTTCAGAAGAGCTTGGGTACACAAGTGAATCTGAGTACGACTTTTCATCCTCAGACAGATGGACAAGCCGAACGTACTATTCAAACCCTTGAAGATATGCTACGAGCTTGCACGTTATATTTTCAAGGCAGTTGGGATGATCATTTACCTCTTATTGAATTTGCCTACAACAATAGCTATCATTCAAGTATCAAAATGGCACCTTATGAGGCTTTATACAGAAGGAAGTGTAGATCACCAATCAGATGGTTTGAAGAGGGTGAAACCGCTTTACTTGGGCCAGATCTTGTTCATCAGGCTATGGAGAAAGTTAAAGTGATTCAACAGTGGCTAAAAATGGCCCAAAGTCGACACAAGTCATATGCTGATGTCAGAAGAAGAGGGCTCGAATTTTCCATAGGTGATTGGGTATTTTTGAAGGTGTCACCAATGAAAGGGGTAATGAGGTTTGGAATGAAAGGAAAGTTGAGTCCACGTTATATAGGCCATATGAAATTGTCCGAAGATTTGGGCAAGTTGCGTATGAATTAGCGTTACCCTAATAACTCTCGACAGTTCATCCCATATTTCATTTTTCGATGCTTCAAAAGTGCATAGGAGATCCATCTCGTATTGCTCCCATTTAAGATGTACAAGTTATGGAGGATCTCACCTATGAGGAGATAACTATTGCTATTTTGGATAGACAAGTGAATAGGTTAAGAAATAAAGACATAGCTTCCGTAAAGGTACTTTAGAGGAATCAACAAATAGAATAGATCACATGGGAAGCTGAAGAAATGACGAAGTCAAAGTACCCTTATTTGTTTCAAATGGAAGAAAAAGTTCAGGATACGAGATCAGAGAAATAACAAGTAAGTATTTATAAGCATTAAATAGATATATATGATAACATGGAACATGATCCTAGATTTGAATTTGTGCAACTGGATAATGTCACTAACATTCGAGGACGAATGTTTCTAAGGGGGGAAGAATGTAACACCCCGTATGTTTCTGAACCTAGTTAATTACCGTAACATTTATGGAATTATTTAGACATGAGAGTGTGGGGGTATTATACATTAAATTTGTTGGCCTACGTTAATCTTGTGCCATTGGGCTCAAATGAGGCCCAAAATTATATAAAAGACATGGCCCAAAATGGAAATGACCCATTCTTTTATGCTGACCAAGTAAACACATTTAATGTAGATAAGAATGACTTAAGGGACTATATAAATCAAGGAAAATCAGATTTTTATTCATATAAATACACATTCCATTTCTAGAATTTTCCAAAACATTTCTCATCTCTCACAAACCCTAAGTCATCACTCCTTTGGACAAGATCACTCTCTTGAAAGCTTTGGTAAGTGTTTACTTTCATGGTTTAATATATTATATTCTTAATATGGCACATAAATCATGGTGGTTATGTTGGCAAAGTGTTGGACAATTCACTATGTGTAAAACTGTCTATTTTTGCAATCGGAAAAGGGTTTTTCCTTATAAACTTGAAAATGGGTTTGCGGTCTGGAAGGAAGTGAACTTGATGGATTCAATATAAACATGTATGATGTGGTTATGTCCTTAAATTTATTTCTCCTTGTGTATAACATTTGGAATTGTCGGCACGAAATTGATCATGGAATTGGTGACGTATTGAAAAGAAAATACAATTTTGGTGATGTTCATGTGTGTTGTGAAACCATGGTTGTTAGTTGGCATACGAGTTGACCTAAAACATGTAAAGAGAAGCTTATTTATGGCCATAGACCATTTATTATGAAAAAGGATCCTAAAATGACCCCTGGAGGCTGAAACGGGCATTTGCCCTTGCGTCTGGAGCACCTGTGGGCGCAGATGCCAATGTAGGTGGCTTTGGACAAGGCTAGAGGTGCACCTGCGGCTGCATGTCATCCACCTTCGGGCGCAGGTGGCTCCACAGCCCAGTCTAGAATTTTGTTTTGTATGATTTTGTCTCTCTTTGATCCCCGAAGGACCCTATACCCTTTTTTGGATGTAATTATCACCTTATGATACCTATTGAATGACTTTAAGGGGTCGTTTGGAAGCATGTTGGACTATATCAATTATGGGTTGTTGTTACTATGTTTATATGAAAGGTATTAAGATGATTTGATAGAATAATTGGGACATAGTGTTAATGAGGAAGAGTAAAGGGTAAACTTAGTGTGAAATGCTATTGGGTTATGATGTCTTGGTCAATGTGTTGAATGTTATGGTATTGTTGGTATGGTAATGAAGTGGATTGTATTGTAAAAGGTGAAAGGACGTTATATGGTAGTCATGTAGCTCATTGTCATCTTGTGCACTTGTAAAGTAATTAGTTGTTAATATGAGCTCCGTTATGAACTTGTGTTGTAGAATAACACGTAAGGAAGGAGCTGGATTATTGTATTCACTTATAGGACTATGTATCCATATTGGGAAGATATGGTATGTAAGGTTACTCTTTCCGTATCCTTCTGCAGCATATAGTATTCACATTATCATTGTACTTGTTCCATTCTGAATGTTCTAAAGTATCTCAGTTCAGGTTGTCATCTATTGTTAATCACATGTTCCTTATCATTGATCAATTGTTATTCATGTGTCACATAATGGTAGACATGGTTCCAAAGGTCCAATAAAGTTACGATTCCAAAGTTCCAATAATGTTATGACTATCAACGTATCAATCTCTCAAAAGTAAATAAATGAAGTAATGCATAGTTGTTGGTTGTAAGAGTACGGGTGGCAGCTCTAGAGTCATAAGCCTAGCTCGAGCCAAACCCGAGATTATGGGCAGCCCTAGAGGCATAAGCCTAGCTCGGGCCGAACATAACAGGGGGCAACTCTAGAGGTAAGAACCTAGCTCAAGCCGAACCCGATACCTATTGATTTATGGGTGGCACCTCCAGAGGCATAAGCCTAGCTTGGGCCGATCCCACCATAACGTTATGTTATAGTAAGACCTACTGATCAGTTGGGGCCCGGGTACGACATAGTACAAGTGATGATGAATGAACTTAGAAGCAAAGAAACTAATGAAAGCAATGTACATGGTTCTACATATACAGAGCGATGGCTTATCCATATTGACTATTCTCTTATAATTGTTTTCATTGAAGTTCTTATGTATGATGCGGTTTCATATGGCCTTACATACTTAGTACATACTTTGTACTGACATCCCTTTGGGTACTTACCTTACTTACTGCAGGCGCAGGTGCTAGTAGACCTCCACTGTAGGTTGCGGGTTATTTGCGGATCATTGGTGAGCTCCAGCAGGTTCGGGACTTTCCGAGTCACAGCTGTACATTGGTTTTGGTATTATGTAAAAGTTGTATAAAGCGGGGACTTGTCCCAACTTTAGGATGGATATATACATGTATTTGTTAGAGGCTTTGTAGATGTTTTGGGACAGATCATGGGTTGTAGGTAATGCATGTCCATTTTGACTTGATGTCCCTAACGGCCAAGTTTCATAAATAGCAGATGTTGCCATGACTTCCGCCATTAGTATCATATAGTTACATGAGATAGAATGATATTCATACAGAGACATGCATATGAATGTACATGAATGAATATTGGTTCTCTGGGGCCTTAACGACTTCGGGTGCCAGTCCGCCCTGCTGGAATTCGAGGCATGACATTCTACCTCCGAAATGGCCTTCAAATCGGCCAAATAACCTAACTTTTAATAACTAAGTAACCATCTGTTAATTCCAACCCAAAACTAGCATAATATCACACTAATACCATAATTAAGCTCAATCTATAAGTAGGGTAAGACTAGCCTACCTGGATGCCGGTGAAAGCTCGATAAAGTCCGCTAAAGTGGGGCCTTTCCCTTTCGAAAAGCCTCTGCACGATGCCACACTATCAAAATAACAATATACTCATCAATATGATAACAACAATAACCATATTGTATATAAATGCGTTGGGTTCAAAATTGAGCCAAAAGTCCCAGTGGGACCCGCTTACAGAATCACAATGAATAAATTTCGAGTACAATAACATTCAAAATCAACCCATCAATTCGCTAGGGTTAAAACTTTAAAACGTGGAAATTATCGATAAATTAAAGAAAACTTACGATAATATTTGATGAGGACACATTCCCACACACTCTTCAACTCACCCTGAACACCCACAAATCAACCCTCTCACTCTCTTAGCTCTCTAGAGCATTTAATGGTGTTTGGGACTTATGAAAAATAAAGAAATCGAGTTTTTGCATGTACTTATACTGCCAGGGGTCCCTTCATCACAAACGCTGGGACCCTACTGAGAACACGAACCTGGACCAGAAGGACCGTTCGCGAACGCAAAGGATGGCTCGCTAACACAATGGCCTAATGGCTTGGCTTTCACGAACGCGGCCAAGGCCTTATGAATATGATGGACTAAAGGCTTAAACTTCACGAACAAGGCGAAGGCCTCGCTAACGCGAAGGCCATTATTGGCCTACACCAGCTGATGCTGCATCAGCCATTATTTCATAATTGCTAAGTTTTTGATTGGACCCCTTGGGATTCGTTCTTAATCCTGTGAATGTAAATGAACTATGCTACCATATAAAATTTGACATTACATACTCAACAACGCAATCAAAATTTCCATCCTGGGTTGTTCCACTAAAATGTGGGTCCCATACCCAAATGGTCATTTTTATCACTTTCCACCCAATAGCCCAAAATAAGCTCGAAAGCCTCGGGACCCAAACCAAAGGTCCCCCTAGCCTAATATTAACGTTCCAGAGATGATGGAACTTTTAGAATTGGCATACGAGATAGTCTATGTGAAGTTTAGGCCTAGTAGCCAAATTTGTAAAGCGTCGACTACAAAACAGAGAATTGGCTCTAAAAACTAAACGAACTGCCCGGTAACTGAACTGTCAACTCCAGCAAGTCATAAATGACTTGGACCAGCTATGGGAAATATCTAAAATATGAATTAATGTAGAGTGGTATAAAATGACAAGGAGGGTCATTACAACTTCCACTACTAAAAAGACTTTCATCTGCGAAAGTAAAAGAATAAGAAGTACCTGAAGGCTAGAACAGGTGGGGATACTGGGTTCACAGCTCACTCTCGATCTCCCAAATAGCCTCCTCAACTATATGGTGCCTCCACTGGACCATAACCACTGGAATCTCTTTGGAGTTCAATCGCCTAACATCCTTGGCTAAAATGAGGACTTGCTCATCTACGAATATCAACCTCTGTCCAACTGAACCGAGTCCCACCGAAGCATGTGAGACTCATCTGGGATGTAACACCGTAACATAAATACATGGAAAAATGGATTAACAACTAATAAATGTAGGGGTAAGGCCAATTCATAAGCTACCTCTCCAACTGTCAGAAGTATCTCACCTTATGGGGACACTATGTTTCATGCTGCAGATATAGGTACTCCAGCTAGTAGACCTTCTCAGTAGGAGCGCAGGATACTCAGTTGTGGTTGGTATGCTCCAAGTTAATTGGGGGCTTTACCGAGTCTTTGGTATATATTTTGGTATTGTATAGTAGTTAAGGGTAAAGCGGGGCCTATCCCAACCTAGACCAAGTTTGTCGATCTTATAGAGACTTTGTAGACTAGTGTATACCATGTAGTTATGTTTGGTTCCTTAACAGTTGTTGCCTCAATGGCCATGTCACATATATATGTTTTGGGCCTATCTTTATGTTAGTTTTTTATCATTGCTATAGCTTATATATATTTGTCAAAGCCCCATTACTATTATAGTTATTTGCTTAGACAGTAAGGTTATAAGTTGGATCTCTCGAGTCTTTAGGGCATTGGGTGCCTGTCCATCTCTATGGGATTTGAGGTGTAACAAAAGTAGTAAAACAGGCCACTTTAGCAGCCAGTGCCATGTGGTGCCACGAGATTGCCCGCATCAGCAGCCAGCGCATCAGCTGCAGCAAGTGACGCCTATTCTCACCCACTAGCGCACAAGGCTCAGTTTCAGAGGCTGATTTATGCAGGTTTTTTATAACACCCCGTACCTTCCTAACCCTACTTGACGACATTATATAATGTTTACTTAAGTATCGAGAGCTATAATTATGTATTTAGTAATGCTATTGATGAGATAATTGAATTTGGCCCTCGTAAATGTGATTAAACCTTCATAGGAAGTGTTTTGTGATTTTTGTGGTACATTTGTGGGGTTCAAAACGAGGATAAGAGGACCCTTAAACAAAGTATATTAAGGTTAAGAAGCAAGTTAAAGAATAGGACTTAAAGTATCTAACCAAACCTATTGGCCGTGGTAGGGGTGCCAGAGGAGCAACCAGTACTAGCGGGGTCCAGAATCGTACTTATGCTTTAGTGGACCGCCAGAATTCAGAGGCTTCCCCTGATGTTGTCACAGGTACATTATCCATATTCTCACATAATGTATACGCATTGGTTGACCCAGGTTATACATTTTCCTATGTTACCCCATTGATTGCTGTAAAATCTGCAAAGGCACCAGAATTATTAATTAAATCAATTAAAGTGTCTACACCGATTGGAGAATATATTATTGCAAAGAGAGTGTATTGTAACTGTGTGGTAACTATGTGTGGTCATGATACATTCGCCGATCTCATCGAATTAGTTATGGTGGATTTTGATGTGATCATGGGCGTGGATTGGTTGGCCTCTTGTTATGCTACAGTAGATTGCCGGGCCAAGAAGGTACAATTTTGTTTTCCGCAAGAAAATGTTCTTGAATGGCAGGGTAATGTAGGGGCACCACGAGGGAGATTTATTTCCTATTTGAAAGCCAGAAAAATGATTGCCAAGGGATACATATGTCACCTAGTACGGGTGAAAGATAATGATGTGGAACCACTAACTCCACAGTCGGTTCCAGTAGTCAATGAATTTCTAGATGTATTTACAGAGGATCTTCCAGGTTTACCCCTAGAACGGCAAGTAGAATTTGGCATTGATGTGATTTCGGGCACTCAGCCTATCTCTATTCCCCCATATAGAATGGCTCCAGTAGAATTACGTGAATTGAAGGAGCAATTGAAAGATTTGCTGGACAAGGGCTTCATTTGGCCTAGTATGTCCCCATGGGGTGCACCGGTATTATTTGTGCGAAAGAAAGATGGCACCTTGAGAATGTGCATCTACTATCGGCAATTGAATAAGGTAACGATCAAGAACAAATATCCCCTCCCTCGCATTGATGATTTGTTTGATCAGTTACAGGGTGCCAGGTGTTTTTCAAAGATCGACTTGAGGTCGGGTTACCATCAAGTCAGATTTAGAGAAGAAGATGTACCCAAGATAGCTTTCCGAACACGGTATGGCCACTATGAATTCTTAGTTATGTCATTTGGGCTAACAAATGCTCCAGCTGTGTTCATGGATTTGATGAATAGGGTGTTTAAGCCATTTTTGGACGTGTTCATCACGGTATTTATAGATGACATCCTAGTTTATTCAGGATCACCTGAGGACCATGCTAATTACTTGCGGAAAGTACTACAGATTCTCCGTGAGCGGAAGTTGTATGCAAAGTTCTCCAAATGTGAGTTTTGGTTGAAATCAATCGCGTTCTTAGGTCACATTGTATCAGATAAAGGCATACAGGTTGATACACAAAAGATTAAAGCAGTGAAAAATTGGCCAAGACCTATAACACACACAGAGATTCGTAGTTTTCTTGGACTGGCAGGTTACTACAGAAGATTTGTGGAGGGTTTTTCCTTTATTTCCGCACCATTAACAAAGCTTACACATAAGGCAGTAAAATTTCAGTGGAATGATGCGTGCGAGAAAAGCTTCCAAAGGCTGAAGGATAAATTAACCTCCACACCAGTTTTAGTGCTTCCCGAAGGTACCAAAGGTTATGTAGTATATTGTGATGCTTCCGGGGTTGGCCTCGGATGTCTGTTGATGCAAAATGGTAATGTCATAGCATATGCCTCACGACAGTTGTGGCCACACGAGAAAAACTATCCCACACATGATCTTGAGTTGACAGCGGTAGTTTTTGCTTTAAAGATATGGCGTCATTATTTATATGGGGTTCATGTTGACATCTATACGGATCACAAAAGCCTGCAATATCTTTTTAAGCAGAAGGAACTAAATTTGAGGCAACGAAGGTGGTTGGAGCTTTTAAAAGATTATGATATAGATATTGTTTATCACCCAGGCAAAGCAAATATAGTAGCTGATGCATTGAGCCGTACGACAGTGGAAAGCACTAGTGGTCAGTGGAATGAAAAGCGTGAGATAATCAAAGATTTTAATCAATTAGCCAACTTGGGAGTTCGCCTTATTGAATCCTCAGATGATAGAGTTATTGTGCAGAATGCAGCAGAATCCTCCTTAATAACTGAAGTGAAAGAGAAGCAGTTTGCGGATTCTATGTTATTGCAGCTAAAGGAAAATGTACAGCAGGATTTACCAAAGGTATTTGATCTTACACAGGAAGGGGTACTTCAATGTCAAGGGAGATTATGTGTACCGAATGTGGATGAGTTGAGGACACGAATTATGACAGAGGCACATCATTCGCGCTATTCTATTCATCCGAGTGCTACTAAAATGTACCATGAATTGAAAGAAGTGTATTGGTGGGGAAATATGAAGAAAAACATTGCAGAGTTTGTTGCTCAATGCCCGAATTGTCAACAGGTGAAAGTAGAGCATCAGAAACCAGGAGGTTACATGTAATGTATCAATCTTCCAGTCTGGAAATGGGATATGATTAACATGGATTTCATTACAGGTTTGCCTCGTACGTTGCGGAAGTTTGATTCGATATGGGTTATAGTGGACAGGCTTACCAAGTCAGCGCATTTTCTACTGATCAAGACGACCTATACAGCTGAGGATTATGCACAGTTGTATATGAAAGAGATAGTACGATTGCATGGTATTCCACTTTACATTATATCAGACAGAGGAGCACAGTTCACAACGCCCTTTTGGAGGTCTTTCCAGCAGAGTTTGGGTACACGGGTGAATTTGAGTGCAACTTTCCATCCTCAGACTGATGGACAAGCAGAACGTACTATTCAGACACTTGAAGACATGCTACGAGTTTGTACGTTAGATTTTCAAGGCAGTTGGGATGACCATTTGCCTCTTATTGAATTTACGTATAACAATAGCTATCATTCAAGTATTAAAATGGCACCTTATGAAGCTTTGTACGGAAGGAAATGTAGATCACCCATAGGATGGTTTGAAGCAGGTGAAACTGCTTTACTTAGGCCAGATATTGTTCATCAGGCTATGGAAAAGGTTAAGGTGATCCAACAGCGGTTACAAACGGCTCAAAGTCATCACAAGTCATATGCGGATGTTAGAAGAAGAGGTCTTGAATTTGCCATAGGTGATTGGGTGTTTTTAAAGGTGTCACCGATTAAAGGGGTAATGCGGTTCGGAAAGAAAGGGAAATTGAGTCCGCGTTACATAGGCCCATATGAAGTGATTAGAAGATTTGGGCAAGTTGCTTATGAATTAGCACTACCTCAAGAACTTTCTTCAGTCCACCCCGTATTTCTTGTTTCGATGCTTCGAAAATGCATAGGAGATCCATCTCGTATTATTCCCATTGAAGATGTTCAAGTTACAGAGGATCTTACTTATGAAGAGGTACCCATTGCTATCCTGGACCGACAAGTGAAAAGATTGAGGAATAAAGACATAGCTTCCGTGAAAGTCCTTCGGTGAAATCAACAAGTAAAGGAGATCACATGGGAAGCAGAAGAAATGATGATATCCAAGTATTCCTATCTATTTCAAATGAATGAGGAAGTTCAAAGTGCGTAAATGGAACAATGACAAGTAAGTATTCATGATCCTTAAGTGTTTATGTACATGTATGCTAATATAAGATGCAATTGTTGTAATTGAAGATATATCGTTAACATTCGAGGACGAATGTTCCTAAGTGGGGAAGAATGTAACACCCCGTACCTTCCTAACCCTACTTGACGACATTATATAATGTGTACGTAAGTATCGAGAGCTATAAGTATGTATTTGGTAATGCTATTGATGAGATAATTGAATTTGGCCCTCGTAAATGTGATTAAACCTTCATAGGCAGTGTTTTGTGATTTTCGTGGAACATTTGTGGGGTTCAAAACGAGGCTAAGAGGACCCTTAAACAAAGTATATTAAGGTTAAGAAGCAAGTTAAAGAATAGGACTTGAAGTATCTAACCAAACCCGCGAAGAAAAGTCAAAAAACAAAATTTTCCAAAAAAACTAAGTATGGGGCGCGTTTGGGACCGTGCCACGCCGCTCTGGACTAAAAATGAAGCACCTTGGGTTTTCCACTTTTTCGAAAGTTGGAAATTTCTAAGTCCCAGGGGTATCCGGGGATGTACCGAGCCTATTTTTGCCACGTTTCTTCCTTAAAAATGAGTATATACATGAAATGAATGACATATTATATTGGTATGATAAAATTACTCGAGAACGAATTTGGGGTCAAAATGACAGTTTTGCCCTTAAGGTCAAAATAAGCCAAACGTGGCTAGAATCACTTGGTTTTTGGACTGAGGCTACGGATATGAATAGCATGAGTGGGAATATTATTGTAATACATATAAGACGAGAAATTATTGATTTTATTGGGTTAAGTGATTTGGGCTCAATAAAAGCCCAAAAATGGACAAAAGACATTGGTCACATGACCCAATCTTCTATTGACTTAGTCAAAAATGACATTAAATGCCAAGACATGGCTAAGGATGACCCAAGGACAATAAATAGTACCAAAAATCAGATTTTCTTCATTTGGAATTCTCATGCCTTTTAAGATATTTTCTCAACATTTCTCTTGTTCCAAACCCTAAAGTAAATAGTTCCTTTGGACTCTTTGGTAAAGATCATCCTATTCCAATCCTTGGTAAGTATTTATTCTCATGTATTACCATATTATATGCATGGGATATTATGTATATTATGCTAGTTGTGTTGGCAAGGTGGTGAATAGTGTATTTTTGCTTTTGGTGAAAGATGTGCTATCTTGGTGATTTGAACTTGAATTAGGCCTTGTGCCTTTGATGAAAGAGCATGCTATGGAAAAAATATGATCATGTATGGTGTTATTTTGGTATTAAACTTGTTATTGTCTATAAGTGCAAATTGTGGGATTTTGGCCGATTTGTGTTATGAAGTGTATTAAGGTGAATTGATGGATTATTTGTGATGTGGTATGGATAAGAAAGTGTAAAGGAGAAATGTTGTGGTGAAATGTGTCAATTATCATGTATTGTTCAATGTTGGGAATATTATGGGATTTTTGGAAAAATAATTTTATCAATGGTTTTGTCAATGGGAAATGGCATGTTTAAAGGCAAACATGTAATTCATTGACATTGTGTGCATTTGTAACGTATTTGGTGGTTAATGTGAGTTCCGTTATATATATTTGTGTTGTAGAGTGACACATAAAGAAGGATCGGGACTATTGTATGCACCTCTAGGATTATATATTCGTATTACGAATCCAAGGTATGTAAGGTTACTCTGTCCGTATCTTTCTGCGGCAAATAGTATCCACATTGCTATTTCACTAGTCCTATCCCGAAATATGATAAGGTATCATGTATCCATTTATCAATAGTCATTGTCATATATTTCCTACTCATGGATTATTTGTGAGTCTCATGTCTCATATTCATGGTTAATGTTCCAAAAGCTCAAATAAGGTTATGTTCCAATGTTCCGATAGTGCCTATACTTATGTCTCTTGTTCATAGATTATTGTCCAATGGTTCCCATGGTGTTATGATTCTAATAATGTTATGTTGCCAAGTTATTCACATGTTTCTCACTCGTTGGTTAATGATCCAAAGCTTCCAACAATGTTATGTTCCAAAGTTCAAAGTGATGTTATGATTATCCTAGTATCAATCTCAAAGTAATGAATAAAGTAATGCAAATGTGGTCAATGATCAAGTATGGGTGGCAAGTCTAGAGGTATAAGCCTAGCTCGACTCGATCCCGATGTATTGATTTATGGGTGGCAAGTCTAGGGGCATAAGCCTAGCTCGACTCGAACCCGATGTATTGATTTATGGATGGCAGGTCTAGGGCCATAAGCCTAGCTCGACCCGATCCCGATGCATTGATTTATGGGTGGAAGGTCTAGGGGCATAAGCCTAGCTCGACCCGATCCCAACATGACGATATGTTATGTAAAGACCCACTGATCAGTAGGGGCCCGGGTACATTGTGACACATGTATTGACAGATGAGCATTGAGATAAAGAAAGCAAAGAAAGTAATGAAAGAAATTCACATGGTTTCCCAAAATGCAAAATGGTGACTTATTCAAATTGATTATTCATATGTTTTGGGTTCATTGAAATATTCATGTATTGTACAGTTTCATTTGAACCTTGCATACTCAGTACTTATTTCGTACTGACCCCTCTTGGGGAATTTACCTTACTTGCGGCAGGCGCAGGTACCAGTAGGCCTCCCCAATAGATTGCCAGTGTTAGCGGTTCTTTGGTGAGCTCCAGCTAATTCGGGGTTTCTCTGAGTCAGAGTGTATATATGTTTTGGTGATGTACATATTGTATAAAGCGGGGACTTATCCCGAATTTTGGTTTGTATTGGTCAATGCTCATGTTAGAGGCTTTTGTAGACGAATGTGGGTGTATCAATGTAACAGGCATATGTTGTGTTGACTGGATGGCCTCAACGGCCAAGTTCCATATGTGTATATATATATATATGTGTGTCCCATGGTTTCCGTTATTCGTCTTTCATGTTCTTACGTAATGGTGGTTATGATTATGAGATGCATATGATTGAACATAGGCAAAGTTTGGTTCTCTCGGGCTTTATCGGTTACGGGTGCCAATCATGTCTCGATGGAATTTGGGGCGTGACAAAAGTGGTGTCAGAATAGGTCGTTCTAAGGGTGTCTACAAAGCCGTGTCTGAGTAGAGTCTTACCTATCAATGTGTTGTGCGCCACATTTATAAGTAGGAGGCTACGGGACATTTAGGATGTTGTTTCTTTTCTTTATTCTAGATCGTGCAATAGAGCCAATGTTGTAAGTTGAATCGTGTCTGACCATAGTAATTATTTCTTTTTGATATAGTAACAATGCCGAACACTAGAAGAGGAAGGGGTAAAGGGAAGCATGTGGATGTGACTACTGGAGAACGAATGAGCAGATTACCACCTGACCAAGCTAGTCAAGGTGGAGCAAATGCTGAAATATCATCGCGGTCTTCATCTACCTTCCCAATTTTGGAAGAGCCAATTGGTAGAGAAGTACCCGCAGGCCCACCGATGAATGCCACATATCAAGATCTTAGAAATCCTATACATATGTTGACACAGTTAGTGGAGGCACAAAGCCAGGGACTAGCTGGTGCAATGACACATGATAATGATGCGGCTAGAATGGCAAGTCGCAAGACACAGGATTTCTTAAAACTTGACCCTCCTATATTCACTGGGTCAGATCCAAAAGCAGATCCACAGGACTTCGTGGATCAAATTCAGAGGGCCTTCGAAGTTATACATGTGACAGGGGTCGAAACAGTTGAACTTGCTGCGTATAGGCTGAAAGGAGAGGCGATATTATGGTACGAGGATTGGAAGAAATCCCGTGATGCTGGTGCAAATCTACCTACATGGGAAGAGTTTAAAGTGGCTTTCCTCGATCATTATCTTCCTTATGAGATCCGGGAAGCACGTGCGGATCAGTTCCTAAATCTACGACAGGGAAATCTGAGCGTCAGGGAATACAGTTTGCAATTTAATTCCTTGGCTAGATATGCGTCAAATATGGTGGCTACGATGACAGACAGGGTCCACAAATATGTGGACAGACTAGAGCCGTATTTGGTACGGGATTGCACTATTGCTTCCCTGAACAAAGACATGGATATAGCGAGAATTCAGGCCTTCGCCCAGAAAATGAAAGATCAAAGACAGAGACGAAGGGTGCATGAATTTGACAGGGGAAAGTCCAAACGGGCTAGACCTATGGGACCACCTATGATCTCCCAAGGAGGATCTAGGCCTCGTATGTTCCCCAGACCACCTAGACCATCGTTTTCTCATTCCATGGCAGGTGCTTATTCTCAGTCTCGAGGGTTTAGAAGTGGATCAGTTGGGTAGAGTAGTAGGGTTCATGGATCACAAGCAGCAGGTTTTCCTCGTCAGCAGTGTTAGTACTGCGGGCGTATGCACACAGGTACATGTCGGTCAGGGACGAATGTCTGCTTTTAGTGTGGTATGCCAGGGCATATAGCGAGGGATTGTCCAAAGTGGAGCATGGGTGGTATAGCATGACCGGCTGGGTCGGCTGTTGCATCATCAGCATCGGTTCCTTCATTAGGACGAGGTGTACAACCTATTGGCCGTGGTAGGGGTTCCAGAGGAGCAGCCAGTACTAGCGGGGTGTAGAATCGTACTTATGCTTTAGTGGACCGCCAGAATTCAGAGGCTTCCCCTGATGTTGTCACAGGTACATTATCCATATTCTCACATAATGTATATGCATTGATTAACCCAGGTTCTAAATTTTCCTATGTTACCCCATTGATTGCTGCAAAATTTGCAAAGGCACTAGAATTATTAATTAAATCAATTGAAGTGTCTACACTGGTTGGCGAATATATTGTTGCAAAGAGAGTGTATCATAACTGTGTGGTAATTGTGTGTGGTCATGATACATTGGCCGATCTCATCGAATTAGTTATGGTGGATTTTGATGTGATCATGGGCATGGATTGGTTGGCCTCTTGTTATGCTACAGTAGATTGCCGGGCCAAGAAGGTACAATTTTGTTTTTAGCAGGAAAATGTTCTTGAATAGCAGGGTAATGTAGGGGCACCACGAGGGAGATTTATTTCCTATTTGAAAGCCAGAAAAATGATTGCCAAGGGATACATATGTCACCTAGTACGGGTGAAAGATAATGATGTGGAACCACTAACTCCAAAGTCGGTTCCAGTAGTCAATGAATTTCTAGATGTATTTCCAGAGGATCTTCCAGGTTTACCCCCAGAACGGGAAGTAGAATTCGGCATTGATGTGATTTCGGGCACTCAGCCTATCTTTATTCCCCCATATAGAATGGCTCTAGCAGAATTACGTAAATTGAAGGAGCAATTGAAAGATTTGCTGGACAAGGGCTTCATTAGGCCTAGTATGTCCCCATGGGGTGCACCGGTATTATTTGTACCAAAGAAAGATGGCACCTTGAGAATGTGCATCTACTATCGGCAATTGAATAAGGTAACGATCAAGAACAAATATCCCCTCCCTCACATTGATGATTTGTTTGATCAGTTACAGGGTGCCAGGTGTTTTTCAAAGATCGACTTGAGGTCGGGATACCATCAAGTCAGATTTAGAGAAGAAGATGTACCCAAGATAGCTTTCCAAACACGGTATGGCCACTATGAATTCTTAGTTATGTCATTTGGGCTAACAAATGCTCCAGCTGTGTTCATGGATTTGATGAATAGGGTGTTTAAGCCATTTTTGGAAGTGTTCATCAAGGTATTTATAGATGACATCCTAGTTTATTCAAGATCACCGGAGGACCATGCTAATCACTTGCGGAAAGTACTACAGATTCTCCGTGAGCGGAAGTTGTATGCAAAGTTCTCCAAATGTGAGTTTTGGTTGAAATCAATCGCGTTCTTAGGTCACATTGTATCAGATAAAGGCATACAGGTTGATACACAAAAGATTAAAGCAGTGAAAAATTGGCCAAGACCTACAACATACACAGAGATTCATAGTTTTCTTGGACTGGCAGGTTACTACAGAAGATTTGTGGAGGGTTTTTCCTTTATTGCCGTACCATTAACAAAGCTTACACATAAGGCAGTAAAATTTCAGTGAAATGATGCATGCGAGAAAAGCTTCCAAAGGCTGAAGGATAAATTAACCTCCACACCAGTTTTAGTGCTTCCCGAAGGTACCGAAGGTTATGTAGTATATTGTGATGCTTTCGTGGTTGGCCTCGGATGTGTGTTGATGCAACATGGTAATGTCATAGCATATGCCTCACGACAGTTGCGGCCATACGAGAAAAACTATCTCACACATGATCTTGAGTTGGCAGCGGTAGTTTTTGCTTTAAAGATATGGCGTCATTATTTATATGGGGTTCATGTTGACTTCTATATGGATCACAAAAGCCTAAAATATCTTTTTAAGCAGAAGGAACTTAATTTGAGGCAACGAAGGTGGTTGGAGCTTTTAAAAGATTATGATATAGATATTGTTTATCACCCAGGCAAAGCAAATGTAGTAGCTGATGCATTAAGCCGTACGGCAGTGGAAAGCACTAGTGGTCAGTGGAATGAAAAGCGTGAGATAATCAATGATTTGAATCAATTATCCAGCTTGGGAGTTCACCTTATTGAATCCTCAGATGATAGAGTTATTATGCAGAATGCAGCAGAATCCTCCTTAACAACTAAAGTGAAAGAGAAGAAGTTTGCGGATTCTATGTTATTGCAGCTAAAGGAAAATGTACAACAGGATTTACCAAAGGTATTTGATCTTACACAGGAAAGGGTACTTCAATGTCAAGGGAGATTATGTGTACCGGATGTGGATGAGCTGAGGACACGAATTATGACAGAGGCACATCATTTGCGCTATTCTATTCATCCGGGTGCTACTAAAATGTACCATGAATTGAAAGAAGTGTATTGGTGGGGAAATATGAAGAAAAACTTTGCAGAGTTTGTTGCACAATGCCCTAATTGTCAACAGGTGAAAGTAGAGCATCAGAAACCAGGAGGTTACATGCAATGTATCAATCTTCCAGTATGGAAATGGAATATGATTAACATGGATTTCATTACAGGTTTACCTCGTACGTTGCGGAAGTTTGATTCGATATGGGTTATAGTGGACAGACTTACCAAGTTAGCGCATTTTCTACCGGTCAAAACGACCTATACAGCTGAGGATTATGCAAAGTTGTATGTGAAAGAGATAGTATGATTGCTTGGTATTCCACTTTCCATTATATAAGACAGAGGAGCACAGTTCACAGCGCACTGTCTTTCCAGCAGAGTTTGGGTACACGGGTGAATTTGAGTGCAACTTTCCATCCTCATACTGATGGACAAGCAGAACGTACTATTCAGACACTTGAAGACATGCTACGAGCTTGTACGTTAGATTTTCAAGGCAATTGGGATGACCATTTGCCTCTTATTGAATTTGCATATAACAATAACTATCATTCAAGTATTAAAATGGCACCTTATGAAGCTTTGTACGGAAGGAAATGTAGATCACCCATAGGATGGTTTGAAGCAGGTGAAACTGCTTTACTTGGGCCAGATATTGTTCATCAGGCTATGGAAAAGGTTAAGGTGATCCAACAGCGGTTACAAACGGCTCAAAGTCGTCACAAGTCATATGCGGATGTTAGAAGAAGAGGTCTTGAATTCTCCATAGGTGATTGGGTGTTTTTAAAGGTGTCACCAATTAAAGGGGTAATGTGGTTCAGAAATAAAGGGAAATTGAGTCAGCGTTACATAGACCCATATGAAGTGATTAGAAGATTTGGGCAAGTTGCTTATGAATTAGCACTACCTCAAGAACTTTCTTCAGTCCACCCCGTATTTCATGTTTCGATGCTTTGAAAATGCATAGAAGATCCATCTTGTATTGTTCCCATTGAAGATGTTCAAGTTACAGAGGATCTTACTTATGAAGAGGTACCCATTGCTATCCTGGACCGACAAGTGAAAAGATTGAGTAATAAAGACATAGTGTCACGCCCCGAATCCCATCGAGACATGATTGGCACCCGTAGCCGATAAGGCCCGAGAGAACCAACCTTTGCCTATGTTCATTCGTATGTATATCTTCGTATGAACCTTATTAAACCTTATGCAACTATGCGGAAAACATGAACATGGAAACATATGCTCTCTCTATATATATTTAGGAAATTTGGTCGTTGAGGCCATTAAGTCAAACAGACATTCGTCTTCTACATACTCGTCTCTTACATCCATATACCCACATATGTCTATAAAAGCCTCTAATAGATGCATCAATAAGACTAACTTACAGTCGGGACAAGTCCCCACTTTATACAATTTATATAACATCACAACAAATATACATCTATGACTCAGGGGGCTCCGAACCAACTGGAGCTCACCAAATATCTGCAAATGATCCTACGATGAAGGTCTACTAGTGCCTGCACCTGCAACATGTAAGGTAATTCCCCCGAGGGGGTCAGTACGAAGAATGTACTGAATATGTAAGGCTCATAAGAAATTCATCATACATAATAACAAAAATAATGGAAGCAATATAAGAAAACAGAAATATGAATAAACTCTCTTTTCGTATGTGGGAAACCATGTATATTAAGTTCTTTACTCCTCTTGTCTTCACCTTTTATTCATCTTTATTGTTCTACCCATGCTAGGCTATTCTGTCGCCCCTGGGATGAGATTAACCCATGCTAGGTACTTTGAACCCTGGGATGTTATGTGAACCCATGCTAGGCTTTCGTGTTACCCCTGGGATATCGTTAACCCATGCTAGTCTTATCTCCCCTGGGATGTTATATTAACCCATGCTAGGCTTTCGTGTCGCCCCTAGGATGTACCATCATAACCCATGCTAGGCTTATCGCCCCTGGGATATACCATCATAACCCACGCTAGGCTTTTATCTCGCCCCTGGGATGTATCAGGATCGACCCATGCTAGGCTTTTCTGTTACCCCTGGGATACCACCCGTGTTATTGGGATCGACCCATGCTAGGTATTTTAACCCCTGGGATACCACCCATGATTACTTCTTAATTAGACACCTCTTATTTCTCTTGTTATTCTTACTTCCATTCTTAAGAGTGATTGAGATATTGAAGATCATGACATAATAGGAATCACACATATGTATATTACTTCTTCACTCTTGCTTCATGATATTGACATCTTCACTTATGAGGAATAGATATATTAGCTTGCACATCACCTCTCTTGTTACTCTTATGAAATCTTATGAGATTGGTACTTCTACTTGTGAAAGATTGATACAAAGGTAATCATCATAATTGAGGACTTGGAACATGTCATGATTGGAAAATACTATTCAAGAATAAATAGGTTCTCTTATGTTATTACTCTCTTGAGATCGTTCATTTAGGAATGATAACGTTATTACATTTTTCGAACTTCACTCAATGAACAAGAGGCAAACGAATCATCATGCATTTAGGAATAGGACACATATGAATAACAATATATGTCAACCTGAATTTGAGATACTTCAAACCCCTCGGAATTGAAACAAGTCCAATGTCAATGTGAATAACATGTTGCAGAAGGATATGGAAAAATGAACCTCACATACCTTGTATTCTTAATACGAATACACAATATTAGACGTGCATACAATATTCCTGCTCCTTCCTTATGTTTTGCTCTACAACACAAGTTTATAACGAAACCAACATTAACCACCAATTACCTTATAATGACATACAACAACAATAAGTCACATGTTTAGCTTTAACATGTCATTTCCCCCTTAACAAAACCATTGATAAAATCATTATTCCAAAAATCCTCCAATATTCCCAACATTGACCAATACATTATAATCAATACATTCCACCACAACACTTCCCCTTTACACTTTCTTATCCACACCACATCACAAACAATCCATCAATTCACCTCAATACACTTCATAGCACAAATCGGCCAAAATCCTACAATTTGCACTTATAGAAAAATAACAAATTTAATAACAAAATAACACCATACATGTTCATATTTTATCCACATCATGATCTTTCATCAAAGGCACAAGTCCAAATCAAGCTCAAATCCCATGGATCACAAATCTTATACAAAAGCACAAAGTGCCATGTCCAACATTTCCATCGATAACCAACATGATATACATATTATCTCATGCTTATAATATGTTAAAGTACAATAATATTCACTTACCCAAGCTTGGAAGATGATGATCTTGTCAAAATATGCCTTAGGGTTTTGGGGAGTCAAAGAAGCCTTCTTGAGATTTTTCTAGAAAAAGATAGAAAAAGCATGTGTGTTTCTCTTCAATAAAAATCAGAATTTTTCACCTTTATATAGGCCCTTAAGTGCCCTCCTTAGTCACTCTTTAGCATTAAATGTTGGGTTCTAGAAGGTCCAAGCAAGAATGGGTCTTTTGACCTATTTTTTTTTTTGGGCCATGCTTTCTTTTCATTTTTGGGCCCAATTCACTTAACCCCATAAAATCAATAATTTCTCGTGTTTAAGTTGTGTCATATGTATTCCAATAATATTCCCAATCATGCTATGCATATCCGTAGCCTCAATCCAAAAACAAAGTGATTCTAGCCACGTTTGGCTTATTTTGACTACAAGGGTAAAATCGTCATTTTGGCTCCAAATTCGTTCTCGAGTACTTTTATCATACCAAAATCATATGTCATTCATTTCATCTATATACTCATGATTGTATAAGAAACGTGGAAAAAATCGGCTCGGTACGTCCCCGGATACCTTTGGGACTTAGAAATTTCTAACTTTTAAAAAAGTGGAAAACCCAAGGTGGCACGCCCCTGGGCGCGCCAACCTACTGCCTCTGGGCTAAAAATTTTAGCCCAGAGCGGTGTGGAACGTTCCCAAATGCGCCCCTCCTTAAAATTTTTGAAAATTCCATTTTTCGACTTCTCTTCGCGGGTTTGGTTAGATACTTCAAGTCCTATTCTTTAATTCACTTCTTAACCTTATTATACTTTGTTTACATGTCTTCTTAGCCTCATTTTGAACCCCACAAATGTTCCATGAAGATCATAACACGCCTCCTATGAAGCTTTAATCACATAACAAGAGCCAAATTCAATTATCTCACTAATAGCATTACCAAATGCATTACTTATAGCTCTCGATACCTAAGTACATATCATTTAATGTCGTCAAGTAGGGTTGGGAACGTACAGGGTGTTACACATAGCTTCCGTGAAAGTCCTTTGGTGAAATCAATAAGTAGAGGATATCACATGGGAAGCAGAAGAAATGATGAGATCCAAGTATCCCTATCTATTTCAAATGAATGAGGAAGTTCAAAGTGCGGAAATGGAACAATCACAAGTAAGTATTCATGATCCTTAAGTGTTTATATACATGTATGCTAATATAAGATGCAATTGTTGTAATTGAAGAGATATCGTTAACATTCGAGGATGAATGTTCCTAAGGGGGGAAGAATTTAACACCCCATACCTTCCTAACCCTACTAGACGACATTATATAATGTTTACGTAAGCATCAAGAGCTATAAGTATGTATTTGGTAAAGCTATTGATGAGATAATTGAATTTGGCCCTCGTAAATGTGATTAAACCTTCATAGGAAGTGTTTTGTGATTTTCATGGAACATTTGTGGGGTTCAAAACGAGGCTAAGAGGACCCTTAAACAAAGTATATTAAGGTTAAGAAGCAAGTTAAAGAATAGGACTTGAAGTATCTAACCAAACCCGCGAAGAAAAGTCGAAAAACGAAATTTTCCAAAAAAACTAAGTATGGGGCGCATTTGGGACCGTTCCATGCCAATATGGACTAAAATTTTTAGTCCATAGGCAGCAAGTTGGCGCGCCCAGGGGCGTGCCACCTTGGGTTTTCCACTTTTTCGAAAGTTGGAAATTTCTAAGTCCCAGGGGTATCCGGGGACGTACCGAGCCAATTTTTGCCACGTTTCTTCCTAAACCACGAGTATATACATGAAATGAATGAAATATTATATTGGTATGATAAAATTACTCGAGAACGAATTTGGGGTCAAAATGACAGTTTTGCCCTTAAGGTCAAAATAAGCCAAACGTGGCTAGAATCACTTGGTTTTTGGACTGAGGCTACGGATATGAATAGCATGAGTGGGAATATTATTGTAATACATATAAGACAAGAAATTATTAATTTTATTGGGTTAAGTGATTTGGGCTCAATAAAAGCCCAAAAATGGAACAAAAGACATGGGTCACATGACCCAATCTTCTATTGACTTAGTCAAAAATGACATTAAATGCCAAGACATGGATAAGGATGACCCAAGTACTATAAATAGGACCAAAAATCATATTTTATTCATTTGGAATTCTCATGCCTTTTAAGATATTTTCTCAACATTTCTCTTGTTCCAAAACCCTAAAGCAAATAGTTCCTTTGGACTCTTTGGTAAAGATCATCCTATTCCAAGCTTTGGTAAGTATTTCTTATCATTTATTACCATATTATATGCATGGGAGATTATGTATATTATGCTAGTTGTGTTGGCAAGGTGGTGAATAGTGTATTTTTGCTTTTGGTGAAAAGATGTGCTATCTTGGTGATTTAAACTTGAATTAGGCCTTGTGCCTTTGATGAAAGAGCATGGTATGGAAAAAATCTGATTATGTATGGTGTTATTTTGGTATTAAACTGGTTATTGTCTATAAGGGCAAATTGTGGGATTTTGGCCGATTTGTGTTATGAAGTGTATTAAGGTGAATTGATGGATTGTTTGTGATGTGGTATGGATAAGAAAGTGTAAAGGAGAAGTGTTGTGGTGAAATGTGTCAATTATCATGTATTGGTCAATGTTGGGAATATTATGGGATTTTTGGAAAAATAATTTTATCAATGGTTTTGTCAATGGGAAATGGCATGTTTAAAGGCAAACATGTAATTCATTGACATTGTATGCATTTGTAACGTATTTGGTGGTTAATGTGAGTTCTGTTATATATATTTGTGTTGTAGAGTGACACATAAAGAAGGAGCGGGACTATTGTATGCACCTCTAGGATTATATATTCGTATTGCGAATCCAAGGTATGTAAGGTTACTCTGTCCATATCTTTCTGCGGCAAATAGTATCCACATTGCTATTTCACTAGTCCTATCCCGAAATGTGATAAGGTATCCTATATCCGTTTATCAATAGTCATTGTCATATATTTCCTACTCATGGATCATTTGTGAGTCTCATGTCTCATATTCATGGTTAATGTTCGAAAAGCTCAAATAAGGTTATGTTCCAATGTTCCGATAGTGCCTATACTTATGTCTCTTGTTCATAGATTATTGTCCAATGGTTACCATGGTGTTATGATTCTAATAATGTTATGTTGCCAAGTTATTCACATGTTTCTCACTCGTTGGTTAATGATCCAAAGCTTCCAACAATGTTATGTTCCAAAGTTCAAAGTGATGTTATGATTATCCTAGTATCAATCTCAAAGTAATGAATAAAGTAATGCAAATATGGTCAATGATCAAGTATGGGTGGCAAGTCTAGAGGCATAAGCCTAGCTCGACTCGATCCCGATGTATTGATTTATGGGTGGCAAGTCTAGGGGCATAAGCCTAGCTCGACTCGATCCCGATGTATTGATTTATGGGTGGCAGGTCTAGGGGCATAAGCCTAGCTCGACCCGATCCCGATGCAACTAGGGGCATAAGCCTAGCTCTACCCGATCCCAACATGACGATATGTTATGTAAAAACCCACTGATCAGCAGGGACCCGGGTACATTGTGACATATGTATTGACAGATAAGCATTGAGATAAAGAAAGCAAAGAAAGTAATGAAAGCAATTCACATGGTTTCCCAAAATGCAAAATCGTGACTTATTCACATTGATTATTCATATGTTTTTGGTTCATTGAAATATTCATGTATTTTACAGTTTCATCTGAGCCTTGCATACTCAGTACTTATTTCATACTGACCCCTCTCGGGGAATTTACCTTACTTGCTGCAGGCGCAGGTACCAGTAAGCCTCCCCAGTAGATTGGCAGTGTTAGCGGTTCTTTGGTGAGCTCCAGCTAATTCGGGGCTTCTCCGAGTCAGAGTGTATATATGTTTTGGTGATGTACATGTTGCATAAAGCGGGGACTTGTCCCGAATTTTGGTTTGTATTGGTCAATGCTCATGTTAGAGACGTTTGTAGACGAATGTGGGTGTATCAGTGTAACAAGCATATGTTGTGTTGACTGGATGGCCTCAACGGCCAAGTTCCATATGTGTATATATATATATATATATATATATATATATATATGTCCCATGGTTTCCGTTATTCGTCTTTCATGTTCTTACGTAATGGTGGTTATGATTATGAGATGCATATGATTGAACATAGGCAAAGGTTGGTTCTCTCAGGCCTTATCGGCTACGGGTGCCAATCATGTCTCGATGGGATTCGGGGCGTGACATTTTTGACACTTAATTTTTTTTTTGGGGGGGGGGCGGGGGGGCGGGGGGTCCTAAGTTTTTGGGACACAAAATTTTTTCTAAGTGTCCAAACTTGGTGGTTCTTTTTTTAAACTCTTTCTCCTTAGATTTCTCATTATCTAAAAAGTAATTAACATCATTAATCACTTGTTAACTAGTTTTAAAACAACAAATCATCTCTTTGATTCATCAAATTAAGCAACAACAAGTAATTTTCCTACTTTTGTTACTTATTTTTTTTTGAGTCCGCTTTCTTTTGTGCTTCTTTTCTTTGATTTCTATCATATGAATTCGTAGATAAACTTCTTGATTCAAGTCCTTTTAGATTTAATTGATTCATCCATATTTAAAGTGTCACAAGAATCCACTCCACCACAAAGGAAATGTGAACTTGAATTGATCAAGCGAAGCTATTTCACTACCAATTTTGAGACAACACTATTAGAGATGAGTTGATAGTTTACATACGAGTGACGTGAGGCTTTTACCACTAATATTGTTTGTTGAGTTTTATAGGTACAATGTCTAATCACTTTACTTAAAACCATAGAGGAAGGAACTCGGTGAACAACATGAGGACTAATGCCAATGTGTCAAGGAGAGTGACCAATGTGAATAAAAGGGTAGTTGAAACAAATAGAAGGCTTGGAAGTATGGAGGAAAGGGTGAGAAAGATGGATAGTATGATGGAAAGGAGGTTCTCTATGACAAGTCAAAGTGAAGAAACAAGAAGGGCCTTGAGTCAAGAATCCAACCTGTACTACCCCCAACCAAATTGGGACCAAATCTATCCTCAAACTACATTTTGAATGAACCATAGCTATGTTAGGAAAGTCACCCCACATCCGAATACACAACCATATCATCCACCACAAAGGAGTCCTTCTTGTATGGAAACCCAAATTAGAATCCAAGAACCTCTATGAAATGTATCACATGCATCCTTGCATGTACTCTATGTTCCAACCCAACAAAACTACCCACAAGTACCCTACCAAGATATTTATTATCACAATCCTCTTTATGATAAAATGTATGAAAAGGATACCTGAATGCATGGTGGGAAGGACCCAAAGTTTTTGGTATAAACCAAGGCATGAGATGTCAAGGGAAATAGGATAGTCGAGATAGGTATAGGGATGAAAGAGTAAGGTGTGGAGATCGAAGTGATCGATATAGTGATCAAGGTGGTAAAAATATGGTGAGTCATCTAATGTTCCAAGATGAAAGTCAAGATATTCAAGCTAAATACAACATGAAAAGGGAAGACCAAGCCTATAGAGGTAATCATGATATACCTCAAACTTTTTCTTCATCTATCATTTTATGTTATAAATGTCAAGGTGAATGACATATTGCTAGACAATGTCCACAAAGAAGGTTAAATGTGATCTTGTGCTAAAAATGTGATAGAGTGTGAGGTTGAGAATGGTTTAGATGAGCCTAAGGTTAGGCATAATGAAGCAACAACGAAGGTAGATGATGAGCAATTGGAGAAAGGTTTGAACTCTTCTTGTGATCTAAAGCGAATCATAGGGGATATTTCTAAAGAGGAACTTGATCAAAGTGTAAACCTATTCCATGCAAGGTTCAAGATGATGGATATGGTATGATCCTTGGTCATTAATGGTAGGAGTAGTATTAATAATGGATATGGTATGCTCCTTGGTCACTATGGTTGATAGAATGAAACTCCCTATGCAAAGACACCCCCAAACTATACAAACTTTAATGGCTCATTAAGAATGATAAAGTAAAGGTTACCAAGAAAGTGGTTGTGAATTTTAGCATTGGCAAGTATCAAGATGAGGTTTTAAGTGATGTTTCGCCCATACAATCTAGTCATATATTGTTTGGTAGACCTTGGCTAGTCGGTAGAGATGTTCGATATCAAGTGGAGTCCAACAAATACTCACTTGTATTTGAAGGACGAAAGCACACTCTTGTGCCCTTAACACCCTATCAAGTGAGTACTACAAGATAATGAGGGAGCTTCGAGAAGTACTTAAGAGAAAAGAACATAAGAAAGAGGAGAAAGCATTAGCTCAATAAAGAAAGTTGTATGAGATTGATGAGAGCCAAGAAGTGACTTGAAAGAGGTGGACAAGGAACAGTTAATTGTGGAACTTGCCAATACCAATCCTTTGTTTCCTACTAACCATGGTGCTAGAATTTTTCCTAGTACCATCCCTTCTCTTTTACAGGTTCATGGACAATTATTTCCATAGGAGGATCCAAACAAAGTCCCTCATAAACAAAGGGTTAAAGGCCTAATTATGGAGCTACCTACCAAGAAAACTCCTAAGAAGAGACAAATGGACCAAGTCTATAGGTCCAAGATAATGCATTGGAGAGAGATCTTTGGAAAACCAAGTGTAGTGGGCAAGAATGCAAGCTCAAAAGGCCCGTCTTTGAGGTATGTACCCTTTCCCTCTTATTTCAAGCAATCCTTGGAGTCATGATGATATTTTCCCTATGATAGGTAGGTTCTTGAAATTATATGATCTCATACCCTACCATGAGAGTGATGATATAGTTTCAATGTATTCATGGTTGGTTTTGGATATGCTTAAGTTGTGTGAGTTTCATGTTTTGGATGCCAACTATACTTGTTATTTGGGAAAGAATCCATGGTGCATCCGTGATGCCCAATTTATGTATTCTACTCCTTGTCACACTTATGTGGTTAGATAAGTTGAGGTGTTAGGGTTGATTCTTAGGAGCATGCTAATATTAGTGAACATATGAAATGTATCCTATAATTCCTTCAATCTCTCAAGAAGCATGGCTCCCCTTATTGATCCACTCCTTGTGGGAGTTTGTTTGAGGAAGATTAATGAAGTGTACTTGAAATTTCTAATATTGTCCCCTCGTGTTCCAAATTGTGAATACAATCTTGTAAACATTCTAGCCGTAAAGTATGTATTTGCAATTGAGAACCTCGAGATGAGTTAAATGCACTACATTTCTTTCATTATTACTTGTTTGCCTATTATGACCTTTTTCTCATATGTGGTCTCTTTCTTGTTAATTCTAAGGTAAATATGTCATTACCTATCTTGGGAGTTATAAATATACTTGCATCCTTCTTTGATACACTTGTGCTTGAGTTGTGTGGGCCCCAACTAGTGGATGCTAATTTGCTTGTTCAATTGTGGTAGAGTCCACGGTTATTTAAAATCTCTTATCACCTTTATAGGGTTGAGCAAGTTGGATTTTCTAATCGGACTCTTGGGAAGTGTTTGATAGAGAGGGTGACTTTGTGTTTAGATCTCCTCTTCTTATCTATCGATACTCTTAACTCTTGGAGTACCCTAGATGAGGTTCATGATAGTAGCACCTTTCTCTACTATTGTTTTACTTACAATGATACTGTCACACCCCGAATTCCATCGAGACATGATTGGCACCCGTAGCTGATAAGGCCCGAGAGAACCAACCTTTGTCTATGTTCAATCATATGCATCTCATAATCATAACCACCATTGCGTAAGAACATGCAAGACGAATAAAGGAAAACAGAGGACATAGTTATACATGTATATGCAACTTGGCCGTTGAGGCCATCCAGTCAAACAACATATGTCTTTTACACTGATACACCCACATCCGTCTACAAAAGCCTCTAACAAGAGCATTGACCAATACAAACCAAAAGTCGGGACAAGTCCCCGCTTTATACAACATGTACATCATCAAAACATATATCTACTCTGACTCGGAGAAGCCCCAAATTAGCTGGAGCTCACCAAGGAACCGCTAACACTGGCAATCTACTAGGGAGGCCTACTGGGACCTGCGCCTGCAGCAAGTAAGGTAAATTCCCCGAGAGGGGTCAGTACAAAATAAGTACTGAGTATGTAAGGCTCAAATGAAACTTGGTAACACATGAACATACTAATGAACTCAATACAAATGACTAGAAAATGTGAGTAAGTCACCATTTTGCATTTTGGGAACCATGTGAATTGCTTTCATTACTTCCATTACTTTCTTTACATTCAATGCTTGCTTGTCATACATGTGTCACAATGTACCCGGGCCCCTACTGATCAGTGGGTCTTTCCATGACTTATCGTCATGTTGGGATCGGGTCGAGTTAGGCTTATGCCCCTAAGACCTGCCACCCATAAAGCACTGCATCGGGATTGAGTTGAGCTAGGCTTACGCCCCTAGACTTGCCACCCATACTTCAATACATCGGGATCGAGTCGAGCTAGGATTACGCCCCTAGACTTGCCACCCATAAATCAACACATCGGGATCGAGTCGTGCTAGGCTTATGCCCCTAGACTTGCCACCCATACTTGATCATTGACCATATTTGCATTACTTTATTCATTACTTTGAGATTGATACTAGGATAATCATAACATCACTTTGAACTTTGGAACACAACATTGTTGGAAACTTGAAATATTAACCAATGAGTAAGAGACATGTTTTAGAATCATAACACCATGGGAACTATGGGACAATAATCTATGAACAAGAGGCATAAGTAATATCACTAGTGGAACATTGGAACATAACCTTATTTGAGCTTTTGGAACATTAACCATGATTATGAGACATGAGACTCACAAATGATCCATGAGTAGGAAATATATGACAATGACTATAGATAAATGGATATAGGATACCTTAGCACATTTCGAGGTAAGACTAGTGAAATCGCAATGTGGGTACGTTTTGCCGCAAAAAGATACGGACAGAGTAACCTTACATACCTTGTACTCTTAATATGGAGAATATGGATATACAATCCTAGATGTACATACAATAGTCCTGCTCCTTCTTTATGTGTCACTCTACAACACAAATACATAACGGAATTCACATTAACCACAACTACTTCACAAATGCATATAACATCAATGGGGTACATGTTTGCTTTGAAACATGTCATTTCCCCTTGACAAAACCATTGATAGCATCATTATTCCAAAATTCCTCCAATATTCCCAACATTGACCAATACATAATAATCATTGCATTTCACCACAACACTTCTCCTTTACACTTTCTTATCCACACCACATCACAAATAATCCATCAATTCACCTTAATACACTTCATAGCACATATCGGCCAAAATCCCACAATTTACACTTATAGACAAGAACAAGTTTAGCAAAAAAAATAACACCATAGACTTTCATATTTTATCCATACCATGATCTTTCATCAAAGGCACAAGTCCTAATTCAAGTTCAAATCCCATGGATCACAAATCTTATACAAAAGCACAAAGGACCATGTCCAACATTTCCAAGCACAACCAACATGATTTACATACTTTTTCATGCATATAATATATTAATCCATGAGAATAAATACTTACCAAGGGTTGGAATAGGATGATCTTCACCAAAGAGTCCAAAGGAAATATTGGCTTTAGGGTTTTGGAACTAGAGAAAATGCTTGAGAAATTAACTAAAAGGCATGAGACTTTGAAGCAATAAAAATCAGCTTTATTGCCATTTATATAGGCCCCCAATTCCATCCTTAGCCACTCTTTATCATTTAATGATAGGTTCTAGAAGGTCCAAGCAAGAATGGGTCTTTTGACCCATTTTTGGGCCATGCATTCTTTTCATTTTGGGGCCATTTTTGGGTCCAATTAACTTAACACGATAAAATCAATAATTTATCGTGTTTAAGTTGTCTTATATGTATTACAATAATATTCCCACTCATGCTATTCATATCCATAGCCTCAATCCCGAAAATAAGTGATTCTAGCCACTTTTGGCTTATTTTGACCTTAAGGGCAAAACTGTCATTTTGACCCCAATTTCGTTCTCGAGTAATTTTATCATACCAATGTAATATGTCATTAATTTCATGTATATACTCTTGGTTGTATAATAAACGTATCAAAAATTGGCTCGGTACGTCCCCGGATACCCTTGGGACTTAGAAATTTCCAACTTTCAAAAAAGTGGAAAACCCAAGGTGGCACGCCCCTGGGCACGCCAAATCACTGCCTCTGGGCTAAAAATTTTAGCCCAGAGCGGCGTGGCATGGTCCCAAATGCGCCCCTCCTTAAAATTTTCGTAAATTCCATTTTTCGACTTCTCTTCGCGGGTTTGGTTAGATACTTCAAGTCCTATTCTTTAACTCACTTCTTACCCTTATTATACTTTATTTAGAGGTCATATTAGCCTCATTTTTAACCCCACAAATGCGCAATGAAAATTTCAAAACACCTTCTATGCAAGTTTAACCACATAACAAGAGCCAAATTCAATTATCTCATCAATAGCCTTACCAAATGCATACTTATAGCTCTCGATACCTACATACATATTATTTAATGTCGTCAAGTAGGGTTGGGAACGTATGGGGTGTTACATTCTTCCCCCTTTACGAACATTCATACTCGAATGTTAACAATATCGTTGCCATTACAATCAATGCATCTCTACATTAGCATACATATACATAAACTTTTAAGGCTCATGGAGACTTACTTGTTATTGCTCCGCTCCCGCAATTTGAAATTCTTGATCCATTTGAAATAGATGGGGATATTTGGATTTCATCATCTCTTCCGCTTCCCATTTGACCTCCTCTACTTGTTGATTTTGCCAAAGGACTTTCACGGAAGCTACGTCTTTATTCCTCAATCTTTTCACTTGTCGATCTAGGATAGCAATGGGTACCTCTTCATAAGTAAGATCCTCTGTAACTTGAACATATTCAATGGGAACAATACGAGATGGATCTCCTATGCATTTTCGAAGCATGGAAACATGAAATACCGGATGGACTGAAGAAACTTCTTGAGGTAGTGCTAATTCATAAGCAACTTGCCCAAATCTTCTAATAACTTCATATGGGCCTATGTAACGTGGACTCAATTTCCCTTTCTTTCCAAACCGCATTACTCCTTTCATCGGTGAAACCTTTAAAAACACCCAATCACCTATGGCGAATACAAGACCTCTTCTTCTAACATCCGCATATGACTTATGAAGACTTTGAGCCGTTTGTAACCGCTGTTGGATCACCTTAACCTTTTCCATAGCCTGATAAACGATATCTGGCCCAAGTAAAGCAGTGTCACCTGCGTCAAACCATCCTATTGGTGATCAACATTTCCTTCCGTACAAAGCTTCATAAGGTGCCATTTTAATACTCGAATGATAGCTATTGTTATACGCAAATTCAATAAGAGGTAAATGGTCATCCCAACTGCCTTGAAAATCTAACGTACAAGCTCGTAGCATATCTTCAAGTGTATGAATAGTATGTTCTGCTTGTCCATCAGTCTGAGGATGGAAAGCCGTACTCAAATTCACCCGTGTACCCAAACTCTACTGGAAAGACCTCCAAAAGTGCGTTGTGAACTGTGCTCCTCTGTCTGATATAATGGAAAGAGGAATACCATGCAACCGCACTATCTCTTTCACATACAACTTCGCATAATCCTCCGCTGTATAGGTCGTCTTGACCGGTAGAAAATGCGCTGACTTGGTAAGCCTGTCCACTATGACCCATATAGAATCAAACTTCCGCAATGTACGAGGCAAACCCGTAATGAAATCCATCTTAATCATATACCATTTCCAGACTGGAAGATTGATACATTGCATGTAACCTCCCGATTTCTGATGCTCTACTTTCACTTGTTGACAATTTGGGCATTGCGCGACAAATTCTGCAATGTTATTTTTCATGTTGGCCCACCAATATATTTCTTTCAATTCATGGTACATTTTAGTAGCACCTGGATGAATAGAATAGCGCGAATGGTGCGCCTCTATCATTATTCGTATCCTCAGCTCATCTACGTCCGGTACGCATAGTCTCCCTTGACATTGAAGCACCCCTTCCGGTGTAATATCAAATGCCTTGGTCAAATTCTGCTGCACATTTTCCTTTAGCTGCAATAAAATAGAATCCGCAAATTTCTTCTCTTTCACTTCAGCTATCAAGGAGGATTCTGCTGCATTCTGCACCATAACTCTATCATCTGAGGTTTCCATAAGGTAAACTCCCAAGGTGGCTAATTGATCACAGCTTTGATTATCTCATGCTTTTCATTCAACTGACCACTAGTGCCTTCTACTGCTTTACGACTCAATGCATCAGCTACTACATTTGCTTTGCCTGGGTGATAAAGAATATCAATGTCATAATCTTTTAAAAGCTCTAACCACCTTCGTTGCCTCAAATTGAGTTCCTTCTGCTTAAAAAGATATTGCAAGCTTTTGTGATCCGTATAGATGTCAACATGAACCCCATATAAATAATGACGCCATATCTTTAAAGCAAAAACTACCGCTGCCAATTCAAGATCATGTGTATGATAGTTTTTCTCATGTGGCTGCAATTGTCGTGAGAAATATGCTATGACATTACCATGTTGCATCAACACACATCCGAGGCCAACCCCGGAAGCATCACAATATACTACATAGCCTTCGGTACCTTCGGGAAGCACTAAAACTGGTGTGGAGGTTAATTTATCTTTCAACTTTTGGAAGCTTTTCTCACATGCGTCATTCCACTAAAATTTTACCGCCTTATGTGTAAGCTTTGTTAACGGTGCAGCAATAGAAGAAAAAACTTCCACAAACCTTCTATAATACCCTGCCAGTCCAAGAAAACTACGAATTTCTATGGGCGTCGTAGGTCTTGGCCAGTTTTTCACTGGTTCAATCTTTTGGGTATCAACCTGTATGCCTTCATCTGATATAATGTGACCCAAGAACGCGACTGATTTCAACCAAAACTCACATTTGGAGAACTTTGCATACAACTTCCGTTCACGAAGAATCTGTAGCACCTGTCATAAGTGATTAGCATGGTCCTCCAGTGATCTTGAATAAACTAGGATGTCATCTATAAATACCGTGACGAACACGTCCAAAAATGGCTTAAACACCCTATTCATCAAATCCATGAACACAGCTGGAGCATTTGTTAGTCCAAATGACATAACTAAAAATTCATAATGGCCATAATGGCCATATCGTGTTCGAAAAGCTGTCTTGGGTACATCTTCTTCTCTAACTCTGACTTGATGGTAACCCGACCTCAAGTCAATTTTTGAAAAACACCTGACACCCTGTAACTGATCAAACAAATCATCAATGCTAGGGAGGGGATATTTGTTCTTGATCATTACCTTATTCAATTGCCGATAGTCAATGCACATTCTTAATGTGCCATCTTTCTTTCGCACAAATAAGACCGGTGCACCCCACGGGGACATACTAGGCCTAATGAAGCCCTTATCTAGCAAATCCTTCAATTGCTCCTTTAATTCCCGCAGTTCAGCTGGAGCCATCCTATACGGAGGAATAGAAATAGGCTGAGTGCCTGGAATCACATCAATGCCAAATTCTACTTCCCGTTCTGGGGGTAAACCTGGAAGATCCTCTGGGAATACATCTAGAAATTCATTGATCACTGGGACCGACTGCGGAGTTAGTGGTTTCGCTTCGGTATCTTTCACCCGTACTAGATGACATATATAACCTTTAGCAATCATTTTTCTGGCTTTCAAATAGGAAATAAATCTTCCTCGTGGTGCCCCTACATTACCCTGCCATTCTAGAACATTTTCTTGCGGAAAACCAAAGTGTACCTTCTTGGCCCGACAATCTACTGTAGCATAACAAGAGGCCAGCCAATCTATTCCCATGATCACATCAAAATCCACCATGTCTAGTTCAATGAGATCGGCTAATGTATCATGACCACACACAGTTACCACACATTTATGATACACTCCTTTTGGAACAATATATTCACCAATCGGTGTAGACACTTCAATTGATTTAATTAATAATTCTGGTGCCTTTGCAAATTTCGCAGCAATCAATGGGGTAACATAAGAAAATGTAGAACCTGGGTCAATTAATGCATATACATTATGTGAGAATATGGATAATGTACCTGTGATAACATCAGGGGAAGCCTTTGAATTCTGGTGGTCCACTAAAGCATAAGTATGATTCTGGACCCCGCTAGTACTGGCTGCTCCTCTGGCACCTCTACCACGGCCAATAGGCTGCACCCCTCGGCCCTGTAAAGGAACCGATGCTGATGACGCAACAGCCGACCCAGCTGGTCGTGCTATGCCACCCATGCTCCGCTGTGGACACTCTCTCGCTATATGCCCCGGCATACCACACCAAAAGTAGACATTCATCCCTGACCGACATGTAACTGTGTGCATACGCCCACAGTGCTGACACTGCTGATGAGGAAAACCTGCTGCCTGTGACCCATGAACTCCGCTACTCTGCCCCGATGGACCACCCCTAGACCCTCGAAACTGTGAGTGAGCACCCCCTGTGGAATAAGAGAACGACGGTCTAGGTGGTCTAGGAAACATGCGGGGCCTAGATCCTCCATGGGACATCATAGGTGGTCCCATAGGTCTAGCCCTTTTGGACTGTCCCCTATCAAATTCATGCACTCTTCTTCTCTGTCGTTGGTCTTCCATTTTCTGAGCGAAGGCTTGTATTCGAGCAATGTCCATGTCCTTATTCAAGGCAGCAATAGTGCAATCCCGTACCAAATATGGCTCTAGTCTGTCCACATATCTATGGACCCTGTCTGTCATCGTAGCCACAACATTTGGCGCATATCGAGCCAAGGAATTAAATTGCAATCTATATTCCCTCACGCTCAAATTTTCTTGACGGAGATTTAGGAACTGATCCGCACGTGCCTCACGGATCTCATAAGGCAAGTAATGATCAAGAAAAGCAATTTTAAACTCTTCCCACGTAGGTGGAGTTGCACCAATATCACGGGATTTCTTCCAATCCTCGTACCATAATATCGCCTCTCCTTTCAGCCTATAAGCGGCAAGTTCAACTGTTTCGACCCCTGTCACATGCATAACTTCCAAGGCCCTTTGAATTTGATCCACAAAGTCCTGTGGATCTTCTTTTGGATCTGACCCTGTGAATATGGGAGGGTCCAGTTTCAAGAAATCCTGTGTCCTGCGACTCGCCATTCTAGCGGCATCATCATCATGTGTCACTACACCAGCTCATCCCTGGCTTTGTGCCGCCACTAACTGTGTCAACATATGTATAGCATTTCGAAGATCCTGATCCGTGGCATTCATCGGTGGATCTACAGGTCCTTCTCTACCAATTGGCTCTTCCGAAATTTGGAGGGTAGATGAAGACCGCGATGATATTTCAGCATTCGCTCCACCTTGACTAGCTTGGTCAGGTGGTAATCTACTCATTCCTTCTCCAGCAGGCGCATCTACCTGCTTCCCTTTACCTCTACCTCTCGTGATTGGCATATTGACTATACCAAAGAAAAATGAAATACCATGATCAGACACACTTCAACTGACAACACTGGCTCTATTGCACGATCTAGAAGTGAAGAACAGAAACAACATCCTAAATGTCCCGTAGCCTCCTACTTATAAATGTGGTACACAACACATCGATAAGTAAGACTCTACTCAGACACGGCTTTGTAGACACCCTTAGAACAACCTGCTCTGATACCACTTTTGTCACGCCCCGAATCCCATCGAGACATGATTGGCACCCGTAGCCGATAAGGCCCGAGAGAACCAACCTTTGCCTATGTTCAATCATATGCATATCATAATCATAACCACCATTGCGTAAGAACATGCAAGACGAATAAAGGAAAATAGGGGACATAGTTATACATGTATATGCAACTTGGTCGTTGAGGAAATACAGTCAAACAACATATGTCTTTTACACTGATACACCCACATCCGTCTACAAAAGCCTCTAACAAGAGCATTGACCAATACAAACCAAAAGTCGGGACAAGTCCCCGCTTTATACAACATGTACATCATCAAAACATATATCTACTCTGACTCGGAGAAGCCCCAAATTAGCTGGAGCTCACCAAGGAACCGCTAACACTGGCAATCTACTGGGGAGGCCTACTGGGACCTGCGCCTGCAGCAAGTAAGGTAAATTCCCCGAGAGGGGTCAGTACAAAATAAGTACTGAGTATGTAAGGCTCAAATGAAACTTGGTAACACATGAACATACTAATGAACTCAATACAAATGACTAGACAATGTGGTTAAGTCACCATTTTGCATTTTGGGAACCATGTAAATTGCTTTCATTACTTCCATTACTTTCTTTACATTCAATGCTTGCTTGTAATACATGTGTCACAATGTACCCGGGCCCCTACTGATCAGTGGGTCTTTCCATGACTTATCGTCATGTTGGGATCGGGTCAAGCTAGGCTTATGCCCCTAAGACCTGCCACTCATAAAGCACTGCATCGGGATCGAGTCGAGCTAGGCTTACGCCCCTAGACTTGCCACCCATACTTCAATACATCGGGATCAAGTCGAACTAGGATTACGCCCCTAGACTTTCCACCCATAAATTAACACATCGGGATCGAGTCGTGCTAGGCTTATGCCCCTAGACTTGCCACCCATACTTGATCATTGACCACATTTGCATTACTTTGATCTTTACTTTGAGATTGATATTTGATAGTCATAACATCACTTGAACTTTGGAACACAACATTGTTGGAAACTTGAAATATTAACCAATGAGTAAGAGACATGTTTTAGAATCATAACACCATGGGAACTATGGGACAATAATCTATGAACAAGAGGCATAAGTAATATCACTAGTGGAACATTGGAACATAACCTTATTTGAGCTTTTGGAACATTAACCATGATTATGAGACATGAGACTCACAAATGATCCATGAGTAGGAAATATATGACAATGACTATAGATAAATGGATATAGGATACCTTAGCACATTTCGAGGTAAGACTAGTGAAATCGCAATGTGGGGACGTTTTGCCGCAAAAAGATACGGACAGAGTAACCTTACATACCTTGTACTCTCAATATGGAGAATATGGATATACAATCCTAGATGTACATACAATAGTCCCTCTTCTTCTTTATGTGTCACTCTACAACACAAATACATAACGGAATTCACATTAACCACAACTACTTCACAAATGCATATAACATCAATGGGGTACATGTTTGCTTTGAAACATGTCATTTCCCCTTGACAAAACCATTGATAGCATCATTATTCCAAAATTCTCCAATATTCCCAACATTGACCAATACATAATAATCATTGCATTTCACCACAACACTTCTCCTTTACACTTTCTTATCCACACCCCATCACAAATAATCCATCAATTCACCTTAATACACTTCATAGCACATATGGGCCAAAATCCCACAATTTACACTTATAGAAAAGAACAAGTTTAACAACAAAAATAACACCATAGACTTTCATATTTTATCCATACCATTATATTTCATCAAAGGCACAAGTCCTAATTCAAGTTCAAATCCCATGGATCACAAATCTTATACAAAAGCACAAAGGACCATGTCCAACATTTCCAAGCACAACCAACATGATTTACATACTCTTTAATGCATATAATATATTAATCCATGAGAATAAATACTTACCAAGGCTTGGAATAGGATGATCTTCACCAAAGAGTCCAAAGGAAATATTGGCTTTAGGGTTTTGGAACTAGAGAAAATGCTTGAGAAATTAACTAAAAGGCATGAGACTTTGAAGCAATAAAAATCAGCTTTATTGCCATTTATATAGGCCCCCAATTCCATCCTTAGCCACTCTTTATCATTTAATGATAGGTTCTAGAAGGTCCAAGCAAGAATGGGTCTTTTGACCCATTTTTGGGCCATTTTTGGGTCCAATTCACTTAACCCGATAAAATCAATAATTTATCGTGTTTAAGTTGTCTTATATGTATTACAATAATATTACCACTCATGCTATTCATATCCGTAGCCTCAATCCCGAAAATAAGTGATTCTAGCCACTTTTGGCTTATTTTGACCTTAAGGGAAAAACTGTCATTTTGACCCCAATTTCGTTCTCGAGTAATTTTATCTTACCAATGTAATATGTCATTAATTTCATGTATATACTCTTGGTTGTATAATAAACGTATCAAAAATCGGCTCGGTACGTCCCCGGATACCCGTGGGACTTAGAAATTTTCAACTTTCAAAAAAGTGGAAAACCCAAGGTGGCACGCCCCTGGGCGCGCCAACCCACTGCCTCTGGGCTAAAAATTTTATCCTAGAGCGGCGTGGCACGGTACCAAACGCGCCCCTCCTTAAAATTTTCGTAAATTCCATTTTTTGACTTTTCTTCGCGGGTTTGGTTAGATACTTCAAGTCCTATTCTTTAACTCACTTCTTACCCTTATTATACTTTGTTTAGAGGTCATATTAGCCTCATTTTGAACCCCACAAATGCGCAATGAAAATTTCAAAACACCTTCTATGCAAGTTTAACCACATAACAAGAGCCAAATTCAATTATCTCATCAATAGCCTTACCAAATGCATACTTATAGCTCTCGATACCTACGTACATATTATTTAATGTCGTCAAGTAGGGTTGGGAAAGTACGGGGTGTTACAGATACCCATATTGGAGTGGTATTCTCTTACCATAGAGGTATAGGTATATGAATCTTGCACTTTTTTGACCCGAATAAACCCTCATGGGTGATTGCACCACTTTTTGTCTGATCTTCTTGTGAGATGATGAAACAATTGTGTCTTATGGATCCAAAGTTAAATGTGAAACCACCTTATGGAATTCTTGATTCCACAAAGGCCTTTTTGTTTTCCTTGTCTCTTGATTTTTATCATAATCAAAACCTTTGCACCTTGTATGATGAGTTGCTTTTATTGGAAGCAAAGGATATTTGGTTGTATTTCAAATTTGTGCCTCCTTGGCATGACAATATTATTTCTAACTCATGTGATAACCCTCATGCTTTGAGGATATTTTGGTTGTTTGTCCTTCTCATGTGTTTTAAAGGTTTGGATTCAAGGACGAATCCTTTTCAAGAAGGGGAGGATGATACTAACATGGATGGCATGGATGACCCTAGAATGGATGGCATGGACGACACATATGATGTTCATGAAAAGGGAAGCTTGGGAGTTCGTGGGAGTGAAGTGGATGGCCATTTGTACAAGTGGCTACCTCCTAAATTCAAGAATTAACAAGGAAGGCAACCAAACAAGGCCCTTGTCTCATTAAGGGTAATATTGTAAAAAAGCAAATGTCTTCTTTGTTTTCTTAGTATAAATAGGATCTTTTTTCATTTGAAAGAGTAGATTTTGAGGAATATTGAACTCTTAAACTTGTAGTTTCTTCTTAGTGAACTCCCTTAAGGAAAGTAGTGAGTAATTAGTAGTGGAATCTTAAAATTATTGGTTGAACTTCTTCTTGCTTAATTAATCAAGGTCATCCATTTATGCTTATTTTGGTTTCCTTGGATTTCTTAAGTAGGGTTAATATTTGGGTTGTTGAAATCAATTGGGGGGGGGGGTGAGGCATTTAGCCCCTTGTTGCCCATAATTTCATTAGCTTTAGTGTTGGCCGCATATCCTTTTATTTCTTATCTCCATTTCTTGTCTTTAATTCTTATCAACCATTTAACCATTACCTACCCCTCTACTGAGTTAACATAGACAACAGTTCAAGTTAATATGATCCCTCTCAATCGGTCTCTAAGCCAACAACCATGATTCCGACGATTATATCCACTATGTCTCGATTACACAAGTCATAAGGCGATACCAAATTATACCACTTTTATAGTTCACCCAGACCACCCAAGGATTCACCCCCTTAATTTTACAAACAACAATCAAGAAACCCGGTTTACATCTAGAAACCAAGTATAGCAATTAAACAGATAAGCCCAGTCCAACTCAAGGAGCCAACATATATCTCAAATAACAGATAAGTTCGATCCAATGCAAGAAACCAAGATATATCTCAAATAAAAAGATAAGGTCGGTCCAACTAAAGGAACCAACATATATCTCAAATAACAGATAAGCCCGATCTAACTCAAGGAATCAACATATATCTCAAATAAACAGATAAGCCCGGTCCAACTCAAGAAACCATCATATACCTCAAACAAACATATAAGCCTGGTGCAACTCAAGGAACCAATATAATCAAGTAAACACATAATCCTCAGTTCACTCAAGGAATCTTCACACTCGCCAAAATACCCGTACACACATACTAAGGGTCTTATGGTCTCCCACTAGCCATGACCTGCAAGGGACGAGCTCTTGTCCATGTACCAAATCTCAGACCTTAAGTGACTGCCAAACTCATATCACCCAATTCCGCGGAGATATCTAAATACCGGTACATTCCACAATAATGATAGATAACACAGCAATCACATATAATGATAATAGAAACAACACTTGTAAAACCAACAAGCTTTCATTAAATTCATGGAATGTGATTAACATTCAGGATATCAAACAGTCATTCACCTCTTTTTAACAAGAATATAACAAGCAATGCGGAGAACAGTTAGCAAACACATATTTATATAACTCGGGTGTATCCCAGTTACGCAATCCATCACCAACAACTTGCACATATATACGGTGACATACCCCACCCCCAACTGTTCATCCTACTATTGACACATTACCAAATTCCCATTTCTCTGGTTACCACCATAGATTCTTCTGAATACACCAACACAAACCACTTTTCATGAATAAGCATTTAACTAAGCTTATTCCAATATTTGGGTAGCGCACCATTATTAAATCATACAAGGATGGACAACAACAAAGTGAACATATAAATTTATGGACCATTTAAATATCACAACACAATAGTAATTTCCCACCTAATTAACTGGGTTTTTGTCCATCTATCTATCCAAACACCGCTCCTGATAGCTTAAGCATGCAATCTCCTATCAATCTACGTCATGCTTATGCTTTCTAACTCAGGTATAAACTACTCAGTTAAACCTAGCCTACCTGGATAACAACAGCAGCTATAAAGGCATGAACACGAGCTTTTGACTCCGTAAAGGTGAATTTTTGACTTGAAATCAGAAAAAAAAACATGGGTTTTACCCTATCAATATGAAATCCCTCCTCTCCATTACTTCCAGGCCATGAGGTAACCCTAAAAAGGGTTTTAAAATGAGCCTCATCCTTTTACAATAGAAGAGGAGAAAAGAGAATATGAAAATTCATACTTGGGGTTTCTGGTCTCGTCATCCTATTATAGCAGCCTACCGACTGCTATGGCTACCCCGCTATAGCGGGATGACGTGAGCCTGACCTAAAATTTTAAATTTTAAAATTTTTAGTCGTGTCACCCCATATAAATTTGAAATCATATTTTCAAAATTTTTGGAACCCGTACCAATAACGAGGTGTCTTTTAACAATGACGGAACAGGTCATTCCAGTAATAGGCTCAAATGGGGTAACTAGTGATAGAATTTGTTCATGGGTAGGCTTTTAAGGCTAAAGAAGTTTCAAAAAATCACAAAGAAGGCCTAAGATCATTTATCCAACCAAACACAATTAAGACTAGCATTGAAAGACCAACCGGGCAAGTTCTAGATGACACAAGTAAGCACAAGAATTATGGAACAAAAACTCACACAAATGGCATGCAAACTATTCTCGAAGGATCGGTTTCATTTCCTAAACAAGAACATAAGGAATTATTTTCCACATTATCACCACCTAATGAGTAAGGAATAATGAAAAGAGTCAAAGTGTTGTCACAAACATCATTCACTTCCATGCACTTGTTTATCAATAAAATTTTCGGAGGGGTATGCTCATTCCAACATTTCACAATGCAAGACTAACTCTATTAGTATCAAATAAGCCACAATACCATGTTTTGACTCCAACAAGGGCAATCATGCAATGGCTGCTCAGACTTAAGGATAACAACAATCATGACCCCAATTCACAATGGCTATCGGTACTCAAACCTCCCCTACATAAATGACACAGCACCCCAAAATGATAATTTTTCCTTAAAAATGTCGTCACTAAATCTATCATTGGGAAATGGTGGCCCAAAACCACTATAAGTATAAAAAATACAAAAAGCTAACACGATAAGAACTAATCTAAAAATGAAAACAAGAGAAACAACTAATCCAACAAAATCAAAATTAAGCTCAAGCCTGACAAAAGCACAGAACATCCATAACTACAAAAATCAAACCTGACAAGGGCACACAATAAATCATCAAAAGATAATAAAGCCCGACGAGGGCACAAGATATCCATATAAGAAAGAAAAGCCCAACAAGGGTACAATAATTTCCAAGAACATAATCCTAAGGCCCAACAAGGGCAAATACTCCCAAATGCATAAATAAAGCCAGCTAAGGGCACACAAATATCAAAATCAAACAACAAAAATATCAACAAGCTACCCTACACCAACTAAAAAGAAATTGCATTTTCCCCTATGGCAATAAGATAAGAACATAGAAAGAGGTAGGAACTCCCTGAACTACATCAATCGGAACTAGAGGTACTGTGCTCCTTTAAAACATGGTCGTCTTTATCCTTATCCTCCTCACCATCATCATTTTCACTACCATAAAACTTTTGAAGTATGCTCATCATCTTGTTAAAGAACTTGGTTTTCTTCTTCTCATGATCATTCATATTTCACTGCCTTTTCTCCACTTTAACAAACCTTTTTTGATGCACTGCTGGTGACAAACTATGGTGCATAAGGTAGGTGTATTAGGCATCAAACTAGAGAAAGAACTCTCTCTTTGGCCTGAGGGAAGACCATCTACAAGCTATCGAATCTGGGTATCCATGCACCTGGCCGAATATGTATCGGAGTGTGGGGGGTACAGACTAAAGTGGCTCAATAGACACTGAAGCTCTAGCAGGATCAAGGCTCTTACTGGCCGCGATGAAAGTGCCAAATATTGGTGAGTTCACATCAATCTTCCTTTTCTTAAGCGCATTCCCAACCTTCTTTTTCTTCAGAGGATGGATCATCATCTCAGGACCCTTCATACGATCATCACCCTTTTTTTCACCCTTAGCCTCTTTTCATTGCCATGTGATCAATGCTGGGAAATACAAACTCTTAGACTCCTCGAGGACCACATTCTGAATATGTCTAACAATAATCTCCCCGACATTCACTTGCATACCCACCATAATAGCACAAATGATTTGAGCTCGCTCAATTGAGACATCTATCTCATTCTTAGAAGGAATGATGCGGGCATAAATGATGGAAAGCCAATATTTGGCTTTAGCTGTGAATTCTGTAGAATCAACTCGCATATTGTTGGCTATCTATTTAGTCAAGTGTTCGTCGTGCAAATGCCTAACATACCACTCGTGTCCTACTTTGCCTGATCTTTCCTTATATAATTCATTGTCTATATCAGTAAAGACATAGTAACCATTGATTTTTAAAGAATCAAACCTCACTTGCTTCCCTCGGACAGTCATGACCACATCATTGGCAAAGTTTTTATTATTAGCGTTGGCATAGAACTCGTGCATGATTGTCAAATTTGCCTCTATTGGCTCTTCGGCAAAACACATCCATCCACTACTCACCAATCTGTCATGAAAATCAGGCCATCGGGCTTAGAGCTTCTCTAAAAGGATGCCTCTTTTTTGTGTGAAATTTTTTATCAAGAGCCGGACATACAACAGAGAATACTTGAGTGAGTCGAAGGTTTTTTGATCAAAGTACTCGTCATCCACCACTTGGTCCATATTTTTGGGCACATTAGCATTTGATTCCACAGTCATTTTGTAGAATAAGTACCTAAAAAAGAAGCAAACACATCAAACAATTGCATAAGTACATAAATAAATGTATTAGCACACAATTAGGCCAAAGAAATGGGTGGAACGAGCATCGAACAGCCTAGGACAGAGTTACATTTTTGGGAAAAATCTCCAATTCATCATTGTAATTGAGGCTCTATTGCCACGCGATCGTGAAGACTTATATTTTTTTCAAAAAAATTATTCATCACAATCGCGGTATGGTTCATCGCGATCACTAAAGCTTATTTTTTTTTAGACAATTTTTTTCATTGCGATCTTGACACTTGGTCTCACTATCGCAATGGTTATCTTCTTCACTAACCCAAAATTCATTCAAGTATTTTTTCAAACAAGTTGAGGGCAACACTTTTCATGACTTTTTCAATTAACTTAAAGTATATTTGAGCTCCCACATCAGTATATATTCTCACTCATATAATACCCACCAAATTACAGTTCAACAACATACTTTTAGGCACAAAATTCATATTCAAGAAATAAGAGGAGAATTAAACTACGACAGCCTTACCAATACTCTACACAAGGAAATTTATTGGAATTAAGCACAAGAGATCATACCTTGAAGTTGTTGAGAGGATGAAATTATTATGGGCTCAAGTGATTTGGGGAATTGGTAAAGGGGGTTTTCAGTTATAAAAAATGAGTAGAAGAGAAAAAAAAGCTTTGGAGAAGAGGCATTGAAGGTCGTTGAATAACCTTTCAAATTTCTCACCTAGGCCTACACAATTGCAATCACGAGGATTGATGTCGCAAGTGCGATGAGTTAAAATATGTTAAACCTATGCAATCGCGACATGATATCATATGATGTTTACTGAAACTAACCCTTCACGATTATGACGTGTAGTCCATGCGATAGCCAATGGGCAAGTGTGGTCACAGGCCTGGCAGATTCTGTCATTTTTGGCAATTCCCAGGCCAACTTTTCCGATACGTCCCTAATTTTGGCAATCCAAATACTCTAAAAAGTGTTCAAACTCCTATTTTTGAGGTAGTTCAACCCCGAACTTCATTCCACTGAAATTTTTGCCTCTAAACCTGTTCGAATCACTTCAAAAACTCTATAATTTTGTGGATTAGTCAAAAAATAAAATCCTAAGCTATTCTAAAAATTAAAATTTCAAAAGTGTAAAATATTTGGGAACGATGGGTTGCCTCCCATCAAGCGCTTAATTTAATGTTGCAGCACAATGCAAGCAACCTTACCATTTATGTCTCCACTTTGAGGATTTAAATCTTTGGCCCAATTTTAAATCAATATCTCATTGAGGCTCGTGGGACAATGTTAAGGAACCAATGAGACCAACTCTATTTTGCCATTTGAAGAATCGAATCATTTACCCAAATTCACATCAAAATTTCATTTAGGCTCATTGAGAATTGGTGAGAAGATCAATAGGCCACTTGTTATACACCACATCTTGCACATATGTGCCTTCAAGTGAGGGACATTATTTTTCCCTCTTGGGATGACAAACTCCAAAACATAGGAATGAGGTTTGCTATCCACTAAGAACAACATCAAAAAAAAAGTTAGAATGAGGTTTAAGCCTCTCCATTCCCGAACTTGCATCTTTCTTGACATCCACACCCCAAAATGAACTAGAGTCTTCATAAAGGATTTGATGGGCTTTTTTTGCAACTCTAGTATCATTTCATCAATTTTGTCATCTTTTATCATTTTTGGCTCGGTTGGTTGATAAATCATCATAATTCATCCACATCAATCTCACCCACATCTTCTTGGAAACCATCTCATCACAATTATTCATGATCATTAGGCGTTACACACCACATGCCTTAATTTTTATATTTAACTAGATTTCCAATTTTCGGGTAGCCATTTCAATTGGAATCCACACTTGACATTGCTCAACATGAAATTTGAGAGATTAATCCATCATTAGTAACATTCTATCAAGTTGATCCCCATTGACTTCAAGTTGTTGAGCTTAATTTAATAGATACTCTTGGCTCACAATTTCTTCCTTATCAAGTTTTCTTTATTTTAAGACTCAATGTCGTGAACTTACGGCACTTTTAATGCTTAAAACTATGAATATTTGCAAGTACAAGGGTATTTCTATGCGGATATAATGTGTTTTTGGGTATTTGTCGGTTAAACAAGTTTGGAGAAGGAAAATACTAAATTTTGGACTTAAGGGCATCAGAGAACCCATTCCATGATTGTGGGATCTGACCACGATCGTACTATACCATCTTGATTTGAATCAGAGGATGTATCCTTCGTGTTAATTAGATGAAAGCCTCCCATGATCGTAGAAGCTTCCCACTATCGTAAAAACTAACCATGGGAAAAATGTCCTGAAAGAATCATTGTAGGTGCTAAGTGAGAAGAAGATCAGATGAGTAACTCTCACGATCGTACCTTGAAGTCACAATCATACCAAGATGTCATGGGTGGAAGGTTTAGAATTGAAATTTGCAGGAGTTGAAGTATAAGAGGATCAGATGAGAGGGTTTCATGATCATACAAAGGAACCACGAGGTCGTACTGAGGACTGTACTATTGAATATCTGAAGATGACAAAGTCCATGGCCAACCACGAGCACCAAGGAAGATCATGGGATCTAACCACGATCGTACCTTACTTTCGTCTAAAGTGATCCACTCAGAAAATTCTATTATGTTTAGGGTTGTGGGAACCATGACGGATTGACAAAGTAGTGTTTGAAGTACTAAGCAATTTTCAATCGGTGTTCATGCATGTATTATTGCTTCCTGGGGTTTGATTGTATTTTAATAGTGTACAACATTAGAACTCAACTTATCTTTATTTGGATAAAAGAATGAATACAGATGGGAAGAAGAGAATGAACAACAGAGACTTGGAGCTACCAACCTCCACTTAATTGCTTGAATCGATAATCCAGGATAGCTAATCTGGAATCTAAGATAGGGGCTAGCAGTGCAAACTCAGGAGAAGACAAAACTTACTTGAGGATATTTCTTAGACAAAAGCGGAAAGTTGTTCTAAGTATATATAACCTATCGATTCTGCATACCAAACACTGGAGAGATTGCAAAGTACGAAGACCCTACGGAGTTATGAAGTTATTGGGGAATCCAGTCCTAGTGCCTCTCTCATATTGATTTCAAATCCAACAAATCATCAATTGTCACTACTGAACTCTTTATTTACAAAACCCCCTCTTGTAGTGGAGTCAAGGCAATCCTATGATACTAATTGATGCGAAACTTTAGAGAACTCTAAGAGCTAGTAGAAAAATGGTTAACGAAGGAGTTCATAATCAAGGAGCCCTTCTTGAGGGCGTTCATGATGATGCGGCAATCTTGAATCAGCCAGTAAATTACCTTGATGGTTAGAAGATTGCAGAATATATCAATGCTCGGTTGATGGATGAGAAAAATGCTAAACAAGAAGTTGTTAGGCGGGCAGCTAGGGAAGAAAGGGTTAGACTATACAAAGCAAATCATCTAGCTACACTTGATGAACGGGAGAGGTAAAGAAGGCATAGGGGGCTACATCCTCTATAGTAGTACCTCCCTCACTATGAGGATTTGGAGGAAGATTTGAATTATTTAGAGCTGGTTGAAACTGGTGATATTATTCCACTAGAGTTGCCTGTAGGAACTTAGTTCGATATCACTAGTGCCATGATTCACTTCCTGAACTTGAAAGGGGTGTTCTTAGTCTTTCCTACTGATGGTGCAAACATTCATGTAATGAACTTTGTGGGGAGTTTCACATCTTATAATCTACCTGGAGTTACCCAAGAGGCAATTGGACTGTGGTTCTTTCCCTTTTAGTTGATGGGAGAGGTCGCATTATGGTTGGCGAAGCTACCACGTGGATCAATCACTACTTGGAATGAATTGAAGATTCAGCTCTTGGACAGATTTTTCCCACCTTTCAAAATTTTGCAGTTGAAGGATGAGATCTACAACTTCAGCCAGTTACGTTCGTAGGCCTTATATGAGGCTTGGATGATATTCAAGAAGAAGCTGTAGAATGTTCCAAACCACAGGATGACCGATTGAAACTTGCTTGAGATCTTCTACAAAGCATTGAATTCGAAAATCAAGGTTGTAGCAGACACTATCACCAGTGGTGCATTCATGAGCCTATGTTGGGAGCACGTTTCTGAGATCCTAGATCAGATCACAAAAACTAACCAAGGCTGCCATATTAGAGATGCAGACAGGTCTGCAGGTACTTATGAAATTGGAGCATCCGTAGAGCAGAGAGCATTATATGAGATCATTACACAAGAGGTAGCGTAGCTGAGGACTGGGATTGAGTTGCTAACTAAGCAATTTGTAGCAGCGGGAGCTAAAAAGGGGAATGTGATCAGTTCATAAGGTATAAGAGACCTAAGTATGAAGATTCATATTTTGAAAATGATACAAAATATCTAGACAAAGAGGTGGCGGGTTTCTGTGCTAAGGGCCAATGGTCTAACCAAGACACTTGGAACTCTATGGAAGGGAATAAAGGTCAGAACTACTATAGAGATAACAATTATAATATGTTCAAGTATAGAGATGAGAGTAGGGATCAAGATGGTGATTGGAGGAGAAAGGATGACTGTAAGGATAAGAGTGGCCTTTGTGTTCCACCTGGGAACCATGATGCTTGTTCAAGCAATTCGAGAATTGAAGACATGCTTGCAAAGGTTTTGAAAGCGGTAAAGAAAATGAAAGACTACCTTAAGAATATTAAGTCAGATATTTTAGGAATGAATCAGAAGGTTGAATTACATGCTACCGCTATAAAACTGCTTAAGCAACAGTTTGGTCAGATTTCTACCGTATTGAACTAGCGTCAACAAGGTATACTTCAAAGCAATACCATCCAAAATCCAAAGAATAATGCTCATTGCTTGGATATTACTAATAGGAGTGGTAATATGACCATTGATCCACCTATGCACGTGACTGACAAAAATGAGGTAGAACCGGTCGTCGTCAATGATAAGAAAGTTATCAAATTTGAAGACGTGTTAGTGGATAGGAATGCACTTTAAAATCCTCAAGTTTATGAACATGAGGCAAGTACAATAAAGGGGAAGTACAAGGAGGTCCCAAATATGTTGACTCTTATTCCACGACCTCCTTCTCCTTTTCTGCAAAAACTGAAGAAGAAATCTGAAGAGGGGAAGTACCAAAAATTTATTTATATGATGAAGGAGTTGTCAGTGAATATCCCTCTAGTAGAAGCTCTTGACCAAATTTTGGGTTACGCAAAGTTTATGAAATATTTAGTGACTGAAAAAAGAACTGTAAGCTTTGAGCTGGTTGACAATGTCCACCATTGTAGTGCAATCGCCTCTCGGTCATTGGTTGAGAAGAAGGAAGATCCTGGAGCATTCACGATCCCATGCACTATTGGGTCTTTTAACTTCATTAAAGCTTTGTGTGATTTAGGTGCTAGCATTAATTTGATGTCGCTAGCAGTTTATAGACAGGTGGGGTTAGGGTCGCCCAAACTAACTTTGATGAGACTTCTTATGGCGGACCGCCTGTGAAGAAGCCTATGGAAATCTTGTTTGATATTTTGGTAAGGGTTGCATCCTTTATATTTTTGACTAATTTCATCATCCTTAACTATGAGGTTGACTTTGAGGTTCCCATTTTTGGGGGGGAGACCATTCCTCGTGACTAAACGTGCATTAGCTGATATGGAGATTGGCAAGAATAGTTTTGAGTGAATAATGAACAGGTCACCTTCAACATATGATAATCCATAAAGCATCCAAAGGATATGTATGTGATTTCAGTGATTGATACAGTAGATGAAGATACATTGATAGCTCATATTGAAGAGAGGCTAGGAGTCGAGGACCTTACAACAGTCATTATGAATTTTGAGGGTGATGATATTGATAATTATGATAAAATAGTGAGCGAACTTAATGGTAGGGGTTCATATAGTTATGCACCAAAGAAGTTAGATATTGACTTGAAGAATAGAGTGACCTCACCTATTAAGCCCTCTATTGAGGAGTCTCCAGACTTAGAACTCAAAGCTCTTCCATCTCCTCTTCATTATGCATTTTTAGGAGTCAACAACACCTTTCTAGTTATTATTGTAACTAATTTAGTAAATTGGCAAGTTAAGGCTTTGGTGTCTATGTTGAAGCGATTCAAGAGGGCTTTTGGATGGTCCATTGCTGATATCATTGGGATTCCACCTGGAATTTGCACACACAAAATCCAATTTAAATCAGATTGTGTGCTAAGTATTAAGCATCAATAGAGATTAAATTCACCTATACAAGAGGTGGTGAAGAAGGAAATTATCAAGTGGTTAGATGTGGGGGTGATTTATGCTATTTCAGATAGCAAATGGGTGAACCCGATCCAATGCGTACCTAAAAAGGGTGGAAACACTGTGGTTCCAAATGAGAAGAATGAGCTTATTCCTATAAGGTTGATTACTGGTTAGCGTGTTTACATGGACTATAGGAAGCTGAACGCATGGACTAAAAAAGATCACTTTCTGATATCTTTCATGGATCAGATTTTAGAATTTCTTACTAGTAGAGTATGGTATTATTTTCTTAACGGTTATTCGAGTTATAGTCAGATTTCTATTGCCCTTGAGGACTAAGAGAAGACCACTTTCACTTGTCCATATAGGAATTTTGCATTCAAAAGGATGCCTTTTGGTTTATGTAATGCACCAGCCACATTTCAGCATTGCAAGATGTCTATTTTTTCTGACATGGTTGAGGACACCATTGAGGTGTTTATGAATGACTTCTCGATTATGGGTGATTCATTTGAAGATTGTTTAGCACATCTTGGTAGTGTTTTAAGGAGATGCGAGGATTATAATTGGGTGCTAAACTAGGAGAAGTGTTATTTTATAATCAAAGAAGGAATAGTTCTTGGTCACAAGATTTTAGAGAAAGGAATTGAAGTTGACAAGGCAAAGATTGAGGATATTGAAAAATTTCCTCCACCAATTTCTATGAAGGGTATTCGTAGCTTTTGGGCGCTCGTAATTCTATCAAAGATTCATCAAAGACTTCTCTAAAATTGCAAATCCATTGTGCAAGTTGTTGGAGAAGGTGGTGAAGTCCGTGTTTGATGATGCATTTTTGAAGGTGTTTGAGTGCCTAAAAGAGAAGTTAATTTCATCCCCTATTATTGTGTCTCCCAAATGGTCCCTGCTATTTAAGGTTATATGTGATGCTAGTGGAGTGGTGCTAGGTGCAGTCCTAGATCAAAGGAAAGAGAAGATCTTACATCCCATCTACTATGCTAGCAAAGCACTTAATCCTGCTCAAAAAAATTATATTATGACTGAACAAGAGTTTCTTAGTGTGGTGTTTGGGTTTGAGAAATTTTTGATCCTATTTTCTTGGCATGAAAGTGATTATGCAAACTGACTACGCATCTCTTAGGTACCTCATGGCAAAGAAGGATGTGAAATCGAGATTGATTCATTGGGTATTTTTGTTGTAAGAATTTGACTTTGAGGTCAAGGGCCGAAAGGGGACTGAGAATCAAGTGCCTAGCCATATATCACACCTTGAAGAAGAGGCCATGTTCAAACTGAAGGATAAGCTTGAGATTGATGATACTTTTTTAGATGAGCAGGTATTAGCCACATCTCAAGATTTGATTCCGTGGTTTACAGACTTTGCAAATTTTTTGGTGAGTGATGTGGTTCCTAAAGACCTATCATTTCAGAAATGTAAGAAGTTCATGTACGAGGTGAGGAAATGCTTTTAGGATGAGCCATACTTGTTCTGGAGTTGCGTAGATGGAGTGATTGGAAGATGTATTCCTGAGGTTGAGATGATGAGTATGTTAGAGACATGTCACTCATCACTAGTTGGGGGTAATCTTAGTGGTGCTCGGACTGCACACAAGATCTTGCAATATGGATACAAATATTTGCCCACCATTTACAAAGATGCACATGATTACGCATGGGCTTGTGACAAATGCCAGCTACAAGAAAATATTTCGCGAATGCAAAAGCTTTCTATGACCACTATCCTAGAGCTTGAGCTATTTGATGTATGGGATATCGACTTCATAGGTCCCTTTGTCAGTTCACATGGTATGAAATATATCTTGGTGGCTGTCGACTATGTTTCAAAGTGGGTGGAAACGATTGTACTTCCAAATAATGAAGGTAAGAGTGTCACAAGATTTTTGAAAAAGAATATATTCTCTAGGTTTGGGACACCGAAGGCTATCATTAGTTATGGAGGCTCGCACTTTTTCAATCGTCTATTCAAGGCCTTGCTTGAGAAATATGGTGTGAAATATAAGGTGGAAACACCTTATCATCCTCATACAAGCAAGCAAGTTGAGGTCTCCAATCGTGAGATCAAGTCTATTTTGGCAAAAACTGTGAATGCCAATAGGATTGACTGGGAGAAAAAGATAGATGCCTATCGGACAGCATTCAAAACCCCTATTGGTGCTTCCCCATACCAGCTTATGTATGGTAAAGCATGCCACTTGCCTGTCGAATATGAGCATAAGGCATTATGAGCGCTGAAGAGGTTGAATCTGGAATGGAGCGATGCGGCTAAATTAAGATGTGAACAGTTGAATGAGATTGATGAATTCTGTCTTCGTGCCTATGAATTGTCAACTTTGTACAAAGAGAATATGGAATTATACCATGATCTTAAGATTGAGAAGTGAGAATTCACAGCAGGTGATATGGTATTGCTATTTTATTCTAAGCTGAAGCTGTTTCTGGGCTAGATAAAGTCAAGATGGAGAGGACCGTATAAAGTAATTAGAGTGTTTCCCTATGGTGCAATTGAGCTAGAAAATAAAGAGGGCTAGAAGTTTAAGGTGAATGGCCTAAGGGTGAAACACTACCTCAGTGAGATTGATGAGGTGAAAGTAGTATGTGAAGTAGATCTAGTGAGTTCTTGAGAAGTCAAGCACACCCAGTCGTGCTGCGATGTTAAATAAAGCGCTCCATGGGAGTCAAACCATAGGCTAGTTGGTGAATTCTGAGTAACCAACTTAGCTACGTTGTGCAATGATATTAAATCAAGCACTGCTTGTGAGGAAACCTAAGGATTTTGTACTTTTTATTTTATAGTGTAATGTGTGTTCCTTCTGCAGGGACTATACAGAAAAGAAACCAAAGAACTGGAACCAGTGCTGAACCCATGAAAGGGTTGCAATCCCACGATCATGGGTTCAGTCGTTTGCATAAAGTTCAGAGGAATGAGTTTCAGGAGTTATCCTACAATTGGTCACCACAATCGTACCTAGATGTCACAATCATGGTATTAATTGTCTGATCAAACTCCTAAAAATCATCAATTAGGTAATCGAGCCAACAATTTTAAGGAACGGTCATGGTTACATATCACAATTATCCTTAAGGCTCATAGTTTCCCAGGTAAGTTTTCTTAAACCCTCCTAGTATGATCAGGAACTAGGATTGTGATGAGAACTAAAGATCGTGACATTGATTTGTCTATTGGGTCTGATAAATTTCACTTAACCTAATTCGACTAAGTTTTTATTTCTCTTAAACACTATACCTTTCACCCGATACACCTTGTTCTTCACTCAAACAAAATTTTACACTCATTTGCACGATACTAAGGCATTCAAACAAAACTTAAAGAGCGGATTAGTGGAATTAAAGCCAATCATTAGCTACTCCCTCAAGTTTCAAACTCTCTCAATACTCAGAAAGTATGAGAAATCCCCAAAAATAATGCATGTTAAGCTCTAATGGTTTACAATTTCATAAAAGATTGAAAATTACAGTAGGATGAATATGCAAACACCTTTTTAATAAGACCTAAGTTCTGAGGGAATAGGATACCTCCATTACTGTAAATTTGTTGCCTTATGAATGTGTCACTTAACTGGGTGAACACAGGGGTAGTCTGGTTACCCATTTGTGTTGAAAGAATGGTCAAATTAGGTTGAATTAGGGTCAAAGAATAAAATTATGAACTGATAAGTATGGAGGAACAATCCATGACACAACCCACAATCGTGGGTTGGATCGTTGTGGGTTGCTAATTTTTCAAGTTGTGGGAGTTCATTAGGCAACCCCATCCCACGATCGTCCTTTCATGGTACAATCGTGATATATGCTCGTCTAATGTGATAACCCCCAGTACTTTTAGGGAAGACTTCCTAGGGAAGGTACGATTATACCTTCATTTCATGATTGTAGGAAGGCTCATCTGAGAAATTTCCTGAACCTGTATTATTACTTCAAAATTGAAACTAATACTTTCTCGTACAGGTACTATGCCTTCAAAAACCCTTAAGCAGATGAAGAAGGAGGTTTTAAAGAAGCGAGCACCCAAAGACACATCTCCAACCTAGGTAAGTGAGTCCAAAAGTTTAAGTGGTTCCGAGGTCGAGTATTTCACATGTTTTTCTGGTGATCAACATACACCTCGGACTACTAGGACTAAGGCCAAGGAAATTGAAAAGGCGAATGACAAAGCCACACCTTTAACCGCCTTGGTGCATACTTTTACCCCTATGAAACTTCCCCAATTTGAATAAGGAGGTCACCACAAAAACCAAGATGGGGCTGAGCATAGAGATGATGCTAAAGAGATAAGTTCCTCAGAAAAGAAGAGAGGGTCCGACCACAAATCCTTTGAAGGACCTGGTGCTGACTTACCTTCGAGGGGTGTTGACCCGAGATGGTGGATTATTCCTAACTTTAGAGGCTACTATATTGGTGGGGTATCCCTTAACAATAAGGGAAACAAAAAATGGAGTATAGAGAAAGAGCCCCAAATCTTGCCCGAGTCACTATAGAGAGTCTCGGAGTTAGTTTGGGTATTCAAGAAGTACGAGTTGGGGTGGATGACTAAGACACTCCAAAACTAAAGTCTAGAGATGGTAAGGAATTTTTATGCCAACTATGTGGGAAGGATAAAAAACAAAACTCCCTTGGGTAAAGATAAGGATATAACGAAGCAACCCTGGAAGGACATGGTGCGAGTTTGAGATTATGAGATTAATATTTCCTTCAAGGCTATCTCTAAAGCCTTGTTCAGGAACACTTTTGAGTTGGATGAGGAGACTCTAGAGTATGACTTATAGATGACAGACTTGAAAAGGGTGATGAAGATTACCACTAATGATAAACTTATACACTACAACTGGATGGAGGACCACATTGTACAAGCTGGAAAGAATGCAGTTTGGGTCAACAGATCGATAATATATAAACACACTTTGAAATTCATGGCAAAAGCTTGGTGGTCAATTGTCCGGCATCGCATTGTAGCGATAGCAAATAATAACACATTAGGTGCAACCAATGCATGCCTAGTAGCAGCTTTTAGGGCACAGCTAGAGCTGAACATTTCGCGAATTATTGCAGAAGATATTTGAGACAAAGTACTATAGTTCAGCACCACCTTTCTATTTCCATGTTTCATCACTCAGTTAATGCAAGACTCATTAGTTTCAATTATCTAGGAAGTTGACGGATTTGTTCGGTCGGTATAGGGAGAAGATATTTCTTTAATTAAAGACTTGAGAAACTCGGCGGCTCCAGCACGGGGCCTATTATAGGATGTGCCTGTATAGGAGGCAGTAGGGGGTGACCCAGATAGTGAGATAATGGTATCTGATGCCGGTGCTACTTCTTCCTTGTCACACCCCAAATTCCTATTGAGGCGTGATTGGCACCCGAAGCCGATAAGGCTCGAGAGAACCAATCTTTGCTTATGTTTGTTTATATGCATGCCATAAGAAATACCATTACCACATAAGAACTTATCATGATAATGAAGAAATTCATGAAACATTTGCTAAATATATATACATATGTGAAACTTGGCCGATAGGGCCATCAAGTCATCATGGACATACACCTCCTACATTTGTCTTCCCACAACTGTCTACAAAGGCTCTACAAATACATGACCATGTCTATACAATATTTACAAAATGCCAAAACCTAGTGTCACGTGTGACTTGGGAAGCCCCGAAGCAACTGGAGCTCACCAGGAACCTGTATACGATCCGCAGCCTACTGAAAAGATTTACTAATGCCTGCACCTGCAACATGTAAGGTAAGGCCCCCGAGGGGGTCAGTACGAAGAATGTACTGAGTATGTAAGGCCCAAATGAAACTCTATAACACATGAATATTTCAGTGAACTCAAATACAAATGAATAATCAATATGAATAAGTAACCATTCTGCATTTTTGAAACCATGTGTATTACTTTCATTTCTTTCTTTGCTTCTTTACTTCAATGCTTATTTATACATCATTACATATGTCACAATGTACCCGGTCCCCGACTGATCAGTGGGTCTTTACTTAACATAACGTTATGTTGGGATCGGCTCGAGCTAGGCTTATGCCCCCAGAGCTGCCACCCATAAATCAACATATCAGGTTCGGCTCGAGCTAGGCTTTCACCACCAGAGCTGCCCCCTGTTAGGTTCGGCTTGAGCTAGGGTTTTGCCCCTAAAGCTGCCCCCTGATCCAATAATATCAGGATCGGCTTGAGCTAGGCATTTTTCCCCCAAAGATGCCACCCGTACTCAATCATTAACCACATTTGCTTTACTTTGTTCATTACTTTGAGATTGATACAATGATAGTCATAATGTCACTTGAACTTTAGAACATAACATTGTTGGAAGCTTTGGATTATTAACCAATGAGTGAGAATCATGTGAATAAACATTATTGGAAACATAGCCTTCATGGAAACATAACACTGTTGGAACTATTGGACAATGATCAATGAACAAGATACATGAGTATAACCACTATTGAAACCTTGGGACATAACCTCATTGGACTTTTGGAACATTACTAATGAATATGAGACACGTATATAACTCCATTGGAACTTTGGAAACATAATATGATTGGAACAATGCTATTCAACTAAACAAGCTCTCTCTACCTCATTGCTCTTGTTGGGATAATTCTCTTAGGATCTACAACATATGATGACTTAAGAACTTCCGCCCATAAATAAGAACTAAGTAGGTCATGATTCGTCTAGGAGTAAAACACATATGAATAACAATATATCAACCTTAGTTAGAATACTAGAACCCCTTTGGAATAGAACACTTTTGAAATCTTAGGATAATGATCACTAAATACGATACATGTGGATTTCAACTGGTCACCAACTAGAAATGTCATACCTTAGAACCTTATAGAACTTTTAACATACTAGCCAATGATCATAAGTCAACCAATGTACATGAGTCATATGATTCACCATTGACCAATGAGTAAGGGACATATGAGTAACTCTATCCAACTATCGGATATGGAATACCTTAGAGTATTTAGGAATCGAATGAGTACCATGACAATGTGAACACCATATGTTGCAGAAGGAAATATAAGAATAACCTTACATACCTTTACTTCAAAGTATGAGTACACAAGTCTATATATGAACACAACAGTCCAGCTTCTTCCTTATGTTTCACTCTACAATACAAGTCCACAATGGAACTCTCGTTAACAATTATTTACCGTACAAGTGTACAAAACGACAATGAACCATATGACTGCTATATAACTTCATGTCACTCCTTACAATACAACTCACTACATCATCATGTCAATAATACCATAACATTACACTCATTGACCAAGATTTCATACAACAATAGCATTTCGCATCACACTTACCCTTTACGTCCCTTCATTGTTATTCCATCGCCATTACTCTTTCATAACAACATGTGAACATTAATAAAAACTTAATACAGTCCAACATGCCTTCATACTACACTTTAAATTCATTAAAATGACATCACAAGTTCATAATTTCATCCAAAAAGGGTATCGGGGCCTTCGGGGATCAACTAGCGATGAAAACACACAAAACCAAAATCTGGGACTGACCTGTGCTGCCACCTGCGCCTGAAGGTGGACAAGGTACTCGCGCAGGTGCCCTATGGCAGCATACAGAGGCATCTGCATTGGCATCTGCGCCCGCAGGTGCCTCCGTCTGCGGGGGCGGATGCCCGTTTTGTCCGAAATGGCTTCTTTTGGGGTCTTTTAATGCCATGAATGGGCCATGATCATAACCAAACTCATTTTAACATATTTTTGATCATATAACATGCCAACTTCCATCCATGGTCTCACAACACACATAACAACACCAAAACGACACTTACGGCCAATCCGCCACCAAAACCATAACCAATTTCACAATAGAAATTCCAAATATTATACACCATGACCAAACAAGGGGAGAATATAATCACATCTCACATGAAAATATTGAACCCATCAAATTCATTTTCTTCAAGACCACAAGCCCATGTTCAAGTTTACAAGGCAAAACCATCCTCCGAATTAACAAACACATACACTTCACACATAGTGAACTTCTCACACTCCACCAACATAACCAACATAGTAGAAATCATTTTACATGCATAAAATATATTAAACCATAATAATATACACTTACCAATACTCACCAAGTGATGATCTTTGGCCAAAAGGATGAAGGCTTAGGGTTTGAGTTGAGAGCACAAATGTTGTAGAAAACTCTAGAATGGGACATGTGTGAAGATATGAATAAAATCTGATTTTCTCATGCTTATATAGGCCCTCAAGTCTCTTCTTATCCAATTATTTATGTTTGGATGGGTCAAATGGAAGAATGGGTCAAATGGTTAATTGGGCCATGTCTTCTTATGAATTGTGGGCTTTATTTTTGGGCCCAATGATACAAGATTTATTCATGCCCACAAATGCATGTATAATTCATCAAATCTCCCATGTTTTTTCTAGTTCCATAAGTGTACACCTAGTCATATAGATTCGATAACATACGGGTATTTCACCTCCTACAAAGATCTAATCCCATGCACTAGGCCTAATATCATTTATTTCATCAGTAACCTTACACAATACATACTTTTGGCTCTCGACACTTAAGTAAACATTGTTCGACGTTGTCAAGTAGGGTTTGGTAGGTATGGGGTGTTACATTCCTCTTCACAGCAGGCCACAACACTTTCGAGTGTATGTCAGTTGGTACCTGTTGGCTACACCTTAATCCCTATAGTTTAGTTGGAGTAAATTTTATGGAATTGGTTATTGCATGATGCACAAATTTGGAAGTTGGAGGTAGAGGTGAAGCCCTACGTAGCAGATAAGATTAAGGCTTCTATACGGGTGGTTCAGACCTATTATAATAGATTTGAAAGTCAGATAACGGCTAAGCTAGAGGAGGTTCAGGATTTTGACATGAGCACGGTCATAAAACATTTGGCTGACTTGAAGAAAGTAGTCAAAAAGATAATGGAGTGGATTGTCCAGGTTGTACCGCCTCCTCCTCCTATACTATTATTGCCAAATCTGGTAGTGGATAAAGATTCTTTGGTTCTTGACTTCTACACTCAAGCCTCGATGGTTGGGGATGATGAGATAGATGTGGATGAGATGGGTGGTAAGTTACAGCCCTATAAAAAGAGAAAGAGGAAAGACAAAAAAGGAAGAGAAAAAGAGAAAAAGTGAGCATGCAGACTTCGAGGTAGGCTTTCTGGAGGATGTTGTTGATATCCCACCTTCTGTTGAGGTGGTGGTTCAAATTGGAGGAGGTATGGAGATTGCCCCAGGTACATCATTGAGAGCACCATCCGCCATCGGTGCCTACATATTTGAGAATGCCTCGGCCATAGCCAAGGCCACGAGAGCTAAGGAGACTGGATGGGTCCCATCTACGACACTACTTAATCAGAGTACGATAGGGGTCTAGTGCACCACAGGTATGTCTCTATCCCTTGTTTTTACATTTTTTGTGTTTTTTTGTAATAGGGAGATTGCATGATTTCCAAGTTGCGGATGGGGTGTACCACAATCGATGGTTCTTGTTGCCGTGTTTTTTTCCTCGACTGAACTATCTGGTTAGAACCAACATATTTATGTATTTTATTATTGTTTTTGTGTTGTTTTGTGTTATGTGTGTAATCGAGAGAATAATAAAAGAACTTGGTGCAGTCAAAATAAAAAGAGCATTCCAATTTTTTTTGAGTGATTTAAATGATACCCATCCGAAATTTTTTGTGTGTATTGTGTTGTGTTGTGTGCTTATCTAAACTGTGAACAATGTGGATTTTGTAATGGCATTAGAATTATTAGCTTGATAAAATGGCCTAACGTGCTTGAACCGAATAGGTAGTAACTGAATATATAGCCCTGAGCCAAGTGAGTGTAAGGTTTTACCTAGTCGGCATGTGTTTCTGAACTAGAACTTACTTGGTTAGTCTCGCTGAAGTCGTAGGATAGGAGGTTAGGAAAGAATCATAGGTCGTTGTTCAAATAGTCCACTAAAAGCCTAAAAAGCCTACCAAATGAATGTGATATCCCTTGATCCCGAAGTTGAACCCAAGTAGACTTTTTCTTTGAACTAGCCTATTCACCTTCCCAATTATTTACAATGAACCTGCTTTGGCCCAGGTCCCTCATAGGACATTGTGCACCTTAACTAAGGTAAATCGCCTAAGTTAAGGGTTGCTATCGTAGGGGTGCATAAAATGTTGGGTATGAAGAACAAGTTAGTAAAAGGAAAAATGATTTGGGTGCGGAAAAGTTTGAAAAGAAAAGAAAAAAAAGAAAGTTGTGAAAATAAAATCGCACCTGGGGTTCGAAAAGTTGAAAGAAGGGAAAAGAATAGAGAAATGTAGGAAAGTGGAGCCAAAAGTAGTGTAGTGCCAAGATGAAATAAGTCACACTATCCATATGTATCATACCAACCCTTGAGCATACATTAGAAGCAAATACGAAGTCCTATAGTGATCCTAAATCGACTATCCGACAGCTAAGGCTTTGAAAATAAGGGTAAGCCTATGGTATCAAACGCACACATCCTGACTTCTTTATGAGAGTGAAAGATTTTTTTTAGTCCCTATGTTGGCATTTATTATATATTCTGAGTGTTAGGGACTTCTTTGTCGTGAAGGCGTAGGGGTTTGTATTGTGGTTGTTGCTTGTTCGGGTAGTGTTATTAGCTTAAGTGTTTGGTTGTCTGTTGATAATATGATGCCATTTCTTGATCTTATTGTGTTATGGTGAGTGGTTTGTGCACACACAAAATTTGTTGAGTTTTGATGATATTGGAGAGTGTTGACTTGAATTTTGGTAATGCGTGCTGAAAATGGTTTTGTGTAAATTCGACTGTCGTAGTACTCTTGTTTTTATTCTCTTGGTTAAGCGTCATGGTAGTTTAGTTGGTTTTGTCTACCTGAGTACAAGTAAATGGTCTAAGTTGAGGGTGTTGATGTCCCGTGAACTTACAGTACTTTCGACGCTTAAAACTATGAATATTTGCAAGTACGAGTGTATTTCTATTTGGATATAATGTGTTTTTGGGTAGTTGCAGGTAAAACAGGCTCAGAGAAGGAAAATCATGAATTTTGGACTTAAGGGCATCAGATAACCCATTCCATGACCGTGGGATCTAACCACGGTCGTACTATGCCATCATGATGTGAATCAGGGGATGTATCCCAGGTGTTAATCAGACGAAAGCCTCCCACGATCATGGAATCTTCCCACAATCGTAAAAATTAACCATAGAAAGGAAGTCCTAAAAGCATTGCTGCAAGAGCTAATTGAGAAGAATATTAGATGAGTGACTCCCACGACTATACCTTGAAGTCACGATCGTACCAAGATGTCGTGAGAGGAAGTTTCAGAATTGAAGTTTATTGGAGTTGAAGTACAAGAGGATTAGATGATAGGGTTATGATCAAACAATGGAACCATGAGGTTATCCTGAGGACTGTACCATTGAATATCTGAAGATGACAAAGTCTGGACAACCACGAGCACCAAGGACGATCATGGGATCTAACCACAATCGTATCTTCCCTTCGTCCAAAGTGATCGACTCAGCAAATCTTGTTATGTTTAGGATAGGTTATATTTTGTCTATAAATACTCTTATTTGATCTTTTGTATGACTTTTTGTACGTACTACTACATTATTGTAAGATTCTAAGGCACATTCTTGGTCTTGGAAGCATAAACATGAATTTTTAGGGTTAAAATTCAAAGTGAGATCTTGGAATTTTTCATCTTATTATTATAAGTTCATAATTATGCTTTCTTATCAGAATTCAACTTGTGTTCTTGCAATCATGAGTAACTAAACATCATAACTAGGGTTGTGTGAACCATGACTTATTGATGAAGTAGTGTTGGAACTACTAAGCGATTTTCAATTAGTGTCCATGTATGTATTGTTGCTTCCTTGGGTTTGATTTCTTTTTAATGGTGTACAACGTTAGAACTCACCTTATCTGTACTCTGGATGAAAGGATGAGTATGGATGGGAATAAGGGAATGAACAATAGAGACTTGGAGCTACCAACCTCAGCTTAATAGCTTAAACCGATAATCCAGGATAGTTAATCTGGAATCCAAGATAGGGGTTAGCAGAACAAACTCAGGAGAAGAGAAAAATTACTTGAGGATATTGCTTAGAAAAGAGCGGAAAGTTGTTTTAAGTATACATAATCTATCGATTATGCATACTGAACACCGAGAGAGATTGCAAAGTACGATGACCCTACGGAGTTATGAAGTTATTAGGGAACACGGTACTAGTGCCTTCTTATTCTGATTTAAAATCCAACAAATCAACAATTGTCACTACAAGGAGAGGGGGCATAACTATTGGGACAATCATTCCAATGATCATATTTACCACCACACAAGTAACAATCACCCTCTCTATAGTATCGATATGGCATACACCTCTCTCCCAGGAGCATTTCTGCAATCTTGCCAAAAGTGAGGTCCTCCACAATATGGACATGGGTCATCAAGATAAGATTTTCAGCCACCAAACTCATTTTTATTCCATGATGCCATCATAAAAAGTATAACAAAACAAAAATATAACTAACACAAGAAACAAAAGAAAATCACAAACACATATTCACAAGTTCGAATCAAAGCAAGTAAACTAAAATTCCAAACTAACTCAATACACCAAATTGTTCCCCAAGAATGGTGCCATTTTTTATAACACTCAAATACACCCTAGAAATGAGTGTACACGGTTGTTAGCAATATAGTTACCTAACTAAGATTCAGGGTTGATCCATGAGGAACAATGTGAGTAGCAATCGAGAAAGTACGGAATAAGTGCAACTTATTATAATCCAAACAAAAGATACAAATGTTTTTGGGGATTTTCCATATAAAAATGAAAAACTGATAGAAAAATTATAATATGAACAAGTTGATCAATGGCTTTCACAAATAATATAAAACAAGGGATAAGACTACGAGGAATAAATTCTATCAACAATCCAAAGTATTTAAATCACTACTCATTATTAGTCATGGATTAGCAAATTAGCCTTGGAACCTCAAGTATCCACCACATCTTTTAATTGATTGGTAAATATTTCTTGGCTAAATTCCATCAAATATTAGCCAAGTGTCAACACGAATAGGTCCAATCAATGGATACAGTAGGATTTGACTATGTCTAGCAACAAAATCCATAAGATGGGTCATACGTTCCAAATCATGCTGAATTAATCTCTCATAACCTCAATTATCTCTTTCAAGCATTAATCGAGGTATATGGGCAATTCTCACTCTAATCTCCTCTTTCAAGCTCAACTAGAGTAGAAATTGATAAAGCAAAAGATTAATTTAAACAAGCAAAACCCATTTATAAATCAAGAGTAATCAACCAATACAAAAGTATGAGATAAAATCAAAACCTAAATACAAAACATAAACATTTCATTGTGTCCAACAAAAATATCCAAGTATAAATTTATCTACACCCAAATATTCTATACAAAAGTAAGGAAATAAAGAGAGGAGTAAGGATTTATCACTACAAAGCTCCCAATCTTCAAATCCAAGAGTGTTGGGTCAAGAACCCTAGTATCCAAAGTTAAGAAATATTACAAATATCACCTTGGAATGGTTTGGGATCGATTTTTGATGAATTGGGGTTGAAAAGGTGTAATTCTAGATCTGTCCCCGATGCGTGACATTTTTGTTCATCACTGTCGCGAGACTAAGCCATCACGGTCGCAATGAGTTAAATTTTAGTACATCACAATAGCGACATATGACATTGATATTGCATGTATTTGACTTTGACTGGCTTGCGTTCGCGACCATCCTCCTCACGATGAGTAATATTCACCCGGGTTTTCAAACTTCTCCGTTTTAGCTTTGTTTTGCCTCAATTTCACTTCTTTTCATCAGAGGTCCTTATAAACATCAAATTACCTGAAATCAACACCTTTCAAATGATAATTAGCCTGATATTATAGAAAAATGACACAAAATCATAAGAAAAGAGATACAAATAAGTGGCAAAATTACAACTTATCATTGACCCTCATTTATTGCCTTTAGTTTATATACTTGCACTTTATTTATACTTTTATTGTAACTGAGATCAGCCGGCCTATGATGCCTTATACCCATTTATGGTACTCATACTGCACTTCTACATATTTTTCCCTGATGCAGATCCTAGTATGAGTCACCGTCGTTGATGCTGACCTTGGATTGTGCTGCTGATCGAAGATTGGGTGAGCTTTCAGATTCTAGAGCTGAACTTTCTCCTTCTTATTTTATGACAGTATTACTTTTTATATTTTGAGACTCCGATGTATATCCTGACAATGTCTAGTACTCATTTTTATTTAGTGGCTCTTGTACTAACCTTACTACGTCTTGAGGGGATTCATTTTTGGTATTTTATCCTCTTTACTCTCTTGTATAGTATGCTTATGTATATATATATATATATATGCTTGTTTTCATCTATCTTCCGCCTGTTAGCTCAATACTCATCGTTCCGGGCTATGGTTCAGCTTACCTAGTAGTAGGTTAAAGTAGGTACCATCATGACCTGATAAATTGGGTTGTGACGGAACCACTAACTAAAAACAAACCTATGTTTTAGGAAAAAACACTTGTTCTCAAAAATTACTTATCTTAAGACCACTCACAAGCATCACTCTTCCTAATACTCACTTAATCATGTGTTCAATTATTATGGATTCTCATATGATGTGATTTTGTTGTATTACAATGCTCGAATGATGTTAATTTTGCTAATTTAATATAGTTTTATTTATTTTCCCCCTTTTTATTCAAATTATTGTGATGTAGTACCATTACATGCCCTAATATTTATTTGATTATGTCTAAAATTGATATGATCTCACAATTAATGTAACAAAGTAGCTTTAAAATGTTTGGATGGTGTTAATTACCCTACTTTTATTTTATTTTATTTAATTTCTCCTTTTTTTTATCATAATATTCATTGTCAATAGATTCATCTAATCGATTGTATACCTTTGTAATAGTCGAGTATAGAGGAGAATTCTAATAGATAATAGACATCACGGTTTATTACTGGTATATGGATTTTAGTTCTTCTTTGTCAAATATTCAACTTTGAACTTGTCAATTTAATTGCCCTTTTTTAAGACATATTGTAATGACCCTCTGCGTTATATTATTATTTTTCATACATTTTCTATGTTTCGTTCTTTTCCATAGTGGCTATAGGTCATTTAGGACTTGCAAGGACCGTCGGTTCGGTTCTCAGGTAGTTTGTTTGGGTTTTAAGTCCATTTCCTTGTTGTGGAGCTTTTGAAGTAGAAAAATTGGTCTTCATCCAAACTTTAGGTAAACATCCTCAGATGAAAATTCTGACAAATTCGTTAGCTCCAAAACATGGATTTTAGGCTAAGGAGACCCTTGGTCCAGGTCCCGAGGCTTCTAGGATCGTTTTGGGCTATTTGGTGGATTTTGGTAAAAATGGAACAATGTGTGGGGACCCATATTTCATAGGAACGACCTATGATGGAAATTTCTATGGTTTCGTTAAGTCTGGAATGTGAAATTTGGTAGGGTACCATAGTTTTTTTTCAAGCACGGGATTGCGAATGAATCCCCAACACTTGGTCGGAGTCCATTTAGACTTTGTGAAATTTTCTGGTGCCTAGTGTTGGTGCATCGGATTAAGCGTCCTGGGGTCCGCTTAAGGGATAGCCGCTTTAGCAGCTCAGTGCCACTTTAGTGGTGGCTTGCCAGCTGAGGCAGGGTCACTTAAGCACCCATTTCGGAGCTTTAGCGATAACCGCTTAAGAGGTCCTTTAGCCGCTTAAGCGGCCACTGCTGATTCTTTTATATATTTCATTTCCATGATTTCAGCTTTATTTTCTAAGTGTTTTCCACCATAAGTGACCTTGGGAGGCGCTAAAATAGTGGGATAAACAGAAATTAGAGTTGGGATTATCTTGAGAACGCTCTAGTGATCTTTTTCTTGTCCTTTTCTCGCAAGTTCCCAGCTTAATTCCCATTTAATTTATAGTTTGAATTCTTGATTTCTTGGGCTTTTGGGTCTTTTTGAGACTTGATTTGAGATCCTTTTGTGCTCAAATTTTGGGTATGCATTCCTTATTCTTTGAGGGACCTAATGACAAATTCAATTTCTGAATTCCGACAACGGGTCCCACTGGCCTAATTTTGAACTGATTCTCGGCTCGGAGTTTTATATTGCAATATGGATCTTGTTTTACTCATATTAATCTGTAGATCATGAATTTGATAGTGTGACATCATTCAAATATTGAGGAGTAGAGATGAGAAGTTCATGGATGGTTCGAGACTGTTGTTCGGCTATGAGGTAGGCTATGGTCTACTCTTTTCTATGAGATTGTGTATCGTATAGATTGCATGTGAGGAAGGGGTCATAGGATAGGTTTTAGGTTACCTTATCACCTTTTTATCGACTTGGCCTTCCTTGGGGAATTTTAGTATAAAATAGTAGCTTGAGCCGTAGTTTAGAATGTATGCCGTAGCTGTAGGATTGTGTTAAGATCACTTATATACCTGTTATTACCTTAGGTTAACTCTCGTAATCCTACTTGTAGCTTGTTGTTGATGTTTGACCTATTTAAGGGAACTTTTGAATAGAGTTGTAGTTTGAGCCTTAGCTTAGAATATCCGCTATAGCTATAGAGTTATGTTAAGCTTGCTTACAACTTTGATTTGACCTTAGGTTGACATTAGTAATCCTTAATGTAGGATTTGGGGTAGTTCCTTTCTATAAAGATGATATTCCTTGGCTAGATTCTCTTAGTAGCATGTTACTTCTATTTACCTGAGCTTTCTGAGTTTTGACTTTAATATCCTTATACTCTATTGTTGGGCCCGAGGGCATGGTTACTAGAACAGTTGGATACAAAGTTAGTTTTTTGTACTCTAAGAGGGTTATGATTTCAGTTTATAGATGCTTGAGTGATCACATTTTTATTGTTTCGATACTGGTGATGACATTCATATATTTTTATGTTCTCATGCTTACTTAAGTGGTACGACTCCAACTAAAACCTTGACTTTTCTACTATTTTTCCAAAAAGGGGATTCATTCCCAATTTTTTCCTTTTAAAGACTAATTTCTAAATGGAAGTCATACCACCCTTACTATTGCATGACAGATTTTAAGGCAGAGAGGCACTGCTTTCTACTATTTTAGTCCTAGTTGACCTCGGGCACTGAAATTTTACTGAATACTACTTATTTAGTCTCGGTTTGACTCTGATAACATATTATACATACTTATCTTCGATACTGGAAAGATTAGAGTGATTATGGATTATATACAAAAGTCTTGGTTTGGGAGCAGGCAGTGTATACAAATATCTCGAGTCCTCTATGGTCCCTTCATTCGAAGAGCCACAGTACCAGAGGAGGACGGTCACTGTAGGTCCTGTCTTTATGAGTTACTGAGATGGAGGAGGTGTATACACTTATGTTAGATAGGGTACTTGGTTTAGCCTGTATCACTTGGTTTTTACCTTGCATTCATTCATTCAGATGCATCCTCTATCACCAATATGATTATTTGTTGTTTGTACCTACCGATTTTGTAGGGGGGCTGGATAGGTTATATTTGTTGTTATGTACCTTCTGGGCTTATGAGGGCCCAGTTAGGTTATTTTTTATTCGGTCTTATTCGGTTGTTTTATTGTTTTTTTATTATTGTATAGCTCATGGCAGGGTGGATATTGGTATGTACTGGATTCTTAGGTACGTCTTGTGGTCCCTTTCTCCTTTAGCATTACTAGTCGTGGTGTTATATTATCTTGCTGCTCTCTTAATTTATGAAGGATACTTAGTGCATACCACTATTATCGATTTACCTCATGCAATTCTTATAGTGATTTAAGTTGTTAGGATAGCCCCCTCAGGCTAGTACCTTCATATTCAGCCTCCTGTACAATACTATTGTATATTTATTTCTTCTCTAGCTACTCTTTTGTATATCACCTCCCTTCTTCATACCACTATTGTATATCTTTTTTTTTCATACAATTGTTGTAGATTGTTTAGCTACCTGTTTTATAGCTCTTTCATCCCTAGTTATTGATAGAATATGGTAATTTATCTTTACCTCTCTATTAGCCTTATTGTGCTTCATTTCTTAGTTAGTTGCCTGTAATATATATATTCTTGTCGTATGTGTTATTTATGCTTGCATTATCTTTAAATCTCAGTCGGTCGATGCTTACTGAGTACCTCGTGTTTGGCACTCATACTACACTTCTGCACCCTACAGATCATAGCATGAATTCTCACTGTTGATGTGTGCATCATGTGGAGTTGTTATGGACCATAGATTTGGGGTTAGCTCCTGGTGTCTGGACCTGTTCCTTCCCCCTCTCTTTTGCCATACTGATCTTTATTTTATATTTTAGAGATGGTTCTTTATATATATATTATGTTTACCTTGTTCACTTTTTTTATTAGTGTCTTTTGTATCGACTAACACCAGGTCTTGGGGGAATATTTGGTTTCTTTTGGTTTTCTATCCCCTTTTATTTATTTTTCCTATCTTTTCTCTTATTAGCTCATTACTTTTTATTCCAATATATGGGTCAGCTTAGCTACTGGTGGGTTATGGTAGGTGCCATCATGACCCAATAAATTAGGTCGTGACAGTTTTATATCAGAGCCTAAGTTCACCGATGTCGTTGGTATAAGAGCAAAATACCTAGTAGAGTCCCACAGATCGGTACGATAATGTCCGTATCCTATATTTGGGAGGCTATAGGGAATTCCAATTCTTGATTCTTAATCATGTGTCCTCACTTTAATCCACTTCTAAGTGTTTCTTTTGGCTCCATTTTTTCTCAGATGGATAGCACGATGCTATAGATAGACGCAAATGAGACTTCAGTACATGTTACTCGAGTTTCAGTTTAGGGTTAGGCTAGAGAGTCAGAGCTTGATATTGGGGATCTACAATGTCAGCTAGTATTTTTGGGGCCAGCCTAGGCTCTGGCAGGATTTGTGACCATACCAGTTCTTTAAGATACTGTTAGGGGTTTTGAGCATTTTTAGGGATACATCATAGGCAGAAGTGGTGTGTGGTACATCGAGTGGTTCTCAAGCCAGAGTTGGGTTTGTAGGTATTGAGCAGGGTTTTTTATCGGTTTCAAAGTATGAGATGGGGTTTCTCAAGTGGGTCAAACATACTTCTATGATCTTTTCTACATAGCATAAGATGGTGTAGAGGTTTATCAAAGGATTATCCTTACCACTTTATTTGGTATCGGAGCATATAATTGCAGCTGGATCTTCCTTCATCAAGGTTGTTGATCATGCGAGGACTATAGAGTGGGCATGTTTTGAGACAAATGGAGGTGGCGTAAAAGGCCATTCCATTAGTATAATTATCACGCCCCAAATTCCAACAAGGCGGACTGGCACCCGAAGCCGTTGAGGCCCGAGAGAACCAATCTTTGCTCATGTACATTCATAAGCATGTCTCTGTATGAATATCATTCTACCTCATATAGCTATAAAATACCAATGGCGGAAGTCATGGAAACATATGTTATATATGAAACTTGGTCTTTAGGGCCATCAAGTCAAAATGGACATAAATCTCTTACATTCATCTTCCCACATACGTCTACAAAACCTCTACAGATACATGTACATAACCAACCTACAGTAGGGACAAGTCCCCGCTTTATACAACTTTACAATACCAAAACAAATGTACACATATGACTCGGAAAGCCCCGATCCAACTGGAGCTCACCAATGATCGGCAAATGATCCACAATCTACTGTGGGGGTCTATGAGTACCTGTGCCTACAACAAGTAAGGTAAGTCCCCCAAGGGACGTCAGTACAAAGAATGTACTGAGGATGTAAGGCTATAAGAAACTGCATCAATACATAAGAACCTCAATGGAATCAAATATAAGAGAATAACCAATATGGATAAACCATCGGTCTGTATGTTTGGAACTATGTATATTGCTTTCATTACTTTCTTTGCTTCTTTGCTTTTATGCTTATTCATCATCACCTGTGTCACAACGTACCCAAGACCCAACTGATCAGTGGGTCTTAACATAACATAACGTTATGTTGGGATCAGCATGAGCTAGGCTTATGCCTCTAGAGCTACCATCCATAAATCAATATACCGGGCTCGGCTCGAGCTAGGTTATTACCTCTAGAGCTCCAACCCATGAACCAATATATCAGGTTCGGCTCGAGCTAGGTTCTTACCTCTAGAGCTACCCCCTGTCAGGTTTGGCCCGAGCTAGGATTATGCCTATAGGACTACCCCCTGATCCAATAATTTAGGGATCGGCTCGAGCTAGGATTATGCCTCTAGAGCTACCACCCGTACTCTTGTAACCAAAAACTATGCATTACTTCATTTCTTTACTTTTGAGAGATTGACACAATGATAGTCATAACAATAATGGAGCTTTGGAACATAACACTATTGGAAGTTTGGAACATGTCCACAATTATGTAACACATGAGTAAAATTTGATCAATGAATGAGGAATATGTGACGAACAATGGATGACAACCTCAAATGAAATACCTTAGAACATTTTGGAATGGAACAAGTACAATGACAATACAAACACTATATGCTGCAGAAGGATACGAAAAGAGTAACCTTACATACCTTATCTTCCCACTATGAATATACAATCCTATATTTAAACACAATAGTCCAGCTCCTTCCTTACGTTTTAGGTTTCACTCTACAACACAAGTACATAACGGAGCTTACGTTAACAACCAACTACCTTACAAATGCAAAGACGACAATGAGTTACATGATTGCCTTAAAATGTAATTACCCGCCTTTACAATACCATTCATGGCATTGGCATACCAACAATACCACAACATGTCATACATTGACCAAAACTTCACAAACCAATAGCATTTCGCACCAAGTTCATCCCTTACGCTTCCTCATTAACACAACGTCACAATTACCCATCAAGTCACCTCAATACACTTCATAACAACATATCGACAACAATCCCACAATTTACACTCATAGATAAATAACAACTTAAGAAACATAACCACACTATACATGTTGCTATTTCTTCCATACCATGCACTTTCATCAAAACCTCAAGTCTCCTTTCAAGTTTAAATCACAAGGATGACACCTCTTTTAGTAAAAAGCAAAAGTGCACTATTCAACACTTTGCCAACATAAACATCATAATATACACACCATCTTAAGCATATAATATATTAATCCATGAAAGTAGACACTTACCAAGGCTTGAAAAGTGATGATCTTGTCCAAAGAAAATGGCTTAGGGTTTGGAAAATATGAGAAATATCTTTTAGAAAATGTCTAGAAAGGCATGTGTGGTTTCGGAAAAAAAATCTGATTTTTACCTTTATATATCCCCTCAAGTCATCCTTAGCCAATTCTTGGCATTAAATGCCATGTTTACTTGGTCAAATTTGAAGAATGGGTCATTTGCTCTTTGGGCCATACCTTTTGGCTTCATTTTAGGCCTTAAATTGAGCCTAATTACACATGTTAGCTTAGCCCACTAAATTCAATGTATGATCCACCATATATCTCATGTTTAAATAATCCCATAAATGTCACGACAATATTCAACTCACGAGATTCATGTTCGTAGCCTCAATCTCAAAAATAAGAAATTTTAGCCACTCATGGCTTAATTGAACATAATTAGATAAAATACTTGTGACAAAGAATTAACCCCAACTCTGATTCCAAACTCGCTCAAGATTAGTCCTACTATGATGGAATAATGATACCATAACCCAAGAGTCCTCTTTATAGACTAATAATCCTAGAAGAAATTTGGCAAGAAGCACCCCGACACGCTCCCGGGCGCCCTAGGGACTTAGAAAAATTTTAGCTCTGGGAAAGGTGTACAAGGGCGGCCTAGAACACTTCCTGGTGCGCCCCCTTGCTACCTGTGCCACAAAAAATTCAGGCCAAAGCGGCCTGGCATGCCCTTGGGCACGCCCCACTTAAAATGCGATTTCAACTTTTCTTTGGGATTTGGTTGGATCTTTCAAGTTCCAACCTTTTGCTTGCCTCTTATCTTTAAGATCCTTTGCTTGGATTTCCTTTAAACCTCGCTTTTCACCCCACAAATGCTCCACAAAGTGACAAACACCTCCTACAAAGGTCTAATCACATTTACTAGCACAATATCAAATGTTCCATCAATAATAATACAAAATACATACTTATTGATCTCGAACCTAGGGTAAACATAGTTCAAGGTTGTCAAGTAGGGTCAGAAATATACGGGGTATTACAATAATTTTAGTAGTATTCCATCTGGAGGAAAGGATCCTCCTGGTAGAGGTCATCATCACTCTCATCCTATCAGGTACATACAGGTAGCACCTCAGATTACATGTGGCTCTCAGATAGTTTATGGTGGTCATAATGGACAGGGTTCTGGCCAAGCATTGTGGGGTTCTCAGTCTAAGTCTTCAGACTGGGGTGGCCACTCTAAATCAGTATGTGTGTTGCATTAGGGAGTTTCTAGGGCATTTTTTGATTGTAGGGAGGTTAGACATTGGTCTAGAGAGTGCTCCAGGCATGAGATAGTCATCCATCTATGGTCCATATGTTCCTCACTAAACTAGATTTTCTAAGGGTTGTTATGATGGGAGGAGACTGATCATTTCAATAGAGAGTGTCCCCAGTATGAGATTATTGAGCATCCAGCACGGCTAGATCAGCTTCTTAAGAATGTGGCACCTTCAGTTAGAGATGGTGCCCTGGATATTAGGGGGTGATCCCTAGAGTGTTGGGTGTGACTCCCGGCTAGGTATTATAGGTGGTAGTATGGATTCTCAGTTCGAGGATGGACACACTCAGTTTTATACTTCTTCAGGCAGTCCAGGGGCAATGGCTTCAGATATAGCTAGTATAGGTACGATTTTGTTTTATAATCCTTTAGCTCCTATGTTGTTTTGATTTAGGGTTTTCATAGCCATACGTGTCTGCTTACTTTGTTGTTTGTTATGTAGTTTTTGTGAGTTCTTATCTGGTTCATACGTATATAAATACCCCTATAGATGATTTGTTTTAGTAGTGGACCGGTCATGTATTATTTCTACCTTTAGGGTGCAGTGCTTGTGTAATTCCTTTATCCTTGGCATAGTGGTTTTGATGTAATCCTAGAGTTGGATTATTTGTCTTCATTTCATGCTACTCATATTGTATGCTATTGTTATTTGTTATATCATTAATTGTTATAGACCCTTATTTGAGAGATGGCTAGACTAGCGTTACTTGGTTAGTATCCCCTTACATGTGATTCTTACCCACTTTTCTTAGAAGGTTACCTTGTTTTCTTGGTGTTCCCCTGTTATTAAGGTGAGGTTAGTTATTGATAGGGTTGGTGTGAAGTAAATTTAACCTTCCATGGTTTTGTCGTAGTTCGAGTATTGGCAATCCTTTCCTGTGGTCTGTTCCTAAGGTTGGTAAGTAGAGGTTTATTCTTTAGATTTTCCTGGTTCGTCACCCAATAGTGGTCTTGGTTTAGGGTATTGACATTGAGTCAGGTACTCAATTCTTTCTACAAAGACGCTTATGGTTTAGTCAAGTTGATAGAGGTTAAACTGAGTGGTTGTGGTAGTTTCTCATTGCAGGATTTCTTCAGCCTAGAGTGATTTTGTGGGATGCTTCTGATTGATTTCTTAAAAAGAAGGGTGTCTTGCCAGTTATTGAATACTCATTTGACTAGATTTATGTTTCGACTGTGTTTTCTATGTTGCTTGAGATTTGGCTATCATTAGGACTCCTCACAGTCCCCATAAGTTCTTAGTTATGTTATGGCTTTGTTGATGCCCCCAGTAGGTGTGGATTTGATTTCTCTTGTGTTTAGCATGTGGTTTTCCTCATCTATGATGATGTTCTTCGACAACACCTTAGCTTCATCTCTTGCGGGAACCTTTGGGTACATGCTTAGTTTTTGAAGGTGAGATTAGCTTGGGTTCATGACTTTCTTAGAGACATATCGGCTCCAATTTGGATTTTATCTCTTTTGAATGATGGCTTAGGAGTCGTATTTGATTTTGTGTTTGGACACTTGTCCTTCAGCGGGATCAATTTGGGCAATTGAGGCTGAGTGGTTCGGCTCTATTTTTAAGCTCATAGCTATGGATTATGTCACTTGTTTCGGCCTACATTTTAAGGTTTGATTCAGTTGAGATATTATTGACAGGATGACTAGGCCTACTCACTACCTACCGATTCAGTTTTCTTTATTTCAGAGAGATTGACTTAGATCAATGTCAAAGGGATGGTTTGTTGGCATATGGTGTTAGTTTCTACTACTTCTAACCATGGTTCTCAATTTATGTCGGGCCATTTAAAAGTTTACTCAGTGGGATATGGGCATCCGAGTTAAGTTTAGGGCGGTTTTTCACCTTTTGATCTACATTCAATTTGAAAGGATTGTTCAGGATCTGGAGGCTGTATTTTGGACTGATGATTTCAGTTTCAAGGGTCATTGGGACCAATTTTTGGTTTGGTAGAGATCGTGGGCATTAATCACCACCATTTGGGTATTCATGTGGAACCTTATGAGGCATTGCTCATATGCTAGTTCGTGTGGACTTTTTAGTGGGTCAACCCATTCTTTCAAGGTTGCTTATGATGTGACTATGCAGACAAGACTTGGATAATGCTGGAGGCATTCTGTGTAGTTCAGAGTAGACAACAGGTTTGAAAAGACTAGAGGATGTTAGATTTGGAGTTTGGAGTTGGCGATATGGTTCATGTATTGGGTGTCTGTAGCCTGGTTGAGTATTTGCTTAGTGGTTCTTGTGTCGGTATGATATTTATATGCTTTGGTTTGGGTCTTGCATACTTCAATAGAGCTTAGTTTAGTTGAAGGTTAGTCGATTTTCGAGGATGAGTTAATGGAAAATTGGAAAGTGATGTAAAGAAGTGAGTGCCAAAGGGATACCTTTAGCAAAATCCCTTAAAAGTGTTGTTGTCCTTGGAGGTTATTTAGGGAGCCTTGCGGGGCATGCAAGCCCAATACCTCATCCTTTCAAGCTTTTGGGCTATATGTAATTCTTGACTTTTGAGGATGAAAGTCCTTCTAGTAATGGATGTTATAATAACCCTCTAGGTCATTTTCTCAGCTTGTGTTCATTTTCTATGTTTCATGCTTTCCCATAGCAACTACAAGACATTTAGGACCGTCAGTACTATCGGTTTGGTTCTCGGGCAGTTCGTTTGGGTTTAAGCCCATTTCCCTATATTAGAGCTTTTAAAATTGAGAAACTGGTCTCTGGTCAAAATTTATGTAAACTGCCTCGGATGAAAATTATGACAGTTCCATTAGCTCTGAAACATTAATTTTAGGCTAGGGGGACCCTTGGTCCAAGTACTGAGGCTTTCATGCTTCTTTTTGGCTATTGGGTGGATTTTGGTAAAAATGAAACTGTGGGTGTAGGACCTATATTCATTTGGGGAATGACCTCTAATAGAAATTTTGATAGTTCTGTTGAGTTTGAAATGTCAAATTTGGTAGGTTAGCATAGTTTGTTTGCATGCACGGGGTACCAAACCAATCTCGAGCACCCAGCCGGAGTCCATCTAGACTTAGTGAAATTTTTTGGTGCCTAGTGTTGGTGCAGCCGCTTAAGCGGCCTAGGGACCGCTTAAGCGGTAGATGCTTTAACGGCTCAAGATTGCGTAAGCGGTGGCTGGCCAGCAGAGGTAGGGTCGCTTAAGATCCCATTTCGTCGCCTTAGATGTGACCGCTTAAGCGGTCATTTAGTCGCTTAATCGGCCACTGCTGAGTCTTTCATATATTTTATTTCCATGATTTATGGCTTAATTTTCTAAGTGTTTTCCACCATTAGTGACCTTGGGAAGCTCTGAAATAGTGGTATAAACACAAATTGGAGCTTGGATTAGCTTGAGAACACTCTAGTGATCTTTTTCTTATCGTTTTCTCGTAAGTTCCCGACTTAATTCCCATTTAATTCATAGTTTGAATTCTTGATTTCTTGGAGTTTTGGGGCTGTTTTGAGCCTTGATTTGAGCTTCTTTTGTGCTCAAATTTTGGGTACGCATTCCTTATCCTCGAGGGATCTAATAACGAATTCAATTTCTAACTTCCAACAATGGGTCCCATGGGCCTATTTTTGATCCGATTATCGGCTGGAGTTTTATATCACAATATAGGTGTTGTTTTATTTGTATTAATGTGAAGATCATGAATTTGATAGCACGACGATATTCAAAGATCAAAGAGTGGAGACAAGCAGTTTGTGGACGGTTCGAGACTGTTGTTTAGCTACGAGGTAGGCTACGGTCTACAATTCTCGTTGAGATTGTGTATCGTATGGATTGCATGTGGGGTAAGGTTCATAAGATAGGTTTTAGGTTGCCTTATCACCTTTCTATCAACTTGGCCTTCCTTATGGAATTTTTAGTATAAAATAGTAGCTTGAGCCGTAGTTTAGAATGCCTGCCATAGTTGTAGGATTCTGATAGGATCACTTATATACCCATTATGACCTTTGGTTGACTCGTAATCCTATTAGTAGCTTGTTGTCGATATTTGACCTGCTTAGGGGAACTTTAGAATAGAATTGTAGTTTGAGCCTTAGCCTAGAATACCCGTTATAGCTATAGAATTATGTTAAACTTGCTTACATACTTGATGTGACCTTTGGTTGAAATAAGTAATCGTTAATGTAGGATTTGGGGTAGTATCTTTCTATAAAGATGATATTCCTTGGCTAGATTCTCCTAGAAGCATGATACTCCCATTTACCTGAGCTTTCTGAGTTATGACATTAATATCCTTTTACTCTGTATATTGTTGGTCCCAAGGTCTTGGTTACAAGACCAGTTTGATACCAAGTTAGTTTTCTGTACTCTGAGATGGCTATGGTTTAAATTTATAGATTCTTGATTGCTTATATTTCTATTGTTTGGTTACTGGTAATGGAATGCATACATTTTTACGTGCTCATGCTTACTTAAGTGGAACAATTCCAACTAAAACCTTGGCTTTTCTACTGTTTATCCAAAAATGGGATTCATTCCGCACTTTTCACTTTTAAAGACTAATTTCTAAATGGAATTCGTACCACCCTTACTATTGGATGATGGATGTTAAGACAGAGAGACACTGTTTTCTACTATTTTTGTCTTGATTGACCTTGGGCACTGGATTTTTACTGATTACTACTTATTTAGTCTTAGTTTGACTCCGAGCATATATTACACATACTTATCTCTGGTACTGGATGGAGTAGAGTGATTATGGATTATACATGAAAATCCTTGTTCGGGGCCTTGCAGTGTATACAACTATCCCAAATCCCCTATGGGCCCCTTCATTCGATGAGCCACAGTACTGGAGGAGGATGGTCACCATAGGTCCTACCTTTATGAGATACTGAGCTGGAATAGGTGTATACACTTGTGTTGGATGTGGTACTTGGTTCAGTAGGCATCACTTGGTTTTTACCTTGCATTGATTAATTTAAATGTTTCGCCTATCACCAGTATGATTGTTTGAGTTTGTACCTACCAATCTTATGGGGGGCTGATTAGGTTATGTTTTTTGTTGTGTACCTTCTAGGATTATGGGGGCCCAGTAAGGTTATTGTTTGTTCGGTCTTATCCTATTATTTTATTGTTTGATTATTGTTGTATAACTTGTGGCAGGGTGGATATTGGCATGTACTGGATTCTTAGGTACGTCTTATGGTACCTTTCTCCTTTAGCATTACTAGTCGTGTATTAGATTATCTTGCTGCTCTCTTACTTTATGAAGGATACTTAGTGCATACCACTATTATCGGTTTACCTCATGCAATTCTTATAGTGATTTAAGTTGTTAGGTTATACCCCTTAGGCTAGTACCTTCATGTTTAGCCTCATGTACAGTACTGTTGTATATCTATTTCTTCTCTAGCTACTCTTTTGTATGTCACCTTCCTTCTTCATCCCACTATTGTATATATCTTTCTTCATTCTACTGTTGTATATTGTTTAGCTACCTATTGTATAGCACTTTCGTCCCTAGTTACTGGTAGAATATGGTATTTTATCTTTACCTTTGTATTATCCTTATTGTGCTTCATTTCTTAGTTAGTTGCCTATAATATATACATTCTTGTCATATGTATTATTTATACTTGCATTATCTTTAGTGCTCAGTCAGTCGATGCCTACTGAGTACCTCGTGTTTGGTACTCATACTACACTTCTGCACCTTGTGGATCATAGTATGAGTTCTCACCGCTGACCTGTGCATCGTACGGAGTTATCATGGACCGTAGATTTGGGGTGAGCTCTTGGCGTCTGGAGTTGTTCCTTCTCCCTCTCCCTTTTGCCCGGCTGATCTTTATTTTTTATTTCAGAGATGGTTCTGTATATATATTATTTTTAACTTTTTCTCTTTTTATATTACTGGCTTCTGTATCGACTGACACCAGGTCATGGGGGAATATATACTTTCTTTTGGTTCTCAATCCCCTTTTTACTTAGTTTTGGCTATCTTTTCTCTTATTAGCCCATTACTTGCTATTCGGGCTATGGGTCGGCATACCTACTAGTGGGTTATGGTAGGTGTTATCATGAACTGAGAAATCAGGTCATGACACATACAGTATTCTAGTCTATAATAATCTTTTAGGGTTGATGCAACATTATCATTTAGATTTATTATCCATTATATAACAGCAGTATACCAGTGTACAAAAGCCAAAAAATAAACATCAAGAAATTGCAAAAATGTTACAGAAATTGAAACTTTTATATTCATCATAATAGTTCATTGCATTTTACATATCATAATAGGGAAAAAAACAAACGAAAATGGCAAAAAATGAAGCTTTCATTTCCAAAAAAATATCATGAAAGCTTCCACAATGAACTAACACCATAACAAAATAGAAAGAAACTTAAACTATAGAGATTGGGGGGGGGGGTATGAGGTCATCGGGATCTAGATGAAACCTCTCTGCTATGACCTATAAAAATTAGGCTATCTACCGGAGCTCTAATTCCAGCCAGCGTTAATCAGCAGTGAGACCTTGGAATAGAAAATTAAGGTTGTTCCTTAGCCGGAGTAGATTGCTGATCCTAGTGGTCTGTACCCTCCTCATATTTTTCATATTATAGACCCTATTTCTATTTTTAGATTTTTAATTCTTTTTGGGAAGAGGACTTTTGTTGAGAAAGATGGAGTATAAAATAGACCACTAGGTCGTTTAAATGGACCAAGGGAGAATTCTAGCAGCAAATCATTGATCGACACGTGTGTGTTGTTAGTCAATGAGGTGGCGTGTAGAAACTAAAAGGTGCGTCCATCTATTCATTTCAATTATACATATTTTTTCTATGTGTTATGATTAATTTTAGTCGTCGTATTTCTTTAGGACACGGTTTTTAAATAGACTATAAAGATAGTTCATTATAGTCTAGTATAGATTAAGAGATTGGGTTTAGGATATGTACCACACATATAGTTGATTATATATAATAATGGTCGATGGGACGCATTTTATCATAGATGATGTGCATAGTATAGAAACTACCAATAAATTACAAAGATAGACTATAAGTAAAGTCGATTACAATTGAATAGTATTAAATTTCAAAACAATATAGTGGCTTTACAAAATAAACAAGTGGCATCCTATTTCGCATTTAAGCTACAAGTTGTTCTCTTATGGCCTAGCCTTTTGCATAAGGAAGACTTGTTCCTCCTCTTGGACTTGAAAGATTCGGAGATGCCCTTAACGTGATGCACCTTCTTCCTTCCTAGTTTGGGATGAAAATCAGGAAGAAGCAGCTTTAGTATGAATATTCACATGGCACATTCCACTCCTCCTCTAGAGGGACTACATAAATAGGTTCTTGGTATGCAAGGAGGTACGATTCAACCTTATAGATGGGCAGAGAGTAGTCGTAGATACTTGCACCATACCTATTATCGTACTTCAATCGCAAGGCTGCCATCCTATGAGGGCATGGTATTTTCTCCAAGTTATACCGTCTACAAGAATATAACCTTTCAAACAGATTGACTTTGTAGGTATGGCCACTACCAAATTATGGTGAATTCATCGGGGCTCCCATTTATGTTTCTCACATATAAGGTGTCGCCCATGGTCATGTTCTCCCTAATTATCTTTTCAGTAGCAGGCACGAATGTAACTGAATTTTTTGGCAAACCTCCAAGCAATCAAATTGAAGATGGTAGCCACGGGGTATTTCCTTTCATCCCTCAACATTGAGTTAAGAGACTCGGTAGTGTTTGTGTTCATCACATTGAATATGGTGCCCGTAGAGTGTGCCCTGATCCACTTTTCAAATCCAACATCACACTCGAGGCATTTATTTTTGAACTTCATGAAGTGATCGGTAAACTCTTGCAAACCGTATACCTTGGCTACATTGTAGTACACATGGAGATAATCTACACATCGAAAAAAATTTCGTAGATTTTGGCCAAGATCCCTCGTTCCAAGTTTGTGATGGGCGTGCGAATAATGCTTTGCAATCCTGTTGGCTATGCTCTTGTGTCTATCGATGTGTCTATCAAGGATAATGTATTACATTGGTTCATCGATCGCAATATACTTCAGCTTCTCAAAGAATAAGCTCCAAAATGCATCATTTTCCTTGTCTACCATACAATATGCTACGGGGTAGATATGGTTCTCCGTATCTTGTGCAATAGCGGACAACAACACTCCCTCGTACTTACCATAAAGATGTGTGCCGTCAACGGTAATGACCTTCATCATGTGGACATAGCCACAAATGGAAGCCGCAAAGGCAATGAAGTTGTATTTGAACTTCCCTGAATCCTTCTTAACCATGATAGTGTTCATAGAACTAGGAATGAGGGTTTCGAACATGTAAATAGAAAGATCAGACCTAATTGCTTTTTCAATGACCACCAGAATAATGGAATGGATTATAGCTTTGACTGAACATCTGGAGTATTGAAATGTGTTGGAATATATCTAATGAAGCTACAATCTCTTCCCAAAAAGTGGGAGTGATTTGACAGCTTTATGGACAATAATGGAGGGACAAAATCAGTAGAGAAGTAGTTAATAATGTCTGAAAATGTGAGGATTATAGCAGTGGTGGGGTGATTTTTTGATGGTAGCTAAAACAAATCATTCGCAAATCTTGGAAATCGCTAAATTTGAGGGGAAAATGCCTGATCGTGAAGCTTGTTGGGGAAGATTTTTGGATTTTTGGATTTTTTTTAAAAAAAAAATTGCTATAATATAATTTTTGAATTGGACTAATTTGTATTTTGTAAAAGTTGGAGGCTGAGGTAGGATCAGGGACTAAACCATATTTTTTAAGACTTGTGTGCTAGGTTTGTTGTTTTTCAAAATCCAAATGGTGACATCATAAAAAATGCCTCTTTTTCTAATTTTGAGAACTTGTTTCTTTTTGTCAAATTGAGTTTGGCAAGTGTCTCTTTTGCCAAGAGCCCCAAGAAAGTCTTTCCTATAAAACTTTCCATGTGACAGACTATAAAATTTACACGTGTTAGTTTTTAGGACGAGTTAGTTAATTAGGTAAGAATTAGTTAGTATTTTTAATTTAAAAACAATTAAATATTAAATATCTATATTAAATCCACATGAGGCCTATTCTGTTGTACGTTGATAGTTAATTTTCTTTTTTTTTTAAAAAAAAATGTAGTAACTAACAAATTCCCTAAACTCCAATTTCCATATGAAGAGATAAATAAAATTTTGAATTAAAAGTAAAAGATAATTTCAACTCAGTTTTCCTTATATATATATATCCTCATATAATAATAATAATAATTAAAAAAATTAATTCATTCAAAAGAAATAGTGAAATCAAGAATTAGATAAATATAATAGTATCAGTAACTTCTTCATCAATGTTTATAACATCTCCATACAACCCTCTTCTTTCGGGAGAGCTATAAACTTCAGTTAAGGAATTTCAAATTGAGGAAACTACTGGTGCCAGTTTTGTTGCAACCCCATCAGAAAAATCCCAATACAAAAGCCACACAAAAAAAAGGTTAACCCTATCGTTGAAGCCTTCGACTTTACTTAAATCTCAACAACACTTACTGCAATTATAAAAATAGACAGAGAAATTTGTTTATAATCTATGTTAATTAATTTGTTGCAACTTTATCACATATTTAGCTTTAATAATTGATATACAATTCTTAAACTAAAAATAATTTTTTATAATTGAAAAATAAAATTTTACACTGGCCTACAATTTTAAAGGTCGCTAGAATTTTTCAGCTTTATCTTTATCATACATTTTACGACTATTCAATTTAAAGATCCATATATGTGACATTAAAAAATAGAGTGAATTATTGAAAACATCCCCAAAGCGTGGAATATTAGTCTAATCCCCAAACTATACCAACTATCAAAAATACCCCTACACTTAACTAAATGAATTTTAAAATGCCTCTATTTTGTCATATTTAACTAATGTGTGTTCATCGTCGTCCAGCTGAACTTTCTGTTGATGTGTTATTTATGTTGCATCCACGTGGATATTTAAAGCCAAAAAAAAACATTTAAAAAATAAATCGATTAAAATAACCTTATCGGGTAAAATCACCCTACAAACTCTCTCACATCTCTAGAATTCTTCCTCTCCTCCTCATAATTCTCTCAGAAATCCACAACATAACCCTTTGATTTCTATTTCCATGGAAATTAAAGGGTTTTAGCCTAAAAATCTATTATAAAAGTATCGGTAATAATCTTTCTTCATTTTGATTTGTGGTTTATTTGGTATATGCAATTTTAATTAAATCTCATTCCGAGATTGACATCCAACTATGAAATTTTTAATGCTACTGCAAATTTATATTTACAAAGTATAATCATCAAAACAACCGAGGTTAAGAAATCTAGCAATTAAATAAGATGGTAAAAAAAGTTTAAGTTCAAACTTGGGGTGTGTTTTAATGGAGAAAAACTTAAATAGGAAGAAGAAGGGTTGTGGTAGTAGTTAGGGTGTGATGAAAATTGAAGGAAAAAGTTAAAAAATGAGTTTTTTTACTGTTTGATGCTTGTGTGGCATTATTTTTAAGTAGTTTACGCGCCCACAAGAATTTGAGACCACTTGATATGCCATGTGGCATCTTAGGGGTGTTTTTAAATTTATTTAGTCAAGTTTAGGGGTGTTTCTAATACTAGGTATAGTTTGAGGATTAAAGTAATAATTTGTGTCAAGTTTAGCGGTGTTTTCAATACTTCTCTCTAAAAAATAACCATTTAAATTTTTTGCATAGTTTTAACATCTAGTTTTTTAAAATTAAAAAGTATGTAGCTTCTTATAACTAAATTAACACCAAATACTCTCCCACGTTCCCCATTTCTTGTGAGATATATATAAAGTAAAACAAATAAATTATTCAAAAATAATTTACATAAATCCAATCAATTAGGGAACGCTTGTTTGGAAACTGTAAAATAGTTTTTTTGGTCTATTTCCTGATATCTTCTAACAATGGCCACATTTCATGTTCTCTCCATTGGCCACATTCCCTGATATCTCTCATTCAAATGAGCGAGATTATCAAAGGACGAAAAAGGTTAAATCATAAAAGAAATCCCCTTCTTCTTCAGATTGTTTTTTACTTTGTTATGTCTCCCCATGGCAACCTCAAATACCACAATTTCCTTCTGTTTAATGTCGTCATTTTGGAGATCTGAGAGGTGTACATTGGCGTTTTGATTTGGGATTTTACCTTCTTCTTCATTGATGATGTTCGCCATTTCACTGCTATTTCACGTAGAGGGTATGTAATCTGCTTTGTTCTTGCCCCTTTTGACCTGTTATGTTTGTTTCCGTTTATTTCTTGAAATAAAAAGGAGGAAACTTCTCATTTTTTCTTTTAATTTTTTAGTTACAGCCTCAGATTAAAGCTGACAATTTACTGATTTTAACTGGTGTAACACCTCGTACCTTCCCAACCCTATTTTACGACGTTGAACAATGTTTATTTAGGTGTCGAGAGCCATAAGTATGTATTTTGTAATGTTATTGATGAGATAATGGATATTGGGCCTAGTACATGTGATTAGACCTTCGTAGGAGGTGTCTTGTGACTTTGTGGAGCATTTGTGTGGTTAAAAATGAGGCTTGGAGGACCTCCAAACAAAGGATATTAAAGGTAAGAAGTAAGTTAAAGAATAGAACTTGAAGTATCTAACCAAATCCACAAAGAAAAGTCGAAGAACGAATTTCTTTTAAAAAAATATAGGCCAGGCGCGCCAGAGGGCGTGCCAGACCGCTTTTTGCCCAAAATATTTGGGCACAGGCAGCAAGGTGGCGAGCCCAGGGGCGTGCCAGGCTGCTTGTGCACACCTCTCAAATGTTGGAAATTTTTCTAAGTCCCAAGGGTGCCCGGGGACGTACGAGGCCGCTTTTTGCCACATTTCTTCTCCAACCACGAGCCTATACACGGAATGATTGAAGTATTATATTGGTATTCCAACTTGGTAAAATTATTCGTGGACGAAGTTGGCATCCAAATTACGTTTTTACCCTTTATGTTCGAAATGAACCATTGGCTAGAATCACTTGCTCTGGGGAATGAGGCGATGAATGTGAGTCTCGTGAGTTGGAATATTATCGTAACACATATGAAATGATTTAAACATGAGAAATTTGGTGGATTGTACATTGAATTTATGAATTTAGCTCAATGTAATGAAGGCCCAAATGAGGCAAAAGACATGGCCCAAATGGGCCAAATGACCCATTCTTCCATTGACCTTCTAGACATGACATTTAATGCTATAAAGAGTGGCTAAGGATGAATTGAGGGCTTATATAAAGGGCCAAAAATCTGATTTTATTCATTACAAACACACATGCTTTTCTAGACAATTCCAAGAAAACCCATTTAGCTCTCAAAACCCTACGTCATCTCTTGGAGCAAGATCATCATTTTTCAAGCTTGGATAAGTGTTTAATCTTATGGTTTAACATATTATATCCATGGGAGAGTATGTAGATCATGATGGTTATGTCTAAAAGTTTGAGCAGTGCACTTTTGTGTTTTTGTAAAAGATGTGTCATCTTTGTGAATTAAACTTGAAAGGTGACTTGTGGTTTTGATGAAAGTGCATGGTATGGATGAAATATCAACGCGTATGTTGTGATTATGTTTTTAAACTTGTTATTTTTCTATAAGTGTAAATTATGGGATTGGGGCCGATATGTTGTTATGAGACGTATTTGTCACGGCCCGAAATTTCATTCGGGCCGGACTGGCACCCGAAGCCGATATGGCCCGAGAGAACCAATCTTTGCTCATGAACATGGAAACATACGCTATAAAAATATATTTAGGAAACTTGGCCATTGGGGCCATCAAGTCAAAACGAAGATTTATCTCTGACATCCATAACTTACATATGTCTACAAAGCCTCTAACCGATACATGAACACAAAAACCTATAGTCGGGACAAGTCTCCGCTTTATACAATAATTACAGTACCAAAACAATATACACATATGACTAGAAAAACCCCGAACCAACTGGAGCTCACCAATGATCCGCAGATGACTCATAGCCTACTGTGGAGGTCTACTAACACCTGTGCCTGCAGCAAATAAAGTAAGTTCCCCAAAGGGGTCAGTACAAAGAATGTACTGAGTATGCAAGGCTATAAGAAACTTCATGAAACTTAAAAACATCAATGAACTTGATTGCAAGAGAATAGTCAATGTGGATAAATCATCATCATTCAGTATGTGTGGAAATGGGTACTTTACGTTCATTATTTCATTTGCATTTATGTCTATTACCGTTAGTAGTTAGAACCATCAATAATGTATAACCGTTAATATGCAACCGTCAACATAAAATACAACCGTCAATATGCAATGCAACCGTCAATATATATATATATATATAGCAGGTTCAGCCCTTAAGGCTACCCCCTGTCAGGTTCGGCATCAAGTTAGGCTTTTGCCCCACTGAGCTTCCCCCCTGCCATCACTCCAAAATCAGTGAAGCAAGTTCGGCATCAAGTTTGGCTTATGCTTCATTGAGCTTTCCCCCTGATCCAACAATATCGGAATCGGCTTGAGTTAGGCTTGCGCCCCCACAAAGCTATCACCCGTACTCAATAAGTATAAAGAAGTATAAAGTAACAATGAGGAAAAAAAATAAAGTATCCATAAGGAAAATATAAAGTAACCATAAGGGAATTACTTCTTTCATTACTTCATTGGATTACTTCTCTTCTTTACTTTTATGAGATTGATACATTGGGGGATCATAATCTTATTAGAAATACATAAATGCATTACTTTATTCTTTTATGTTCATGAGATTGATACTTGGTAATAATTATAACATTATGGAAGCTTTGGAATTTCGATCAATGCTTAAGAGACATATGAGTCATGATTGGTCCATGATGAAGAAACAAGAGAATAATAACATATGACAACCTGAAATGATATACCTTTTAACATTTCGGAATGGAACAAGGACAATAACAACATGAACAATAAGTGCTGCAGAAAGATACGGACAGAGTAACCTTACATACCTTATCGTCTCAATATGAAAACTCAATTCTATACTTGAATACAATAGTCCCGCTCCTTCCTTATGTGTCACTCTACAACACAAATACATAACGGAATTTACATTAACCACCAACTACCTTACAAACGCATAGGACGTCAATGAATTACATGTTTGCCTTTAAAAATGTCATTTCCCCCTTGACAATACCATTGAAGAAATTATCATACCAATAATTCCACAATATTCCCAACATTGACCAAAATATCATAAACCACTAGCATGTCATACCAAGTTCATACTTTCCACTCTCTATTATCACAACATCACAATTATTTCATCAATTCACTTCAATACACCTCACAACAACAAATCGGCCAAAATCCCATAATTTCCACTTATAGAAAAACAACAAGTTTAATAACATAATCACACCATACATGTTGATATTTCATCCATGCCATGCACTTTCATTAAGACAACAAGTCATCTTTCAAGTTTAAATTCCATAGATGACATCTTTTACAATAACACAAAGTGCCATATTCAACATTTTCAAGCATAACAAACATGATCTACATAATCTCTAATGCATATAATATGTTAATCCATAAGAATAATCACTTACCTAAGCTTGGAAGATGATGATCTTGCTCCAAAGATGACTTAGGGTTTGAAGAGCCCAAAGGGTGTTCTCTTGAAAATTCTAGAAAATGCAAGAAAAGCATGCGTGTTTTTATGGGTTAAAAATATGATTTTTCCTCCCTTTTATATACCTTTGAATTCCTTTTCTCAATTATTTCTTGGTCAAAAGAAGAATGGGTCATTTGACCCATGTTTGGCCTATGTCTTTTTTCTTCATTTTGGGCTTTATTGAGCCCAAATCACTTAACCTAATAAAATAAATAATTTCTCATGTTTAAATTACTTCATACGTGTTTCGACGATATTCCCTCTCACGGGATTCATATTCGTAGCCTCAATCCCAAAAACAAACGATTCTAGCCACATATGGCTTATTTTGACCACAAGGGTAAAATCGTCATTTTGATGCCAAATTCGTTCACAAGTAATTTTATCATACCAATATAATATTTCACTTATTCTATATATATGCTCATGTTTGTAGAAGAGACGTGGCAAAAATCGGCCCGGTACGTCCCCGGGCATCCTTGGGACTTAGAAAAATTCTAACTTTCGAAAAATGGGCAAAACCACCCTGGCACGCCCTTGGGCATGCCATCTTTCTGCCTGTGGGCTAAAAATTTTAGCCCAGAGCAGTGTGGCACTCCCTCTAGCGCACCCCACACTTAGTTTTTCAAAAAAAATAATTGTTTTTTGACTTTTTTTCGCGGATTTGGTTAGATACTTCAAGTCCTATTCTTTAACTTACTTCTTACCCTTAATATACTTTCTTTAGAGGTCCTCTTAGCCTCATTTTGAACCCCACAAATTTTTCAAGAAGTCACCTCAACACCTCCTACGAAAGTCTAGTCACACATATTAGGTCCGATATCAAATGTTTCACCAATGACACTATAAAACACATACTCATGGCATCTCGACACTTAAGTACATATTGTTCTACGTTGTCAAATATGGTTGGGAAGGTACGGGGTGTTACAGTATTAAGGTGACTTGATGAAGTAATTGTGATGTTGTGTTGATGGAGAAGTGGAAAGTATGAACTTGGTATGACATGCTATTGGTTTATCATGTATTGGTCAATGTATGGAATATTGTGAGATTGTTGGTATGATAATTTCATAAATGGTATTGTCAAGGGGGAATGACATTTTAAAGCCAAACATGTAAATCATTGTCGTTATATGCATTTGTAAGGTATTTGGGTGTTAATGTAAACTCTGTTATGTACTTGTGTTAAAGAGTGAAACATAAGGAAGGAACTGGACTATTGTATTCACGTATTGGATTGTATATTTGTATTGCGAAGATAAGGTATGTAAAGTTACTCTTTCCGTATCCTTCTGCATCTCATAGATAGACTATGAGATAGACTCTTGATAATTTGATAAATCCAAATTCAAATCTAAATCTGATGCCAAGCCGAGCGAGCGACGATGACAGCATGAGGCTTGCCTTTTTCTTACCTCACTAACAACATGGAGTAGTGCTTCTACTTTTAAACACAAGAAAGTTCCTTTCCCCCACCAATGTGGGAGAAATACTTCTTCCATAAAGTGAAAGAATAATTTCACTTTTCCCTCCATTTTCCATTCAACAAATGTAGTTCTAACTATTTCAGAAAATAGTAAACAAACAAATAAAAGAGATGAAGATAGAAGAATCAAGCCCACTGAATTCACAATGTGTCCTTAAAGAAATTATTTCCCTCAAATACCCAATGTTAATGAAATATATCCTCCCATGATAGAATGATTCACTTCCACAGAATAGTGGTACCTTAAATTCCACTGAACTTTGAACTTATTTAACGGCAGCCAATCATACTTGATTTTTTATAAGAAAAGAAGAGTTTTTAACTTCTAAATTTTATCCCAATATGTGATGAAAAAATAGATATTTATAGTCAATAAGTGTTGCTTGAGAAAAGAAGCAATGATTTTTAAAAGTTGCACTATTTCGGACCTGTTAGGACTATTTACATTGGGTTTGTGGAGGGCCTAATCCATTATGCAGCCATAAATGCTCAGTAAACCAAACAAGTGAATTGGTAAGGCCTTTGAATTTGGTTTACGGAGGGCATAAGCCTTTTTTGCGGCCACAAACCCCTCAGCATAATTTAAATAGTGAACTGAAGGATCGCGTTGCTTTATTATGCCTTGAATATGCGTCCACAAAACCATTTCTGCAGCCATAAATGGAGAAATAATTCTAATTAGATTTTGGATTAAATAATCATTACATAAAGAAGTTTTAAATGAATTTTGTTCGAAAATATAGACTCTAGATCAATCATTTTTCAAATACAAATCCAAATTTGAAGCCGAAGTTGAGCAGAGCAAGCAATAACGATGATGCAAGGCTTACCTTCTTCTTACCTCACTAGCAACATGGAGTAGTGCTTCTACTTTTAAACACAAGAGAGTTCCTTTCTCCCACCAATGTGGGAGAAATACTTCTTCCATAAATTGAAAGAGTAATTTCCCTTTTCCCTCCATTTTCCATTCAACAAATGTAGTTCAAACTATTTCAGAAAATAGTAAACAAACAAATGAAAGAGATGAAGATAGAAAAATCAAGCCCACTGAATTCACAGTGTGTCCTTAAAGAAATTATTTTCCTAAAATACCCGATGTTAATGAAATATATCCTCCCATGATAGAATGATTCACCTCCACAGAATAGTGGTACCTCAAATTCCACTGAACTTTGAACTTATTTAATGGCAGCAAATCATACTTGATTTTTTATTAGAAAAGAGGAGTTTTTAACTTCAAAATTTTATCCCAATATGTGATAAAAAAATAGATATTTATAGTCAATAAGTGTTGCTTGAGAAAAGAAGCAATGATTTTTAAAAGCTGCACTATTTAAGACCTGTTAGGACTATTTACATTGGGTTTGTGGAGGGCCTAATCCATTATGCAGCCATAAATGCTCAGCAAACCAAACAAGTGAATTGGTAAGGCCTTTGAATTTGGTTTGCGGAGGGCATAAGCCTATTTTGAGGCCACAAACCCCTCAGCATAATTTAAATAGTGAACTGAAGGATCGCGTCGCTTTATTATGCCTTGAATATGCATCCACAAAACCATTTTTGTAGCCATAAATGGAGAAAAAAAAATCTAATTAGATTTTGGATTAAATAATCATTAAATAAAGAAGTTTTAAATTAATTTTGTTTAAAAATATAGACTCTCAATCAATCATTTTCCAAATCCAAATTCAAGTTTGAAGCCGAAGTTGAGCCGAGCAAGCAACAACGACGATGCAAGGCTTACCTTCTTATTACCTCACTAACAACATAGAGTAGTGCTTCTACTTTTAAACACAAGAAAGTTCCTTTCTCCCACCAATGTGGGAGAAATACTTCTTTCATAAAGTGAAAGAATAATTTTACTTTTCCCTCCATTTTCCATTCAACAAATGTAGTTCAAACTATTTCAGAAAATAGTAAACAAACAAATGAAAGAGATGAAGAAAGAAGAATCAAGCCCACTGAATTCACAGTGTGTCCTTAAAGAAATTATTTTCCTCAAATACCTGATGTTAATGAAATATATCCTCCCATGATAGAATGATTCACTTCCACAGAATAGGGTACCTCAAATTCCACTGAACTTTGAACTTATTTAACGGCAGCAAATCATACTTGATTTTTTATAAGAAAAGAAGATTTTTTAACTTCAAAATTTTATCCCAATATGTGGTGAAAAAATAGATATTTATAGTCAATAAGTGTTCTTGAGAAAAGAAGAAATGATTCTTAAAAGTTGCACTATTTCAGACCTGTTAGGACTATTTACATTGGGTTTGTGGAGGGCCTAATCCATTATGCGGCCATAAATGCTCAGTAAACCAAACAAGTGAATTGGTAAGGCCTTTGAATTTGGTTTGCGGAGGGCATAAGCCTTTTTTACTGCCACAAACCCCTCAGCATAATTTAAATAGTGAATTGAAGGATCGCGTCGCTTTATTATGCCTTGAATATGCGTCCACAAAACCATTTCTGCAGCCATAAATGGATAAAAAATTCTAATTAGATTTTGGATTAAATAATCATTAAATAAAGAAGTTTAAAATGAATTTTGTTTAAAAATATAGACTCTCGATCAATCATTTGTCAAATCCAAATCCAAATTTGAAACCAAAGTTGAGCCGAGCAAGCAACAACGATGATGCAAGGTTTACCTTCTTCTTACCTCACTAACAACATGGAGTAGTGCTTCTACTTTTAATCACTAGAAAATTCCTTACTCCCATCAATGTTGTAGAAATACTTCTTCCTTAGAGTGAAAGAATAATTTTATTTTCCCCTCCATTTTTCTTTGATCCATTTTCCATTCACATTTCAACACTAGAACCCAATAATCCCCCACATGAATGGGGAATGGCTATAAGATCAAGATATATATGGATAAGTGTGTCATTTACAAACAAAGAATAATCCGTCTGGATAAGTAGGTTTCCCTTTAAATTTTCTATAATGAACTTATATCGGATGCTCTCGATCTATTGGTAGATGTGATATCTTTGAACCGTCAAACTTTGTTGTACACCTAGATAATACAAGTCACACAACTAGCCTTTTTCATCTATGGTTCTCATGATTTTGTTTGTTTCAGCCATAAACACTGCCTAGTTTCATGATAGCTTAGAGAATCGGCCTTTACTATTATTCTCCTTGAAGTGGCTTCCACTTTACACTTACATAGGTGTTTCCTAGACGTTTAATCCAATAGATAAATTATTTGGTCATACCTGCCAAACATAGAAACCATTAAAAGGCTTTAAACCTTAAGCTTTGTCCTGTTTCTGAACATTGTCTTCATCATGAGAATGGGTTGAGTTATTTGACAATGTTGAACCGTCAATCACAACTTTATTTGATCTCTTTGAACCTAGGTCTTGGGATCTCTAGTCTGCTAGGTAGAGTTACTATCATGATGACTTGTGCTATGACTTAAACTCATTCCCCTTGATGATCTTTCAACTCTCTCTCTAGTTATACCTTTTGTAAGTAGATCTGGCATATTATCTTTTGACTTTACATAGTCAATTATGATAATTCCACTAGAGAGTAGTTGTCTAATGGTATTATGAGTCCATCGTATATGATGAGATTTTTCGTTTTACATAGTGAACCCTACCCTACCTATTGTAGCTTGATTGTCACAATATATGCATACAGGTGCCAAAGGTTTAGGCCAAAAAGAAATATCTTCCAAGAAATTTCAGAGTCATTCAGCTTCTTCACCATCCTTATCTAAAGCGATAAATTCATATTCCATCGTAGAGAGAGCGATACATGTCTGTTTGGATGATTTCCAAGAGAGTACTCCTCCACCAAGAGTAGATACATACCCATTTATGGATTTAACTTCATGTGATCTGTTGATCCATTTTGCATCACTATATCCTTCAATTACTGCTGGAGATTTATTATAATGCAAAACATAGTTTTGAGTATGTTTTAGATACCCCAAAACTATTTTCATTTCCATCCAATGAGTTTGATTGGAATTACTTGTGAATCAACTCAATTTACTAATAGCACAGGCTATATCTGATCGCGTATAATTTATGATATACATAAAACTTCCCAACATTCTAGCATAGTCCAACTGTGAGTCATTTTCACCTTCATTCTTTTAAAGTGTAACACTCATATTAATGGATGTCTTGGCAATATTGAAATCCAAATACTTGAACTAGTCAAGTACCTTTTCAATGTAATGTGACTATGACAATGTTAAACCTTGTGGAGTTCTATGAATTCTTATCCCTAAGATTACATCAGCAATTTCTAGGTCTTTCATATCAAATTTGTTAGCCAACATTCGCTTAGTAGCATTTCTGTCAGAAATGTCTCTACTAATGATCAACATGTCATCAATATACAAACAAACAATGACTTTATGATTTGAAGTGTCTTTAATGTAAACATTTGTCAATATGGTTTGGTCAAACTTTGCATGCCACTATTTGAGTGCTTGTTTTAGTCCATGAAGTGACTTAACAAGTTTGCACACTTTTCTTTCTTTACCAAGAACTATAAAATCCTCGAGTTGTTCCATGTAAATTTCTTCCTCTAATTCTCCATTTAAGAAAGTTGCTTTCACATCCATTTTATGGATTACAAGATCATATATTGCCGCCAGTGAAACCATCATCCATATGGATGTTATCCTTGTTACCGGCGAGTATGTGTCAAAAAAATCAAGGCCTTTCTTTTATATAAAGCCTTTAATGACAAGTCTTGCTTTTCATTTGTCAATAGTTCCATAAGCTTTCATTTTCCTTTTAAAGATCCATTTTGAACCTAAAGGATTATTTACTGAAGGAAGATCAACCAATTTCCAAGTATGTGTCACGATCCGATTTCTCAGGTCATGATTGCACCTAATTTAACCCATCGTTAGGTAAGACAAACCATAACCCAGAACAACGAGTAACGAGCTAACAGGTAGAAGTGAGAGAAGCAAGGGTAAAAATAGTAATGTAAAGAAACTAGGAGCGGAAATATACAAGTATGATATACAAAAAGGAGGGGAAGGGATAAAATATACCAAAAATGGATCCCTCAAGACTTGGTAATGTCAATACATAAGCCACTATAAAAAAAGAGTACTAGAAAATTCCAAGATATATAAGGTAGTCTCCAAATGTACAAAATAAGACTAGTACTAAAGAAGAAGGAGAAAGATCAGCTCTAGACGCTGAAAGCTCACCCAAATCTCCGGTCAGCAACTCTGCTCGAGGTCGGCATCAACGGTGGTGACTCGTACTAGGATCTACATCATGAAAAAGATACAAAAGTGTAGTATGAGTACCAAAACATGAGGCACTCAGTAAGAATCATAGGCCGAGTGAGCTTAATTAAAGTAAAAGCATAAATAAAGTGTGAATTTATACTAAAAGGGTAGTAAATGAGGGTCAGAAATGAAACTAATAGGCTATACTAAGCAAATGTAAAAATGGAATATAAATACTCAAAAGTAGAAGAAAATGCCTAGCTATAACCTAATTGGACCCCTATAAGCTCAGAAGGTGCACACCAATAAAAATAAACCCAACCGAGCCCCCCATAACCATGGTGGGTGCAAGCAAGGAGTAATACTAATATAAAGCTAAGTATAACAGTAAGGAATGTAAAGATGAGTCAAGATGTGTGATAAGCGTACTGTATATTCTTCCTCCATCCATAACCATAAAACCTATTGATCTCAACTGGATTTCCCACAATAGATTAATATTCATAATAAATGTCGGTCTCGAACCAAAACTAATGGATATCAACCATATACCAAAAGTTGGACTCAAACCAAAACTAATAAGTAATAAATAGTAAACCAAGTGCCGGACTCGAACTGGAACTAGCAAGTAATAAATAGCAAACCAGGTGTCGAACTCGAATCGGAACTAATAAATGATAAGTAATAATACCCAGAGTTTTGATTCATTCCAAGTCTATCTAGCCCTTTTTCCCATTTTAGAAGGCTAAATTTATTAAAGGAGTGCAAGGTTCCATTTATTAATTCGAAAGTCGTGATCTAAGGCCCAAAATGCTAACATGCCACGGATACCAAAGCTAACGAGCATAATATAGCGATTAAGAAAATCCAGTCCCAATAGTCGTTCTCTCGAAACAATCCTATAAACATCCATATCAAAAGAGTGCATCCTTCGAAAGCAACCTATCATAATAAGGGCAATAAGGCCAACTACAAGTCCCGAGAACCCAACCTATGGCAAACAACTACCCACACCTTGGCTAGGGCTTCTAAAATCCCATCCCAAGGCCCTAAATATGCTATGTCAATCCCTAAAGGAGAAGCAACTACAATCTTAAGGGAAACGAGGTCGTAGTCTAACCCTAACACCCCCTAATCGGCTAAAATAATCAGAAATTACCTAAAAAACTATCTGAACCATAACAACCCACCAACAATTAGCACAATATCATGCCAATACCATAAAATAGCAAAGTATAGAAAAAGGTAATCCTAGTCTAGCTGGATGTCATCGAAAGCACTCAAAATCCTCTATATTGGAGCATTTCCCTTTCGAGAAGCCGCCGACCACTGTCATGCTATCAAAATAATAATCTATACATCAAACAAGAATTACGATACCTATATTGGGAATTTACACTCCGAGTTAGAAGTTGCGCTAAAAATCACCTATGGGCCCCATTTAAAGAATCCAAAAAATAAAGCTGCAACAACATCCTTCGAGGAACAATGAGCTTATGTTCAAAATTTAAGCATCACCAGCTCATTAATCGGGTCCTAAAATAGCCTCAATGATATATGAAGAATCAAGGACAAAATAGATAATTAAATGGAGAAGTTCGTTGGGAATTTACAGGATAACGACGGGATAAGGATCACTTACTCGACCTCTAACTAATCCCCGCTCCAATTTGTGAATTCCCACAGTTTTTTGAGCTCTAAAGTCCAATAATGGTGTAAAAAACTTAGAAGAAATTGGTTGAAAATCGTGAAAGGGACATATATATATATATATATATATATATATAACATTAGTAACTGCCGCTAAAGCAACACTTTTATCACTAAAGCGGTAACGCTAAGGCAGAAGGGTGACCGCTTAAGTGGCCGCTGGTGAGGTCAGCTGGCCCCGCTAAAGTGGACCCTTAGCCGCTAACGCGGCAGGTACCGAAACCATCAGGCACCACTTAAGCGGCACCCCAACAGCTAAAACGACTTTGATAAGGCAATAAAAGGGCCTCTTAAGCTGCTGCACCAGATATTTTCAGCCACTCCGAATATCCTGATCGTGTATTTAGGATTTGTTTGAAACCCCTTGCACACAAATAAACTATGCTACCCTATGAAATTCGACATTTCAAACTCAACGGAACCATCAAAATTCCCAATAGAGGTTGTTTTGACAAAAACTAGGTCCCACACCTAACATTCTATTTTTACCAAAATCCACCCAATAGCCCCAAATGAGACTGGAAGTCTCGGCACCCAAACCAAGGGTCCCCCTAGCCTATAATCAATATTTCGTAGCTAACGAAACTATCAGAATTGTTATCCAAGATTGTTTACCTAAAGTTTTGTGCGGATACCATTTTCTCAACTTTAAAAGCTCCAAAATTAGAAAATGGCTATACCTGGAAACCGAATTGTCAATCCCAACAAGTCATAAATGACTTAAGGAAGCTATAAGAAAGATTTAAATGCAAAAAAAGTACGACGAAGTAGAAAATGACTTGGAGGGTCATTACAACATCCACTACTAAAAGGACTTTCATTCGCGAGAGTAAAGAGTTAAGAAGTACCTAAAGGCTTGAACAAGTGAGGATATTGAGTCTGTATATCATGCTCATTCTCCCAGGTAGCATCCTTGACTGGTTGGCATCTCCACTGAATCTTAACCACAGGAATCTCTCTGGAATATAAATACCTGACATTTCTGTCTAGAATAGAGACTGGCTCCTCCAAGAATGTTAACCTATCATCTAACTGAACCGAGTCCCACTGAAACACGTGAGACTTATCTGAGATATAGCGCCAAAGCATCGACACATGAAAAATTAGGTGAATAGCTAAGAAGGTTGGAGGCAAGGCTAACTTATAATCTACCTTCCCAACTCTCCAAAAATCTCAAATAGTCTGATGTACCTGGGGTTTAGCTTGCTCCTCTTCCTTGCCTTATTACGTCCTTCATGGGTGACACTCAAAGAAAAACCTGATCACCAACCTATGGTCAGGATAACTCTTTTGCCTGCTCTGAGCTGCCCGCAACCTATCCTAAATAACCCGAACTCTGCCCAACAACTCTCGAAGCAAATCAGTACCTTGAGGCCTAATCTCTAAAGTCTTAAATCAACCAACTAGAGATCGACACCGCCTACTATACAATGCCTTAAATGGTTCCATCTAGATACTTAAATGGTAGCTATTATTGTAGGCAAACTTTGCTAAGGCTAAAAACTGCTCCCACTAACCTTCAAAGTCCATAACACAAACTTGGAGTATGTCCTCCAAAATATAAATAGTCCGCTCCGACTATCCGTTAGTCTGGGGATGAAAAGTTATGCTAAGGTCGAACTGGGTACCCAACTCCTCTTAAAAAGCTCTCCAGAAGCTGGAGGTGAACTAGGAATCCCTTTTAAAAATAATAGACACAGTCACCCCATGAAGACGAACTACCTCTCGAACATAGATGTGAGCCAACCTCTCAGCACTATAAGAAAACTGAATAGGTAGAAAATGAGCAGACTTGGTCAATTGATCTATGATGACCCAAATACTATCAGAACTATGAGAAGTATGAGGCAAACCATCCATGAAATCCATCGTAATTTGCTCCCACTTTGACTTAGGAATGGGTAGGTTGCGACCCAGCTATACACGCAAGTGTACGTGATCGTGCAAGTAATAAAGTGGCTCCTTTTAAAGAGCCGGATATCGAACCCAAGGGACTTTCGTCAACAGAAATCAACTCTGGACGTCAAACTATAATTAAAAACTAGTGTTGCGAAAACGACAATGGATTTGGTGCTTAAAATTTAATGATTGCGGACTAAGAACTCCTATCTTCGCTACCGTAACTTTGGGTTTCGCAAATTTGCTTGAAAAATCAATGAAAAGTAAATTCCCAGGGCTAAGGCACCCTGAACATCATCTCTTAAGCATAATTGTTGTTGGTTTAAGCATTTTGAGTAGTTTATCATGGTTATCGATCCCAAGGTTAATTTTACAACTATATTCGTCTCCAAATTATAATTGTCTACTAGAACTTAGAAACCTACCTACATCTGTGAGTGGTGATAAGCTTAACCAATTCTAGAGCATTCAAGCTTTCTTCTTGTAATTGACCAAGTGTGGGTGGTTAGGTACCTCTCGGTCCTAACCACAGGTCAATCCCTTAGAATTACTTCTCCGAGACAGACCACACTTCATATATTCAAGTTCTATCTCTCAGTTTCTCTCTCGAACTCACTTCAAGACAAGAAATATATTCCAATGGTGATCAAACATCAAAATAATGAATTTTAGAATATATGAATAACCACTTTATAATAAACTCCAGCAAAAACCAATACAATTAACCCAAGAGATTCATGTTCTTGGCCTTAACCCCAAGAATGAGGGATTTTAGCCACTCATAATGTTTATCAACATCCAAAAGTAATAAATACTCTGAAAAAGAATTAAAAACTGAAAAGGAGAGGAAAGGAACCTAATTGAGATGCCCAAAAACACCCAAAATATTCTAAGGATGATGGAATATGATACAATAACTCAAAAACCCTATTTATAGACCCAAGTCGAGGCAAAAATCGACCAAAAAGCGGCCCGGCACACCATTGGGCGCGCCTAGCACTTAGGCAGATTTTGCCTCAGCAAGAAGGGTTCTCCCAGGCGGCGTGGCATGCTAGCCAGCGCGCCTGGGCACTGCCTAGACAGGTGAGATTTTTGCCAAACGCGGCCTGGCACGCGGCCTAGCGCACCAGGCCCTTTTTTTGTAATTTTCTAGCTTTCGTCGACTTTTTTTCGCGGATTTGGATGGATTCTTTAAGATCAACTCTTTGGCTTGTCTCTTATCTTCAATATTCTTCACTCGTAGCTCCTCCAAGCCTCACTTTCCATGCCAAACATGCTCCAAAAAGTCGCAAATTCCACCTACAATAGTCTAATCATGTTGGTTAGCACATTATCTCATTTTCCATCAAAAAATTATATACTACACAAGTATTGTTCTCAACACTAAGGTAATCATGGGTTAAAGTCGCTACTAAGGCATATAAATACGCCTCAGATCAGTAGCCTCTGCAGCAAACTACCTAGTCTCAAATGCTCGGCCTTCACCTACTGGCAACCTAAACACCGAGCCATGAAATCTGTTATATCTCTTCTCATACCACTCCACCAGTAATGTTGTCTCAGGTTTTTATACACCTTAGTTGTCCCTGGGTGAATAGATTATCTGTAGTAATAAGCCACCTGAGTATCAACTGAATCAAGTCTCCTACCCATAAAACATAAATACGACTATCAAACATCAGTACACCCTTAGAGTCTAAGGCAGCCCTCCTGGACTCGCCCCTCTGCACCTGATCTCTAATACCACACAATCGACTATCCTCAAAATGATGTTCTTAGATATGCTCCAACAAAGTAGACCTGGCCTCAACATGGCAAGAATCCTCATGGGGTCTAAAATACAAAGCCGAATCAACCTTTTGGCTAAGGACTGGATGTCTAAGGCCAACAATCACTTTGAGACTAAATAAAAGGCCAAGATCCCCATACTCACTGCCTTTAGGCTCAAGGATTCTGCTACCACATTTACCTTGCTCGGATGGTATAGAATAGAGAGGTCATAGTCCTTCAGCAACTCAAGCCACCTGCGTTGTCTCGAATTAAGGTCCTTCTGAGTCAAAATGTACTGAAGACTATGATGATCGGTGAATATCTCGTTGTGAACCCCATACAGGTAATGCCTCTAAATCTTAAGCATGAAAACTACTGCCACAAACTCCAAGTCATGAGTGGGGTAGTTGCGCTCGTGCACCTTCAGCTGTCTCTAAACATATGCTATAACTCAACCCTACTGCATTAGAACACAACCCAAACCAATTCCTGAAGCATCATAATATATTGTAAACCCCTCGCCCTCAACTACAAGAGTCAGAATAGGAGCTAAAGTGAGCAAGTCCTTGAGCCGTAGAAAGCTCGCCTCACACTTGTCGGACCACTAAAATGGGACCTTTTTCCTAGTTAATTGGTCATAGGTGCTGTAATAGAGGAGAATTTCTCAATGAACCATCTATAGAGTAGCCTGCTAATACAATAAAGCTGCAAACCTTGGTCAGAGATGTAGGCCTAGACCAATCACAAATGGCCTCAATTTTCATCGGCTCTACCATAATCCCATCCTTGGACACCACATACCCCAAGAATGCTACAGACTCAAGACAGAACTCGTTCTTTGAGAATTTGGCATAAAGTCGCTGATCTCTCAAAGTGTGGAGCACAATCCTCAAATGCGGCTCGTGTTCCTCCATATTCCTTGAGTAAACAAGGATTTCATCAATAAATACAATCACAAAGGAGTCCAAATAATGCCTGAATACAGGGTACATGAAGTATATGAATGTTTTTGGGGCATTGGTCAACCCAAAAGTCATCACCAGTAACTCATAATGGCTATAGCGAGTCCTAAACTTTGTCTTAGGGATGTCCTCCGCCTGAATCCTCAACTGATGGTAGCTCGATCTCAAGTCAATCTTAGAGAACATGGTTGCACCCTATCACTGGTCAAACAAATCATCGATATGTGGTATAGGATACTTATTCATCACTATCACCTTATTCAGTTGCTTGTAATCGATACACATATGCATAGAACCATCCTTCTTCTTCATAAAAAGAATGGTAGTACCCCAAGGTAAGACACTCAGTCTAATAAACCCCTCGCCCAGAAGATCCTAAAGCTAAATATTTAGCTCATTTAGCATGGCAGGAGCCATACAGTAAGGTGTAATAGAAATGGGTTGGGTGCCCGTCTCAAGATCAATAGCAAAGTCTATGTCACTCTTAGGAGGAAGGCTACATAGGTCGATAGGAAAAACATAATGGAACTCACAGACTGTAGGAATAGAGTCAAGTAGAGGACTATCAATACAAATATCACGAACATATGCAAGATAATCATACACCCTCTTGATACCAGTCTCTTAGCCTAAATATAAGAAATAGTCATTATCGGCGCGTAGCTATAATCACCCTGTAACAAAACTGGGGGTATGCTAGGCATGGATAAGGTAACAGTCTTGGTAAAGCAATCCAAGACCGCATGATAGGGGGATAACTAGTTCATGCCCTAAATCACGTCGAAATCAACTTTGTTAAGTACAATAAGATCAGCCCAAGTGTCATACTCCTGAATAGTTATAATACAAGCTTTATACATGCAATCCACTACTAAAGAATCGCCCATGGGAGTAGCTACACGCATAGGCACAAATAAGGAATCTGTGGCTCAAGACAACCCCAATCAAGATGCATAATAAGTAAAAATATAAGAATAAGTATAGCCTGGATCAAATAATGCAAAAACTGACTGATGGCACACCAAAATCATACCTATAATAATAGTATCCAAAACCTCAGCCTCTGGCCTACCGAGAACAGCATAAAGATGACCTCACCTGCCTCTAGGTTGGGTGCCTACCCAAACACCTGCTTTGCCTACCTGAGTACCTCTACAAGAACCCTAAGGAATACCTCTGCAACCCTAGGTACCACCCCTAGCTTGGGCGGCACTGACCTGATCGGCTGAAAACTCTTTGCAGAAGGCTTGATCATTTCACATTAGGGACACTCTAGGGCAAAATAACCTATAACACCATAGTCAAAGTATGCCCTGAGTACTCGAACCTGATGAAAAAGTTCGTCTGACCTAGAATGGCCACCTTGGTATAAAGTCCTTGACTGAATACCCCTCGACAACTGACTACTGCCCTAGCCACTAAAATCACTATACCTAGGCTGAATCCCATCAAAAATCTATATCGCTGCATGAATGGGCCTACTAGACTGACCCTACTGCTGATATGATTGATGTTGTGGATATTGACCCTAGAAACCTCTACCCATAAACTGTGAACCATTGTGGCTCCTATTGTAACTACCTTGCTATCGGGGTCTCTTATCGCTGCACCCACAAGACTCGCGATGCATATCTTTCATAGTATGAGCATGGTCGGTAATATTAACAAATTATCTTCCTAAGGATACCACACTCTGAGTAGCCATATGGATCGAGAGCTGACAAAGCACCACACCCTCTCATGCTCAGTAGGTAAAATTAAGGTGGAATGCCTAGCTAACTCGTGAAACCTAACCTCATGCTCTGTCATGGTCATAGAACCCTGTTGTAACCCCATGAACTCATCTCTCAGGTGCTCGTACATACTGTGAGGCATGTACTTCTCCAAGAAGGTCTCAGAGAACTAATCCCATGTCATAGAAGGAGATCCAGCTTGTCTGAATCAAGGTATCTCCTCCACCACTACCTTGCTACTCTATCAAACTGAAATGTATTGTAATCCACACAATGCAACTCAACCAAACCTAAATTGCATAGTTTCTCCTCACAGCTACTAAGGAACTCAAATGCATACTCCCTTGGAACTCCAACAAACCTCGATAGAGCCAATCTAAGAAATCGACCTAGCATCTTTTACTCCTCAGAAGTCCTATCTGGTCGGGCTGTTGTTGGCTATGGAACTACTGGTACTGGTGGGACCTTTTCACCCTGAGCTGCCCCTTGAGCGGATGTTTGGGCCTTATTCATCCGTTGACCACCAACCATACTCAATAACTGAACCAGGACATCATAGAGGACAAATAAAGATATAAATCTAAGTAAAGCCTGGGCTTCTCCCTAGCCCATTGGCTGTTGTGGTTGTAGATCCTCAGGTGCAAACACTGGTTCAGGATCAATAATCGACTTTGGTGAAGGTTCCCTGGCCTAGCCTTGCACTGGTTCTATAGCTCTAGCCTGACCTCTACCTTGGGGTCGACCTCTGCCTCTGCCCCTAATAGGAGCCCTAGCTGTAGGCTCGGGGCCCTCACCCTCGATCGCCGTGGACCTCATCCTAGCCATCTATAAAAGAATGAAATAAATGAGAATCTATAAACCAATATAGACACAACGCACTATAAAATATCAAAAAGGTAAGATTTTCCTAAGAATGTCCTGTATCCTCCTGAAGATAGGATACAGATATAATCGTACCGATCCGCGGGACTCTACTAGACACTTGCTCTTGTACCAACAATACCAGTGAACCTAGGCTCTAATACCAAACTGTCACGATTCAATTTCTTAGGTTATGATGACACCTATTTAACCTACCAGTAGGTAAGCCAAACTATATCTAAAACGGCAAGTAACGGGCTAACAGGGGGAAGCGATAGAAGTAAGGGTAAAAATTGTAATGTAAAGCAACTAAAAATGGAAATATACAAGACCAGAAGGTGCACAGAAGCAGAAGAAAATGCCTAGCTATAACCTAACTGGACCCCCATAAGCCCAAAAGGAGCACACCAATAAAAATAAACCCAATTGAGCCCCTATAAGCATAGTGGGTGCAAGAAAGGAGTAATACTAATATAAAACCAAGTATAATAGTAAGAAACGTAAAGACAAGACAAGATGGGCAATAAGCGTATACTATATTCTTCCTCCAACCATAGCCATAAAACCTATAGGTCTCAATCGAATTTACCACCAAAGATATTATTAATAATAAATATTGGAATTGAACCGGAACTAATGGATGCCAACCATATACCAGATGTCAAACTCAAACCAGAACTAATAAGTAATAAACAATAACCCAGGTGTCGGACTCAAATCGAAACTAGCAAGTAATAAATAGTAAATCAGGTGCCAGACTCAAACCGAAACTAATAAATGATAAGTAATAATAACCTAGAGTTCTGATTCATTCCAAGTCTATCTAGTCTATTTTCCCATTTTAGAAGGCAAAATTTATTAAAAGAGTGCTAAGTTCCATTTATTAATTTGAAAGTCGCAATCTAAGGCCCAAAATGCTAACATGCCAAGGATACCAAAGCAAATAAGTATAATATAGTGATTAAGCCAACCTAATCCCAATAGCCGACCTCTGGAAACAATCCTATAAACATCTATGTCAAAATAGGGCTTCCTTCTAAAGCAACCTACTGTAAAAAGGGCAAAAAGGGAAACTACAAGTCCCGAGAACCCAACCTAAGGAGAGAATATACACGCACCCAGGATAAAGCTTCTGAAATCCCTCCCCAAGGCCCTAAATATTCTAAGCCAATCCCTAAAGAAGAAACAACTACTATCTTAAGAGAAACAAGGCCGAAGTCTACCCCTAACGCCTACTTATCGGCTAGAATAATTAAAACTACCTAAAAAACTATCAAAACCATAATAACCCACCAACAATTAGCATAATATCATACCAATAGCATACAAAACCAAAGACTAACAAAAAACTAAGCCTAGCCTACCTGAATGCCGCTGAAAGCACACGAAAATCCTCTATTTCAGAGTTCTTTCCTTCTGAGAAGCCTCTGACCACTGTCATACTATAAAAATAATAATCTAGGTGTCAAGGTGAGAATAATGATACTTATATTAGGAATTTATGCCCTGAGTCAGAAATTGAGCTACAAATCACTTGTGGGTCCCACTTGTGGAATCCAAAAATTAAAATTGCAACAACATCCCTCTGGGAACAATGAGATTATGTTCAAAAGTTGAGCACCACCAGATCCTTAATAAGATCCCAAAACATCCCCAATGATAGCCGAAGAATCACGGATAAAATGAAAAATTTGGTCGGGAACTTATGGGATAATGACGGGATGATGATCACTTAATTGACCTCTAACTAATCCCAGCTCTAATTTGTGTTTTCCCAAAGTTTCTTGATCTCTCAAGTCCAACAATGGTGTAAAAACTCAGAAGAAATGGGCTGAAAATTGTGAAAGGGACATATATATAACACCAGCAATTGTCGCTTAAGCAACACTTTTACTGCTAAATCGGTACATCTAAGGCGGAAGGATGACCTCTTAAGCAGTCGCCGGTGAGGTCAGCTAGCCCCACTAAAGCGAATCCTTATGTAACACCCCGTATGGTTTCGAACCTAGTTGATTACCGTAACATTTATGGAATCATTTATAAATGAGAGTGTGGGGGTATTATACATTAAATTTGATGTGCTGAATTTAATCTAGTAATTTGGGCTCAAATGAGGCCCAAAAATTATATAAAAGACATGTCCCAAATGGAAAATGACCCATGCTTGGCATTGACCAAGTAAACATAGCATTTATGACCAAAGTGTGGCTAAGGATGAGACTAAAAGGGACTATAAAAGGGCACAAAAATCAGATTTCTTATTCATTGTAACACATATGCCAAGTCTAGACTTTTCTAAAGAGATTTCTCATCTTCAAACCCTAAGGCAATTCTTCTCCTTTGGACAAGATCACTCTCTTGAAAAGCTTTGGTAAGTGTTTATTCTCATGGTTTAGTATATTATATGCTTAATATGGTGCATAAATCATGTTGGTTATGTTAGCAAAGTGTGGGACAGTTCACTATGTGAAAAATTATACAATTTTTCAATCGGAAAAGGGTTTTGCCTTGTAAACTTGAAAATGGACTTGTGGTATTGAAGGAAGTGAATTTGATGGATTAAATATCAACATGAAATATGTGGTTATATTCTTAACTTGCTTTCTCTTTGTGTATAACACTCGGAATTGTTGGCATGAAATTGATCATGGAATTGAACGTATTGACAGAAAAATGTAATTTTGTTGATGGTCATGTGTGTTGTGAAACCATGGTTGTTCGTTGGCATCTGAGTTGACCTAAAACATGTAAATATAAGCTTATTTATGTCCATGGACCATTTATTACAAAAAAGACCTTAAAATGAACCCTGGAGGCTGAAACGGGTATTCGCCCTCGTGTCTGGAGCACCTGCAGGCGCAGATGCCAACGCAGGTGGCTCTGGACAAAGCCAGAGGGGCAAATTCAGCCGCATATCATCCACCAGCGGGCGCAGGTGGCTCCACAGCCCATTCCAGAATTTTTTTTTGTATGTTTTTGTCTCTCTTTGATCCCCGAAGGCCCCTATACTCTTTTTGGATGTAATTATCAACTTATGATACCTATTGAATGAATTTAAGGGGTCGTTTGGAGGTATGTTGGATTATATAAATTATGGATTATTGTTAATATGTGTTTATGAAAGGTATTGAGGTGACTTGATGTAATAATTGTGACGTAGTGTTAATGAGGAAGCGTAAAGGGTAAACTTAGTGGAAATGCTATTGGGTTATGATGTGTTGGTCAATGTGTGGAATGTTATGGTGTTGTTGGTATGGTAATGCAGTGGATTGTATTGTAAAGGGTGAAAGGACTTTATATGGCAGTCATGTAGCTCATTGTCGTCTTGTGCACTTGTAAGGTAGTTAGTTGTTAACGTGAGCTCCGTTATGAACTTGTGTTGTAGAGTAATACGTAAGGAAGGAGCTGGATTATTGTATTCACATTTAAGACTGTGTAATCATATTGGGGAGATAAGGTATGCAAGGTTACTCTTTCTGTATCCTTCTGCAACACATATTGTTCATATTGACATTGTACTTGTTCCATTCTGAAGTTTTGTAAACTATCCCATTCCCGGTTATCACTTATTGTCAATCACATGTTCCTTATTCATCGATCAATTGTGATTCACATGTCTCATGTTCATTGACTAATATTTCAAAGTTCCTATACTATCAATCTCATAGAAGTAAAGAAATGAAGTAATGTGTAATTATTTGTATATTCTTAAGTAAAATCCCAGGGGTGACATAAAAGCCAAGCATGGGTTATCACAGTAACATCCCAGGGGCGACAGAAAAGCCTAGCATGGGTTCTCACAGTAACATTCCAGTGGCGACAGAAAAGCTTATTATGGGTTATCACAGTAACATCCCAGGGGAGACAGAAAAGCCTAGAATGGGTTAATCACATCCCAGGGGTTAAAATACCTAGCATGGGTTAATCTCATCCTAGGGGCAACAGAAAATCCTAGCATGGGTAGAACGATAAAGATGAATAAATGTAAAGGCAACAGAAGTAAAGGATGTAATGTACATGGTTCCACATATGCAGACCGGTGGTTTTTCTGTACTGACTATTCTCTTATATTTGATTCCATGGAAGTACTTATTTATCATGCAGTTTCATATAAGCCTTACATACTCAGTACATTCTTCGTACTAACGTCCCTTGGGGGGACATACCTTACTTGCTGCAGGCCCAGGTGCTAGTACACCTCCAAAGTAGGTTGCGGGTCATTTGCAGATATTTGGTGAGCTCCAATTGGTTCGGGGCTTTTCGAGTTATATGTGTACATTTTTTTTGGTATTGTAAATGTTGTATAAAGCGGGGACTTGTCCCGACTTTAGGATGGTTATGTACATGTATCTGTTAGAGGCTTTGTAGACGTACATGGGGAGATGAATGTAAGAATGTATGTCCATTTTGACTTGATGGCCCTAACGGCCAAGTTTCATATATAGTATATGTTTTCCATGACTTCTGCCATTGGTATTTTATAGTTACATAAGATAGAATGTTGTTCATACAGAGACATGCATATGGGTACAAATGAATGAAGATTGGTTCTCTCGGGCCTTAACGGCTTTGGGTTTCAGTCCGCCCAGTTGGAACTCGAGGCGTGACAAAAGTGGTATCCGAGCAGGTCGTCCTAAGGGCATCTACAAAGCCATGTCTAAGTAGAGTCTTGCTTATGGATGTGTTGTGTACCACATTGATAAGCAGGAGGCTATGGGACATTTAGGAGTTGTTTCTTTTCTTCTTTTCTAGATAGCACAATAGAGCCAATGATGTAAGGGGAATCATATCTGACCATTGTAATTGGTTTTCTTTGTTATAGTAAAATATCGCGATAAGACGAGGTAGGGGCAAAGTTAAGAAAGAAGATACACTTGCTGAAAAAGGAATGAGTAAATCACCACCTGACCAAGCTAGTCAAGGTGGCGTTGAACAAGAGTTTGCATCAAGGGCTCCTTCTACCCTTCCATTTTTGGAAGAGCCAAGAGGTAGAGAAGTACCCATAGAACCTCCTATGAATGCAACTAACCAGGATTTAAAAAATGCAGTGCATTTGTTGACTCAGATAGTTGCGGCACAAACTCAGGGACGAGCTAGTCCAATGACAAGTGAGGATGGATTTTCTGAAATTAGACCCTCCCATATTCACTGGGTCAAATTCAAAAGCAGATCCATAGGACTTCGTGGACCAAATTCAAAGCGCTCTAGATGTGATACACGTGACTGGTGTAGAAATAGTTGAACTTACGGCCTATAGATTGAAAGGTGAAGCTATATTATGGTATGAAGACTGGAAAATATCGAGGGGTATTGATGTACTTCCAGCTGGTTGGGAAGAATTCAAAACGGCCTTTCTTGATCACTACCTCCCATATGAGATCCGGGAGGCACGTGCAAACCAGTTTCTAAATCTTTGTCAAAGGAATATGAGTGTCAGAGAATACAGCCTGCAGTTTAATTCTTTGGCTCGATATGCTCTGAATGTAGTAGCCACAATGACAGACAGAGTTCATCGATATGTGGAAAAATTGGAGTCATATTTGGTAAGGTACTGCACTATTGCCGCTTTAAACAGAGATATAGATATAGCTAGAAATCAAACTTTCGCACAGAAGATGGAGGACCAAAGGCAAAGAAGAAGGGTACACGAATTTAAACGAGGGTTGTTAAAGAGGGCTAGACCTATGGGACAGTCTATGGTGTCCCAAGGAGAATCTAGGCCTCAAATTTTTCCTAGATCGCCTAGACCACCATTTTCTTCCCCTGTAGCAGGTACTTCATCCCAATTTCGGGGGTTTAGAGGCAGCCATTTTGGGCAGAGTAGTGGGCTTCAAGGTTCACAGACAGCAGAACATTCTCGTCCTCCGTGTCAGTGCTACAAAAGGTATCATTTAGGTGAATGCCGGTTGGGGACAAATGTGTGTTTTTGGTGTGGTACGACGGGGCACATAATAAGAGAATTCCCATAAAGGGGCTCGGGCGGTATAGCATAACCTACAGGATCCACCTTAGCATCATCATCATCGGTTCCTTCCCTAGGCAGAGGTGTATAGCCTGCTAGTCATGGTAGAGGTACCAGAGGAGCAGCTAGTTCCAGTTGAGCCCAGAATCGCACCTATGCTCTAGTGGACCGGCAGAATTGGAAGCTTATCTTGATGTAGTCACAGGTACATTATCCATATTTTCGCATAATGTATATGCATTGATTGATCCGGGTTCTACATTATCATATGTTACTCCATTGATTTCTGTGAAATTTGAAAGAACACCGAAATTATTAAGTAAGTCAATTGAAGTATCTACACCAGTTGGTGAATATATTGTTGCAAAAAGAGTATATCGTAATTGTGTGGTAACTGTGTATGGTCATGATACACTGGCTGATCTTATTGAACTGAACATGGTGGATTTTGATGTCATAATGGGTATGGATTGGTTGGCTTCTTGTTATGCCATGATAAATTGCCGAGCTAAGAAAGTACATTTTCATTTTACACAAACGAATGTTTTTGAATGGAAAGGTAATATAGGGGCACCGAGGGGAAAATTTATTTCCTATCTTAAAGCAAGGAAAATGAAAGCCAAGGGGTTCATATGTCACTTAGTAAGAGTGAAAGATACTGATGTGGAACCACTATCTCCTCAGTTGGTTCCAGTGGTCAATGAATTCCTCGATGTATTTCCTGACGATCTTCCAGGCTAGAACGGAAAGTAGAGTTTGGTATTGATGTGATTCCAGGCACTCAGCCTATCTCTATTCCTCCGTATAGAATGGCTCCAGCAGAATTGCGTTAATTGAAAGAGCAATTAAAAGACTTGGTGGACAAGGGCTTTATCAGGCCTAGTATGTCCCCGTGGGGTGCACTAGTATTATTTGTATGGAAGAAAGATGGCACATTGAGAATGTGCATTGACTATCGGCAATTGAATAAGGTAGTGATCAAAAACAAATATCCCCTCCCTAGAATTGACGATTTGTTTGATCAGTTACACGGTGCTAAATGTTTTTCAAAGATTGACTTGAGATCGGGTTACCATCAAGTCAGGGTTAGAGAAAGAGATATACCCAAGACAGCTTTCCAAACACGGTATGACCATTATGAATTTTTAGTTATGTCGTTTGGACTAACAAATGCACCAACTGTTTTCATGGATTTGATGAATAGGGTGTTTAAGCCATTTTTAGACGTGTTCGTGATGGTGTTTATAGATGGCATCCTGGTTTATTCAAGATCACAAGAGGATCATGCGAATCACTTACGACAGGTGTTATAGATTCTTCGTGAGCGTAAGTTGTATGCAAAGTTCTCTAAATGTGAATTTTGGTTAAAATTCGTAGCATTCTTGGGTCACATTGTGGCAGATGAAGGAATTTGGGTTGATACACAAATGATTGAAGCGGTGAAAAATTGGCCAAGGCCTATGACGCCTACGGAAATTCGTAGCTTCCTTTGATTGGCAGGTTATTACCAAAGGTTTGTTGAAGGGTTTTCTTCCATTGCTGCACCTTTAGCGAAGCTTACACACAAGGCAGTCAAGTTTTAGTGGAATGATGCATGTGAGAAAAGCTTCCAAGAGCTGAAAGAGAAATTTACTTCTACACCGGTATTGGTACTTCCAGAAGGAACAGAAGGGTATGCAGTATATTGTGATGCATCTGTAGTTGGCCTAGGATGTGTGTTGATGCAGTACGGTAATAGCATATGCCTCACGACAGTTGCGGCCACATGAGAAAAACTATCCCACACATGATCTTGAGTTAGCAACTATGGTATTTGGTTTAAAGATATGGCTCCATTATTTGTATGGAGTTCATGTTGACATCTACACTGATCACAAAAGCTTGCAATATATATTTAAGCAGAAGGATTTAGATCTGAGGCAGCGGAGGTGGCTTGACCTATTAAAGGACTATGATATTGATATCCTATATCATCCAGGAAAAGCAAACGTGGTAGCTGATGCATTAAGCCACAAGGCAATAGGAGGCACTAGTGGCCAGTTGATGGAAAAGCGAGACTTAGTCAAGGATCTACATCAACTAGCCAACTTGGGGGTTCGTCTTCTTGAATCTTCAGATGAAGGGGTTATTGTACAAAATGCGGCAGAATCTTTATTAATAGTTGCAGTGAAAGAGAAGCAGCTTGCGGATCCTATGTTTTTGCAGCTAAAATAGAATGTACAACAGGGTTTAACAAAGTCATTTGATCTTACGCAAGAAGGAGTACTTCAATGCCAAGGTAGATTATGTGTACCGGATGTAGACGAGCTGAGGAAACAAATTATGACAGAGGCATATCATTCACGATATTTTGTTCATCCGGGAGCTACCAAGATGTATCAAGATTTGAAAGAAATGTATTGGTGGGGAAACATGAAGAAAAACATTGCAGAGTATGCAGCTCAATGCCCAAATTGTCAACAAGTAAAGGTAGAGCATTAGAAACCTTGGGGTTACATGCATTGTATCAATCTTCCAGTTTGGAAATGGGACATGATTAATATGGACTTCATCACAGGTTTGCCTCGTACACTGCGGAAATTTGATTCCATATGGGTCATAGTTGACAGGCTTACCAAGTCAGCACATTTCCTACCAGTCAAGACCACCTATACAGCTGAAGATTATTCAAGGTTAAATGTTAAAGAGATAGTGCGATTATATGGGATTCCGACTCCATTATATCAGATAGGGGAGCTCAATTTATTGCACATTTTTGGAGATCTTTTCAGAAGAGCTTGGGTACACAAGTGAATCTGAGTACGATTTTTCATCCTCAGATAGATGGACAAGCAGAACGTACTATCCAAACACTTGAAGATATGCTACGAGCTTGCACGTTAGATTTTTAAGGCAGGTGGGATGATCATTTGCCTCTTATTGAATTTACCTACAACAATAGCTATCATTCAAGTATTAAAATGACAACTTATGAAGCTTTATACGGAAGGAAGTGTAGATCACCAATTGGATGGTTTGAGGCGGGTGAAACTGCTTTACTTGGGCCAGGTCTTGTTCATCAGGCTATGGAGAAAGTTAAATTGATTTAACAGAGGCTACAAATTGCCCAAAGTCGACATAAGTCATATGCTGATGTCAGAAGAACAGGGCTCGAATTTGCCATAGGTGATTGGGTATTTTTGAAGGTGTCACCGATAAAAGGGGTAATAAGATTTGGAAGGAAAGGAAAGTTGAGTCCACGTTATATAGGGCCATATGAAATTGTCCGAAGATTTGGGCAAGTTGCGTATGAATTAGCGTTACCCCAAGAACTCTCCACAGTTCATCCCATCTTTCATGTTTTGATGCTTCGAAAGTGCATAAGAGATCCATCTCGTATTGCTCCCATTGAAGATGTACAAGTTACGGAGGATCTCACCTATGAGGAGATACCTATTGCTATTCTGGATAGACAAGTGAAGAGGTTTATAAATAAAGACGTAGCTTCCATAAAGGTACTTTGGAGGAATTAACAAATAGAAGAGATCACATGGGAAGCTGAAGAAACGATGAAGTTAAAGTACCCTAATTTGTTTCAAATGGAAGAAAAAGTTCAAGATAGTGGATCAGAGCAATAACAAGTAATTATTTATAAAAATTAAGTATATATATGTGATAAAATGAAGAATGATCCTAGACTTCCAATTGTTTAAATTGAATAACGTCACTAACATTCGAGGACGAATGTTTCTAAGGGGGGAACAATGTAACACCCCATATGTTTCCGAACCTAGTTGATTACCGTAACATTTATGGAATCATTTATAAATGAGAGTGTGGGGGTATTATACATTAAATTTGATGGTCTGAATTTAATCTAGTGATTTGGGCTCAAATGAGGCCCAAAAATTATATAAAAGAAATGGCCCAAATGGAAAATGACCCATTCTTGGCATTGACCAAGTAAGCATAGCATTTATGACCAAAGTGTGGCTAAGGATGAGACTAAAAGGGACTATAAAAGGGCACAAAAATCAGATTTTTTATTCATTGTAACACACATGCCAAGTCTAGACTTTTCTAAAGATATTTCTCATCTTCAAACCCTAAGGCAACTCTTCTACTTTGGATAAGATCACTCTCTTGAAAAGCTTTGGTAAGTGTTTATTCTTATGGTTTAGTATATTATATGCTTAATATGGTGCATAAATCATGTTGGTTATGTTAGCAAAGTGTGGGACACTTCACTATGTGAAAAATTATATAATTTTGCAATCGGAAAAGGGTTTTGCCTTGTAAACTTGAAAATGGACTTCTGGTATTGAAGGAAGTGAATTTGACGGATTAAATATCAACATGTAAGATGTTTCTATATTCTTAACTTGCTTTATTTTTGTGTATAACACTCAGAATTGTTGGTATGAAATTGATCATGGAATTGGTGACGTATTGACAGGAAAATGTAATTTCGGTGATGATGTGTGTTGTGAAACCGTGGTTGTTCGTTGGAATTCGAGTTGACCTAAAACATGTAAAGATAAGCTTATTTATGGCCATGGATAATTTATTAAAAAAATGGACCCTAAAATGACCCTTGGAGGCTGAAACGGGCATCCGCTCTCGTGTCTAGAGCACCTGCAGGCGAAGATGCCAACGTAGGTGGCTCTGGACAAAGCCATAGGGGCACCTGCGGCCGTATGTCATCCACCTGCGGGAGAAGGTGGATCCACAGCCCAGTCCAGAATTCTGTTTTGTATGTTTTTGTCTCTCTTTGATCCCCGAAAGCCCCTATACCCTTTTTGGATGTAATTATCAACTTATGATACCTATTGAATGACTTTAAGGGATCGTTTGGAGGCATGTTGGATTATATCAATTATGGATTGTTGTTAATATGTGGTTACGGAAGGTATTGAAGTGACTTGATTGAATAATTTTGACGTAGTGTTAATGAGGAAGCGTAAAGGGTAAACTTAGTGTGAAATGCAATGATGTCTTGGTCAATGTGTGGAATTTTATGGTGTTGTTGGTATGGTAATGCAGTGGATTGTATTGTAAAGGGTGAAAGGACGTTATATGGCAATCATGTAGCTTATTGTCATCTTATGTACTTGTAAAGTAGTTAGTCGTTAACGTGAGCTCCGTTATGAACTTGTGTTGTAGAGTAATACGTAAGGAAAGAGCTGGATTATTGTATTCACATATAAGACTATGTATTCATATTGGGAAGATAAGGTATGTAAGGTTACTCTTTCTGTATCCTTCTCCAGCACATAATGTTCACATTGACATTGTACTTGTTCCATTCTGAAGTGTTCTAAACTATTCCATTCCCGGTTATCACTTGCTGTCAATCACATGTTCCTTATTCATCGATCAATTGTGATTCACATGTCTCATGTTCATTGACTAATATTTCAAAGTTCCAATAGTATCAATCTCATAGAAGTAAAGAAACGAAGTAATGTATAATTATTTGTATATTCTTGAGTAACATCCCATGGGCGACATAAAATCCTAGCATGGGTTATCACAGTAACATCCTATGGGCGACAGAAAAGCCTAGCATGGGTTCTCACAGTAACATTCCAGGGGCGACAAAAAAGACTAGGATGGGTTAACACAGTAACATCCCAGGGGCGACAGAAAAGCTTAGCATGGGTTAATCACATCCCAAGGGTTAAAATACCTAGCATGGGTTAATCTTATCCCAGGGGAGACAGAAAAGCCTAGCATGGGTAGAACGATAAAGATGAATAAATGTAAAGGCAATAGAAATAAAGGATGTAATGTACATGGTTCAAGATATGCAGATCGGTGGTTTTTCTGTACTGACTATTCTCTTATATTTGATTCCATGAAAGTACTTATTTATTATGCAGTTTCATATAAGCCTTACATACTCAGTACATTCTTCGTACTAACGTCCCTTGGGGGGAATTACCTTACTTGCTGCAGGCGCAGGTGCTAGTAGACCTCCACAGTAGGTTGCGGGTCATTTATAGATTTTTGGTGAGCTCCAGTTGGTTCGGGGCTTTTCGAGTTACATGTGTACATTTGTTTTGCTATTGTAAATATTGTATAAAGTGGGGACTTGTCCTGACTTTAGGATGGTTATGTACATGTATCTGTTAGAGGCTTTGTAGACGTACGTGGGGAGATGAATGTAGGAATGTATGTCCAATTTGACTTGATGGCCCTAACGGCCAAGTTTCATATATAGTATATGTTTGCCATGACTTTTGCCATTGGTATTTTATAGTTACATGAGATAGAATGTTGTTCATACAGATACATGCATATGAGTGCACATGAATGAATATTGGTTCTCTCGAGCCTTAACGGCTTCGGGTGCCAGTCCGCCCCGTTGGAACTCGAGGCATGACACCTTAGCCTCTAAAGTGACTCCGCTAAGGTGGAAAAGGGTCGCTTAGGCGGCTGGTGCTGACACCATCAGGCACCGCTTAAAATACACCCCAGCCACTAAAGCGGCTTCACTAAAGCGATAAAAGGCCCGCTTAAGCGTCTACACCAGAAATTTTTAGCCCCTCTAAATATCCCGACTGGGTGTTTGAGATTCATTCGAAACCCAATGCACACAAACGAACTATGGTGCCCCACCAAATTCGATATTTTGGACCCAAGAAACCATCAAAATTCCCAACAAAGGTCATTTTGACAAAAAGCAAGTCCCACACCCAAGGTTCTATTTTTACCAAAATCCACCCAGTAGCTCAAAATGAGCCCGAAAGCCTTGGGACCTGGACCAAGTGTTCCCATAGCCTAAAATCAAAATTTTGAAGCTAACAGAACTGTCAAAATTTTCATCCGAGGTTGTTTACTTGAAGTTTTGGCCTAAGATCAGTTTCTCAACTTCAAAAGTTCCAACATAGGGAAATGGCTATAAAAACCAAACGAACTACCCGAGAACCAAACTGTCAGACCCAGCAAGTCATAAATGACTTGAGGTAGCTATAGGAAAGCTTTAAATATGGAAAAAGCATAAAGAAACAAAAAATGACCTGGAGGGTCATTATAATATGGTTGTTCAAGATTGATTCAATCACACTATTGAGAACCTCTTTCCAAAAAGATGAATCCACAGAAGACATGACTTCTTTAAATGTTTGAGGCTCATTTTCTATAAGAAATGTTACAAAATATGATCCAAAAGAAGTAGATTTCCTTTGACATTTACTACATTTTGGATTTTCTTTATTAAGTACATTTTTCTTTGGTTCTTCCTGAGGTCGTTTAGACCCTTCACCAGACGAATCATATCTAGTTTTATACGAATAAACGCATTCAAAGAATTCATCATAATCTAATTCAATTATCGTATTATCAGGAATATTAGGATGTTCAGATTTGTGAACCAAAAATTAACATGCTTTACTATTTATAGTATATTCAGTTAAAAAATAGTCCTATTTTGATCATTTTGGGTATAGGAACTTGGACTTTGGCTAGACACCCCTACACTTTGAAATATGTCATGTTGGATTTTCTTTCTTTCCATTTCATGTTGAGTATTCGGTTTGCTGTAAGGATAGCATTCCCCCCACAAGTTTTGTGATAAACCAGAACTTATAATTAAGGCACTCATCATTTCCTTTAATGTTCGATTTTTCCTTTCCACAATTCCATTAGATTGAGGTGAGTAAAAGACAATAGTTTTATGGAAAATTACATTTTCCAAACATATCTTTGCAAAAGGAGAATAGTTTTGTCATCCTTATGAATGGGTGCATCTTGGTTATGCTAATGTACTGGATCATCAGTAAGCTGTTATAGCCTTGCTGCTTCACATTCTTATGCATTCATCACTCTTTAGAGAGTGTTTTGTAGTTTGGGGTTGTATGGTAATAGCGATTCACCACAACTTCAAGTATTTGGCATGCACTAATTTATATGTTGTAGAAAAAAGAAACAATAATAAAGTAAAATTAAAAAATAAGACTAAGAGTCAATTCAACATACTTGACTTAATTGACAACCGTATTCCCCAGCAACAGCGACAAAATTTGATATGCCCAAATTACATCTCTTTTAGAAGTATAAAGCGGTTGTTGTCAAATATATAACCCAACTATGTTGGGGTCGAATCCCATAGGGAATAAGGTTAAAACTAAGCCTTATGCAGTTAAATGGACTTCTAGTCAATTACTTCCTTTAAGGGGGTTTGTTAACAAAGTTTTTTTCTAGTTTGTAATTATGTAAAGTGACAATTATTAGAATTTTGGAGATTGTACTCAAGTAATAAAGAGAACTAGGTTTGCGATCACCATGACTTCATAACACCACCTGGTCACTAATGACAGTAAATTCTTCTAGTGCGAAGCATGCAGGTCTATTGATTCTTTCACTATATCTAAATATTTCTCAACCTATTTAGATGATATTCACTTGAATTCTCTCGAATTAAAAGTGATAAGAACACTTGGATAACCTTGTTACAACATTACCCATTAGACAAATATTAGAAATTTTGAATCTTTCTTCTCAAATCTTTTCCTAGTTTTAACCTCTTTCTCAAGAAAGTTAACCCTAAGACATGTCCTAATATTTGCAACCATTAGAAGTCAGTTAAAACAAAAGATTTGATAATATAAATGTAAGCACTATTTGAATCTACACCGTTTAACGACTCTATAGATGTTAATCCGCCATGGATCTCACAACATAGTTGTGGGGTTTTAGCCACTCATAACTTTGGAAGAAAATACAGTAATAGAAATCATAGATGAAGATTACCCTTGTAAAGATGACTTTGATAACCGAATAGTCTTCCCAAATTCTAACAATATGCTAAAACCCAAGAAAACTACTCAAGAACAAAAGGCATTTTTTCTCGATATCATAAGATGCTCAAATAAGCCCTAATAGTAGTTATTTATAGTACAGGAATAATTGGAATTCAAATAAAGCTTAGAGTTTCCCACCTTGCGTCTGATGGCAAAGTTGATGGCTCGTCAGGAGGTTGACGTCTCGTCACCTGTGTTATCACTTGCCTTAAATTTGTGTTGAGTTCTGTTTGAGACTGATACCATAGTTGATGGTCCATCACCTCATTTTCGTCTCATCACTTTGTAACTTCTATTGCTTGACATCTATTTAGGCCTGACGATCTAGTTGGTGGGCCATCACAGGGTTGACGTCTCGACAACTTGGCTACCACTTCTCCCTTTTAGCTTTATTTCTCCTGTTTGCTATATTGTTACCTTTTTTTGCACACTAAAAGTAAAAATGATTAAATATAACAAGAGTTGCTTGAGAACTTATAATTGTTCTGTCTTATTCTTGGTTTTGATGATTGGCAAACTTATTCTTGGTTATGATGATTGATAAACTCATAAAGGGACCAGAAAAGCAATGAAATAATGTTATCTGGAGATACTGATGATAGGGACCTGATGCTCCTAGCTGGTAGGAGAAACTAAAGAAGGGACAAATGCTAATAATAAGAAACCTCTCTGAACCTGCTGCTATATTTGTTATCGGGTTGTCATCATCAAAAAGGAAAAAATTGATAATGCATAGTTACTACAGTACTATGCTTTGTTTTGATGATTTGACAAACCTGCTGAGGGACCAGACACACGCTAGGTAGATCTCTGAAGGAACAACGGAATCAAGATCTTAGGGATTAAGAGGAACTATTTCTCAAGGAGATCTTATTTCACATGGACCAGAATGAAGGACCAGTTCCATGGTCGTTGAACTTTCTGACAGGCAACAATATAGATGTTAGTTGTACTTTTTGCAGGAAAGTTATTGGCACAGCAGTAGAGGAGTAGCAGGTTTTCCAACCTTGATCAATGAGAAACATTCAATGTTTTTCTTCTCATTTGCTATATATATATATATATATATCATTATGTGAAATGAATTGAGAATGGAGTCAGGAGGAACATGGTTAAAGGAGGAAATTCTAGTATGTTATATGGTGATGAAAAAAGATGTGTGAGGTTGTGTTTGTCATCATCTTATTGTGTTACTGTTTTGATAATTGAAAAACCTAGTTGAAGAACCAGGTATGTCAACTAGTGTCCCAATATGTAGTTGTACTGATTTGTCTTATATGCCAACTGTCTTGTACTATCTGGCAGCAGCAACAAAAAAGTGGGATGTGGTCTGCAGTCGTCCTCATCAAGATCCTCTAATAGGAAAGCTTCTTTCTAATGCTCATCCCATATGTTCATCATCTTGAGGAGAGAAGTTTAGTTTTTGCACATACTCAAAAAGATCACTCTTTACAGCAAAAACCACCACTTCTTTTCAAGTTCAAAGATCCTACAACAAAGGACCTGCTCTTAGTCAAGATAGTCATTCTTATTCCATTGTTGTTTGAGTCTTTGTAATTTTGTTAAATTGTAAACCTACTCCTATTGTGAGAAGCAAGTGTAGGTGTCATTATTTGACTTTTCTCTTGTGAAGAAGTGTATCAACTAAAGTTAGTTGATAGTTAGGCTAGAGCTAGCCAAGGTATGTCGACTAGAGTTAGTTGATTATAGGCTATAGTTGGTATATTATAGCACGTCTCAGTGTTGTCATTATATCAAGGGGATGGGGTTAAGAGGTTAACGATAGGATTATGAGAGAGAGTCTGTAATCCAACTATTGCTCTTGTTTTAGTTATATTTGTTGGTAAAATTCTACTAGGGTAGGTCATGGTTTTACTCCCTTGAGCAAGGAGGTTCCACGTAAACATATTGCGTCCTTATTTTACTGCTAATTATTTTTCTATTCTTGTTACTCTTCATTTTCCTCATACAAGGACAAGGTATCGATTCATGTCCTTGTTGCTGTGGGGGACTCGCATAAGTCATCATATTCATAGTCAAAAGCCTCAAATGCGTCGTCAAAATGCCAGCACATTAATAACTTATCATTTAAATCACAAATTCATTATCCTAGTCCAGTTATTATTCCATCCAACCAAACTCCATGCTTGAAGGCCTAAGGTTTGAATCTCCCGACATCACTATCATTATTATGTGCAGCTAGCCCAAGTCTGCTATAATTAAATCTGAATTCCACTACTATGGAGACTGGAGAGTTATCCTGCACGTACCTTATCCTTTACTAAGGTCTAAAACTACACCAAAAATGCTTTAGAATCACCCTCATAGATCTTGCTTTCAAATCCTCATCATTCTAAGCCTAGGGTTCACTTGGGGTGTTTTTGGAGGAAGGAGACGACATAAGAGATCTTAGCTAAATGAGGATTTTAATTAACCCATTGGTTGGCTACTGCTCGACTACCGCTGCTGCAACAGGAGTGTCGCTTCGGTGGTGGATCTATCGCTGCAGCAGTAGGTCAGTGGCCTGGCCCAATTTTTTGCAATTTCGGCCCAATTGATTTGCGCCACGACTTTTTCCCATGAATTAATTCCTACAAGGTCTGAAATGAGGATTTCTTAGTAGAGAGATTTTTCTATGACGGTATTTAACATAACAACGATTTGAGCCATTACGTTAGATATCATTTACCCACCATTCATCCCCAAACAGTTACGGAGAGGGATAGAAGGTTTTCAACATAATTTTTAGAATCCAACGTACACGATGGTTTTTGAAAAGAAGAACGATTCAATATTCTTATAAATTACCTAATAATATCCCACTGAATCCCGGGTAACTACGATTTCCATCACCATTACTTGACCAGTTTATTCATTAAGAGCCTTAAATTTCTTAACCCAATGCACACTTATTATAAACCAAGGAACAAAATTAACGATAATTTATTACATAACAGGTCATTTAAAATACCCTGTACCTTATGAAATATCACAACGCATGAAAATTTATGGTAAAACAAAACTTTACAGAGACCCATCGTTGCAGTAGTAATGCTATAGTGACAGGACTATCGCCACAGCGGGGCTCGACAATTTTCAAGTAGGGTGAAATGGTTTCATTTACCTATTTCTAACTCTCAAAACACTCTCAATTTCCCTCGAGTAAACTTTTTTCTGGCGACTCTATTAAGGTAAATTCTCATCTCTACTGCATTTATGTATTTAACATCGTAGAATCATAAAAATTAGAATAGAAAGGGGGATTTTTGGATGATTTCTTGGTGCAACTTTGGATTTTAAATTTGAGGATTTTTGGCATGATTTTACAAGTATGCTAGATTATCTTACGTCCCCAATGCTCTTACAGTGTTTGAAATGTAAGATTGACGACGTTCATGGTAGTTTTTGGGCTTGAAAAGGGTAGAAGATCAAGATTCACCCTCTTCAATGATTTACACAATTTGGGCTTGAGTTTGGGTGTTAATCACCCCTATTTTAGTGTGAAAGAGTTCATAAATACTCTACCAAGCCAGATCTACACTTAAAAATCAAAATTTAGAAGAAACGTTGAATTTTTGCCATGGGAAGGGGTCGGGTTTGGCTGGGGATGAAGGCACTGCTGCAGTGGTGGATTTTCCACTACAGTGGTACTGTTGCAGCAATGACAAGCAATAGCCCCCAGAATTTTTGATTTATTTTCCTGATTTGGTTCCTTTCCCTCCCGTATCATCCCAAATTGGTTTCTAATTCTGTAATTGTAATATTTACAAGGCTAATACTATAGCTAACCAACCCGCATACCAAAGGTTCCCCAACTCTGCCTAGCATAAGCGTTATGAAAAAGGGTGACTCACTAGGGGCTTTCTTCACGAGAGGGGGTTTGTGATAAAAGTTGTGGCTAAGGAGGCCCTGATTTCTACAACCAAATATATACTTTTGGTTGGGGAAGCTTACCGAGTACATCACTACATGCAACCTTGATACGAGCATGGTTAGCATGGGGAACATTATGAGGGGTTTCCACATATGGATGATAGCCTAGAGCCCAGAGGAAGCTGTGGAGCAACAAATGCACAAGGCCATGAGCAATCAAGATTCCATTTAGGCAATCAAGAAGGGCCCTTATGGATTATTTCCTAAATAGCCACTTTTGGGTTATTTTTGTAATAGGCTATTTGTGTAAAGTTAATAAGTATAAATAGTTGCCTTAACCATTTTTCATACTTAGATTTTGATTATTTGAGACTATTACTCTTAAAGAGTGTTTTGGGGTGGAATCCTTATAGTCTAGTTTAGTGTAGCTAATCTAGGTTAGTGATGGGTGGATTCCCATTGTTGATTTAGAAATTCTTAACCTTGATTTTCACAAGAGTTACTCATTTGTGGATTCAAATCGGGTTTCTCTATTCTAATTGAAACCAAGTTCTCTTCTTTCTTGGTTAATTAATTAAATTAGCCCTTCTTTCTTCTATTCTCATCTCTTATTTCTCTACTATCTTTATTTTGTGTTATTGATTTTCCTTGTTTTCAATATCAATTCTAGTCACTCAATTAAGATCGCTATCATCTTGGTATCAGAGCTTAGGCTAGAGATTCACATTTACGGATCTCAATTCTAGGTTCATAAATCTGAAAAATTCAAAAAAAAAAAAAAAAAAAAAAAAAGTGAAAACTATTTTTGAAAAATTTTAAATTTTTTTTTTGAGTCTTGTTTGAGGTTTCTAATAATAGATTTGCATTCTCTAGTATAAATAGATCTTGATTTTTGAGTCATTCTGAGTTGTTTTAAGCCTTTCACCATTGTTGAGTTGAAGGTTTAGAAGTGGGTTTTAATATCTAAAAATTTTGGGTGGAAATAAAGGGTTTAAAGTTATCGGGGTTTGTTCTCTATGTTATTTGGAGTACGAATCTGGGATTTGGTCTGATTCTGAGTTGATTTGAAGTCAATTCTACCATTATTAGAGTTTGAAGGTTTGAAGGTTTTTTTTTTTAAGAACAAGTGGATTCTTAGATCCGGGTTAAATTGGAAGTTTATTTGCATTGGGGTTTGTTCTCCTTATCATTTGGATTTCGGATCAAAATTTTGGGCTAAAATGGAGTAGAAATCTATTGGATTTGATTTTGGGTGTTCTTCATGTTCATGGTGTTCTTCATGACTTGAAGAAAAGTTCAAATGGGTTTCAAAATCTAAAATTATTGTCTTTAAATCAAGTCTTCAAAGTTATTGGAGTTTGTTCTCCATAGCAAAAGGAGCTAAGGTTTCGAATTTCGTACAATTCCGAGATAAATCGAGGGAGTTGTGAATTTTGGATCTTCATATTTGTTGTTGGTATTCTTGAAAGATCTTCATATCTTCAAGAATAAGAATATTCAAAAAGGTGTTTTGATCCAAAATAAAGATAAAAGAAAAGTGTTTGGGAGTAGTACAAAAGGAAATATTCCAAGAGGAAAAAAAGACAAGAAAGGAAGTACAAGGGTACAATTTCTTGGAATCTTCCTCAAGTGTCCTTTTGGGACAATTTTCAACTCTTGTTTCATGTTTTTTCTCAACTTTTTTCAAGTATTTTCTCTATGGATTTCAACCAAATTTCTTCCTAAATAATTTTTTTAAGTCCAAATCTTGTTAAATTTGTTTCTTTTTATTAATTCTACTTTTCTTTTCTTCATAACTTGATTTTAATTAGTATATTACCTTACTAAATATTATCAAGTTCTTTGAGTCCGACGTTTTTTTCAAGTGCTTTTCTTTGTGTGCTTTTCTAGTTTTATTTCGTTGTTAATTTTTTGATTCAAGTTCGTTAGCTTTAATTGAGTCATCCATTCTTCTTTGAACAAAAATCCATTCTTCCACAAAGAATAAGCGACCTTTTGAATTGATTGGACAAAGAAAGTTCTCTATCAACTTTGGGAAGACACTTTAGGTGAGTTTAGAGTTTCCACATATGAGAGGCATGAGAAATTTTTCTACTAATTTGTTTGTTGAGTTTTCCAGGTAGGGTAGAAAGATCAATAGTCCATGAGAGTAAAGCAAACTCAATGTTTCAAAATATGCATGTTCCGAAAAGACGAGTTCTTGAAACAAAAATGATCATTTATGAGAGAGCGGAGCTTAAAGTTGTAATGGATGATTATAGTGTTATCAACTCTATAACCCCCTTAATGGTTAGCATGCTTGGGTTGCCTTTCTTTCCAAAACAAAATCCTTTTCTTACTCGAATGGGATTTTTGGTTGACAGGAGAGTTAAGGTATCTATTTCACTTGGGAATTATCAAAAGGAGGTTTGGTGTGATGTAGTGCCCTTGGATACTTGTAAAATACGTTTGGGAATTCTATGGTTCCAAAGTCATTGTCACGCACCGAATCCCATCGGGACGGATTGGCACTCGTAGCCGACAAGGCCCGAGAGAACCAAGTTTTGTCTCTATTCAATCATATGCATGCCATAAGAAACCCATAATCACATAATAGCTATAGATACCAACAATGGAATTCATGGAACATGATATATATATATACATATGCGAAATGTCACACCCCGAATCCCAACGAGGCGTGATTGGCACCCGAAGCCGATAAGGCCCGAGAGAACCAATCTTTGCTTATGTTCGTTCACATGCATACCATAAGAAATGCAATTGTCATGTAAGAACTTATTATGCTAATAACGAAATTCAGAAAACATGTGCCAGATATATACATATGTGAAACTTGGCCGACAGGGCCTTCAAGCCATCATGGACATATACTTCCTACATTTGTTTTCCCACAACTGTCTACAAAGCCTCTACAGATACATGACCATGTCTCTATACACTATTTACATAATACCAAAACCTAGTATTCACGTATGACTTGGGAAACCCCGAAGCAACTGGAGCTCACCAAAGACCTGTATACAATCCGCAGCCTACTGACGAGGTCTACTAATACTTGTGCCTGCACATGTAAGGTAAATCCCCAAGAGGGGTCAGTACGAAGAATGTACTGAGTATGTAAGGCCATAAGAAAACTGCATTAGTACATAAAAACTTCAGTGAAAATACTTATAAGAAAAACTCTATATGTGGAATTATGTACAATGCTCCTGTTAGTGTCAATTACGATAATTCATACATCATAACTACAACCATGGACTCAATATAAGAGAAATAGCCAATGTGATTAAACTCCCTTCCTGTATATGGAAAGCCATGTACATTACGTTCTTTACTTCTCTTGCTTTTATATTCACTCATCTTTATTGTTCTACCCATGCTAGGCTGTTTTGTAGCCCCTGGGATGAGATGAACCCATGCTAGGTACTTTGACCCCTGGGATGTCATATGAACCCATGCTAGGCTTATCGCCCCTGGGATGTCATGCTATGTGAACCCATGCTAGGCTTATCGCCCCTGGGATGTATCGTGATAACCCATGCTAGGCTTATCGCCCCTGGGATGTATCGATGTATCGGGATCGACCCATTCTAGGCTTTTCTGTTGCCCCTGGGATGCCACCCGTGTTATTGGGATCGACCCATGCTAGGTATTTAACCCCTGGGATGCCACCCATTAAACATTGCTTCTTTATTTCATTACTCTTTCTTTCATTGCTCTTTCTTTCATTCAATGAGTGGTACTTTGATGATGGAAACATTCTTGAAACTTGAAACATAACATGTAATACTTCACATCTTTACTCTTGTAAGATTGACATCTTTACTTGTGAGGGATAGATACATTAACTTGTACATTACTTTTGAGAGATTGGTACTTTTACTTGTGAGAGATTGATATATTCACTTGTCATAACATTATTTGAAACACAATATCTTTGGAACCGTTGGAATAATAGTCAATGAAGAAGAGACATGTGTATAAACACTATTGAAACTTGGGAACATAACATGATTGGAACAATGCTATTCAAACTAAACAAGCTCTCTTTACCTCATTGCTCTAGTTGAGATAGTCTTCTTAGGAGCTACAACATCATGACAACTTAAGAAATCCCGTCCATAAATAAGAGATAAGTGGATCATAATTCATCTAAGAGTAATACACCTATGAATAACAATATATATCAACCTTAGATGGAATACTATAGAACCCCTTTTGAATGTAACACTTTTGGAACCTTAGGATAAGGATTGCTGAGTAAGACACATGCGGATATCAACTGTTCACCAACTAGAAATGCGATACCTTAAAACCTTATAGAACTTTTAACATACTAGCCAATGAATCATAAGTCAACGAATGGTCATGAGTCATATGATTCACCATTGACCAATGAGTAAGGGACATATGAGTAACTCTAGACAACTATCGGATACGGAATACCTTAGAGTATTTCGGAATTGAATGAGTACCATGACAATATGGACACCATATGTTGCAGAAGGAAATAGAAGAGTAACCTTACATACCTTTGCATCTCCCTATGTATACACAAGCTTATATGGAAATACAATAGTCCAGCTCTTCCCTTACGTTTCACTCTACATCACAAGTACATAACGAAGCTTATATTAGCAACCAACTACCTTACAAGTGCACAAGATGACCATGAGTCACATAGTTATGTTAGAACATCATTTCACCTTCCTTACAATGTCATTTATCGCATCAAAATTCCAACACTACCATAACATTCCACTCATTGACCAAGATTTCATACAACAATAGCATTTCGCATCACACTTACCCTTTATGCCTTCTTATTATCATTCCGTCACATTTACGCTTATCACTTTGCCTCATAACAACATATAATCAATAATACATACTTAATACAGTCCAACATACCTCCATATGACACTTTAAAGTCATTAAAACGACATCACAAGTTGCTAATTATATCCATAAAGGATATCGGGGCCTTCAGGGATCAACTAGGGACGAAAACACTCAAAGTCAAAATCTGGGCTGACCTGCGCTGCCACCTGCGCCCGCAGGTGGCTGAGGTGAGTGTGCAGATGCCCTCTGGAAGAATCCAAAGTCATCTGCGTTGGCATCTGCACCCGCAGGTGCCTCCGTCTGCGGGGGCGGATGCCCATTTTGGTCCGAAATGGTCTTTTTGAGGTCTTTTAATGCCATGAATGGTCCATGATCACAATCAAACATATTTGGACATATTGTTGATCATATTAAATATCAACATTCATCCATGGCCCCTCAACACACATAACAACACCCAAAACCACATTTCACGGCCAATACGACACCAAAACCATAACCATGTCACAACATCAATTCTAAATGTTACACACAATGATTAATCAAAGTAAGACTATAATCACATCTCACATATCAATATTTACTCCACCATGTTCATTTCCTTCTAAACCACAAGTGCTTAGTCAAGTTTACAAGACAAGCCATCCTCCGATTTAGCAAACATGTCACCTTTACACACATAGTGAATTCTCAATACATCACCAACATAACCAACATCATATAAACCATCTACCATGCATAAAATATATTAAACCATAATAATAAACACTTACCAATACTCACCAAGTGATGATCTTTGGCCAAAAGGATGAGAGCTTAGGGTTTGTGGAAATATTGAGAAAATTCTAGAAAAGGCATGGGTGTCCAAATGATATAAAATCTGATTTTTGGCTCTATTTATAGACCCTTTAAGTCTCTCTTTATCCAAACACTTGGTCAAATAATAATGTAGGGACTTGCTCTTGCAAGAATGGGTCAAAAATGGGTTAATTACCCCTTTTGGGCCATGTCTTGCATGCTAATATTTGGGCCTCATTTAACTCATTATAAATTGTTAATTGAGCACACCAAGTGAATGAATAATTCCTTATATATATATAGGTCCCTCAAGTCACTCTTATCCATCTCTTGGCATTAAATGCATGGTTGATTTGGTCAAATGGAAGATTGGAAGAATGGGTCAACTTGTTATATTGGGCCATGTCTTCTTGTTCATTTTGGGCTTCATGTTTGGGCCCAATAATACAAGATTTATTAAATGCCCACAATTTCATATAAAATTCATCAATTCTCTCATGATTTCATTTTTCCATCAATGTACATGCAGTAGTATAAGTTAGGCAACATACGCAGTGTTACACCTCCCACGAGGATCTAATCCTTTGTACTAGGCCTCATATCAATTAACTCATCAATAACATTACATAATACATACCTTTGACTCTCAACACTTAAGTAAATATTGTTCAACGTCATCAAATAGGGTTTGGTAGGTACGGGGTGTTACACGAAACTTGGCCGTTGAGGCCACTAAGTCAAGAACGACATATCCCTTTTACATTTATACACCCACATCCATCTAAAAAAGCCTCTAACAAATGCATTGACTAAATGAACTAAAAGTCGGGAGAAGTCCCCGCTTTATGCAACATGTACAACACCAAAATATATGTACAACTGCGACTCGGAGAAGCCCCAAACTAACTGGAGCTCACCAAAGATCTGCAACACTGGCAACCTACTGTGGAGGCCTACTAGTACCTGCGCCTACAGCAAGTAAGGTAAATTCCCCAAGAGGGGTCAGTACGAAGAATGTACTGAGTATGTAAGGCCATATGAAACTTGTAAGATATGAAAATATGTCAAGAACTCAAGTTCAAATACATAACCAATGTAGATAAGTCACAATGTAGATGAGTCACTATTCTGTACTTTGGAAACCATGTATGTTGCTTTCATTACATTCTTTGTATCTTTGTTTCCATTATTATTCATCTTTGCCTTTGACCTGTGATACCCGGGCCTCGACTGAACAGTGGGTTTTAATCATAACATAGCGTTATGTTGGGATCGGTTCGAGCTAGGCTTATGCCCCTAGAGCAGCCACCCTATGAATCAATGTATATATCGGGATCGGCTCGAGCTATGTTGGTACCTCTAGAGCTGCCACTCATACAACATTTCAGGTTTGGCTCGAGATAGGTTATTACCCCTAGAGCTGGCCCCTGTCAGGATCGGTCCGAGCTAGTCTTATGCCCCTAGGACTTCCCCCTGATCCAACAACCTCGGGATCGGCTTGAGCTAGGCATTTTGCCCCCAAAGCTGCCACCCATACTTGATCATTGACCACATATGCATTACTTTGTTATTTACTTTGAGATTGATACCATGATAGTCACAACTTTAATTGAAGCTTTGGATCATTAACCAATGAGTGTGAATAAACATTGTTGGAAACATAACCTTATTGGAAACATAACACCATTGAAACCATTAGACAATAATCAATGAACAAGATATATGAGTATAACCACTATTCAAACTTTGGAACATAACATTGTTGAGCTTTTGGAACATTATTCATGAATATGAGACATGAGATTCACAATTGATCAACGAGTAGGAAACATATGATAATGATCATTGATAACCAGATATAGAATACCTTAGCACATTTCGGGATGGGACAAGCGTAATGTAAATGTGAATACTATTTGCCGCAGAAAGATATGGACAGAGTAACCTTACATACCTTGTATTCTCAATACGAATATACAATCCTAGAGGTGCATACAATAGTCCTGCTCCTTCTTTATGTGTCACTCTACAACACAAATATATAACGGGATTCACATTAACCATCAACTACTTTACAAATGCATATGACATCAATGAGTTACATGTTTGCCTTTAAACATGTCATTTCCCCTTGACAAAACCATTGATGAAATTACTATTCCAAAAATCCCCCACTATTCTATACATTGACCAATACATGAGAATCAATACATTTCACCATAACACTTCTCCTTTACACTTTCTTATCCACACCGCATCACAAATAATCCATCAAATTACCTTAATACACCTCATAGCACATATCGGCCAAAATCCCACAATATACACTTTTAGAAAAATAACAAATTTAATAAAAAAATCACGCCATAAATGTTCATATTTTATCCATACCATGCTCTCCCATCAAAGTCACAAGTCATATTTCAAGTTCAAATCACAAAGATGGCACATCTTTTACCAAAAGCAAAAATACACTATTCACCACCTTGCCAACATAACCATCATGATATACATGCCATATTAAGCATATAAGAGATTAATCCATGAGAGTAGGCACTTACCAAGGCTTGCAAAGTGATGATCTTCACCAAAGAGTCCCAAGGAAATATTTGCTTTAGGGTTTGGAAGTGTAGAGAAATGTTTGAGAAATATCCAAAAAGGTATGAGAGTCTTTGTGAATAAAATCTGATTTTGGAGCCTTTATATATACCACAAGTCATCCTTAGCCACATTTTGCATTAATTGATATGTTTACTTGGTCAAATATTGGAAGAATGGGTCATTTTGCCTTTGGGCCTTTCATTTTGGCTCACTTTGGGCCTCAAATTGGGCCCAATAACTTATCTCAACTTAGCCCACCAAATTCCATGTATAATCAACCATATATCTCATGTTTAAATAATTCCATAATGTCACGACAATATTCTTTTACGAGTTTCTCATTCGTAGTCTCAATCGCAAAAATAGGAATTCTAGTCGTCCATGGCTTCATTGAACATTTTGGATAACTATTTATATTTCATGATTTGATCATGTAGGAGTATGTAGGAGTGTATTGAATTATTTGAAGCTTTAACAATTCTCAAATAACTCCAAAGAACCAAAAGAAACCATATAAGAATCGACGTAGAATTGCGTTGCGAAACGAGCCCGGAAGGGCACAATCTTTGTGCCTTACGCCACTGCTGCAAAGCAAGGCAGTGGCGCAAGAAATGCACCCCCTCTGAATCAGGTGGCTTGCTCCACACCCCCTGAAACAGGGAGTGGCGCAAGTTTCAATACCTTGCTGAATTTTTCGGCCACTTCTTCAATACTTGCATATCATCCAATACCTTATTAAAACACTACAAAATATTTACTTAGTGATCTTAATCATCAAGTAAACATGACTCCAAGTCACCAAATGAGGTTAGAATGTGTACGGGGTATTACACAAATGCTCCACGAAATCACAAAACACCTCCTACGAAGGTCTAATCGTACATATTAGGTCCGCTATCAAATGTTTCACTAATGACACTATAAAACACATACCCATGGAATCTCAACACCTAGGTAGATATGACCCCAAGGTATCAAATGAGGTTAGAACAAGTACGGGGTGTTATAGTCATGAACTTTTATATACACAAGATTGGTACTATTACATCATGGATCTCAAAGGGCAACTTCTCTTTTCTCCAACATGCCCTAGTAAAGTCGATGCAAGTAAAATGATTATCGAGTTGAGGAAAGATTATGCTTCATTGAGGGAAGGGTTGGATGAAAAATTTGGAATATGGGATGAAATACGCATCGTGAAGTTGAATCTAAGGAGTTAAAAACGTGGCTTGGAGGACCTCCAAATAAAGGATCTTAAGGGTAAGAAGTAAGTTAAAGAATAGGACTTGAAGTATCTAACTAAACCCGCGAAGAAAAGTCGAAAAACAAAATTTTCAAAAAAATAAGATTGGGGTGTGCCAGAGGGAGTGCCAGGCCGCTCTAGGCCAAAATTTTTAGCCCAGAGGCATCAAGCTGGCGTTTTTCCATTTTTCAAAAGTTGGAAATTTCTTAAGTCCCAAAGGTGCCCGGGGACGTACCGGGCCGATTTTTGCTATGTTTCTTCTACAACCACGAGTATATACATGAAATGATTAAAGTATTATATTGGTATGATAAAATCACCCGAGAATGAATTTGGCATCAAAATGACGATTTTACCCTTGTGGTCAAAATAAGCCATACGTGGCTAGAATCACGTGTTTTTGAGATTGAGGCTACAGATATGAATAGCATGAGTGGGAATATTGTTGTAACACATATGAGATGATTTAAACAAGAGAAATTATTAATTTTATTGGGTTAAGTGAATTGGGCCCAACAAAAGGCCCAAAAATGAGAAGAAGACATGGGCCAAAATGGGTCAAAAGACCCATTCTTGCCTTGACCTTCTAGAACACCACATTTAATGGCTAAGGATGGACTTAAAGGCTTATAAAAGGGACCAAAAAATCTGATTTTATTCATTGGACATTCTCATGCTTTCTAGACATTTCTCAACCATTTTTCTCTCAAAACCCTAAGAACTCAAAGCCAACTTTTGGAGCAAGATCATCATTTTTCAAGCTTGGGTAAGTGATTATTGTTATGGATTAATATATTATATGCATGGGAGAGTATGTAAATCATGTTGGTTATGCTTGGAAGTGTTGAACATGGTGTTTTGTGTTTTTGGTAAAAGATTTGTGATCCATGGGATTTAAGCTTGAAATATGACTTGTGACTTTGATGAAAGAGCATGGTATGGATAAAATATGAACATGTATGATGTGATTTTGTTATTAAACTTGTTATTTTTCTATAAGTTTAAATTATGCAATTTTGGCCGATATGTGCTATGAAGTGTATTAAGGTGAATTGATGGATTATTTGTGATATGGTGTGGATGAGAAAGTGTAAACGAGAAGTGTTGTGGTGAAATGTTATTGATTATCATGTATTGGTCAATGTATGGAATATTGTGGGATTATTGGTATGATAATTTCATCAATGGTGTTGTCAAGGGGGAAATGATATTTTAAAGGCAAACATGTGACTCATTGACGTTATATGCATTTGTAAGGTAGTTGGTGGTTAATGTCAATTCCGTTATGTATTTTTGTTGTAGAGTGAAACATAAGGAAGGAGCTGGACATTGTATGCATATCTAAGATTGTATATTCGTATTAAGAATACAAGGTATGTAAGGTTACTCTGTCCGTATCTTTCTGCGGCAAATAGTATTCACATTGACATTACGTTTGTCCTATTCCAAAATGTGCTAAGGTATCCAATATCCGGTTATCAATGGTCATTATCACATAGTTCTTATTCATTGATCAATTGTGAACCACATGTCTCATATTCATGGTTAATGTTCCAAAAGCTCAATAAGGTTATGTTCCAATAGTGATTATACTCATGTATCTTGTTCATTGATTATTGTCCAATGGTTCCAATGGTGTTATTCCAAAAGCTCAATAAGGTTATGTTCCAATAGTGATTATACTCATGTATCTTGTTCATTGATTATTGTCCAATGGTTCCAATGGTGTTATTCCAAAAGCTCAATAAGGTTATGTTCCAATGTTCCAATAGTGATTATACTCATGTATCTTGTTCATTGATTATTGTCTAATGGTTCCAATGGTGTTATGTTTCTCATAATGTTTATTTACATGTCTCTCACTCATTGGTTAATGATCCAAAGTTTCAAGTAAAGTTACAACTATCATTGTATCAATCTCAAAGTAATAAATAAAGTAATGCATATATGTGGTCAATGATCAAGTATGGGTGGTAGCTTTGGGGGCAAATGCCTAGCTCAAGCCGATCCCGAGATTTGTTGGATCAGGGGGCAGTCCTAAAGGCATATGCCTAGCTCGGACTGATCCTGACAGGGGGCAGCTCTAGGGATAATAACCTAGCTCGAGCCGAACCTAAAATGTTGGTTTATGGGTGGTAGCTCTAGAGGTAATAACCTAGCTCGAGCCGATCCTAATATATATATTAATTCATGGGTGGCAGCTCTAGGGGCATAAGCCTAGATCGAGCCGATCCCAACATAACGATATGTTATGTTAAAACCCACTTTAAGTCGGGGCCTGGGTATCACAGGTCACAGGCAAAGATGAATAATCATAGAAGCAAAGATACAAAGAAAGTAATGAAAGCAATATACATGGTTTCCAAAGTTCAGTATAGTGCCTTGTCCATGTTGATCATTCATTTGTATTTGAGTTCATTGACATATTTACATATCATACAAGTTTTATATGGCCTTACATACTCAGTACATTCTTCGTACTGACCCCTCTTGGGGGATTTACCTTACTTGCTGCAGGCGCAGGTACTAGTAGGCCTCCACAGTAGGTTGCCAATTGTTGTGGATCGTTGGTGAGCTCCAGTTAGCTTGGGGCTTCTCCGAACCACAGTTGCACATATGTTTTAATGTTGTATATGTTGTCTAAAGCGGGGACTTGTCCCGACATTCAGTTGGTATTGGTAAATGTCTATGTAGAGGCTTTTGTAGACATGTGTGGGTGTATGAATGTAAGGTGGTATATGACGTTTTGACTTGATGGCCTCAACGGCCAAGTTTCACATATGTATATATATATATATATATATGTCCCATGTTCCATGTTTTTTCGTATTTCGCCTTTCATGTTCTTACTTAATGGTGGTGTTGCCTATGACATGCATATGAATGAATAGAAACAAAGCTTGGTTCTCTCGGTCCATGTCGGCTACGAGTGCCAATCAGTCCCGATGGAATTCGGGGTGTGACATATTGTAACATAATGAAAATAGCTAAAACATAAGTATCTCCTCAGTAAACATGACCAATCACTAAAAAAAGAGTTATGTTCACTAGCAGCACTAAAAACTACACCATTCACTACATCTAAATATAATTTACGACCTTATAATACAAATCCTACACCTCTTATTGACCTTTATCAGTTAGAATAACACTATTCCAACCTTTCTAACATTATCGAGATACCAGTTGGTTCTAACTAATATGAATCATGATTGTTGAAATACCAATTAGAATCTTCCAGATACCAATTGGACTTAACTCAGGGAGATAATAGTGCAATCGTACGATAGGAGAGAAGAAAGTGAGATGCCTCGCAGCTTCCTAAGGATTTAATCTGGACATCAACATACTAATATGCATGACTCTACTCAACATTTTCTCTTGTACATGGATACTAGTAACCTGGGCTCTAATACCAACTTGTCACGATCCAATTCATGGATCATGCGGTCACCTACCCAACTCTACCCTAGATAGGAGAACCCTTACTACCCAACCATTCAATTAAGTGTGGAAGTTAAACAAAACAATCTTTAAAAGAAATAATCCTTTGATCAAAATAAAACTCTTATCCAAATACATTTGTTAGCTAAATACATTGTAAAGATAAAACAATAGTTTTCCCTAGAAATTACTCTAAACTAGTACAATAGCATAAGTAATGAAAAAGAAGACCCAAGACATAGCATCCATGTAAGAGTGACATGAAAGGAGTTGTTGAAGAGTAACAACCATCGTACCTATAGAAACTCCAACTGACCTGCAACATAGTTATATCCTCAAGTGGAGATATAGTAAGTGTAGTATCAGTACAATCACACATACTGGTAGATATCATCGGCCGACCAGGGTTAGAAACAAATAACAATAATAGAAAACAGGGAGTAAAACCATGACACAAGTTAAGGTTTCGGATAGCTAAACCCTCCCAATGCCCCTCTCTTCAGGTCTTTGATATATTTCCCTAAGCATTTTTGTGACCTGCTTGCCATTTAACATTTTTCGTGTATCTTTGTCCTTAGACAATTTTGCCCCTTCTTAAGCTCCCTAACTTTTTTCTTACCTCCTTCATCAATAACCCTAAAACTCTATGCCCAACACGATTATGACTCACTATTCCACCTCTAAATTATCAAGTCGATCACTAGACTGATTCCCTAGGATACTCTCAGGACTGGATCGGATCATCATGTACCTCAATTATATAACATATATATACTACGCATACTAAGATTAAGATATTTACTGAAATAAATCATACCTAGCGTTACCCCTATGCATTCCAATCCACTAATCTTACCCACAGCCTCAACATATAACACAAAACAAGTACAGTTATAACATTTCATCTCAACAGATATATCGATATACAAAATATATCAATTACACTTAAGTAGATTCTTTCAACCTTAGGCACCATGATAAATATGTTCAATAAACTGATGGATGCATGCATCAAGGTATACATAAATACTAGAGTTAGTAGGGACTCTCAGCAATGACCTACAGGGGACGAGCTCATCTATGTACCAGTACAAATGTGGTACCCGATCCAATAATAGTATCGTCGTGACACCCAATCTATATTACAGCATCGGTGTGACACCCGGTCCATATATCATCTCAATACCATCTCAAAATGACATGTTCAATGCATGATACAGTTAATAATTATAAGTAATACCCAAAGGCTAATCACAACATCCAACTCACATATAAGCATAGAGTAAATCGATTCCACGTTACACTTGATGACTCATATTCACCCAACTTAATGGCCATACCCCCTAGCCATCACCCATGCTTCTACTAATGACATCAATCCCGAATATTATGCCTACCTCTCACTTTCCTTCCTCTCTATTATGTTTATACCCATTTCACTATGAATAGCTACCCACAAACGCAGTAAACATACCCACAACTCTTTTGTCTTTTTTTGACTCATCATAACATCTAAGCATCGACTACTTATTCTCTTCACTCTCAATTTGAGCTCTACCAGACTCCTATGAACCACTGAATGCATACTATGGCCCACACTCACATTCATTACCTTTATAATTGTCCTATCCCTTCCTCTAACTTATAAATACACTTCCTTTTAATGACCTAGCGCTAGCTCATGCAAAACTTATACCCTTGGACAATTAAAGGATCAAAAATAGTTTAATAACTTATAATTCAAATTACAAATTCATTATCCTAGTCTGGTTATTATTCCATCCAACCAAAATCTGTGCCCAAAGGTCTAAGGCATGAAATCTCCCTACATCGCTATCATTATTATGTACATTTAGCCTAAGTCTACTATAATTAAAGTATAACCTACCTTATAGATGAATTCCACTGCTACGAAAAGCGAAGAGTTATCTTGCACGCACCTTGCCTTTTCTAACACTGAACTCCATCAAAAATGCTTTAGAATCTCTTTCATAGAGCTTGTTCTCTAAATCCTCATCATTCTAAGTATACGATTCACCTAGGGTATTTTTGGAGGAGAGAGAAGACATAACAGGCCTTAACTGAATGAGGGTTTTAATTAACCCTCGAGCTGGCTACTGCCTAACTACCGATGTGGTGATATGAGGCAGATCTACCATTGTAGTGGTGGGTCAGTGGCCTGGCCTAATTTTTCCCAATTTTTGCCCAATTTGATTTGGGCCATAGCTTTTTCCCACAAATTAATTCCTACAAGGTCTGGAATGAGGATTTCTTAGGATATTTTTTTAGGAAGGTATTTAACATAATGACGATTTGAGTCGTTACTAATACAAGCCAAATGACCTCAAGACCTTTTACGAGAAGGTAAGCATGAAAACTATAAATATTCATGAAGCTACATGTGCTTAAACCTTCCTTGATACCATTGAAGGAGTGCTATGTGTTATCAATTGCATTCATGAACCAAAAGGCTATTGGGGAGGTCGTTGGAGAATCAAGAGGAGCTAGAGGTCATTCTGGAATGACATGCACCCCAACATGCTCCAGTATGTCATGACATACACCAGCAGATAGGAGGGCATGTCACATGCTCCCTTAGATACTCTAGCACATGGCCATGTGTGCCCTTACATATGAGGTCACATGGAGATATGTGGTCGTTTTGCTGAAATGGGTCACTTTTGTGCCCATCTTTCTAATAAATAGCCCATGGCTATAATCGTAGGAATTCCCTTCTTCTTTCTTAGTTTTCTTGATGAATATTGATGTTATGAAACTCTTGAGAGAGTGTATCTTGGAAAAGCTTATGTTAATTATTGCCTAGAAACGTAGGTTGCGAGGGCATTTCGATTCCCTCTCGGTCTTCGTAGGAATAGGGTGCTTCTTGTAGGAATAATCAATTAGGGTTTTAGGGTTTAATATACCCTTTGGTTTCATTGATTTTCTCTTTTTGTATCTTATTATCTATCTCTATCTCTATCCTTTATTTTTTTACATTTTGATTCTATCATTTCTTCTAATTTTTGTGTTTATTTCATCTTTCGTAGTTTGGGTGTTATCATTCGGTATCAAAGCCAATATTAGATTCGTTCTTATGATTCTAGTCTTGGGTTATGGTATTAAAACAAAATCAAAAAAAAAAATGGAAAAAAAATGTATTTTATCAAAAATCCAAAAAATATTTTTGTGTCTTTGAGTCCTTTTTGTAGTTTCTATACTAGATTTGTTTCATCTAGTATATTTGAGGTTGGATCTTGAGGTTTGGGTTTGTTTGGAGTGGATTTGAAAAAAATACCATTGTTGGGCTCTTGAAGCTTGAAGAAGAAGAAGTGGGTTCTTAGATCCGGGCTTAATTGGACATTGATTTGTATTGGAGTTTGTTCTCATAATCATTTGGAGCTTGGATCTAAAATTTGAACAAAAACTTTGAAGAAATCATTGGAATTTAATTTGGTGTTCTTCATGACTAGAAGAAAAGTTCAAAATGGGTTTTAAAATCTGAAATTTTTGGCTTGGATTTAAGGGCTAAAGGGAATTGGGATTAGTTTCCCATGCGAGAGGAGCCTAGATTTAAGATTTCATGGAATTTCGAGTTAAAATAAGAGACTTGTGAATTTTGGTTCTTCATATTGTTCTTGGTGTTCTTGAAGACATTCAAATCTTCAAGAAGAAGATTCATCCAAAAAGGGTTGTTTGATTCAGAATGAAAAGGTAAAAAGAAGGTGTACTTATTTGATTTTCTAGTTTTACTTCGTAGTTAATTCTTGTTTCAAGTTTGTTAGTTTATAATTAAGTCATCTGTCTTTCTTTAAACAAGAATCCACTATGGACAAGAGTAGCAATCGACACCTTGTTTTCCACCAAAGTATAAGCAATCTTCAACATTAGTCGATCCAATTGTGAGGCATACAAAAGTGAGAATCTTTTGAGTGTTGGAGAGGAGCTTTTACTACTAACCTTGTTTATTCATTTTGTAGGTACAAAGGAATTATAAGGAAGTATGCCATTGGTAGCCTCAGATACATATGACCACGACATGGGAGACTATGATTGTAGTAATGAAGGCTATGGCGATTATGGAGGCTATGAATATAGCCATGATCAAGAGTCGTGTGAGCATGATAGCTACTACTTTGGAGAAGAATATGAGGCAAATGGGGACTCTAGCTCTTATAGTATGGAGAGGATGAAGAGCTTTGTGATGGTTCTTATGATTACGATGAAGTATGTGAAGAGTCTTCCCCTTCTCAATTCGAGTATGAAGATGATTTGAGATATACCATTTAATCCTATGCACCTTCTATTAGTTATAGTGGGAATGCTCATAAGACGAGTGAAGATTCGTATTCTTGGTCTTGTGGCACTTCTTATCCTATTCAAAGTGTGCAAGTGGCTATACTAGTTCAAGTAGAAGACATCTGATGGGAAGAAATGAATGTGCATTTCTAATGTCTAGGGAAACTACATCTTATCCTTCTTGTTCTAGTTCTCAAATGATTCGAAGTATAAACCTAGGTGGATATGAAGGTTATAGTATGAGTCATACTCTCCTTAGAGCACCTCTTCCTATCTTCAAAGAAGAGTGTGATCCTGAGGCTTACCTTAATTAGGAATGGCAATATGATAGATTTTTCAAGGACTACGATATGATCGAAGTCGAACAACCCACACATGTCATTAAGCACCTTTGAGATCAAGCAGTGAGATGGTGGGAACTTGCAAAAGGGTCCACTCGAACATAGAGTGCTTTAAAATGGTTCATAAAGTCCATGTATGTGCCAGAAGGATACATGAAGATTTATAATGTTGATCAGAGAATACGAGTTCTTAAAGGAAAGGTGGAAATTTGTGGGATTCTAGAATTCATTCTTGTTCTCGACGATTAGTGCTATGCCAACTACATCACTCCTTCTACGGTAAGATATTTAGGGATTCCTCAAGTTCCAAAGCATTATCCATATACCATGGAGGGATATGAAGTTACTAGAAGCATGAAGGTTCTCTACCCTTGGCATGGAATTTATGAGGAGGTTTGGTGTGATGTATTGCCCATGGACTTTGGTCATTTATGTTTGGGAGCCAATTGGTTCAAAGAAAATAGAGTTCCAAATGAGAAAAATTGGCTCAAGGTTGTAGCGAGCCAATAGAGGAATCATCTTTTCCCACCTACCCTTTCCAAGCCTCAAAGAACTATGGGCACTTACTCCAAGCCCCTTGATAATGAGATACAAAAGATTGAGAGGAGTAAGAGAGTGCAAAATGGTAACCCAAGAATGGAAAAAAGAGAGGTTGTATGGAGTGAAGTGGGGGGGTTCCCACAAACTCAATCTAACTTTGTTTGTCCTTCTCTTAGTAAGGACACTTGTGCAGTTACTAACTTTGCAAATAAAAGAGGAATACAAGCTTCAAACATAGGGTCTAATAAAAAATATTGGGAGATTAAGATGGACCCATGCCTCCAACAATATAAAGAGTATTCCAAAACTTTGAAAGGAACCTTGCACCAAGATAAAGAAGAGTCTTCTCATGAACTTCAAGGTAACAAAGCTAACTCTTACACTTTAGTAAATATGAAAGATCATTGTGTGGCTAGTAGCCAATTGAGTGTGAGTGATAGCTTGCCTATATGTGAGCCTAATAATTCTTTGCCTTGTGTTGATAATGTACATGTTGAGAGTGTGGATACACTAGTTGATCCTATTGATGACTGAATTGACTTTTCTTGTAAGATCAATTTGAGTCCATCTAGTGTTGAAGCCTTTGTGTTGAATGATAGTACATTGTCTTGTGAAAATGGTGTTGATCAACTTGCTTATGAATCTATTCCACTACTTGAGGATTTTTGTGATGTGATTAGTGAACCTCGAGTTAGTAATGATGTTGATAATGTTGATTATTTGAATAGGAGTGACCCTTTGAGCATGCCTTTTGATAAAGGTTCTATTACTTGCTTGACTCATAGGGATGACTATGTTTTTGAAACTTCTTCGAAAAATGATAATTGTTTTTTTGAGAGTGAACTTACATGTTCCAATTCTCCTTCTTGGATTGATTCTTCTCTCTTTAAGCATGATATCTTATAGGAAGATGATGATATCACTCCTAGTAAAGTACCTAGTGGTGTGGATCAAGTTAGTGATGTAGCTTTTCTTGAGGGCTATACCATATATCACAACCCACTATAGTGTGACCATATTTCTCCCAAAGATGGAAATCTCTTCTTGAAAGATAAAAGTACTCTTATGGGGAAAGATTGTGAAGAAATAGAAGGTGGTCTTTGTTTTCAAATTATTTCTTCTTCTTTAAGTGTTCCAATTCGCGAGCATACTTTTAATAATGTTCTTGAGCATAATAGTGAGCATGCCCTAGAGTACACCTTAGATGAAATCAATTTGTGTGACACCTTTCTTTACTCTCTACTTGTCTTTGACAATGTATATGCTTGTGTGAAGAGTATATCTTTTTGTATTGGTGGTACCCTTAGGGAAAAAGAGTGTTGTTTAGACCCATGTATATGGCCACTCTATCCATTTGACCCCGGTGACCGATTGAGATATGGTGGTTGTACAAGCAAGATGTGTTTGCATTTGATGATCCCCTACTCATAGGTGGTATCATTCTTACAACCCTTAGGGAAAATATGTCATTGCCTACCTCAGGAGTTGTTTATCTACTTGCATCCTTGTTTGACACACTTGTGCTTAAGTTGTGTGGACCACAACTCATAGATATTAAGTTGGTTACTTGTTTGGAAAGGAGTCCATGGTTGTTAAAGACTTCTTGTCACCTTAGTTGGGTTGGACAATTTGAAGTGTCAAATAAGACTCTTGGAAGTTACTTGAAGAAGAGAGTTCTATATGCTTGAAATATCTTTCTCTCTCTTTGTGCGTTCCCTCTTGAGAGCGCCTTGGATGAGAATGGTGTCCTTAGCACCTTTCTTTACTACCTTCTTGCATATGATGTTATTCATGACCATGCTGAATCAACATCTTATGTGAGCATGAATTGCTTAGAAATGAAGAGTATTGTGTACTTAAATGCTTTAACTCTATCCTTAAGTGTATTATTTGCTAAATCTCTTGAGCCTAGTGGCTTTCTTGTAGATAGTAGCACCTTGGATGCGACTTCTATGCTTGATTCTTTTCAATACTACCTCTTTACCTATGATGATGTCTATGCTATTTTTGGAATTGTTTTATTTGGAGATAGGAAGCCCTTTGGTTGGCCCACTTTTTTGAGAGATAATGTAATGTGGGTCTTTCATATCTTTGATCCCGGGAAACTCTTGTGGATTTTTGAACCATTGGTAGTACCACTTTTGGTGCGATCTCTTGGGGAAATAATGAAAAAAATGTGTCTTATGGCTCCTAAAATGTATGTGATCTTACCTTTTCAGTTTGTTAATGCCATTATGTCCTTTGTGTTTTCTTTATTTCTTGGTTTTTCTCATAGTCGGTTCCTTTGCAATCTTTTTAATGAGTTTTTTATATTAAAAACAAAGGACCCTTGGTTATATGTTAAGTGTGTGCAACCTTGGCATGATGATAGGATTGATTTTGCTAACACTAACCCTCATGCCTTGAGAATATTGTTGTTGTTTGTCTTCCCTATGGTTTTACAAGGTTTGGATTTGAGGTTGAATAACTACAAACACTCCAATGAATATTCATGAAGGTAGATGTTCTTGACCCCTCCTTGATACCATTAAAGGAGTGTTATATGTTAGAAATTGCATTCAAGAATCAAGGGCTATTGGAGAGGTTGTTGGAGAGTCAAGAGAAGCTAGACGTCGTTCTGGAATGACATGCGCCCCAACATATCATGACATGCACCAGTAGATAGGAGGGCATGCCACATGCGCCCTCAAATGATCTAGTACATGCCCATGTGCGCCCTCACATGCGAGGGCATGTGGATATATGTAGCCATTTTGTTGAAATGGGTCACTTTTGGTCCCATCTTTGTAATAAATAGACCATGGCTATATATAGTAGGATTTACCTTCTTCTTCCTTAGTTTTTGGATGAATATTGATGTTATAAAACTCTTGAGAGAGTGTATCTTGGAAAAGCTTATGTTGATTATTACTTATAAACGTAGGTTGCGAGGGCATTTTGATTCCCTCTTGGTCTTCATAAGAATAGGGTGCTTCTTGTAGGAACAATCAATTGAGGTTTTAGGGTTTAATATACCCTTTGGTTTCATCAATTTCCTCTTTTTGTGTCCTATTATCTATCTCTATCTCTATCCTTTACTTTTTGCATTTTGATTCTATCATTTCTTCTAGTTTTTGTGTTTATTTTGTTTTCCATAGTTTAGGTGTTATCAGTTACACTACTAGACACTTGTTCTTGTACCAACGATACTAGTGAACCTAGGCTCGGATACCAAGCTTTCACGATCCAAAAACTCAGGTCATGATAACACCTACTATAACCTGCTAGTAGGTAAGCAAAATCCATAGCCTAGAAGGGCAAGTAACAGGATAACAAGTGAAAGAGAGAAGAACAGGGTAACAACTCTAAATAAAGTGATTAGAAAAGAAAATAGATGGAACATACATACAAATAAAGTGGTGAAAGAATAAAATATACAAAAAGGATTCCGTAATACCTGGTATAGTTAATACAAGAGCCACTACATGATACAAGTACATTTTGCACCAACAATAATGACTCTTTTAAGCTTACAATGAGGGAGTGAGGAAGCATTTGGATGATACTTCAAAGGACTTCAAACATATATCTTCAAACTATACCCTCTTTGATTAAGGGGTTGGAGTTCTTGAAGGCCTTTGAAGACACGTGTAGAGGAGTGCTCAAGCTATGGAAGGCGGCTTGGATGGACCTTATTGAGCATCAAAGAGAGCACCCACATATGGATGATAGCATGGAATGTGGGAGGCCCAATGGAGCCAAAGGCCCTTAATGGGCCTATCTTCTTTATGGGTCACTTTCTGGCCCATGTATAATAAATAGTCCAACACTATAAATAGCTAGATTTTCCCTTTCATTAGAAAGTTTTTGATGAATATTTAATTATAACTCTTGAGAGAGCATAAGATCTTGGAAAAATTTGTGTTGACTTTTGTTTAGAAATGGTGGTTGTAAGGTCGTTACGATTTCCTTACGGTCATCGTAAGAGTTAGGTGCTTGTTGGTAATTTTAAGGAAGGTCATTGGATTTGACATATCCTTCGGTTGTCATTTTTCTTATCTTCTTGTGTCTATCTATCTATCTTTAACTGTATCCTTTATATTTTCGTATTTTGATTCTATCATTTATTTTAGTTTTTGTGTTTTGTCCTTTCGTATTTTAGGGGATATCATTTGGTATCAGAGCTTGGATTAGGGTTGTTTCCACAATCCCAAGTCTTGGGATTGATATTTCAAAAAAAAATGTTTTCAGCAAAAAAATCAAAAAAAATATTTTTGTTTTTGAGTCTTTCTTGAAGTTTCTATGCTAGATTTTGTTTTCTCTAGTATATTTGAGTCAGAATCTTGAGATTTGGGTTTGATTTGAGGAGGTTTGAAGAAAAACCCTATTGTTGAGCTTGAGGTTGAAGAAAATTTGAATATGGGTTTTTAGATGTAGTCATTTTGGTGTTGATTTGAAGGATAAAAATTGTTGGAAAGTGTTTTCTATGTCGAAGAGAACCTAGATCTAAAGTTGGTGTTAGTTGGAGAAGAAATGGAAAATCCATCATTTTTGGGTTTGAAGCTTGAAGAAATGTGCAGATGGGTTTGAAAACCAGAAAAATTTGGTGTGGATTTGAAGGTTAAAGTGTATTGAAAAGTGTTCTCCATGTTAAAGGAAACATAGGTTCCGAATTTCGTAAAATTTAGAGCTAAAACGAAGAAGTTATGAATTTTTGAAGTTCATCCATGTTCTTGGTGTTCTTCATGAAATTCATGTCTTGTTGAAGAAGAATATTCAAAAAGGTGTGTTAAATCCAAAAATGAAGAAAGAGAAAAGTGTTTGGGTGTTAGTACAAAAGAATATCTAAAAGAAAAGGGAATATTCTAAGAGAGAGAGTGAAAAAAGGGGCCCATAAAGGTTGAAAATGCAGAAGTCCAGGTGTCTGTCTAGGCCACCTGCGCCCTCACCTACGCCAGCAGGTGGCCATCTGTGCCAGTAGGTGACCCAAAGCAGATGACACTGGTTTGATTTGCGCTCATACATCTGCGTGGGCAGGTCATCACCTGCGAGGGCAGGTCATCCAAACACACATCAACAATGCCAAAACTCATCTTGCTCAGGTTCTAACATCTTAGTTTCATTTCTTTGATTCCTAATCACTTTCTTTGATTCCTAAACTAATTTTCTACTAAGTAATCATCCTACTTAGTTATTGATGAGTTCTTGAGTCTTATTTCTTTCTTCATCCTTTTTCTTTTTGCGTTTTTCTAGTTTAACTCCGTAGTTAAATTCTTGATTCAAGTCCTTTAGTTTAAATCGAGTAGTTCATTCTTCTTTAAACAAGAATACACTCCAGCCAAGAGTAGCAATCGACACCTTGTGTATCACCGAAGTATAAGCAATCTTCAACACTAGCCGATCCAATTGTGAGGCATTTAAAAGGTGAGAATCCTACGAGTGTTGGTGAGGAGATTTTACTACTAACATTGTTTGCTCATTTTGAAGTTACAAGGAATGATAAGGAAACATGTTGAATGCCTTCTCCCCCTCTAGAAATATCATATCATATGCATTTCATTCTAATGAACAAATGTCAAGATATGGGAACCAAGGCAGCTATGGAAAAAAAGATATGAGTCTCAATTCCATTAAGATCACTCTTCCTACTTTTGAACGAAAGTGTGATCGCAATGTGCAAAGGCCTACCTTGTTTATGGAATCTAGTGGAGAAGAGTTTGAAAAATGGGAGTTCATGATGGATGAAATCTTCTCTAGCTACAACTACTCAGAAGAAAGCAAGATAGAAATGGCCTTTAGGACCTTTGAATGGAGACTTGTCATTTATTGGGAGAGTTACTACGAACGAATATGTGAAAATCCATTTGTCTCTTGGGAAATATTTAAGAAAAATATGAGATATTATTACCCTGGACCTAATGAAAAAGGGTATAGATGGATCAAAGGAACATCCCAAAAGAAGAAGCAAGCACCCTCAAAAGGAATTCTTGGTGTTCCACCTAATGACAATGAGAGACAAAAGATTTAGAGGAGTAAGGGAGAGAAAAGTGGAAACCCAAGAGTGGAAAAAGGAGAGTTTGTGAGGAGTGAAGTGAAGGTGTTACCACAAACATAATCTAACCTTGTTGTTTGTCCTTCTCTTGGTAAGCATTCTTATGTAGGTACAAGCATGGCGAATAGAGGAGCTCAAGTACCCAAAAAGGAGATCATACTTAAAGACTTGTTGAGAGAAATCCTAGACATCTCCAAAATTTGTAAGGAAACATATCCCAACTTAAAGAAGGATCTTCTCATGAGCTTCAAGGTAACAAAGCTAACTCTTGCACTTTAGTAAATATAAAAGTTCATTGTGAGGCTATTAGACCTTTAAGTGTGAGTGATAGCTTATCTACATTTGAACCTAATGATTCTTTGCCTCGTGTTGATAATGTACATGTTGAGAGTGTGGATACACTGGTTGATCCTATTGATGACCGAATTGACTCTTCTTGTAAGATTGATTTGAGTCCACCTAGTGTTGAAGCCTTTGTAATGAATAATAGTACATTGTCTTGTGAAAATGGTGTTGATCAACTTATATTTGAATCTAGTCCACTACTTGAGGGTGTTCGTAATATGATTAGTGAACCTCAATTTAGTGATGATGTTGATAAAGTTGATCATTTGAATAGGAGTGACCCCTTAAGCATGCCTTTAAAAAAAAATTCTACTACTTGCTTGGCTCATATGGATGATCATGTGTTTGAAACTTCTTCAAAATTTTATAATTGTCTTTTTGATAGTGAACTTACATGTTCCAATTCTCCTTTTTGGATTGATCCTTCTCTTTTTAAGTACAATTTCTTATTTGAGGATGATGAAATCACTTCTATTGAGTTACCTGTGGTGTGGATCATGTTAATGATGTAGCTCTTCTTGAGGGCTATTCTCTATATAACAACCCACTATGGTGTGAAAACTTTCCTCCAAAAGATGGAAATCTCTTCTTGGAAGATGAGAGTACTCTTATAGGGAAGGATTGTGAAGAATTGAAGGGTGTTCTTTGTTTTTCAATTATTTATTCTTTTTTGAGTGTTCCAATTCTTGAGCATACTCATGATAACATTCTTGAGCATAGTCGTAAGCTTGCCCTTGAGGACACCTTAGATGAAATTAATTTGCGAGACACTTTTCTTTACTCTCTATTTGCTTATGATATTACATATGGTTGTATAGAGAGTATATTTTTTTGTGTTGGTGGTACCTTTGGGGAAAAAGAGTGTTGTTTAGACCTATGTCTATGGACACTCTATCTATTTGACCCCGGTGACCATTTGTAGTATGGTGGTTTTTATACACCCAACTTAGTGCTTAGTCAAGACTACAAGCGAAATTTGATTGAGGTTGTTGGCCTCCCTCCCTATAATGGAAAGTCTTTCTTAAGGAATTATAATCCATTAATGAACCAAAGTTGGGTAAGGGAAAGAACTCTAACAAAGAGGTTTTGAAGATAGCTAGTTCATTGAGTGGAGTCTTAACATGGGATAACCTTGTTAATGACATTTTCCTTAGCTATGCAAATTATCATGTGAATCTTGACTTAAAAGTGATCTTATGATTGTTGAAATATTGGACCAATGTGGGTTTACATATGTGGTTGGCTAATTACCATGGTCTTTTTGGTTTACCCTTTTGTCAAAGTCTCTTGAGTAACCAAGTAATTTTTATTTTGTGGGGTTACAAAACCTTGATTGATGATTTTGATGCTTGATTATATGTTAAGTGTGTGCAACCTTGTCATGATGATAGGATTGATTTTGCAAACTATAACCCTCATACCTTGAGGATATTGTCGTTGCTTGTTTGCCCTATTGTTTTGCAAGGTTTGGATTCGAGGTCGAATCCTTTTCAAGAAGGGGAAGATGATACAAGTTCATTTTGCACCAACAATAATGACTCTTTTAAGCTTACAATGAAGGTGCGAGGAAGCATTTGGATGATACTTCAAAGGACCTCAAACACATATCTTCAAACTATACCCTCCTTGATTAAGGGATTGGAGTTCTTGAAGGCCTTTGAAGACATGCGTAGAGGAGTTCTCAAGCTATGGAAGGTGGCTTGGATGGACCTTATTGAGCATTAAAGAGAGAGCACCCACATATGGATGATAACATGGAATGTGGGAGGCCCAATGGAGCCAAAGTCCCTTAATAGGCCTATCTTCTTTATGGGTCACTTTTGGGCCCATGTGTAATAAATAGTGCAATACTATAAATAGCTAGATTTTCCCTTTCATTAGACCGTTTTTGATGAATATTGAATTATGACTCTTGAGAGAGCATGAGATCTTGGAAAAGCTTGTGTTGACTTTTGTTTAGAAACGATGGTTGAAAAGACATTACGATTCCCTTTTGGTCATCGTAAGAGTTAGGTGCTTGTTGGTAATCTTAAGGAAGGTCATTGGATTTGATATATCTTTTGGTTGTCCTTTTTCTTATCTTCTTGTGTCTATCTATCTATCTTTATCTCTATCCTTTATCTTTTCGTATTTTGATTCTATCATTTCTTTTAGTTTCCGTGTTTATTTTGTCCTTTCGTATTTTGGGGGTTATCACTACAGGATAAGGAGTACTAGATGAATGCAATATATACAGAATAGTCTCCAAAATTACAAAATAAGACTAATCCAAAACAGAAAGAGATATATCAGTTTCGATTGCCAAAAGCTTACCCTATATCTCCGATCAACAGTTCCGAGCAAGGATGGCAAGCAGTGATGAATCATACTTGAATCTGTATCAAGGAAAAAGATATAAAAGTGTAGTATGAGTACCAAAATACGCAGTACTCAGTAGACATCATAGGCCGACTGAGCTCCAATATGATAAAAGTATAATAAAGTGTGAATATACGCTAAAGGTAAGAAAAAAGGGTCAGAAAGAGAGCAATATGCTAAAGCTAGACAATTACGAGAAATACAAGTAAATAACTCAAAAAGCATAAACTAAATGTCTAGTTATAACCTAATCGGACTCCCATAAGCCCGGAAGGTACACACAATAATAAATAAACCCAACCGGCCCCATAAGTACGGAGGATGCAAGCAACAAGTAATACTAAATATAACCCAAGCATAATAGTGAATAAATGAGGAAGAATGCTATGATATGCAATAACCGTACCGTATACTCCTTCTCCAGCCATATCCATAAACCTTGCCTGAAATCAAACCAGACTTCCAAATAGAAATCAATGATAATACATGCCCATATCGAACCGTGGCTGAATATGTAAGCTAAATATGTAATTAAGCAGTAACAATCAAGTGCCTGGAATCGAACCGGGGCTAAATAGTCTTTTTTTCTTTTTTAGAAAATCAAATTCATTTACAATATTCAACAATACCATTTTCAAGTCGAAAAATAGTGTTTTTTTGCCAAAATACCAATATGCCAAGGATATAAAATTAAACCAGTACAACATAACGATAAAACCAATCAAATACCAATAATCAGTCCACCAATATGCAACCTAGGTGTTTTACAGTCATTTATAACAGGAAAGTATGCTATCGTAAGGTGAATTATCAAAAAAGGAGCGGTAAAACTAGCTACAACCCCCGAGCAACTAGACCTAAGACAAGCAGCTACCCGAGCCTAAACTAAGGCATCTGACTCTAATCTCAAGGATACTATGTACACTAAGCCAAGTCCTAAAGGAGAAGCGACTACCGAGACTAAAGATTTCAAGGCATAATTCTACTCTAAGGCCCCTAAATAGGTTATAAGGATCATAATTACCTAAGTAAGATATTCAAGCCACAATATCTTATCAACAATTAGCAAATTATCATACAAAAATCTTAAACGAGCAAAGTCTAAGAGTAGGTAAGTTGTAACCTACCTGGACACCGAAGAATGCGCTCACAACCCACTAAATAAGTTTTTTTCCCTTCTAAGAAGCCTTCGACCACTGCCACAGTTCCAAAATAATAATTTGGATGTCAACATGAGAAGAATACTACCCATATTGTGAATTTATGCTCTAGGTCAGAAATCGGGTTAAAAAGCACCCCTAGAGCCCACTTACAAAATTCAGAAATTGAACCTACAATTATGTCCCTCATAGGACAAGGATCTCATGGTAAAAATTTGAGCATGATCAGCCCCCAAATCGAGTTTCAAAACAACCCACAAAAGAAAGGAAAAACAAGAATTAAAATAGAGAATTAAAGCGAAAATTTAGGCGAACTTACGAATTAATGAGAAAATAGGATCAAGAAGCAAGCAAATATCAGCCCTGAGCTCCAGCTACGATTTCCCTACAAATACCCAAGCTCCAAGGGTTCAAAAATGGTGAATTTTTGGGTGAAAATGATGAAGTGTTCAAAATGGGGATTGATATATAGCTACCTCCGCTTAAGTGAAGCTTTGGCCGCTTAAGCGACTAACACACCGCTTAAGTGGATGTTACTGTTTTCCCGCCTCTCTACTTAAGTGGCTCCCAAGCCACATAAGCGGCCTGCTTAAGCGGATGAGAGCCCGCTTTAGCGAAGGGGGCGGACATCATCTCTGGCCACTTAAGCAGCCTCCTATCCACATAAGCGACCTAAAGGGCGCTTAAGAGGCTACACCAGCGAATTTTGCTAAGCTCAAAAGAACTCTGACTGGATGCTCGAGATTCGTTTGGAACCCCGTGCGTGCAACAAAATATGCTAGCCTATAAAAAATGGCATTCCGAACTCAATGGAATAGATAAAATTTCCAATCGAGATTGTTTCGATGAAAAGTGGGCCCCACACCCAACCTTCCATTTTAACCAAAAACCAAATGATTTCCCAAAATGAGTTCGGAAGCCTCGAGACCTGAACCAAAGGTTCCCCTAACCCAAAATCTATGTTTTGGAGCTAATGGAACTATCAGAATTCTCATTCGATGTTGTTTACTTAAAGAATGGCTGAAGACAAATTTCTCAACTTTAAAAGCTCCAAAATAGGAAAACTGACATAAAGTCAAACGAACTACCCGAGAATCGGACTACTTGTCCCAACAAGTAATAAATGACTTGAGCAGCTATAAAAAAGCTCTTAAAGCAGAAAATACATAATAAAGAGGAAATTGACCTAGAGGGTGATTACATATTTTCTTTTACTAAATTGGACATTGAATTATTTTGTCCTATTGAATTAGAAATTTAGGATTGTAGACTTGTCTGTCTCAATGTGAGAAAGATCCACAAGTGTTCATTCTGCTCTTTACATGTACTTTTGACATTGACTTTTAAATTAGTCTAAACGGAATGTACAAGTACATTAGTAAATTACTCTAAACGGAATGGCTAATTTTAAATTAGTTTAAACACAGTACTGGAATGTACACACCAAAAAGTCACGTACTTAATAATGAAGGCCGACAAGTCGATGGAAACAAAAACAGATACCATGGCGTAGGAAATTCAGAATCCACATTCTACTAATTCGCTTCTAATAATCTTTGCTTCCAATCTCAATATATTTCTGCCTCCGAACTTTAAATTATGATTTCTCTATATGTCATATATCTAATTTGGTTGGGGTTTCCGGGTTTTATAGATTAGTTTATTTTTAAATTTGTTTTTTCACTTCAATTAATTGGGGTTGAATTTCTTTATAGATTTATTTTGTCAAATATTATGGACTGATTTCATTTATCCAACACTCACGAAAAAATTTCAGTCAGAATTCATTTACACTTGTGTGAAATTTCTGCCTTTTTGAGTACGATGACTGACTATCTCATTTCACAGATAAGGATTATATGTATTGATCATGTTGATGTGAAGTGTATCAAACGCAGTTACCAAAGCGGTAAGCATCAACTTTTATTTAAGTTCTAATTACATTATAACTTTAAGATATTTGATTGTTTTAAAGGATCGGCAAGTGTTTATTTGTAACACTATTAAAAGGAACATAAATATTTTTACTTGTAATGTAGCATGTCTTTATGATATTTTACTAGCATATTTATGGGATGATACATGTAGCATGTCTCTATGATATTTTACTAGCATATGTTATAGGATGAGACAATTCATGTCAGATATCGATAATGTAGTTAGGGTGTCTTGTCCATTAGGCCACTTAGGCGATCGCCTAGGTCCCACAATTATGGAGGCCCCATATTTTCATATAAAAATAGTTATATATACTCTCTCCCTCTCTCTCTCTCTCTCTATATATATATATATATAAATTGTTGAAATTTTTTATTAGCATAAAAAAGAAAATACAACTCAAAATATATATATATATATATATATATATATATATATATATATATATATATATATAAATAGAGTTTTGCATGGAATTTTTCTTATCATAAAAAAAAAACAAAAAAAACATTCATTATTACTATGATATTGTGACCGTTTGGGGTATGAGAAATAGAAGAATTAGTTGAGAAAAAAGTGGAGACTTCAACTTTTGGGAGATCATATACCAAAAATATACTAGCTATTACATTTATTCTTTATTTTATGTTTACCTTTCTAGCTTTTCCTCAACACTCATTATTTACCACATTGAAAAAAAAAACAAAAAAACATTCTCATATTAATGTATTTCTTTGTTTTTCTTTGATATTTTATTTCCATTCTTCATAGGCTCAAAATCAATTGATCAAATAATATTTTAAGGGATCGGAGAAAAAGAGTCAAATATACTATACAAGATATATTGTGTTTTTTTAAATTTCTTTTTCATATTTTTAAGGATCATGAATTTTGAAAGAGTCGAAGTTATTTTACAATCAAGTAATTCATCTCTTGAACAAGTTCTATCTCGTTATATTTTATTAGTTTTTCATACTTTTTTATATTAATAATTCATACATGTAAAGTGTCTATAAATTCTTTTAGAATTTAGTTATGTCAAATAGAAAATTGAATCCATTATCCAAAACTTAAAAGAAAAAAAAAGAGGGAGAAAAGTTGAAACTTTAATACAATCACAAAAACAGGCCCTTGATAAAATTTTAATGAACAACAAAAATATTGAATTGGAAAATTTGGATAACGTTCATTAGATGAACAAGTTAGTACTTTAGTAATTGAGTTAGATAATAATAATTTAGGGATTTAAGATAAGGCCTCTTATTAGAATTTTACCTTAGGCCCACGATATGGTTGAGACGCCCCTGAATGTAGTTTAGGATGGAAATGACACTTTAGAAATGAATATGCAGTCGTACCTACACAAGTTTTTAATCGGGGGCCGTTTTATTTCTAGGAAACAAAAAGAATATAAAAAGATTTGCCATATCAGTCATGTATCAAAGCTCAAATTCTATGTGATCCATGTCATTGGTGTGTAATGAATTTAGTAAGCACTTTAATGTCTGAGTTTTATATTGTTCGTCATTGGGTTATTTTGTATGATTTCGATTTTGTTCTTAAGATGGTGATTATGGTTTGATTATTTCTTTTGAAGATGATTTCATTTTAAAGATAAAGTACTGTAAAAATGTTAGTCTACACAAGTTTTTCTATCACGACACCTTACTTTTCTAGGAAGCAAGCTGCAAAAGAAGCACAAAAACATGTCATGTCATTCATGTATCAAAAGTTCTCTTACATGTGCTCTATATCTGTATTAATGAAATTTACAAATAGTTTGAATTCTGACCTATGTATTGTTTTAGTTGCAATTCATATAGTGTTTAATTGCAATTTCATTTATTAATCATGCTTTTTATTTTAATTGTTCAGTTGTAGATATCAACTAGAAAGGTTAACTTTATTGCCATCATACCTTCTATGCTGGAGTAAGTGATTCATACTTCAGGGCAGAAATCCAGATCGAATCCTACACAAGGTTGCTGCTAAGACACACACATATATATATATATATATATCAGAGAAGACATTTCGATTATGATTAAGAGTTAATGATACTTCTCGTTATAAGGTTTCTTACACTTTTCGAGAAGCTGTCTATGATCATTATCTGGGGCTATTTGGACTTAAATAAGTACTGCCAAAAAATATGATGAGATGTTCTCATGATGTGAAGACAATGTAAAGAACAGGTACACGAAGATCATCTAGAAAATGACTCTTTCCTTTATGGTTTGGGTGTTGTGGTAGAAAGAAATGTGAATAGTGCACATTTGGAAGTGCAGTGGTTCATCTTTGCTGACTTTTTGGTGTAGGTTACATGATGTATATCATCTACATAAATAATAGATCTCATTAATTTATATAGGAGCAATTTTTATTGCAAATAATGCCGCTTTTAATTTATAAAATATTTGCAATTTTTATTGCAAATAATAGATCTCACTCGTTGTTAAAAATTTATTCCTATAATCAGTGCATTTCTAATTTTTGTCTCTTAAGGAGCAATATATTTTATGGGTGCATCTTATATGAAGCTGACTCATGGGAATATACTTTTTGCGCATTGCACGGGCACATATACTTACTAGTTTCATATAAAAATGGAAAAACTGGTAATAGCCTCCTATGAGACCATTGTCGTTAATCAATAATTTTGTATCTCTACTTTGAATTTCTCTATCATTCATATCTTGAATAATCTATCTATATCTATCTATTCTAAATTAAAAGTGGGAAGCCCTTAAGCCAAATATCAAATTACTAAAATGCCATTCTAAATGTTAATCTACATTATTTATTTAAAAAATAAAAAAGACTTACCGGTACCGTTAGTTATAGAGGAGAAAATTATTTGACATGTTTCTTACAAACGTTGTGTCTTTTCAATTATGTAGTAACTTATCCTTTTCTACTAAGTTTCAATCGGTGTTTTGAAAAAGGAAAGAACCTTATCTCTATGTAAATTAAACGCTCTAAACACTTCAATTATTGAATTGAATGTATACATAGCATTGGTCAATCTCTTCACAGTCAACCGAGTTTTTCTCCCTCAGATCTGCACATCAATTAGCCAGTCTCTTAACTTGCTGTCAATTCTTTTTTATTCCTCATCAATTCTTTTAAAAAATATATTTTTTCTATTGGATTGAGTTCTTGTATATAAAAGGTGAAGGAGTGTAACTATCTTAGTATTCTCTTCCACAAAGTTACATTCTTAGACCATTTTTTAATATATTTACAACAATTATAGGACAGTAATATTAAAATTCAATAAAGTTTTATTTGTTATGCAAGAGAAATAATCAAATTCGAAAGGCTGCAATCAAGATCTTTCTGATTCACAACAAAAATGGCGAGAAGACTTCTGTAATCATATTGATAGCAACTTTAAATCGGTAAGACTTCATTTTATTTCAAGATAAATGCAATGATTTACATTGGCGATTGTTAAAGCACAGGGAAAGATATTGTTTTAAACAATGTTGGCCTAAATTATACCACGAAATTTAGAATTCAAGTGATTTCATCCATTAAAAGGATGTTACTCCATATATATATGAAAACAACAAATTAATATCCAATATCTTGAAAATAGTATGACATATTTTTTATTGATTGTATTATTTGTTTATATTTGAATGTTGGTGCTGTTCTGTCTCTACTATATTTTGAATCAGCAATTTGGCACCTTAGTCAAATTGGTGACTTAACAAAAAGACTGCATAATATGAAAGAACAACGTCTTGCACTTGGTATTACAAAATGAAAATAGATACACAAACAATTCTCCTTGAAATTGAAATTGTCAAATTACAACAGGAAGACTAAAAATAACTTCAAAATGAAAAAAGAAGAAAGTTGAAGCATATTTGGGTTCTACTTATTTACTCTCTTCAATTTTTATTATATTATTTTTACACCTTTTGTTATTTAAGAAATACAATTTCTATAGATATAATTATAGAAGTTTTTTTTATATGATGATCTCATAAAAATATATTTTGAAATTGCATGTATGGCGTAATTGGAATAACATATGGTTACAATTAATTTCGGCACTTTTCTTTTTATCAAATGAAATAAACTGATACACAATTTGATAGCATGTGCATAATTTTGTAGAACATTGTCTTCATTATATAGTAAAACATATGAACTAGGATTATGTTAGTACTTCCCAATGTTGGATTATTATTTATCATAATATGTTTTTTAACATGGTCAACTTAATGATGCACATTCAAGAGGAATACCAAGTCAACGAGCCCTATAAGTCATAGTAATTAATAATTTAAAATATTTAAAAGTTATATAAAAATATTACGATCAATGAACTATTTGTTTGACTCTCGAAATTCAAACGCCGTCATAAAAATTGGATGGAGAGAGTATATGATTTGTTATACATGTGCAATGTACGTGCTGAAAAACTAGTTATATTGAAAGTGTGAAGGGTCTTAGAATTGTTGTTTGAACTTTTTACCCTTCATTAAAAGTCTCTACAATAGACAAAATTATCTTTTCACTTTTTTCCTTCAATAATTATTTAATTATTTTAATAATATTCACTATAAATTTAAAAAATTAAGGAATCCTAAAATATATGGTGAGAGAGAAATATATGGAAAATTAATATTATTAAAAAAAAAAATTCTTGTGTATGTGAAAAAGGAGTCCTAAAATATATGGTTAAAAAAATACATCAATAGGTTTACTGAAAACGAGAATGATTTTTTTTCTTCTTACGCCAGAACTAAGATTTGTACAATTTGTATAAAACTAGAATTTCAATATGCGTATGGCTCGGCTTATGTTATTGTTGTTTGAAGAAGACCCATATTCTCTCTCCCTCTCCCCTCAATATTTACTTTTTTCACCTTGAATTTTAGAAAAATAGATGATTCTTAAATTAGTCAAGCCTTTCTTTATTCTTTTATGGCCCTCTAGAAATCGAATACGTCTTCAAGAAGCCAATGATTAAGTTACACTAGGTGGTCGTTTTCTACAAGTTTCTATGTTATACTAAGAAGACAAAGCTGGCAAAGTGTGTTGTTGCAGAAACAAATCCCTCAGTGGTTGGTGTATATCCTGGTGCACAGAATCAATGGCCTGCAGGTTATGGTGTACAAGGTCAAACCTGGCCACAGGCTACACAAGCCCAATCACAGCAGTGGAATCCTGGCTATGCACAATAGGTAGCATATGGTGCTTACAACAGTTACGGAACTGGCTATCCACCTAGTAAGTGCCTGCAACATCAGTGCCCTCTAGTGTTGGTTATGGTACTTATCCTTCAACATGTCCAGACCAGGTATGCGGAACGCCTTTTATATATGAGCATTGATATCCCGATTATCCTATTGTTTTGCTATAGTTTTTGTTTTGTTGATATCTGCTATTTTTTTCTACTTAATATATGTGTTAGATGACTATTTGGTCGGGCTTTAAGGAATTTTTGTGTAAGGATAGGTTTAATCATATTATTCTGATATCTTGATTATCCTATTATTTGTTGTAGATCTGCTATTTTTTCTTTGTTAATATAGGTGCTAGATGAATGTTCGATCAGATTTTAAAGAAATTTTTGTGTAAAGGTTATATTAGGTTTAATCATATTATTCAGATATCTCGATTATCATATTATTGTTGGGTTATGAGTCTTTTTTCCTTCCTATGTGATAAATAAAAGCCCAAATTTGGACCAACCCACTTTGCCCATAGGCCCAATTCTATGGGGCATATATATAGACCTTTTTAGGTCTTATTTTCTAATCACAGAAGAGAGAAATCAGCAGCCACACATAGAAAGAAAGTGCAGATTTTCTCACCCAATTTCAGCCCTAAATTGCCAACTTCAAATTGAGATTTCCGCTTCGTTTCTTATCCGATTGAGCTGATTTTTGGACAGCTTGTTCCTCTCATCTCAATCTTTGATTAGGAACTGACAGAGTTGGATTTGGTGCCCCGCAGCTCCAGTTTTGCATCCGTGAACAGTAGCTGCGTTTTTGGGTTTTTGCTCCTTTAATTCTCTAGTTTTTGGTGTTGTGCTTTATCTAGTGTTGCTCGTTGTTTGGCACTTATTTGGTGGCCATTTTGGAGAACATTATTGTAACTCTTGGTGATTATAGTGGAGGTTTTTGGTCCCGTGGTTTTTTACTCTTCACACTGAAGGGTTTTCCACGTAAATCTGGTGTCTCGTGTGATTGATTTATTTTATCCTTGCTTATCTATTTTGGTTGATATTTTTGCTGCCTTATTATCATTGTGCTTGGGTTTGTTTGTCTTCTCTTGGTTCAAATTTAAAGGGAAAGTTTAGACTTGGGTATTCTTCCGCTGCTACCCTGTCGTGCACTATTGTTATTGCCCTTGTCTTTTCCAACAAAGTGGTATCAGAGCGTAGGTTGTTGTTGATTATCGATTTGAATGATGGAGACAAATATGAGCAAAATGGTGTGTTTGAATGGTAGTAATTATCATACTTGGAAAGGCAAGATGAAAGATCTTCTATTTGTCAAGAAAATGCATTTGCCTGTCTTTGCTTCTAATAAAGCTCAGTCCATGACAGATGAGGATTGGGAATTTGAGCATTCGCAGGTTTGTGGCTATATTAGACAATGGGTTAAAGATAATGTTAGAAATCATATTGTAAATGAGACACATGCCAGAAGTTTATGGGACAAGATCGAGACACTGTATGCTTCGAAGACTGGTAATAACAAGTTTTTCCTGTTGAAACAGTTGATGAATATCAGGTACAAAGAGGGCAATCCTATTTCTGATCATATTAATGATTTTCAGGGTGTCCTTGACCAGCTGTCCGGAATGGGTGTAAAGTTCGATGAAGAAATTCAGGGACTTTGGCTTCTTAATACTCTGCCAGACTCTTGGGAAACTCTTCGAGTTTCTTTGACTAATTCTGCTCCCAGTGGTGTTGTAACTATGGAATATGCTAAGAGTGGTGTCTTAAATGAAGAGATGAGAAGAAGATCTCAGGCCTCATCTTCTTTAGCTTCACACTCCGATGTTTTGGTTACTGAAGATAGGGGGAGAAGCAAGTCCAGAGGTCCAAATGACAGAGGTACAAGTAGAAGCAAATCCAAGTCCAAATACAAGAATATCACATGTGACTATTGCCACAAGAATGGGCATATCATGAAATATTGTTACAAACATAAAAGAGATATAAGACGACAAAAGAAAGAAGGCGATAATGAGAATCGTGTTGCTGTTGTTACTAATGATGATCTTCTTGTTACTTGTGGTAAAAATGCCATTAATCTTGTTCGTGATGAGTCTAGCTGGTTTGTAGATTCTGGTGCTACTTCTCATATCACGCCCAAGAAGGAATTATTTTCTTCTTATACTCCTGGTAATTTTGGAATGTTGAAAATGGGCAATAATGATGAGGTTGAAGTACTTGGCATTGGCACAGTTTGTTTGGAAAGTAATAATGGTTCCAAACTTGTTCTCAATAATGTCAAGCATACTCCAGATGTTCGCCTGAATTTAATTTCTATAGGGAACCTTGATGATGAGGGTTATACTAACACCCTTAGTGCTGGCCAGTGGAAGCTTACTAGAGGTTCAATGATTGTGGCTCGTGGTGACAAGTTGTCTAACTTGTATGTATTTCAGGGCTCCACTTCTAGAGGCTCAGTAAACTTGGTTGAGAATGATACTTCATCAGAGTTATGGCATAGAAGGCTGAGTCATATGAGTGAGAGGGGGATTGATAGTTTGGCTAAGAAAAATTTGCTTTCTGGAGTGAAACAAGCAAAGTTGAAGAGATGTGTTCATTGCTTAGCCGGTAAACAAAAAAGAGTTTCTTTTCAGAGCCATCCGCCTTCAAGAAAGCTTGATTTGCTGGAGTTGGTACATTCTGATTTGTGTGGTCCTTTTAAGGTAAGGTCTCATGGTGGTGCACTTTACTTTGTGACTTTTATTGATGATCATTCTCACAAGCTCTGCGTATTTCCTTTGAAGTCCAAGGATCAAGTACTTGATGTGTTCAAGGGTTTTCAGGCCTTGGTTGAGAGACAGACAGGGAAGAAATTGAAATGCATCCGCTCAGATAATGGTGGTGAATATATTGGTCCTTTTGATAGATATTGCAGAGAGCAAGGTATTCGGCATCAGAAAACTCCTCCAAAGACTCCTCAGTTAAATGGTTTAGCAGAGAGGATGAATATAACTCTAGTTGAGAGAGTTAGATGTATGCTTTCAGATGCTAAGCTGCCAGATTCTTTTTGGGCAAGCACTTAATATTGCTGCTTATGTTATTAATTTATCTCCTACCGTTGCTTTGAATGGTGATGTCCCTGACAGAGTTTGGTCCGGTAAGAATATTTCTTATGATCATCTTAGAGTCTTTGGGTGTAAAGCCTTTGTGCATGTTCCTAAGGATGAAAGGTCAAAGTTGGATGTTAAAACTAGGCATTGTATCTTTATTGGTTATGGTCAGGATGAATTTGGCTATCGTTTCTATGATCCAGTTGAGAAGAAACTTGTTAGAAGCCGTGATGTTGTGTTCTTTGAAGACCAAACAATTGAAGATTTTGACAAAGCTGAGAAAGTTGTTTCTCAGAGTAGTGAGAGCCTAGTTGATGTTGATCCAGTTCCTTTGACTATTGCACATGAAGAAAATCTTCATAATGATGAAAATCAAGTTGATAATGAAGATGGTGATCATGTTCAGAATGATGATGTTGATACTCCAGTGCAAGATGATGTGGTTGATCAACAACCAGTTATTATTGATGCTCCAGAGAGTTCTCTCTGACGATCTACTAGAGAGAGAATACCTTCATCTCGTTATTCTCCCAATGAGTATGTACTTTTGACTGACGGGGGAGAACCTGAGAGTCTTGATGAGGCCATGGAAAGTGAAGAAAAAGAAAGGTGGTTTGATGCTATGGAAGATGAAATTAAATCTTTGCATGATAATCATACATTTGATTTAGTTAAGCTACCTAAAGACAGAAAAGCTTTGAAAAATAGATGGGTTTTTCGGGTGAAACATGAAGATGGAAATCCAGTTCTATGGTACAAAGCTAGATTAGTTGTGAAGGGTTTTAACCAGAAAAAGGGAGTTGATTTTGATGAGATATTCTCTCCAGTTGTGAAGATGTCATCCATTCGTGTGGTTTTAGGCTTGGCTGCAAGTCTAGATTTAGAGGTTGAGCAAATGGATGTTAAAACTGCTTTTCTCCATGGTGACTTAGATGAAGAAATTTATATGGAGCAGCCGGAAGGTTTTGAAGTCAAGGTAAAAGAGAATTATGTTTGCAAATTGAAGAAGAGCTTGTATGGTTTGAAACAAGCTCTAGGCAGTGGTACAGGAAGTTTGGTTCTTTTATGAGTCAGCAAGGCTTCAAAAAGACTTCTTCAGACCATTGTGTTTTTGTGCAAAAATTCTCTCATGGTGACTTTATTATTGTGTTGCTTTATGTTGATGACATGCTTGTTGTTGGTCATAATGCTTGCAGGATTCAGAAGTTGAAGCAAGAGTTGAGTAAGTATTTTTCTATGAAAGACTTAGGACCAGCAAGGCAGATTCTTGGCATGCAGATTGTTCGTGACAGAAAGGCCAAGAAGTTGTGGTTATCACAAGAGAAGTACATTCAGAAAGTACTTCGCAGGTTCAACATGGACAAGGCTAAGGTTGTCAGTACACCTTTAGCTATGCACTTCAAATTGAGCACGAAGCAGTGTCCTTCTAGTGATGATGAAAAGGAAGACATGAAGAAAGTTCCTTATGCTTCAGCCGTTGGTAGTTTGATGTATGCAATGGTTTGTACAAGACCAGATATTGCTCATGCTGTTGGTATTGTTAGCCGTTTTCTTTCTAATCCAGGAAGAGAGCATTGGAATGCTGTGAAGTGGATTATGAGATATCTTTGTGGCAATTCTAGTCTGAGTTTGTGTTTTGGTACAGAGAAGCCTATTCTTTGTGGTTATACTGATTCAGACATGGCTGGTGATGTTGATACTCGCAAGTCTACTTCAGGGTATTTGGTTACTTTTGCAGGGGGAGCTGTGTCTTGGCAATCTAGGTTGCAAAAATGTGTTGCTCTATCTACTACAGAAGCTGAGCTTATTGCTGTCGTTGAAGCTTGTAAAGAGTTGCTCTGGATGAAGAGGTTCTTGGGGGAACTTGGTTGTGCTCAAGAGAGGTATGTGCTTTATTGCGACAGTCAAAGTGCATGGTCGGTCTAAACACATTGATGTTAGATATCATTGGATTCGAGATGTGTTGGATTCTAAGTTGCTTGAACTTGAGAAGATTCATACAGATGATAATGGTTCCGACATGATGACTAAAGCTTTGCCAAGAGGGAAGTTTGAAAATTGTTGCTTGATCGCCGGGATGGCGGTCTCCTCCACATAATTGTGCGGTCTCCTCCACAGTGTTAGGATCGAAATTAATCAGGTGTCATACGAAAGCTAGCAAAGCAAACCTCGAAAGACCCAAATAAGAAGACATGTGAGAAATACACCAAAAGAAACACAATAATTTAACGTGGTTCGGTCAATCGACCTACGTCCACAAAAGGAGATGAGCAATCCACTATATAAAAGAGAGTACAAAATGTCAAGAGAGACAACCTCACACAATTCACTCAGAATACAAAGAGGTTCACACAAGTGATACGCAACACTTGTGTCTCACAAAGTCTCCCCCCAAACAATACTCCCAAACCCCTAGGACTACATTGTGGATGCTACCAAACTAGAAGAAAGGAGCCTCTATTTATAGAGTCTATAACCTTTTCCTACAAGAACAAGGATTAGCCAAATATGGAGAATTCATGTTTTCCTTTTCCTAAAAGGAAAACCCAATTATGGTAAGAAAATCAGGGAAACTACCAACAATTCTCCCTCTTGGCCTGAATTTCTGCCAAAATAAATTTGCTCCACCTTCTTCATGTACTCTTCAATAAGTTCAATCTCCATCTCCAAAATCTCCTCCATTAAATCTTTGTCTCTACATAGAGTAACACTCTGATAAAATTTCTCAAACCAAAATCTTCATTATCGTTAAATAGGTTGCGACTAGAACTAAACCCGCCAAGATGAACACCCATTTTAACCTCGCTCTGATACCACTTGTTAGGATCGAAATTAATCAAGTGTCATGCGGAAGCTAGCAAAGCAAACCTCGAAAGACCCAAATAAGAAGACATGCGAGAAATACACCAAAAGAGACACAATAATTTAACGTGGTTCGGTCAATCGACCTACGTCCACAAAAGGAGATGAGCAATCCACTATATAAACGAGAGTACAAAATGTCAAAAGAGACAACCTCACACAATTCACTCAGAATACAAAGAGGTTCACACAAGTGATACGCAACACTTGTGTCTCACAAAGTCTCCCCCCAAACAATACTCTCAAACCCCTAGGACTACATTGTGGATGCTACCAAACTAGAAGAAAGGAGCCTCTATTTAAAGAGTCTATAACCTTTTCCTACAAGAACAAGGATTAGCCAAATATGGAGAATTCATGTTTTCCTTTTTCTAAAAGGAAAACCCAATTATGGTAAGAAAATCAGGGCAACTACCAACAATTACTTGTTGTAATTTTTGTTCTGTTGATATCTGCTATTTTTTTATGCACGGTATTGGTGCATATGCTTGGAGTATTCTGATATGGTTGTTATGTTGGAACGTGGACACATGGACTAAAACATAGAAAAGGAACATTTATCCTAGCGGTAGCAAACTTACGGGTGGTCGAGAATTGTACTCAATGCTTTGAGAAAACAAGGATTATTGCCATATTTGAGAAAACACAAACAAATATCTCATATTTTTCATGCCTCTTTAGTAGATATGGGAAATCTCAAAGTTAGTGGACAAAGGATCCTCAAGAGATTCATATGATAGGCTCTCAAAAGGGAAAATACTAAAGTTCAAGCAGTCACACCCCAGTAATGTTACTCTGGAATGACAATGGATTTTTGAAGTAGCTATTGAGAAGGTAATTAATGGGAAATGATATAGATGGTATTGACACTGGGAACGATCTGAATACTACAATTTTGGAAAGCGAATACATGCAAGGTGTACTAATCAATGAGGTTGTCCTAAATGATTGATTCTCACCACTTTACTGGTTTTTAGTGTATTTGCAGAGAAAGGATTAGAGATCCAAGTAACTTATTGTATGTATCAGAAAGTGCGGACATGAGCGGAAGGGTGGGGATGCCACGACACCCCAACGTATGATTGAATCTTTGTTCGTGATGTTTAACTATTTTCTTTTATTTAAGATATTTTAGGTAAGAAATCATAATATTTTATACATCTAAATCAATTAGAATTTTAACTTATATAGAAAAGCATCTCTGTAGTTCTGTTTAATTAACATAAAAATCAAAGATTTATCTCTTTGGGGGTTCAAGCCGTGACTTTTCATATATCTTTTTTTTAGTTTCTCACCCGGTGTCCGGTATGAGATCATGATCACCATGCCATAATTTTTGTACTCTCTCTTTCCGTTGAAAAAGTTTGATCCAACAAAAATTGGACAAAACAAACGCGTTACCGCCAAATGAAGTAGCTAAAAAGATGTTTATCTCCAATTCTCTTTCCTCTTTTAGGTTAAAGATCTTAAGGGACTAAACCTTGTTTTGTCAGATGATGATCAATAAATATAGGTTATGATCAATATTGAATTGGGTCCTTATTCTCTCTCCATGCGTTATATATTGAAATTTATATATATGTTGATATATAGAATGTGGAGGTCAACGATTTTCTCTGCTGGAGCTCAATTCTGATTAAAGTTAATGTGGCTACCTTTATCTAAATTAAGTGTGAATAACTTGTTTGGAGATAAATTTCTTAATAATAACTAATTTTATACTTTCGTATATAGTTTTCATGTTAGTAATATTGAAATGGCCTATTGGAGAAGAACATTACATGAGAATAGAGATATGAGTGAGGATGAAGAGATAGTTGCTAGAGTACGAGTGCAAGAAAAATTTTGTATAAGAATTATAAGACCGAAGCGGGTCCTTAGTTTGCAATAATAAAATTCAAATTTGTGTGCAACCTATTGTGCCCATCAAATATTCAATAGCTTATGTTTAGTTTCAATGGTTATTGCACTAATTTATGTTTTACATGATTTAAGTATTTCATGGACAAAGGTGTGCAATGACTAAGCTAAATGGATCAAGCCTAACTAAAAAATGTCTAGCTTAAATGGTGTTGCACTATGTGCCTGATACCTACCATGGTTGAAGAGTAATGCATATAGAACATTGATTATTGCCCTAACTTTTGTATTGATATAACCATTTTCATGGATAAAAGTGTGTAATGATTAGGTTTAACATACCATTTTTGACTGAAAAAAAAAAACTGAGAATCAATAGCGCTACACTAAATACCTATCACCTATAGTTGAAGAAAAATGCATATATACTAAACATTTTATCGCCTATCTTTACTTTACTCCTAAAATTTGTATTATTCGTTCATAGAATCGTACATTTTATCTTTTATATATAATTATTTACTCAAATTTTTATTTTAAATATATTGATCTTGTTCTATATGACTAATAGTCTGTTTGGCCAAGCTTCTAAAATCAGCTTATTTTCAAAAGTGCTTTTCAAAAAAGTATTTTTTGATGAGAAGCAGTTTATGTTTGGCCAATAAAATTAAAAAATCACCTTTGAGCAGAAATTAGTATTTGGTCAAGCTTTTAAAAATGCTTTTAAGTGTATTTTTCTTAAGTGTTTTTTTCAAAAGTGCTTTTGGAGAGAAGCTACTTTTTTTAGCTTATGAAAAACTGCTTTTTTTTACTCCCCGAAAACACTTATTTTCTTCCATAAGCTTGGCCAAACACCTCAATTTTTTAAAATAAGCACTTTTGAGAAAAAATAAGTATTTTTAGGGAAAACAAGCTTGGCCAAACGGGCTATAAATATACACGTGCAACACACGTGCAGTTAAACTAGTAATATTAAAATGGTTATCTTTCAAATTTATTATAACAGAGAAGTTTTTATATATTCAAACTAAATACAAAATCAAATTCAATAAAATGATGAAGTTTTTATATCTTCAAACCGCTCAAAGTAACGAAATTTAATAAATTGGTGAAGTGTTTAATCTTCAAATCAGAATTAAAATTTCAATCGAAGTAAAAAGTCACCAAAACTTTATTCTCCAATCGGAAGTAGAAAATCATAAGAATTTTAACCTCGCTACAGAATATAAGATGAAAACATTGTGCTTTGTTTAAAGTTATAATAAGTAGGCAAGAATGAAGGAACTAAAATTCCTTTTTTTTTTTTGGTTAAAATGGAAATTTCATTCATAACATAACTTAAAGCATTAGCAAGCATAGAAGTAGGTTCGGGGGGGGGGGGGGGGGGGGGAGTTTCATATGAGTTTGGGCTGGTACATAATTATATGAATTAATATTAAAAATTGCAACTTTTCTAGAAAAAATAGTTCCTAGAATGTCTGCCTCTAAAGCTTCAGCTGCATACATTGGAGGAAATGTAAAAACTTGCAATTGTTCAAAACAGGCAGTAGCATCCCCCGACTTGGCTAGTGCATCCGCGACTCTATTTTGCTCCCGGCATGTGTGTTTTAGAGTTGGAGCTCCCAGTGTATGCATTAAGAACCTGCATTCAAGGATGACATTACTATATGGAAGATGATTAGTAGAAATCATGTTTATACTACAACCAATTTCAAGAGGAGTGAAGCTCTTAGCTACTATTAGTCTGAGGCCCTCAAGAATGGATAACAGTTCAGCTTGTTGGGCATTTATGTGGGGGAGGTTCTTAACGTAGCCCAGGATCCAGTTACTATGGTGATCTATAAATACTCCACCTATTCTACCAGGTCTAGGCTATTTTTTAACACTCCCATCTTTATTGAGTTTATAGGGGAACCTTGGTTGGGAGGTTCCCATTTAAGATAGATGAAGGTAGTGGGCTTCTCTTTGGCTGTGACACCATCAGCCATGAAAGCATACTCAGTAGCTAGGAAAATAGTATGCTCTATAGGGATTTTATTTTCCTATTGTTGCATAGGTTGTTGTTTCTATTGAGCCAGATATTCCACAGTCAAAAGGGAAGACTGATATCCCAGGAGAACCAATTATTGAAGGCTTTTCCTTTAAGGGTTTTCCAAGTATTGACCCAATTATTAGAATTAAGGGTGGAAGAGTCAAGTGTGGCTATGGTGGTGCTTTGCAGTGCAAGCCTATTCTAGAAAATCACTACTTTGGAGCACTTGAAGAAGATATGGGAGATATCTTCTTAATGAGTGTTGCAGTGGTGGTAAAGAGGGGATACATTTAAGCCTATGTGGTGGAGGTAACTACCAGTAGGCAGTATTTTGTGTTCCAAGATCCAGAGAAAGGTTTTTATTTTACTAGGAGTGTGGAGTTTCCAAATCCAGAGGAAGTCCTTATGGGAGTTATTATCCTGAATGGGATCTTTGGATTCAAGGATTTGGTAGGCACTTTTAAGGTTAAATTTTCCATCATGGGAATGATCCTATATGAGTTTATCCTCTACAGTGCTATTATTTAGGATGTAATAATTCCTAATGATGGTTAGCAGGTCAGGAGAGAGAAAAAAGAGAGATGGTATTGAAGAGCCAATTGCCTTTGTTGTGGATAGTGTTGACTCTTATTTGGTCCTCTCCTCTATTTAGAGGGCCCTCTATAAGACTCCTGATGGTATTTTGATTAGGAATCCCTTTATCCTCAAGGAATCTAACCCTATTACCTTTATGAACAATCCATCTTTGACTTTGGAGACAAAAATCACTACTAAAAAAAGACCAAAAAACGACGGCCAAAAGCGACGGACCGCATCATTTTTTTGGTCAAAATCGACGGAAAAGCGACGCAGTCACTTGCATCGTAAAAAGGCCCGACGATTTTTAAAAATGACGGACAACGTCGTTTTTCGAAGAAATTTTTTTTTAATTTTTTTCAGAAAATGCGACGCTGTCCCTCATTTTTTGTGCTTCATATGAAGAACAAATGATGAACAAAAAGCGACGAAAAGCGTCATTTTTTAGAAAAAAAAATTAATTTTTTTTTAGAAATTGCGACGCTGCCCGTCGTCTTTTGTTCTTCATATGAAGAACAAATGTTGAACAAAAAGCGACGGACAGCGTCGTTTTTTAGAATTTTTTTTTAAAAAAAAAATTCAAAAATTGCGACGTTGTCCGTCGCTTTTTGTTCTTCATATGAAGAAAAAAAGCGACGGCCAGCGTCGATATTTTTTTTTAAAAAAAAATTGAAATTAAAAAAGCGACGACACCGTCGCATTTCTGGAATATTTTTAAAAAAAATTCAAGAAAAGTGATGAATAAAAGCGACACTGTCCGTCGTTTTTCTGCATATTTTTTGGATGTAGAAAATTGCATTTTCTGTATCCCTCCTGTCAAATGAAAATGCAATTCAGCCCAAGCAACACACATTACGCATATAAGTCATAATGCTAGTCAACAACACTTAAAAAATTAATCCAACAACATTCAAAACACTAAACAGTCAATCCAACAACATTGAAAACACTTAAACAATCATAAAGGTTTTCAAAAAGTTAAAAGTTAAGTTAAAGAATGTCTAAAAAGTGTATAGAAGCATCGAATTCAATAACACTAAGGAGTAGCCCCAACTAACTCCTCGTCACTCTCTGTGTATTTTTCTCTACTTGAATCGGGTGATGGAGAACGATGACGACGATGACGAGCCATGCTAGCCATTTGTTTTTTAAGTTCCTCGACGGTCTTGTACGTGATATCATTTTGAGCAACGGACTGTGCCAAGGCACGTGTAAGCTGTGTAATCTGCTGCGACATAGCAGCAAGTTGAACACCGTTAATTCCCTCTGCCTGGCTTGAGGAACCAATACCTTCTAATCCTAAACGGATGCGTCCCAATTCATTCTGAGAGACCATCCTATAGACTCTCCCCTTTTGTTTTTGCCTCGCCACTTTTTCAGTTCAAATTTGAATAGCTTCTTTCCGTGAAGGCGCAGTTGGACCAACTCAGACAAGTAGCGTTTATAATCATTCTGCATATTAAGAAAGAAATGTTAGAAGATTTTACTATTACTAAGCAAGGTGGAGCATAACGTAGAAAAGAACAATTACTTTGTAAGTATATTTTACTTTGTAAGTAAATTTTTAAAACTTACATTTGCATTTTCAGCCCTTGGCTCAACCCATACATCCGGGTCTGACTCTTTCATTTTTTTCCTTAAATGTGTTTGTTCGAAGACCTCAAGTTGAGTCGGTTCGCGACCCAAAGCTTTTGTCTGCAAGGAAAAAACAAATAAACATAATCAAGTAGTATTTAATGAACTTTATATAAACATGTAAATTAGAATATAAGGTTATTACTTACCATTTCCCGAATTATGGTCCCGAAACTCTTTGCACCCACGGTGTGTAATGAGCCACCTTTTAAACTAGCTCTGGCTTGCTTATTTTTCTCAGACACTACCTTGTATTTAGGAGAATCCCAAATAACATGCATGTCATCATATACTTCTTTAAGAAGCCATTCTTTTACATTTCCATTACGCCTAATACATTCAAGCCAACCTTTTAGCCTCGATGCAACATGATTTTCAAAAATAACAGCCATGACTTTGTTGTGCTTTCGCAACCAAGTACACATAGTCTGAAAATCATTTGACTAGCATTAGATGGTCTATATATATATTACTATTAAAGTTAACTAAATAACAATTAAATTCAATATACCTTAAATTCATTAAACATGGCCTGTCGATATCTCTCTGGAATCTCCCTCCAACTGACCCAAGGTTGCGAATAAAGTCGACCAGGAGTATCATTAGGGTCTATAGGCATCCTGGATTTCTTCTTAGCAATTGATTTCGAACTCTTATTAGTACGAGGTCGATCTCCATCACCACTGGATGTCATCTATATGCAAGTTTATATTAAAACATATAAAAATATCATTAGTAATAACAAATAATTAGTGGTAATAAAAAAAACTAACATGCTAGTCTATAGTCTCCCAATCTTCCTCTTCGCTTGTTTCATTTCCATCATTCTCCCATTCTTCCTCTTCAGTTGTTTCATTTTCGTCGTTCCATTCTTCCTCCCAGAATGATTCATTTCCCTCATTTATTTCTTCATCAATATTATTCATGGCAATGATCTCATCATCAGAAACTTTTTCTAAAATGCGGTGAGGATGTTCTAAATTATTTTCCAACTCAGCATCCACTGTTTGATCAACAACTGCGACTTCGTTCTGGTATGCCACAACTAATACATTCTCAATCTCAAATCTCCCCACAGGCTTAGTCTTTATAACCACCCACCAATTGGTTTTATCTCTACGCAATGGATGTGTTGCGTAATATACCTGCCTGGCATTTTGTGCAATGATAAAAGGATCATAGCGATTATATTGCCTCGTGTGCTTAACTTCAATTATATTATGTTGTTGATTTACCTTGGTACCTCTATGTGATGGATCAAACCACTTACACCGAAATAGTATTATCTTCTTTTTTGGCCAACCAGGGTACCTAACTTCAATAATCTCTTGTATGACACCAAAATATTCAACGATTTGGCCGTTACCATCAACATCACCTTGAACGCACACACCGCTGTTATTAGTTTTCTTATACTTGGAAACTTCTTCAGTTTGAAACTTGAAACTATTCACACAATATTTATGCATCGTATGAATTTGATTTCCAGGCCCAAATGCAACATCTCTCACCAATTGCAAATGTTCGATGGTACTATTTTCATCCAAAACCTACATATCATTAATCCAAAATATAAAATTTTATTAAATGACATATAATTTTAGTAAATGCACATATGAACTTTCATACTTACATATTCATTCAACCAATCAGAAAACTTTGTATATATGGCATCATTACCCCATGTCCTTATGAATAAACTGTTGAGTGTACATCATTGAGTTACTACACTTAACCATTTTCAAGTGACTAATTCACATTTTCACTACACTTAACCATTTTCAAGTAACTAATTCACATTTTCACTACACTTAAACCATTTTCAAGTAACTAATTCACATTTTCAAGTTACTACACTTAACAATTTTCAAATAACTAATTCACATTTCAAGTCTCTACCATTTTCAAGTAACTAATTCACATTTCAAGTCTTTACCATTAACCATTTTCAAGTACCTAATTCACATTTCAAGTCTCTACCTTTTTCAAGTAACTAATTCACATTTCAAGTCTCTACCATTAACCATTTTCAAGTAACTAATTCACATTTCAAGTCTCTATCATTTTCAAGTAACTAATTCACATTTCAAGTCTCTACCATTTTCAAGTAACTAATTCACATTTTCAAGTTACTACACTTAAACCATTTTCGAGTAACTAATTCACATTTTCAAGTTACTACACTTAACAATTTTCAAGTAACTAATTCACATTTCAAGTCCCCTTAACCATTTTCAAGTAACTAATTCACATTTTCAAGTTACTACACTTAACAATTTTCAAGTAACTAATTCACATTTCAAGTCTCTACCATTAACCATTTTCAAGTAACTAATTCACATTTTCAAGTTACTACACTTAACCATTTTCGAGTAACTAATTCACATTTTCAAGTTACTACACTTAACAATTTTCAAGTAACTAATTCACATTTCAAGTCCCCTTAACCATTTTCAAGTAACTAATTCACATTTTCAAGTTACTACACTTAACAATTTTCAAGTAACTAATTCACATTTCAAGTCTCTACCATTAACCATTTTCAAGTAACTAATTCACATTTTCAAGTTACTACACTTAACCATTTTCGAGTAACTAATTCACATTTTCAAGTCATTACCATTTTCAAGTAACTAATTCACATTTCAAGTCTCTACCAATTAACCATTTTCAAGTAACTAATTCACATTTTCAAGCCACTACCATTTTCAAGTAACTAATTCAAATGCCCAAGTCTCTACACTTAACCATTTTCAAATAGCTAATTCATATGCCCAGGTCTCTACACTTAACCATTTTCAAATAGCTAATATACATTTTCAAGTCACTACCATTTTCAAGTAACAAATACATTTTCAAGTAACTACACTAGAGCATTTTCAAGCAACAAATACACATTTTCAAGTAAGTAGTTCACATTACAACTTACTACACTTGACCATTTTCAAGTAACTAATTCACATTTTCAAGCCACTGCCATTTTCAAGCAACTAATTCAAATGCCCAAGTCTCTACACTTAACCATTTTCAAGTAACAAATACACATTTGCAAGCCACTACAATTTTCAAGTAACTAATTCAAATGACCAAGTCTCTACACTTAACCATTTTCAAATAACTAATACACATTTTCAAGTCACTACCATTTTCAAGTAACAAATACACATTTTCAAGTAACTACACTTAAGCCATAACTTTCAACAAAAAATCCTACGACCTTCATAGCCTTCTACAACAAATAATCCCAGCATTCTCACCTAATGTGAGATTCCTACAGCTACAAAATAACTATACCTACACGACGAAAGAAAATCTACACTACAAAAACGAAATCCTAAAGGTTGCTAAAAATAAAAGAAGGGGGGTGTTTACCTTTCTTAGAGCACCAAAACGGAACTACGAGCTTCGTCGAAATCCTTGACACCACAAAATCCTTGAATGAACTGGAATCGTACCAAAAAAAATTGAAATTCGAAAATAAGAATTTTTGTGTTTTTGGATTTGTGAGGAAATTGGAGTTTCTAGAAGAATTTTGCACCTCTCATAGTACGTGTCTCGTGTATTTGTACGAAATCCACGAGGAAATGGATTTGGGTTTTTCGGGTTTGTGGGTTTTTCGATTTTGGTGTGGTTTTTGGGGTGTTTTTCGATTTTGGGTGTGGTTTTTGAGTTTATGGGGTGTGTTGGGGTGAAGAAGAAAAGGGAATATAAGGGTGGGTTGGACCGGGTCGGCAGTTTTGGGCCCCTTAAGGGATTGGGCCCAAAACATTAGATTATTAAAATAAAAAGGGAGAGGGTAAACATTAGGCCATTTAAAGAATGACCAATTAGATTATTTAGCCATTGTCATTTAAATTATAGACCAAATCAAAAATCAATTGGTCAATTGCATTGCAATTATGACCAATTTGATTTTGATTACGGCCCAAATTTAATAGACCGGCCAAATTAAATCAAAATTCAAAACAAATGAATAATCGATTTAACCCTGAGCTTCTTGGTTTAATAAAATCAAATAAATATTTCCTGAATAAATCGTATTATATTCATAACAAATACAAAAAAAATTAATACGATGTATATAAATCGGATAATTAATTAATTCATCGTCATACACAAGTAGTATATTTCCTCAATTGTATAATAATATCAATGTATTTCGTATATTAGGATGAATTTTTGGTTAGTTAGCTTTTGAATATGAATTATATACCTCGTAATACAACGTATTTTATATATAATCTGATGAATTATCCATTAATTAGCTTACTTTATTATAGCTTCAAAAGTATATTATTACGTCGATCGTATGATATCAACGTGTTATTCAAAATACTTAGATTCGGTTAGCTTGCTTTTGACTACTACGTATATATATCACTACACGAGATATACGTATATCTATATACATATCGAGTGACTAGATGAGGTTCAACATACGTATTGTATGCATTACATAAACGAGTATATATACTCTGATGAATTATCGATTAATTAGCTGACATTTTTATAACTTCAATAGTATATATATTAGTACGTGGATCGTTTGATATCAACGTATTATTCAAACTACTTGGATAGATTCACTTAGCTTGCTTTTGACTACTACGTACATCACTACACGAGATATACGTATATCTACACACGTACACTCTGTCGACTATCATGTTCAAAATATGTACTGTATACATTACATACACGAGTATATTACCCCATAATACAGCATATTTTATATATAATCTGATGAATTATCCATTAATTAGCTTACTTTATTATAGCTTCAAAATTATATTATTACGTCGATCGTATGATATCAACGTGTTATTCAAAATACTTAGATAAATTCGGTTAGCTTGCTTTTGACTACTACGTATATATATCACTACACGAGATATACGTATATATATACATATCGAGTGACTAGATGAGGTTCAACATACGTACTGTATACATTACATAAACGAGTATATATACTCTGATGAATTATCGATTAATTTAGCTTACGTTATTATAACTTCAACAGTATATATATTATTACACCGAACATGTGATATCAACGTGTTATTCAAAATACTTGGATAGATTCACTTACAGTGCTTTTGACTACTGCGTATATCAATACACGAGATATACATATATACACACACACTCTATCGACTATCAGGTTCTAAATGCATACTATATATACATCACATACACGAGTATATGACCCCGTAATACAACATATTTCATATATACTCTGATGAATTATCGGTTAGTTTAGCTTACGTTATTATAAGTTCAACATTATATTATTACCTTGGTCGTATGATATCAACATATTCAATATACTTAGAAAGATTCAGTTAGCTTTTGACTACTACATACATCACTACATGAAATATACATATAGATCACATGCACGAGTATATTACCCCATAATACAACGTATTTCTTATACTCTAATGAATTATCGATTATTTACCTTACATTATTATAATTCCAACAATATATTATAATTACCTCAATCGTGTGATATCAATGTATTCAATATACTTGTATACATTCAATTAGCTTTTGACTACTACGTAAATAACTACACGCAATAGATGCGTATACATATATATATATATACATACATATATATATATATACATACATATATATATATATACATACATATATATATATATATATATATATATATATATATAAATACTCGATGGAAAATATATTTATTTGATTGAAACGTACGTAAAAAATAAACATTATTTTTTATGTTATTTATTAATTTTATTTAATATATTTAATATTTCTTAATTTACTTTTAGTATTTTTTATAAAAATCAACCACAAGTGGTAGGTTTTTCTTAAATCATTTTACAAAAATCGACTACTTGTGGTAGGTTTTTTAACATTAATTAATTTTTATTATTATTTAAAAATAAACCGACCACACGTGGTCTCTAAGTTTTAAGAAATATATTTAATATATTTTATCAATTTAAGTTTTTCATTTATTTTATTTACATTAGTTTTTTGGGGAACCAAAAGCGACCACAGGTGGTCGGTTTTGTATAAAAATATTTTTTTATTTTTTAAATCTAAAACCGACCACAAGTGGTCGCTTTTTATAAAATATTTTATATTTTTTAAATCTTAAAACGACCACAAGTGATCGGTTTTTGTAAAATAATTTTCACAAAAATTAAATATATTTTGTATAAAAAATTAAAAAGAATTTTTAAATAATAATTTTATTTATTTTTTGTTATTACCAACCACAAGTGGTCGGTTTTAAGGAATTATATTTTCCCAGGTTAATTTATTTACTTTCCCGCAATTTTAAAATATAAAAACCGACCACTTGTGGTCGGTTTTTGATTAAAAAAATTTAAAAAATAAATTTAATGAAAAAACGACCACATGTGGTCGCTTTTTTGTGGTCGATTTTTTGGTGTTTTTTTTTTGTAGTGTATTTACCTTACATTTATAACTCCAACAGTATATTATTACCTCGATCATATAATATCAACGTATTCAATATACTTGTATACATTCAATTAGCTTTTGACTATTACGTAAATAACTACACGAGATATACACGTATAAAATATATACTCGATGGAAAATATATTTATTTTATTGAAACGTAAGTATATACTCGTTTTCATAAACTTATTTTAAATTTTTTTTAACGAAACCGACTCTGTCAGTCGCTTTTAGTAAAAAATAAAGAAAAATTAAAAATAAATTAAAAAAGCAACGGACAGTGTCGTTTTCATAAACTTTTTTTTTTAAAGAAACCGACTCTGTCCGTCACTTTTAGTAAATAAATAAAGAAAAATTAAAAAAGCGACGGACAGTGTCGTTTTCATAAACTTATTTATTATTTTTTTAACGAAACCGACTCTGTCCGTCGCTTTTAGTAAAAAATAAAGAAAAATTAAAAATAAATTCAAAAAGCGACGGACAGTGTCATTTTCATAAACTTATTTTTTATTTTTATTAACGAAACCGACTCTGTCCGTCGCTTTTAGTAAAAAATAAAGAAAAATTTAAAATAAATTAAAAAAGCGAAGGACAGTGTCGTTTTCAGAAACTTATTTTTTATTTTTTTTTAACGAAATAGACTCTTGCCTTTAGTAAAAATAAAGAAAAATTAAAAATAAATTTAAAAAGCGACGGACAACGTCGTTTTTTCTAAAAATTAATTTTTGTTTTTAAAAAAATAATAGCGACGCTGTCCGTCGATGTTTGTAAAAATAAATAAAAATTTAAATTAAATTAAAAAAGCGACGGACAACGCCGATTTTCTAAATTTATTTTTTTTAACAAAAAATTAATAGCGACGCTATCCGTCGCTTTTATTTTAAAAAAACTATAAATTATTTATTAATTGTTTGGCACAATAATCCGTGAAAATAAGCGACGGACATTGAGACGCTGTCCGTCGATTTTAATAAAAAATAAATTAAAATTTAAAATAAATTTAAAAAACGACGGACAGCGTCGCTTTTTCCGTCGCTTTTTTGTCCGTCGTTTTTTTGCCTTTTTTTAGTAGTGTATCCCACCCATCTTTAATGCATTTCCAAGTTCTAGAGATGATTCTCTTTTGAGGCTATCTAGAATAGGATCTGCAGTATTTGTTGTAGAGAATGTTTGCCCAAGGTGCTTGCATGTTATTATACATTCTCCAAGACAAGCTAGCATGCAAGGCTTTGTTCTTAAGCTCACTCTTTTGGATACCCAGGCCCCCCAACTTCTTGGAGGAGGTGGTCTTATCCCAACAAAGAAGGTGAATTTTCTTTTTTTCTATTGTGCTTCCCCAAATAAAATTCCTTTGGATTTGGTTGATAGAGCTAGTTACCCTATGTGGGAGTTTGATGTATTGCATAACATGGGAGGGTATGATACCTAGAGTAGCTTTAGCAAGGACTATTCTCCCAGACATGCTAAGCATCTTAGTTTTCCACCCAACCAACCTTGATTGAATGTTATCAATAATGAATTGGAAATCACTATTGGTTGGTTTAGAGTGGAGAATTGGAAAAGCAAGGTATTTCCTAAAGTTATCCCTAGCACTGATGTTGAGGAGGCTAGAGCAAGAAGAGGTGGTTTTAGCACTGCAGTTAGAGGAAAAGATCACTTTTGATTTGGTCCTATTTAATCTTTGGACTGATCTAGAGCAAAACTCACTAAGGGTGGAGTTAATGACTTGACAGTCTTCAAGACTAGCTCTAGAGAAAAGAGTTAAATCATCTGCAAATAAGAGGTGGGAGATTTTGGGTCCTGAGGTGGAAATGTTGATTAGATTCCAAATCTTAGTGTTGGTTTTCACTTCAATGTCCCTAGAGAGCCTTTCTATGTAGAGGATGAAGAGGTAAGGAAAGATTGGGTCTCCTCACCTAATTCCTCTAGAGGGTTTGAAGGTAGTAGTCTACTATGACTTACAGAACTATTGTTGTTCAGGTTGACAGTTAGAGGGCGATGGTCAGAGTGGGTAAGAGGCAAGTGGGTGATATTGGTTTCAGGGTACTTCTGGATCCAGAGTTCATTGGCAAGGCATCTATCCTTCCTCTCAAGGATAAGGATATGCCTATTTTTTTTACCTCTTATTAATCCAGGTGGATTTGCTCCCCTTATAACCTAGGTCTACCATACTATATTAATTAAGGCATTCCTAGAAAAGGTTTCCTCTTCTATTATTAATACAATTCCCACCAAATTTTTCCTTTCCTTGAAGGACATCATTGAAGTCCCCTCCAATAAACCATTCATTGGGATGGTTTTGGGACATACTGATGAGGTTGTCCCAAAGGAGGCTTCTATTCGGAAAAAAATAGTACTAGCATAGATGGCCGAGACGAGCCAAGAGTGAGAGGTAGAAAGTACCTTGAACATAGCATGGATGGCTTGAGGAGTGATAGAGATGTCTTCCAGCTTGAGGACATTATCCTTACGCATGATAACAATCCCTCCTGAATGACCTAAAGTAGGGGATTGGATTTGGTCATCAAAACCCAATTTAGTAGTGATCCCTTTATGCTCTGTCATTCTTGTTTCCAATAGAACAAGCATAGAGGGCTTGTGTAAGTTGACCAAGATGTATATTGTCTCCTAAAGGCGGCATTATTAGCACCCCTAACATTTCAAATGATGAAGTTTAGTATCATGTTCATTTGGTATGATGGGTTGGGATTCACATTCTTTCCTTTCCAGGGTTGGGGAAGGGAGTCGATCATCTGAATTGTATTTGAAACCACAGCATTGGGAGGTGTTCTATATTATCCTCAATTTTATAGAGCACTTCATCAGTCCCTTGGGAAAATATACAATAAATGCTTCTCTCGAGAGTACTTTGAATTCTTTTTGGAATGTTTCCCCCAAGGGAAATATTTCTGGTCCTTGATCCCCAAGACTTTCCAATATCTCTACAATTCCTGGTTGTAGTGTTTCAGTGTTCCCAGAGTTGAGTTTTTTTTCCCTTTTCGGGTCTTCTTCCATAGTTATTAGTATTGGAGGGAGATGCTGATAGAATATGGACACCATCGGGTTCCAAGGGATGAAGGTTGGGCTTACAAGAGTCGACTTTGAAGGGAGAGGGGAAAAGAAAAGCAGGCTTTGAAAGAGTTGGTTCAGTAGGAGGTTGTGCTCCTGAGTGGATAGGTGGACTGAGTCCTTTATGAAATGAGCCTGGAGTAGTGTTTGCATCCACAACTGGTTCCCCAGTTGCTGGACTGAGTGGTCAATCGATTCCTTCACCACATTGGCTAGACAACGAGGGTCCTGGAGAAGAAGGACCACTGGTTGATCACTGATATTGGCTTTGAAGGTGAGGGGAAGGTCTTAGAGAAGTAGCTCTAGCCATGATGTCGGAACGTGGTCCAGCGATGGCGGAGCTATCTCGAGGAATATCGGGGTTTTTGGAGGTGGGAGGTATCGGTTCCATGGTGTGGTTGTTTGCTATTGAGCTGGGAAGAAGGAGTAGGATGTGATTGAGTATTACCATTTTTGGTAATAAAATGGTGGTTAGTTGCGGAGGTGTTAATTGACACGACCTCCATGGTCATGTCAACTACGATATTATGATGATTATCCCCTATCTCAGGGATGTTTTGAGCAGAGGTTAGAGATCGGATATCTCCGGGGGGTGACAAATTGGCGGTACAGCTGGAGTCTAAAGTAGGGTGTGGGATCAAATGCCTGGTCCCTTTGGGATTATGTCCAAAGTAGGGTGTGGGACCAAATGAATTTTGCAATGTAAAAATCATGCTCCAAATCAATGAGGATGAGATTTTCAGTTGGCCTCCACAATTCTGTGATTTTTGTTTTTAGAAATTGGTTCAAAATATTCTTGCCCATTAATTTCACAATCACGAAATATTTCCACGGTTGATAAATATGTGCCTTTTCTTCTTCTAACAGGATAATGGGTTCCTCATTTCGTTTATTGGCCTCTTGAGTCACCCAGTTATCCAAATTGTAGGATTTGTTAAGGCTGTCTTGTTTGTCTGTTAAGATGTTCTTAAAGGACTGAGATAGTGGGGTGTCCTCTTCCATGGTGACGTTCTCCTGAGGAAGTGGATCCGGTGGTCTCGGGGGGTTATGCACTGCATGCTGGTTGCAGGTGGGTTGCATTGCTCTCCAAGGGGGTCTTTCCTAGAGAGAGATCTCACTACACTAGCAATATTCGAGGGAACTAAAATTCCATTGATTAATTGAAATCATTCACATAAAAAATTCCATATGTTGGCAGAATCTGTCGCAAACGATCGACTCCCATGTCCTAACATTAATTTGTGTCAAAAGCCCAATGATAAGTCACCTGTTCATCTTAAAATGGAGGGATCCAGTTCCTCTTCATTTTCTATTGTTTCCATTTTCCAAGTTCCTACTTAGATTGAAAACACATGTCATAGTTAAGAATTAAAGGTTGAGATTTAATTAGATAAATCAAGATTCTAATCATGATTTGATAAGTATTATTTTCTTTATTTACTCTTAAATATTTTGGTAATCCCATAAGTTTAGCTAAATCATTATCTCATTTATCAGTATATTCAAAAAAAAAAATATTTCTACCTATTTACGAGCTCTTCTTTACACTCAATTTTTAATTCTTTTTTTCACATTCCTATTCAAACTCGAGAAATAGGAACATAGTAGTAAACTCTGACCAATTCTTTATATTACCATTCAAACAAGAGATATATTATAAGTAGATTTAATGGGTCAATTCAATTAATAGATGTACCTTAAAAAATTACATCCGCAGATGATATAAAAGAAATTAAGAAGAATAAAATATAATATTTACAAAATTAACCATTCTTATTGAATATCTACCATGGACCTGCACCAAATTAGATTAATACAAAATATAAAAGTTATATATTTTGACCAATAAAACATAACATGTTATGGTCAGGAAAGAGCAACAAAAGTTTTTAATATGTTTGATAAATGAGATAATGTTTTACTAAAATTGTGGGATAGTCAATTTTTCGAGAGTAAATAAACAGAATAAAACTTACCTAATCATGATTAGAATTTTGATTTAGCTAATTAAATCTCAATTTTTAATTCTCTTAACCAAAAATAAATAAAATATTTAATTCTTAATTATGACACGTATCTTTTATCTAAGTAAAAACTTAGGAAAATGGAGACAATAAGAAATGGGGAGGATCCCGTTAGCAACAACAAATAAACCACTGACTAATAACAAATACGAAGAAACCACTGCCACATTAATTGTTCCATTGCAGTCTGTCTTTTTCATTTTAATCTCCACAAATAGAAAACAGAAAAAGTTTTAGATTTCTTAAGCGTGTTGGTATTTATGTCCGTAATCAGAAAATCAGGAAACTAGAAAGATTATTGATTTAATAAAAACATAACTAAATAAAAAATGTTGTAAATAATTATTAAGATGATTATTGTGGATGTCCATAACTTTTAGGTATAACTCCTCCTTTAAGTGTAGTAATTCCCACACCTCCACTACCTCCTCATTGATCATCCACTCCCCCACCTTCTCATGAGTGAATGTCATGTTTATGACACCTCTTGAAGTTCCTTCATGTAATACTATAAATAGAAGTCTTGAGGAAGATGTTACATACACTTGAAAGAAAGAAGAAAGTTATCTTATAATATTGTTCATCTTATCTTCTATATTGTTCTTATTGTTCTTTACTTGCTATTCTTGTTCTTTATTTTTTATCACGTTATCAGCACGAAGTCTCAAGGTATGATTAAAATCTACTTATTTTTATTTTAGTATGTTATTTTTATCATTGTACATACTTATTACTTACTATTTGATGCCATCCCATGTATCTTGATTCTGAATTTTTTTTTTTATTTGATTTATGGTTGCAATAGTGAAACAATAATATTGTCTTTTTGGTTGGTAGGAAGCAACCTAGTACTTTAACATATTTAAATGATTTTGTTTGCTAAGAGAATCCATATATAGGATATTTTATTAATTAAGCTTGTTTTTAACCTTGTGTAAAGATCATAAGTTTTCTTCAGTGTATTTCACTATATTTCACTGCAGTCTATATATGTGAACTTTTAGTTTACAAGTTAGCAATAACTAGTTTTTACAAAATTTTTATTAATAACTGATCTTATCATTCTGGTTGTATTTTCACAAAAGTAATTTTTATTTTTCTCTTTCACTAAAAGAACCTTGTTTTACATTGATTGATATTTTTGTAATAAAACCTTTGTTACTGTTTTTCCTTATCTAACTTAATATTTTTTTTTTTTTATAGTTTTCATCATGTCGAATTTGTCAAAACTTGAATTTGTGGCACTTGATATCTCCGGAAAAAATTATTTGTCATGGGTTCTCGACGCTGAAATCCATCTAGCTGCTAAAGGTCTTGATGCTACCATTACTCAGGATAATGCAGCGTCGAGTCAGGACAAGGCCAAAGCTATGATTTTCCTTCGTCATCATCTGGATGAAGGATTGAAGGTTGAATACTTGACAGTGAAAGATCCACTTGAACTGTGGACTGATTTAAAGGGAAGGTATGACCACCTAAAGGCCACGGTATTGCCAAGAGCTCGTTATGAGTGGATGCACTTACGGTTTCAAGATTTTAAAACCGTAGTTGAATATAATTCTGCTATATTCAGAATTGCTTCCCAATTGAAATTATGTGGGGAAACTATTAATGATGAGGATATGATGGAAAAGACACTTACTACTTTTCATGCCTCAAATGTGATATTGCAGCAGTAATATCGTGAAAAGGGCTTTCAGAAATATTCTGAATTGATTTTATGCCTTCTGGTGGCTGAGCAACATAATGCCCTTTTAATGAAAAATCACGAATCTCGTCCCACTGGAGCAGCTCCATTACCGAAAGCAAATGAGGTAGAAGCACATGGCCAGCCTGAAAGGAGGCAAAATCGGGGTCAAAATAATGTGCGTGGACGTGGCAATGTTAGGGGACGATATAATAATCGTCGTGGTGGTGGTACCTATAAAAGGGAGAACCAAATGAGTTCTCAAAACAATCCTTCAAAAGGTGTCTGTCATCGTTGTGGCATGAAAGGTCATTGGAAGAATGAATGCCGGGCACATGAGCATTTTGCTAGGCTTTATCAAAATTCTTTCAAAAGAAAAGAAAATAAGGGCGGTGCCCCTTCTAATGCCCGAATGGAGTCACACTTGACTTTTGAAAATGATGTTGAGGCAGGACCTTCACAAAAATATGATGATGATGCCGAGGCAAATTTGGCTTTGAAAGAAGATGATTTTGATGGTCTTGATGATATTACCCATTTGGAAGATGAAGATTTTTTTGGAGATCAAAACTGAAGTTTTATCAATTTATTGGAGAAATAAATTATGTTGTTTTATTTATGTGTTGTTTTTATTTTTTAGAAAAAAAAAGTATTTAAGTTTTCTTGCAAGGGCTATTAAATTTCACATTTCTTATGATGTATTTTTCTTTTATGAAGATAAATAAAATTTCTCCAATCTTCAATTAGATCCAAGATGAATAATGGAGATATGTGTCTTCTTGATAGTGCTACAACTCACACTATATTAAGAGAAACAAAATATTTCTCTAATTTGATTATGAAAAGGGCCTATGTTAGTACAATATCCGGTAGTACAAAATTAATTGAGGGCTCTGGAAGAGCGACCTTATTACTACCTGTGGGAACAATATTGACCATTGATAATGCATTATATTGTAGTAAGTCTCAAAGAAACTTGTTAAGTTTCAAAGTTATTCGGCAAAATGGCTATCATATTGAGACTGCAAACGAAGGAAAGGTTGAATACCTTTATATTACTACAATAAAATCAGGAAAAAAGTTTGTACATGAAAAATTACCCGCACTTTCTTCTGGGTTATACCATACAAGAATTGATATGGTTGAATCACATGCCGTAGTAAATAAAAGGTTTACAGGTTCTAATGATTTTATCATTTGGCATGACCGGTTGGGTCATCCCGATTTTAATATGATGCGCAGAATTATTGAGAATTCGCATGGGCATAATTTAAAGAATCAAAATATTCTTCAATCAAAAGAATTCTCTTGTGCTGCTTGTTCTCAGGGAAAGTTGGTTATTAAACCATCAGCAACTAAGGTTGGGGTTGAATCCCCTGCATTTCTGGAACGTATACAGGGTGATATATATGGACCAATTCATCCTTCATGTGGACCTTTTAAATATTATATGGTCTTGATAGATACATCTACAAGATGGTCACATGTGTGCTTATTATCAACTCGTAATATGGCTTTTGCGAGATTGTTGGCTCAAATAATAAGATTAAAAGCACAATTTCCAGATTATGCAATAAAGACTATCCGTATTGATAATGCTGGTGAGTTTACATCTCATTCCTTTAATGATTATTGTATGTCGACTGGGATAAAAGTTGAACATCCGGTTGCTCATGTTCATACTCAAAATGGTCTAGCAGAATCATTGATTAAACGCCTTCAATTGATAGCTAGACCAATGTTAATGAGGACAAAACTTCCTATTTCAATATGGGGGCATGCTATTTTGCATGCAGCAGCACTTGTGCGCATAAGGCCAACCAGTTATCATGAATTCTCCCCATTACAATTGGCTTTTGGTCAGGAGCCAAATATTTCTCATCTTAGAATTTTTGGGCGTGCGGTATATGTTCCAATTGCTCCACCACAACGCACAAAGATGGGTCCCCAAAGAAGGCTGGGAATATATGTTGGGTATGAATCTCCATCTATTTGGAACCTATGACTGGAGATTTATTTACGGCAAGGTTTGTTGATTGTCATTTTGATGAATCAGTATACCCAACATTAGGGGGAGAACATAAGCAGTTGGATAAGAAGATAGATTGGAATGCATTATCACTATCTCATTTAGATCCTCAAACAAATCTATGTGAGCAAGAAGTTCAAAAGATGATTTATTTGCAAAATGTTGCAAATCAACTGCCAGATGCATTTACTAACCTCCCAAGGGTTACTAAATCTTATATTCCAGCTGCAAATGCTCCAGTTCGAGTTGATGTCCCGGTAGGACAAAGTGTTAATGCAAATGAATCTAGGCCACGTTTGAAACGTGGTAGACCAATTGGTTCCAAGGATAAAAATCCTCGAAAAAGAAAAGGAATAAATTATCAAAATGATCATAATATGGTGGCAATTGCTCAAAAAGAGCCTCAAGACATAACAAATGATAAGACCACCGAGGAGGTTCAAATACCTGAAAATAATGAGAATGAAGAAATCTCAATAAGTTATGTCTCGACAAGAAAAAGGTGGAACCGAAATAATATTGTGGTTGACAATATTTTTGCTTACAATGTTGCTACTGAAATAATGCAACAAGATGAGGATTTGGAACCAAAATCTGTCAATGAATGTAGACAGAGAAATGATTGGTTAAAATGGAAGGATGCAATTCAAGCGGAATTGACTTCACTTGAAAAACGTGAAGTTTTCAGACCAATAGTTCGAACACCTGAAGGTGTCAAGCCAGTGGGGTACAAATGGGTTTTTGTGCGAAAACAAAATGAAAAAGGTGAAGTCGTAAGATATAAAGCACGACTTGTGGCACAAGGTTTTTCGCAAAGACCTGGCATTGACTATACGGAGACATATTCTCCTGTGGTGGATGGAATTACCTTCAGGTACGTAATAAATCTGGCAGTTCATGAAAAGCTTGATATGCGCCTAATGGATGTTGTCACAGCCTATTTGTATGGCTCATTGTATAACGAAATTTTTATGAAAATCCTAGAAGCATTCAAAGTGCCTGAAGCATATAAAAGTTCACAAGAAACTTGTTCAATAAAGCTTCAGAAATCCTTATACGGATTGAAACAATCAGGACGGATGTGGTACAATCGTCTTAGTGAATATTTGCTAAAGGAAGGGTACAAAAATGACCCTATTTGCCCTTGTGTTTTTATAAGAAGGTCTGGATCTGAATTTCCTATAATAGTTGTGTATGTTGATGACTTGAATATCATTGGCACTCCTAAAGAGCTTTCAAAAACTATTGAGTGTTTGAAGAAAGAATTTGAAATGAAAGATCTAGGAAAGACTAAATTTTGTCTTGGCCTACAGATTGAGCATTTGACGAGAGGAATTTTTGTCCATCAATCAACATATACTGAAAAGGTTTTAAAACAATTTTTCATGGATAAATCACATCCGTTGAGTACCCCAATGGTTGTGAGATCGCTTGAAATAAATAAAGATCCATTTCGACCTCAAGAAAATGATGAAGAGCTTCTTGGTGATGAAACTCCATATCTTAGTACAATCGGGGCACTAATGTATCTTGCCAATAATACTAGACCAGATATTTGTTTTGCGGTAAGTTTATTGGCAAGATTCAGCTCTTCCCCAACAAAAAGACATTGGAATGGTGTCAAGCATATATTCATATATCTTAGGGGAACCATTGACTTGGGATTATTTTATTCTAATGAATCCAAGTCAGAAATGATTAGCTATGCAGATGCAGGATACTTATCTGATCCACATAAGGCTCGATCTCAGACGGGCTATTTGTTTACATATGGAGGCACAGCTATATCATGGCGTTCAATGAAGGAAACATTAGCTGCAACTTCTTCAAATCATGCAGAAATTATTGCCATTCATGAAGCAAGTCGGGAGTGTGTTTGGTTGAGATCAATGACTCAACATATTCAGGAAATGTGTGGATTTTCTTTGAATAAGGATATTCCAACTATATTGTATGAAGACAATGTTGCATGTATAGCTCAGTTGAAGGGAGGTTACATTAAAGGAGACAGAACAAAACACATTTCACCAAAATTCTTTTTCACTCATGATCTTGAGAAGAAAGGGGAAATAGATGTTCAACAAATTCGTTCGATCGATAATTTGGCGGATCTGTTCACTAAAGCATTACCAACCTCAACATTTGAGAAGCTGGTATTCAAGATTGGGATGCGTCGTCTTCGAGAAATGAAATGATGTTTAAATCAGGGGGAGTAAAGTACGCACTGCACTCTTTTTCCCTTAGCCTAGGTTTTGTCCCAATGGGTTTTCCTGGCAAGGTTTTTAACGAGGCAGCTATCAATGGACATCCAAGAGGGAGTGTTGTAAATAATTATTAAGATGATTATTGTGGATGTCCATAACTTTTAGGTATAACTCCTCCTTTAAGTGTAGTAATTCCCACACCTCCACTACCTCCTCATTGATCATCCACTCCCCCACCTTCTCACACTACAACATTTTTGTCTTATATCCACGCTTGTAAAGTTTGGCCTAAAGTAGTGAAAAGTGTGGCCTTTGATAAAAGGCTACGCTTTTGGCCTTTCGGCCACGCTTTTTTGGGGGTGGACTAAAAGGGCGTAACCTTTGACTTTAGACCACGCTTTTAAGTGTGGCTATAGCAGCTACGCTTAAAAAGCGTGGCCAATAAGGTACAAAGGCCACAATTTGTGGCATGTCATTGATAACAATTTTATTTGATTATTCTACACTTGAAAAACGTGGCTTATGCTTTGTTATTGTCCACGCTTTAGAAGTGTAGTCTTTTATACCTCCTCTACTACAACACTTATAAAGTGTAACCTTTTTCTTAGGTACATGCGCACAATTGATATTCCTATAGCCACATTTTTGAAGGGTCGCAACATTGTCTAGAATTTGATACGCAATATATATTCACTAATCACATTATTATATATTCATCAATCACATTATATATACACACATACATATATAAAAGATCTCAAACACAAAATTATGTAATGGATAGTAAAACTTCCAAAATAACAATGTATTCAAATGTACTAACACATCCTTAGAAGGCAATAAGAAGATCAGTATATTGACAAGATCAGTACAAAGGTAAATTCCATTACACAAACACAAAAGTATTCAACCATAGATCAAAATGCTTCAAAAAGTCATTATCATTCACTTCAAAAGGTCGAGTTGACTTGTGTCCACCATTCAAATTCGATCACCGGCATTTTCCTACACATTCAAAATAAAATTAAAAGTTAGAAAAAAAATCACGTTCAATGCAACAAGACAAACTAGATTCTGGTTTCTACTTCCTTAACAAACCAATTATGGAACCATTATTAGTGATTTTATATGACATACAAATGCATTTCACATGAAAATATTCAGCATAAGAATAGAAGATAAAAACAAACTTTGTCGATCTCCCATTTCTGAGTTCAGTGCATCAGCTGCACCATGTCCAGCACACAATGGCAAAAGTGATGAAAAACATACTTTGAAATCAAAATCAAAATCAAAACCAAACTAAAACCAAAACCAAAGTGCACCTCCTCCAGTCCCCTTTACAAACCAAAAACAAACACAAAACCAGTGCACATCCTACAGTCCCGGCCAAAACCAAACCAAAACCAAACCTCCAGTCCCTATTTACAAAGCAAAACCAGTGCACCTACTGCTGTCCCGACCATTTACAAACCAAAACAAAAATCAGTGCATCTCTTGCAGTCTCGGCCATTTATAAACCAAAACCAAAATCAAAACACCTCCTCCAGTCCTGTCCATTTACAAACAAAAACCTAAACCAGTAAACCTCCTGCATTTCGGTCCATTTATAAAACAAAACCAAAATCAAACCAAAACCAAAATCAAAACCAAAACCAAACCAAAACACCTCCTCCATTCTCCATTTACAAACCAAAACCAAATCAAAAACTAGTGTCTCTATTTACAAACCAAAACCAAATCAAAAACTAGTGCACCTCCTTCAGTCCCGACCATTTACAAATCAAAAGTAAAATCAAAATCAAAACCAAAGCTATAAGAACCTTCTACAGTCCCCATTTACAAACCAAAATCAAAACCATACCAAGACATCATAGGTGTATGCTAAAAGACAGAACACTACCAAGACATCTGTTTCTATCCCTTACATGTGTCAATTAAACTAATAAAGCCACAAAGAGTAAGAAGATGATGCCAAGAAAACTTCATTTGCACTGCCTACACTAATAGAAAGTCTAAAATCCTGATACAGAGGTCGATCTTGACATAATGCTTAATCAACACACCAATTAGTTTAGACTAATAGTATTGTTTAGTTGTTGGTCTGCCAATAAAACTATCATTTTATTCAAACAAGTGGTCAACTTCTGAGTGTAAGTTGATTATCTAAAAACCCATACAATAGAAGAAATAAAGAAACACATACAGATCACCTTTTACTAAGTCATGCAATTAATCAAGGAAACGACATGCATCTGTGACAACAGAGTACTCCCGGCTAACTACCAATAGTGCAACAAACTGAGAAATCAGCAGTAGTGTTGCACCCTCTTGCACAGTTAAAACTTCAGGATGTAAGTTTCTTGTCAATGTGAAATATAAAGTACCTTTTCAGATATCGAAGCATGAGCCGAGCCAGAAGAATTTGGTAGATTTTGACCTCTTACAGCTTGTGTACTGCTTGCATCAATAGATGACGAAAGGTTGGATCCAATACACCCTGGTATATCTCGAACATTTAATCCAGGGTTGTTTTGAACCAATTGACTAAAAAAATGTCGCATTTCTTCTCTCATTTCACGTAGTTCTTCCTTAAGAGCAGTGACTTCATTGGCATGTTGTTGTTTAAGCTTATTGGTTTCCTCATGTATTTTTAGAGAAGTTGTTGTCACTGATCTGCCATAACATCTAAGTCGACCAGGTTTCTTCTTTCCAAACACTGCCCTGAATGCATCATCCGCTGTCTCCCCAGAATTCTGATGATTTTAAAGTTCAGACTGTGAAAAGAATGTTCTGTAAACAACATATACAAACACAAAAATTCTCATATTGACTAACCAAGCAAGTTTAATTACTATCATGCTAAAAAGATCCAAATTGTGACCATGGAGTAGAGAAAAAGAAGATACACAAGCTACACGGATAGTTGAATTTATTTCATAGTATGTAACAAGGCTAGTGACATCACAAAGAGCCAGACAAAGCCAAAATTCAGGAAGTTGATGACTAATGTTAAGATATTCTATCCTCTCAACCAGTTCAAAGGGACTACAAAAGTGGTCACAGTACAGAGATTATCAAGCTATACACATGAATCTTCTTAAAAAATTCCACATCCCCGCCCAGCAAACAATGCAACGACTTCGATCAAGAATTGAAAAAAAATTGTCCCCTCCCAGAAAACAGTCCAGTAAAGAAGAAGAAGAAGAATGTAGCATAAAAATGACTTACTATTAAAAGTTGGCTATCTGCTTGAACTTCTTTCCCCGTCTTTGTACGAGTTGCAATAAACATTTCAGACTATGATGGTTCCTCGTGGTTTTGTTTGGTTGGACGCTACAAATTACATCAGAATAAAGTTAAAACAGACACCAATCTAATCTAACAAAGTATGACAAAAAAATGAAAAAGTTAGATTTTTCACAGACTGTATCTACTAAATATTACCAATGCCATGCGTACTCTTGCAAAACTAATAGGTCCCATCTAATGCCTCCACTTTTGTTTCTTTCTGTTTTGTGAATTTACCTCGCTTAATGCCTAAAATTTGATAAAATGAGATGTATTAATTTATAAATCGGTAAACAAACAACAGAAATGATGCAAGATATGTCCAAGAGTAGAATGAGTAATAAACATAAAAAACTTATGACATACCATTTGTACTATGATCAATGTCCATATCGTCATCTCTAGCACGACCATCCTCACCAATTTCTTCTTGTTCCACAAGATCATCTAATCCTTTATTGTGTTCACTAAGAAATATTTAACACCATTAATATACTCTTGCTCATACCTAGGTAAATCCATCCAGTCCTTGGATGGAACAGTTGAGTTCCTAAAAATCCAACATTAATGTTAGATCTTCCAATATACAAAAACATTAATTACTGCACACTTCAATTCTAAAAGTCACAAGCAAGTTATCAGAATCATGTGTTGGCAGATCAGAGGAATTTCTTACCTAGTCATAGCCTTTATGCCAAGCCAAAATCAAGTTTAAATCAGCAGTAGAACCAATTCCACCTCTGGTGCATATAACAAAATTAAGTATGCATTCTACATAACTTCCTACACCTAATTACACATAAGAATGAAATCAGGTTGCTCTCAAAGTTCTTAAAGCCAAAAATTTTGTCTTGAAAGACATATATTTTGTTTAGTCGGACATACAATAAACTAACTGTATAGGTTTACTAACATTAAACTAAATGAAATCAGTTCACTAAATCACATAGTTTAGGTTAAATGAAATCAGTTCACTGAATTACACAGAAGAATCTGATGTTTATCAGTACTCCTGAATTTAAGACAAACTCAACAATTTTGCCAACTCATATCTTTACAAATTTAAAAGGGATGTAGACAAATGATTTGACGATAACTATATCCTTAGCAGCTTATGAATCCTAAATGAACTAATCTAGCTTAAGCAATTTTAACAAGAAGCAGGTTCAGGTTATAAAAAGGATTTCAACCTAAAACATATATAATTCTTTAATCTACTTCATTTTTTATCTAATTTAAACAACTTAACATAATTAGTAAAAACCAAACTTAGATTTAACTATCAGTAAGCAACATTAGAGTAGATTGCTTACAAATGTAAAACACGGTGAGGAAATTTCAGCAGTTCCACAAGAATCAGAAGTTCCAGCAGTTCTAACTTTCCTAAAGCAACACCCTGCAGCATCATTTATAGTTTATAAGATATCAGTGAGCAAACAGTTACAAAACAAAAAATACATGATAGAGAAGCAAGAAGTGAATTGAAATAACATATAATTTACAAACACATAGGACTTATAAACAATTGAAATGACAAGCAAAAAGGAACACAGTTCAAAAACATAAGCCTTACAATAAACAAGAGTTAGTAAGTTGCACGCCTTTTTATTTGTTAATCTCTTAGTTCAAAAACATTCCTAAATATTACCAGAGGAGATAACGAATAGCAAAAGGAAACAAAACACAACCAAGTTGAGTTTATGTTACAAGAGGAGATAACCAACAACAAATAGAAATAAAACACAACCAGGGCACCCATTAATGAATTCAAAACACAACCAGGGCACTCATTAATGGAAATAAAAGACAACCAACAACAAAAGGAAAGGAGATCAAACACAACCAGGGCACCCATTAATGAAAACAAACAGTTCCCTCAACAACTGCAGTTACGTGAAGCCAAGTACTCCTTGCCTGTGAAATTGACAGGTTATGGAGTGTGAAACCAAGAAAGAGGACTACAATCCAAACCCAAGATGTTTTGATATTCATCATGTTTTGTACTCCAGTAAAGATCAAACAAAACCATATGAATTCTCAGTTTGTAAAATAGACAGTTTTGGTCATTTGTTTTGTGGCTGAGACATGATATTCAGAATGTTGTGATATTAATTTATAAGGCCAAGTTATCTTTATGTCATTCATGAAGAGACCAGTGACAATAGTAACTTCACTCATCTTCTTACTACCACCAGACAGGGACAAGAAAACGAGAAAGTTTTTGAGATAGATAAGCAGAAATAATTGGTTCACGAAAATTGGGAACTTGTGAAAAAAAGAGTTGTCCATTTCTTTGCGCAATACAAAGAAACACAACCAGGCACCCATTAATGAAAACAAAACACAACTAGACACCCATTAATGGAAACAAAAGACAACCAACAACAAAAAGATACAAAAAACAACCAAAATTTCCATTTGGAGTCAATTTTAACAATTGAAAGCTCAAGTTGATTATTAATTTTAACATGCAATAAACGCAGATGCATTTAGTGAGATTGATGAGCAGGATTCAAAACATCAATCAAAATAAACCCACATGTAGTAAACTCACAACAAAAAAAACCAGATGCAAAATAAACATGCAATAAACCCAGATACAAAATAAATATGCAATAAGCACAGATGCTTAAAATAATGAAATCTCTACCTCTTTATCTCAATCGAACTGAAATCTACACCTTCTTTAGCTCAAGCAAATTGAGATTTCAACCTTCTTAGCTCAAACAAATTGAAACCTACACCTTCTTAGCTCAAGCAAACTGAAATCTACACTTTATTTAGCTCAAGCAAACATAAATTTAGCTGAAATTTGAAGAAAATCTATGGATTTGGGCAAAGAAATTGACGGATTTGGGCAAAGAAATTTGGACAAGGCTAAGGGGTTTTGAGGAGGTATAATTTTGGGTGAAATAAATTAGTTGTGTGAAATAAACTGAGACATATGTTAAATGTATTTACTTTGCTTTTTTCTTTTAGCCAATTGGAAATTGGAGGGAGAACTAAATATTTTGGAGGGAGAATGAAATATTTTACTGAAAACTTTAGGCCACACTTTTAAAGTGTTGTCCTTACAATTATTAAAAAAACACGCTTAAAAGTGTAGTTAAATGTGAAAATAAGTGTTGTCCATTGTATCATGATTTGGCAACGCTTATAAAGTATGGCCTATACCATTATAGACCACGCTTTCAAAGCGTTGTTAAAAATAATGTGGCCAAAAGCTAAAAACTAAGGCTACGCCTCAAAAGCGTAACCAAATATATTTTTGGCGACACTTTACAAGCGAGGTCTAGATATAGTGTGGCCAAAAGACAAAAATGTTGTAGTGTCATGAGTGAATGTCATGTTTATGACACCTCTTGAAGTTCCTTCATGTAATACTATAAATAGAGGTCTTGAGGAAGATGTTACATACACTTGAAAGAAAGAAGAAAGTTATCTTATAATATTGTTCATCTTATCTTCTATATTGTTCTTATTGTTCTTTACTTGCTATTCTTGTTCTTTATTTTTGATCAAAAAAATTATTCCAAGCCCACAAGTTTTTTTTGTATGTCCTTAAGAAATCTAACTTCCTCACTATTTTCTAAAGCTATTCTGTAAAAGCAGCCTTCAATTTATACAATTTCGGTGAACTCAAATGACAGAGCAAATTACAAGACTCTACGACAATTTTGTTTTGAAAAACAAATGCAGAGAACAATTTAGGGCCTGTTTGGATTGACTTATTTTAAGTGTTTTTAAACTAAAATAGCTTTTAAACACTTTTGAAGAATTTAGGTAAAATAAAAAAGTATTTTTAAGCACTTATTTTTAATTAAAAATATAAAAATAAGCCAAAAATCATAAGTTACTAATTCCTAACGGAGGCAAGATCTTTGAATTTATAAACAATGAAAGGATATGATGGAGAGGTGTAATATCCCTCTCTCTAAGAACTCACCACCACTGACCTAAGCATGACCCAAGCTTCCACTAACGCAAAAGATCCGACCCCACCAGCCCCACCGAAACCTCCGGATGTAGAATGCTGTCAAATGGCAGTGGATTCAACGAAGAAAGCCTCCTACAGTGATGTAGTAAAGGAAAAAAACCTTTCCTTCTCTTCTTCGTACCCAATTAATCCAAATGAAGAATGCCCCAAATTCGCAAATCTAAGCGATGTGGTGATCCCTTTATCCCCAGAGGAAAAGAAAAGATTATATGCTCCATGGCGCTTCTCGGTTATCATTAAAGCTTTTGGGAAAAAATTCAACCACCAGTATCTCAAGACTAAGCTAACCGACCTTTGAAAGCTGAAAGGAAAACTCCTCCTCATAGATCTAAGGTTAGACTTCTATACAGTCAAATTTGACTCTAAAAAGAATCAAAAAAAAGCTCTTCAAGATGGACCCTGGTTTATAGCGGGGGCTTTCATTTCAGTTCGAATATGGGAACCAAACTTTGTTCCCACGGATTCGAAGATTTTATCCACTGCCATTTGGATTAGACTACCACAGCTACACATCGAGTTCTACGACAGGATTATTTTGGAAAAAATAGGCAAAAAGATTGGGAGATTGGTTAAGGTAGATTCTTACACATCTGCTGCTCTAAAAGGCCGAGATGTGAGAATTTGTGTCCAAATCCCTTTGGAAATTCCAGTCGCAACTTCAGTGGTTATAGGGAGTCACAAACAACAGATAGTTTACGAGGGGGATGGGATCCTTTTCAAAGTTTGTGGAAGATTGGGGCATGTCGCATCAAATTGCTCTCACGCCAAAAAACAAAACCCTAATCAAGAACCTACCAAAAGCGACGACACCAACAAGGAAGGTGGAAATGAATGGACAATAATCCCATTTACAAGAAAGAAGAAAGGTGTCGTAAACTCCCCATGCACTCAAGACAAATGTAATGCTAACAACGCTCAATCGGTTAAGGTAAAAATGTTTGATGCTGGATCTGGTAAGTTTCTCGATACCAAAAAATTCTTTATGAATCACCGGGAGCCTCCACCAGCACCGCAGCCGTCGGCAAGGGTAAAGGTAAAGTCCATTCTACCCTGAACCACCCTATTTTGGGCATTTCACCTGCCAACTCTATTGGGCCTATTCACTCTTCCACTATAGGCCCAGTAAGAAAATAGGAAGAGGCATTCCTCGGATGGGCCTCAACTAATTGGTTTAAACCCCTATACCGATATGGGCTATAACTCTACAGCCCAAGAAAAATTAAACCATGGCCCCTCAGAAGCCCATGGAACTAGGTCAACAGGTAAATCTCCTCCCCTAGAAGATGCTACACCCATCAATCCTGCTGTCACTCAGCCTCGTGCTCCTAACCCTTCTTCTCTTTCTTTGAGAATAAGCTATCTCTCAAGAAAATGCCAGCTACCGTCAATCATGACTGTGCAGTAGATAGAACTAATGCGACTCTTACTACCAATTCTGTCCCTTCATCATTTGCTACTTTATCTATAAAAATGTTGAAGTCTACTCTCTTTCCAATTCTTCAACTACATCTTCTCTTAACCATACCACCTCTTTTCTCTTCAAAGTTCAAAATGATTTCAAGGGAGAAGGAAGAAATACTTCCCACAATGGTCACTCCAATTCCCAATTCCCTGCTGATTACCACGGAGCCTCTACCACTAAACCATCACCCAATATCATTGCTAGAGATGGGGCTCCAAGGTTTGATGGTTCCACTCAACATAGAGATGGACCGGAGACAAATCACCATAATTATCCAAAACCCCCACTATCTAGCCCAAATGGTGATGGAGGGCCTGAACCAAGGCCTGATGAACTTTGGTCAAAACATCTAGCTAATGACCCTAATGAGAATCATCAGCCAAAACCCTCAGGGGAACCTCACCCCCGAACAAATCTTAGAGGAGATGAAATTGAAAAGTCAGAGCCTCTCATTCTTTCCAACGAGAATTCCAAGCTTGTTAGAGATGGGGCCAGTTTTTGTGAGAAATTTTGGGGTCCCCCATCCCAACCCAATACTGGAATCAGCCTCAGAATCCTCCCTCAATCCTATGTCCTTGAAAATGGCAGAGAGAACCAAAACCATGCTAACTCTGAAAGAGAGCAACAAAAAATGGAAGAAATCCTTGCCTCTCTCAAGATTCCAACCATAGAGGTGATCACCCTTGAAAAGCCACTAACTCTAAAATTCAAAGAGTTGGTAAGCGAAATGGTAATCGTCCTCCTCCTAAAGGACCTTACCAAATTCACACTGGAAATCATGATGACAGACCTAAGGACAGAGAACCTCTTCATCTCCTTCATGAAACCTCTCTCCCAGAAGAGAAAGGAACCAGAAACTACAGAGGAAACTCCCATTCTGAGCAAGGGCAAGGAGACATGGCAGGAGTCTTCAAAACCAGCATACCAAATGATGATGAACTACATCATATAAAATGCTAGAGGAACAAATAGTGCTGAGTTTAAGAGGCATTGTATCTCCATGATTATCCTCCACAAACCCAGCCTCCTAGCCCTTCTTGAGACTAGAATGAGTGATCACAAATCCCTCACTGCAGATCTTGGATTCAGTAACCACCTCCACTACTGCTATTGGGAACTCTAGGGGTATGGTCATGATGTAGAATGAGGAAAACCTTAACATCAATGACATCTGTATCTCCCCCCAAGGAATTTATGTGTCTGTTAAGGTAAATAATCCTCCGTCTACTTATTTTTTAAGTATTATCTATGCTAGTAATAGTTTTGAAGATAGGAAGATTCTTTTGAACCAACTTGTTGACTTTGCTAATACCATCAAAGACTCTAATCATGTTGGCTGGCTAATGGGTGGTGATTTAATGAAATCCTTAGAGATTATGAGAAGTTTGGGGGCAATAGCATTAATAACAATAGAGCCTTTTGCTTTTGGGACTGTATCAACTTGTGTAACCCTATAGACTTAAGGTTTAAATGCAGTAGATACACCTAGATATACCTAACTAATAAACGGTATATGAACAGGAATGATCTTACTCTTGAAAGGCTTGATAGGTGTCTTGCCACTGATTCTTGTATCAAACTTTTTCATGATGGAACTATTTCCTATCTCCCTAGGACTCACTCTGACCACTGTCCTCTTCTTATTACCGTTAATAGAAACACTACCATTTCTATTAAACCTTTTAGGATGGATACCATGTGGTTCTCCCATCCTAATTTCCTGAATATGGGCAAAGGCACCTTTGAGAACAACCCCCACCTTTCAAATGTTATTTCCCACTTTGACATCCAGATCAAGAGATGGAACAAAGACACCTTTGGAAACATCTTCCACAGGAAAAACAAATTCTTAGCAAGGCTTGCTTGTATTCAAAAATCCAATAGTTTTCCTTATAGTATCTTCCTTCAGGACCTTGAAAGGAATCTCATTCAGGAATTTAGTGACATCCTAAAATAAGAAGCTGAATTTTGGAGACTTAAGTCTAGAATAACATGGCTTACTGAGGGAGATTCTAATACTAAGTTTTTACACACCTTTACTCTCAATAGGAATAGAAAAAATAGGATCAATGCCTTGAGAGATGACAAAAGGAATTGGATACACTGTCAAAATGACTGACATCCATAACCACATCCTGTCCTTCAATACTCCCCTTTTCACTTCTGAGCACCTTTCCTCCCCTTTTAAGTACTAGAAAACCCCCTCCAGTTCTGGTTCCATAAGTAATGATAATCATGCTCACCTGGATGCCATTCCCACTGTCAATGAAATCCAAATGGCCATTTTTTCCTTCAAGCCTACCAAGGCTCCTAGCCCTGATGGCATCTACCCTTTGATGTACCAAAAATATTGGAATATCATGGGCCCTGCAATGACCAAATTCTGCATTGATACCTTCACTACCAAATATATGGAAGAGAAGGTCAACTTTACTTACTTTTGCCTCATTCCTAAATGCTCCAATGTAACCAACATTAGGAATTTCAGGCCCATTAGTCTCTGCAACACCCAAGATAAGATTATAACCAAGATAATAGCTAGCAGAATCAAACCTCTTCTAGCTAACATCATTGGGCAGAGCCAATCAAGCTCATTTCTAATAGGAGAACCTCTGACAATGTTATTATTGTCCAGGAGTACATCTCCTACTTCTCCAAAATGAAAGGAAAAAAGGACAATATGATCCTCAAAATTGACCTTGAAAAGGCCTTTGACAAAATGAATGCTCTCCACTTTTTCAATTTCCCTAGTGGGCTTACTAAGCTCATCATGTCTTGTATCTCCACTTCCTCCGCCTCTGTCTTTATTAATAGGAGCAAAACAAACTTCTTCAAACCTACAAGAGGAATAAGACAAGGTGACCCCATCTCACCTTACATCTTTATTCTTTGTATGGAGCTCCTTTCTAGGGGAATTGATCATGAAGGTGATATTCTTAATTGGACACCCATTTACATCAGCCCTGGGGGTCCAAAACTTTCCCATCTTTTCTTTGCTGATTATTTAACTGTAACACCCCATACATTTCCGAGCCTATTTGATTACCTTAATATTTATGAAATTATTTAAACCTGAGATGGTTGGTGTATTACCCACTAACTTTGTTGGGCTGAATTAATATTATGCAAATGGGCTCAATTGAGGCCCAAAATGAAGTTAAGAAGGCATGGCCCAAATGGAAATTGATCCATTCAAAGGTTGACCAAGTAAACACATTAATTATGACAAAATGTTTGGCTAAGGATGACCATGAGGGACTATATAAGGCTAAAAATCAGATTTTTATTCACCATAAGACACTTGCATAATTCTCGATTTTTCCAAAAATATCTACTCTTCTCTCAAACCCTAAGCAACAGCCCTTTGGACAAGATCATCCCCTTGCAAGCTTGGGTAAGTGTTTACTCCTATGGTTTAATATATTATATGCATAAGAGGGTGTGTAAATCATGTTGGTTGTGCTGACAAAGTGTTGAGCAGTCCATTATGTGTAAAACAGTCCACTTTTGCTTAATCGGTAAAGGACTTGCCTTCTATGTGGTTCAAACTTGAAAGGGGACTTAAGGCCTTGAAGGAAGTCAATTTGATGAATTAAATGTCAACATGTTAGGATGTGGTTATGTCCCAAACTTGTTTCCTCCTTGTGTATGACTTGTGGAAATGTTGTTATGAAATTGTGTATGGAACTTGTGGTGTAGTGAAAGGAGAATATAGTTTTGAGATGTTCATGTGCATTTTGAAACCATAATTGTTTGTTGGCATCGAAGTTAACCTAAAATATGAAAAAATAAGCTTACTTATGGCCATGGATCATTTATTAAAAAGATGGACCTAAAAATGACCCATTTCAGCAAAATTGGGCATCCGCCCTCGCGGATGAAGCACCTGCCCGCGCAGGTGACTTCGCAGGTGGCCCTGGACAAGGCCAAGAGGGCACCTGCGGTTGTACCTCACCACCTTATGGCGCAGGTTGCTCCGAAGGTCCTTCCAGAATTTAGTTTGGCTTGTTTTTGCTTCTCTTTGACACCCCAAGGCCCCTCTACCCTTCTTGGATGCAATCATCAACTTATGGTACCCTTTGGATGGCTCTAAGGGGGTAGTCCGAGGGCATTTTGAATTGTATCAATTATGGATTGTTTTTCATGTGTTGTTATGAAAGGTATTTAGATGACTTGATGGCGTAAATGTGACGATATGTTAAGGAGGAAGTGTTAAGTATAAACTTGGTATGAAATTCCATCGGTTTGTGATATCTAGGTTGATGTGTGGAATGATTTGGTGTTGTTGGTATGGTGATGCAATAAATTGTATTGTAGGAGGGTGAAATGATGTTATATGACAGTCGAGTAGTTTATTATCACTTTGTGAACGTATAATGTAGTTGGCTTTTAATGAGAGCTCCATTATGTATTCATATTATAGAGTAGAGCTTTAAGGAAGAGCTAAAATATTATTGTCACACGTCGGAAGGCTAAGGTATGTAAAGTTACTCTTTCCGTATCCTTTGGCAGCACCTATTATTCTCATTGTTACCGAACTTGTTCTACTCCGAAATGTTTCAAAGTATCTCATTTCAGGTTGTTAGCAATTGTTATTCACATGTCTCTTATTCATTGGCTATTGTTCCAAAGCTCCAATAATATTATGACCACCAATGTATCAATCTCAAAAGTAAATAAATGAAGTAATGCATAGTTGTTTGAGTACGGGTGGCAGCTTTGGGGGCGAAAACCTAGCTCAAGCCGATCCAAAGATTATTGGATCAGCGGGCAGCTCTGGGGGCGAAAGCCTAGCTCGAGCCAAACCTGATAGGGGATAGCTCTGGGGGTGATAACCTAGCTCGAGCCGAACCTGATATATTGATTTATGGGTGGCAGATCTGGGGCATAAGCCTAGCTCGAGCCGATCCCAATGTTATTTCCCACTGATCAGTTGGGCCCGGACATTATATGATTGATGTTGATATTGATATGAACGTAAAAGGAAAGTAATGAAGGCAATGCACATGGTTCCACATATACAGTATGGTGGTTTATCAATATTGTCTATTCACTTGTATTTGATTCCATTTGAGTTCCTTTATTTCATGCAGTTGCTTATAGCCTTACATACTCAGTACATTCTTTCGTACTGACGTTCCTTGGGGGACTTACCTTACTTGTTATAGGCACAGGAGCTAGTAGACCTTCGCAGTAGGATACGGGTCATCTGCAGACAATTAGTGAGCTCCATATTGGTTCGGGGCTTCCCGAGTCACTTGTATACACTTGTTTTGATACTGGGTAACAGTTGTATAAAGCGGGGACTTGTCCCAACTTTAGGCTTGGTTATGTATCTGTTAGAGGCTTTGTAGACGTTGTAAGACGAACTAAGGAATGTATGACCCTTCTGATGTGGTGGCCCTAACGACCAAGTTTCATATCTATTTGAATGTCTTTCCATGACTTCCGTTATTGATATCTTGTATCTATATGTAACAGAATGTTTTTCATTTGGTGTCATGTATATGAATGTACTCGATCATAGGTTGGTTCTCTCGGGCCTTAACACTTCGGGTGCCATTCCTCACCAATGGGATTTGAGGCGTGACAAAAGTGGTATCAGAGAAGGTTGTCCTAGGGTGTCTACAAAGCCGTGTCTGAGTAGAGTCTTGATTATAGATGTGTTGTGCCCCACATTTATAAGTAGTAGGCTATGGGACATTTAGGAGTTGTTTCTTATCTTCATTTCTTAGATCGTGCAATAGAGCCAAAGTTTTAGGTGGAATCATATCTGACCATTGAAATTGTTTTTCTTTTGTTATAGTAAAATGTCGTTTACAAGGAGAAACAAGGGTAAAAGTATGAAGCTATATCGGATTGTCGAAGAAGGAAATAGTAAATCACCACCTGAATGAGTTAATCCAGGTGGAGCTGAAAATGAGTTTGCATCGCGGGCTTCTTCTACTTTTCTAGCTCCGGGAGAGCCGAGAAAGGGAGAAGTACCTTTAGAACTACCTGTTAATGCTACTGAGAAAGATTTAAGGAATACGGTGCAGATGTTGACTCGTATAATTACTGCACAAAATCAAGGACAAGCTGGTCCAACTAAAAGTAATGACGGTGTAGCTAGGGCAGCTAGTCGGCGGACACAGGATTTTCTGAAATTAGATCCTCCTACGTTTACCGGGTCAGATCTTAATGAAGACCCACAGGACTTCATGGACCAAATTCAAAGGGCTTTAGATGTTATGCATGTGTCTGGTATAGAAACGGTTGAGCTTGCAGCATATAGACTAAAAGGAGAGGCTATATTATGGTATGAAGATTGGAAACGATCTAGGGGTATCGGGCACTTCAAGCTAGTTGGGAAGAATTCAAAGCGGCATTCCTTGATCATTACCTTCCATATGAGATCCGAGAGGCTCGTGTAGACCAGTTTTTAAATCTTTGTCAAGAGAATATGAGCGTCAGAGAGTACAGTCTTAGGTTTAACTCTTTGGCCAGGTATGCTCCTAATGTGGTAGCTACTATGGACGATAGAGTTCACCGGTATGTGGATAGATTGGACCCATATTTGGTTAAGGATTGTACTATTGCTTCTTTGAATAGAGATATGGATATAGCCAGGATACAAGCTTTTGCACAGAAGATGGAGGATCAGAGGCAAAGGAGAAGGACACAAGAGTTTGAAAGAGGACCGTCAAAGAGGGATAAACCTATGGGACAGTTCATAGCGTCCCAAGGAGAATTTAGGCCTCGGGTTTTTAATAGACCACCTAGGCCATCATTTTCTTATCCTACAACAGGTACCCCATCCCAATTTTGAGGGTTTAGAGGCAGTCAGGTTGGGCAAAGTAGTGGGATTCGAGGTTCACAGACATCGGGGTATCGAGAACAAGGAAGTATGAACCAATCGAGGTTTTCTCGTCAGCTGTGTCAGCATTGCGGGAAGCTTCATTTAGGTGAATGCCAGTTTGGAACGAATATTTGCTTTTGGTGCGGTATGTCCGGGCACATGATGAGAGAGTTTTCACAAAGAGGCACAGGTAGTATGACGCGACCTACGGGATAAACCGTTGCATCATCATCGTCGGGTGTACAGCTTATAGGGCGTGGTAGAGGTGCTAGATGAGCAGCTAATTCTAGTGGAGTACATAACCGTACCTATGCCTTAGCGAATCGTCAGAATTCGGAGGTTTCTCCTGATGTAGTTACAGGTACATTATCTATATATTCATATAATGTATATGCATTGATTGATCCGGGATCTACCCTATCATATGTCACTCCATTGATTGCTTAAAAATTCAAAGGAACACCAGAATTATTAGCTAAGCCATTTGAAGTATCCACACCTGTTGGTGAGTCTATTATAGCTAAGAGAGTCTATCGTAATTGTATGGTCACTGTTTGTGATCATACTACATTGGTTGATCTTATTGAGATGGAAATGGTAGACTTTGATGTTATAATGGGTATGGACTGGTTGGCTTCTTGTTATGCCACGGTAGATTGCTGAGCTAAGAAGGTACATTTTTATTTTCCACAAAAGACCGTCCTTGAATGGAGGGGTAATGTTGGAGCACCGAGAGGTAAATTTATTTCCTATCTTAAGGCAAGAAAAATGATATCCAAGAGGTACATATGTCACTTAATAAGAGTGCAAGATACCGATGTGAAGCCACCAACTCTTCAATCGGTTCCAGTGGTAAATGAATTCCTTGATGTATTTCCTGAAGATCTTCTAGGTTTGCCTCTAGAAGGGGAAATAGAGTTTGGTATTGATGTGATTCCAGGCACTCAGCCTATCTCTATTCCTCCGTATAGAATGGCCCTAGCAGAGTTATGGGAATTGAAGGAGCAATTAAAAGACTTGCTGGAAAAGGGATTCATAAGGCCTAGTATGTCCCCATGGGGTGCACCAGTGTTATTTATACGAAAGAAAAATGGCACGTTGAGAATGTGTATTGATTAACGGCAACTGAATAAGGTAACAGTCAAGAATAAATATCCCCTCCCCAGAATTGACGATTTGTTCGACCAATTACAGGGTGCCAAATGTTTCTCAAAGATTGACCTGAGATTGGGTTATCATCAGGCAAGGGTTAGAGAACAAGATATACCCAAGACATCTTTTTGAACACGGTATGGTCATTATGAATTTTTTGTTAAGTCATTTGGGCTAACAAATGCACCAACAGTTTTTATGGATTTGATGAATAGGGTGTTCAAGCCATTTTTAGATGTGTTCGTGACAGTGTTTATAGATGATATTTTGGTTTATTCAAGATCACAAGAGGACCATGCTAATCACTTACGGCAGGTGTTACAGATTCTTCGTGATCGTAAGTTATATGTAAAGTTCTCTAAATGTGAATTTTGGTTAAAATCTGTAGCATTCTTGGGTCATATTGTGTCGGATGAGGGAATAAGGGTTGATACACAAAAGATAGAAGATGTGAAGAATTGGACAAGACCTACAACACCTACAGAGATTCATAGTTTTCTTGGATTAGCAAGTTATTATAGAAGGTTTGTCGAAGGGTTTTCTTCCATCTCTGCGCCCTTAACAAAGCTAACACACAAGGCAACCAAGTTTCAGTGGAATGATGCATGTGAGAAGAGTTTCCAAGATCTGAAGGATAAATTGACTTCTACACCTGTATTTGTACTTCCAGAAGGCACAGAAGGGTATGCGGTATATTGTGATGCTTCAGGAGTCGGCTTAGGATGTGTATTGATGCATCACGGTAATCTAATAGCTTATGCCACAAGACAGTTGCGACCACATAAGAGAAATTATCTGACACATGATCTTGAGCTAGCAGCGGTGATATTTGCTTTAAAGATATGGCGCCACTATTTGTATGGGGTTCATGTTGACATATATACCAACCCTAAGAGTTTGCAATATATCTTTAAGCAGAAGGACTTAAATCTGAGGCAGCGGAGGTGGCTGGAACTACTAAAAGATTATGATATCGATATCTTATGTCATCCCGGAAAAGCAAATGTAGTAGCCGATGCATCAAGTCGTAAAAAATTAGTAAGCACTTGTAACACCCCGTACGTTCCCAACCCTACTTGACGACATTAAATAATATGTACGTAGGTATCGAGAGTTATAAGTATGCATTTGGTAAGGCTATTGATGAGATAATTGAATTTGGCTCTTGTTATGTGGTTAAACTTGCATAGAAGGTGTTTTGAAATTTTCATTGCGCCTTTGTGGGGTTCAACATGAGGCTAAGATGACCTCTAAACAAAGTATAATAAAGGTAAGAAGTGAGTTAAAGAATAGGACTTGAAGTATCTAACCAAACCCGCGAAGAGAAGTCGAAAAATGGAATTTTCGACAATTTTAAAGGAGGGGAGAGTTTGGGACCGTGCCACGCTGCTCTGGGCTAAAATTTTAGCCCATAGGCAGTGGGTTGGCGCGCCCAGGGGCGTTCCACCTTGGGTTTCCACTTTTTCGAAAGTTGGAAATTTCTAAGTCCCAAGGGTATCCGGGGACGTACCGAGCCGATTTTTGCTACGTTTCTTATACAACCAAGATTATATACATGAAATGAATGACATATTACATTGGTATGATAAAATTACTCGAGAACGGAATTGGGGTCAAAATGACAGTTTTGCCCTTAAGGTCAAAATAAGCCAAAAGTGGCTAGAATCACTTGTTTTTGGGATTGAGGCTACGGATATGAATAGCATGAGAGGGAATATTATTTTAATACATATAATACGACTTAAACACGAGAAATTATTGATTTTATCGGGTTAAGTGAGTTGGGCCCAAAAAGGGCCCAAAATGAAAAGAATGCATGGCCCAAAAATGGGTCAAAAGACCCATTCTTGCTTGGACCTTCTAGAACATATCATTAAATGATAAAGAGTGGATAAGTATGG